>OU026155.1:70860135-72115632 GCA_907269105.1 Volucella inanis
ACGACGTGATAGCTCTTCTGAAAATTTTTTACATCTGAACTAAAACACTGAAAGTGAAGGGGATACGATTCAGCCGTACAATGAATGAGTTTTTACGAATCGACATTTATTTTGAGAGAAATAGAAAACCTGAGCACAGTGGTAAACCATCAGGGAATCTTCGCTCACGACATGGTATATCGAGTTTCTTTTGGTTAGGTAAGCGCCACGAAAACTTCGGAGTCTTTTGTAACAGAAAAGGGCTGTTTGGACTTAAAGGTTTGCTCAACTGTTCAGAAAAATAATTGAGTTATTCAAATGAAAATATATTGGGTCTATAAAAAGTTTCCGCCGTCTTTTGTCACTAGATGGTGTTGGTTTCCATTTATCTGGAAACATTCATCTGAATATGTCAAACGAATACGTGTTTAAAAGGTGAAATGCCAGGCCTACATTTTCTGTGAAAACAGCTGTGTAATTCGTTGCTCGTGTTAAAAGTTTTACTGATTGGAATATGAGTGAAATATCTGAAATATCTGTGAGGCTTTTTTACTATAAAAAAAGCAGCACCGTTAGTGTGAATGCTGTGAGTGAACGCCAGACCCAAGTTTGTTCGATTCCGTTCTGGAAATTTCGATGTAAAAGATGCACCTCGCACTGGTCGGCTTTCCATTGAAAAAGTCGATAAAATTTTACAACTGATGGAGCAAGACCGACAAGGAAGCTGTCTGGAGATAGCGGAGGCAATAAATATCAACCGTATGACAGCTTGGAATCATATAAAACGAGCAGGCTACTCAAAGAAGCTCGAAGTTTGGGTGCTACAAGAATTAACGCAAAAAAATTATAATTGACCGAAAAATAACGCTGCTGAAACGTAACGAAATGGAAGCCTTTTTGTAGCGATTCATTATGGGCGATGAAAAATTAATTAATACGAGAATATCCAACGCAAGCGATCATGCTCAAAGGCCGGTGAACGACCATAAGCAACTTTAAAGCTTGAATTGACAGAAAACAAGGTTATGTTGAGTGTTTGGTGGGATTAGAATGGAATTGAACGAAATGAGCTGCTAAAACGTGGCGAAATGTTCAATTCGATCCTCTACTGTGAACAACTCGAACGTTTGAATGAAGCTATCAAGAAATAGCGACCAGAATTGACCAACAGAAAGGGAGTTGTCTCCCATCATGACAATGCTAGGCCACACACATCTTTGATGACCCGGAACAAATTGACGGAGCTTAGTTGGGAAGTTTTGATGCATCCTCTAACTACTAACATATGGACTGAAAAATCAATGCCGTTTTATAGTAAAACAAAAATTTTTTGTAAAATTCAAATTTATTTGTCAATATAGTTGCCTTCGAGGGCGATACACTGATTGAAACGATCTTTTAATCTTTCGATACCAGTTTTGTAGTACGATTTCGGTTTAGCCTCAAAATAGGCCCCTGTTTCGGCGATTACTTCTTCATCGGTCTTAAATCTCTTTCCGGCGAGCATTCTTTTGCGGTCTTCGAACAGGAAATAGTCACTGGGGGCCAAATCTGGAGAATACGGTGGGTGGGGAAGCAATTCTTAGCCGAATTCATTCAATTTTGCCATCGTTTTTATCGACTTGTGACACGGTGCATTGTCTCGATGAAACAGCACTTTCTTTTTCTTCAAATGCGGCCGTTTTTCAGCGATTTCGTCCTTCAAACGCTCCAACAACGCAATGTAATAGTCGCTGTTGATAGTTTGCCCCTTTTGGAGATAGTCGATGAAAAAATTCCATATGTATCCCAAAATACGGATGCCATAGCCTTGCCAGCCGACTGTTGAGTTTTTGGTCGTTTTGGACGAGGTTCATCGCCTGCTTGCTACTCAGCTGACTGTCGACTTGACTCTGGTATGAAGTAATGGAGCAAAGTTTCATCACATACCGACGCAAAAATTCGGCTTTATTGCGGTTGAACAGCTTTAAGCACACCTCTGACTCATCAACTCGTTGTTGTTTTTGGTCGACTGTGAGCAAACGCGGAACCCACTTTGAACAGAGCTTTCGCATGTCCAAATATTCGTGTATGATATATCCAACACGCTCTTTTGATATCTTCAGAGCCTCAGCTATCTCAATCGACTTCACTTTACGGTCATTCGTAATCATTTTGTGGACTTTTTTGATGTTTTCATCTGAAACAGCCTCTGTTGGACGTCCATTGCGTGCATCACCTTCGGTGCGTGTATGACCACTTTTAAATTTTTCAATCCACTTGGAAATGGTTCGTTCGGCTGGTGCAGAGTCCGGGTAGCACTTATCAAGCCACTTCTTTGCATCGGCTGTATTTTTTCCCATC
Organism: Volucella inanis; assembly: GCA_907269105.1. Lineage (NCBI taxonomy): Eukaryota > Metazoa > Arthropoda > Insecta > Diptera > Syrphidae > Volucella > Volucella inanis. The sequence continues at coordinate 70,862,458 of OU026155.1, forward strand.
AAAAAGCAATGATAAACCAACACACGAAATTGCTTTGAATCCATTTTTTTCACAATAACAAAAGCTGCTTCACTCACAACGCTATATCTCGAGAACTAGTCGTCCGACAGCTGTCGAATTTATACACCTATCTTTTGAAGGTTGGTACTAACTGAAAATGGTATGGATTTAATTCAAGTGGTTCCCTCTCTTAGAAACGGCACTGACTTATCATGATAAAAAATTGGCCGACCGAACAGCCGCTGAAAATCACTTGGCCAAGTTTTTTGCTGATAAACCACAGAGGTTCTACACCGATGGAATTGTGAAGCTACCCGGAAAATGGCAAAAGATCATGCATAGCATTGGCCAATATGTACTTGATTGAAATTTAATTTGAATAAAGAGAATTTTTTTCAAAAATGTACAAAAAACCGGAAAGAGTTTTTATATGGCCCAATTATTAAGAAACCCTCAGCCACATCCGAAACATAGTTAATGATGGGCGATAAGTGGGTTGAATTCAGCCAACCCTACTAGAATATTAGTATATTGCTTAGTTGCTTATGAAATCTTCCTCCCAAGAATGAAGGTTAACAAGTAGCAAATATGTGGTGAGACGACGGCACTCAAAGATATCCGCCTAATAATTGTTTTTCTGCAGTTCACATCCCTAAGCTTACAATTTTTTTACGAGTTTATGGTATTTATGATGAGTTCAAAAAGTAAAGTGACTTAATATTTTTAGAAAATACAAATTTATTCACGAATATTAATGTTATCCCCTTCAAAATAATCCCCCTCTTATATAATACACTTGCGCCACTTTTTGGTATAGCCTTGAGCTCTTCCAGCAATCATTACAGATCTCCGTCTTTTCATAGGTCTCTTCAGTTTTGGGAACAGGTACAGGAACGGGGAACAGCTATGACCCTTGGTCATAATTGACGTCATTCAAGAGGTTTTTCTGATCAAATGATCAGAATGATCTAAGCCTATACAGCGATCAGTTCTACGCACACAGCTTATGCTGGTATCGGATCAAATGTTGTCAAATCCTGGGGTTGTAAAGATTGACAATGAATCTATCGTCCAAGCTGACTTGCTTACGTTTACGGTCAAAAAGATCTGCAACCGCATCTAATCCCATCGTAGATGCCCAAGAGTCTAGACTGATTTCCAAGTTATTCTGGACAATCCATGTGCCATTGCATATTCTTCGTTCGACTACACAATTATCGAATTTGGGTACCGACCTCGAAAACTTTCGTCTTCCTTGTGTTTGCTTATTGCATTTCTGAGATCCTTTTATCAAAATTTCCAGATTACGCTCAAATGTTTTTTAACTCGTACGCCTTGCATCTTTGGAAAATTTTTACTTCACTTTCGTTAATTAATTTGTATAAAGCTATGCCTTCGAATCACAAGATGAAAGAAGCCGTTTCCCTTCGATTTGTCTAGCAACATGCAGATTCGAAAACAAAGACCTCAACCTTATTTAATTGCGTGACTTCTACTACAAAAATTGTCCTTACAAGTTAATTAAAGATATGTCCAAGTTTATGATTAAATCAAGTGAGTCAGAAATAAAACAAATATAAAAAACAAATAAATTAAAAAACATATCAAAAATAATAATTATCTTCAGCCAGCGAAACACTGATTCAGTTCCCATCTAATTGACTCCTCACGAATTATCCAGCTACTACCACTTCAATACTAATGGGATACGATTTTCTCACTCCTAACTACTAAATTCCACTTCTTTCTATGCAATTATCAATTTTCCATAATTTCTTACATCAACAATTTAATTGCAACTATTTTCTATAAAATTACAATTGTCGGTGTTTTCTTATACTTTTCGATTGATGACGACTTCTAAGTGACAGATAGGTACGCGCAGATACATTTGTTTGTGATCAATTCCTTGAGAAAACAACCACCTCGTGGTGGCGTACCCCTTTCATTTAGGTCATAAATAAATCAAAGGACATTCGGGCAATCAGGTGACAAATTTCCAACACCACCTCTAGCTCTAACCTCTAACTTTATTCCAAACACGTGTACGGATACGTGTTTGGGAGTGAATATGTGTAGGTACAAGTATGCACACACGCACCAGTCCATACGTATAGTACATGTGCACGTATCTAGCATCTTTCATGGTTCAAAACATAATTTTCTAATTTTCTATATCCGTCCGATACAGAAACATGAGCATGTGTACGTACCTACTATGGAGGCAACTTGTTTTGGGCAATGAATTAGTTTCAATGGCCCCGAAGCAAGACAGACCGTCAGATTGCGCTTCTAAGTGTTGCCAATTAAACAGAGCTCAACATCTATTATCGGCAACCTCTGACGTTGACGGTGTCTAACACTAAATTCAATTTAATGGCGACAAAATATCTTCACGTTTTCTGATTATTACTCGGATGCGAACGCGAATGTGAATGTGACTGCGAATACGAACATCAATCCATTAGTCCGGTTGGACCCGCGTCCAACAATTCACATGACAAGTGCATCCTTGTCCGACTCATGTATGACAAGACAAGGCGACACTGCCATCGCTATTATATCTCCATTGTGGTCAGAGAAATTGTTGGAAGACTGATGATTAATAAGTCAAAGCAAACCCGCCAAGAGAGCAAATAGAGAATAGCTTAGTCCGAGCTTCCACCTGGCCAGCCATTTAGTACTCTGGCGGAGGAGGTGGTGTTGGTGGATTTAATGGGCTCACGGTTGACGTTTGACAACTATATTGGTGCTAATGATGGAAATCGATTACTTTTATAGCTATTACCGGCTACTGGGCCACATGAAGAAGTGGCGGCATGAAGGAGGCCTAGTCCGAGACCCAGTCAGTTGTGGTCATTGTGGTTGGTAATTTTGCTTGATGTTGCTCGGTATGACGATGTTGATTGTGGTAGTGCTGACGATAGCGATGATAAAGTGATTTCTGGTTAATTTAATGGAAATGGAAGTGAATATCTTTTTTCACATTTCTTTTTTGTTTTATTTCCTATTGGTGTTAATAGTATAACTTAATTTTTATTTAATTTCGATTAATGTAGGGGCGGACCCCTTTCTTTTTATAGCATGAGTCAATGTCTATGGTTAGTACATCTATATGTAAATAGCTACGTGTTATAGGTACTAATTTGATGGAAGACATTTTAAATGAATAAATTTTGTCATTTAAAAAAAAAAAGATACACTTTCAACTCTGCCAGTTGTCAACTACGGAACCGATACATGAATTATAAGCGTCGGTTTGCTGAATCAAAACGCCATAAAGTCTTATAGAGCCCCTAATTGTTTCACAGACCGCTACCAGGACTGATATCTCGAGAATACGACATTATTCGTTTGAAGGAAGCATAATAAATTTTTTTGAGTTTCTTTCCCTGAACGCTTTGCTAGTAAAAGTAATACTTCGCGCATATGTTCCTATGAAATTTAGGTGATGCTTGAAGTCTTTACTAATGGCTTTACGTTGTGGGATATACTCACCTTTTCAAATTCTTTTATTAAATTGCTACATGGTTGCTAAAAAAATCTGACGAACTAGGTAGTAGCCTCGGATAATAACAGATTCTCTGTCGACGGCCCTGGCAAACGTTTAAAGGACAACGAAATTCGGATCTGCACATTGAATTTTCGGACCTTTAACAGGACACGTGCAACTGAGTGAGCGGCGCTGCAATAAAGGACAAGAGCCGGCTGTGAACTTTATGTTTTTTCCAGAAGTAAAAAAAAGAATACGGGAAGTGCGCGATCATAGATATTGAGATGTTGTATGAAAATCTTATTTAAACGTAAAAAGAACGTGCAAAAAGATGTAGAGATATAGACAATAGACATTGTAGAATCACAGTCGGTGGTGAGAAAATAGAAAAGTTGTTTTGCAGACTATAAACTGGCTACGAAGGTTAACATCCCGCCGTCTGGGCCGGTATAATTGGAGAGGCTTCTTAATTGAAGCCCAGGTTTGGCCCGAATTGTAGTTCTTGACTGATTTTTATCTCCTTGTTATTAACTGTCCACTCAGAAGTAGTAGTTTAGTGAACATTTGAATATCAGCAACTCAGACGACTATTCGTTGGAGCGACAGTGGACCACAGGTAGGTGACTATGTAGGAAGTTGAGAGTGGCGGCTGAGAAACCAACCCACTTAGACCTATTGGCCAATTGTGCTGCAACGTGTATCTATGATCCCCTTACTCATGAAGAAACAATTTGAGCTTATGACAAAGAACAGGAGACTGTTGAATTCTATATTCTTTAGATCATATAAGTCATTGTAAAAGGAAGCTCCTAAGTGGAGGTTTCTGGGAGAAACCTGGAAATGTACATAGAAGGTGGAGGATTGTCTTCTCTTCCTCTTCGTCCGTGCAGCTTTTACAGAAATTGTTTGTAAAGTAAAAGGCAGTGTTCTGTGACGACACATATGATGGCGCTAAGGTGTTTTCTGTTAAGAAGAATCAGTCTTTTAGAGCGATTCAGATTCAGCTTTTGCCAGATATGTCAAATCGCTCGACAGGTTGGCCCACCGATTCACCTTAGGTCTGTTCTTTTATTAGAATCCGGCTTTAATAATGGTTTGCTCGTAGCGATTGGTATACCTTTGCTACCCTTTTCCAGTAGAATTAGTTAGAGTGGTTTCAATTTTGGCGAGTTCGTCGACCCTACAATTCCCTGGAATATCATTGTGGCCCAGAACTAAACAAAGGTGAAGGTTAAAATGCTCTGTCATCTCCGTAAAAGGTGATCGGCATTCAAGTCCAAGGACTTGATAGCGGCCTGACTATCCGAAAAGATGGAGATATCCTTTGCAGATATCACCTTTTTTTTTTAGGCAGAATAGTGCTCCTTTAATCGCTAAAATTTCCGTCTTGAACACACTACAGTGATTTGGAAGACGGAAAGAGAGGCTTAGATTTAGCTTATCTGAGAAAACACCTCCACCAACCCCGCTACCGGCTTAAGATCCATCTACATCCATGTATGTAGAAGTGGAGTGACTTGTTCTTCATAAAAGCATCTTCCTCCCATAAGGATCTAGAGCGGAAACTTACATGAAAGTCTTTGTTAAACCGAAGTTAAGGTATGACGTAGTTCATGTTCTCCTGTGAAGATTCCTATAATATTAAGAATATTAGCGTCGCGAAATAAATTATTTGTCTTCGCTTTAAATTGAATATCTGCAGCTAATCTTTGGACTGTGCTTAGTTTGTTGCAGTTGACTACATTGTCAAAGGCCTTTCACCAGACAACAACAACGTTGGAAAATGAGACACTGATATTTTGCTGTATCCGAAAACACTAAACTGGTACCGTTTATTGAGGGAGGGTCTATAGTTTGAATTCTATATTTCCTGGAAAAAAGGGCAAGATAAGTTGTGTGGAAGCTTACTTCCAATTCACAGCGTTCTGCCCAGCGGGTTAATCTATTAAGGTTTATCTGAACGAGTTCTTTGATCGTATTACGACGCTTACCTTAGACGGCTATAGCAACGTCATCCTTATTTACTACTAAATTCCAGAGAAGAGGAGAGAGGACAACGCCTTGCACGTACCTCTGCTGAAACATCTTTTAGCTGAAGTCCCACCCAATTTGGAGTTGATTATCCTGCTATTAAGCATAAGCCTGATCAACTCCCGAAGTGAGTCGTCTACCTGTAGATTTGACAGCACAGTCGTGATTGCTGATATGTTGACGTTTTTAAAGGCGCTCTGTCCAGGAAAGCAACCATTGTGTACTCTCTATATTATAGGAATGTGGTAAGTTTTCACCGATCTTCCCTAACAGTAGGCATATTGAGTCGTTGATAAAGGTTTTGGATCAATTTTAGCTCGAATATGGATATCGACCAGAAGACAGATTCTTAAAGTCTTTATGAACTAAGTTAAAGCTTGTCATTGCTGCTTTCTGTTCGATCCGTTGGTGCAAGGCAAATATTTTGTCTAACGCTCACTTATCACTTAAGCCACCTATCCCTCTTTTTTCCCCCATAACGATACATTCGCTTACGTACTCGTATGTAAAAATCAGATTTTTTTTTTTTTTTTGATATCGTAAGTTTCAGAGGTATCCTTACCAACTCTTACGCATCAAATAGGGCTTTGTAATGTCATGCTCTAGGCTCTGGGCTTGCCAAACGACACTCACCGAGCACATTTCCGTTTGACCATATGAACATGTTACGAACAAATTATGGCAGCATATTAGCCGTTAGCAGTGCTAACAAAGCTGTGCCTACCAATATAACAGGTGCTACCACTACAAAAAAAATAATAATGAAGGGTAAACCTACAAGTGAGGGCAAAACCAAGTTCGACTGTCAACAAGAGGCGACTCACAATATCGACATATCCAATTCAACATCACAGCAGATAGTGTGATGTATTATGTTTACCACAACTCTGTTAAAGTGACACCTCATCAGAAATAATCGTTCCACATATTAATTTAATTTTTATATCGATTTCTGCTCATCATAGTTTTGTGTCCATAACATGTGTCTCGATTTTGCCGGCTCGACAAAATGCTAACCATTGAAAAAAGTGTCAAAAGTGTTTAAGAGTTACGTAACTCGGCCCAGAGCTCAGCCGACCTTATGAAATCCAAAATATCGTGCATGGATAAGTAAATTACAGGTCTAATCCAGTTAGAATTAGTGAAATCCAGAAATGAATAAACCTCCTTAAGTCACCTGGATAAAGTGTTGAGTGATATCAAAACTATCTGTTCTGCGCAGGTTAATTCCAATTAAAAAACTTGCGATGACATTAACATCCAATTTCAGTCCTCGTCGAACAAACAACTCTTCTATAAAGTGAACGATGTCGGTGATGAACTAACTGCGACTAGATACCTGGTGTTTGATATTGAACAGCACATTGCAACAATAAAGAGAAAAATCAATGACACATCAACACACTCGCTTTCATCTAAGCCTTTCGCGGACGGTCCAATCTACTGATTGCTGCGAAGTTTCTTCCAACTTAAAAACAAAAAACACTTTGTCAACTCCTCTAGTCGCAACCCCAAGAAAGATCATCATTCATTAATTCAACATTAACTCTTCCGCGTGGCAATGTGGGCTAGCAAAGCTTGCTCTGAAGAACTAATAGGTCACAATGCTTCTTAGCAAAGGCGCCTTCACAAACGCTGATGTTGAATCGATTTCCAGTTTTTTTGAAAAGAGCTATGGCATCACCATCAGTCAATGCAATATGTTTCCAACATCCTACAGCAGAAGCAAGCTCAGCTTCAAACTCAATCTTCCAGCTAAACATGAATGGCAGCAGCAATTTCAATCTTGGAAATATACATGTCTGCAAAAAGTTAACAAACTCTGGGAAGAAGCAGGATAAAATTAAACAGCCTGTCATACCAAAACCAGTAAACAAGTTAGCAAGTAAATCCAAATTACCAAAACCCAACTTCTTTTCTTATAAAAATCTTCATAATCTTAGGCCTCTAACCTATACTCCAACTTCTTCTATTCCACACCCAACGTCAACGTGTCACACCTGCAACGCAGTTGATTTGACCACGATAAATTTCTACGAACCTAATAAGTCATCCAAAAATCTTGCTCTCAACTTCTATTATCAGAACATAAGAGGTTTACGTTCCAAAACCCTTGCGGCTTTGCGTCAATCTCATGCTACCCCATTTCATATCTGGCTCTGACTAAAGCTAATCTAAGCCCCAACTTTTGTTGCCAAGGTTTTTCGAGGTGATAATCACACATTCTCTATGATCGACTCTCCTTGTCGAGATCTCCTACTGGCCATTCACAGCAGCTTTGACTGCTCTCTCTTTACCACTTCGTCATCTTATAAGTTCGACTTTGTATCAGTTAAAATAACACGCGCAGTTGCTTTTACGTGATATGTGGCGACATTCTTCCACCCCAACCTATCAATGCAATTGACAGTTTGATTAACCTTGAGAACTCTCTTACTTTTATTATTATCTTCGGCAATAAGGAAAGTCAATAAGACCTTATTTTCGTAACTGATCCCATTGATAACTTTCATCCCCCTCTCCTTCTTTAATTTTTCCACAACTCTACTCTCCAGTCGCCACCGTCCGCAATTCGCACCTCTTACAATTTTCATAAAGCTAATTTGCGTATCAGTATCTCTCGAGTTTACCAATCTATCTCTAGTCGATTCACTCATATTTCCGCCATTAAACATCTTCTACATCCCCTTCATGGTATAATCGAATATCCACAGATTTGGAAGACCTCTTTTATAATCCCGATGGGTACATTGTTAAACTCTCTCATATACCCAAGCTGTTTGAAAGCATATTATGCAAAGCTTTAGGCTTTAAGTGCAAGTCCTTTATTTCGCCTAGACAATATGGTTTTCTAAAAGGTAGATCAACAACCACGATTCTAGCTTTTTGCTCCTACAGCTTTAGAAAACGGAAAAGAAATCGATGTTATTGCCCCCGATTTCACTAAGGGTTTTGATAAGACATCTCATCAATTGGTCGTCTTCAAATTATCCACCTTCAACTTTGATTCTCTTTTATTAAAATGGACATTCTCTTACCTAGTCTCCTATTAAGTTCCATTCCTGGCCTCCGCTGGCGTTCCACAAGACAGCCATCTAGGTCCCCTTCTCTTCATTCTTACTATGTATTAACGATCTTGAGAGGGTCATTAAACACTCCTCCCTCTCCCTTTACGCTGACAACACAACATTTTGTTAAATCATTTCTCCTCTCCATTACGCCACTCTTCTTTAAGTAGACCTTGATCAGTTTCCAATGTGGTATCTCAAAAACTGCTTAGAACTTAATATCAGCAAATGCCAATCTATAACCTTCTTTTCAAGACATTGGGATATTATTCGGCAGGGAGTTTAATTTCAGTATGCATATCGATAAGATGGTTCTTAAAGCCAACTTATCACTTAGCTTTATTAAACGTTGGTCCAAGGAATTTTTCAACCCGTTACCTTTGTACGCCTTCTGTATGTGAGTCAAGCTTGGTCTACCTTTCACCGAGTTCATGTTTCTCGAATCGAGGGTATTCAATGTCAATTCCCTCATGGTCTGCCCTGGAATAAGCCTTTAATCTTATTTCCTTATCCAGACCACCGGATACTTAGAACGTAGAAAAATAGTTGACATCCTATTTTATTCATCGACTGCTGTCGGGCTGCGAATATCTTTACAACTCAATTTCCTTCAACACCAACCCACGTAATTTACGTTGTCCTGGTCTCTTCTATTTACCGGTCCACTTAACCTCTTATGGTCCCAAAGAATCAATCCTAGTCCCACTCCCAATCTCCCGCATGCTGCGAAAGGTCAACTCTAACCTCTCCGTTTTTGATTTCCTCTTCCATTCCCTTGATTTCTTGTTATTAATTTTTTTTTTTTTTTTTTTGTTAATTTTTAAGGCTTAGTTCTTAAGTCCTAGTATTAACATTTGGGTAGCTTTTGAGATCATGAGATCCTCATGCCAGTCCTATGCTAGTACGCAGGGTCATGGACGTAATTGAAGGCAGACAAAGACATATGATAGTTTGTCGTTTTAAACCTGAAGTTCTTTAAGTGATCTTTGGTCCCGTTTATATTAACAAGCTTTGTAGAAGCTTCGGACAAAGTGGCAAATCTTGCATGTGAAATGTTTCTGTGAGCAAGCGTCCACTTTAACTCTACCATTATGTTACCGTTTTTATCTCTGTTCGGGAGCTTCGAAAAAAAAAATCTCTTTATATTTTGGCATCTTGATCCGAAAAGGCTCTATAAGGCTCCTTGCCATTGCAGTGTTTTGTCGTCCTGGATGTTTGCATTCGCATATTCTAAGTTTCTCCGGCAAAAGCAGCCAGCCGTATGGTGATTTGCCTTAAACATGAAAAGGTCAGAGTAGTATTATACAGGACTACGTTATTGGTTAGGGTTCTGCGATAGAGCCTAGGTATCTAAAATGTTGGCACGATTACTTGTGTCATAGAAAGATCCGAATAGATGTCAGGATTTAAGTCTGCGGCTTCATAAAAATGATAATGCAGTAAGTCAGTCTTATTACGACTGATTCGGAACTTTTCTTCTCCTACCATTTTTATCCAATCTATAAGGGTTGCCTGAAGTCAGTTCGTTGAATATGGCAGCGCTAGAACTGGTGAAAGGAACAGACTTTAAACACAGAACTGGTGCACACCGGCTTTAATTTTTAGTTCTCCAGTTATTCTAGCTGTACACTCAACATTTAAATGCGTATCATCGTAAGGTATGATTTTCAATAGGCTTTTTTTGACAGATCACGCGTGACTCCTATCAAACTGATTTATCATTTTTATTTAGTATTGTTTGCCAAATTATCACGAAAAAACTCACAACACAACAGCGTCTCCACATTGTTCAGCTGTATTACGAAAATCAGCGTTCTGTGAGAAATGTTTTTCGTGCGATTCGAGGAACTTTCGGTACGCATAATCGACCCACTGAAACCACTATTGCCCATACCATTTCCAAATTTGAGTCCCAGATTACATTAGTGGATGATACTTGACCGGTTAGACCACATCTAGCACGTAGTGAAGAGACTATAGCAGCTGTAGGAGAGAGTATACGAGAAAACCGTGACGAATCGATTCGTCGTCGTTCTCATCAGCTTGGCTTGGCGTATTTTACGTGAGGATCTCGGCCCAAAAGCGTACAAAATTCAACTTTTGCAAGATTGAATTTGCGTCATATTTTCAGTGAATGGGCTTTAAAAAAACTCAATGAAAATCCGGTGTTTCATATTGAAATTTTGTTCAGTGATGAACCCCTTTTCTGGCCGATGAGCAACCCGAAGAGAACCAAGAACTACCATTACATCCATTAAAAACAACGGTATGGTGTAGTTTATGGGCTGGTGGAATCACTGGCCCATATTTCCTCAAAAATGAGGCAAATCAGAATGTTACCATCAATGGTAACCGTTATCACGCTATATTAACGGACTATGTGCTTCCTGAAATTCAAGCACATGGTCTCGGTGAGCTCTGGTTTCAACAAGACGGCGCTACGAGCCATACAGCGCGTGAAACAATGGACTTGTTGTTAAATCATTTTGGTGAGCATTTAATTTCACGTTTTGCTACGGTAAATTGGCCGCCTACTATCTCTAGGCATATGTAAAGTCTCAGGTCTTCAGGAATAAGAAAGCTACGATTGACGATTTGGAAGCCAATCTTATCTATCAGTATTACAATATATGAAATTTCTAAGAAAAGGTTTTCGAAAAACTTAGATACCGTATCTTTAAAATTGTTTATAAAACTTAAAACAATGTCCCTATTCTACTTAACCTACCTAAGCTTTTTAACCTACCTTAACTATAATCGTCACCATACCAATTACGATTTCAGGCGCCTGGCAGTCGTCAACATCGTGCACAAGCATCCCCGAGATTTAACCAACGCCATAAAACATCGGTTACTTCTCAGCGGCGCCGCCTTATGTTGACGAACGCGGTCTCTCCACGAAATCCCCCTAACTATCCTTATTTTAACTTACAACTAGGAGGTGTGTGTTACCTTAGTAATGTACCGACTTAGGAAAGCGTTCCCACTCTCTTCCCTTGTAGAAGCCACTAGAATTTGGTGTACTGTTTCTCGGCATCGGTCCGATCCCTGTCCGCAATCGTGGGACTAAAACGGAGGAGCTAATGAGCATTGGCGACATACCCGTCGTAGATGAGCCGCTTGTCCTTCGCACCGCGGTGGTGGTGGTATATTACCGGGGTACCATCTCTGCTTTGCATAAACCCTTTAGCATCAATATAGAGAAATGCCTCTGGCGGGATAAAGCCCGATAAAGCGTGCTCTCGTGGTACACGTGGTACTTAGATTCTAGTGTGCTGTACAAGCCGAGACAAGTCCTAAGACACTGCCTTTCAAACACCCGAACCCTTTCCATCTGATACGGCGCTACATTGAACCATACGGGACAACCATACGCGATGATTGGTCTGATTAGGGCCACGTAGCATATGACCTTCACCCTGGAGACAAGTTGACTGCTGCGAAAAAGCCTTCTTGTCAGGGCTAAAGCTTTCTTGGCCCCAGCAAGACAAGCATCTATATGTTTGTCAAAATACAAATACTTATCGAGCCAAATACCAAGGTATCTCACTACGCTTCTCACTGCTAATGGCAGTCCGTGCTGTCCAATGATGACCAAATTTCGCCAGCTATATCTGGTATCCCTAGAAGCCCATCTCAATGAAGTTCTAAACAATATTGTTTCCGACTTTTGAAAATTGATTTTCAATTGCCAATCGTCGCAATACGCCTTAATATGATCGAAGTCACGTTACAAAAGGGTGTTAATGACTTCGATTTTTCGACCTGATCTGTACGCCACTAAATCGTCTGCGTACGCTATGGAATGATTGAGGGAACCTACAAGTGATCTATTGTGTAAATGTTAAACAGTATCGGAGAAATCACGATGATGACGTTTGCCGCGTTTTCTTCACTGAATACGGTGAAACCGTGATTCTCGGATCGCCAATTTTGAAGTTCGTTTTGCAGATAATAGGGATTTACGTAGGCCCTATTGTCAATGTCGTGATTACAGTGAACTGGATTGTTCACCGTATACACGGCTTCGAAAAAAGCCGTGGTCATCGACCACGAAAAGACCGTCGTCTGAGTCGGCACTCTCTGGACTTATGCCAACGCTGTGTGTCTGTTTTCTGTTGCTTGTGGAATTCGGACACACTGAATGTCATTGTGATCTTTCCTCCTAAGTAATTTATTTATCTGCGAGAACATATTCGGACTACTGGATTTTATAGCCCAAATCTTTTTGCTTCAGACTTACAGACTTACTGTAATTTTCTTTAATTAATTGTTTTAGATTTTTGATCAGTGATTTTAGTGTACTTATTTCCGGGTCGTGTCTGTCAGTGAACTGTCTGTACAGCTACTTAAGCCTCGAGAGCAGTCTACTTTTGTGTGGGTATAATGCGTTGATTTTTGGAGTTCTGTACTTTTCGATCTGGCTTTCGTCGGAGGGATAGCCTGCACCATAGTTCGTTGGACAACATCTTGCACCGTCAGTAAATTACGATCGATTTCTTCGTTTGTTAAGTTTCTGTTAGTCGGGGGATCAATTCCACTCAAACGTAAATTACGCTGTAAGATTCTGGAGAAGCACGACCACCGTACTCTACGGTAGTCGTATGAGTACGCTTGATCATACTGCTCCAGCTGCGTTTGCTCATTGGGGATCCGTATTGTGGCCACCTCAGACATAGTTTTGGCCAACATTTACATAATATCACTTTTAGAAAATAAATGCCATGAATTGTTCTTTTAACTAATAGTAAAAATTTAAGTTCACTTTCAAGTTTATGTATTTTGTTTTACATTATAAATCAAAGCTTCCGATGAATCACCCTTTATTTTATGCACACTTACAAGAATATTCTCTCTAATATAACGCACATATTTGTTTTGTTTATTCCTGAAACATAACCGCATTGATCATTAATAATTCTAAAATGGTATGCAGGGGTTAAATGGGCCCCAAGTTGACACCTGTTATTACAGCAGATTTCTCCGCGTTCCTAAAATATTTGCGTAATGTATTACCATCGTTAGTTGTGCCAGCATTTTGTTTGGGTATATCCCTTTTAAACTTTTCTTGGACTTGCATTTTTTTTCTAGCAATTTCCGTTTATTTTCTTCGCTACGTGCTTGCTATGTTTATATTTTTTTAATCTGTAGGAAATGTACAACAAACATTCGAAAAAACGTATCCATGAATGAAGAGGGGACAATCCAAAAGAAAGGGAATTTGCATTAACAGTCTTTCGATTGTTCATTTCCATATTTGCTACACATAAGTAGAAAGTTTGTGTTGAGGCACATGATTCGACAGCATTACACACTTAACAGACTATCATACAAAATTTCATTGTAGATTTGCCATAAACTTCTGTACTAAACTTAATAGGACGACAATACCTGGTCGCTCCCAATGGAGCTGAGTTCTGCCACACAATTTGTTTTATCTACGGCAGTGCCAGTATACATTTGTATTGGAACCATGGATATACTTAAAAGGCTTTCGTCCTCAGAAAACTTTTGTCGGTACCTAGATTGTTCAGCTCCATTACATCCCAATTTTATAATTACCATATATGCAAAACACTGTTTTGCGGTGTATTTAAAGACCGAAGTACTTCTTCTTGAGCTGCACATAAACGAGCAACAGTGTGGTTAGTAAGTTCTTGAAGTTTAAATTCAGCTGGTATTTCCGTAACGATTATACCAAGCGAGTAGCATAGATACAATATTTAGCAGTTTGAACCTTATTTAACGCTGGATAGAAGCTAAAACATTCTGATTTGGCTTGAAAGTACATTGTTTTGTACTGATGCGTTGAAAGATTAGCATTAACTTTTTCAACTTTTTACTTTTTTCCCTGAGCTACGTAGTTTTATTTCGATGGCCAAAGCCAGTTCTTCTTGACTTCTGTTTTGGAGAAGATCTGTGATCTTTCCTTTTTTGAGCCAATAGCTACAGGTACTGAACTGCTTTTGTGGCCTTCCACGTTTATTTGAAAATATTCTAAGAAGTACTAGGTATACAATCAGTCACAGACTGAAGCGAAGAAAAATTGTATTCCAAAAATGACCGTCAACCTTGGCCCATTTTACTTCAATTTGTTGACACACTCTTCTCATTGTAATTTTAATGCTCTCTAATGCTTCATTAGGCAGTGGTATGTTGCCCAAAACTCGCAAAACATCATCAAAAATAGCATTAAATCCATTATTTCTCGAGCTTCGAACATCGAAAATTAATTGATGCGAAATTCCAGAAGCCATTTACAACTATTATCACTACAAGATGTTTCGCAAATTTTTGCAGAATGGTTTTTGCTTTTTAAGCAGCTTAATTGTCCAGCTAAACTGTGTATGGTATATTGAATGATTGTAATACTAGGCTGGGTGAAAAGTAACCTCCTTGGGAATTTATTTTATTCAATATAGTCCCTTTAAGTTTAATACACTTATTCTAGCGATTTTCCAACTTCTTGATCCAGTCCGAAAAGTAATTTTCCGGAAGGTCTGCAAAATACTCCTCCGTGTCGTCGATGATTTCCTCGCGTGAACTGAATTTTTCATTGATGAGCCATCTTTTGAGGTTTGGAATGAGATAATAGTCCAAGAGAGCCAAATCGGGCGAATTCGGTGGATGCGACACCAATTGAAGCCGTAAGTCACTGATTTTAGCCGTGGTTGCGATGCTCTTGTAAGCCCGTGAAAAAAAAATATTCACTTCATGTGAGGCCGTTTTGCAGCGATTTTGGCCTTCAATCGCTTTAATAATGCACAGTAATACTCGCTGTTGATGGTTTTTCCTTTTTCGAGGTAGTCCACGAAGAATATGCCATGACAATCCCAGAAAACCGACGCCATAAACTTTCCGACCCATCGAGCCTCCCTCGGCCGTTTCGGAGCACTCGTGCCCGCTTCAGTCCATTGCCGAGCACTCATTCTGTTCTCTGTTGTGTAATAATGGATCCAAGTTTCAGCAACACTTACCAATCGATGTCAAAAGTCCGCCCGATTCCGCATCAGCAAGTCCAAACACTCTTTCGAAGTGCTATCGCGTTCGTGTTTTTGCTGAGGAGTGAGTATGCGCGTCACCCAGCGGGCAGGATAACTGAGCGTGTGTGCTCAGTACAAATCTTTGTGGTATCTGCTAACTCGCGCACCTTCACTTTCCGATCAGCCAACACCACTTCATGTATTTTTTTGACATTGTCCTCTGGCCACTGCGGACTTCTTCGGTAGTGGAGTTGCGGCCACCACGAAACTCTCGAAACCAATATTTGACTATATAATCTCACGGAGCATTAGCCCTATAATATTTTTCCAACTTTTCTTTTGTTTCCTTCGCCGTATTGCCTCTCAAAAAATATTTTTTTATGAGAGAACGAAAATCGTTTTTGTCCATACTCAACATGATGCCAAACACGTCAACAATAATCAGCTGTCAAAACAAAACTAAAGACAGTATTGCATTGAAATTTGGCACGTCAGCCTAAATATGAACGGACTTCAAGGCACCATATTCTTTTTTGCATAAGCAGCGCATTCTGGCGGTCACGTAGTATTCGCCTATATAATACCATAAAGTAAAACTCTAGTTGAAATATAGGAACTATAACTTCATTCACTAACTTATTCATTAATTTTGTCCACTTTCTTCTTAGCCAAATACGGCCGTTTTTGCTTAATTTCTTCGCTCAAAAGTTGCAATAAGTTCGCATAATACTGGCCGTTGATAGTTTTTCCTTTTTAAGATGGTCAATAAAAATTATCCCATGTGCATCCCAAAAAATCGACGCTATGAACTGCCTGCAGATGAAATGATATTCGCCTTCTTTGGAGCCGGTTCTTCCTTTTGAATCCAATGTTCTTTCTTTTATCTCGCTTGTAAAGTGATGAACCCATGTTGCTGTGAAACTTCGCTAAACACTTAATTGAAACATCGTCACGGCACTGTTTTTGCTCGTGTGTGAGCAAACGTGGCACCCATCTTGCACACAGCTTTCTCATGTCCAAATTTTCAAATAATATGCGATGTACCGCACTTTTTAAAATATATACAATGTGTGCTAGCGGGCGCACTTTCAGTCGACCATCATCAAGTACCGCTTTGTGGGTTTTCTTCACCATATCTGCAGTCGTCACCTCATTTGGTCGATCACTGCGATGCTCGTCTTGGCAGCTCGTACGGCCTCATTTAAACTCAGCAACCCAACATTTTACTGCTGTAAGTGGCGGAGCGGACTTACCTAGAGTAGAATCTACTTCAGCTTTTATATTGGTTGGGCTGAAGCCTTTCAAATAAAAGTATTGTTTCACATAACGATGATCAATTTTCTCAATTTTCACAAATTCACTGACAACTTTCACTATTGATGGCTGCCAAACAAATAGTGGGTCTATAACTTAATCGCGGTTTGCTAAGAGATGGCGTAACTTGTATTATTCCATTGTTATTATTCCATTGGAAAATGCGTTGGAAAGATACTGTCATTGTACGTCATTTCAGTATATGTCATTCATTTGAACCGAAAACAACAATAATTTTTTTTTTCACTCAAATATGTCAAACTTTGTGCCTGAAAAAGTGAATATAAAGAAAACTGTTGCCGAAAGTCATCATATTTTGGTGGAAGTTTATGGTGAACATGCGCTAGCTGAGCGAACGTGCTAAAAGTGGTTTGCACGATTTGAAAGTGGTGATTTTGGCTTGGAAGACGATGAACGTCCTGGGCAGCCAAAAAAGTTTGAAGATGAAAAACTGGAAGCATTACTCTATGAAGATTGTTGCCAAACACAAAAAGAGCTCGCAGAATCTTTGGGTGTCACTCAAGCATCGATTTCAAAACGTTTAAAAGCAGCTGGATATATTCAAAAGCAAGGAATTGGGTTCCACATGAACTCAAGCCGAGAGACGTCGAAAGGTGGTTTTGCATGTCCGAAATGCTGCTTGAACGACACAAAAGGAAGTCATTTTTGCATCGGATTGTTACTGGTGATGAAAAATGGATCCATTACGACAACCCCAAGTGCAAAAAATTATATGTGAAACCCGGCCAACCAGTCAAATCAACGGCAAAGCCGAATATCCATGGCGCGAAGGTAATGCTCTGTATTTGGTGAGATCAGACGGGTGTGCTGTATTATGGGCTGCTAAAACCGGGTGAAACCATCAATGGACAACGCTACCGATCACAATTAATCCGTTTGAAGAGAACAGTAGCCGAAAAACGCCCGAAATATGCGACCAGACACGAGGCAATAATTTTCCATCATGACAACGCTCGGCCACACGTTGCAATTCCGGTTAAGAACTATTTGGAAAACAGTGGATGGGAAGTCTTACCCCACCCGCCTTATAGCCCAGACCTTGCCCCTTCTGTCTACCATTTGTTCCGGTCGATGCAGAACGATCTCACTGAAATACGGTTCACATCAGAGCAGAATATCAAAAATTGGCTTGATTCATTCTTGATGGGATCCACAAATTGCCAGAAAGATGGGAAAAAATCATAGCTTCAGATGGGCAATACTTTGAGTAATACTACTGTACATGTTTTTCTTAAATAAACGTTCAAATTTTGGAAAAAAAAAAACCGCACGAATACTAAACAACGTGGCGCTTTCAAACTTGAAACTTGCTTACTTATGCTGCGTACTTTTCAATACAGTGATATTTTCAAATAACTACTGTCATGTCTTGGTCAGGCCGGGTACTTCTGGGATCGCCATGGTATCTCGGTTGATATCTATTTATAATAAATGCTATCAAGCATTACAACAATTTACCTGCAAACACATTTATCATAAAAGATATGCTAGATTTAGCCTTAAACTAGATTTAGATTAAACCTTTCAATAGATCCAACGCTTAGGTGCTAGGTACGGGAACTTTTAAAATTTTACAACCCAAAAACCGGAAAGGTTTTCGCTGGAAAACTGTCATCCAACACCAATCTCAGCAATCGCATCATTCGATCAATAATATCGAATTCTGCAATCATTTTGGACCTCGAAGAACATTTCCTTCGAATCCATAATCGAATGGTAAGAAAGTAACGGGAATTTTTGGAAAGTCCTGTTGTGTCTGAACAATCATCATTTAATCGAGTAGCTAGAAGCTCGATTACAATTTCTCGATCTGAACGACATGTCGACGAACCTAACCTCATGCAGAGCTGTCACTTTTGTTCTTCAGCCGGCATCTTCAACACGTATCGTCGCAACTAATTACATATTTTACTTGTTCTGTGGATTAATATTTGATTTGTATATTGAATTTATCTGTTTTAAATATAATATATTTGAATTGAAATAGTATTCTTCAGTCCAGTTGTCAATTTTTTTGTTTATTGTGTTGGTATAAAGGTTAGAGGTTGATCAAAAATGTAAGCAAGTGCAAAAAAGTGTGTAAAATGTTAACAAAGTCCTAAGTTAAGAAAGCTATGAGTTTACGAGTGGTATAAGCATTTCAAAGATGTCCGTGAATACGTTGAAGATGATGAATGCCCTGACGTCCCAGCACATCAACAACCGATAAAAACGTGGAAAAAGTGAAAGAATTAGTTATAAACGATCGCCAACTCACAATCAGAGAAGTCGCTGATAATGTTGGTATATCGATTGGCTCATGCCATACAATTTTTTTTTTAATGTTTTGGGTATGAAACGCGTGGCAGCAAAAATTGTTCCAAAATTGTTGAACTTTGAACAAAAACACTTGATTGATTGGCCAAAAACAATACTGTAACTATGGCCCAGCCTCCATAATCGCCAGACATGGCTCTGTGTGACTTTTTCCTACTTCCAAAAATAAAGAGAATCTTAAAGGGCCATCGTTTTACAAGCATAGATAACATTAAAAGCGTATCGCTGAAGGAGCTAAAGGCTATCCCAAGGATCGAGTTTAAGAAGGCACAAGTGCATAATATTTAATGGGGACTATTTTGAAGGCAACATACAATTTTCGTTATTTTATGAACACACTTCGTACTTCGTCCTTTCAAATCGTTGCCCCAGTTTGCTGATACGCTAAGTGGATGGATATGAAATTTGCCCGCAACAGGAATTCTTCGACAATTACTCGCGGTTTCTCGATGAATACGAGACTCGGAGATTGCACTATGAATTCACTATGATTCGAATGAATTTTACCTGACTCATCATGCTGTTTTAAAGCCGGACAGCAAATCTACAAAACTTTGATGGGTCCTATAAAAACGGAAACTAAAAGAATAGGCCCACCTATTCAACGAAGTAAGAGTACGTCCTGCATCAGATTTCGTCACCATCAATTCGTTTTCACAGATAACATCATCAAAATGTATCATATAAGGATGCTGACTTCCAGCGCATCGTTTGGCGCAAGTCACTCTTAGAGCCATTAGATCATTTTCGGTTGCAAACCGTGACATACGACACATCGTGCGCTACATTTCTGTTAGTACGGGCACTGGAGCAGCCTGCAAAGGATTATAAAAATGACTTTACTATCGTGTAGGAGATATGAATGATATAAATGATCTTTACGTTGACGTACCATGATTAAAACAATTTTTGAACATGAAAATTTAATTGAACTTCTATCAAAGTTGAGTATACAGTAAAGCAACTATATTAAGCACCTGCAAGGTAAATATATTTCGTTCGGTAACATTAATTGCTAAGACTCTATCGCGGATTCATGGACAAAAGTGCTCGGTATTTACTAGAAAGCGAAGCGCGATGGGTTTAGCTTCCGTTTAAAATAAAGTCCTAAGGAGTCAATAATAAAAAAGACGTCGCATATCAAAAAATCATATTTCACGAATTGTGGCATCAAAAATTTGAATTTGCTGACCATATTCCAAACCAAATTGCAGCGCAGTGAATGTGATGATTAATGCTCACAGAAATCGAAATACCTCGTACTATGAGTTTTTCAAATTCATCGCTTCGATAATACGGATTTTTAAATCCATAGGCTGCGTATGGTGCAGTAGGATATTCACCCTACGTAATCATCAAGACTAATTTATTGGCTTCAAGATCTCGCATTTCTCCAATTAGATAACTCACGCTTAGAACTCTGCGAATGGTTTTACTCTCCAGGTTACTTACAGCCTTAAAATAACTTGGTATTACGATTCCATGATCTGATTCGAAGGTTGTATTATCCTGACTGTCCTCTTAAAGTTAGAGTCTTTAAGTCGTTAATCGAACTCCAGAAATTCTTAATCCAATACCTTGAAATAGATAGTTTTATGTCAAATCGGAGTGCAATACGGTTCATTGTTCGTCTTGTAGAATATCACTATCTCATCTATTGTTTGGTCGACCGGTCCACATTGGTTAGAAAAAAGGATTGAGAACTCGCCGCTAGTCAACCTTGTGGAAAAATATCCTACTTCCCAAGCATAGGATGAAAAGGTCGCATCGGCATGATATCCGGTATTAAACAAGGATCACCCATAACCATTTTCTTCGAGGAACGTATTAATTCGACCAATTGCACGGATACATTTCTTTATCGCTAGATGTCAAAAACAATCGAACATATCTTTATCTGGAACCGAGTCAAGTCATCCAATGGTTATCATAATACTAAAACGGCATGCTGTTACAAAACTCATCGCTCTCGAAGCACACATTTGGTTTTTGTATCTCGGCCCTTTACATTATTTGTCTTAATTCGACAGGAATATTGGATTATCGGTTGTCGGAACTTACAGCGAAGGCTTACACATGACTGGATGCATAGCTTCCGCCAAAAAAAACAACCTCCACCAGCTGATGGGTAATCTACCCCCACAACGGATCTACCTTTATGAAAAAAATGAAATTAGGTGTCAATTACAAGGCTATATTAGGTGGAGTGAAAAGTAACTGGTTATTAAAAAGGTTATGGTGCCTTGAAGTCCGTTCATATTTAGGCAGACATGCCAAATTTCAGTGTGGTACTGGCTTTAGTTTTGTTTTGACAGCTGATTATTGTTGACGTGTTTGGCATCATGTTGAGTATGGACAAAAACGATTTTCGTTCTCTCATAAAACATTATTTTTTGAGAGGCAATACGGCGAAGAAAACAAAAGAAAAGTTGGAAAAATATTATAGGACTAATGCTCCGTGAGATTATATAGTCAAATATTGGTTTCGAGAGTTTCGTGGTGGCCGCAACTCCACTACCGAGGAAGTCCGCAGTGGCAGGCCCTCCGATGCGGTTACAGAGGACAATGTCAAAAAAATACATGAAGTGGTGTTGGCTGATCGGAAAGTGAAGGTGCGCGAGCTAGCAGATACCACAAAGATTTGTACTGAGCGCACACGCTCAGTTATCCTGCCCGCTGGGTGCCGCGCATACTCACTCCTCAGCAAAAACACGAACGCGAGAGCACTTCGAAAGAGTGTTTGGACTTGCTGATGCGGAATCGGGAGGACTTTTGGCGTCGATTAGTAACTGTTGATGGAACTTGAATCCACTATTACACACCAGAGAACAGAATGAGTTCCCGGCAATGGACTAAAGACGGCACGAGTGCTCCGAAGCGGCCGAAGGAGGATCGATGGATCGAAAAGGTTAAGGCTTTCGTTTTCTGGGATTGTCATGGCATTCTCTTCGTGGACTACCTCAAAACATCAACATCAACAGCGAGTATTAATGTGCATTATTGGAGCGATTGAAGGCCGAAATCGCTGCAAAACGGCCTCACATGAAGCGAAAAAAAATTTTGTTTTCGCAAGGCAATGCACCGGCGCACAAGAGCATCGTAACCACAGCTAAAATCAATGACTTACGGCTCCAATTGCTGTTGCATCCATCATATTCGCCCGATTTGGCTCCGTCGGCCTATTATCTCCTCCCAAACCTCAAAAGATGGCTCATCAATAAAAAATTCAGCTCACGCAAGCAAATCATCGACGCCACGGAGGAGTATTTTGCAAACCTTCCGGAAAATTACTTTTCGGACGGGATCAAGAAGTTTTAAAATCGCTAGAATAAGTGTATCAAACTAAAAGGGGACTATATTGAATAAAATAAAAAAAAAAACGTTTAAAAAAAATTGTTTTCATTCCTAAAGAGGTTACTTTTCACCCCAGTTAGTATCTCACTCTTTGTTTGCTTAGTGACTAAAGCCTAAAGACTAAAGCTTCGCTTCGACGTGTCGTGGCTCGGCGTGGGAAACCATCAAACATGTCTCCGAAAATGGAACAAATTTCCATGGAATAACATTTCCAGAATAACATAACTCCTTCGTAGCAGATCCCTCTCCTGCTTTGGTTCAGATATTCTGACTTTTGAGCAGTTCTGTACTCTACTGGATCAAATAGAAGCCATCTTATAATCTAGACATGCTGGAAACTTTTGCAGTCTAAAGTTTAAAAGTATTGGACGCACTGATATATACAATATTTGTCTTCGTTGGTACCAAACCTAGATAAATATCAGCGCTCTTTTTGTTATCAAAGATGCTAACCTACCACCAAGAAAATGGGCCTTGCACCGTGTTACAGAAATCCTTTCTGGTGGTTACATTGAAGACTATGAATGGGCATTTAGTTTGCCCCATACACCAGCTTTCAGTGTAACCTTTATCCTGAAACTATGTTCCAGGTGTGGCGGAATGTTTGATAATGAAAACAGATTCTACTGGATGAAAATAATTATGTTGCACTTACTAAGTATCTAATCATTTAATCGCTTACCATTTTCCCATCATTGATTTTTCTTTTCTCTTTTCCTCGAATACCTACATATGTATGGTATATGTGTATTATGAAACAGGACCTATCTGACGGTAAACGAGGGTTATACAAAGTCCATACATCAACGACTCGGACAATATCTCACATTTGGCAGGTATAACTTCAAGGTAGGAAAGAACTGTGACTAGCTAGATTCCGCAATTATTTATTAACATTACGTATAACTACGTCACCATCCTATCAAATATCAAGTAGCAAAAGATATTTGAGTGGCAGAACCCTCTCTGAAACATCCAGAATAGCTCTATATTAACAGTCCTGAAGAGATTTATTCGAGAACTAAACGTGCTTAGCTAAAAGCGGAAGACTGTTTCTATATCCAACCCGATCAGAAATGATAAGTAAAATATGAAAACAAAGTGTCATTACTAATAATGGGCGTATAAAAGCGATGCTGCACAAAGATGTAGGTATTTGGGTATATTTTACGTACTTTTCGTAGTGGTTATCTTTCTGGTGTACACGTGGTTAAGTGCTAAGAATAGTCCAGGTGTTGATGACCAGCTTACCGTTTGAGTTCGACCTTTATGTCAGATTTAACCCTTTCATAGCGCAATATTTCGCTTTTTTGTAACGAACTTTCCAACACATTCGTCTGAATATACAGGTGTGTGCATTTTAGTACACAGATGCAGGCAAACAGTACAATTGAATTTTTAGAAACAAAAAATAACTAAAACACCTTTTACTCAAGCGTATTGCCACTCCCCCCGCCTAGATCCTATCAAAATTCAAGAAATCCGAGCGCTATAAGACACATTTTGCAATTCAAATCTACCAAAGGATAACAGTGTTTTGTTGAATCTTTTTGGTTTATTCTTAGCACAGTAAGGGGACTATTGCGCAATATCCTTTGTTATCAACTAAGGCGGAAGGCGGAATTCCTCTTTCTTCTTCCCGTCAACGTGTCCTGTAAAAGGTGCTCACACATATACTCATATGTACATACGTATGCAATTCAACAGGAATAAAAGTCCTCTTTGTCCTTAGCCAACGTGAAAAAAGATGTAACATAAGAAGGTCCGGAAATCTTTAAAAAACTACCACCACACCCACTTTTCAGAATACAAAAAAACGAAAAGTAAAAATAAAAAACAATCAAGCAAAAGGTGACGTGAATTTCCCCGTGCTTAGATCGTTAAATCCTTGGATCCTTGGACCGAATAAAAGAGGAACTCGTTTTTTTCCTTCTTCTTTTTCTTCTGTTTCTTCTTGGTTGGGTATGTTTTTTTGGTTTTTTTTTTATTCAGTCTTTTCTCTTTGTATTGGATTCGAGCTGGGAGGCTAAAAAAAAATTCTTCTTTTGTAGCTCATTGCGATTATTACTGCTAAGGGTGCTTACGGATTACAAGTACGAATTCGAGTGAAGAGTGAAGAATGAGTACCACCCTGTGATTCGAGGAATTCTTTTGTTTGTTGTGAAGGTTGTTGGCATAGTTCAGGACTATTGTTAACCCTCTCGAATTGTATTCGGTGAGTGTGTGTTTTAAACTTGCGTCCATGTACTCGTGAAGCGCTTCAAAATCACAAGTACGCACATTAATTTCTTCACGATACGTCAATTAGGATAAGTAAATTATGGTTTAGGAACTTGGCGCTGTAAACAGCTGCAATTATGAGGTGTCAATGGCAAGAAATCAATTGGGAGGAAGATAAAGACTAGTTCATATTATTATGGGGCCATTCCAAAAGACGATTTTTAATTGGAAAATTGGTTTTGGCACGAGCGAGACTATGTATGAAGGGTAGCATTTGAGATGTTTGTACTTCTGAGTTGCAACAATCACAGGATTGTGAGTCTCATTGGCTGGCCATATAATCATGTGTAGCAAATTAATGCTGATAGGGGAGTAAAAGATTGAAGACTGATATTGTAGTATCAAGCTTTCCTGTATTTGTGATCGCTGGTTTTATTCATTTGGTCATTACACCGTAAAAATTTTTACAGTAGCAAATTTTACTTAGTCAAAGGGAATCTTAGAAGTGAATGGCAACTAGTAAACAACATCCTTTACAAATTTTCCTCGTCTAAAAAGTGCATCCGTATACGTATAGATCATACTGTAGTCACAGATAAGTTTGCTATTGCAGAAAAATTTAATAACTATTTTGCTACCATTACTTATTCTTTTAAGCCATATTCTAGTGCATCTATGCGCCCAACATGTAATTCTTTGAGTAACAGCGGAGATCCAATCGTAAGAAATACATTTTTCTTTATTCCTATAAGAACTATACCATAGAGTTGTTGAATGGTGGCGTTGATGGGATTTCAAATAGAGTAAAAAAAGATTTCTTGCTTTATAGTTGATATCTTGGCACATATTTTCAATAACAGCGTTTTCTCCGGGGTATTTCCTGAGGCACTCAAATGCGCGGATATCTTACCACTTTTTAAAAAAGGTTCAGCTGACAATGTAAGTAAGTAACGGCCTATCTCGTCTCTGCCATCAATAAGCCATAGGATTGTTGATTTTTTTAAAAAATTTGGGTTTCAAAAAGAGAAATCTACTGAAGAGGCCTTTTGAGATTCTGTTCCCACATTCTTTCAAATCTGAACAGCAATAAGTTTTCAGCTAGCTTATTTAACTACAATATGAAATCTTACTTAAAAATATTTAAAAAGCTGGCTTTTGAGGCTTTATGTTTGACTGGTACAGGTCTTACCTAAAAAAATAGGTCTCAAAGGGTTAAGTTCGATGAGATTTGAAGCAAAATTAAATATTAAGGGGGATTCATAGTGAGCTTTGATTTATAATCTAAAATAAAAAACATAAATTTGAAAGTGAACTTAAAATTTTTATTTACGGGTAAAAGATCTATTCATGGCATTTATTTCTTAAAAATGATATCATATAAATGTTGGCTACGACTACGTCTTAGGTGGTCCATTCGGAAGGTCCAATTTCGGGCGACATGAAATGGTATCTCGTGGATAACATGAGTAATGTTAGCTTTAAAAGAGTCAATCGTAGCTGGTTTATTCCTAAAGACCTGACACTTTACATATCCCTAAACAAAATAGTCCAAATGTATCATATGGCACGATCTAGGCGGCCAATTTACCGCAGCAAAACGTGAAATTAAGTGCTCACCAAAATATTTTCTCAACAAGTCCATTGTTTCATGCGCTGTATGGCTCGTAGCGCCGTCTTGTTGAAATTGGAGCTCACCAAGACCATGTGCTTGAATTTCAGGAAGCACATAGTCCGCTAATATGGCGTGATAACGGTTACCATTGACGGTAACATTCTGATTTGCTCCATTTTTGATGAAATATGGACCAATGATTCCACCATCGGCTTGTTGTTGTTTTTAATGGATGTAATGGTAGCTCTTGGTACTCTTCGGTTTGCTCATCAGCCCAAATACGGCAATTTTGTTTATTAACGTATCCATTGAGCCAGAAATGGGTTTTATCACTGAACAAAATTTCACGATAAAACATCAGATTTTCATTGAGTTTTTCCAGAACCCATTCACTGAAAATAGTATGACGCAAATTCAAGTCGCCTGGCCTCAATTCTTGTACAAGTTGAATTTTGTACGCTTTTAGACCGAGATCCTCACGTACAATACGCCAAGTTGTCAAATACGCCAAGCCAAGCTGCTGAGAACGACAACGAATCGATTCGTCATGGTCGTCGCGTACACTCTCAGCTACAGCTGCTATAGTCTCTTCAGTACGTGCCGGATGTGGTCTAACCAATGGAGTATCATCCACTAACATAAATTGGTTTTCAAATTTGTAAATGGTATTGGCAGTAGTGGTTTCAGTAGGTCGATTATGCGCACCGTAAGTTCCTCGAGTCACACGAAAAACATTTATCACAGAACGCTGATTTTCGTCATACAGCTGAACAATTTGGAGACGCTGTTGTAATGTGAGTCTTTTCATGATAATTTGCCAAGCGATATTGAACAAAAACAAAGAAAGCAATTTGATAGGAGTCTTGCGTAATCTGTCAAAAAGAGCCTATTTAAAATCAAACCTTACGATGAATCGCCTTTTATTAAGATGGGAGTACCGCAAGGGTCTGTTTTGGGACCCATACACTTTTTAATATATGTTAATTCTCTGTTCCAATTGAACTTCAAAGGCGTATTAACTGTGTTTGCAGATGACGTTGGCTGTGCTTATGGTTCAGACAGTCTTCTAAAATAAGCATCCAAAATAAATTGGGATTTGAACTTGCTGAGGATCTGGCTTGCGGAGCACAATCTGGTTATAAGTTGTAAGACCAATATAATGTTCTTCAGTTTGTCAGCACAAAATAGTTTTGAGGCGGAAGTGTTCTGCCATGCTCCTGAGTGCCAAAGATTCAAACTTTCAAATTGCATATGTAACTGCAGTTAATCTTCGCGGTTCTTTTGCAGCAATGCCACCTGTAGTGATATGTGTTTGTAAATTGAGAAATTGGATGTTTTCAAATATTTGCGACTTACCATTGACTCCAAGATGAGCTTTTGTAGCCACTCCGATATCTTGAGACAATATTTTCGCTCTACGCTCAGAAATTTCTACTATTTACGTAATATATGCTCAACGAATCTTTTAAGGACAATCTACTATGGAATTTTCCATTCCAAATTACAGTATGACATCACTTGCTGGGGAGGACTCTATTATAATAGAATCCAACCGCTAGTGATATTATAGAAACATATTGTAAGAAAAATCTGTGGAAAATCCCGTCTACATCCTAGTTTTCCATTATTTTGTCAAATAAAAATTCTACCAGTTCGAAAGTTGTACTGTTTCAAAGTATTAAAGGCCTTTTTGAAAGCCATAATCTGTGCAGTAATTCATAATTTCTGGTCACAAATACCACGGCTTTTTGTAATTCTTATACCGGATATTGTCGCTTGTTCAATAAACTGCCTTTGTCGCTTTGGTCACTAAGAATTCTTACTACCTTCCCGAAACAGATAAAACGTTGGCTTCTAGATTTAAGTAAAGAAATCTTTAAGTGTCGAAATATAGAGTAGCTACATATGTACATATTATATTCTTCTAATGTTCTGATGTGATAATTTGTTTCCCTATTTTTATTAGTTTGTTTTTCTTTCTTTCAAAAATTTTGTTTTTGCTACATGAAAATTTTTTATATATACTACGCTTTGAAATGACATTTAACTCTTTTTTCCATTTATTAAAAAACAAAATGTTAATTGAAATTAACGAGAAATAAATATCCATCTAACTATCTATCTATCTATTTAGTAAGACTTCGATTTCTTTTTCCAGGTCTTTGCGTAAAATTGCTTCTTTACTCATCGTTTGCAATTCTAGCTACTTACGATTAAATTCCACTTTGCAGTTTGATAAATTTTAAATTTCGAACCGATTCCAAGTTGTTTTAACGATTCCAAATACTTATGCGAGTAAGACGAAAGCCGAAATTTTCTGAAGAGATGCAGTCACGTCTGACTAATAATTAAAAGGATGCTGATGCCATAGGCACAATGAGTCAGTGACTTTGGGAATCATTCCGCTAGCTAATATAGCTATCTAGCACCTCATTTGGGGTGTAAGAAAAGATTAAGAGATTTAGTTGAAATATCAAAGAATGCGGAATGCCAAAAAGTCAGGTTTCGAACCTACACTTATGCCCGGAGCCGAAAGACGACGATCTCTTAGTCAGAGTTCTTCAAAGGTCCATACATTAAATTATAACTTTTTCACTGGAGTCTACATCGTACTTCAAACACTGGACCCAATTTTCCACGACTTTTTCGCATAATTCAATTGATCTTTCAGCAATTTTACATCGAGTGTTCGCTTTCAAGTTGCTTGAGATTTAAGTCTTTTCGTTATTGACCGCAGACCTAGTGCGGCTCCAAAGAGAGTGTTTAAAGGTATCATATAGCATGAGCGGGGCCATAAGAAGATCATTTGCAGTGTAGCAAATAACAGCGTCAGCTTCATCTCAGAAGAAAAGGACCTAATTACACCACCGGCATGAAACCACACCAAACATTTTTACGAATGCAATAGCGGCTATTCGCATGGCCTAATGTGACAATTTTACCCATTAACAAAATGTGCCTGGTCACTAAGGACAAAACCAGATTTTCTTCCATATCCTATAGAGCGGAATCAGCGAAATTTCGGTGTACACGAGAGCCATACACATATGTTCTAATGGCTAAGTCTTTTTCCATGAATTTTTGGGATTGGCGCAGAATTGATTGATTTTAGTTTTGACTTACCAGTACAGAATACTCACTTATGGTTTCGCTGTCTGGCAGGGCCTCATCATGGAGTGAATAAGCCAGTGAATTAGTGCTTTTCGGCAGGATTATAACTACCTAAAACAGGAGTTAATACACGTAATGTACCGCGAATTTTGATTTCCATGATTTAGAATGGGATCGGTCTTACAATGATGAGTACCATGAGATCAATAAAAATAACAAATATAAATCGGCCAATATCAGTTTGACTTTTGCTCTGAAATAACGAGAATAGATAAAAATGACAAATCATAACCAGACAAGCTGGTTTTTCAAGTACATAAATGAAATAAAAACTATGCCTCTTAAGAGGTCCTATGCCGCCAGCATTCAGAATCGAAGAACAGTGGCAACTTTGGAGATGTTACCTCTGATGTGATCCCTGGTTTGAAGACGAATTAAAAAAGGACTGGAGCTGTTCATGAGCTTTAAAAGTTAAAAAAACACATAACACGGACACAAATCCAGAACCAAAGCCTGTAAAAACGAACAAGCTGACATAGTAGTAGAGTCACAGTTGATGCTGATAATTTGGAAGAGAATTTCTGTAGACTATATACATACCGGTGATGACAGAACAAATACCACTGCCAGGCAGAATAAACATTTCAACCTGCACGACGTAGACCAATAACTTTTTCGCCCGACCCGGATGAAGTGAAGAAAGCCATATCTAAGCTTAAGTTCAAGAAAGCTGCTAGAGCTGAAGGCCTGACTGGCTGACTGGCTGACTGCCTGACTGCCTGACTGAATAACTGCCTGACTGCCTGACTGCCTGACTGCCTGACTGCCTGACTGCCTGACTACCTGACTGCCTGACTACCTGACTGCCTGACTACCTGACTGCCTGACTGCCTGACTGCCTGACTGCCTGACTGCCTGACTGCCTGACTGCCTGACTGCCTGACTGCCTGACTGCCAGACTGCCTGACTGCCTGACTGCCTGACTGCCTGACTGCCTGACTGCCTGACTGCCTGACTGCCTGACTGCCTGACTGCCTGACTGCCTGACTGCCTGACTGCCTGACTGCCTGACTGCCTGACTGCCTGACTGCCTGACTGCTTGACTGCCTGACTGCCTGACTGCCTGACTGCCTGACTGCCTGACTGCCTGACTGCCTGACTGCCTGACTGCCTGACTGCCTGACTGCCTTACTGCCTGACTGCCTTACTGCCTGACTGCCTGACTGCCTGACTGCCTGACTGCCTGACTGCCTGACTGCCTGACTGCCTGACTGCCTGACTGCCTGACTGCCTGACTGCCTGACTGCCTGACTGCCTGACTGCCTGACTGCCTGACTGCCTGACTGCCTGACTGCCTGACTGCCTGACTGCCTGACTGCCTGACTGCCTGACTGCCTGACTGCCTGACTGCCTGACTGCATGACTGCCTGACTGCCTGACTGCCTGACTGCCTGACTGCCTGACTGCCTGACTGCCTGACTGCCTGACTGCCTGACTGCCTGACTGCCTGACTGCCTGACTGCCTGCCTGCCTGATTGCCTGACTTCCAAGCTCTTCAAAGCGGCAAGCGATGAGTTGGTAAGGAGCATACACCAAATCGTCTATAAAATATTGTCAAACTAAAGTATGCCCGATAAATGGAACCCTATGAACTGCACCAACTACGAAGGTATTAGTCTTCTTAACATCGCCTGCAAGATCCTGTCTACCTTATTGTGCGAACGAGTGAAGCCGTTCGTCAACAACCTAACTGTTCCATGTTAGTGTGGCTTTAGGCCAGGATAGTCAACCGTCGGCCATACATTCACACTACGGCAGATCAAGGAAAAACCCATGAGTTCCGAATCGATACACACAACTTTTTTCATCGATTTTAAGGCCGCATATGACATAGATGCTGACGATCGTTACAAAGCAAAGTTTAGTTTTTGCATCTCTTCCAAACCCGTCCATATGTGGATGACAATGGAGAATACACACAGCACAAGAGGCAAAATCTTTCAAAAGTCCGTCCAATTACTCACATAAGCCGATGATACTGACATAATCAGCAGCGTGATATCAGTGGTGGCTTTCGGGAGTATTGGGACAGAAGCGGAGAAGATGTGTTTAGCCGTCAATGAATGCAAGATCAAGTGTATTTAGACTAATAATTTAGTCTCCCCATTAAATGTTGGATGCCACAGATGGAGCGAAATAGCCACTGAGCCCAACAATCTTTCTTTCTCTCTCTATCCCATTTTCCATAAAACTTAACCCTTAACACATGTATAAGTATAGTCATACTTATAAGTTCTTTAAAAAACAAACAACGGTGTGAGATATAAAATTGATTTTAGCTTTATTTCGAAGCTATCATTCAAATGGCGGCCTCGGTTTTGCTGGCATTGCTTCATGCGGTCGGTCCAATTGTCCAATACGTGCTGCTTATTAACGTGTCGAATGTTGGCTTGTTAGCGTAGACTAAGGTCTTGACGTAGTCCTGTGGTATCAAATCGCATGATAGGCCAATTGATGAATGCTCGCCGTGAGATGACCTAGTCACCAAATTTCTCCTTTGCAACTTCGAGCGTTGCGTCGCTTGTATTTTATGAAGCGCCATCTTGTTGGAGCCACAGCTCGGATATATCGATGTTGTCGAGCTTTGGCCACAAAAGGTCCATTATCATCGCTCTATACCTGAGACCATTGACGGTAACGTTGTCTCCTTCCTCATTTCGAAAGGAATAAGGTCCAATGATGCCTCCATGTCATAAACGGGAATTTTGCTTGTCGATATAGCCGCCGAGCCAAAATTGGGCCTCGTCCAAAAAGATGATTTCATGTCCAAAATCCGGATCTCCAGCCAACATTTCCAGCGCCCAATTAGCAAACACACAACATTGTCTACGGTTATCTGGCTTCAATTCTTGCACAATCTAGGCCCATATCAAAATAAGCCGGGTTGACATTCTGGCGTTGTTCAATTCAGCTGATCAGCGTCGAATCTACATTTCTGGGTTCTCTTCGATATTGGCCGCTATCGCGGCTGTATTTTCTTCATTTCGCACCAATCTCTAACTGGTTAGTGGATTAAGATTCAAAAGAGTGCACTCACGCTCAAACTTTTACACGGTGCGACGAATTGCCTGCGTACTGAAGCCATGATGACGACCGACCTCACGTCGAAATTCACGTTGCGTATTTACAACTGAGCCAGAATTTCGACAAGTCTAATCGATGCACAATGAAATGGCAAACATAACTGAATATTTTGATAGCTGGTCGCTATTGATAACTTTGACTGCTGCTGAAACATAACAGATGGAAAAACTATCATTGCTAGCTAGTCACCCTTTAGTTAATGACTTTGTCTACCTAGACTCCGCTGCCAATTCAGACAACGACACCAACGTTGAGATCAAAAGGAGAATAACGCTTGCCGAATGCTGCAATAAAAGTGACCTTCTTTAAGACCTTAATAATCGCAGTCCTGGTCTATGGCGTAGAGGCATGGACTTTATCAAAAATTGATGTGGGTGAGTAGGTGCTTTAAGAGGAAAATTTTTGATTTTCGGTCCTGTTTGCATATACTGTGTGGAAAAGGAGATACAACGACGAACTGTACGGGATGTACAGGAACATCGACTTAACCAGAAGAGAGAACATCCAACGACTGAGATATATGGGTCATGTTAAGTGGATAAAAATTAGTGCTCCGGTTCAAAAGGTCTTCGGATCTGCCCCCTATTCGACCGCGATTTATGTGGCGCACGCAAGTGGAAGGGTACCTCAGCGAACTAAGGTTCCGAAACTGGAGGCAGCTAGCTAAAGGTCGAGCTTGCTGAAGACGATTGTTGGTTGAACTCTAGGTCCATCGCGGATGGTAGTGCCTTTTTAAGTAAAAACAAATTCATCACACACCGTCTTGAATAAAACAACACCACCATCACGTATTACTGTGAATTTTTTTTTTCTGTCAGAACAGAGCATTTAGACAAGAGTGCATTGTACTCGTTGTAAATTCTTTTTAATGAAATCTCTCAGCCTTTCGAAGAAAGATGAGTAAGCGCTTCAGTGATAAAATACTTTCAGTACTACCATCAACGACATCAGTTCCGTGTACCTGCAGCCTGATGCAAGCGTACGGCAATCACAGAGGTAGTACTCCGCAGTGTCGTAGTCACTTTCATACCAAGCGTCGCAGGATGTTGTATCACTTAATCCCAGCACAATTAAGTGCTAAGCGAAAGTCGTAGTGTCCCTTTACGATGTCAGAAAATAACCTGCAGTCTTTTCTATTGAGGGACAGCAGAAAAGCAGGAAGGATTCGTTTTCCCAACCAGAAACCTGGAGAGTCATTCTATTTGCAATAATGCTCACATGAAACCCAATTGTCAATGAAAGCCGTAACCGAGGACGTAGGTAGACCAAGCGTCGGTTCAGTTTCCAAAAAACTCACCCCTGAGATTTGCTTAGCATGTTCATCGGCTATTTTATTTTTCATAATTTAATTGTGACCTGGGATCCAGACAAGACTCACTGAAGTCTTGCAGATTTGAATTAGCTTGGAAGTCGTAAGGGGGTTAAACAAGACTCTAGGCGCAATTAAGCTGTCACTACAGACAATATGATATAGCTTGACGACTTAATTCGTTGCAATATGGTTTAAGTATATGGTATTTGCATTTGGAAGACAAATATAAGTTTTCCGAACGAGAAGCGAATCTTCTTCCAGAAAAACAAAATCACCTCCTTATACTAGATCAGTCTTGCAACGCTCCATGAAAAGCTTACTACATTCCCTTCCAGCGAAATTCGATTTCGTATTTTTTCTGCAGCAGAAGTGGTGTCATTGGATTAGATCGCATGTCCCTAAGAACATAGCCAAAAGACAGCCGGCAAGCAAGGTCAATGCATTTCAGATCGATGATAATTTTCTTCAATGGGTTGCCATGAAGGGTTTCAAGTGTGATATTAACAAAATAAATGGTGTGCCCCAAGGTTCCGTTCTATCTTTGACACTCTTTTCTTTTATTTTTCATCAACGATCTACTTCTAATCCAATATATTCCTTTGCTGATGACAGTACCCTCTGCTTTTCATATTTTTTCCTGGACTTACATTCCTGCTCTCCGGCATTAGATTCCGATTCCATTAAATTCCGATATTAACACCATGCTAATTTTAGAACCACTGTCAGAATAGAATTTAATGCTTCCAAAATACAACCCTGTCTGCTGTCGTCAAAACGAAATCCAAACAATCAATCGTTATCCGTGAATGACACTTGCATCGTTGAAATTTAAAACTTTCCTATTTAAGTATGTGTATCAATGACAGCCTACATAACACATATATGTATGATGACACCAAAAATGCAGCGAATTCAAGCGGTGTAAGAAATACTTCACCCCCTCTTCAACGGTCTCAATATATTAGACGTTTATTAGCCCAAAATTAGAGTACAAGGCCCACATTTGGTCAGGTGCATCTAAAACATTACTGAACCTGCTAAATAATATTCAAAACCGTGCGATAAAACTCATAGGAGATGTTAATACTACTCAGCCAACTGGAAACTTCGAACGATCACGAAATGTAATCTGTTTCACCTTATTCCGTCGTTATTTTCACTTTCGGTGCCCCAATTAAATTGCCAGTAATATTTCGCCCATTCAAACCTTTAACCGTAACACCCGTATCGCTATGAATGCTTATCAATTTACCCTACTTTCGGACGTACATTGGAATATCGTAATTCTTTACTAAGTCCTACAACTTGCTTATGGAATGCCCTGCCAATCTTTTTATTTTCTGGTCATTTTAACTTACAAACATTCAAAACCAAGGTGCATTGGTATCTCTTTCTTTCCTCTCTAACATTGCTTCGCCCGCGCTGTGTGCAAACCATTTAATGGTACTTTAACCCTTGAAGTCCGAGACAATTATATAAAAAACAAAAAACTGAAAATCTGTTTAAATGCTATGTGAAAGTGTTGAATTATGCTCTCTAAAGTCAGGATATGAGTTGAGTAATAGGCAGTTCGATATATGACAGAAGTGGTGTCTGTGTAGAATTGGTAAGTTTCAGAGG
This sequence comes from Volucella inanis, assembly GCA_907269105.1. Taxonomy (NCBI): domain Eukaryota; kingdom Metazoa; phylum Arthropoda; class Insecta; order Diptera; family Syrphidae; genus Volucella; species Volucella inanis. The sequence goes on from OU026155.1 coordinate 70,898,057, forward strand.
CATTGCTACTCAGTCACTTGAAAATCTAGGGACTTTTAAATACACATATGTATATCATATGTTTAAGTGAACAGTAATTTTGTATGCATTGTTGCATTATTTGTGGAACGACACTTGTTAACAAAATGCTTTCCTAGTTTCTTTTGGATTTTGTTGATATCACATCGGAATCATAAGTTGACCTTATTGCCTTTTCATACGTAAGTATACGCACAACATTATATTAGAGAGTTCCACCACCTTATAAAACAAGAAATAAGGTTTCCAAAAAATCACTAGGCTCTCGTAAATCGTGACATAAATGTGCAAACAATATTTCCGAATCAATAATGAAGAGAGAGTCAAAAGTTCATTCACTTCGCCTTCAATGCCTTTTCGGAAAGTCCTTTGCAAAACCACAAAAAAAAAAAAAAAAAAAAAAAAAACGAAGGAAGTATGTTTATGGGACAAAAATACAGCAAAAGAAATACTCAATGTCTATCACAGTGAAAAGTAAAACGAAACAACTTCAGCAGGAACGAGATCAAACTTAATGACCACTAATGACAAGGTTGACCCGGTCGACAGCGACTCAAATTATACGTCTAGTTGCGTTCCACCCCTCATCTGATGAAGTCTACCTTTCAGGTATGTCGCCTGACAGAATTCGAAGCAGCAACAGCGACACGACAATCGCATAGACGTAGATTGCTGTAGCCCCTAAACCAGCAAATGAAGGTTCACTGTATCTCATGGTCAATGATTTTGATGGTCAGTCAAACCTTTTTGACTTCCAATTTTATTCGTACACAGATGTAATGATATTATTGAGAGATATTTCAGTGAGTCAATATATGTGTACATTACATTATCTCGAGCTACATTCTGACACTAGTTTTAGGCTGTCTTCTTACTTCGTCGTCTACGTCAAATGAATATCTCATACATTTGGTTTGTTTGTATCTAGATCTTCATAAGAGATCAGAATTTAAAAAAAACGTCAATAGTACATCAAACATATCTATCTGCATTCTAGTGGACAGATCATGTAATTATTTTTTTTTAAATGGCCAAGTAAAGTTCAGGTAGTCATTGTTGTCAGACCCTGAGGTGTATATGCTTACAATTTGTAAATATACAACGATTTTGAAGGAATTTCGCAACAATGTCACAGATGACAATAAAATTTTCTAACAATATAGAGGAGCAAACTGTTTGATTATAAAGGATAAAAGGATTGTCTTTGCGGAAAACGATTATCCTTGATATTCTATGCCTCATTCCCATGTGGTGAGCCTTCTTTTCCTGCAAAACCCTGTAAAAAGCAGACTATAAAGCCAATTAAATATTCCACTATTGATTCATATATTTCACCATCAGAGTGCCGAGGGAATAAAGGCGGACTATTTGATGAGTTTCTGAGTACCCAATAGGAACAAGCTTATCAAGAACAACAACGAGTCTTAAGAATCCAGAAGTGAAATGTATTAACTAATATGCGGACGGACTGAGTCATTTAGTGAAAAGTTACTACCATAGAAGTTAGTTTTGACAGACTTTCCCTGAAAACTAGTTTGGTAATGATATCGAAGATGAAGCAGGTCAGTCAGGGACTAGTTCTGCTTTCTTAAGAGAGCGCAGTCAATTTTTTTAACAACTTGAAGTCAGAAAAGCAGCCAACAGCCTCCGGAAATGGTAGAAAGTGAATGCTGAGCGACAGACTGAGCGTCTTCATTTTTGAAGCGGAGTAATTCTAAACAAGTTCTTTCCGCTCACTGTGATGTTCGTTTTGTTGCCGTTGTCGTTGATGTTGGGACTAAAACATTTCCAATCCTTGCTACATACTACATAAAAAAATGATAATAATGCTAAAACTAAAACAAAATTAACAGTAAAACAAGCTCGCTGAGGATGTATGATATATTTGCTTCGAAAGACGCAGAAGCTCTTCTATAGTTCGAGAGCAGCATAGTACATTGGTACGCCATGTAATCTTGGTATAAAACTTTCCACCGACAAAGAAGTTGAGAAGCGTGGATCTCCTGGATTAATTTTTGTATTACGAGTATATATGTACATATATAGGGACACTTTTATTGCTTTTTATTGGGTTTAAATAGCCCAAAAAAGTACTGCAATTGGCAAGAGTTATTCCTCGTGTGATCTCAGCGCTGAAGTCGTTATCTTATTTAAAATCCGAGCCTAAGTTTAAAAAAGTCATTAACTCCCTCAAAGTCATATCTGTCGAAAGTAATATTCTGTCCGAATGTACTTGCTCTTGAATTAATTGACCGTTGAACCCTTCTTCGCCGCTTCCACCTCAATACTCACGAAAGCACCACTGACATCACGCTGCTTTCTTCCTATTATATCAATATCATAGGCGTATGCGAGTAATTGGACGGACTTTTGAAAAAATGTGCCGCCTTCCGTTCGTGATTTGTGTCCATGGCATATTTTTCAACTTTTGGTAAAATTTCCTTATCTCATTCCTACAGTAGTGTCTTTCCCATCAGAGAATTCAGTAGACTACGAGCTCGAAGGGCTCGTGAGCAGCACTTATCCTTCTATGCAGCGCCACTTTGCATGAATCTTGTTTATTTGACGTAGTACAGGCTATAACTTCTGACAGTACTACCATAGATGCCCTCTCTTTCTAGCTTTGCATTAAAGTCGCCGAGGACAATTTCAACGTCATCGCTAGATCACGGCTTATATTTCTTGTCCAAGAGCTCATGAAAGCCATCTTTGGTGTAGTCATCTTTCTCCTCTGGGGGGGTTGCGCGCATACAATGCTAATGTTGGCAAATTCAGCCTTAACACGGATATTAAGGCAAATAGGCACTGATTTTGCTTTCGCATTTCTTGGATGGCGGTAACATCTGCGTTGCAGTAGTCCGGTACCTACGCTAGTTGTTCGGCTGCACGTGGACTATTAAGGGATCTAGTATTCCACAAACAGATCCGAATGTCGTTGTCATTGTTTTGCTTGCAAGGGTGTTACCAGTACAAACGTCATTATCCGAGGTTTGTTGTTGCTTCGTAACCAGATTTTTTCCATAACCAGAAGTTCCATTATAGAAATCCTTATGAAGAAGGGTCAGTCAGACAGGCCAGCTCATCTCTTTTCCAAGACCCTGACTAAGTCTCGCAAATCCTTATCCGCCTGAGCTCCAAATACATCGGAGTAGCCCGGATATGGTCTTATTTCTCTTATTCCTGAATTTAACTTTGCCGTTAATTCTATCTAGGGAATTTATCCGCTGTCCCGTTAATAGTGCTGCTACTTTTGTGTGCTGATCAGCGCACGCGCTTATAAGTTTGGCAAGTTAAGTTCAGATGAACATCGACTAGTAACCGATGGTTACAATTTGGAGGTAAAATAAACACAATTAACGTGTAGAAACGGTTGCAACACGGTTGCAAATTAGCCATCGCTAATTTGACTACAAACAGTGCCTAGCCTATTTCTACAACTCCCTACCACCGTTATTGTATAAATTGGTGTAGCTTCCACGTCTTCGAAGTTGCGATATCCTCACACTTTGGTTCGATAATGCAATATAGAGGCTGCAGTTGCTCCAAGCAATAGCTCAATGTGTGTATCAACACACACCTAGACACTTCAACTCCAGAACTGTTAAAAGGTTTCCTCCATTTCTTGTTGCGGGAATACCTACCACCATCATCATCAGTTCAAAGTAGCTTTCATGTCAGATTCAGTCAGAAAAACTACACACTGATTGACTCGAATTGCAACCAACTTCAGACTGCTATAATTTCCAAACCGTTCATTACTGTGAGCTCAAATTTTGACACATGACAGGTAATTTTATTATTTACAAGCTTATTGAACGATTTGCGTCTCAGTTGTGTTTTATCCGCGATGGAATTCAAACGTTATAGTGTAATTGCTTTATATTTGCGTGGAAAACCACAAGTAGCTATCGTTAGAGCCCTCCAGCACCTTAACGTGAATAAATCATTTTTGTCTCGAACCATAGATCGTAACCGTGATACTGGCAGGGTTGCAAAACGCCGTGGAGGTGGTCATAAAAAAAAACAGCAACATCGCCAGAAATGGTTCGGAAAGTGAAGGCTCGAATTGAGCGAAATGGCTTGTGAGCTCAACATATCGTTGGAACGGATGCAACACATACTGAAAAATGAGCTTGGGCACAAGTCATTGAAGTTCCGAAAGTAAATGACCGAGCTTACTTGCCAGAAAGGTCCTTCGAAAATGTAAACCTTCGGACGGCCACCAGAAAGCAGGCAACACCGATAGTGATGGTTTGGGCCGCCATAACCGCCGATGGTCACTCTCCGCTCGTATTTTTGGACCGTGGCGTCAAAATTAATGCGATCATATACCGTGAAACTGTCTTAGAGACAGTATTGAAGCCTTGGGCAAACAATCATTTCGGTCGGAGAACGTGGTCATTTCAACAAGACTCGGCACCGTCTCACAAAGCGCTGGTCAACCAAGATTGGTTAAAAAACAAATTTCCAGACTTCATTTCTTCGACACAATGGATTGCAAATTCTCCGGATGCAAATCCGTTGGATTTCTCTGTCTGGGGTATTTTGAAGGCGAAGGTTGGCACTAAAAAATACCAAAGTTTGAACCACCGTAAACAAGCACTTCGCCGGTAATATGCCAAAATACCGCAGATCCATTTGCGTGCAACGTGCGATGCTTTCTTCGGCCGTCTCAAGCCCATTATTCGCGCCAAAGGTGGACATATTGAAAACTATTGATACAATTTGAAAATTGATGTATTTTCCAACATTTTTTGCTTTGGCACAATAAAATTTATCAAAAAACAAAAAAAAGTTCACACAATGTGTATGTTGTCAACAAAAATGAGACCCGACATCTGCATTCTTTCGAACTCAAGTCCTCCTCCTACAGTCTCAATGATATCATTAATATCCTTGTTTTAGTCCCATGTACGTTGCAAATCTTCTGAAACGAATTCACCATCTCATACATAAATACATACATACAATTTTGCTTGATATTTCTATCTTATATCTACAGCTTGCAAAAAATGACTTCATGAGCAATAGAATCAAAAACAGTACTAAAATTTACAAAAAAGTATAAAGCTTCTTGTTGCTTCTTTTGACGCGGTACGCTATATCCACCTGGGTGTAAGTTCGGTCTTCTAAAATCTGCCTAAAATTATATATAAAAATTATGATAAATATTAAAAATATGGGCACTAAACAACTTAACGGAAATATTCAAGAACGAAATAGGCTTGTAGTTCTGTGGACTGTTATAAGAATCTTTCTTCTTTAGCGGACGTTTTATTGCTCTTTTGAAGCGTTCTGCATATTTATATTTTACAGCCAATTCGGTAAAGCAGTTCTCATAGAATTCTTCTAGTATTGGGTCAGAGGTTTAGTTGCTCTATGGTGGAAAGCAAACCTGGAGCGCTCGATATAAAGTACTTGCAAGCCTTCAATATAATTGATGATTGGTGGACTCGGAATTGGTCTTTAATAAGTTTCCCTTAATCAGAAGTAGTACTCTACACACTATCTGTGCGGTGTAATTAATGTTGAAGGGTTAAATCACCTGCTCCTTCAATTCAATCTAAACAACTGATCCTTGTCCTAGTGTGTAAACTTTTGTAAAAAAAAAATACATATATCGATTAGGAAATCGCGAATGCTTTGACGATTTTGTTTCAAATGGCAACTGCACTGGAGTTTTAGAGATCATACTGTCTCTAAACACTTATACCTGCTTCTTGTGGTAAGAGCTGATACCATAACCACTTTATTTTTGAAGTTGTTACTCATCCTTCCATTGAGAAATTTAATCTAAAAACTTAAAAAGGCTAATCCCACCGATTAAACCAAAGGCTTTCAGTTTGCCTGTTCAAATTCTCTTTTATGTGCAGTCTTCACTTATTAGCATACCACAATATTGACAACCCTGCAATTTGACAACAGAGCAAATGCATAACGATCCCATGTCTTGTTGTTCACATGTCAATTTGAAAAGTTCCATTCCCTCCGAGTTCGCCAAAGTTATGCTAAGTCTCAATTCAACTACATAACCACAAGTGTACATTGTTTTTAGTTTTAAGTACACGCGAGCGAACCACCCCATTGGTGGAATACTATCAGCCACTACTGTCATGCATCGAATCAAGAATCGAAGTCCACAAAAAACACAAGCAAAAAACGCAAAAACAAAAACAACTTTCAAAACACGCAAAACTACCAAACTATCAAGCCACAAAATGTGCCCGTTGGTTGTTTCCTATAGACCAAGCCATCAACATCGACAACAATCAAAAACAACAACAACAACTCACCCATTTGTTAGTTGGAAAATAGCATTTTGCGTGCACGTTTTTCCAGCTAACCCCACCATTGCGTGTTTTCGTTTGCGTATTTTGCAAAAACAATTATTTTTCAACCGCAATTCAAATCCATGCAAGCTAAGTTTAGAGAGTCTCACTCAAAAAACCTCATCCGGCGGTGTCGGCGGCGGCAGCCGAAGGCGGAAGAAACGGGTAAATCTAACATACGTTCCAAAGGCCACTCATTATCCGGTTCCAGGGGTTAAGCGAGCTCGTTTTCCAATCTGATTTTCAAATTATCAAACATAATTAGGATAATCATTGATTTCGCCTGAAATCGATGTCGGACCAGTTCCGTTTTTGACCAACCACAATTAAGTGGTGAAAGGAAAACGGGCACCACAGAACCAAATTGAGTTCCGAAATGAAAGCGAAAGTGGTCGGGAGGGGCGCGTTCCATAGTGTATAATACATAGTGCGGTCCGTGCGGACAACGGTACGAGTAAGTGGATGCCGGAGCTACAATAATTATATAAACAGTCGAATTTTTCATTTTTATTTTTATTTTAATTTTTGTTTTTGTTTTTGGATTACTCTTGCTGTTGCAATGGTAAGCGGATTTAGTTTTAAGGCAAAAGGGATGCAAACTAATTTCTGTAATTAGGCTTTTTAGGAATTTTGCCAGGTTAACGGTAAGGCTAATTTGTGAGGTTACTGAAGGTAGACTTAACGTGATAAAAACTGCTCAAAATACAAAAATGGATCTTTTGCTCTGGGAATGCCTTATACTGTGATTTTTTTGATGTAGTGATTGATAAAGGGTACTGAGGTGGATTACTACTTTTTTGGTGTGGATCAAGGTCATTTGTGAGTAAGATATCCCAGGGTGGATGTATCGGCGTTGGAGATACGTCAAATAGCCTGCCTCCAAGGTATTTTGACTTTTTTCCTGAGATTGAATCGTTCTACATACAACTTTGTATATTCGGTAACAGGGGTTCATCTTGCTGATTTCAGGCCTCTGAATCAAACGAGTGGTGACGTGACGTAGTGGTTAAGTTCTGCAATAACTACGCAGAAGAGTCTACAATGCCAACAGTACTAGCACGCATCACACCTGCGCCGAGTACTTTCAGCCTAATGCAGTCGGAGATTCACAGATGTACCGCTCCGCGGTGTTATCACTGCCACCATCGCAGAATGGTGTGTCACTTATGACCAGCACATTTCAGTACTTAGCAAAAGCGTAGTACCTCAGTATGCTCATAAGAAACCCAACTATCAATGGAAGCCCCATCAAAACACAGGTTTTGGCCCTGAAAATTTTTATTTTTCGTGATCCCATTATAACCTGGGCCCCAGGCGAGGCTCAGTAAATTCAGTATACCTTCTGCATTCAATAGAGTTTTGCATTCTTGAACTACTATAGCTTGGAAGTCGCGAAAGGTTTCACCAAGACCTAAAGCTGTGCTAGGCTGTCGCTGCAGATGCAAGTGCCTCGTCCCCTATACCCTGTCTTAACAATATACGAATATGTAGTTCGTTGCTATCAGCACTGCGTAAGATTTGCTGATATAACAATAAAATTATGAATAGTGCACAAAGACAGTAAATAAAAAAATCATCAAAGTGACTACATAGTATTGATGCTTTTGACAGCAGCAGGAGAAATATCAGCTCTCGGATTCATGTATAAAGGGCCTTTCAATAGGGATGCTCCATTTTTAATTGTAAATAAAACAAGTTGTGGGTGCGATAGCCACCCTTTTCTTTCGGTGACTTTGTCACATACATCTGCTTGAATTTCCTGAATAGCGCTCCTTATGCTGACTTTCAGCGCATCAATTATTTGTGGCTTAATCGTATAGATCTGCTATTTAAGATAGCCCCAAAGGAAGAAGTTCTAGGGCGCTAAATCTTATGATCTTCTTGAGCATATTATGTTGCCGTCATACGAGATAACTTTGCCCTCAAACTAATTGTGCAGAATATTAATCGTGGCATGAGCTATGTGGCACGTAGTCTCGTTCTTTTGGAACCACATGTCGTCAGTATCTATATCATCCAGTTTGGGCTACAAGAAGTTGCTTATCATCGATCTGTAGCGCTCGCCGTTGACTTGGAAAAGTTGAAGCGGAAAAGTCATTGCAATTAGATCGTTCAATGACCTTGCATCTGTTTAGTGCTTTTGGTTTTTAATTTTTTTAAATGAATGAAGGGAAAATGAATTATTAGATGGCTTATCTATCCCCAATCTCTGTAGTTTTAATTGTGATAGAGCTATTACGGATAGTTTCTATTGTAATGGCAAAGTTTTTTATTGTTCACCAGAATGTCAGAAGTTAAAAGATCCTGTTCCATATATTGAGTCTTGTCTTTGGACTTATAACTTTGAGAAAAAAAAAGACTTTTTCCCAGTGAAGTACCTCCATATTGTCCGATCTGATTGCTGCCAATTATGCCAAAGCTCTTCGAAGAAATTCTTCTAAAATGACTTCATCTTATTATAGAAGAAAAGGCACTGATAACAAATCATCAATTTGGATTTAGAAATAAGCACTCAACTATAGATCAAGTTCACAGCATAACTGATAAAATAGAAAAAGTTTTAGAAGAAAAACAATTATGCTCTATCATCTTTCATGATGTAATACAGTCTTTTGTTAAAGTCTAGCACAAAGTATTAATCCATAATACTAGAGTCATATATAATCCAGCGACAGTTTATAATTCAGCAAGAAGACGAGTACTCTGAATTGAAATATATAAAAATTGAAATACCGCAGGGTAGTGTGTTAGGACGTATGCTTTTCCTGCTATTCACGAACGAAATACCACATCATGACGAAACTACTGTTGCCACATTTGCAAACGATACTACTGTTCCTGCTGTCGCAAAAACCTTTTAGGAAGTTGCAGAAAATGTACCTATATGGTTTTCCAATAGGAACTTGACAACTTTGAATTTAATTTGTGAACACACTCTTTCATTAATCATCAAATTGTCACTGTCAATTTGTTCAGTAAATTCAACATTTTCTTGGTAAAGTACACTAACCAACGTCTGCAAATTATAAAAAAATTTCTACAGATATTCGGAGTCGCAAAATCATCTTCAGTGACGAAGCTCATTTTTGGCTGAATGGGTTCGTCAATAAGCAAAATATGCGTTATTGGTTGGGTGAAAACCCACATGTGCTTCAAGAATCACTACTTCATCCACAAAAAATATCTGTTTGGTGCGGTTTGCATGCCGGCGGCGTTATTGGGCCATATTTTTTCGTCGACGATAACGATCCTCACGTTACTGTGAATGGTCAGCGTTTTCGCGCTATGATCACCGATTATTTTTGGCTCGAATTGGAAGATATGGACTTGGACAATATGTGGTTTCATCAGGATAGTGCCACAAGCCACACAGCACACGCTACAATAAATTTATTGAAGAGTAAATATGGTGAGCGTGTTATCTCAAGACATGGACCAGTCGATTGGCCGCCTCTTTCGTGCGATTTCACGCCGCTTGACTATTTTCTGTAGGGCTATATTAAGTCATTGGTTTATGCCAACACGCCGACGACGTTGGAAGAGCCCAGAGCCAACATTTAAAGGGGAAAAGCGGCCGTTTCGGCCGAAATGTGTGGCCGAGTCGTTTAAAATTGAGTCCAAAGAATCGACCGCTGCAAACGTGCTTGCGGTGGCTATATGAACGAAGTCGAGTTCTATTCATAAATGTTTTGATTGTACTTCTAGCCAATAATAAAGTTTTTGAAATATCTCAAATGGTTTGCCTTTTATTTAAAAAAAAAAAAGTTGTCAACTCGTTATTAGAAAACCCTATATATATCTTCATAAATAACAAAATAATTCTGCATTCGAACTCTGCTACTCGTAAATATTTAGACATGGCTCTAGACGAGAAATAACGCTGGGAAACTCATGTCAAGAAAAAACATGATGAAGTAAATACACGATACAACAGAATGAATTGGCTCATATGGAGGTATTTATGATCCTAAATAAACAGGGTGTCCCAGTTTAGGTTTTCGTCCTCATAGCTGAAAATTTCTGAAGTTATACCGAACAAAAAAATGTATTGCAGGGAAGGGGGGGTCTATTTTCACCACTCTCCAAGATATAGCCGTTAAAATGAGGAACCTATAATTTCAAGGTAAAACTTCTCATAAAATACCAAAATTTCGTCGAGTTTGATGAAATCCAGCCAAAATTATGGCCTTAAAGCTAACATTTTGAAAAATCGTTTGACCAATTTCATCAGAAAAGTGCGTTTATCTCGAAATTTTAAACTTTTAGGTTAACTTTTTTTTAAATTCTTCCTCTTCATTATCTACGATTTTTATGTATGACTTTTCCACCTACGAACACCGGAAATTATTGCAAACCACTATTTTATTCAGGCAAATGGGTCACAAAATAAATTTAATATCACTTTAAATACAATAGTTTTTGGGGTCTTAAAAAGGACCGTTACGCTGTGAGATTTCAAAACGCTTTTATAGTAAATTTTCGAAATGTTGCCCGTGCCTTTAGATGCACCTTCTAGCCCGTTTGATGATTTCAGACTGCAAATTAATGTTTGGTAAAATGCTTCTGCCACTGTATTTATTCTCTCTTGGAGCTCTTCCCGGCTTAAAATCTCAGTCAAACAAACCCTTTCTTTTATGGCTCCCCGGAAAAAGAAATCCATTGGCTTTAGGTCAGGAGATCTAGGTGGGCAAGGAAAATGCCCAATAGAAAAATCCATAATTCATTAAGTACATTACTGCTACTATAACAAGAAGCTCCATCGTGTTGGAAAACCATTCATTGCCTCTGAGCAAGAGGATCATTTTCCAGGAGTTCCGGCAACTGGTCTCTCAAAAATTCTAAATAGAATGTTGAATTTAGGGCATGTGGAAGAATGAATGGCCCGATTAAAGTACTACCAGTAGTATGCAGTTAAGAAAAACATCTGCATTTCAACTGAATCTTTACCTTTGAAAAGATGTTCGTGTTAAACGAGGATTAGACACTGCTCAATAGTGGGAATTTCGTTGGTTGGTAATGCCCATTTTCGTAAACTAGGCTTCGTCAGTCCATAAAATTTTTTGAATAAACTGCTCATTCTCATCTTGTTGATGCAGCAGCCATTAGCAAAATTCAATCCTTTTTTGGAAGTCTCCTGGCGAAAGTTCCTGTACGGGTGTATAATGAAAGAGGTGAACGCGGTTGGCTTGAATAACTCTATGGATTGTAGTTATTGGAGTTTACAACTGTGCTGCAAGCCTTCAGGTTCTAATAGATGGCTGCGAACTTATAGCATTTAACATTATTTCTTCCTCTTCTGCTGCTGTTATGGTTGACAATCATTCTCTTCTTAACCCATATGCTGAGCCGACGGTTGAAAGGCGGTGAAAAGCAAGCATATCCCTATTTTTATCTAGCTTGCCCTGCATCCCCAATACAGAAGCCGTAAACGAAAATTATATCGGCGAATTCGTGAATCGAAAACAATTTTTCTTAAACATTTGCTAAACACTTTACTCCTCCGCTCTTAATCAGTAAACATAGTAACATCGGCACACTTCAAAAGTTGTCACCGAATTAAACAAAAACATTCCAGAAAATAGCGGAAAATTTAGCGTTGGCAATTGAGGTTTGCCAACTTTGTTTTATTTGTTAACTGACAGCTTTTTGTCAATTTTTTTTATTTGAACACGCTATTTATTTTGTGAGCCATTGGCCTGAATAAAATAGTGGATTGCAATAACTTTCGTTATTCGTAGGTAGAAAAGTCATACATAAAAATCGTAGATAATGAAGAGAATGATAAAAACCCAAAACCTAAAAGTTGAAAATTTCGAGATAAGCGCATTTTCCTGATGAAATTGGTCCAACGATTTTTCAAAATGTTAATTTTAAAAAGCCATACTTTTGCCTGCCGTCCATTGAACTCCATGAAATTTTAGTTTTTTATGCACACTAAAATTCTCTTTCAAAAATGTGCACAACGATTTCCTAAGCTTAAACCGTTCGAAAGCTACGGCCTTTTGAGAAGTTTTACCTTGAAATCAGAGGCTCCTCACTTTAACAGCCTATAACTTGGATGGGGTTGAAAATAGACCCCCCCCCCGTGAATCAGGAATCTTCAGCTTTCAGGACGAAAACTTAAACTGGGACACCCTGTATAAAAAACTTCTTCTCTACAGGGTGAGAAGCTTGAGACATCCAAATTACTCGAAAAATACGCGATATCGCGAAAAATGTTTCTGACAAAAGTCACAAGGTTCTGAAGGGGACATAAGATGGTGACCACGAGTTTGACCTTGAGCCCCATTTTCAATGTCAAACGAAGGTCACTTTTGATTTTTCAAATGATAATTCCTGACTTTCATTGCTCAGTCGTATTCCTCAATGGGGCACACGACTTTGTCTCAAAGGTCTTATTCATTCAGTGCTTGATACGACTGCACTGGCACGCCTAAATCATTAATCGGTTTCCAACGTTGTTAGGGTGTTAGAAGGTCGAGATTTGTTTTGAGGAAGTCATTATTGTCTCGAGTGAAGTTAAAACTCAAAGATAGAGACAAATTGTCCTAAACTTATCTAAGAGTATATGATGTGTACTCTACCCTTTTTTTCTACTTGAACGGAACTCTACTTCATTTAGAAGTTCGATATTTGTTTTGAAGAACTGATTATTATTAGTAACGTTTTCCAGATTAATAATGCAGGCTATTTCAGTTCAAGAGAAAATTGAAATGATATTGATTTATGGAGAAAGTGGAAGGAACATCGAGGGTGCTGTTACTCTTTACGCCCAACGTTTCCCAGACCAGATACGATCGCGCGCTTCCTTTTATCGGGTCATCCAACAATTCACTGGTGAAGGAAGTGTGCAACCAAAGAAAAGGAATCGGTCAGATAGGGTGGCTGTTGAGGACAATGAAATAGCAGTGTTAGCTGTCGTTGCACACGATCCTCACATTAGCACTCGCCAAAAAAGTCGTGAATCAGGAATTTCTCAAACGACTGTCTGTAAGATATTACATCGGCATAAATACCATCCTTATCATGTTTCAATGCATCAAGAACTTTCTAGTGAGGATTTTCGCAACCGGGTTTCCTTTTGTCAATGGGCACTTCAGCAAATTGAACGAAACCCCCTTTTCTTCGCCAAGGTGTTATTCTCTGATGAGTCGACTTTCACCAGTCACGGTACTGTCAATCGATATAATATGCATTACTGGGCTACCGAAAACCCTTTTTGGTTTCGACAAGTAGAACGCCAGCACCCTTGGAATGTTAATGTTTGTGCGGGAATTATTGGGGATAAATTAATAGGTCCATATTTTATTGAAGGCAACTTGAATTGCGAAAAGTATGCAAACTTCTTGCGGGACCATCTTCCAGTATCACTAAAAACAATGTGTGTTTCAACACATGATGGTTGTCCAGCCCATTATTGCCAAGTAGCAAGGGGCGTATTAAACAATGTTTACCGAGGCAATGGCCTGGTAGATCACCTGATCTTACGTCACTTGATTTCTTCTTGTGGGGGCTACTTAAAAAGTGAGGCTTACAGAAAAAAGCCAACAACACGTGAGGACATGAAAAGACGAATAACTGAAGCTTGCCGGAAGATTACGCCAGAAATACTTCTCAGTTCTGTTGGTTCATTTAGAGCGCGGATAGACAAGTGTATTGAAGTGAATGGTCACCTTTTCGGGCATTTGTTGAAATAGTCTCAGGAAATAAACGTCGAAATGGGGAGAACTCAATGATTCAACAGTGGGAGGCAAGGGGACCCACTCTTTTTAATCACGCCGAAGGATACAAAATATTGCTACGTCCACGTCGTTGTTTCTGTGTTATGCTAAACGCAGTATGTAAAAACAAATGACAAGCCTACGAGCAATACGACTGAGCAATGAAAATCAGGAATTATCATTTGAAAAATCAAAAGTGACCTTCGTTTGGGTCACCATCTTATGTCCCCTTCAGAGCCTTGAGACTTTTGTCTGAAACATTTTTCGCGATATTTCGTACTTTTCGAGTAATTTTGATGTCTTAAGTTTTATGGCACCCTCTGACGGGGTGAACGCATTTTCGCAAAAAGTGTTTCATGTAAAAGAATTGTAATTTTCGACGCGGATTACGAATCTGTCAAAAAAAAAAAAATAGGGGTTCCCATTAAAAAATCAAAAGTGACCTTCGTTTGACATTGAAAATGGGGCTCAAGTTCAAACTCGTGGTCACCATCTTATGTCCCCTTCAGAACCTTGTGACTTTTATCTGAAATATTTTTCGCGATATCGCGTATTTTTCGAGTAATTTGGATGTCTCAAGTTTAAAAACTCACAGCACACTGCTCTTATATAAGGGTTTTGTTAGAGGAATTGTCTCCACTTTATGCGAAAGTTGTACTTTGCGGAGACCTTAATTTAAATATCCTGGAAGGAAAAAATAAACAATTCGTTGATATGGTAGAATCTTTTAAATTACATTTTGCAAATTATGATCAACCAAATCATTTTGCGTCTAACAGACGACCCTCGCTCTTAGATGTATTTATTATGTCTAATCCTGATTCCATATTGCACTACGGCCAACTTCACACCAACACACACCTGCTTTTTCACACCATGATTTGATATATTTGAACGTAAATGCGTTTCCAGTAAATGTAAATCAAGGTGAAGAAACGTCGTATAACTTCTCAAACATTAATTTAAATGCATTGCTTAGTGGTTGTAGGAGTTTGAACTGGACAGTAATATATAAAACAGGTAATGTTAGCATTCAACTCGAAGATTTTTATAATTTTGTTTGTTATTTGTTTCACAAACATGTACCAATAAAAGAAAAAAAAATTCTAAAAAGATGAACATTCCCTGGCTAACATCAGAAGTCCTAAGTCTTATTGGTAAACGAAATCTTCTTAACGCAAGGTCAAGAAGATGCAAACATTTAGCTATTTACAATGAATACACTACAGTAAGAAACGCAATTACACTTCTGATTCGAAATAAGAAAAAGTCTTTTTATCAGAACAAAGTCAACTCCGCCGATTCTACCTCGAAATTTTGGAAGAACGTACGGGAGATGGGACTAAAGTAAGCTAAGAAATCTAGCCTGGATGTGCTTAACAGAAAGTTTGTTCAAAACAACTGCAATCCACTTGATTTTCAGACCGTCCGTTCTACCACTGGCCATCAGCAAGAAGTAATGTTTTCACTCTCCGGAGTTGATGAGTTAAGTGTTGGCCAAACAATTCTCAAGATCAAATCCAAAGCTGTTGGCTGGGATGATGTTAATACAGTTTTTATTAAAATTCTTCTAACTGTACTACTTTCTCACATAACCCACATATTTAACTCGGTCATAAATACGTCAGTTTTTCCCGATAGGTGAAAAATTGCCAAAATTTTAACACTGCCAAAACCATCAACTTCTAACAATATCGAATACCGATCAATAACGATTCTTCCTTCTTTAAGTAAGGTATTTGAAATTATTATTAATAACCAAATAAAATTATTTTTAAATAGAAAAAATCTTATTACGAAATTTTAGTCCGGTTTCCGCGCTAAATATAACTGTACAACAGCTATACTCAAAATATGCGAAGATTTACGAGCCGGCTTAGACAGCGATATGTTGGGTCTTATATTGTAGTATTTATTGAATTTTCTAAGGTGTTTGATAGCGTTAATCATTCGTTATTATTGAATAAGCTGGAAGGGCAATTTTTCTGCAATTTAGGAGCTCATTTTTATCAGATCGGTCCTAATATGAAAGCGTCGATAATAGATGTTATTTTCCTCCTTAAGGCTCTTCAGGTGTCCCTCAAGGTTCTGTCCTATGTCCTTTGCTATTTTCATGCTTTATGAACGACATATCTAAGTGTTTTACGACCTGCGAACATCATTCAAAAACCAAGGATTTAATAATATTGATTGAATGATAAAAGAAATTCACACCTGGTCTTTAAATAATGGACTTAGTCTTAATCCAATTAAAACTAAAGCTATGATAATTAACCGAAGCAAAAATACAGTAGTATTCCCTCGAATAATTCTTAATGATACAACTGTTGAGTATGTTGATAATTTAAAAAATCTTTGGATATACTTTACAAATAACTTGAATTGGAATTTTCACGTAAACAAAGTTATATCAAAAATTTATGGTTCTCTACGTGGTCTTAGCCCCACGACAAAGTATCTTCCCACAGATGTTAAACTTAAGCTTGTTAAATCGTTCATTTTACCGTTATTTCTTTATGGATGTGAAATACATTCGGACATAGACTACTTATCCAAAAGGAAACTTATCGTGGCATACAATAGCTGCGCTAGATATATTTTTAATATAAAAAGGTCTGACCACATTTCCGAATATACCAATGAAATAACAGGCTGTTCACTATTAGCTCTTATGAACTACAGAACAATTAAACTATTTCACAAAATTATAACAACTAAACAACCGAATTACCTTTTTGGAAAAATTAAGTTCGCGACTAATCCGAGAACAATGAAAATAATTTCACCCAGACATAAATATCTAATTACAAGCCGACAATTTTATATACATGCGATTCATCTTTGGAATGAGCTACCCTTGCATATTAATAGAGCAAATAACACAATTACTTTTACTAGAAAAGCTTTTAAATACTATGCACAAATTTACCGATGGCATTTCATTACTTTTACCTATTTCGTATTACACATTTCCTCTTTCTTCCTTTTTCTACTGTCTATTTTAAGTTCTACTTTTATCTATCATTATTTGAATTGTTTACGTTTTTTTTCCCTTTGGTATCTAAGCTTTTTAAAATGTAATATAAGCTTAGTTTGTACAATTAATCATAAAATTATGTATTACCTGTACAATTAATTGTTTTAATAAATAAATAATTAATTAAATTAATGTCCAGGGCTGCCTGCGCATTAGAGCAGACTGTCGCAGACACGATCCAACAGACAATACAGCTACATCATTCGCTTATGCATAGACGTCAGAACTAAATATTGTAAGCAATATAGACAGACCGGTATCTTGCGGTAAATTCCTGTTCATTCCCATCACATATTGGCTGCAACAAACATCCGTAATCACGGTCTTATTTACTAGTAAAACTAGCTATTCATTTACCGATTTGGAGCGAGTTACACATGCCGTCAAAGGTTGCGTTGTCGAAGCACCCTGAATGTCGATGAAAATTCACAGCGCGCCGAGTGGGCCCTTAGTTCTGCCTACCAGATTTTGGACATCTTAAATATGTAGAGGATGACAGAGGTGATTTCAGTCTTTTTGAAATTTCAAGAAATAAAAGAAGACCGGCAATTTTAATGCAAAGATTCATGTAATCGACTGACCAACTTTTAAGTCAGTTTGAGTCCAGGAAATGTTTCTTTTAGGCCACTTTAGAGGCCGTAAAAATACGTTCTTTTTTGATTTTTTTTTTTTTCAGGAAAAATATAAAATAAATCGAGTTTACAAAGGAAGAAGTTTATTGTACATATGATTGACTGTAAAACATAGAACATAGAATACATAATTTATTTCAAAATGGCGGATGTGCAGTGTTTCTCAGATGACCCCTCTTTTTTGAAGAGTCTACGGCCGTACCAACAGTTCCTATAAATTTAGAATTATGATGGGTCACTTACATATATATTTTTTTAATTAAACATAACAAAAGCTAGAGAAGTACGTAGGATTTTTTTAAATATTAATTTTTGGCATAAGTCAAACTTGCAAAATTCGCAGAAAAATCCCTAAAAAATTATTTAAAAATAAATGAACTATGTCATATAAAAAAAATCCGAGGTAATTATAATTATATTTATAGAAAGTCGTACCTGCCGGCTTGTACTATACTTTGTAAAACAAGTACTCTGAGATATTTCCCGGCCATAATTTTTGAGGTTCTAAGGGACCACTGAAAACAATAAAAAAATCGATTTTTTGAAAATCTTAGAGTGGCCTAACCCCTTAAGTAATTTCAATGGTCTCCTCCCTCTGGTCTTCCTACAAATTTTTCTTTCCATCGATGAATACAACTATTCAATTTTAATTCAAAGATATCGCATGTTTTTACAGAGAGAATTATAGCCGGATTTGATTGTTCAATACAGTGACACTAGTTCTGGTTTACAGACTGCTGATATTCCTATATTTTGATCACCCCGTTACTAAGGCCAAGACCATGCTGATCTTCTTGTATTTTAGTATTCTCATAAGCTTTCTTTCTGCCTTTCTTTGAACCTCGGCTAAAACTTAGATTTCTTTTGCTTTTTGTGGAGCCTTTGCGCTGCTTAAGCCATCCCACATTGATTCTACGATACGACATCGTCGTTGCAGTCTCCTTGGTTATTAACGATAGGGCTTTCAAAAGTCGCGCTTAGATATTTATTTTTTTTTTTTTTGTAAATAAAACATGTAAATACTTCGATTTTTTTGGTATTTTTATTTTTATAAAAAAACCAACCAACCGTTGCTGGAAATATGATGAAGCTAGTTGAATCAGTGCAATGCCCTCTGATAGTTATGGACAATCATTTCGGAAAAATTCTGGATAGTCTGTAGAAATCAGTCTAGGTGGTATTTTGAAGGAGTCGATTAACTTGCTTCCAATTATTCATATTGACGCTGAATTTGTGTGGAAATGATTAATGTCTTCATGGAGAATAGTCCTTAGCTTCAGCCCACTATAGTCGTGAGGTTAAGAATTGTCTAGATGAAGAGTACGGTAACCCTTGGATTAGAAGAAATGGACCAGTTCACTGGCCTGCAAAATATCCTGACCATACAATACTAAATTTTTTTGTTTGAGGAAGAATGAAAGAACTTGTTTATTCAATCAAAATAGCAACTTTACGTGAATTGAAAGAACGTTTTCTCGAAGCGTCATGAGAAGTAATAAGCATCAATAAACATTCGCAGTGAAATCTAAAAACGAGCTCTAGCATGTATACAAAACCCATGTGTGCACACATAAAATAAAAATATCTAAAACCATACAAAATCATTTTGTATTCATAGCCTTTGGAGCTTAAAGTAAGAAAACCTTTTTTTATATTTTATCTTCTGCAGGTTTCAAAAATGTCATAAGATCTATGGGCTTTTCTGCAAACTTGTTGATCATTTTACTTACTGTTACGTTCGTAAAAAAAATTGTAAAACGTTATGTTAATAAGTAATTTTTTACAAGATTATTGTACATCAATTCGATTTTCAAATTTTTGTAAACGCGATTTTTCGTTCCTTTTCCTTTGTATTCTTTTTTGACAGGCACTGAAGCCTTCTTTTTATACTATGAACTCTTTTTTGTTTGTTCAAATGTGTTCTTATCGTCTTGGCGAGCAATCTCTTTCAGCTCATTTTTTTGTGGTTTTCTATGTGAATAAAAATATCGTAAAAATTGAACTGGCTTCTGTTTTACATTTCCTCCTTTTTAAACAATTGTCCGCTTGTATAATTTCTTATACATTTTTTGGTGCCTCCTGTGAGGAAAGTGATTCGCGAATAGTTACATATATATTTGATGGCGTTACTACGGAACAAGCGTTTTATTGTACAGTTTCGTTATCTAGACGAGAACATTCGCGTGTTGGACAATTACGGTTACTTGAACAAGAAGAGCTTGGCGTGGGTTTTGGCGTAGAGTTATCCTGCATACCGGATCATTTGGCAACTGTACTATCCTTACTGTTCCTGTGGCGATCGCATCTTTATTCTTTACTGTAGTGGATGTCTGACAACGAATCAGATTATCTGGAGTTGGCTGTTGTTGTCTCTTGCAACAATGGCGGAACTCAACCGCTTGCGCATCATCAGGATGGCTATGGTTACACACATCGCTGCCGGGTTATTTGCGATCCAGGCAGTCAGGTCAGTTTCATGAGGTACAACTTTTTTAATAAATTGGCTATTTGCAGAAAACCCTGTGCGGTTCTAGTAGAGGGTGTTGGTTCTGCCATAACACACACACGTGGCCATGCTACAATCCCTTTGACGTTATGCGATGGCACATTTGGCATCGATGTCAACTTCTACTTATTGACCACAATTACAACACCGACTCCAGTAGCTGATATTGCGCCGTCTTGCTGGCAACATCTACGCACTTTGTCTTTAGCAGTCCCTCATTTGGAAAAACAGATCCAATCGATGCGCTTCTTGACGCTGACGTCTAGGATCATATCATCCAAGAAGGCATCGTACGAGGTTCATCAAATGAACCCTTTGCGCAATCAACAACGCTTGGCTGGGTGATCTTTGGACCAGCCGAAATCAACACTCCACTGGCATCATCCATTCGTTCATCGCTGACGGGTCATGGCAACATTGGCAACGAAGATGAGACAACCCAAATACGGATGGCGATGACGAATTCTGCGAGAATCTATTCCTGGCTACACATCGACGTGATTCCAATGGCCTTTACATCGTGCAAATCCCGTTTCGTCCGGATGCACCGACGCTTGGCAACTCACATCCATTGGCACTACGGCAGTTTCATCAACTGGAGCGCAAACTGACGAACAACCCGGAGCTGAAGTCAAAATAAATGGCTTTCATGCAGGTATACATCGCTCTGGGCCATATGAAGGATGTCTCTGATTTTTTGCATGAACCATCACAACGCTACCTCATTCCACATCATGCTGTGCTGTCAAAATTTCGGGTCGTCTTCAACGTATCGGCGCAGACATCAAATGTCGTTTCCCTGAATAAGACACAATTGAGTGGATCGCTCATACAAGAACAACTAGTCACAATCATCTTCCGATTTCGACGCTTTACAGTGGCTCTCTCGGCCGATGCGGAAAAGATGTTCAGGCAGGCTAAAATCGACGAACCTCACCAGCGATGGCAGCAGATCCTATGGCGTAAAACAGCTGATCAACCAATTCGTACTTACCAATTCACCACTGACACTTATGACATGGCTTCTGGTCCATACAATGCTATTCGGGCAATGCAACAGTGTGCCCGCGATAATTTCAACATATTGGCTGATGGTCTCCGAGCAGCGGCTGCTATTAAGAGCGTTTTGCGGGACTTCTACGTCGACGATTATCTGGCGAGTGTCGAAACTACTGAACAGGCGATTCAGTTGGCAAATGACGTCGACAAGGTATTGCAACAAGCTCACTTTCATTTGCGCAAATGGCAGTCCAACGATACGATGGCTTTGGCTCAAATAACAACCGATCCTTGTCCAACGTTTGACATCGAGTTGAAATCGCCGTGAAGTGACTGTGATTGGGCTGCATTGGAATCCGACAACGGAAGAACTCTTTTATCGAATCCACATTGGCGAAACAACATCTAACACCAAACGCCAGGTGTTGAGTGATATTGCTCGACTGTACGATCCTACGAACATGCTGGCACCCATCATCATCGTGGCGAAAATATTCCTACAATCTCTATGGCGGACTGGCTAAGAATAAGACTCACCACTACCGGTGGACTTTCTTCAGGAATAGATGGACTACCGCCACAATTTGCTTCAACTACACAAGCTTCGAATTCCACGGTTTTCGTAGATGCAGGCATCAGTCACAACACATCTCCATGGATTTTGCGATGCAAGCATTTAGGCATATGCAGCCCTCGTGTACGTTTGTACGACCAGCCCCAATTGGCACAGACTATTGGCAGTGTAAAACATGCATTGGACTTGGCACATGCACCATGTACTCTATGGAGCGATTCTACGATCGTTCTTTTCTGGCTGCACAAATCAGCTGCTACGCTCAAATCATATGCTGCACACAGAATTAGCTACATACAACAACACACCAACGTGGAGGATTGGCGACATGTCCGCACTCATCTAATCCCAGCAGATTTTGCGAGTCGCGGGATTTCGGCTGCATCATTAGTCAGTCATACATTATGGTGGCATGGCCCGACTGAACTAATGCGAAACAACATGGCGACTGATATTCCAGAACTTTTCGAGGCAGATCTTCAGGCGATGGGGGTAGAAACTAGACCATTCAAGGCGCATATTGGGCGTATTGCTCCACTCAGAGTCATACAAACCCGATACAACTGTGGCAACGAAGTCATCACCCTGGATTTGGTCGAGAGCTTCTCTAACATTGGCAGGCTGTTATGAACTACTGCGTATGCACTTCGTTGCAATCCAACTCGACGACAGTATTGGTGGATTGCCGTGAAATGGCTATGCCATTAAAGTTGCACCTTCGAGCAGAACAAGACAGGTACTTTGGCAATAAAATTCAATTATTAAGAATTTTTCGACATGTTGCAGCTACAAGCAAACTGGCATCCCTGGCACCATATTTGGACTGAGATGGCATATTGCGAGTCGGTGGTCAGTGCGCTGGCACTCTCAGCAAATGGCTAGGCAACAGATGGCATCGCTACCGACCGCGAGGGTCGTAGCATCCCCACCCTTCTCATCATCAGGCGTCGACTTTTGCGGACCCTTCAACATTTGGATTGGGGTACAGCGCACACGCACAACGAAGAAGACATATGTGGTCTGCATGGCAACTAAGGCTGTACACATCGAGCTGACGGAGGATTTGTCAGCCAAGGCATTTATCAACGTCTTCGTGCGATTTACCGGTCGTCGCGGCCCATACACTCAACTCTTCAGCGATAGTGGCACTCAGTTCAGGAAGGCGAACAAACTTCTACAGGCAGATTTGGCAGAATGGCACAGTGAACACACTCAACAGCAGTTGGCGAATCAGAAGACTCGATGGCATTTCATCTCAGCAGCGGCTTCACATCAAGGTGGCTTATGGGAAGCCGCAGTGAAATCGGCGAAGAAGAATTTGCTGCGCGTATTTGGAGGACAGACGCTATACTACGACCAACTCCATACCCTGCTAGTGCGAATCGAGGCTTGCTTAAACTCGCGCCCATTGGTTGCGGTGCACGATGGCGTGGACGACCGTTTGGCGCTCTCCCCAGCCGATTTTTTGGTCGGCCGTTCACTCGTGGCATTGCCCGAAACTGCTATCCCGGATGTACCCACATATCGGCTTAAGCACTGGCAACTCCTACGTCAGATGCATCAATCGTTCTGGCATCGTTGGCACTACGAATATTTGGTTTTGCTGCAACAACGTTCAAGATGGCGGCGACCGGCTGACAATCTCCAAATGGGTGACATCGTCGTACTTCGGCACGAGAATCTGCCACCGACGAAATGGCGGCTTGGACGCATCATCAACGTACATTCGGGGAGTGACGGTCTTGTGCGGAACGTCACTGCGGAATACTTTCTGGGGAATGAAGGCACTGGCGGGAAACTGAAGCAGACAACACGACCAGCTGTGCAGACTATTTGGCTCTTCTCCTGAGCCTACCGGCCCATCCGGGGAGTAATTGTTCAGGATTATTGTACAATACATCAATTCGATTTCCAAATTTTTATAAACGCGGTTTTTCAAGATTTGGCATCACCAAAAAGCAACTAGCCATTCGTTCCTTTTCCTTTGTATTCCTTTTTTGACAGGCACTGAAGCCTTCTTTTTATACTATGAACTCTTTTTTGTTTGTTCAAATGTGTTCTTATCGTCTTGGCGAGCAAGCTCTTTCAGCTCCTTATTTTGTGGTTTTCTATGTGAATAAAAATATCGTCAAAATTGAACTGGCTTCTGTTTTTACATTTCCTCCTTTCTTATACAAATTTTCTGGAGAGAAGTGACCTCAAAGTCAAAGAATGGGCAAGAAAAATTAAATAGCATTAGAAATTAGATATCTACAGACTCAAAAAAGGTATCAACTTTATTTAAACTTAATTATAAAGGCTAGTATTTCTTCTAAAAACAAGTCTTCTACCAAGTTTCTGCCATTAGTATTAACAGAGCAATTTTTGTTAACATGTGTCGGGGTACACCAAAGTAAGATTTTTCTTAAATCCTTGATAAACGATGTCTACATTGGAGACAGATCCTTACTGTAGAACGATTTTTTTCTTAGAATATACCCAAGAATCATTTCTTAAATTATGCCTGACGAATTAAGGGACAGCCTGTATATTATATATTATAAATTGTTATATTACAAAATCTTATAAAGTCCTGCACTACTGTCTCCCTCATAATAGAAGACTTAAAAGTTACTATGTCAATTTATGTCAAAACGTTCTTAAAAAGATTAGAGAAACACGTAATAATTATTATTCTGATTTTTTTCAAAAGGCTAAGGATAATAGTAAAGATCAGTGGAGAGTTGTTAGTAGCATCTTGGGGAAGCATAAGCAACCTTTAGAAATTGATGACACAGAAGTTATTGGAATTCACTTATATGACGCCACCAGCATCTCTAATACATTTAATGAATATTTTACTGGAATCTCCGAAAAGTTAAAGGTTCGGTTGAACCTTGTAATTCTTGCACCTGCATCAGATGTAATTCCTGATAACATGCATACAAACAGTTTTGTATTTAATGAGATTTCGCCGGTTGAGCTCTACAAACTAATTATGTCTTTAAGAAACAAAGACGACAAAGACACTAGCGACGGCATAATAAGTATTTTCCTGAAAAAAATTGCTTGGTATGTGGTGGACATCCTGAGTTTTTTATTTAATCTAAGCGTGTATAATGGTTGTTTTCCACAATCCCTTAAATGTGCCGAAATATTATGCCTTTTTAAAAAAGGCAATGGAAAAGACATATTTAGTTATAGACTTATATCTCTGCTTCCAACTTTTGCTAAACTGTTTGATAAACTAATTAATATTCGTATCCTATCGTTTTTTCGATCATAATAACTTTTTCTCATGTAATCAATTTGATTTTAGGACTGGTATGTCAATAGAAGATGCTATTCTTAAGCTATGTAGTCAGCTGTATGAAGGTACAAACAATAAAAAATCAATTATGGCTCTACTCATTGACATGACGAAAGCATTTGACATGGTCGACCATGAGTTGTTACTGGACAAGTTATAAAATGCCGGTTTTAGGGGAGTAAATGGTTCAAAACGTATTTAAAAGATAGGAAACAAAAAGTTCAAATCAATGGAACCTTCAGTAAATCTCGTGTTTTAAGAAATGGCGTCCCACAGGGTTCTTTTCTTAGACCTGTTCTCTTCCTAGTATATTTAAATTCTTTTTTTTTTACCCAGGAATTTAATGATATATCTACTGGGTTTGCGGATGATATAGCATTACCATATCAGCCTAATATCCTTTTTGAATGCATTGTAAATATTGGAGCACACTTAGAGAGATTGAGACTTTGGTTTGCTGCGCACAGGTTACTTATGAGCGAGAAAACGAAGCTGAATTCCATAAAAATATCGCGAAATGCTTTAAATGATTTCAATTTATGTTTTCATGCATACGACTGTGAAAGGCTTAGCTTACCCATACACACTTGTGGTATAAATAACTTTTTCGATTCAAGGCAATGATCTAATAAATGCTTTAAAATAGAGTCAGTTCAAAATGTTAAATATCTTGAAGTTTTAATAGACCATAACTTGAGCTGGAAGGATCATATTCAAATGATGCTGACAACTCGTAAATTATACTTCATCAAACCATATTTCTCTGAGAAAATTTTAACTCAAATCTTACACGCTCAAAGCTGCAATCGTACTCTACTACGTTGAGACCGGTGCTGGTGGCACAGAAACAATTTAATTCGGATCATTTCTAATTGTAATCGTCTCACTCATAGCTGGCCCTTGTTAAAAAAAAAATTTTACTCTTAAAGCATCTGTCCGTTTTTAAAGTACTCAGGGAGTTTTTCAAACAAAGTGGTAACATTCCCAATAGAAACTCACAAATTTATAGTTTACGCATAAATAACTTCGCTCTCGTCAACAGAATAGTTGCAAATGGTGGTCATTTTACTTATTTTTACACCGTTACACCCCCAACCTATTTCAAAAAACAACCATATTTTATCAGAACTTCCTATAACTTTCGCTTATTCCTAAGAGAAGTAAAAGACTGGCTATTTTCTACTGATTATGCAAGCATTGAATCTCTGTTAGGTAGTACCGTTGAATTTACATGAATATCTTATAGTATTTTGAAAACTGTTTTTCTTTCTTCTCTAAATTCATCTTTTATCTTTTTATAAATAAATAATTAAAAATTTCTAATATTATTGTAATTTGGATTTTATCTATTGAATTGGTCTTGCTTAATTTTACACATTTCTCTAAGTAGTACTGATTGTCACCCTACATCAGGACCCTATTGTATTATTTAAATAAAATTGAAGTTTGTGTTGAATTAACAAACGCAGAACACAATGTTCTAATAGTTATAAAATGACCACTATTTATTCTCTTCCATTTAATATGAACTACAATAATTACTATTGTTTTTAATTTAGTCTTCAGTTGGAAATGAATAAAATTATATCTATCTATCTATCTATCTATCTATAGATTGCAATATAGCCGGAGAAGAACGGCACCATTCTTGCTAAAGGTATGTGAAAGGTCCGCTAGATTTAGTAACAATTTTAGACTTAATGGAGGAGCTTATTAAGCAGCCTATTAAGGTATGAGTTCCTTATACTCGTAGAGTAGTGATCAAAGTCTGGGTTATATCTTTTCTGTTAAGAATGAAGTGTATCAAGCTACGGATAGAGTCGAGTATGTCCAGTTCTTGAAGAAGGCCCATAACATAGAAATTATCAACTGCAAGGTGTAGATATCAAGGAGTGATACAAATGTAAGCTCCTTGAGAAAGATGGCCAAAGTCATTAAGAAGTTGTTGGTTCCCAACAAAACAGCACAAATCACAAAAACTCAAAAATATCTTGCATTCGAAAATTTACCTATTGTAAGGCCGCACACATTTGACACTTGAATCGATAAAAAGATTTTCTGCGCGTTGGACTGGTCGTCGAGATATAACTAAAATGCTATTTGCATAGGCAACTTTGATATCTAGTCGACGACTATTTTCGACGACCATCAAAGCACAAATTGTAAGTATAGAACCACAACCAAAGATATAGAGACTAACTAACCAAAACAGCTGAACTGTCAAAAGTGCCAGATTATTGAGATACATGCTTTCTCACTCTAGCATCGTCCAAAATCAATACGACACCTTATACGAACCTTATACTGATGGCCGACTCAAAGAGAGAGAAAGCCTGCACCTGTAGCTCTAACTTCATAATTTACAGATACATATGGGGCATTATAAAATTTAATTGATATAAACATAATGCACAAACACACAAGTGTGTGATTATTTAAAAGAGTTCATTGACACATGTTTATATATAAGAGTAAAGCATAACAGCTGTTAGACTCAAGGTTTCTTCATCTCATGAGACAAGTTTCCTCGACACTAATCGCCAGTCATTTGAATTGAAAGAACAATAAACTGAATTTCAAATGAAATATTATATGGCACAGGCTACAGCAGGTCTAAAAATTAAAATAGCTTTCACAACAACCGTATTGAGCTGTACATGTAGCTCAAGCCTCTACAAACAAATGCATATACTACCTTGATCAAAAAGTTCCCTGTGGAGTTACCGGGTACAAATTTGGTACATTTGTTGTTGATATTTCCTCTAAATCTTAGCATCATAGCTTGACATTTGCAAAAGTTATGTAGCCAAGAGTATATCTATCTCTATGTGTGTTGGCGATTTTTTACAATTTTAGAAATGGATTTAAATTTGCAACAACGAACTCGTATAAAATTTTGCATAATAAACAGATTTAATGGTGCGCGAACGTTGGAAATGATAAAAAAGTGTTTCGGCAATGATTCTCTAAAGAAAACGGTCGTTTATCAGGGGCACAAGCGGTTCAAAAGTGGTTATGAGTCAATCGAAGACGACGAACGCAGAGGCAGATCATCGACATTCAAAACCGACGAAAACATTGATGAAGTAAAAGAAATGTTGGTCAATAACCGCAAATTACCCATCAGAGAGATAGCGGAGGACTTGAACATTGCCTATGGATTAATGAATTGGGTTTCCGTCGTATAGCAGCAAAGTTGGTGCCAAAAGACCTCAATTTCATGCAAAAAAATACCGTGTTGACGTCGCAAAAGAGATGATTTGCGAGGCTGAATCCGATCCCACATTCATCAAAAGGATCATTACTGGAGACAAGACGTGGGTTTATGAGTACGACACGCAATCCAGACATCAGACAAGTGAACTCACCAAATGAGCAGAGACCAAAAAAACCATGTCGTTTTCAATCAAAAAAGAAGGCAATGTTCAAGCTTTTCATGGACTACAGCGGTGTAGTACATCATGAATTTTTTCCGGAATACAAAGAGTATTATTTGGGTGTTATGAGAAGTTTGTGAAGCAATTCGGCGAAAGAGACCAGAATTTTGGGCAGAAATCTAGTAGATTTTGCACCATGATAACGTACTGTCGCACAGTGCCATCATTATTCGTAATTTTTCGACGAAAAATACAACAAATATTGTACCATCCAACAGCCACCGAATTCACCTGATTTGGCTAACTGTGAATTCTTTCTGTTCAATCAAGTTAAAAACCCACTAAGGGGAACGCATTTCAGCAGCCTTTTTTTGATGGACATATCAAAAACCGAATATAAAAAAAAAAACTTTTTGATTAAGGTGGTATGTAAAGTTGGTACTGGGACTGAAAATATCTTGATAAATTCAAGAACATCTTCTCCAAGATACTGCAGCATCGAATTCACAAAGGAAAATATTGAGACAATAACAAGAGAGTTCAACCGTATGGGAGCCAAAATAAATTGCGTAGAAGCCACAAGGGTAACCTTTAACGACAAAACTGTTTTAGTTAATCAAACTTTGTTCGAAACAATGGTGAATGGCAAAACATGTTATGCTGTTATGAAGAACAGAGCTAGTTCAGTTCGCTATACTATATATACAAGGCATCTCCCAAGGACACCAACAATATTGAACTTTGCTAACAAAAACCTTTGGAACCCACTACCTATTCATACGGCTTACAAAGTCTTCATGCACATATAGGATTTACGGAAGCACTGCTTCATGTATCTTACAAAATTGAAAATGAAAGCTAGTCGACAAGAGGAGCTGAAGAGAAACTTGCAGTTAAAAATAGAAAAGAATTACTACAAAATAAACTGAGATCTAATTTGGGAATCTTAGTAGATTTTCCAAAAGAAGGTGGAGAAATTACCAATGACGGGAACACGGACTGAAAATTTTTTAAGGATCCAGCAAAAACCGCTGAGTAAATAGGTTTAGACCCGAAACTGGTAGAATGTTTTTTAATTTGTTTTAAAGACATTAACTTCAGGTTTAAAAATTGATACCAAATATAATTGTTAAAAATGTCCACAAAATTCTGTTGCACTATGCTGATATCATTGAAAATTTTCGAATCCCTCTCAGACAGTTTTTGGAAGATGTCTTAGAAGTCCGTTTAAAAGATTACAAATTTTTTCGAAGCGCGTTTTCAAGAAAGATGTCCCGAATTGCAACCGAATTCTCCCCCACTAATCACACCAAGTCTCTGCGTAGTTGTGAGGTAAACTGGCGGTCTTGATCGGTTGTCATCATCATGACCTCGGGAACCATGATGAGTACAACGTATATGGTATGCCACGGTCTATGCTGACAGTTCCACCATAGGATATGTCTCGGGCCAGCGGGTGTACCTGTCAATGTCAACGTACTCCGTTCGAAGTCAAATCTCCGATTTGGAAGTACATGAAATCCAATGGGGGACTTCTTATGACGTCCACCTTTTGACTTTTGGCACGCTATGCATGATTTGGTTCATCACCGGGAATCTGCATTCATTCCTTGTCAAACAAACTTTTCGGCGAACATCCTAGTGGTTATGTTTATTCCGAGATGGTCAAGCCCGTGAATGCTGCCGAAAACCACCTTACGCAATCTCTCGGTGAGGTAGGGTTGGATGGAGGATTGATGTACAATAGATAAGCCGCACTAAACTGTTCGATTTGTGCCTGCAATGATGAAAGGCTTTAATTTTAATTGTATTTTTGAAACTATCAATTTTTGTAAATCCTCGTCTTTTTCTTGTCCTTTGGGCTTCATAGTTAATGGCGATTGGTGTTCCGATTGGGTTAGTTCGTGAGAACATGTCCGCAACTACGTTCTCGGGTCCAGGAATGTATCGTTTGTCCCTTGTAAACTGACCCAAGAAGTCTAAATGCCGCAACTGTCTGGCGATGCCTTTTCTAACTTTTGGTTGAAGGCAAAGGTCAATGTTTTGTGATCGGTATGCACTGTGGAAGTTCGACCTCCCAGGGTGTGGCAAAAGTGTTTGATGGCCTTGTATGCGGCTAGTAGTTCCCAGTAGTACGTACTATATTTTCTTTGTGCATATGTTAATTTCTCAGAATAAAATCCTAGAGGTTTCCATATTCCTGGACTTGTGAAGTGTTGCAGGGTTGCTCCTACTGCCCTTTCAGATTCGTCTACCATGAGCCCTGATTGTGCAGCGTTAGATGTTAGAGATGTTAATGACTTATTCATACTCTCGGAGTCTCTGAAACAATTGAAAGAGATGTTTGTCGTGCTGTTCAGTGTTGTCGAATGCTACAAGAATATCGTCGAGGTAAGCGTTGGCAAAATCAAAGTCCTGTAATACTTAGTCCGTAAACCTTTGAAAGGTTTTACTCGTGTTTCTCAGTCCAAACGTAATGCGTACGAAATCAAATATGCCGAATATGAAGGTGATGGCCGTTTTGGGGATATCACTCGATTCAATATTTTATAATACGCCCGTTTGCGTTTGTCGGTGATAAGTTAATAAGTTTGCGTGAAACAATTCGCCGAAAAAGACCAGAATTGTGGGCAGAAAACTCGTGGATTTTGCACAGTCGCACAGTGCCATCATTATTCGTAACTTTTTTTGGCGAAAAATGCACCAGATTTGGCTCCCTGTGACTTCTTTCTGTAATGGAAAAATCGCAGAAAGCACTGATGGACATACCGAAAACCGAATATACACAATGTTTCGAGGATTGGATCAAGCGCTGGCACAAGTGTGTTGCATTCTATGTGGATGCATTACTTTGAAGGGGGCAATATAGATTTAGATAAACAAACTTGTATTTATAATTTTCTGAATGCATTCCGGGATTGATCAAAGTAGTACGCAGTAATTCAGATTGCATTAAATTAAAAGTAAAATTTCAAGTTTCATTTTAAATAAATTATGTTCTTTCGGTGCTCAACCTTACTATAACATGTTGGAGCTGGGATTGAAAGTATAAACCTCATCGAAAATTTCCATCAATCACAGCCAAAATGTGTCATCATCTAAGTTTAATAGATTCCCTAACTCATTTTATTACTTTGAGCACCATTCTAATTTGGGTAGGCTAAAGCGATTGAGTAGCATGGCCCAACCAGCAGATTCAAAGTCAATCGACAATGCCAGAGAAAACCTCTTTATGTCTATCATCATCCCCCTGGTAAATGTGAAACTTAATGCTATTAACTAGTACTAGATACAATGTCGCCGCTGCTGTTTCTCGTCTGATGATGATGATGCTGTTCGCACTACAGTTGTTGTGCTCATCACTAAAATTCTGTCATGAAGATGACCCCTTCATATCTTCTACAAGCTGTTTAAACGCCTCACTTTCTACTGGTGTTCTGCGTGCCCGGATTGAGAATTTAAACTGCGAACCATGTTTCTATCACTACCCCGCTTCGGCTCTATTTACTCCACCGACTTACCCAGATGCGGTGCACGTTCCACCGTCCCGTCGTCGTCGCCGTCGTCGTTGTCGTTGTCATCACAAATCCAACGCAGATATGTAGATATTATATTCATAAGTAAGTTAAGTGTTTAAGAGGAAGAAGAAATTAAGTTCAATTTGAGTCAATCACTGCTCTGAATCCCACTTTGACAGACGAAAAACGAAGCACAACAGCGGTTATCTCTTTGCCCCGGCAGTCTATGGGACAACCATAATGTGGACAGTGAGAAGTCGACTGTTTGTTTTACACAAAAAGTCTAAAAATTTTTAAAATTCATTTCTAACGAATGCAATTAGCGTAACCTTTAAATGCGATTCTTTTTCTTTAATTGCCAGAACGGATAACTTCCTCATTAGGTGATTTGCTTTCTTGAGAAGAATCTCTGCTTGACTGTTTGATTTATCATTATGTACCCCATATCGAGTGATATTAGTCGTATTATTCCTTTAAATCAGTTCGATAAAGTAAACCTTTACAGTAGCCGATTAGTGTTCCATTAACACCTCTCAGCTTTTTGCATCGTAACTGCAAGTCGTTTAGATTCAATTGAACCGAATTAATTAAGAGCACTGCTGGAGAGTTCCAATGGTATTTGTACTTGCTTTGTAACTAAAAATGAAAAATGTATAAGCTCTCCATTGTTAAATGGAATCACTTGGCTCCATTTTCGTTGGAATCTGTTTAATCGAGTGTGGTCACTTAATTAAATTGTCTTCTGCTGCGTTGATGTTTACTGAAACAGATCGAATCATTAATATTGCAACGATTCGTCAGCACAAAACATTGTCAATAAATATTCAAGGTTAACAGTGTAGCTGGTTGTAAGGGTATAAGAAATGCTTGTACTGCACTCAGGTACAAGTACATCCGGCAAAAAGTTCGTTTAATTGCGCGGCAGTACTTTCATCGCGATCGTGAAAGAATGCACTGAAAAGATTACGAGTATTAGGAAAACTCATATGATGACAGAGTAATCGTAACGATGTAGCATTAACCCACTGAACCCGTACATTAATTCTATTATAAGGTTACTCGTATAGTTCCAAGTTCGGTTTTAAACATTAAAGAAACGATTGGAGGGAACGGAAAAGAAACATTGAAATAGTGTTTCTTGTGAACTTATTATGCTATTGTCACATTCCAATCGATGGAGCTCCAGTTCGAGATACACCTTGCCATAAGCCAATAAATCTTTTGGTCAACTGACCATGGTTAAATAATTGCGCATCATCCGCAGCGAGGTCTTCCTCTTCTAAGGCTTTTCGCACTGAACGTTAAACTCCAATCGGAGTTCCAATGTTCTAGCCAGGTCACTCGACTAATGTTCACTTTTTAGACTACGTAGATGTCGTAGCTCGTATTAACCGTATAATCCGTATAATGTTTCTTTAAACTCTTCATACAATTTCTGTGGAGGTACCATTATAAGAAATAAGGTAGACAACATGCCTAACTGCCTCAAAGTTAAATTTATCTAAGAAGACGCACTACGGGACCCATCGATGCTGTGCATCGCTTCTTATTGACAGATTACGACAATATATAGTTGTGACATCACTCATAGCTGATCCTGTAGTGGTAAGAGTCATTAAAGATTTTAACATACACAAATCCGCTGGTTCAGTGGTATACCTCCCCTTCTTCAGAAAAGGGTGTTCTTTCACGTAGGCAAAATTACTGCGTAAGCTTTTTCATCAATCCTATTCTTAAGTACTCTATCCGAGTAGATGGAGTACAGCATTTGTCAAACTTGTCCTCAAAAAGACGAATCTTCTTCTCTCTCTCTTCTCCCATTGCACTCAATGGTACGTGCCTTGCTTCCAACGTCTTGGAAACACTGATAAATTGATACTCGTATATCACCTCATGACATATCTCAAATCACGAGACCTTCTCAATGACAGATAGCATGGTTTTCGCAACAACAAGTCCACCGATGATTTGATAGCATGTCTTAAAGAAAAGTTGAACCAAAGCGTACAAATTGCACTTGGTTTTTCTAATTTTGAACAAAGTTAAGCATCAGGCTCTTTTATCGAAAATGCTTGGTTAGAAATTACCTCTTGGAACGTTCAGTTTAAGTTATCTTGGATGGTTTTGAGTCTGACATTCACAATATAAATGCTGGTGTACCCAATGGCTCCGTTTTTTTTTCCAATACTCTTTTTCATCTTCATTGTCTGCTACATCTCGTCCAATATATTCCTTTGCTGATGACAAACTCTCTGCTTTTTATATTTGTTCCTGGATTCACATCCCTGCTCTTCGGCTGTAGAAAAAGAACGGCAGCG
Organism: Volucella inanis; assembly: GCA_907269105.1. Taxonomy (NCBI): domain Eukaryota; kingdom Metazoa; phylum Arthropoda; class Insecta; order Diptera; family Syrphidae; genus Volucella; species Volucella inanis. The sequence goes on from OU026155.1 coordinate 70,932,375, forward strand.
AATGCTTATTTAGTTACCTAACGTGGTGCTACAGTCCGGTGGACCTTAATCATTAACTAGCTACCCCTAGTTTCGTAGGCTAAGTTGGTTGAGGTTCCCTTCAATTTGCCTGCGCCACCTCAGCCGTGGTTTTCCTTTACTGCGCTGTCCCTCGGCGGCAGACTTTTAGAATCGGAGCATTGATGTTTATCCGCTTTACATAACTCAGCGATCTCAATCGTTGGACATTCACTAATCTGGCTTAGGCAATATTGCATGTTCAACCCATATAGCTCTTCGTTGTATAGGATTTTCGAATAGGGATTTGACAACTTTCACTAATCACCAAACTGTCACTGTCAATTTATTCAGTAAACTCAACATTTTCATCATAGTAAAGTACACTGACGAGCAACGTCTACAAATTATAAACATTTTCTACAGATATTCGGAGTCGGTGACTACAACTTTAAAAGCGTTAACTCCAATTTTCGGTCGTAATTCTCGCCCAAGTAGACAGACAATAACAAGTTTAGTGCAAAAATTTGAGTCTACATATTCGTTGTGTGATGTTGCCGTGTCAGTGAGACAACGGGTTGGTCGAAGTGTCGAAAATATCGCTGCCGTTCAAACGTCCGTAGCAAACGATCCAAATCTTGGTTAACAGCCACACAAGATCAAGCTGACTCAAGAACTGAAGCCGATGGACCATTTGAAGCGACGTACGTTCTCCGATTGGGATCTGGAGAAGATGCGCCAAGATGATGAATTTCATCGCAAAATCATCTTCAGTGACGACGCTCATTTTTGGCTCAATGGGTTCGTCAATAAGCAAAATATGCGTTCATGAATCACCACTTCATCCACAAAAAATAACTGTTTGGTGCGGTTTGCATGCCGGCAGCGTTATTGGGCCATATTTTTTCGTCGACGATAACGATCGTCATGTTACTGTGAATGGTCAGCGTCATCGCGCCATGATCACCGATTATTTTTGACCCGAATTGGAAGATATATACTTGGACGACATGTGATTTCAACAGGATGGTGCCACAAGCCACACAGCACACGCTACAATCGATTTATTGAAAAGTAAGTATGGTGAGCGTGTTATCTCAAGACATGGGCCAGTCGATTGGCCGCCTCATTCGTGCGATTTAACGCCGCTTGACTATTTTCTGTGGGGCTACGTTAAGTCATTGGTTTATGCCAACACGCCGACGAAGTTGGAAGAGTTCAGAGCCAACATTGAACACGAAATAGCGGCCGTTTCGGCCGAAATGTGTGGCCGATTCGTTGAAAATTGAATTGACCGCTGCAAACGTGCTCGCGCTGACCATCTGAACGAAGTCGAGTTCCAATCATAAATGTTTTTACTGTACTTCAAGCCAATAATAAAGTTTTTGAAATATCTGAAATGGTTTGCCTTTTATTTAAAAAAAGAGTTGTCAAGTCGTTATTAGAAAACCGTATACTTCCAATGTAAGTGAATTTAGAACTGAAGATGTGGCCCATGAACAATCTGCAGATCAGATTGATTCAGTTCCGGTTGAAGATCTTGAGCAAGAGAAGAAAAAATAAATGATCGTACATCGTTATTATTGGGTATATATTTTAATTCGTGCGGTTTTTTTTTCTTCAAAATTTAAACGTTTATTTAAGAAAAAACATGTACAATAGTGTTATTTAAAGTATTGCCCATCTGAAGCTATGACTTTTTCCCATCTTTCTGGCAATTTGTGGATCCCATCCCAAAAGAACTGCGCCGGCTTGGCAGCCAAGAATGAATCAAGCCAATTTTTGATATTCTGCTCTGATGTGAACCGTATTTCAGTGAGGGCGTTCTGCATCGACCGGAACAAGTGGTAGTCAGAAGGGGCAAGGTCTGGGCTATAAGGCGGGTGGAGTAAGACTTCCCATCCACTGTTTTCTAAATAGTTCTTAACCGGAATAGCAACGTGGGGCCGAGCGTTGTCATGATGGAAAATTATTGCCTCCTGTCTGGTCGCATATTCCGGGCGTTTTTGGGCTACTGCTCTCTTCAAATGGATTAATTGTGTTCGGTAGCGTTGTCCATTGATGGTTTCACCCAGTTTTAGCAGCTCATAATACAGCACACCCATTTGATCCCACCAAATACAGAGCATTACCTTCGCGCCATGTATATTCGGCATTGCCGTTGATTTGGCTGGTTGGCCGGGTTTCACATATAATTTTTTGCACTTGGGGTTGTCGTAATGGATCCATTTTTCATCACCAGTAACAATCCGATGCAAAAATGACTTCCTTTTGTGTCGTTCAAGCAGCATTTCGGACATGCAAAACCGCCTTTCGACGTCTCTCGGCTTGAGTTCATGTGGAACCCAATTTCCTTGCTTTTGAATATATCCAGCTGCTTTTAAACATTTTGAAATGGCTGTTTGAGTGACACCCAAAGTATCTGCGAGCTTTTCTTGTGATTGGCAACAATCTTCATAGAGTAATGCTTCCAGTTCTTCATCTTCAAACTTTTTTACTTTTAAATCGTGCAAACCAATTTTGCCACGTTCGCTCAGCTAGCGCATGTTCACCATAAGCTTCCACCAAAATACGATGTTTTTCGGCAGTAGTTTTCTTCATATTAAAGTAATGAAGAAGAACTCCCCGCAAAAATACTTTTTCAGGCACAAAGTTCGACATATTTGAGTGAAAAAAAAATTATGTTGTCACATATACTGAAATGACGTACAATGACAGTAGCTTTCCAACGCATAGTCCAATGGAATAATACAAGTTACGCCATCTCTTAACAAACCGCATTAAGTTAAAGGAAAACCCAAACTGCTGAGCAAGTAAATATGCTTAATATTTTGGGTGATATTAAAAAAAGTATGAGCAATATTGAATATTATTCAAAAAATAAGCCATGAAACTTGTCTCTTATTCGCCTGCCTTCGTGGAAATCGTCGTTGAAATATTCAATGTTTTGATCACTATTGGGAAAATTCTCATACTGTGCATATTCAATATTTTCTTCTTCTGGAACTTTAACACGATACTTATTGCATATGTTATGCAATGCTACATAAACATTTATGATTTGTGTTGCCTTTTCAGGTTTGTAATGAAGCTGCCTTGCCTGCAGTAAGCATCTGAATCTGCCTTTCAATACTCCGATACACAGTGCGTTGACTAGTAGACCAAAATCAAAAAATCGAATGTGCTATAAAGAGATGTAATGCTGCTTAACTCAATTGGCATATATCTAATTGCAGTAAATTCCTATTTTAGCATTATATACACTTTTGTTTTTGTGGAGAAGCGGCACTTCTGTCAGAAGGTAGGGCAGTTTTAGCTTTAATTCTGTGTGATAAATTCCAAAAGTTTGATCAATTTTTTTTTTTTTTTTTTTTTCTTGAAATATAATTATGGATACCTCTCAGGCTGGTATGTGTACTTTTTTAATTATTTTGAAGTGAAATTCATTTTTAAACTATAAAATCAAAAAAGGTTTTTTTTTAGGACCAAAAATTCACTAAAGTGTAAATTTGAATTAGAACGTAGTTTGCTAGCTGTAGCAAAATCTTTTATCTTATTAACTTCCTCCATTCTTATGCTGTACAAAAGTAAAAAGTTTTCTTGCTAATAATTGCTAACCTGGAAAAAATTCGACTTTTTGTAGGACCAATTCCAATTATAAAAAACGAACAAATTTTTTGAAAAATGGGTTTCGATTATAAAAGGTTCAAAGATTGAGGAATTAAAGGATTATGTTTTGAGTTTACTAAGAATAAACAATTGCTCAAAGAGGATTGAAAGTGATTTGACCCGAAAAATTAGAGAATGTGACTGCAATATTGCCAGGCGATGGAAACAATGTTTCCGAAACCACGCTATGTTTGTTAAGCGTCACGATGTGTGGTAAAAAAGCGAGTTTATACTTCCTCAGAGTATCATTAATATAACGAATAAAAGCACCTCCTTTGATCTTCCGGGAACTGGTCGTGGAAGACCCCAAAAACCATTTGAAGAAGCTTCCAACAAAACTAAAAAGCGCAGAGTAGAGGATTTATTGATCTAAAAAACAAGTGAGGAGTTATAATACGCAGCAGAACTGTCTGGTCACTTATCTGGTGCACGGGCATCAACTGTAGATCAGTTTTATCAACCCAGGAAGCCTTAGCATTACATTTAGAATTAGACCCATCAGAAAGAAGGTATAACTTACTAAGAACAGTTGTTAATGCTTTGCACAAGGATTGCCTTCCGAGCTTATATAAAATAAAAAAAAACTTAAAAAACAAATGCTTCCTATTAATAGAGAGGCAACAGAAACAACGGCATCCGTTGATCTCCAAGTATGCAACGTTAGTATGTAAGTGGAGTTTTGACGGAAGTTCGGGGCATAGTCAGTTCAAACAACTGTTTGCTGATTCAGAAAGCATAGACGAATTTTAATTTTTGATTGCGTTTTGTCCCCTTAAGTTGGTCGAATATAGTACTGGTTTAGAGGTGTGGAAAAATCCTCGTTCTTCTTCAACTATGTACTGCAGGCCAATTAAATTTTTATATATGAAAGGAAATGCAAGACTTGGCGAGATGAAGAGGCCAAAATGAATAAAGTTTTTGGTCAACTCTTTAACCATTGTATACGAAAAAATGGTTTAAGTATACAAATTTTTTTCAAAATGTTATTTACGATGATTGATGGGAGTGTTTGTAACATTTTATCAAGAACAAATGCTGCATCTCCTGAAGAGATGAATGAGGTAGTAGTCAATGAAAAGCTCCCGAATGAAGAAAACTACCGTTTTGGTTTATCCACCCTACATTCTTGGATAAGATGCTTTGAATGTTTGTTACACATTTCCTATACGCTTTCTTTTAAAACTTGGCAAGTGCGTCAATCGGAAAACAAAATAATGTTTACAAATAGAAAAAAAGAAGTTCAAATTTTTTTTTTAAACTAGGATGGGCCTTATTGTGGACAAACAAAAGCCAGGATTCGGATCAACTAATGATGGAAACACTGCAAGACGATTTTTTGCTAATCCAAAGATAACTGCAGAAATAAAGTTTTCTGTTATTTTAAGGGTCGTAGCTTGTGGAAAAAATATAAATCTGCCGAAACTTTGCGAATTTCTCAGCGAAACGAAAGAGCTATACCTGGAACTTTATAGTTGGTATAATTTGACAAGCAGTGTTCACAAGCTCTTAATTCACGGAGCATATAGCACGGACTGAAAAGTACGTTTTATAGTAAAACACAAAATTTTTGGAAAATTCAACTTTATTTATCAATATAGTTGCCTTTGAGAGCGATACACTGATTGGAACGATTTTTCAATCTTTCGAAACCAGTTTTGTAGTACGATTTCGGCTTAGCCTCAAAGAAGGCCTCTGTTTCGGCGATTACTTCTTCATCGGTCTTAGATCTCTTTCCGACGAGCATTCATTTGCGAACAGGAAATAGTCGCTGGGGGCCAAATCTGGAGAATACAGTGGGTGGGGAAGCAATTTGTAGCCGGATTACAATTAATTTTGCCATCGTTTTCATCGACTTGTGACACGGTGCATTGTCCCGATGAAACAGCACTTTCTCTTTCTTCAAATGCGGCCGTTTTTCTGCGATTTCGTCCTTCAAACGCTCTAACAACGCAATGTAATAGTCCCTGTTAATAGTCTGCCTCTTTTGGAGATAGTCGATGAAAATTATTCCATGCGTATGCCAAAATACGGATGGGTTCGTCGCCTGCTCACCACTCGACTCTGGTGTAAAGTGATGGAGCCAAGTTTCATATATCGGCACATACGACGCAAAAATTCGGCTTTATTGCGCTTGAACAGCTTTAAACACACCTCTGAATCATCAACACGTTGTTGTTTTTGGTCGACTGTAAGCAAACGCGGCACCCACTTTGAACAGAGCTTTCGCATGTCCAAATATTCGTGTATCATATATCCAACACGCTCTTTTGATATCCTCAGAGCCTCAGCTATCTCGATCAACTTCACTTTGAATCCATTTTTTTTTTTTCACAATAACAAAAGTTGCTTCACTCACAATGCTATATCTCGAGAACTAATCGTCCGACAGCTGTCAAATTTATACACGTATCTTTTGAAGGTTGATACTAATTGAAAATGGATTTGGATTTGGATTTAATTCAAGTGGTGCCCTCTCTATTAAAAACGGAACGGCACTTTTCAACCCACCGATAAAACGAGACACCAGTAATTAGTCAAGACCGAAATCAATCGATTTTACATCGTTTTGAGTACCTCTTGACATTCCCTGTGGCGTATTTTGCGAAAAGACCGGTATATATGTCAATATAAACTCCTTTTGACCCGAGAACTAAAGCCAAATATCCATGTTGATCAAGCTCTATTGAAGATGGAAGACCATTCAGCCCATGTCTTATTATTTCATTTTTTGAAATGCCTATTAGTCAGCTCTCAGAAGAAACCTTAGAAGCTAGTCATAAAGAGTTTCGAAAGCATCATCTCGCTCACACTAGGAAATCCTCACGAAAATATACAAACGAAGACCTTATGACCGTGTTACTACTCAGATCTGATTCTGTAATTTCTGAATATAGGAATACAATTTCAAAAAAAAGGTTAAGGGAAGACGATGATGACCTCAAACAATACCTAACATTACCAGAAAATATGGAATCATTATTGCGAATACGTAGTAATATAGACAGTGAAGACTCCGATTGGTCTGACTAGATCTAATTATTTACCATTTATTAATTATGTTAAGTTTTTTTTAGAACATTGCATTTGTTTATGCTTTGAAAAAGCATGTAAAATCATGTAAAATATGTTTCTTTATATGTCAATAAAAGTTAAAAATTAAAACAGAAGTAAACACTTATATTGGTTTTTACTTGATACGCCTTCTTTGAGCTGTTTGCCCTCATTAAACCGTCTTGTAAGTATCATATGTCTTTCAAATAATAAAACTTAGCCCTCTTTTTAATTTTAATACCTCATCTTAAATAAAAAAGCCAAATCTGTTGAAATTCAGATTTTTGTCCACCATCCCCATACATTCAACGCACTGTTAGATAGTTCTTCCTTTTATATTTCTTCTCCGAGAATTCTTTTCATTGAATCTTCCTTGCAATGGACCTTCTTCAGCATTTCTATATGGAGTCAGAAGACATGGCGCTAAGGGATAGCCGCCGTCTCCTAAAAATAAGAAGTAAAAAAAACATGCATATACATATAGGGTTTTCTAATAACGACTTGACAATTTTTTTTTTAAATAAAAGGCAAACCATTTGAGATATTTCATAAACTTTATTATTGGCTTGAAGTACAATCCAAACATTTATGAATGGAACTCGACTTCGTTCATATGGCCACAGCGGGCACGTTTGCTGAGGTCGATTCGTTGGACTCAATTTTCAACGACTCGGCCACACATTTCGGCCGAAACGGAAGCTATTTCGAGTTCAATGTTGGCTCTGAGCTATTCCAACATCGTTGGCTTGTTGGCATAAGCCAATGAATTAACGTAGCCCCACAAAAACTAGTGAAGCGGTGTTAAATCGCACGAACGAGGTGGCCAATCGACTGGCCCATGTCTTGATATAACACGCTCGCCATACTTACTCTTCAATAAATTGATTGTAGCGTGTGCTGTGTGGCTTGTGGCACCATCCTGTTGAAATCACATGTCGTCCAAGTCCATATCTTCCAATTCGGGTCAAAAATAATCGGTGATCATGGCGCGATAACGCTGACCATTCACAGTAACATGACGATTGTTATCGTCGACGAAAAAATATGGCCCAATAACGCCGCCGGCATGCAAACTGCACCAAACAGTTATTTTTTGTGGATGAAGTGGTGATTCATGAAGCACATGTGGGTTTTCACCCGACCAATAACGCATATTTTGCTTATTGACGAACCCATTGAGCCAAAAATGAGCTTCGTCACTGAAGATGATTTTGCGATTAAATTCATCATCTTAGCGCATCTTCTTCAAATGGTCCATTGGCTTCAATTCTTGAGTCAGCTTGATCTTGTGGCCATAATGTGGTCTGAGCGATGCCCAATTCTAGAGAATGCCGTGGAATTGACTGATTTGGATCGTTTGCTACGGACGTTTGAACGGCAGCGATATTTTCGACACTTCGACCAACCCGTTGTCGCACTGACACGGCAACATCACACAAGAATACGTAGACTCAAATTTTTGCACTAAATTTGTTATTGCCTGTCTACTAGGGCAAGAATTACGACCGATAATTAGAGTTAATGCTCTTAAAGTTGTAGTCATCGACTCCGAATACCTGTAAAAAATTTTATAATTTGCAGACGTTTGACTAAATTCAAAGTTGTCAAGTCCCTATTGGAAAACCCTATATATATTTATGTGTACAATGTATATATAATATAATAAGCTGATAACATACCAAGAAGCCGAAAGTCGTTGCGCTCATTTTTGTAATCGGCTGCCATTTTTGCTTATGTTTGAAACATGGGAAGCTCTAGGATGTTTAGAATCAGTATATATTATACACATTGAAAATAAAATAATAATTATTTTTTTTTTTTTTCAATAAAAATGGTATTTCAAAAATACTTACGATCAAAGCATAGAATCCTTTACGGTTGTCGGTTGCCGTATATTTTTTCTTGGGCCTATGATCTTAATGTGTGTACCATCCAAGCATCCTACTACATTTGGAATGCCACTCTTTTAAAAAAAAAATATAATTTTGCTCTCTGTTCTTCCTCCTCTGTGTAGATATTGGAACCTTATCCAGTTTGGGAACACATGGTTTTCCAGAACATCAAAGTCTTCTTTAAGGATAAGCGATGAAGTTGATTGTGCAAGACGAAGATTGAAGTCATTTCATAATCTGAGCTGGTAGTTCCCATCTACACAGAATCTTAGAACTGTTGCTAATTTTTAAATGTTCGGCACAGCTCGAATGCTTTTACAGGACTTCAATTTGTCCTCTATTTCTTGCAAAAGATTAAGAAATGCTTCGATAACCGGAAGTTTTTTTAAAAAAAAAAAAATAGAATTACTTATTTGTTATCTTAAAATAAAAACTTTTGTACTGTACAATGGGCTTTCCAATTCCAAAGGATTAGATGTATCCCTCAAACTTCATCGCAGGATCATTTAACTTCTCATCTTCATCAAAAAAAAAGTTCAATTGAAGTCATATTGTTTGTTTTTGTTTATTTTTTGTCTTTTGTTTATAATTTAATTTTGGTTTTTTTCGCATTTTCTTAAAAAAAAAAACAAGATTCTGTCAAACCTACAACCCCATTCAGAATAATGGAAATATTTTGAGAGCATTCATAATAGCACAATAATTTATTAACTGATTTTCACAATACCAAATTCGATTTCAACTGACAAATTTTATCAATCGTCAATCGGTTGATAGTTGATCTTCGCAATATGGGTGAGTTTCTAAAAACAAAATGGACAGAAGGTTTGGTTTTTATTGTTTTTATTTTATTTTTTTGTACATGGGACACATGAGTCCCACTAGGATTTTACTGTGGGACTATATGTCCCATTAGTATTCAAAGAAATTAATTCGAAATTTTTGCAGATTGACTGAATCTGACATGATAGCCATGTTATGTGATTCTGATGATGAGGATGCTGAGGACTTATCCTCTGATGACTCTGATGATAGCTATGTTCTGGAAAATGAAAATTTGGACTATAGTGAGGACAGTAGTGGGGATGAGATTCAAGAGCCAACAATAACAAGATCATCAACACCTCTTCCTCCAGTTGTTCAAGCTTCTAACACTCGGACAGAGCAAGGTGAAGATGATGTCATGTCCCTCTTGGCTTTAGATAGGTGAAAATCAGAACTCGATGTGTTTTTCAAACTTTTTCCAAAAAGTTTGTTTACGTTTATTTCATATTGCACAAGCGAGAGAATAAAAATGATGGAAAAAAGACAAAGAAACGGACATGCATGAGATAATGGTGGTCCTAGGTTGTGAAATGATCACATCTTATTATTGGGTCCAGCTTTTGCCATTCTTGGTCAAACAATGAATCATTACCAAATTTCGCTATAAAAAAAAGCAATTAGCAGATATAGGTGCACATTTCTGCTATCCAAATATTATAATATTATAATATGCCAGAAAGATATGTCAGAAAGTTCCATACAGAGAAAAGATGAAGCTATAGCAAAATTCAATACGTTCAGCCATGAAGCAATACCTGCCACTAAAGCGCGGAATAAAACTTTGAGAAAGAGCAGATTCCAAGACTGGCTATCTCAATGATTTAAGAGTATATTCGGGGAAAGAAACAACTCAAATTCAAGACACAGAGCATACTTTGCGTGAACATGTCCTTAGACGTTTGGCAAGTACGATGCGATCAATGAATACAACTCCGTGTTTTGATAGATATCTTACAACTGTAAATTTGATCAACATTTCCTTACGTAGGCACTGTTATGGCAAATAGAAAAAATGTGCCTAGTTTTGAAACACTACAAAATAAAAGAGACAGTATTCAAAAGTCTAACGAAGTAGGGTCCTTAGCTATGATGTGGAAAGATACAAACAATTTCTTGCTGCTTTCAAACTGCCACTCGAATAACATCCAAACTGTTATCCGAAAAATCAAATATGGTTCAAGAACTGATATTTAATGCCCTGATGGTTTCGTTTTTTTTTTTTGTAATGAATTTATGGGAGGTGTAGGCCTGGCCGATCAAAAAGTATCGACTTATGACTTGAATCGAAGTACTATTAAGTGATGGCGGAAAGTTTTTTACAAACTTATGCTGAGTGCAGTGGTGAACAGTTGGCTAATATTTCAAGACCTCAAGCATAAAAAAAACTTCTCTCCTGTCTTTTTCCGTTCCCTTGAAGAAATTGTGGCCAATTTGGGCAAAAGCCAAAAAAAAAAAAAAAAAAAAACTAAGCTCATGAATGTGGGAGATCACCTACCAAAAGAAGGACCAACAAAAAGCGTTGTTATAGGTGGAGCACAAAAGGGAGAGAAACAACTACAAAAACTTTTTTATAGCTTGTGAATTTGCCCTTTGCAAAAAATGTTTTTTACTGCTCCATTCATGATTTTTTTTTTTTTTAATTATTTATGTACCTTTTTTCATAATTCAACTTATTTTAAATTTTTTTTGTATTGTAGTTTATAGCAATAAATTTTAGCGCTCTAAAAGTCTGTTCACATTTTTGTTTCAAGAAAAGATTATTTTGGAGGAATGGGTTAGTGCGCTAAACCAAAGCCTGGTAGAACAATATTGTCTCACCAATAATTACCAATGGGACACATGGATTGTTTTAAATTTTGCAAAAACAAAAAGTGGCGGGGCGAAAGGGTTAAATTACAGCCATTGCTGGACTCGACACTATAACGTTTGTCTGCTGCACAACTTAAAACTTTTGAGAACCAGTTAGAGAACGGTGCTACTTTAGTATGTTCGTGGAAATTGGGATCTGACGATAGTGGAAGGCTCTCGCGTGTTCTTCTGGTAAATCATGAGGCTAGTGATACTGATATTATGCTAACATGCTTAGTACTTTAAGAAATACCACCTTGATAAAAAAAAAACGGAATAACCACTGTGTGGCGCTCCCCACATTCCGATTTGAGTTCTGTTAAGTTAGTACATCCCCTCTAAATCTTAGCATCATAGCGTGACATTTGCAAAAGTTATATAGCCAAGAGTACATCTATCTCTATGTGTGTTGGCGATTTTTTACAATTTTAGAAATAGATTTAAATTTGCAACAACGAACTTGTATTAAATTTTGCGTGAAAAAACGGATTTAATGGTGCGCGAACGTTGGAAATGTTGGAATAGTGTTTCGGCAACGATTCTCTAAAGAAAACAGTCGTTTACCAGTGGCAAAAACGGTTCCAAAATGGTCGTGAGTCAATTGAAGATGATGAACACAGTGGCAGACCATCGACATCGAAAAACAATGAAAACATTGATGAAGTAAACGAAATGTTGGTCAATAACCGCAAATTAATCATCAGAGAGATAGCGGAAAACTTGCACATTGTCTATGGATCCGTCCAAGACATTTGAGTTTCCTTCGTGTAGCAGCAAATTTGGTGCCAAAAGACCTCAATTTCATGCAAAAAAATACCGTGTTGACGTCGCAAAAGAGGTGATTTGCGAGGCTGAATCCGATCCCACATTCATCAAAAGGATCATTACTGGAGACGAGACGTGGGTTTATGAGTACGACACGCAATCCAGACATCAGAAAAGTGAACAGTGTTCACCAAATGAGCCGAAACCAAAAAAACCATGTCGTTTTCATGGACAACAACGGTGTAGTGCATCATGAATACAAAGAGTATTATTTGCGCGTTATGAGACGTTTGCGTGAAGCAATTCGCCGAAAGAAACCAGAAGTGTGGGCAGAGAACTCGTGGATTTTGCACCGTGATAACGTACCGTCATTCATTCGTAATTTTTTGACAGAAAATGCAACAAATATCATCTAACAACCACCGAATTCACCTGATCTGGCTGCCTGTGAATTCTTTCTGTTCAATCGAGTTAAAAACCCACTATGGGGAACGCGTTTCAGCAGCCTAGAGGAAGTAATGGAAAAATCGCAGAAAGCACTGATGGACATATCAAAAACCGAATATAAAAACAAAAGAGTTCAACCGTGTTTAACCAGTTCAACCATGGGAGAAAAAATATATTGCCTAGTAGCCATAAGAGTAACCTTTAACGACAAAACTGTTTTAGTTAATCAAACTTTGTTCGAAACAATGGTGAATGGCAAAACATGTAATGCTGTTATGAGGAACAGAGCTAGCTCAGTTCGCTCAAGGACACCAACAATATTGAACTTTTCTTACAAAAACCTTCGGACACCACTGCCTATTCATACAGCTTACAAAGTCTTCATGCACATATAGGGTTTATAGAAGCACTGCTTCATGTATCTTACAAATTTGAAAATGAAAGCTAGCAGACAAGAGGAGCTGAAGTGAAACTTGCAGTTAAAAATAGAAAAGAATTACTACAAAATAAACTGAGATCTGAATTGGGAATCTTAGTAGATTTTCCAAAAGAAGGTGGAGAAATTACCAATGACGGGAACACGGACTGAAAATTTTTTAAGGATCCAGCAAAAACCGCTGAGTAAATAGGTTTAGACCCGAAACTGGTAGAATGTTTTTTAATTTGTTTTAAAGACATTAACTTCAGGTTTGAAAATTGATACCAAATATAATTTTTACAAAATGTCCACAAAATTCTGTTGCACTATGCTGATTCAAAATTTTCGAATCCCTCTCAGACAGTTTTCGGAAGATGTCTTAGAAGTCCGAAGATTACAAATTTTTTCGAAGCGCGTTTTCAAGAAAGATGTACCGAATTGCAACCGAATTCTCCCCCACTAATCGCACCAAGTCTATGCATAGTTGTGAGGTAAACTGGCGGCCTTGATCGGTGGTTATGCGTAATGGCACTGTTAACCTCGGGAACCATAATGAGTACAACGTATATGGTATGCCACGGTCTCTGCTGATATATCCACCATAGGATATGTCTCGGGCCAGCGGGTGTACCTGTCAATATCAACGAACTCCGTTCGAAGTCAATTCTCCGATTTGGAAGTACATACAATCCAATGGGGGACTTCTTATGACGTCCAACTTTTGACTTTTGGCACGCTATGCATGATTTGGTTCATCGCCGGGAATCTGCATTCATTCCTTGTCAAACAAACTTTTCGGCGAACATCCTAGTGGTTATGTTTATTCCGAGATGGTCAAGCCCGTGAATGCTGCCGAAAACCACCTTACGCAATCTCTCGGTGAGGTAGGGTTGGATGGAGAATTGATGTACTATAGATGAGCCGCACTAAACCGTTCGATTTGTCCCTGCAATGATGAAAGGCTTTAATTTTAATTGTATTTTTGATACTAACAATTTTTGTAAATCCTGGTCTTTTTCTTGTCCTTTGGGCAGCTCTTCATAGTAAATGGCGATTGGTGTTCCGATTGGGTCAATTCGTGAGAACATGTGCGCAACAATTTGAATTTCCTAGATCGGTTTTGCACTGAAGGAAAGCTGCTTTGGTCTCTTCATCCCAATTAATTACAGTGTTATCTTTCTTCTTGTTACCTTTGATTAGCTGGAAAAGTGTTTCCTGCATTTCGGCTGCCCTCGGTACGAAGCGGGCCATTGCAAAAAATCTTAGCCAGTCGTTAATGGTTTCGGGTATGTAATTTTTTTTAAGGCTTCAATTTGTTCTGGTAGTGGCTGAATTCCGTTTTCATCGATCAGATAAACCAGGAAAGTTACACGTTGACAAATCATGCACTTATAGATGTTAATGACTAATCCATACTCTCGGAGTCTCTGAAACAATTGAAAGAGATGTTTGTCGTGCTGTTCAGTGTCGTCGGATGTTACAAGAATGTCGTCGAGATAAGCATTGGCAAAATCAGACTCCTGTAATACCTCGTCTGTAAACTTTTGAAAGGTTTTACTAGCGTTTCTCAGTCCAAACGATATGCGTACGAACTCAGATATGCCGAATATGAAGGTGATAGCCGTTTTGGGGATATCACTCGATTCACTATTTGGTGATACACCCGTTTACGTTTGTTGGTGATAAGTTAATGCACGCTTTGTCTCTGAACTCTTGTAATATTTTCTGAAAGTGTAAAAATTTATTAATGGTTGACATGTTAACAATTACTCCTTTCCTTTTAGATAGAGTTCAGCACGTTGAGTTGTTTGTCCGACAATCTACAAGTTTTTTGTTTCGTAGATCGACTTGCACATTGTAATATTGTGGAAAATCGGCTCCAAGAATTGCTTGGGTAACATCGGCAATTGTAAAAAGCCATTGAAATGGTCCTCTGACTCCAAGTTTGAGCGTAACTAATTTGTCACTAAGGTTTTTTATCGCTGTTTTGTTTGCCGCATAAAGAAAACTACTATATGTTGATTTGGTAGATGACGTTTGGTCCGTTCTAGTGGTAACATAGATGTCGGCGACGGTGTCGACAAGAAGTTTAAGATTAAGATTTTTATCGGTGATGAATAGGCGGCAGTTTGCAGCTAGGACTCTGTCAACTGCCGCCATAGATGACAGAGTTTCTAGTTTTCTGAACTGTGTCTGCATGATGGGCGACATTTTCGAGCTGCGTCGCTAAACTTGCTATGATACCAACAAAATTCTGTTTGCAGTTAGTTAGTGCGCTGATTTGACTTTGGGCATCTTCGAGATCGTGAACGATTGCATTGCCTTGCGTTATCTTGCAACGATGCCCTTATTTCGGCTAGTAGACGTGAGAGTGTTGCTCATGATGGTGATGGTGTTGCGGTGGGGAACCATTCAGATATTTGTAGAGAGTCGCTAATTTCTACAATTTCATCTACTAATACAGCCATTTGATGAGCACCTTCGTTGATGGTGGCAATCACTGGAGCCAAATTGTTTTAAGCATTTTCTTGTTCATATTCGTTCCGGCCAATTTACGCAGTTATGTAGATGAGATGGTGACATGTCACCAAGTTCTACGTCCTATATGTTTGTTTTCCGAATATCTATTGTAGGTGTACTTAGAATTAATTCGGAAATATGGGATAGCACATTGCTTTCTGTTGCGGTCACGACCGTTTTTCGTGATGTTTTTCGTTTTTCGTTATGCCTTCTGCAAAAAATTGCGGTTCAACCTGTGCAAACCACGGTTGCGGTCTTGCACTCCAAAATGGTAGAATTTTGATGGATATCCTGCCTATTTCGCCTGTATTCGCAGCAGAACCCGAAGTCAAAGAGGTGCCCTCTTTCGCTGAAGTAGCCACTTTTTTAGGTTAATACGTACGAGAAGAACCACGTTGTCGTTTCTTTGAAATTGATATGAGCTTATGTGGCGATATTGCTGGGGTTGAGTTTTCGGGGTCACCAATTATGTAGTGGTGCTATCGAAATTCGGTGTTTTAATTTGAACTCAACCCACGTTTATTTTTTATTATTATAAAAATTGAGTTTTACAAATAAAGTGCTCCACGCACGCTGATATAACTCAATTGAGATTCTCTACGCAAGTGAGAAAAATTGATGTGTATTTGATGTGTAACAAATTTGTATTTTAAAACTTCAATTCCTCACCGTAGACCAACAGAATGAAATACACATATTTAACACGTAGGTATGTCCACTTCTTCAAGAAGTGAAACCTTCTGAACTGCGCCAACTACATCGCTTACAAGATCTTATCTGCCGTGTTGTGTGAAAGCCTGAAACCTTTCGTCAAAAACCAGATTGGTCCCTATCACTGTGGCTTCGGGCCAGAAAAGTCCATCACCGATCAAATATTCACACCGCGGCAGATATTGGAGAAAACCCAAGGAAGTCCAAATCGATACCCACCACCTTTTCATCCATTTTAAGGCCGCCTATGACAGCATTTATAGAGACGAGCTATATAGAGCCATGTTCAGTTTTGGCATCCCTGCCAAACTTGTCCGCTTGTGCAGAATGACAACGAAAAATTTACGCTGCTCCATCAAGATCACTTACCGAGACTTTTGACGTCGAAAAAGGATTTAGACAAGGCGATGCGCTGTGACGTGACTTCTTCAACGTCGTTCTTTAAAGAATAGTGCAAAACTCAAATGCTAATACCAGAGGTACTATCTTTCAAAAGTCCGTCCATCTACTCGTCTATGTCGACGAAATCTACATAATCGGCAGAATATAGCGGGATGTCACTGGCGTTTTCATGAGTACTGAGACGGAGACGGCGAATATGGGTTTGGCGGTCAATGATAGCAAGACAAAGTATATGCTGTCTTCAAGGAATGACACCCAACAGCGATATCTCGGACAAAATTTCACTATAGACCGATATAACTCAGGCAATGACACCAGCACTGAGTTTAAACGAAATATAACTCTTGCCAATCACTGTTTCTTTGGACTAAGTCTTCACTCGAACAACTAAAGTGACCCTTTATGAGACCCTAATCATCCCAGTCCTTCTCTATGGTGCAGAAGAATGGACTCCATCAAAAGCGGATGAATCTACTCTTGATTGTTTTGAGACGAAAATTCTTCGAGTAATTTTAGGTTCCGTCTGCATGGACGGTGAATAGAGGAAGAGAAACAACGAATAACTGTACGGGCTAAACAGCGACATCGATCTAGCCAAAAGAGTAAGGGTCCAACGACTGAGCTCCGGACTGTAGGGCCACCTTAAGTGAGTAAGTAATGTATACCCACGTTCAAAATCTGTACGTGCTCGAAATACATCTTCAATCCCCGTGGTATTCCAACCTAATTTTTCATTTAATACTTAAAGTACCTCTTTAAGAACCTCTTTATATACTACATTGGAGGTTCTGCTAACACCATCAGGCTGCTAGGTAAATTTACTCTCGATCAGGTCACGGCAAACTGGCCATGCAAGAAGCAATCCCCTTAAGATCAATTCCTAAGACTTATAAATCGCCATTGCAAAACAGATCTTAAGCGGGAATCGCAGCCTTTTAAACTCGAATGGGAACTCGGACGATATAAGTGCGCAATGACATTACCTTGAATGGCGATGCCAACTTTCCCTTGAGAAGGCAATCCATTCTTAAGAGCGTAATTTTCTTCTCAGAGCAGATATACATACCTCCTTCTTAAGCTCGTTGTAGAGTAACACCATATATAAAGAAGGGTTACCGTCAGACTTCTTTTACCAAATACATTCGACCTTTGTGATAGCGATCGAGATACACTCGAATTTTTTGTAAAAAGGATTGCAATAAATGGCTTTCCCCAGAATCCGTAGAGCCGACCTCAATAGGGAGTGGATTTTCCAGTGAACATGGACTCCTACTTGGGGTAGTATATCTTTTTGTTTTGTATATTCTACACTCGGTATATGGAGGGTGGATTTCAGTCGCCTCTTACGACAGTCGTGCTTACCTCGGGTATATTCTGACCCCCTTCTCGAAGAGGTAGACAGGGTTATGGTTATCGGAGTATTTCAACTCACGGTCGCTTCATTTATTCTTTAGTTTAAGATGAACTAAGTGATTTGGCTCCTAATTTCATCTTATTTATCTAAGTCTCCATACGAAAAATCTCATTGTAGTGGGTAATCTTTAAGTAAACAGGTTAAGAGCGCGCTTTAACCCCTCTAAAATCGCTTCCGAGAACTTAAAATTATTTACAAGTTTTAGTGGCTCTCTCCCTTAAATACTAATTTTTTGATGGATTATACCGGGATCTTCATACTAAGTGACATTTTCTTATAAATTCGCATTCATATCCAACATCATGTTATTATCGATTTCATCTTCTACTATTGTACAAAAAAGCAATCAACCCCATCAAACACCAAAATAAACGTCACCTCATTAAATCATGGACAAACGTTACCAAAGAGTTCTACCAATGAGGTTAATTATTGCCAAGTATCTGTCACAGCTAACTAGAGCAACATATGTTTCTACTTCCACTCAACCCACTGCAATCTAAGCTAAAAGGTCGACCTGCGCAATTATGATATTTTCGAATATTTCATTATCCCCGCTGACTACATTTATACTACCATTGGCCTTTTGATAACAAGCGACAAAGGACCAAATGTACCCTTACAATGCTAAATCATAAACCCAATAACAGCACTTACGAGTATCAGAGCGTTACAACAACTAAAGCATATTGATTCTATTATTCCATGTGACATGAGCAGCAAGGACATACAAAATCTAACAAACCCACCCTGAGGGAAAAGTAAATTCATGACACGGTTCAGCGGTTCCATAGTGCTAATCCGCTTAATCCGGTAGAAATATGTTTACACATACGAACTCCCATTGTCAATGGTCACTCCTACTACTCAGCGGGATGGGTTTCTCTTTTTTTGCATGGGAAAATACGATTTATTCAAAACCATGATAAAGAGGATTCAAGGATACTTCAGGATGATTTTCCTTTATCTAAAGTGTTCAATAAAAGTTTTTTTTTTTTTTTTTTTTTTTTTTTTTTTTTTTTTTTCTTAGGGAAACCAATGTATGATATTTTATTGAAAAGAGATGACAGGGATGCTTATTCACTCGTATGCGAGTTTTGAAAAGGAGATTAGTGAAAATTTGCGTTTTTGACACTTGGCACTCTAAGGAAATAATGGAGATTGGAAATGTGACGATTTGGGCGGAACAATGCTCTTTACAAAGGACGAAAAGAATTTCCTTTTGTTGATGTTTTGGAACAACAATAATCTGGGGTTTGTTTAAAATCTTTTCATTTTAAGGTTCTTATAACTTACGAATACTACGTGTTCACCAAGTGCGCAACTTTATCCAATTCCAGAGCCAACTGGATAATTTTTGCATTAAGATCCAAATCAGGATATACTCTTAGATTTAAGTTAATTTTCCTAAACCTCCTAAGGAATAGTATTGTATACGTAAGCCTTTTATGTTAATAGCGATGAGAATTTAAAATGACCGAAATGGGGTGGAAACCATCCCTTTGCTACTTGAGAACAGGTGAACAATAAAACCAAAGCATCGTCGACAGACATTGGTATTCCATTTAAAACTGATAGCGCTTTTATGCAAGTACCTACATTGATTAGCCAAAAATGGATCTATCCGGATTGGAAGATAAGTGGCGCTACTGAGCCAAAATGTGTGTATCATTTAGTATAACCTCTTTTTGCCCGCTCGACAAAATTTGTTGAAAATCCGACGCTTAGTCTTGCCTTGACACCCATTTCAAAACATCGTGTTAGTGTTTTTTTCGACCATGGAAAGAGCAGTGTACCTTTGTGAGCCGATTATAGTTTTTAAGTGGCAAAACCTGCGAGGAAATCAAGCCCATTCTTGATGGTGTACATGGGACCTATTCACCTTCCCGTGCAATCATTTATCATTGGTTCTCAAAGTTTCGCCATGGCTGCACGTCGGATTACTATAAAGGAAACCGTGGACAAAATCCATGATCATATTCCATGATCTCGTATTGGCAGACCGTCTAGTAAAAACTCGTAAGTTGGCTGAGATACCAGGCGTCTGAACTAAATGCTTAAGCCATATTCTGTACGAGATTTTGTGCATGACAAAACTGTCCGCGCAATGGGTGCCACGTTTGCTCTCACAAGCGGAATCATGAGACCACTTCAAAGACGTGCTAGGCCGCGTTTAATCGAAATACGGAGAAATTTCTGCGTCTTTTCGTCATTGAGACATGGATTCATTCGTACACACCAGAAACCAAAGCATAATCGAAACAATGGGTTTTACCCGGTGAACGTTCACCAAAGAAGGCGAAAACCGTGTCTTCGTCCGGAAAGTTGATGGCTAGAGTTTTTTGACCATTTGGAGAAGGAAAAAATAGCCCCAGGAGCATACTACGTCAATTTATTGGGCCGATTCAATACCGATTTTAAGAAAAACATTTTGCGATGAAAAAAGCACTCTTCCACAACGATAGCACACTGGCTCACACCTACGCATTCTCTACAGCCAAATTAGTCGAATTGCACTAAGAATTACTCCCCCATCCACCGTATTTTGCTCCTTGCGACTTCCTTTTGTTCCCAAACCTTTAAGGATCGCTCTCCGGAAAAAAGTACGCGTCGAACGACGAAGTCATTGCTGCAGCGGAGGAGTATTTCGCAGGCCAACATAAGTCGTACAATAGGGAAGAGTTAAAAAAGTTGCAGCACCGCTGGGGAAAATGTATTTGCTGATTCTCAATATTGCCTTTTTTTTTAGAACCAAAATGATTTTAGCTTCTATGCGTCAATATATGAAATTCTTATCCTAAATATTGGTAAATTCTGATTTGGACGTTTTTGGAAGCGAATTCAAGTATGTCTATTGAAGCAGCGACTCAATTACTTTATGTGGTGCTACAGTTCGGAGTAGACTTAGGTCTCAACCAACAACTCTCTCCATTTAGTGCAATCTTGCACTAATTACGCACACCAAGTCGGGTGATGTACCTTTTTACTTGTGCGCTTACCTAAAGCCAGGTTGTTGAGGAAATCACATGACAACGGGTCACTCTATCTACATCCTTTTTTGATATCAAATGCCCTGGTGATTCTCTTTTGTCACTCTATATGGACAGATGAGCTTGGCAAAGATTCCACAACAGATTTCTAAATAGCTAGTCTCTATAAATGCTATCATTGGTGGTGGATATCGATTTGAAGTTTCTGGTTTTTCCCAGTCCTGCGGTACTGTGAATATCGGATCGATAGTCTAAGACCACAATAGTAAGGACCTTTTAGTATGTGGATATTAGGTATCCACATAGAACTAATAAATACTCGTAAACTGATTCCTCTTGGAGGGTCTGAAGTTTTGGAGATCGGCCAAATGATGTTGTGTTTTTACTCACCGATCTTACTGTCACCCGACCATATTTTGCAATTAAGTGGATGCTCTTAAATATATCAAACCCTGTTGCTTTAATACTTGCCGGCTACTACAGTGTAATTGGACTTATGTTAAGGTATCTCTATCCATACATATTTTTTGTTATTTTGACGAAGCTGATGATTGAAAACATGATCTATGGGAAACGATTCGTTCTGTTTAAAAGCGAAGTTTGTGGAAGTAAGTGTTCCAAATCTTTTACATAGACTTAGTGTCCGCTTTTGTATTTCATCATCTTTATATCGTTCGCTGGGAGACCACAAATCGCTAGGAAACGACAGCATATGCGCGACAGACATAAGACGACACGCTAATATTTTTGGGCATATCCTGTGCAAATTTATTAATCGAGTTTGACACAAACTAAAATTTGGTGAACTCTCGAAACTGGGAGGTTTAAAAATGTATGCAAAGCGTAGTTATGAAACGAGTTACGGGTTTCGTGTCAACGAGGACTTAAATAGAAGCAATTATGTTTAGTTCTGTTCATAGATTTCAGTTGAGCTTCTGACACCCTAAATCACTCAAATTTGTTGGAAACCCTACGACGTATTGGCATAAGGGTAGTTATGGCAGATTAGTTAAGAGATAAATCTCCACGGTAGGTTGTTCTGCGTCAAGAGTGATCTACAGTGAGAGGAAACAAATTTAGTATGGAGTCCCTAAGGGATCAAGATTAGGTCCAATTGTCTTTATACTCTATATCAATGCGCTGTTTCGGGTTTTAACGAAGAGCACGACCTTTGCTTTTGCATACTCGTTGTATGTTCCAGGTTTTTCGAGATGGCAACAGCCACAATGGAAGCGAAATTTTACGCTATTATGAAATGGTGTCACGATAACGATTTGGTTATCAATGCTTCGAAAACAAAGCGTATGCATATAAGACACCCAACCAACATCCATTGCTCATCATCATCACCATTGCCTATCCCAATTTAGCAAAAAACTTTACTTTATGACAGTTATAAATATCTTAGAATTATCATCGATAATTCCTTTGGGATAAAAAAATGGACAATGGTTAAGAGGATGGCATTATATGCATTTGCCAATTTAAAGAAACGCGCCATAATGCACGTTCTAAAGCTTGTGTAATACGTTCTCAGAGAATCCAAGTTAAGTTATGGTATACTTGCGTGGGTAGATGCAGCATCAAGTCACATCCAAAAGTTGCAAAAACCCTAGAATTTTTGAGTACTCAATATTTAACACCTTTTTAAGATGTAGATCATCTTGGAGTATTTAAACGACAGCAGTTTTATACAATTTGTAAGCTAAACATAAGACGACCTTTTCAAGGTATGCTGTTGCCAAGAGTGTCCAACATATATGGAAAGAGACAACTCTATTACAGTGTTACGGCTATCAAAAATTGAACTATCATAGAGCACTCGTCCATTTCTTTTTGTGCTCGAGCTGATGCTCGTCCCGAAAACTTTACTATAAGAGATCGATAGAAACATATGTTTGTCTTTGCTTCTATCAAATCTAGGGCTTTAGCATATGCGTCTCTAACTGTATTAGTTTAATGAATTCCAACGATATTCCGTCTAATCCTATATCAAGAACTTTTCCAGGTTTAACAGCAAAAATAAAGTAAGCACTAGTTAACATTATAAAAACTAATCTTGGACCTAAATATACTGAAGAACTGCAATCACTCTTAGATTTGTCAAAAGGAAGAGCCTTGTCTGGTACAAATGAGCCAAAGTGATTTTTTAACTAATTCGGGTCGATGTAAGCCTTGTCACGAAGCTGCATTACCTTATTTACATTTGACGTGAGCCAAGGAGCGTAGGAACCTTTACGACTATTTGTTTGAGTGAGCTCCGTAACCATTGACTCAAATAAAGGCACTATTATCAACATCTGAAATATTCCATCACTAGTTCCATGGGTATGTAGAGGGTGATTCATCGTGAGGTTTGATTTATAATGCAAAATAAAATACATCAATTTGAAAAGTAAACTTAAAATTGTTATTATCGGTTAAAAGAACAATTTATGGCATTTATTTTTTGAAAATGATATTATGTAGATATTAACCACGACTACGTCTAATGGGGTCCGTTCGGAAGGTCCAATTTTCGGTGACTCGTTCGAGCATAGCAACTGGTATCTCGCGGATAACACGATTAATATTGACTTTCAAAGCGTCAATCGTAGCTGGCTTATTCCTAAAAACCTGAGACTTTACATATCCCCAGAGAAAATGGTCAAAAAGCGTGATATCGCACGATCAAGGCGGCCAATTTACCGTAGCAAAACGTAAAATTAAGTGCTCAAATGATTTCTCAACAAGTCCATTGCTTCACGCGCTATATGGCTCGTAGTGCCGTCTTGAAACCAGAGCTCACCGAGACCATGTGCTTGAATTTCAGGAAGCACATAGTCCGTTAACATGGTGCGATAACGGTTACCATTGACTGCAACATTCTGATTTGCCTCAGTTTTTAAGAAATATGGACCAATGATTCCACCAGCCCATAAACCTTTGTTTTTAATGGATGTAATGGTAGCTCTTGATACTCTACGGGTTGCTCATCATCCGGAAATGGGCTTCATCACTGAACAAAATTTCATGATCAAACACTGGATTTTCAAAGAGTTTTTCCAGAGCTCATTCACTGAAAGTAGTATGACGCAAATTTAAGTCGCCTGGCTTCAATTCTGGAGCAAGTTGAATTTTGTACGCTTTAGGCCGAGATCCTAGCGTACAATACGCTAAGTTGTCAAATACGCCAAGCTGCTGAAAATGACGACGAATCGATTCGTCACGGTCTTCGCGTACACTCTCAGCTACAACTGCTATAGTCTCTTCACTACGTGCTGGATGTGGTCTAACCGATCGGGTATCATCCACTAATATAAACTGGGACTCAAATTTGCGAATGGTATTGGCAATAACGGTTTCAGCAGGTCGATTATGCGCACCGTAAGTTTCTCTAATCGCACGAAAAATATTTCTCACTGAACACTGATTTTCGTAATACAGCTGAATAATTTGGAGATGCTGTTGTAATGCGAGTATTTTCGTGACTTTGCCAAATAATACTGAATAAAAATGATAAAGCAGTTTGATAGGAGTCATGTGTGACCTGTCAAAAAAAGCCTATTAAAAATCAAACCTTACGATGAATCACCCGATATGCAAAGGATCTAACCGTTTCGTTTTTGGGAGAACGCTTGATATTCATATGAACGTCACAGGTTAAAAAGATTAAATTGTGAGGAGAATTATTGCAAGATCATGAAATATGTTAGCACTAAACGTTCATCTGATGGAAAAAAGTAATCCAAAAGCGAAGGACAATCTTCTTGAAATATTTACCCAGCAAAGTGTTTGATAGAAATTGCTCTTGGGTCACTATTTAATGAATTTTCATTGAAATTCCTGCATACTATAATATTTTGATAAGACGAAATTTAGTAAGACATTTTTGCGTCGAATTCAGCAATAACATCCAATAAGACGAAAGACATGAAGAAATCCTGGCGAACAGTGAGAGTACGTAACGAAGAGTTTCAGATCTATAAGCTGACTTCTTTCATATTGAAGACCATGGGGAGTAAGTCGAGCTCTATGTGCATTAGACTGCTAGGTAAAGTAATAGGCAGGTTTGAAAGTGCACTCGACAAGAAGGAATACGCGCACTGCATTTTGATCGACATTGAGGGTACTGTAAACAACCTGCATGGGTGCACGCTTATCTTGACTCTATATACATTGACGAATCTCCCCACCCATTGATATCTATATCATGGCCTGACTGCACTGGAGTTTTACCGACCCTGCCCCTGGCTCCTTCCTTTTTGCTTCTTTTGACTCTGGTCTTATGGACATGCCGTCAAATCCAAAAGCATAAAAATGCATGTGACTGAAAAGATACGAAATCGACTTTTGCTGTTCCTAGGTATCCCCCTATAAAATCTAAGTCTGGAAAGGAATATAGTTACAACTTCATGGATTCATCTAAAACCAACTTAGGCTCCGGCTTCGGTGTCTTTTTGGAGAAGACAATGTAAGACTTTATTCCTCGCTAAAAGAAAAAAACTTGGGTGTAATTTTTTTAAAGCAGAGACATACGAGTATAAACGAATTATCTTCATCTGTAGCGACAGCTAGGTTAGCTTAAAGCCTTAATGAGCCCTTTTATGACTTCCGAGCTAGTACGTGAAAACAAGGCTTTTCTGAACGTATTCGGAATGCTGAATTCACCCAGTCATCTTTAGTTCCCGGTCACAGGGAAATTAAATCTTGCTAGGATCAGTGGTGAGTTTTTCAGGGCCCAAACTTGCATTGGAGGTAGTGCTTCCTTTGATAGTTCAGATTCATATAGGCATTACTTCAGATGTATGACTCTCCAGGTTGTCGGCAGAGAATTCTTTAAAAAGTCAGCAACTTTTCTGCTGCCTCTCAGTAGAAATAACTATAAATGCTTACTGATATCGTGACTGGCACCTGCACTTTTGTTAAGCTGCTTAGTTTGCTGGATATAAGTGACACAGCTTCCTGTGAGAGTGATAAGGGCATCCTGTTAGTGCCCTCCTAAGCTTGCATCAGGTTGCTGGTACTCGGGGCTGATGTGGAAGATGCTAGTACTGTAGTCACTTAATCACTGAAGTGTTTACTTATCTTTCTACGAAATACTGAAAAATTCCAATAAAAGGGGCACACAAAAAGTACAGTGGACTACGTTTTTGTCTTGCTGCTTTTCTGTGACAGAAAACAAAAATCCTCTTTTCTGGACGTATTTGAAGTAAATCTGTATATGTTTCGGATTTTTATTACTTGAAATTCAGTTCTGGTACTGTCTATGCTAGTTCATGGTCAAAACTGGTCGAAGATTAACCCAAAGTTCGCCGGAGTGATGAGTATGATGCAAACTGTAAACTATTCACAAAGTCGATGGAAATTCATTAGAATAGTTAAAAAGACCTTTCGTCCCTACCGGATGTTTACTGGTCCTAATATAATGACATTATACAGGTAGAACCGCATTTCTCCAGCAAGAAATATCCCTAGATTCAAATAAAAAAACGCATCTATTAGATGACACTGGAGTATCTTTCGATTGTAAGGCTGATATGTGTTTACCGATTCCAATGAGCAATGAATCTTCATAGATACCGATAACTCTTGTACTTTCATCAATTACCAGCAAGCAAAAATTTCCATTGTGCGTTTGGATAAACCATTAATCTCAGGTATACAATCCCAGTAGCCTCCAGCTAACTTATCCGCTAACATTTCAACACAGAAACGTAACATCGAATGATAAAGAAATTCATGAGATTCTAGATCGTTCTCCCTATCTAAAAAAAAACCTTTGGAGAGAGATTGCCACTGTATCTATTGAATCAGCTTCCGACCAGAGCACATATGGATACGAATACTTGTATTGCTTTGTTGCCACTTGCGCAATTGCTTTGTTTAATGTTTTATTTATGTCCAGTGTCATTGGAATTTTAATACAATTTTCCAGGCCCCAACTTGGCCTCGTTGATCGCTTTAGCAAGACCACATGATAAAATGCGGAAATTTTCCAACTCTCATGTATAATTCGAAGGACATTTGTAAGCACAGCGGTTGCATTTGACACCTTAGATGAATCCTTTTGGGGTAAATGTATCCGGGCCCCTGTTGTCGTTGTCGTCGACGTGTTTAGCTGTTTTGTGGTGCCTGCTGCTCCCCTGGGAAGGCACCAATCGACTCCAAAATCGACTGCACAATCTATCTGCTGCGTCTTGTTATTTAGTTGTCAACTCAGGTACGATTGGTAGCAATCGGTGTTTAGTGTTTGAAGTTCGTATTAGCTTGATGTGAGCGCCAATATTGTAGCTGTGACACGCTTCTAAGTTTCGTAATTTATTTCTGGGTGCAAAGACAGTAGACCAACAGTAATGGTGACTTAAGTAGTTGTAGAACTATGGGAAAGTTTTCTCTACATATTTCTTTAATTAATGGTAGTGGAACAAAGGCGTTGTTTTCTTAATTAACCATGGCCCCAAACTGACTAAACTAAGAGGTCCAGATTGGCCATTCGGAGATAAATTGCAATCAAAATGGCATGGTGACATTTAAAATACCAGTAATGCTCTTGCAAATATATATTATATTAATAGTTAATAAGACAGAATGGCCAGTGTAGAAAATATCCGATAGACGTTATACTTCATTAAGGTCAAAAAATTGTTAAAATCAGGATACTCATCCTAGATCACAAGTATTTATTAAAAACATTTCTTTGGGGAATGTTTTGGGGAGTACATATACATATCACACTTTTTTTATAAGCTTAATGACTTCGACACACTATATGTACAAACACAAGAAATATCAAATGCTGCACGACTGATGACTCCTCCTAAGTTCCTTTAAATAGAATCTTTCAGTCTTTCCTTCTGAGAGATAGCAGGAAGGCCGCTGACTTATTTGAGAAATCGGGAAGCATTCGTTTGGTGCAACCTGTAGAGTTGGATATGGCATTCAAGTGTGCTCGTATGAAACCCAACTCTCAATAGAAGCTTTAATCGAGGAAACATGTAGACATAATCTAGGGTTTGATCTTGAAGAGCTCTCTTTTTAGCTTTGTCTACCAAATTCATCATCCCATTGTGATTAGGGAGCCAGAAAAGACTCAGTAAATTTAGCCCTCCGATGTGCGATGTCTTGCTTTCTTGCTTGTCGTAAGAGGGTGAGACCCAGCTTAGGTGTCGCCACAGATGCAAGTACTTTTCCCCCTCTCCCCATTCTTCACAATATAGTTCGTTGCGTATACTCGTATCACCACTTGGAAGACAGACCCAAACTTTCCTAACAAGGAGTGAAATCTAATGTTGTCGTCCTCCAGGAAGACACCAGCGCCGCATCTTATATCGGTTATTTCTGTACTGGCTCAGATTTTGGCTATATTGCGGTCTATAGTACGGACACGAGATAGAGCGTTGGTATCCTGCGCGCAAGTTATATATTTCGTCCAGCTCTTACAACTTATAATGCCGTTTTACTTTAAGGTGTTTCACACGACTTACTTGTTACCATAGACTAACTTAAAATAATACCGAGAGTAGTAAAAAACATTATGGAATGAAAAGTTGATAGTTAACAGTTAAAAATTAGATTGTTTGCCTTGCATTGCTAATGCCAATATTTCCAAACTAGATCAATCGATGTCACTGGAGATATTCTGTTGTTGGGCTATTGCTTGTTGGTTACAAAAACCAAGCCAAAACAAGCCAAACTTTGTTGTTAAGCTGAAGTTTTCCGGCACATGTTGATGATATTTTTGTTTTATTTCCAAGTAATGTCTGGTTAGATACTTTGACGATGGTAACAATGAGTGATGACAATGCTAATGGTGTTAAAATGCACGTAACTCGTTTACTACACAGGTCTCATTCTGTCTGAGTTAGTTCCCTACTCCGAGTCCGTCGGTTTTCGTTCTTTTCCCATGTCTCGATATCTGCCAAGCTGCCTCATCACACACGACCTTCTCCCGTCTCCGTTTCCTGTCGCTTTTTCGTTTCATCGGAATTTTAGCATTCATAATGAGAAGGGTGTTAACGAAAGTTTGAAGTAAAAGAACTTTATTGGTTACTTAGAAATACTACTAGTGGATACAACATCGTGAAGAAAGGAACATTTCATCCTTGTTGGATAATGTTAGTGTCATTTACAAGTATTATCATGTCATTTACGGTTTTGAGCATCGTCTAGTGAGTGCAAAAGGCTCTAAGGATTCGTTTCATTGGAGTTCAAAATGTTCGTTCATGTCGCTTTTTCGTTTCATCGAAGTTTGGAATTACTCTCCAACGACCTATAAGCAGTTTCATTTCAAAAAAATCTTTTCGATCGCTAACCTGTGGATTTTCCAAATTTCTGCCATTGATTGGGATCTGAATGTTGATGTTGATTTTCGATTGTATAATAGAATATACGAAAAACTTGAGGTAATCTTTTTCGAATAAAATGTCTTAGTATCATAAGAGACATGAGAGACATAAGAGAGATAAGAGACTTGCTGAAGTTTGAAGCAATTTTAAAACAATTACCAGATATATGCGTAAGTTTTTTCCGATTTTTTTGGTAAAAAAAAATACGCAATTTTCTAGGGAAATTAATTTTTTCTTATTCAAAGGATTGGCTTCTACACATTTCACCCATTTTTCAGTTAGTTTATGAATAGGATGCCAGAAAAACTGCTTGTAATTCGCGGCGAACCATTCATCGAGCCATTTTCCAACTTTCTCGAAATCGCTGAAGTGCTGTCAGATGGCGATAATCGATTTGAAGGTGTCTTTCACTAGTATTGCTGTGTGAGACTTGTATTTCAAAATCACTTTGCCATGTCTTCTGGCCCATTCCGGTCGTATTTCGATTAATGTGTTGTTTAAAAGTTGTGTATTAAGGATTTCGCTGGGCTTCAAGAGTTCATAATTTTTTTTTTTGCGGAGTTTGCGAGTAAAGGTTATTATTTCGTCCTCGACGGTAACTATTCGTAAGTCTCTGTGGATATCACTGTTTCTGATATACCAAGGGGCGTTCACGATTTGTCTTAGAGCTTTGTTTTGATAGCTTGGGAGAATATTTCGGTTGCTTACTTTAGTACAGGCCCAAAGTTGTATACCGTACGTCCAAACAGGTTGAAGCACTTGCTTATAGATGAGCATTTTGTTATGTATGCTTAACTTGGAATGTTTTCCTATTAGCCAGTACATTTGTCTGAATTTACTTTCAAGTTCATTACGTTTCTTCTTAACATGCGGCTTCCATTTCAGTTTTACATCTAGTGTCATTCCTAGTACTTTGCTTCATTTGCATATGGTATTTGTACCGAGTTAAAGAAAATGGGAAGGTTGTTTATTTTCCGGTAAATAAAATTAACATGAGTAGATTTGGTCTCATTGAGAACAATTCGCCATATCTTTGTCCATTCGTAGATTTTATCCAAAGCCGTTTGTAGCTTTCCAGTAGCTAACTCGACTGAAGTATCTGTAGCTAATATCGCTATGGTACTGATTCTTCCGGTATGTCTCGAGTATAGAGTAAAAACAATACCGGTCTAAGTACACTTCCTTGCGGAACTCCAGCAGCTATCTCTTTAAATTCCGAGTATTCGGTGCCATGTTTAACATGAAAAATTCTGTTTTCCAGGTACGATTTCAGAATTGTATGTAGCTCTCTCGGAAGAACCTGGCTTAGCTTAAAATTTAAGCCTTCGTGCCATACCTTATCGAAGGCTTGAGACACGTCAGGAAATACGCTAGAACATATCTTTTCCCCCTCAAAGGCTTTCTCAATTTCATTCGTAATTCTAAAAACCTGGTCAATTGTGGAGTGCTTAGTTCTAAACCGGAATTGATGTTCAGGAATTAGACGTCTCTCTTCAATGATTTTTGCAATGATGGTTGCAAGCGCTTCAAAAGGAGTTTTTCAAATATTTTAGATATTATCGGCAGAAGCGATATGGATCTGCAGGACTTTTTTTCATTCAGAGATTTGATTGGTTTCGGAACCATTACAACTTCGGCAACTTTCCATTGGCTTGGAACGTTTAATAGTCTCAGCACGGCATTTATAAGTTGGAGCAGTTTGATCAGGGCTTTCTTTGGCAGCTACTTTCAATTTGGGGAGCACGGGATTGTTGCCATTTTTTTCGCGCTCTCTTCTTTTCTCTTACCAGTTCTGTAGGACTTTGATGAATCTGTCGACTTCGTCTTCTATTTCGTTTTGTGTTTTTAGAACAATACGTTCATTGCAGTAGTTTCTAAAACCGTCCCAGTTAGTCTTGTCATTAGTTAATCTAGGCGCCACTTCTTAATTAAGAGTATGCTTAGTGTTAAAATGACTGGTGAGTGATCTGAGGAGAGATCATAACTTTCCTCGATGTTTGTAGAAATTTTGGCTGCTGTCTTTGTGACAAAGAAGTCTACAAGATCGGGGGTCTTTGTTATATCCGAAGGCCAATATGTTGGTTTTCCTGTCGAAAAAAAGTCAACTTTACATTGCATACCTTCTTCATAGAATTGTCTGCCTTTCGTTGTATTACATCTTGAACCCCAGAACGTATGTTTCAAATTAAAGTCAAAACCAATTATAAAATTCGGTCCGAGTGAATCAAAGATACCTTTAAAGTCATTCTTTTCTAGCTTGCATCGCGGAGGACAATAAATGGATGCAATGTTGTAGTGCAGGTGGTTATATCTTACACGAACCGAACTTAACTGCATTGCATCGCATTCAATTTTCATATTTATAGAGTGCTCAATACAATCTTTAATGAACAATGAGCATCCACCTCTAGCATTGTTTGATGGGTGGTAAGCATGATAAGCACAATATCCCTTTAGTTTCACACGAGGTCCTTTCCTCAAGTGAGTTTCAGAAATCAAGCAAATGTCAATATTGACTTTTTGTAAGAACACTTCCAGTTCGTCGAGTTTTTTAATAAGGCCGCTTGCGTTCCACGTCAATATTTTAAGCACTTGTTTCATATTCATGCTTGAAATCGAGTTTTACGTATTTCTTTCTCGAGATTGCTCAATTTTTCAACTAAAAGTTTATTTGTTCTGCTTTGCCCCTCAAGAGTCGTGAGAATTAGGGAGAAAACCTGAGCCACTGGATCTGGCGTAACACCGCTTTTTTTATTTCCTTGCGACGCAGCTTGTGCACACGTTAGCGCATCAATCGGTGGCGGCTTTTCCTTTACGTTCCTTTTTGTATATCCTTCGACTTTACCACGACGGATTTTCTTTCTTTCACTGCCTGTTCTTTAGCAATATTAGGTTTATTTGTAGTTGCGTGTAGTTGAGTTTGGACGTAAGGTTTTTTTTAAGCGTATCGCGTAATTTGCTGCGTGCTTTCCTTGGAAATTTATGCAAGACGGTGGATGTTCTTTATTTAAGTTTCACTCTTCTGAGAGATGTTTACCGGCACATTTTACGCAACGCGGTTCTTTTTGGTAGTAAGTCTGCGTATGATTGAAGCCTTGGCAACGCTTACATTGCGGGATCGATCTTGTGTTCTTTCGCACAGGATCGATTTTGACTACGATATTTGGAATACAATAGTTTTCATACTATAGATATCTTCTTTATTTTCGGACTTATCGAAACTAAGCATAAACAGTGGAACAGTTCTTTTATAATAATATTTACGACGTCTAGAACTTTAAAGCCATTTGCATGGAGGTCGCTTACAATATCGTTTTCGAAAGTGTACCATTGGATCTTCTCGGTGTTTAATTTTTCGGACAATGCTGGGTAGTCATCGGAGTTGTCGACGTTAACTTTATGTTGAAGGACCGGCTTCGACAGGTAAAAAACACGATTTTTTCCGCTTCCGGTTTTCCAAATAAGTCCATTTTTCGTCACCTGTCACGATTCGATGCAAACATGATTTCCTCTCGTGGCGTTGAAGCAGCATATCACAAGTGACTTTGTGATTTTCCATGTGACGTTCATTAAAATCGTGTGGGACCCATTTACCGAATTTATTGGTCTTCCCCATTGCTCGTAAACATCTGCTGATTGTTTCTTGTGACATATGTATTGATTCTTCTAATTGCCGTTGAGTTTGCGTTGGTTCATCATCCAATAACTCCTACAACTGCTCGTCTTCGCATTTTTGTGGCCTACCAGACCGCTCACTGTCTTAACACTGAAATCACCGCTTTTAAATTGTCTAAACCATGTCTTACATGTTGTATGTAATTGACAGAGTCTGTTTACCATATGTTTCCACCAGTAAACGATGACTTTCAACAGCCTATTTTTGATTAAATAAGGAAAGCAATGCGTCCCGCAAATGTTCTTTTTCAGGCACAAAACTCGACACGATCACTGAACCATAAAGCAAAGACGTTAGCAGTTAAATGTCGGATGAAAAAAATGACGTACTGTGATAAATTAATACGCTGCGTACTCTTTGCTGACGCTATCTTTTACTTAAACTGAAAAAACTTACCTATGCATACCATACCATACACCTGGTAAGTCCTGCAATCTTTTCTAAACTGAAAATGAAATGAAAAATGGACAATGGCTTTTGGCTATGCACTTATAATATTCAGACCACTAAAATGTAAATGCAGCCAAACAAATAGCAAAGGAGATATCACCACAATTCAAGAAGGAACATGGTATGGGCCTCTCATGAGATGGAAGCAAAACTTTACTATCGTGATAATTACAAAGAGCAGATAAGACAAAGAATTTGATAATCTTCAAAAGATACTTATAGCCCGGGCTATCAGCATACACGATTCGCAAGTACTCGATTTCGGGGTTGTGCTTTCGTACTAACCCACACCCTGCACTCTTCTACAATTCTCCCCGCGGAACTGCCATTGAGTACTACTTCGCGGGGCTGGTAAGCACTTTATGCCCTTCTTTCTCCTTTTGCTGGTTCGACATTGTATACAGTATTTACTGTTCTTTGTTCTATTAGAGATGCCGTCTGGATTCCTTTATTACTTTTGC
The DNA here is from genome assembly GCA_907269105.1 of Volucella inanis. Taxonomy (NCBI): domain Eukaryota; kingdom Metazoa; phylum Arthropoda; class Insecta; order Diptera; family Syrphidae; genus Volucella; species Volucella inanis. The sequence continues at coordinate 70,966,238 of OU026155.1, forward strand.
CGCAGCCTGTTTTACCGCATCCCATATTGTACTTGATGTTAGCATATGGCTTACGATGTTTTCAGGAGTTGGTATTTCTTCAAATTTCTCCTAGTTCTCTGCGTTCTGTTCTGAAGTGTGGGCACTGAAAAAATACATGCGGTGCATCCTCCCTAGCCGTTCCGCAGTTTAAGCAGAAGGGAGATTCCTTCAGACCAAACCTGTATAGATATGATTGAAAGCAGCCATGTCCAGTTAAGAGCTGACTTAAGTAAAAATCTACTTCTCCGTAGTTACGTTCTAACCGTTCGGGTTCCCGAATTTTGTCATCGTAGATCCTTTGTAGCTCAGTAGCCAATGTATTTGCAGGTAGCATTCCCGCAATGACATATATAGCATCACCTAACACTGTCCGATATGCACATCAAACTCTCAGAGCAAATAATCTTTTGACAGAATTAGTCTTTCTTGCGTATGACTTAATTTTCAATGCTTTCGCTCATATTGGTGCCGCATACATCGTGATTGACTGCACTACCCTTGACAGAACTAGTCTCATTTTTTGTCTGGGTCGTCCTTTGATAAGGCAGCGCTCACCTTTGCAGCTTTGTCGCACGTTCTTTCAAGGTGTTCCTTGTAAGTGACCCTAGCATCGATCATTATACCTAGGTATCTGATAACCCGCCCTAAAGGTGATTGTGTCTCTTTCCTTGCGACTGGTTACCAGAACTGCTCTGCCAGCTCTAACCCAACTGTTGCCATCCACCGTCTAACTTTTCGAATACATTGATTGCCAATGTCTTATATATCCTCCAGGTGTTTCGCCGCCACAACGATTGCAATATCATCTGCAAAGCCTATGATTTTAGCCTCAATCGGGATTCCAAGTCTTAGAGCCCTGTCGTACATAATGTTCCATAAGAGAGGTCCTAGTACCGATGCTTGTGGAACTCCGTCAGTTATGTGGTACTGCCTTAATCCATCGTCGGTATAGTAGAGTAGGAATCAGATGTCGAAGTAACTAAGCATAATTTTTATTTAAAAACAATGGCACCATCATTGACCTCAGAGAGTGAACATCTTCTTTCATGAATGGCTTCTTCTAGGGTCGTAGTTACCTTCCGAATAGCATCTACTGTAGAACGAGCCTTTCTAAATACATACTGCTGGTTTGAGATTCATCTGGCTTCATCAATTGACACCTCTAATCGGTTGCATATAATTCGCTCCAGTATTTTACCCATCGAGTTAAGTAAGCATATGGGACGGTATGACGAGGGCTCATCTAGTGGTTTATTTCCTTTGGGTAGCAGCACAAGACGTTGCTTTTTCCATTGTTCTGGAAAAACTCCTTCTGTTTAACACTTGTTATACATTTTAACGAATGCTTCTGTATTTATTTTGACGGCTAGCTTAAGGACCTTATTTGGTATGCCACCCAATCCAGGCGATTTATTATTGCTAAATCGTTTGCATACATCCAGGAGTTCCGCTTGCGTAACTGGTGGGATCTCACCTAATTCCTGCGGTGGTTCTATATGCTCTGTTGGTGCTTGCTGTGGAAATAAAGAGCAGAATGAGTGCATATATGTATGCAGGTATGTCATCAAAAGACTAAAACTAAATTTACCAACATATGTCTGATACGCACTTGTACTTTCAAGGTCGCAAATGACAGCATTTATAGAGGCGAGTGTTTAGAAGGCAACTCAAGATAGTCCAACGTTACACAGTCGGACAATGGAGAACTCTTGTTGCTTCATAAAATTAGTAATGATACCACCGAGACATTGGATGTCAAATAAGTATTTCGACAAAGTGACGGTGGCGTCATGTTATGTCAGTTTTGCAGAGCTCATAGGCCAATACCAGAGGCACAAAATTTCGAAAGTCTGTACAACTGCTACCATACACTGTCGACATTGACATCATTTGAAAAAATCAGAGACGTATTGCATTTAGGGCCAACACTGAGTGTTTCTAATCGCTTTTTCTTTTGAATTAGGATAAAAAAGTCCCTCTCGCGAACAAACGAAAAGAGATTTGTGTAGTACCCTCACTTCTACTGTTTGGTGTGAAGCATGGACTTAAGTTCAGACAAAAATACCCTCTAAGACAAGAGTTATTCAAGTGATTTTCTTTCCGTCTGCATAAACGGAGTTTAGAGAAGAGGATAGCGGTCGGCAGATTACAAATTCATCAGCTCCGGTGCACATGACATGTTAAGCGATTGAACACCATCATTCCAGCACGAAATATTTTTGAATTCTTTCCGGATGGACAACGCTGTAAGGGAAGATCACGATTAAGGTGGCACGCTCAAGTGGAAAGTGATCTCAGCCAAATTTGTGTCCGCAACATGCGGATCGATCTTCATCGATTTGAAGGAGGGACTTTATAGAGTTTTGGGATACTTAATATGGACTGTGTTAGGGCGGAGATCCTCTTCTTCTGTCCTCCAATTGGGTACCTGCTGATAATGGTTTATCAGCTTGGACGATTAGTTTCAAGTCAAGATTTACATGCGCGCTTCAATCGGTCGAGGTGATGCATTAAGAAAAAGTTGGAAGACAACACTAAGTCTCACTTGAAAAGGTAAGATGCCGAGGCACCCGTGCTAAAGGCTGCATGGGCTGTCAGTGAATAAAGAGAATTGGTATCTAATAGTCCCCTTCGATGCATAGAGAAGTCCACGCATTGTGGACTTTGGGGTTAATCTGAGTAAAACTGAACTAACGCTACTTACTGCGGAGTACAAAATATCGACTTTCAAGCTTTCACGTTTTAATAACCAAACACTTACTCTATCCTATAGTTTAAATTACCTTGGCGTCTTCCTTGACCTTAAGCTCACTTGGAAACTAAATATCGAACACAGGGTAAAGAAAGCATATATCGCTTTCCACGCCTGCAGCAAGAACTTTGTTCCATTCTTATTGGTGGAGCACTTGTGTGATGGCTCGCCTTAAGCAAAGTCTACAACATCACTAATCTTAGTAGCGTCTAACCAACAGCTTGGGACCACATGGGTGCTTCGATCGAACCCGGAAGAAGCTCTCAACGTGATACTCCATATACTACTCCTGGATTTGCACAACAAATACATCATATCATGTAGTGACATCAGAGTCAGAGAATCTATATTCTGGTCTTCGAGACCCTAAGGTCATAGTAAAGCTCTTGATCTGTTGCTTAGGGATTTAGCTTCGACCATAGTTGACTACACGATAACCATACTCAATTTCAATTATAATATCTAAGTTCATGTTCCGGAAAGGACGGAATTAAACAATAATCTAGCCTATTACCGACGGCTCCAAAAAAGAATGCGGCGTTTTAACAGGTGTCTTCTCGGTAGAACTGAACGTATGCAAACCGTACCGTACTAACGATTAGAGAGGTCTGCAAGATTCTTAGGCTCAGATCAATTACCATGAATAACACGGGAATCTTTATTGACAGCCAGCCTGCCAGCATATTGCTCTACTCACTTACTTCGTCCTCTAAACAGTGCAAAAAAATTTTTACGCAGGCAAGCGCTCGGCTTAATACCGCTCTTGTCTGGATTCCCGGAAATAGTAACATACAGCAGAATGAGAGAGCCGACGCGTAAGCCAGATATAGATTAACCTTCGCTGATAGGACTCATTAAGAGTAGAATTCTCCAAAACTTTCTCTTTCTTAACAACTCAAGGTGGAGCTATCTGGAAACCTGTACCATATTCAGATAGATATGGCCGTCTAAAATGAAAACAGGATGAATGACTTAATCAATAAAACTCGCACCGAGAACAGCAAGAATCAGCGTATTTAGCACGGGTCACGGGCAAAGGGCTTACCGTCATAGCTGTAACAGCTCACACAGAAAGCAAACCCTATTCCAATTTGTCTCTGACTGTCCGGCACTAGCTAGAATCAGGCATCGCATACTTGGCAAACCCTTTTTCAAGGAATTATCAGAGATTTCTGGCGGAAAATTCTGCAACATTATTAAATTTCTGAACTCTACAAGATGCAACTAAAAACTAGGCTCTTACGAGGGCTGTTTGATGAATACCCGCACTTTATCCAGTGGTGCTGTAAATTTTTAAATCCCTCTGTACAGTACGACTTTTTTTGGCCTGCAAAATACTCCTCCGCGGCGGCGATGACGAGCGATCTTTTAAAGTTTGGGAACGAAAAGAAGTCACAGTGAGCCAAATCCGAAGAATACGGTAGATGGCGGAGCAATTCGTAGTGCAATTCGACCAATTTGGTTGTGACGACTGGGGAGATGTGAGCCGGTGTGCTATAGGGTTGGAAGAGCACTTTTTCCTTCGCCAAATGTGGTCCCTATTTCTTCAAATCGGCGTTGAATCGGCCCAATAAATCGAAGTGATTGTTTTTCCTTATCAAAATAGTCAACGTGGATCACACCTCGTGCGTCCCAAAATCTGTAGCCATCACCTTTCCGGCCGAAGGCGACTGCTTTAGAGCACGTTAACCGGGTAGAACCCACAGTTTTGATTGTTTTTTGGCCTCTGGTCTGCACCGATGAATCCATTTCTCATCCAGAGTCACGTAACGATGCAGAAACTCCTCCAGATTTCGATTAAATAGGGCCAAGCACGTCTTTGAAGTGGTTTCATAATTGCGATGCTTTTCCGTGTGGCCCAAAGGCCGATATCGAAGAAGCTAAAAAAAAAAAAACCTTAATCCTACTGTCCCAAAAGTGTCTTATAGTCCTAATCACAATGGAAATTCTGGGAAATCCCATCCTTGACTCAGCCGACTATTTTACGCAGAATCCTTACTGGAAGCAGATACTAAAATGAAATTCGGAAATACCTTTGAAACGAAGCTATGGCCAAATTTTCCCCAAAATGGCCCTGCCGTCGTTGCCAGGTACGAGTATGTTACTTAGTCTCTCAAAGAAAGCATTTACAACAGAAGATACACTGACGACAATATGAATAGCTACTATCAGACAAAAAAAAAAAAACAATTTCGGTAAGCACCACACAAACTCAATGATATACGAAGAATAACTCACTGAAAGCCTGTTTTTATTTTTTTTTTAATTAGTAAGAACTGCTGATTTTGTGCTCAAGGAACTAAGTTCTCAAAAGGACTAGATACCTCTCATTGGCATCATAAATCTAAGCAAACCTACATAACTGAGTCATCCAACTGAGAACCTGTAGATACACTCTGTGAAGCGAAGATTTGTATTTTACAAAACAAGCTAGTAAAGCGACGCACTGCCCTTAATATCCTTAATTGAGAATATAACCCAGCCATGTACAATTGATGCGGATTACTAAAGTAAAACGATTATCTACTTTTATAGGAAAGTACGTAAAAAGTTAGAGCGGACTACGATAAATGTTCAGGTTACAAAGCCTTATGATTGCAATTGCTATTATGATGGGAGGCCTGAAAGTCCAAACAGTTATTCTCAGTTCAGGTCAATTATGAACGACAACAGCTTGCTATAATCGAACACAAGAAATGCTCAAAAATAGGCTGAGTATTAAGTGATAAGGTAGAAGCGAAAAGAAATAGTCAGGGAAAAGAAGTGTTGAAACGCATTCCCAGGGACCGCACGAAATGGCACGTCAGCAGAATGGATCAAGGATTGTATGTCTTTTATGACACTCATTTTGGATTAGCTCTAACCTTTATAAGGAGAATCCTTTAGTGGCCTTATTCTTCAATGTATCACAACTAATCTATTCCATGGCATTCATAATTTTTATGTCAAAAGCACATTGCCTAAGATAAATCACCATAGATAGGAGCAACAGTGAGTAGTTCCACTGCTGAACAAGATTGAAAAACGACCTTCATTTTTATATTTAATTTAAAACTGCCAAGTAAATCTTGTGTTCGTCTCAAAAGACTTCACAAATAATACCCATCAATGCTAAGAGAATGCCTAAGAGAATGAAAGATCCCAAACTAACTAAGCTAAATCCGTTCCATCAATTTTACTGTCATTTAGAAAAAGCCCTTCTAGCTTAACTTCTTCATTTGATTCTTCAAATTTTGCACGTCAAGAACGCCGGTCCGAACTAAAGTAAAATAAATCGACATCCATGGGGCAACAACAAAAACGTACAAAAATTCGTCGTCAATTTAATCGAAGCAACAGAACCAACCACAGACTTGTAAGACTAATAAAACAGTAGCAGCTAACCCATGACGTTATATTTCTCTTCCCCCCTGAAACGCGTCCATCGTGTTCCCCTTCCAATGAAGATGGAAGCAGCGCATAAGTGCTTCGCTGATCATAAATTGGCTATAAGGTCTGATTTATGACGGCGATCCAAAGCCGGCCGGTACTTAACCTATCGACGCAATGATGCTCATGACATGGAATGAAACACTCAACAAACCTACAGTTCTTCAATCCCCTCTTAGCCTCACATGACGGATTGGTGACTTCAATTAGATTAGAATTATATAAGCAGCCGCTGGATGTGGTTTAAGCGAGGGTAAAGAGCACGTTATTTTGACCCCCAAGCGGGTCAATTCCATCTTGGGAGAGACTTGAATTAATTTTTTGGCGGCGTGTTGTTGAAACAATTTACTTGACCCCGACAAATATACTTGGTCTTGTCGTTTATAGGGGCGCGACTGTCGCGTTTTGTACCAGAGTTCGACCTCAGATCACATTTAATGGATCTGGAACGGAATCAACGAAGACAATTCAATTAGATTTGTTAGTTGGTTTGGTCTCGGACGTTGATGATGTAGTCATTTGTTGTGGAAGAAGTGCGCAAAGAAGAAGATGTCATTAAGTGGGTAATGTTACTTTCAAAGAATGAAAACAATTCAAGTTGTTACTAAGGGAAAAGCTAGATGCGCATATCTTAAAATGGAGCAAAGTTTCCCGTTGAAAGTCGTCGCGCTTGAATTTACCCAAGACCATTGAGCTAACTAATCATTGTTGGACTACTTTATACATAGATTACACAGGAATGGGGTTGGTTATGTTCGCCAAAGACAAGAGATTGGAGTACCTAGACAGCTGCATGGTACTGATGATGATACTCAACTAACTTCTTTTTCCGAGGCTTATTGTTTGCCTGCTGATGATAGAAAATGAAAAAAAAAATGCATGGATTATGCTTTTACTTTTTAAAAGCTTAAGTGGCTAAGACTATACTTAAGTCATTCCCGGGCGTATTGTTGACCAACCACGAATTTCTTCTTTTTCTGTCGAAATAGAGCACTCAGACAAAGAAATAGTCCATTATACTTCTTGGATGTTTCTTTAAATTGAAATTGTTAGCCTTTCGTAGACAAAGGACCTAGAGTCCTTCACCACATCACCACCAGAAACCAAAAGCCTGATGGCGTTAATGGAGACCTCATTCTCATAGCAAGCGTCACAGTATGTTGTGTTAATTTTGCAATACACACTTATATGGTTAGTAAGAGTTAATAAGAGTCAACAGTCTTTTTGAACAGATCATTTGCATGATATTTTCGAATTAGCTTGGAAGTGGTGAGAGTACGCAGCAAGAATCCGATTATTCCTCTACAGATTCTTCACAGTAGGCGTGTGATATGGTGTGGTAGCTTAGACGACGTCACTCTCTATATATCATCTTCCATACCTTGGCTATACTTTCCCCTTGGTCATATAGCTATTTCTTAGAGTCAAAGCTGCCAAAATATAACTGTTCCTCCTCAAACCCATAAACAAAACACCGTGTACCACCTAATTATTTATTTACTTAAATTGGCGCTAGATTCTGGGCCTCAGCTAACAAGCTGCCTCCAAGTTCACTTGCGTGCGACACATGAGTTGCGTTCTTGCTCTATTGCGGAGTACCTTGAGGGCGAATTCGAAGACCGCTCTACCCAACGCACCCATTTCAGTCGTTGAGCCTTTACTCTGTTGGTTTAGTCAGTATCATTGTACAGCCCGTACAGTTCGTCGCTGTATCTCCTCCTTCACTCCACCTATGAAGACTAGACCGAAAGTCACTCGAAGATTTTACCCTTCAAAGCAGATAAAAGCACCCTCAACCACTTTTGATCTTTGCGCTATAGGACATGACTGGGATAATTAAGGTCTGCTATGAGATCACTTTTGTTGTTCGAGAGAGGACTTCGCTAAACAATCACCATTGTAGCTCAAAGAAATAGCGATTGAAAAGAGTTATTCATCGTTTGATCTCAGTACTGATTTCGTTGTCTGAATTGATAGCATAGTCTATGTATCTGTTGAGGGTGATGCTCTATCCGCAACGTCGACGTTGGGTGTCTTTTCTTTTTGACAACATACGAGGATACTTGGTCTTTCCGTCGTTGCCTTTTACATTGATGAAGCAGCGTGCATTCTTTATCGTCATGCTGCATAAACGGACGAGTTTTGCAGAGAATAAAATCGATGAGTAGGTGGTGTTTATCGATTTGCAGGTCCTGGGATTTTTCCAAAATCTAGTGTAGTGGAAATATTTAGTCAATGGTGGACTTTTCTAGCCTAAATGATATGGATCCATCAGATCTTTGACGAATGACTTCAGTCATTTACACAATACAGCAAACAGGATATTGTAGGCGATGTCAAGAAGACTGATGCCTCTGTAGATGTCGCAGTTCAGATGTTGTCCTCTCTTAAGGATCAGACAAATGATGCTGATGTTCCATTTAATGGTCATACTTTCATCTGACCTTATTCTACAGATGAGTTATTGTATGCTTCTTACCAAGCCATCGCTTGCGCCAGGTCGTCCACTCCAGCAGCTTTGTTTAACCGGGGCTTAGATATGGCTAACTTCACTGCATTCAGGTCAGGTGAAAGGTTAATACTGCCTGACAGCGGTTTTTGATTCATCATCGTCGTTGAACAGGTTACAGAAATGCTCTTACCAAATCCTCAGCATCGACTACGATTCTACTACTATGTTTCCTGGTTCGTAGCTATAGGCTTCGTTTCGGGATTTGTGTCCGAGGTATGTTTGTATTACTCTACCGCGCACTTCTCTTCTTCTACTCTAGTCCTTCCATGCAGTGCATCTTTATATGCATCTTGCTTGCTTCGTCAAATGAGGGGTTTCGCTTTGGTGGCCGAGTGAAAAACTAACATATCAGAGGTGGTATCTCTGGTGCCACTGGTCTTGATAGTGATAAGTAAATTAAGGAAGACTCGATCGGAAAAGGATTTGGGGTTCTTTTGCGATTGTAGATGTCCGACGCTAAACTTTCCCACAGTATTAGCTTGCCTTTGCGATGTTCGGGATATCTGCAACCGTTTCTTGGGTACAGCAAGGCAATGGTCCGAGTCAATGTTTGACCGTATACTCGTATATGCATTATACTAGAGGAGTGCCTTGCGTCGATGTTTCGCCCTACCACAAATTCGATTAACCTGAATCCATTATCAGAGAAGGTGTCGTGCAGGATTTACTTGCCGACAGTATAACTCAAGATGCCCTCGCTTCCTAGCTTTGCATTAAAGTCGACAAGGACAATTTTAATGCGATAACTGAGGCATTGCTCCTAGCAATCTTTGGTATCGTCATCTTTTTCCTCTGTGGGGGTATGCGAGAAGCTTAAAACTTCTTGCCTAAGCCTACCTTTAACAACAAGTCCTCATCCAAGTAGATGCTAGCCCATCCCATCGCATTTCTCGGATGGCGATCACATCTGCTTTGCAGCAGTCCAGACCTCCCGCTAATTATTCAGCTGTACGTAGCCTGTTAAGGAACCTGACATTTCACGTACAGATTCGAAGTTTGTTGTCCACATATATAAAGATGCTGTCAAGTGAAACAGAATGTCTAAAGCCGCGGAGGGAGTGGAGCATAGAGCCCAGACATGCTGTTCTTTGGACTCTGCTAAGTTTTTTTGCAGTTGTCTGCAATGTCAAAGGCATTTACTGCTTTTTCCATTTCAGGAGTTCCTTTGCTGTTCCGTTTATAGTGCTGATATTTTTGTCTGCTGGATATCGACCAGTAGCCGATGGATACCATTTGAAGGTATAATAAGCACAATAGATGTGTAGGAACAGTTACAACACTGTGCATCGCCAAGTTGACACTTGCCAGTGCCTACCTTATTGTTAGAGCACCCAAAAATTTCGCACAATTTAAATGGTGTGCGGGTATGTAAAGGTCTTCAAGAATAAGTCAGCTACTACTGACGCCTTGGAAGCCAACGTTACTCCTGTTATCTACGAGATACCAGTCGCTATGCTCGAAAGAGTCGCCCAAAATTAGACCTTCTAAATGGTCCACCTCAGACGTAGTCATAGCCAAAATTTACATAATGTCATTTCTAAAGAATAAATGCCATAAATTATTCTTTTAATCAATAATAAAAATTATAAGTTTACTTTCAAATTTATGTATTTTGTTTTACATTATAAATCAAACCTTACGATGAATCACCCTAGGCTTACCAACGAACTTTTAAAAAATGCACTGCCTATGCATATGCCGATAACATTGCAATCGTTGTCAAACACAAAAACATCGATTCTGCAGTGGATAATATAAACGCTATCTCGAATTGGTGTCATCATAACGGAGTTATTATAAATGTATCTAAAACAAAAGTAAAGCACATTGGCGTCACATCCAAACGAGCGGACGGTGTGGAAATATACCGAAATTACTGCTCTCTACTACCGGCCAATAACATACCAACTGAAGTAGTCGGAAGCATAAAATATCTTGGAGCAATCATCGAAGAGCATTTCTTATGGCGTCCTGCGTAAATGTCCTGCGTCTTCAACTAAATAGCACTATGTTTGCAATGGTGTTTCTTAAGCGATACTCAAATCTCGACGCGCAAAAGCAGGAATACTACTCGCTAGCTAAGTCGCGCATGAGATATGGGATTCTGGCCTGGAAAAACGCAGCGAAATCTCATCTCGATATAAGATCTAATTTATTTAGACCTAGTAATCCGTCTTTTAAAGTTTTAGATGTAAATGCAATCTTCTAGATGACGAAATTGCTACACTATATATGGATGACTAGAGTTTTCTGCAACCCATACGTCACTCGCTAAACACATAACGACGAGCCCAAGAGATGCTAGATGTTACGGAAACCTTCAACACCATCCCAAATTTACTCAACACACTTCCTCAATTAATAAAAATCATTCCAAACTTTATGGAAAGAAAAAAAGTGCTTAAAATGTATATATTTACTTCAATTATTTAACTTATTGAAATTGCTTAACATAAATTCGTTAAGGTATATGCTGGGAGTGTAAGTTAATCACTGGAACCTTATTCTCATCTTCATCCTGTTCCAAAAGCTTCCTTGTTCACAGCAGCGGTTATGGGAAGAAAATTTGGGCAATTCTACGGAACTTTCCAGCAGAAAGGACTTCATCGGATTTCTGATATCATGGTTTAGAACGCTTGAAGCAGCCTCTTTTGTGGTCGAATTCAAGGTCATCTTCAAAGACAAGTCAACAAACCAGGTCAAGGAACAGTTCCAATATAAAGTGTGCCATCACGGAAGGTAACTTTTAGGAAATGCAGTAAATTTCTTCAGTTGAACACAACACGAAAGTTTCATTCCGTGCGCTGAGCGAAAGTATGTGAGAACTGTCTCGCGTACAGCCACCCAACTCCATATTGTCCAAGCTCGAAACGCTGCTATTTTTGCCAGCAGCGTCACCACCCATTACTGCATTTAAAACAAAATTTACGACAAAATCAAACAAGTCAAGTATGTTCGCAAGTACCACAAGTAAGCAAACTCAGACGAATTCAGACGCCTCAGAGTTCACAAAAACCGCACACATCGCATTCGCGGAACACACTTTTTGCAAAACAGCATCGGGTGAACCAAGTCCTGCTAGCAACAACTATGGTAGCTGATGACAGGTGCCTTGATCTCCGTGCACAGGTTGATCCAGGCTCTGAGGCAACTTTTACCACTGAATCAGTCGGACAGATACTACCTTTACCATGGCGTAGAACATCCATCCAGATCTCCGGGTTAGGGAAGTTCAGCAGTGGCACAAGTAAATATTATGTCGATATAACATAACACTTTGATCTCAATATTCGACATTTGAAAGCGCCACTAAAGCCTTTATTTTTCAGTTACTGACTGGCCTTCTTCCGGCCCAGAGAGTGACGGTCGACAAATTAAATCACATCAAAGGACTTCGCTAAGCAGATTCCCCATTCTTCAATCCTGCTAAAATCGATATACTTCTGAGAAGCGAAGTATACTCTGACATCGTTCTACCGAACATCATCAGAAATGACGAAAATAACGCCGCTGTCGCCCGAAAAACCCAATTTGGATGGATTGTGCTCGAAGAAATTCTAGGTTGGACCACACAACTCCTTCAAAGCTTTGCTCTACAAATTGATTTGGACACTAAGATACGAAGGTTCTGGGAGCTTGAAAAAGCCCCGTTCAAGATGACGGCTTCTGAAGAAGACAATGCTTGTGAACAGCACTTCTGAACCAACACTTCCAGACTAAAAAAAAAATGAACGGTATCAAGTGTCCTTCCTTCAAAGATGGAGTACGACCAGCAGCGAAGTCTTCTTACGACTCTTGAGAATATATTACCATGGATCACATGGAGGAGGTAGATTTATTTAATGAAACTTACCTCGCAACATCTTTTAATTTTTTTTGCGACACCATGCTGACTTTAAAGAGTCAAGCTCCACAACAAAACTGGAAGTTGTGTTTGACACAGCGTCTAATACTTTGAACGGCACGTCCTTAAACGAGCACTCGATAGTTGGTCCTAAATTACAAAAGAGCATTATCGATGTTATATTACGATGGAGACAGCATCGAAATACCGACAAATTTCAGTACCACCGGCAGACAGCAAGTACCAACTAATCTTTTGGCGGGAGAGTGAACAGCAACCACTGAGAGCATACAGGCTTAAAACAGTGACCTTTGCGACAGAATGCGCACCGTATTTAGCCATAAAAGTGATTAAAATGGTTTCGGACGATGAAGTAAACAGATACTCTGTGGGAGTCAAGGCTATTCAGCAGGATATGTATGTGGAGAACCTTATCAGCGAAGCAGATACTCTGACTGATGCCTTACAAAAGGGGAATGAAATTCGACGATTGCTTTCATATGCAGGATTTAATCTTCGTAAATGAATGGATAATCACAAAAAACTCTTTGAAGACCAAAAGGAAATTAACTTTGAGCTACCTTTTTCACTGGCAACACAAGTCAAAACCTTGGGTATTAATTGGTTTTCAAAGTCGGACTCCTTTTCGTTTCAAAATGTCTAAAAGCCAGATACAGAGGTAACAAAACGGGCAATACTTTCTTCTTTTGCAAAATTTTTCGACCCACTAGGTTGTGAAAAAATGAGACGGACTGGAATGAAACCATACCAATTGATTTACAGGAGGAATAGAAAGAGTATCAAAGAGAATTGCCTTTAATTCAAAATTTAAAAATCAACCTATAGATCAACACAGACCGCACCATAAAAGCTGTACAAGTACACGACTTTAGTGATACCTCGACCAAAGTATACGCAACCCCCGTATATATTCGGGTCTTAAACCACTAAAGCTAAATTAGCTGCAAACAGATTTCACAACCACACTTTGGAATCATCTCATGATTTCCCATAGGAGTGATCCAATTACTTTTCGTTTGGCGTCTTCTCCTCTTAATCCTTCAATATGTTGCTTGTTGGAGCCGATTATCTGATATGTTAGATTTTTTTTTTATTAAAAGCCATTTCCTTCAAAGTTTATCCACATACCTCGAGCGCTTTCTTTTTTTTGGCGTATGCCATTTTGCAGTCATTCTTGGAAATTCACCGCCTAGAGCTAGGTTTCTGTTTCTGATATTCTTGTGCTTGTCTTACGCAAAATTCCATCAGCAAATGTATATGGTGACTTCGTATTGGTGACACTGCCGTAATGTGATTTCAAAAACTTTTGCCCGTCCTAATGTCAACGTTCCAGCTTGCAATACGTTATTCATTTATTGAGAGAATCATCTTGCCCGCCTCTGGATACTATCAAGCTCTGACATGAATATTACTATGGTATTCGGCCTAGAAACGGATAATTTCATTTCCGAATTGTTGGGACATAACCATTAAGTCGCCTTTTATGAGGTGTGAACTTACAAGCCGTAGCTCCATGAAAGAAAGATAGCTCTATACAAGTTTGAGTTTGAATGAAAAGCTGTCAAGAGGGGCTGATACTCCCGACATTGCAAGGACATGCTATATATAGTACTTCGTTGAAAACCTATTTTGAATGGAACAGAGGTCCAAATGTGAACTCTTTGGCTGTATCAAGATGTGAACTTAGTGCAAAAACAAAAAAATAAATAAATAAATAAATAGCCAGGTCTGTAGCGTAAAACTGGGATCAAACAGATCCGTGAAGTCGTGAAAAACGTACAACTCACGAATTTATATCCATCCTCTGAAGGACAAAGTGTAATAGGAGGACCACCTTGAGTCTCTTTACTTCGGATCAAGACAAGGTCATAAAAGACACAAAATTTCAATGAATTTTCAAGACCTTGTAACCTAATAAAGTATCTCACATATTGTTTTGTAAAAATTTACACCCAAATTCAGTTGGTTTATTATTAAACGCAATGATCACTAAACGAAAATATTTCCAGATAAATTAATTGTATCTAAATACTTTCATTGAGTTCCCTTACCAGTAGTGTTTTTGTCATCTCCCGCCGTAGCACATAAGCCATTAAAGATTTTCATTCAGATACATCCTCTTGCTTCTATGGTCTGTTCATATGGGATAATTACTCACTCCCCTCGTACTCTCGGTTCCATTAGTCGCAATAGTATCTGAAAATTGTGTTCTACGAGTAGCACCTCTCCCATTCTCTTCAGGCGGAAGAAATCCGCAGTTCCATTACGTAATGCGCACTTTGTGTGAATTTTAATTTTCACTTTGAAAAGCCACTGATGTGTGAAGTAGGGATGTTCTGGATGCGCACTCTACCACTTACACATTACGCTCAGCGAGGCCCAACGTGTAAAGCACTAATCGTTGCTGAATGATGTGTTACGTTACGTACTATAGATGTCTCCTGCTGCGAAAGTGAGTGCATATTTCTCACTGGGAAGTCCTTTAATGGAGTTGGCATTGAGTGGCCATCAAGCATCACCGTCAAACTGGAAGTGCTTCTTATAAATGTGGAATAATCCTATCCGAGATGTGAATGGATATCTAAAGAGATGCTGATGCGCTTTTTGATGCTTCAGCTTCAGTGTATTTGGTTTTTGGAATCCCCATGGAAGGGAAACGCTTTACCAGATTCTTTATAGCCTTCCGGAATGAAAGTATTCTGTTAGAGTGTCGCTTGCATACACATGACAAGGGACCTAGTTTTACTTTTAACAATTTTAATGGAATTTTACTTGGGACCCATACTTAACGTCCCAAAGTTATTCTCTACACATTAGAACCTTTTAATGCAATTTTGCCAAACAATTCATGTTATGGACCCAACCTTCAATCTTCATTCAAAACAATCACGTCCAAACATCACCAAGTTGTTCTCATGCCATAACCAATAGATGCTTCTTCTTGCAAATACTTGACATACGATCAGATAAATTCAATTCACGAAAGCACACTACGGCACCCTAATGTATACGGGTACGTTCATTTTAAATGCTTTCGAATAAGTTCTTCGTAATGCTATTGCTCTGAAAACACAATCCAAGCTGCATGACAGATCCGTGCGCAATTCAAGTGTATCCCAATCCCAACAGGTACTGGACAAATTCGCAAAATATTTTCGAAGAAAAATATCTTTTCTGCCTCAACGTCCAACAACGTGAGATCCAAAAAGCCCATCTCCATAAAGTGTATGCACACTAGTTACATACCTACGTACGTATGTACATACATATTTTGCTGGCGGTGATTTCAATTCGCTAGTGATGCCAAAAGGATTCCCGCAAGGAGAGGAATTCGTTCTCGTAAAAAGGCCAAATTCCATATGTGACTTTACTTTCCAATATCGTCGTCGTCACATAGGAGTACGAAATTGGTTAACCCCAGGAGAAGGAACGAATAGCAAGGATACAAAAAAAAAAACCTCAAACGCAAAGCACGAGATGACAAAGCCAGACGAGAACAAAAACGACAGAGGAACAGCGATCCACACCACCAGTACACATCAGGAATGATGGACGACGTGTCGTTGACGACCTGATCAAAATGGAGCATCTGCGTTTTCAGGTGCGTTGCTGTATTCGAGAGGTTTTTTTTTCTTCTACAGATTCACTAACAATAAAGAAATTCACTTCTCGGTTTTACCTTCTTAGCTTTTGGAATTCTCTAAAATGTTTCCAACGCACGATGGAAAAAATCACATAATCGAACAGTACTAAATAATTCACCTTCAAAGAAATACCACAGAACTTCCGGATTACTCGGGAAAAGGTTAGCAATAGCAAAGAGAAAGGTCTCCAGCAATATTCCTGGCTCCAAATTAGCTTTTTCTGCACGAATAGTTTGCTAAGACTACTGAATTGCTTTCGGTTTGTTCATATAACTCCGTCCGTTTAAGTACTCCTTCAAAAAGAAATTTGGTTCCGTCAAAAATAGGGAAAGGGGGATGCGAGTGAAAGCTGCACTTTTCGATAAATCTCCATCGCTGAACCTGCGAGTTACTGCCTGCCGCAAAAACAGCGTGAAAAATTGACTATGTTGGTCAGGTACACAGTGATGATTTGTGAATGGTCTTCATAATTTCTGACTGTCCAGTAACCTGGATTGGCCCAGCAGCGTTACAATCAAGTTCACTGCGTCATAGTTGCCCTACATGAATAAATCCTTACTTAGACAGGTTTCAACTGTTTCAACAGAGATGACGGATTTACTACTAACGACCCAGACAATTGATTAAAAAGCAACGATTTTCGGATCTGCACTCGTAATTGTTAGACTCCTTACAAATTTCGTGCAGCAAAACCACTAGCAGGGATCCTCAACTACTACATAACGGACATAACCAGAGGATGAATCTGAAAAAAAGAGGAAGAAAAGTTATGATATTTATGTGTTAAGGAGAATCAGCACGACAGAACAGCAGTCGTAGCGATCCGACGATACAGATAAGGATTTTCTGTCGGAGAAAGACTAAAAGGAACTGTTAAAAGTTGTTCAGCAATATTTATTATTGTATGCTGTGTTACTATGTTCTAAATGAAGTCTATCAAATTAAATAAACAATTACTCTAGTTTTATACTCCACAGGAACAATTCTTGATCTTCAAGCTTGTCAGCGAACGGCTAACAACCTTCAACAACTACTGGACAATATGAGCAATGCTCTAAGTATAAGGATAAAATCGTCCTTGGCGATTTCAATGCCAACTTATTCAAGGAGGGCTTCGTTGGTCATACTTGGTGGGGAAGTACAGCCTGCACATCATCATGTCCAGAAACGGACATAGGTTTATTGATTTGCGGCAGGGCGTAAAATAACTATAGCCAGGACATGGTTTCTACACCTTGATACCCATACAGGGATCTGGCTGACTCCTGATAAATAGACTGTCTACCAAATTGATGATATAGCGCACGACGCATGGCATTTCGATAGTGTTTTAGAACGTTCGAACATCTAACTCGTACCATTATTTTATTGTGGCCCAGATACAGATGCGGATATGCCTAATAATTCAAAGCCTGTGAACCATTGCGAGGAAATTCAACGAACGGCTACCAACGCAATATACGCCAGGGATTCGTACCGAGTTCCCGTGCGGTCCCTCATTTTAGTCATCTATTGGGATCAGCGTAGCGAAGCCGTTGACATGTAGACAATTAAATATAGAAAAACAGCGGTAGCACAGAGCTACCCTACAGAAAAAAAATGGAGAAGCAAACGAGCTCTATAAGCAGAAATAACACAAACTCCTCGAGAGAAGAAAGAAAGAGGATTTTAAATGTTCGATCAAAGCCTTAAAGATAGGTGATACTGCAAGAATGAAGTTCGTAAGTTTTACCAAAAATTAAAATGAATTAAAATTATAAAGCCCGGACAGACATCTGCAAAGATAGAGAAGACAATCTTAAATTCGAACCCCAAAAGATACTGATCATTTGGAAAAGTTATTTCTACAAATTGCTAAACGGTTAAGAAGAACAACATCCCGGCGTCAGCAACCTAAACTATGACAGGCAACACTTCTATCCCCCCAACTAAAAATTCAGTTCCAAGCTTAAGTCTAACAAAACTGCTAGATCCGATAATTTCACCGCTGAGATGTTTAAAGCAGTAGTAAATAATAATTTACGGAGCATAAACCATCATCATCTCTAAAATCTGAGTCGGCAAAGTGCCTGGTGAATTGAAACTCAGCTTTCTTTGTCCGATCCTAAAAAAGGCAAATCCCTTGAGCTACGCCAGCTATGATGCAGGGGAATAAGTTTCCTCAACCTAACATACAAAATGATGACAAACTGAGAACTTAAGTGTCTAAATAGGGCTTTAGCAAGCGGCGCATCAAAACTTGATTGCTCAAAGCTTGCACTAGACGCACTATCTTCCAAAAGTTTATTAAGCTACTCGCAGACGATGTTGACATAATTTTAAGAACACATCGAGTTGTGAATGGAGTGTTTGCCACTATTCAACCAGAAGCGGAAAAGGTGGATTCAGCGATCAATAAAGAAAAAACAAAGTAAACTCGTACACTATCGACGTATAGGACAAAACGTCACATTAGGCAAATACAATTTTGATGTATCAAAATTCAACAAGAACATCGTGAAAATGGTGGCAATATTGCTAATCGCTGCTTCTTCACATTTTGCGTCGCAGAATTTGGACTGAAATTTTCTGGAATTTCGGTCCCATTTGCATCAAAAAAAATTGTTGACAAATAATTTCAAGCGATAAGGAGATTGCTTGCCTCCTTCTTGAGAATCAAACAAACGACCTTAACATTTCATTCACCGGTCATACTCTTCTCTGACGATATCTTACATCGGTTGGTGTATGCTTTCTAGCACCTACATTCCTGCTGCTTTGAATTATTCGGCAGGCTATCCATCAGAGGACTTAAACAAGACATTTTGGTTAATGATTTGGGTCTGCGTCGTGTAGCAGCAAAATTGGTGCCAAAAAACCTCAATTTCATGCAAAAAAGACGTCGCAAAAGAGATGATTTACGAGACTGAATCCGATCCCACATTCATCAAAAGGATCATTACTAGAGACGAGACGTGGGTTTATGAGTACAACACGCAATCCAGACATCAGGAAAGTGAATGGCATTCACCAAATGAGCCGATATCAAACAAACCATGTCGCTTTCAGTCAAAAAAGAAGGCAATGCTCACGGTTTTCATGGATTTCAACGGTGTAGTGCATCATGAACTTTTGCCAGAAGGCCAGACAGTAAGCAAAGAGTTTTATTTGGGCGTAAAGCAATTCTCCTAAAGAGAACAGAATTATGGGCAGAAAACTCGTGGATTTTGCACCACAATAACGCACCGTCGCACAGTGCCATCATTATTCGTAATTTTTTGACGAAAAATGCAACAAATACCATCCAACAGCCACCAAATTCACCTGGTTTGGCTCCCTGTTTCTATTCAATCGAGCCAAAAAAAAACTACTACGGGGAACG
This sequence comes from Volucella inanis, assembly GCA_907269105.1. Classification (NCBI taxonomy): domain Eukaryota; kingdom Metazoa; phylum Arthropoda; class Insecta; order Diptera; family Syrphidae; genus Volucella; species Volucella inanis. The sequence goes on from OU026155.1 coordinate 70,985,822, forward strand.
CGTTTCAGCAGCCGAGTGGAAGTAATGGAAAAATCGCTGGAAGCACTATTTGCCATATCGAAAACCGAATGTAAAAAATGTTTCGAGGATTGGATCAAGCACTGGCATAAGTGTGTTGCAGTCTATGGGGATTACTTTGAAGGAGAATATATAGATTTAGATGAATAAACTTATAAATTTAATTTTCTGAATAAATTCCGAAATTTTTTTGATCAAGGTGTTATAGAATTTCCTTATTTTTTCGGGATAGGGCTTTACCACTCAATTGCCTTCTAGGCCAAAGAAATCGCGATAACTAATAGTCTTGCTAATGTTTTGTTGGCAGAATTCGTAGGAGAGCCAAGATAGTCCTTGAAATTATAGCTGTCAACTGTGACGTACATACTGTTCAATTCGTAGATGTTGTGTGTTCCTTCCTGTGGATAGCATTTACTTGGATTTTCCTTCATTTACTGCTAAACTGGAGAGATACTGCTGATTCCTTTCAAATATGTCAATATCGTCGACGTACGCTTGTAGCTGCACACACCTTTGAAAGATTGTACCTACGATATTCCCTTGTGAATTTCGCGCAATTTTTTCAGCGTCACCTCGTCTAAAGCCGTTTTTGACATCAAAAGTAATGATTAAGTCATTAGCGACCTTCACCGAGCAGCGAACGTTCTCCATTAACATTTCGTAAAGACGGAAGAGTTCCTCCCTATAAATACGGCCTTACAATCGATGAAAAGATGATGGGTATCGATTTGGACTTTTTTAAGATTTTTCCAGAATTCTGTCGATAGTGGACTTTTCTGGCCTGAAAACAAATTGATAGGGACCAATCAGGTTGTTGCCGAAGGGTCACAGACGATCATACAAGAACGAGACTTTTACTTCTATCGTTGCCGCAGTTGAGGGGTTTCCTTTTTTGTGGATCTGGCAAACGACACTGAGATTCCATTCATCAGGTATACACTCCTCTGACTGAGAAATGGTTTGGTGCATCAGTGCGGTCTTACTGATTTGTTGGACTTAAGTTTAGATTTTGCTATCTATAAGTCATATTGGTATGGTGGACAGAAGTCTTGGCTATCATCGTCTAAGTTGAATGTTCTATTCTGCCTGAAGCGGGATATTGGGCTTCTTTGCCTCTAAACAGTCTGTAGAAAAAGATTTTCCATATTCTTATAGTAGCACCGACTGTAATTCTACTACAAAGTTTTCATCTTCACCTCTACAGGCTTTCCCTGCCTTGAGACATTCTTTTTATCCGTTGGTAATACGTCCGTACCTCATATCAGGAGTACGTCCTCTCAATATCTTCGATCGCGCGCTTCTTGTGCTTCTTTTTATTCTTCTGGAGAATTTGATGTTCCTCCCGTCCCTTCTGCTCGAAGTGCTCACTAACAGTGCTGACTAACAGGAAAACAAGGGATTTCTTGATGATGGAGATATGAGATATGGGATACGAGATACTGGCGTAGAAGTTAGTAAGAGATTTCGGAATACGCATTCTGCCAAGATTTTGGCTGCCTCTTGCGATTGCAGCTTTTCTACGTTATATCTTCTCGCAGTATGACTTAACGAGGAGCTCGTAAAAACATTCTTTGGTGGCATTGTCTTTGTCTTTAGTACGGGCCAAGGCGCATATTAGGCTTATGTTAGTGAATTTAACCTTGATACGGCTTGTCATAAGATGCTGGTTCACGTTCCGCAAGCTCAAGACTTTTGTCTAAGTTTGCCGCATATTATGGCAAATCCGCAGCCGAATAAGCGCTATTTCTCTTTCTTATAGCAATCTGGTGATTGCTGGTATACTCGTTTATCATAGTTTTACATACTCCTAATGTACGGTCTATTTCATCGCACTTGCTTAGTGGGAGGTAATTTCTGTGTGATGGCAGTCAAGGGCCCCATTTAATTGTTCCACTCCACATTGCCTGTTAAGGGTCACAATATTCTACGTGAAAAGTCGAAGAACATTGTTTTTTGCTAGGATCGTCAATGGAGAGTTCATTTTTATCGAAGGCCATTAATTGGTTTGTTCTTTGTTTTATTCTTTATCAGTTTATTTATACAACATTATGCCTATACCCAGATTGAACTGATGGCCAGGCAATCTTTTAAAGATGGAACTTTTAGTAATTAAGGAAACTCTCTCTTTGTTAAATTGAAATGGGATATCTACTAGTGGTACTTGCACCTGCACTCATAGCAAGCCAGTTAAAAAAGCTCTGAACTCGGTTCTGGCAACGTCAAATGTAACTAATGCCTTATCACTGATTAAGATGGAAAAACCATATACCTCGTACCGCGCTATTTGATCCAACTTGCCAAAATCATAATACTAGGCATTCTTTCTGGGTCTCAATCAGAAGTATTCAAGAATATGCTATCAAGCCCTCAACGATATGCGAACAATAAACGTCTTCCATTTTGCCGTTTCTTCAATCCAAAAGCCCTAAAATAGACATCTACGAGGGCTGTTTTTTGACAATTTATTTTTCAATATAATCCCCTTTCAACTCGATACACTTTTCCCAGCGGTGCTGTAACTTTTTTAAAACCTCTCTGTATAGTACGACTTTTTTTGGCCTGCAAAATACTCCTCCGCAGCGGCGATGACTTCCTCGTTCGACCCGTACTTCTTTTAGGCGAATAAAAGAAGTTGCAGTTAGCCAAATCTGGGGAATACGGGGTAAGCAATTCGTAGTGGTCATTTTTTCTTTAAATTGGCGTTTTACCAGCCCAATAAATCGACATAGTATGCTCCTGTGATTGTTTTTCCCTTCTCGCCATCACCTTTCCGGCCGAAGGCACGTTCACCGGGTAAAACCCATTGTTTCAATTGTTATTTGGTCTCTGGTGTGTACCAATGAATACATGTCTTATCGACGGTCACGTAATGACACAGAAACTCCTCCGGATTTCGATTAAATAGGGCCAAGCATGTCTTTGAAGTGGTCTCACGATTGCGCTTGTTCTTTGGTGCGAATAAAAGCGGCACCCACCGCGGAAAACTTTCTCATACCCAAAATTTCGTGAAAAATATTACTAACGCGTTCAGTTGAAATGCTTGCTATCTCCGTCAATACGAGATCACGGATTTTGCCCACGGATTCCTCTGTGGTAACCGTTTTTGGGTTACCTTAGCGCGGTTCATTAAAAAAGCGACGTGAAGCCACGGCAAAACTCTGCGAACCAAGAGTAAACGGTTATATTAAACGATTGTCATTTTGGCTCAGTAGCGCCACCTTCCAATCTCATGAGACAGCCCTCAGAGGTACATTGTTAATAATTTTCTGTAAGTCGAATAACAGCTTGAAAATTCATTGGAGACATTTGAAGCGCCCTGTAGAACTTTAAGTATTTGAAACTGACAAAGGAAACTTCTATCAGTTAGTTGGTTGGTTAGCGTTCTCCCGACCTATAAAATTCCTTTTCCTGAGTCTTTCATTGTCTTCGATCTTGGAAACGCTGTTTTTATGTTTTTGCCTAAACCAAGTGCTCTAGCATACGCGGTTCGGTCTTCCTTATTGTGTGGAAGCATGTGTCAGTGATTCGAAGATCCTCTTTTCCAGAGCATTTTTACCCATCAGTGTGTTCTGCTTTCTGGACTTTTGATTTGTGGAGTTGATCTTTACTCCGAAGAAGTAAACTCCTTAACCACTTCGAAATTACTTACATATGTCAATAGTGACATTTTTTCCATGACGATGGACAAAGAACGTGGTTTTTTTCCTCATTTACTTCCAGGACAACTCATTCCTCCTATTCTTAAGTTGCCACAAAAGCCTCTTTGCCGGCGCGCTTGAGAAGACCGATGATATCGGTGTCAACTGGGTATCGTAGCAGCTAAACAGGTTTGTTGAAGGCTGCGTCTTTTGTGTTAACGCCTGCCATACGGACTATCTGTTCGAGTACAGATTGAAGAAATTACTTGCACATTTCGTGCTTTTAGCGTCATGCGGTACAGCTGCATTGGTTGTGTCGGGATCCGATTCCAGTCATCACCTTGTAAAGCTCAAGACAAATACTGCAATAACATGCGACTTCGAAGTGTATGTATCTCTTCCATCTCTCGAATTACAACTCGTTGGAATAGAACCTGATTTATTGAAAATGTGACATTTAGAGTTGATAGTACAGTCATTGGATATGCTTTTATCCGCCCATAGCTGGTTGATATTTTACCTGTACTCTACCAAAACATCACCTACTCGTACAAGCTTGAATAGTTGCATTAGAGCCAAAAAATCTGTGTTCCGTTCTTGAAGCCAGCTGTCAGTTGATTTGCTTTCCTATCAATTAGCAGCGAATGAAGTTACGCGCCACGTTATACAAGTAAATGGCCTGTATCCCGCTATAAGAAAACCAAAATAAATATTTTATGTCCAAATCACACATATGAAGTTGAGATCTGTTGTATAATGATGCTCCCGCTTGGCCCACGAAATCTACTTCACCAAATTCGATTACATGCCATTCAAACGAATGGCAAAAATAAAACATCAAGATCAGTCGTCAGAGATAAAGGTAAAAACGACAAATTAAATCGGTCCCTGATCGGCTACTGTGCATTTTCAATTCATCCGTTTGTATCTGTTCAACTGGAGTGGATAAGTATTCTCTCAACTTCTTCCTCAGCATTCTGTCCGCCAAAAGAAACCAACGAAACATCATCCGTCCACTACCTACCATCCGTCCGATGTTGAAATAATTTATATGGGCATTGTTCTGTAAGATGTGGATGCGATCCCGTCGAATGATATATTCTGAGAGATATGTCAAAATCTAGTGTTAAAAATGAATTAATTTGTTGACAAGTCCTCGCTAGAGGTTTTTTCCTTTTTGCAGCCCCCAAGATTTATGATCACTCGGCGGATACAGAAATCCTTTGGCCAGCTCCTTCATTAAAGTGCAAATCAAAACGTGTACTCGAGTTGTCCTACAAATTCTATATCGTTTTGTTATTCTTTTTTTTTTAAATTTTTTTTTCACTTCTGTCGGTTTAATGAAACATTAAGTTGAGACAGAAAAACCCCAAACAATGCACCTTTATTCATTTTTTAGTGCTCGACAGTGAGTTATAAAGGCGCAGGAGCACGCGCCTCTGTAATTTGAAACTGCTAATTTGAGCAATGAATATATAGCATATTGCTTATGCTACCCGGTCGTAGGGAACTGGAGTGGAGGGTAATTTTTAATGATAGCTTTGTTAATAAATCTGACAAATAAACTGAATCTATTCGCTATTGTTAATAGCACGTACACGTCATACCTTGGTCATATGAGCGAGATTTAGTTTCAAAGTCTGCACTTTAATTTGAGCACGTGGCAGTTGCAATTTTAAATTAGCGGTACAGTTGACAGAAATTTTCGGGAAAAGAAAAGGTGTTAGTTTCAATTTAAGGAGGTGTTGTCATAGCAGTCACGATAGAAGTGATGCTAATGAATTGTATATGCCATTTGACAAAACACATACTCAAAGGTGGACATTGTCGATAGTCGATAAGTGTTCCTGAATCTAAATTTGATTCTTCGAAATTTTAGTAGATTTTTTCTGTTCTTGTTAAACTGATTATTTATGTTTCCTTTTGTCCTTATCGTGTTTTTTTATGAGGCTGGCTGCTGTATGACATGATATACATATACGAACGCGGAAGCAGTGTTAAACAATAGAGCTAGTGAAGGTTAACAGATAAAGAATTTTACTTTCAGGAATTCACTGAAAAATGTTGTCGAGAAGCTTAAAATGAGTTCCCCTGAAAAAGGACCTTTAAAGATAGTGTTCCTCTCAAGGACTCAACTATCATGTGGTTTCTAGAAGCTACTGGGGCTTTTTCAAAGCTCTTATCTATAAGGATTTTAAAAGATAATGTCAGGTGTTAAATAAGGATGAGTGATAGATGAGCCACAACCCTAAGAATATAAGACCTTTATCCATGAATTAAATGTGACGGCATAAAAATCTCGGATCTGAATGAGCGGCCTATTCTTCTGTTTCTAATAAAGCTAGGAGAAAGAAAGTCTCCGGCACTCTCTCTCTCGATGGATGTCTGCGCGCATGATGCCCGGATGATAGCGGTGTTGTAACCAACAAAAGCTGTAGTTTCAGTGGAGTGAAATCGCATGAAGCGTTTAAAACTATCGACGAAGACTAAATCAGCGATGGTTTTACAGGCACACGATGTCCGGATAAGCATAGTGCTACAACCAGCAAGTTCGTAGTTCTGGTTGACGGAAGTCGGCCAATGCTGTAAAATCCACATTAACAGACAACTATGATGGTGGCTTTCCCAGCGCACAAAATCCGAATGAAACGGTGCTGTTTTGAGTTCTGCTTCAAGGAAAACCCGAAACGTCAAAGACAATGAGACCGGCGCATCTATAAGGATGTCGCTTTCTGCTCTCTGACGCTCCGAATTTGAAAGGCTGTTAATGACAATAGTATAAGTGACCCTGAGTGCAACAGTGGGAGCTAGCCAAAGCGGAGAATGCGGAGGACTTTCACTCTGCCCAAGACTGGTTTCGGCCAGAATCAGAAGCGGGTCTTTATGGATGGCTCCTAAATCGATATAGCAGGCGGCGCTGGTGTCTTTCTGGAGGACAATAACGTAATATCCTCGTTAGGAAAACTTACTTCCGTCTTCCAAGCGGCGATATACGCAATCTTGATGGCAACGAACTATGTTGTGATGAAACGATGTGTGAGTGAGTGAAATATTTTTATCTGTAGCGAGAGCCAATCTGCAGTTAGAGCCTTGATTAACGCCCTTACGACTTCCAAGCTTGTTCGAATATGCAAAACTTCACTGAACGCAGTCGAAAGGCTTTATTCACTCAGTCTTATTTGGGTCCCAGGTCACAATAGGGTTACGGGAAATAAAATCGTCGATTAACTTGTAAGCAAGGCTCAGAGAAGAGTTTTTCAGGACAAAAATCTAGGTTAGGTCTGCCTACGTCCATGATGGAGACTTTAATTGATTTCATAAGATAACAGCGACAGATGACATGTTTCAACAGTTTTCAGGTAGACCAAATGTATATTATCCCTTAGCAAAATAGACTGCAGGTTACTTACCGGCGTGCATCATGACGGGACACTACATTTTGGTAAACACTAAAATTTACTGGGAATAAGTGATACAACAACCTGCGACGCTTGCTTTAAAGTGACGACGACGCCGTGGAGCATTATCTCTGTGAATATTGAGTTAAGGCTCTCATCAAGCGGTAGGTACTCGGCGTTGAAGTATTGACTACTTGTACTTTACGCACTTTACTACTGAAAAGCTTAATCATCTTTCTTCGAAATACTAAAAGATTCCTTTAAAAGGAACATACAAGGAGTATAATTAACTAAAATTTGATTAGAAGAAAATAATTTATCAATCTGAATAAAAGTTTAGTGTAAAGGGCCTTTGTTACAAGCAGAAAATATTTACAAAAATATTAGAGTATGATGGGATAGTACGACAAACGAAAGATAAAAAAGTTCCAACATCAAGGCGATTGATATGGGCATCAAATGAACAGCTTCTTTGGATAGTGATCCAATATGACATAGATCCTTAGGGAAAAGAATTCTTAAAAAATGCCTTCTGACTATCTGCATTAAGACCAAACTCGACAATGTGAGCATACATAGTTTATACTAATTATACATTAAAGTGGAGAGGTGCAGTTGCAAAAGATACATAAAACTAATGATCAATGCTCTACAAGAAAAGAAGGACATCTTTCTCAGAAAAGGGAAAAATATTAATTAATTTTCAAGGAGTACATGTTCGCAGAAGACGGTTTTTGATTACACAACCGATGCAAAGAATTTCAATAGTACATTGCATATCCAAACATCACACTAACTCTGACCAATATAAGATAAGGAAACTTGTAGTTTTTGAGATTCAAGTGCCCTTAAATCTATTGGCAATATTAAGAACAAAAAGCGCACTTTTAGAAAACTACAAAAAACGCTAATTCCGTATGCTAATTTAGATTCAAATATGTTATTCCAAAAATACCATCTCCAATCGCAGAATTTTCTGAGTTGGTACAAGCATCAAAGTGCAAAAAATAGGGTATTGCTTTACATTTCAAATATGTTCAGACCAACTCAAGCGTTGGTCAAAGGTAATATCTAAATATTTAAAGTGATTTTCTACTTCAATTTTAAGACAATTCAACTCAAGGGACGAGTGATTATTAAATATTGTGCCAACGCGATTTAAAATGTTGGAACGTACACAATTTTTCACATGAAAGTAGATTTCAAGTTTAGGTAGCCTAAACACACTAAGGCTGAAGTTCATCAATTTAGTTTTACTACTGACGACTAGCTCATGTTCCCCAAACCAAATTTTTAGAAAGTGAACATCGTGATTTATGTCAGCACATACATAGGTTTAGAGCACTATTCGAGCGATATGCAATGCCGAGGTCATCAGCAAAGGCGGTAACTTCTACTACAAATGGCAGTCAAAATTTGAGTTTATAAAGGCTGATTTTTTTGCTGTTTGGTTTTTAACGGTTCTATTTTTGACAGCTCACATGTGATTCAAACTAATATTACCATTTCATCATGGAAAGATTTAAACCCCAAAAATGCTTAAAAATTATTGAATTTTATTATCAAAATTCGTGCTCTGTAAAAAAATATTTTTCGCGCATTTCGACCATTTTACGGTCGTCATAGTAGTCTATCAGCTCGTGCAAGATCTGTCACAGCGTATAATATTCGGTGAGCAGCGGTGAAAAGCTGGAGAAATGTTATGTTAATAAACAAAACTGTGGTATTTGATCAGATGAGCAAACTTAGGCAATGCAAGAGCTGTCAATGCATCTGGATGCATTGCCTCATTTTTTTTTTTAAATGACCGTAACAACATTCAATGAAATTGAACTGCACTATCTGAACCTGTTCGACATGTGGTTCCACCAATGGAGAAATGAGTTCAGAGAGCAGTTTATCTTTCTTTTCATAAACTATTTTTTATAAATATACGTCAAATCACTTGTCAATGCCGATAAACCGGTGTTAATTGGAACCTTGCGAGACAGCATTACACGTGTTATAAGTGAGAAATTAGCCAGTATGGTCAAAAAAGTGATTCAAAACTGGACTCGCCGTTTGAAGAACTTAAAAAGCAGTCGTGGTCAACATTTACATGAAATAATCTTTAAAAAGTAAGTGAACTCAAATAAAAATTGCATACACTTTTGCAATTTTCTGTGTTTTCTTTCTAACAATTATAGACTAAACGCTTAAGAACGCCCACTATAAACCAGCAACAGTATTGGACCAAGAACTGAATCCTGGGACACAACTAGACTTAGAATTTTTGGGCTGCTTCTACCTTAATTTCTTGGATTCTGTTTAGTAGGACTTAATCAAATTATGTTAAGGGCGATTCATCGTGAGGTTTGATTTATAATAAATTTGAAAGTAAACTTTAAATTTTTATTATCGGTTAAAAGAACTATTCATGGAATTTATTTTTTGAAAATGATATCATGTAAATGTTGGCCACGACTACGTCTGAGGGACCAGAAGGTCTAATTTTGAGAGACTCAATAATACGGGTAATGCTGGCCTCCAAAGCGTCAATCGTAGCTGGCTTATTCCTGAAGACCTGGACTTTACATATCCCCAGAGAAAATAGTCCAAAGGCGTGATATCGCGAGATATCAGTAAAACGTGAAATTAAGTGCTCACCAAAATGATTTCTCAACAAGTCCATTGTTTCACGCGCTGTATGGCTCGTAGCGCTGTCTTGTTGTAACCAGAGCTCACTGAGACCATGTGCTTCCTCATGTCCGTAAACATGGCGCAATAACGGTTACCATTGACGGTAACATTCTGATTTGCCTTATTTTTGAAGAAATATGAACGAATGATTCCACCAGCCCATAAACCACACCATGCCGTTGTTTTTAATGGATGTACGTGTAATGGTAGCTCTTGATGCTCTTTGGGTTGCTCATCAGCCGATTTTTTACGATAAAACACCGGATTTTCCTTGAGTTTTTTCCAATTCCGATGAATAAACACATTTTGACACATGCAAATTTATATTAGCGAAACTAAGCTTACTAAAAGACACAAAATGAGGTACAGAAAATATGAAATAGTACGAAGAAACTGACCCAACTCCATTCAAGGGGGAGTCGTTGCAATCTTTTTAAGAAAAGGAATACGCTTTAAAAGAGTATACAGTCGTGTAGTACCTAGGTTCTAGGTGCTTTGAAGCATCCATCGTGTATATCCCTCTCCGTAGTGGAAAGCGGTTGTACATGGTGTCTGTGTATGCACCTAAGGCTACTCAATTCACCCTATTCATCTCAGAGCTCGAGACACTTTTTCGATCCCTAAGGTTAGAATTGGAAGACAATTACTTTTTATATCGGCGGAGATTTTAACGCCAGACATAGTGATTGGGGAAATAATATACCAAAAACTAGAGAGAACCTACTATTCAATTGGTGGGGTCAGCACAGTATAATTTATCGACTCGGCCTTAAAGCGACAGATAGTCCGTCGTTTCATAGACACGGATCCTATTTGGATATCCTGCTGTTCGACTCACGAATACAACTGACTTGCACTAAACAACAAACTACAAACAGTCTACGCACTTTCGTGTATGATAGTGACCATTGCGCTCTCAGCACCGAAATAACTATTTTCAACGAAACCGCGGAATTGGAAGAGTTTTTTCAAAGGCATTCCTACAATTATAGTAGGGTGCTTTGGACACACTTCTCAAGAATACTTACAAGAGCACTCTCCTCGAATTTGCTCTATCCACCGTCCACAGAAACCTGTCAAACGAGGAGATTGATAGGTATCTAAGACTAATGGACGAGACAATCAAACAAAGAATGGACAAAACGATACCTCGATATCAACACACTGATAGCGAAGACTTATTCCGCAACGCAACTATTCACGCACTGCACCGACATAAAAGTAGACTACTGTCAAGACTAAAAACCTTGTACAGACAGTTTACTGACTGACATAACCCGGAGATTATGACACTGAAGTCGTCGATTAAAAACCTCCAGATTTTAAAAAAGGAAAATTACAGAAATTCTATAAGTTTGTATTGGAATAATAAAATTCGGGCTGTAAACACCAGCAACCCGAATATGTTCCCGCAAATAAATAAAATATTTCGAAGAAAAAATCAAAACGACCTTCCATGTCTCAAAATCGCCCGAACGACGAACAACGAACAAATACTTGTAGTAGCAGGCATAGATCCAGGTGAGGCCGTTGATGATGACGACTTCTTTGTGATCGAGGATCCGCAGGAGAAGGTAGAGGCTGTAGGAGCGACTTTCCAGGAAGTGTACAAGGCGAATGAAACCATTGACCCGAACCACGATCTGGAGAATCGAGTCTTTGTGTACAACTTCTACCTTCGAAATGAAATAGTGAATTAGCGATTCGAGAGCTCGGGTTCCACCTAGTTCAGTGACGAGAATATGGCAAATAATGTCATAACCAATGAAAGGGTATTACCACCGTTTATTTCGAAGGTAGAGCTCCAAACGGTCTTCGAATCGCTCAGACGTAAGAAATCAGTGGGAACCGATGAAATACCGAAAATTGTACTTCGACATCTCCCACTAGAAGCGGTGAACATTTATACCAACCGGTTTAATAATGCAATGAATAATTCCCATTATCCAGCGCATTGGAAAACTGCGGTGGTACATCCCATCCATAAAGACACTTCCAATCCGGCTAATCTCCGCTCGATCAGTTTTCTACCAAACATCAATAGAGTCCTGACTAAGTAGGTTGAGGACAAAAATATAGTTCCGGATATTCAATTCGGTTTCAAGGCGGGGCATGATGTCATTCATGCCGCATCTAAACTGGTTTCTAATATCCAATGGAACAAAGGCAAGAACCAGTGCACTGGTGCCTGCCTGATTGACTTGGAAAAAGCCTTTGATACCGTATGGTTGGAGGGAATTTCTTCAAGCTGAACAGGCTGGGCATTAGTAAACGACTTCTGTATATTATTTGCACATGTTAAAAGATAGACAGCTCATCGTAAAAAATGGCGATGTGACTTCTGCTAAAACATTTTACACTAAAAACGGTCTGCAACAGGGTGCGGTAAATTCGTCGATCCTATTCAACATTTACACAAGTGATCTAATAGGTTCACTTCACCATGCCATATCGTACGCAGACGACTTAATCGCGTACAGATCAGGTCAAAAGATTGAGGTCATTAATATAATTTTGCAACCTGACTTCGACAAAATTAAGCTATATTGCCATGACTGGAAGTTGAAAGTCAACTTTCAGAAATCGGAAATCATCCTGTTTAGGACGCCTTTGTCTCGGGCCTCTAGAGATACCAGAAATAACTGGCGAAAGTTCTCCATCGTAGGACAACGTGGACAGCCGCTGGCTTGTCAAAATGTATTCAGATACCTTGGGATCTGGCTAGATCAATATCTATATTTTAACAAACATATAGATGTTGCTCTGGCCAGAGCCAGAGGTGCTTTTGCCCTTACAAAGAGACTGTTTTATAACAGCCAACTCGATGCGAGGGTGAAGGTGATCTGCTACATGGCCCTTATCAGATCCATGCTTGTATTTGGATGCCCCGTGTGGTTCAACGTGAGAGCAAGGTTATTGGAAAAGATTCGGTTGTTTGAGAGGGCTTGTCTTAGGACTTGTCTTTGCTTATACAGAACACCAGTACATAAAATTCTATCATAAGAGTGGACAATTTCGTTATTAAGTTGATTCGAGGGCACATTGCGAGATCAATGACCTCATCAAACAACCTGATCTCTGGGGCTTTCTACCCTAATTATATGTATCATGAGAGAGTTTGCTTTGACGGTTTTGTTCCTCCAGAAGCATTCCTCTACCTCGATATGAAAGGTCTGATCCAGGATAGATTGGCGGTGACGCTAATCTGCCACGTCGCTTGAACAGCTGCGGACAGGCGACTCAACTACGACAGAGACGTCGCACACGGCAGTGCGGTGTGTCTCCGGTTCAGAAGGGCAGTGGGGAGTCGCGACAGGAGGGATGTTGCTCAGCAGCACCAGCAATTTTGGTGGCTGGTTGAAGGAGAGGAAGATTCGTTGACGAATTCCTCAAGTACTGCTTAGTTTGTAAGTTTTTAGTTTTAAGTTTTATATTATAACAAAAAAGTCCATCCACTAAGTTTTTTCATAAATTTATTTTCTTAGTTTTAGTTGTAAATATGTAATTAAAAATAGACTGTAAGATACGTCTAAAGACATAGTTTAAGTGTTAACTTAAATGGCATGGGGCCAGTAAGTCAGATTAAAATAATTTTAAGTTATTTAAGCTAATTTTTAAGCATTTCTTGTCTAGCGTGTAAGAATTAATGAATTAAGTAAATAGTGGCTTTAGTAGGACGATTTTGCGCACCGTAAGTTCCTCGAATCGCACGAAAAATATTTCTCACAGAATGCTAATTTTCGCAATACAGCTGAAAAAATTTGAGACGCTGTTGTGATGTGGGTCTTTCCACGATTACTTGCCAAATGATACTGAACAAAAATGACAAAGCAGTTTTATAGGATTCACTCGTAATCTGTCAAAAAAAGCCTAGTGAAAATCAAACCTCACGATAAATTACCCCTTATATATGTATAGGACTTTCCAATAGGGACTTGACAACTTTGAAGTTAATTTGTGAACGCATTCTTTCACTAATCACTAATCACTAAAAAACTGAACATTTTTACTATGGTAAAGTACACTAACGAGCTACGTTCTCCGACTGGATTCTGGAGAAGATGCGCCAAGATGATGAATTTCATCGCAAAATCATCTTCAGTGAAGGGCTCATTTTTGGTTCAATGGGATCGTCAATAAGAAAAATATGCGTTATTGGTCGGGTGAAAACCCACATGTGCTTCATGAATCGCCACTTCATCCACAAAAAATAACTGTTTGTTGCGGTTTGCATGCCAGCGGCGTTATTGGGCCATATTTTTTCATCGACGATAACGATCGTCACGTTACTGTGAATGGTCAGTGTTATCGCGCCATGATTACCGATTATTTTTGGCCCGAATTGGAAGATATGGACTAGGACGACATGTGGTTGCAACAGGATGGTGCCACACAGCACACGCTACAATCGATTTATTGAAGAGTAAGTATGGTGAGCGTGTTATCCCAAAACATGGGCCAGTCGATTGTTGTTAGCACAGAATGAGTAATCCATGGCTTCAGTTGTCTTTACAATTTTTTGAATTTTAATTTTCTTTTTTAATTTTTAATATAATTTTGTAGAAAGGCTGAAAACAAATCATACGGCTTGGAAGCATTACCTTCCACATAAATTTCTTCCCAAGTTTCAGAGAGTAACTCATTGTTAAGAAGACTGAAATCGATCCTTCTGTAGGTCCTATGTAAAGAAAAAGATTTAACAGACATCGCTCTTTTTAAACTGCTAAACAAAATCCCAGTCATACCGTGAACAGATCTGATCTATTTTCGAATATTTTGCGAGAGCATTGAAAACAAATATTTAATGTCTGGATATAACAAGTGCTGACACAGCAACAGAAAAAGTAAGAGAGTTTCCTTCTTATTTTCGTTCGTATGCTGATCGCGTGGATAATTTCTTGCTAGTTAAATTATCCGTAGCAGACGACATTTACATCCCAAATTATGGAGCCTCATTATCATACTACACAGTGGGAAAAGTTTGATAGGGATACCAAAAATTAAGTTATCCCTTTCAATGCGATTCTAAGTAATTGCCAGGCCTAATAAAAACTTACAAATATTTGATAAAGAATTTATTACGTTCACATGATGCGCGATATTATGAAAACTGATTACTCCGTTTTCGATGATCGGACTTATAATATTGGAAACTTCTTCTTCAAGTTTTATTCTGATGCCAAGCCCATTATCTAATAAGGATTTACTTGTATCTAAATTGGTTAAAATATCAACAATTAAGTGTAGCATTTAAAATTTTTTTTTTCAATTTATATGTACTTTTACTATACACAAGTCATTTACTTTTGCAACGTAGACAAAAGAGTGCTTACAAATTTGTTTATTTCACTTATACTTGTACTATTTTACAATAAACTACTGGCAACATGCGGGCATTTCCTGCGACGTGGAAGATTAGCGGCACTGTTAATTTGTTTTGGATCAGATCATTTTCAACAAAATAGAAAAACGCCTCTGGCGACACAAAGCCATTAAAGCTCTCTCTCGTGCTAAAGATAATTAAGGTAGTAAGCCCAGGATTTCGAGTTGTTTATTTTTAAAAAATGAATTAAATAAAAATTAAAAAAAAATTTTATGTACCCTGACTCTGGTAAGCGAAGGTAGAACGGTCGAAATTTTTCGACTAAATTTACTCTCAAGTTGAATCATACAGGACGTCCAAATACAAGCATAGGATAGACAAGGTCGATCGAGTTGGCTTCTATAGAACAGTTTATTTTTAAGGGCAAAAGAATCTTTTGACTCAGGCCAGAGTCGTTTGTTAAAAATCGTACATTTATCTAAACAGATCCCAGATAAAGCTAGTGGTTGGCCATGTTGTCTCCCTATCAAAAACTTTCGCCAACTCTTTCTAGATTATCCGTAGAAATTCCAGAAAAAGCCGTCCTAAAAAGATTGGTTACCTTCTTCTGAAAGTAATCTTCAACTTTCAGTCATCGCAATATCACTTAATCTTATTAAAGTCACGTTGCAAGAGCGTATTAATGACCTCGATATTTAGACCCGATCTATACGCGATGAAGTCGTCTGCATACGCTATTGCATAATAAACTGAGCTCAAAGATCCCTTGTGAAGATTTTTAATAGGATCGGCAACCTTGTTGCAGACCGTTTTTTATGTTAAATACTCCAACAGAAGTTACATAGCCATTTTTCACGATGAGCTGTCTACTGTACTTATGCCCAGCTTAAAGCATAGTCCCTCTAACCATACGGTGTCGAACGCCTCCTTCAAGTCAATCAGGCAGGCACTTGTTTCTTGCTTATTTTCCACTGGATATCAGATACCAGTTTACACGCGCCATATGAGATATAATGATCAACTTAAAATCCGAATTGATTATCCGAAAGTAAATTGTTGTTTGATTTTGTCTTACTGATATTAAGACGGAGATTTAACGATCGCAGATTCGCCGGCTTGGAGATATCTTTATTCCTTTTGAGAATGGGATGCGCCATCGATGTCTTCCCATACGATGGGTAATGTATTGTATGTTACCTTATTCCTTTCGTTACTAAACAGTGTGTAAACAGTGTGAACTCAGTAAATTCTGAGTTTTTCATTCGCCAGTTTAATGTTGTAAATCGTGGTTCAGGCCAATGACATCATTCTCCTTATACACTTTCTAGAAAGTCTATACCTTCTCCTGCGGATATTCAATCACAAGGCAGCCATTATCATCTACAGTTTCTCCTGGATCTATAGTTGCTGTTAACAGTACTTGTATCTATTCATTGTTCTTTATTTTGATCTTTTCTCCGAAATATTTTAAAGGGTGAACCAACAGATGGTGTGGATGTTGGCTGCCAATTACTGATCTTCCTGACAGATTTCAAACAATTTTTGGCAATTTTAGCCGTGGAGCCGCTTATCACGCAGCAAAGCAATTTTGTTATTCAATCCTATTGCGAAAATGGGAGATCTATAAAGGTAAAATTTTCTAAATTTCATGAATTTTTCGGTAAACATAATCGCTTTAGTGAGTTCGGAATTCGTGCAATGGTGAAGGGTTTTGAAGGAACCGGTTCGGTATACGGTCAAACTTCATATCAGCATGCTCGGTCAATAAATACACGACAAAACATAACCACTGTAAGCGAAAGCGTTCAAAACCAACAAGGCACCTCAATTCGTCACCAAAGTCAGCAATTTGGCCTCATTTATGACGGTTTGCGGCGAGTTTTAAAAGTTGATCTTCATTTGCACGCCTATAAAATCTAAATTACAAAAAAATTTGGACCATCTATGACGTCGCCGATTTGTTAACTGGATGTTTGATCGCCAGGACGATTTTTCATCAAATTTGATCTTTTCCGATTATGCCCATTTTTGGTTGGATGGGTCGTTTTGGGCACCGGAAAGCCCATACAAGATTCACGAAAAACCAATGCATCCCGAAGCATTCCAATGCGAATTATGGGTTGGCGGCATCATTGGCCCGAACTTTTTCGAAGATGGAGAACGTTACCACAGAACGTTGTCTGGCTTTTTTTTTTCTAAAATTGAATGAATTGGATCTAAACAATCTCTGGTTTCAACAGGATATTTCGGTTAGAGGGGAAGTTGATTGTCCTCCAATATCATTCGATTTGATACATTTAGACTTCTTCTGGTGATGTTATTTGAAAAATAAGGTCTATGCCAATAACCCAATCGACAATTCAAGCCCTCAAACATAACATTCAAACTGAAATGGTAGTCATTGACCCACTTATTCTTCAGAAAGCCATAGATAATTTTGTCCTTCGGATGGTCACTTGCAACAGGAGTCATAGAAGTCACATGAACGATGTGACTATTATTTGCGGGAACATATTCAGGTTGCTGAAAAATACAAAAGGAGTGCATATATTTTTTATTGCTTTTACTAACGAAGATCGCAACATCACCTCCTTATACTATAGAGAGTGTGGTCGGTTTCTTCTTACAATTTTTGATATTCTGCTCTGATGTGAACCGTATTTCAGTGAGGGCGTTCTACATCGACCGGAACAAATGGTAGTCAGAAGGAGCAAGGTCTGGGCTATAAGGCGGGTGGGGTAAGACTTCCCATCCACTGTTTTCCAAGTAGTTCTTAACCGGAATAGCAACGTGGGGCCGAGCGTTGTCATGATGGAAAATTATTGCCTCGTGTCTGGTCGTATATTTCGGACGTTTTTCGGCTACTGCTCTCTTCAAACGGATTAATTGTGATCGGTAGCGTTGTTTAGTGATGGTTTCACCCGGTTTTAGCAGCCCATAATACAGCACACCCGTCTGATCTCACCAAATACAGAGCATTACCTTCGCGCCATGGATATTCGGCTTTGCCGTTGATTTGACTGGTTGGCCGGGTTTCACATATGATATTTTTTCACTTGGGGTTGTCGTAATGGATCCATTTTTCATCACCAATAACAATCCGATGCAAAACTGACTTCCTTTTGTGGCGTTCCAACAGCATTTCGGACATGCAAACCGCCTTTCGACGTCTCTCAGCTTGAGTTCATGTGGAACCCAATTTCCTTGCTTTTGAATATATCCAGCTGCTTTTAAACGTTTTGAAATGGCTCCTTGAGTGACATCTAAAGATTCTGCGAGCTCTTCTTGTGTTTGTCAACAATCTTCATAGAGTAATGCTTCCAGTTCTTTATCTTCAAACTTTTTTGGCTGCCCAGGACGTTCATCGTCTTCCAAGCCAAAATCACCACTTTTTAATCGTGCAAACCACTTTTGACACGTTCGCTCAGCTAGCGCATGTTCACCATAAACTTCCACCAAAATACAATGACTTTCGGCAGCATTTTTCTTCATATTAAATTAATGAAGAAGAACTCCCCGCAAAAACACTTTTTCAGGCACAAAGTTCGACATATTTGAGTGAAAAAAAATTATTGTGGCTTATGCTTCAAATAAATGACATATACTGAAATGACGTACAATGACAGTAGCTTTCCAACGCATGTTCCAATGGAATAATAATAATGTAATAATACAAGTTACGCCATCTCTTAGCAAACCGCACGAATAGACCCATAGTAAAATTCCTCACCATCGGATATGTATGTGTACTAACTACCGGGCTATCTACGATTTTTTTTTTCTTCTGCTGCTTGAAAAGACATATAGGGAGAAGCGTTTAACATGGTTGGTATTGGGTGTTACCTTCCTCCTCCTCTTGGAGTTTGTTTCATATGTCAATTTTCCAGATAGTATTCCCCATCGACTGATATGTTGACGTCATCCACGGATCCCGCTACCGGAGGAGCGGACTGCTCATTTTTATCCATGATTTTATCTAACATTATAAACACTCTTACGTTTTTCTCCACAGCGTAGAAGTAATCAAGTTAAAGTCCTTTCCACTCTACTTGAACTGAATTCATAGAAAGGGTTCTATGGCCCCGTAGCTTAGCTTCCAGATTTTTTGGATTCCTTGACACATTTTCAGTTTTTTTTATTAAGAAGACCACGTTCACCAAGCAAGTGTCTTGCACAAAAAGCAGTGTACTTTTACATCTAAAAAAAATTCACAGATTAAGGCCCCTCTTCCATTGCTGTTTTACATATATAAAGCTCTGCCAAATCATAATTCAAGAGATCACTTAAGCTTAAAGAGCCTCTCAAAACCTCTGAGGAGTCCCATATTTTCACATCAAATGCAGAAATCCAGCGGATACATTGACAGTAAGCCATTACAGACACCACATCTAATGCTATAGGTTTTACCCGAACACCATAATGAAACCACCGTTTTAATGAAGAAAAAAATTTAACAAAAAAGAGGTGTGAAAGGTTTTTCTCGGTTTATAAATCCCGAATAGAAGCATGCATACGGATGAGAGCTTATGATCTGTAGAAATTCATTTTGGAAACAGCTATGGCCACCGACCTTCTTCTGTTGTTATCCTGAAACATTTATGGCGCTACAATCTTGGTTTTAACTGCGACTCAACCCATATGACTCTCTAGGTATATAGTTATCTTTGGCCAGATGCTTTTAATAACACAACATGTCCGGTGTTTAATTGTAAGTTTGGCACAATTTTCTGAAGTTCGATATTTAGGAAGTCACATTACGGCTATCACTTAATCTGGGTCCTTTTTAGAAATCAAAGGTCCCAGTTTTACGAAGCAGCGAGTCTTCTCTATCGCTATTCAAGTCTCTTTTTGTTAAGTGACATTCCTGTTAACCCTACAAATTGCCCTTCTATGATTACCTTGTTGTTGACTAGTTAAGCCATCCTAAATGCCTCTCATTAAAAAATAACAACAACATAGCACTACATATAGCCTGTGGTAGAAACTTCCCCACTTTCAATTGTTGGCCTACTGCCTTCAGTTGTGCACTTCAATTTCCACTCCAAAACAAATAAATAAAAGCCCAAAATATCAATCTCTGTGTATTTCATATCCTTCATCTAAATCTTCCTCATTTCCCAAAAAGGAGACAATTAAATGTTGTCCGACGCATATTTTTCTTTATCGTCATCATCACCCTAAAGATCAGTGCAACCAAGTACATTTGTATGCCTATATCGACGGAGCTTTTTTGCTCATTAAGTCAACACCTAAATCTGAATTCAACCGCATATCTCTATTTTAGTGAATCTTAACAACTCCTTAAAAGTAATCCCTGGCAACAGTTAACCACCACCGCGGCAAAAACACTTTGCATTTCGTAGCACTAACCTCAGTTCAGCTTTCAATTCAAGAGAAGTGGGCCTGTGATACCCAATTTGACGAAACAATTCCAAAAACATTGACAGAGATAAACTGTCCCTTCGACTTGGTCCTAGTTCTACACGTTTACCACTTCTACAACACATCCTCCGACCATCGATCTGTGGTGCATGTTCATGCACAACAACGAAAAAGAAACTACGACGACTTCTCCATCTGTACGAATGATCGTATTAAGGGCCGCCGCCTTCGGCCTTACAAGATACTTAGCTGCAACAAAAGATACACTCCCAGATACAAAGGCAATCGAGATACTCGACCTATGTGTAACAACAACAAATCGATTTCTCAACAAATTTGGAATGCCAACGCATTAAAGGAGCCGCGCTTGCGCTCATCATCAAAAGTCGGTTGCTTCTGTTTAGTTGGATTGGAGCTCAGTTGAGGTTGCCTTTATTGAAAGCAATGTCATCATCAGGAGGGAGGTGGGTTAGGGAGAGTCACATCAACTTCAGAGGTAAATCCCAATTTCAGTGTTTGTGGATTTTGTCACCACGACTGAACGACAGAGTGCGCGCGCGCTCACGCGTACACTCCAAGCACACGAACAATAACAATGGAACATTTGTCTTTAGCCAGAGACAGGGTGACAATGACCGCTTGCACCATCACTTGAATGATAGCTACGAGCTGCCGCTACGGGAAAATATTCACTGGAGGCTGAACAATTGCATTGCAAACTGTAGCAACATCGCTGACCAGACCAGTTTAGGGCCATAGCACGCACGAATGTAGAATGGAAAGGAGAAATTGTAAAATTCCCAGTGCAATTCTTTTGATGAAATTCCTTCAAATTCCATCGACTATTTGCGACTCTTTGGCGGAATTAAATGCGCGACTTTTTCCCTCGTTACACTTGAATGGCTTACGATAGGTTTCAGTATGGGCAGTATGCGACCGAGTTGTGAATGTCTTATTCTTCTATTAGTTGTAATATCCATGAAACCGTATGTGAAACATTTCATTTTTGGTCTTTCATACCAAGAGCCAATGCCCAAAAATTACCACAAGATTGTTTAAGTGCATCCCTTCTCCAAATGCTTCTCCAATTAGACCTTACTTGACTTATCTGGACACATAGATCTCCACGAAAGTCTCTGACACTTGTGGAGATGACCCCTATGTATTATACTTGAATCTGTTCATGTGACATTTTTCCCATCTTTCAGGTAATTTATGGATTCCATGCCAATATGCCATGTTCGTTTTTTTGAAGGAAACCAAAAAGTCACCCAATTTTCCACTTCTTCGTAGGATTCGAAGTACTGCTCAGCTAATGCGTATCCAATCGATGAAAAAAAATGGTAGTCGGAAGGAGCCAAGTCTGGTGAATACGGCGGATGGGTAAGTAGCTCCCAGACAAGTGCTTTGGTTGTATCCTGAACCAGTTTTGCTTTGTGTGCAGGTGCATTGACACTGAGCAAAACTACCTTGTCGTGTCTACTGGCCCATTCTGGTTCAAATTGATCATTTGTTATCGGTAGCGATCTGTATTAACGGTTTTACCAGGCTTTAGGAGCTCGTGGTACACCACACTTTTCTGGCCCCCTCAGACACACAGCATTATCTTCTTGCCGAATCGATCTGGTTTTGAAGTCAAAGTTGATGGTTGTCCCGGATTAATCCATGATTTTTTCCGTTTAGGATTCCGAAAATAAATCCATTTTTTATCGCCAGTAACAACTCGATGCAAAACTGATTTTTTATCGTGTCTTTGGAGCAAAATTTCACAAGTCATTTTTCGGTTTTCCATCTCTCTTTCATTCAATTCATGTGGCACCCATTTTCCAGACTTTTAGATCTTTCCTATAGCTTTTAAACGGTCAGAAATTATTTGTTGTGCAACATTTAACATTTCTGCAATTTGTTTCTTACTCAAAGTTTCATCTTCATAAAATATTGTTTGCAATTCGGCGTCTTCAAATTTTTTTGGTGGTCTTCCACGTTCTTTATTTCTTACATCAAAAACGTTATCTCCCAACCGTTGAAACCAACTTTTGCATGTTGCTTTTGATCACCATATGCCTCGACAAGCATACGATGCAATTCTGCAGCACTTTTCTTCAAATGATGGGTTGTCGAACAATGAAAAATACTTCCTTATGTAGAGTATGGCTAGTTCACTGATATTTTATCAAGCTCTTTAACCAAGTTGTGCCTTAAAGATACGATTTGTCCAGTGCACTCGCAGCATTCTTCTTAGGCATCAATTTCCAAAGGTCTTCTGATTTTTTTTTTTACATTGAAGAATACTTTCAACTACAGCCCTATCTATAAGAGCACCGACTCGGGAACTTACTCATCTTGGCGTCGAAACATATGGCTCCAGTTCTCCGCATTTTTACCAATATACGGTGCATAATGCAGTCTTGGATTTGGAAATGCTCATCATCACAAAATATACGGTAATCGAACAAGAGGTGTTATTTTAAGTCAATAGAAAATCGTAATATTTTTATGAAGGGCCGATATTTTTATCTTATTCTAAAGTACAAACTATAAGGTTACTAATGGAATGCAATATGGTATTTGGCCAATACTACCTTGATCAAAAAGTTCCAAAGTTCAGAAGAGTTCAACTCTTTCGACACCTTTTCTGGTGCACCGGTTTTCTCCATTTAGCTAAACCCGATTACACAAACAGGCATAAGATAGTTCCTAGGTAGATGTTTCGATTCAGAGACTCATTCTTGTTGTTTAAGTGCCGAATTTGGCGAATGTGATTTGAGCCATTGAGTTGTTTTTTTACAAGAAGCGAACTGAACTAGAGCAATATGCGCCAATAAACTGGACAAAAGTAATGACAACTAGATCACTGGAAAAACATGCACTTCGTCATCATCAGAGCATGTATCTAGACTACGTTAAACAAATGTTAACTTCTTGACACATTGATGTCTCGATTGGAAGGAGAACGTTTAATTTGCGTTCTGTGAATATAATAACACTTACTCATTTTCTGAGGGAATCAAGCACACTTTTCGACGTATTCTTTGTTAGCAACACCAACAATATGCTTTTTTATGCCCAATTTTTGCTCACCATGATCTTATATACTCAACTTACAACTCTCATATTATTGTTCCAGTAGCTTCCTTCGTACACTGTGATTTTAAAAACATTGACTACTTCAGCCCAAAACAAAGTATATGTGATGTTGATTGGGAACATGTTTACTACTTAACCTCTCTCGTAGGTCAAATCAAGTTTTTTCAATTTAAACATTGCACATATCTTTAATAATTTCATTCCACTTAAAAGAAAGACCGTCAAACATGGCCAACGCAACGCGACCAGGCTTACAAACAATGGAAATGCTTCAGACTAGATTTTCACCACCAAATGCGTAACCATGTTGTAAATCAAATAAAGACTACAAAAAAAAGCCAAGTACAGGAGGAAACTGAATGTTATAAGGACAGGACAACAACTCTAGAAGAATCTGAGAAAAGTGGGGAATGGTAAACAAGGTCAAGACTGCAGCGATAATATTGACATTGGTGCGTTGCACAAAACCTTCACTTTACTTTCATTTCAGATTCTTTCAAATCCGTCTACCAATATTCTTAATATGGGTGATTACTTCATTGAATCATCTACTCGTAACTCTTCTGAAAAACGCTTCCAGCTCACATCGATGAACCTGATAGTCTAATGTGATCGGAGTAGACGGAATTCATCCCGTTTTCATAAAGGCAATCTTGCCCATAATACATTACATACACTTATAACACAATCTTCACGACAAAGATATTTCCTTATCAATGCAAATTAGCCAAAATATTTCAGATCCATATTTGTACTCCCATGTCTAAGGCATTCGTATGAATTATGCAGAAACAAATGAAACTTATTGTTTCCCAAACAATTTGCTTTGTGAGAGAAGCTGCTCGCCAGATTTTGGACACAGACCATCTTGCCTTTTTCGTACTCTAAGATTTCTCCAAATCTTTTGATATGGTAGACCATATGGTATTCAACTCAGCTCTGTCTACTCTCTTTTCTTGGTCTTAACTATCCTGGGTACTTCCATTGGGTCGATTGTGCTTTGGTTTCGAAATGAAGAAGTTTCGGAACAAACTTCCAAAACTTCCAACCAATATGTCAGCATCCTCAGTAACTCCTCTTCTAACAGCTTCCACGTTATCATCTTTGTTGATGTGTTGGGGCGTCCAGAGCAACTTGGCCATCTTGGATGAGCTTGTTCCACTTGTAAATATTTTTCCTACTAAGTGCAGATTCACGGCATGCAACTGTCAACATTTCAAGTGTTTGAGAGCACTTGATTACATTTTTTGTACAAGATTTGACGCAAATTCTTTGCTCCTTTTTTTTTGTAATAATTGAAAATCGCTGAGCGCACCAAAATACGTCTAAGCAACATCTGCAAGGGATAATCGATATTTGGAGAGTCGGATGGAATTTGATCGCCTTCACCAAAATTGAACCGATGCCTACTGGAGTAGAGTTTTTTTCACTGATGAGTGCAGGCTTTGTCTGCGCTCACCAGATGAACTCAGCAGAGTGTGGAGCCGTTCAGGTGAAAGATAGCCTTCGGCGAAAGTACTGGGGAGGTTTCGTCATGGTGTGGACAGGAATTTCCATGCACGGAAAAATCGAGCTGTGCATCGTGAAAGGGTCATCGAACTCCAGGTATTATATCCCCAACATTCTGGGGGAATATGTGGTGCTATTCGCACCATTTATTGGAGAAAACTTCCTTCTGATGCATGACAAAGCTAGACCACACGTTGCCAGGTGCGTTACCGATTATTTACAAGAAGTAGAAATCGATGTGATGGCTTAGCCTGCGAATACGTTTGGGACCTGTTGGGAAGAATGATTAGGAAGCGAACTGTCCTTCCCGAGACACTTAGTGGGCTGAAATTTGCTCTGCTCGAAGAATAGGAGAATTTGGACGACAACATCGTAAGGAAACATATTCAAGGTATATTCTCAGGCAGATTATGTTAAAACTTTATTAGATGTGCGGGAAGCAGATACCCCCCGCACTGTGGGTTCGAACGGCACCTCTTAATCAACTAAAAATCTATTTTCATGAAGTTTTGTTCTACCTGTAACGTACCGCGTTATATGACTCTTTTTAGCCAGCGATACAAATAAATTGAAGATAATCAGAGTATGATGCTTGTTTGACCTCCAAGTCAATGGAGTTAGTACTCCAGTAGTCAATAGAATATTGCTACGAAAGTTATCTAAGTAACTATGGAGTTATCCAATGTTGAAATGTCATTGAAATGTTAGTACGTTGTAGTATTAGCCATACTAAACAAGAATATGTATTGGGCACGAAAATCATTATTTCAAATATTTTTTCGTACTCTAAAGATTAAAATAATTAGCTTAATCTCCGATCGGCGAGGGGAACGGAGGGTGGGGGAAAAAACTTGGAAACAATTTTAACACCGCCTTCACGCCTTCTTTTCCTGCCTTTCACCTAACTAATACTTTTCGGATAATATTCCGAAAAGTACTGTCTTCCGATTTTCTTTAAACAAAACCTATTGATAAACTTTGGTATATCAGGAGTAAAAATCCAAAGCGGCTGGCGCAAACTACTGATAAGGACTAAAATAACATTGAAAAACCTGGAAAAGTAATTCAAATATCTTCAAAACTTTTTATTTATTTTATTACATAGTCCATTAGGAGCTTAATGATACAACAAATGATTTCCATTAATCTCTATTCTGTGAGACTTTTCTTGTCGTAGGTCTGCCTCTACGTCGGGTTCCTTGAAGGTTCCACGTTAGCGCTGCGTGCAGGATGTCATCGTAAATCTTACGCAGTATATGGACTATCCAACCACATATTCTCTTTTGGATTTTCATGTTTATAGACGTTTGGGAAGTTTGTCTACAAAGCTCTTCACTTGTTATCGTTCTCGGCTACCATATTTTCATTATATTTCGTAATCAATGATTGACGAAAGTTTGTAGTTTCATTCCAATTTCAGTTGTTACGAACCAAGTTTCCGATTCATTCATACGTAATACAAATATGCTTTTTGAATTCGATTATTTCCTTCCCATTTTGCACCTCCATCCACGGAAAGAATACCTTCCCAAGTAAGAAAACTCTCTGCATCCTTAACATCTTTGTTACCAATTGTAAAGCATGTTGTATTATTAGATTGTATGCACATAGACTCGGTTTTTTCCGAACTTATCTTAGGGCATCCAGTTGATACTTCAACTTTGCGAGATAAAAATTTTAAGCACCCAGTCTAAAATAACAATAAAAAGCAGCGGTGACAGGATGCACCCTTGTTTGACACCTGTGGTGGAGTCAAAGTAATGCAGCACTTTGCTTTTCGATTGACTTTTCCCAGTGGTGCTGCAACTTTTTTAACCTCTCCATATAGTACGACTTTTGTAGGCCTGCAAAAAACTTCTCCGCGGCGGCGAAGACTTTCCCGTTAGACACAAGGAAGTCGCAGGGAGCCAAATTCGGAGAATACGGAGAACGGGCGAGCAATTCGTAATGCAATTCGATTAATTTGGACGTGGCGACTGCGGAGGTGTATGCCGGTACATTATCGTGGTGGAAGAGCACTTTTTTCTCCGGCAAATGTGGTCGTTTTTTCTTCAAATCGGCGGCCAATAAATCGCCGTTGTATGCTCCTGTGATTGTTTTTCCCTTCTCAAAATAGTCAAGGTGTATCACACACATCCCAAAAAAACTGTAGCCATCATCTTTCCGGCCGAAGGCGCCTGCTTTGAAGCACGTTCACTGGGTAAAACCCTCTGTTTCGATTGTTCTTTGGTATCTGGTGAGTATTAAAGTATCCATATCCCATCGACGGTCACGAAACGCCGCAGAAACGCTTCTGGATTTCGTTTAAACAGGGCCCAGCACGACTTTAAAGTGATCTCACGATTAGCTGGCTTTCCGGTGTGAGAAAACGCGGCACCCATCGCGCGGTCAGCTTTTTCATACCCAAAATCTCAGGCAGGAAATGGCTGGAAGTTGAGATGCCTGTTATCTTACCCAACTCGCGAATTTTCACTCGGCTATCCGCCAATGGTAACCGTTTTTTAGTCACCTGGACGCGGTTCATCAAAAACCGACGTACGCCTACGGCGAAACTCTGCTAATCAGGGGCCTGTAATACAATACAAAAAGAACACAACACAACAAGAGACTGCACTGGTTGAGAAGTTAATGAATTACTAAATAACCGATGGTGATTGACTTGTTAGAAGTCAACAAGTTAGAGTTTAATATTTGCAATAGTGTTTACCAAGTGATTTTGATTAGTGGGGAGGTTATTTAGAATTTATTTGATTATTTGCGGTGTTAAAAATGTTTTTTCTTGATTCTGAATCGTACAGTGACAATGAAAATAAAAGAAATAAAAAAGTATTTAATGAAAGAATTAATTTCGACATAATAAATGGGCTGAAAAGTTTTTTAAGAGAGGCCACCACTTGAATGAAATTCATTCCATTTTCAGTTCCATTTTAGTACCAACCTTCAAAAGATAGGTGTATAAATTCGACAGCTGTCGGACGACTAGTTCTCGAGATATACCGTTGTGAGTGAAGCAACTTTTGTTATTGTGAAAAAAATGGATTCAAAGCAATTTCGTGTGTTGATTTATCATTGCTTTTTGATGGGAAAAATGCAGCCGATGCAAAGAAATGGCTTGATAAGTGTTACTCGGACTCTGCACCAGCCAATCGAACTATTCGCAAGTGGATTGAAAAATATAAAAGTGGTCATACAAACACCGAAGATGATGCACGCAGTGGACGTCCAAAAGAGGCTGATTCAGATGAAAACATCAAATTACGAATGACCGTTAAGTAAAGTTGATCGAGATAGCTGATACTCTGAAGATATCAAAAGAGCATGTTGGATATATCATACAAGAATATTTGGACATGAGAAAGCTCTGTTCAAAGTGGGTGCCGCGTTTGCTCACAGTCGCCTAAAAACAACAACGTGTTGATGATTCAGAGGAGTGTTTAAACCTGTTCAACCGCAATAAAGCCGAATTTTCGCGTCGGTATGTGACAATGGATGAAACTTGGCTCCATCACTTTACGCCAGAGTCAAGTCGGCAGTCAGCTGAGTGGCGAGCAGGCGACGAACCTCGTTCAAAACGACCGAAAACTCAACAGTCGGCTGACAAGGCTATGGCATCCGTATTTTGGGATACACATGGAATAATTTTCATCGACTATCTCCAAAAGTGGCAGACTAACAACAGTGACTATTACATTGCGTTGTTGGAGCGTTTGAAGGACGAAATCGCAGAAAAATGGCCGCATTTGAATAAAAAGAAAGTGCACATGTCGATGAAAACTATGGCAAAATTGAATGAATTCGGCTACGAATTGGTTCCCCACCCACCGTACTCTCCAGATTTCGCCTCCAGCGACTATTTCCTGTTCGCAGACCTAAAAAGAATGCTCGACGGAAAGAGATTTAAGAGCGATGAAGAAGTAATCGCCGAAACAGAGGCCTATTTTGAGGCTAAACCGAAATCGTACTACAAAACTGGTATCGAGAGATTGAAAAATCGTTTCAATCAATGTGTCGCCCTCGAAGGCAACTATATTGATAAGTAAAGTTGAATTTTGCAAAAATATTGTGTTATACTATAAAAAGGCACTGACTTTTCAGCCCATGTTTATTGAAAAATTTCGTGTGCCAAAAGAAGTTGTTAATTACTTAACGGAAACTCTCTGCTACAAATTGCGTTCGCCAACTAATAAGAGCAGAGCGCTAAGTGTAACGTAAAGCACTGGCTTGGGACAGGATGTCAGTACCATTGTTTGGGTGACGTTTATGGTGTTAACAAAATGACAGAGTGTCGTTGTATAAGAGAAGTCACTTTCGCAATAAATGAAGTTGAATTTCAACAACGAGTGTGTTGGCCCGAGAGTGTACACCTTACGATTCAAGGATTTTTTGAGAAAGGTGGTATGCCAGAAGTATTTGATGCAATCGATGGTATTTCGATTGACATTGATGCATTGATTTTGATGAATCAGTTTTCGTAGACCGACATGGCAATTAATTGTATGGCAGTATGCGGATCCGAACTTAGATTCTATTATGTCAGTGCTCACTGGCCGGGAAGTGTGCATGATGCACGAGTATTGCGAATTAGTACGCTGTTCTAAAAAATTGAAAATGTATGGAGGCCTTTTCGCAATACCGTAATATTAGGTGACAGCGCTTGCCCATTAAAAACATGGCTGATTCCACCTTCCACCTCATCTGCAAATACAGTTTCTGTTATCCGATATAACAGGGCACATAAAAAAACACAGCGGTTGATTGAGTGCGCTTCGGTGTTTTGGAAGAAAAGCTTCCATTTCTGAATCACCTAAGAGTTGAGCCCATTTTTGCTGCTAATATAATTAAATGTTGTGTTACCCTATGTGACACAGTTTTATTACCTGACACGTAAGAAGAAGAAAATACCAAACACCAAGAGGAAACAAACGATGAAGTAGAAATTTTGTTCCCAAATCCATCGCAAGATGCACAAAAAAGAGAACAGCAACTTTTAAATTTTTTTCTATTGTAAATCAACAATAAAAACAAAATATCTACATATGTATATATTTATATATTATATTACATATGCCAACAAATGAAAAATTAATAACACATTTTCATTTATCATAATCGTCGTCCTCTGAGTCCTGAGCACCAATTTTTTTCAGCTCCACCATTTGCTAAACTTTTAGTAAAAATCGAGTGAAGATAACCTAGTTGTTTTTCCAACAAAGTAATATCTAGGCTCGTTTTGTAGTTGACCAACTCTAGGTGTTCTATCATCAACTTCCGTTTTTTTAGTATCGTTGATCACTCCTTCGAGGCTAATCTCTTCCTGCCTGTAAATTATTCAATTAATCATATTTATAGTACATCATTTCATTTAATATGCACAACTTTTTAAAATGCTATAATTTTTTTTATTTTTTAACGAATTTTATTGTGCCAAGGCAAAAAATGTTGGAAAATACATCAATTTTCAAATTGTATCAGTAGTTTTTAATACGTCCATCTTTGACGCGAATAATGGCCTTGACACTGCCGAATAAAGCATCGCACGCTGCACGCAAGTGGCTCTGCGGTATTTAGGCCCATTTCCGGCGAAGTGCTTGTTTGAGGTGGTCCAAACTTTGGTGTTTTTTAGTGCCAACCTTCGCCTTCAAAATACCCCAGGTAGAGAAATCCAACGGATTTGCATCCGAAGAATTTGCAATCCACTGTGTCGAAGAAATGAAGTGTGGAACATGATTTTTTAAACCAATCTGGGTTGACGCGCGCTTTGTGAGTCGATGCCAAGTCTTGTTGAAATGTCCACTGTCTCCGACCGAAGTGATTGTTTGCCCAAGGCTTCAATACTGCCTCTAAATCAGTTTCATGATATACGATCGCATTAATTTTGACGCCACGGTCCAAAAATACGAGCGGAGAGCGACCATCGGGGATTATGGCGGCCCAAACTTTCACTATCGGTGTTGCCTGCTTTCTGGTGACCGTCCGAAGGTTTAGATTTCCGAAGGACCTCTCTGGCAAGTAAAGTCGGTCATTTTGTTTTTTGACGTATTGCTCGATAACAAATGGCAACTTATCGGAAAAAACCAAATTCGGCAACTCACCACTTTCGTGCAAGCGTAGTAACTTCTTCGCTCTTTTGACCCTAACTTTTTTCTGTTGCGGTGTAAGATCGTGTGCTTTTCGGAACTTTAATGCCTTGAGCCCAAGCTCATTTTTCAGTATGTGTTGCATCCGTTCCAACGATATGTTGAGCTCACAAGCCATATCGCTCAATTCGAGCCTTCACTTTCCGAACCATTTCTGGTAATGTTGCTGTTTTCTTATGACCACCTCTTTGGCGTTTTGCAACGCTGCCAGTATCACGGTAATGAGCTATGGTTCGAAACACAAATGACTTATTCACGTTGAGGTGCTGGAGGACTCTAACGATAGCTACTTGTGGTTTTCCAGCCAAATACAAGGTTTTCTAATAACGACTTGACAGATTATTTTTTAAATAAAAGGCAAACCATTTAAAATATTTCAAAAACTTTATTATTGGCTTAAAGTACAATGAAAACATTTATGAATGGAACTCGACTTCGTTCATATGGCCACCGCGGGCACGTTTGCAGTGGTCGATTCGTTGGACCCAATTTTCAGTGACTCGGCCACACATTTCGGCCGAAACGGCCGCTATTTCGCGTTCAATGTTGACTCTGAGCTCTTCCAACGTCGTCGGCGTGTTGGCATAAGCCAATTGCTTAACGTAGCCCCACAGAAAATAGTCAATCGGCGTTAAATCGCGCGAACGAGGCGGCCAATCTACTGTCCCATGTCTTGAGATAACACGCTCACTATACTTACTCTTCAATAAATTGATTGTAGCGTGTGCTGTGTGGCTTGTGGCACCATCCTGTTGAAATCACATGTCGTCCAAGTCCATATCTTCCAATTCGGGTCAAAAATAACCGGTGATCATGGCGCGATAACGCTGGCCATTCACAGTAACGTGACGATCGTAATCGTCGACGAAAAAATATGGCCCAATAAGGCGCCGGCATGCAAACCGCACCAAGCACTTATTTTTTGTGGATAAAATGATGATTCATGAAGCACATGTGGGTTTTCACTCGACCAATAACGCATATTTTGCTTATTGACGAACCCATTGAGCCAAAAATGAGCTTTGTCACTGAAAATGATTTTGCGATGAAATTCATCATCTTGGTGCATCTTCTCCAGAAACCAATCGGCAGCGATATTTTCGACACTCACTGACACTGACGGCAACATCACACAACGAATATGTAGACTCATATTTTTGCACTAAACTTATTATTGCCTGTCTACTAGGGCGAGAATTACGACTGAAAATTGGAGTTAACGCTCTTAAAGTTGCAGTCATCGACTCCGAATATTTGTAGAAAATTCTTATAATTTGCAGACGTTGCGCGTTAGTGTGCTTTACCATGATAAAAATGTTGAGTTTACTGAATAAATTGACAGTGACAGTTTGATGATGAGTGAGTGAGTTCAGAAATTAAATTCAAAGTTGTCAAGTCCCTATTGGAAAACCCTATATAAAGCAATCACACTATCACAATTGAATTCCATCGCAGATAACAACACAACTGAGACGCAAATCGTTTAAAAGGCTTGTAAATAATAAAATTATCTGTCATATGTCAAAATTTGAGCTCACAGTAATGAACGGTTTGGAAATTATAGCAGTCTGAAGTTGGTTGCAGTTCGAGTCCGTCAGGATGTATGTATACCTGTTAAGTTTCGCACAGCCTTAGGAAGAGATGCAGAATTATTCTGTGTGGATTCTGGATTACTTCCACTAGCTTGAGAATCTGTAAAAAAAAAAATTGTCAATTTGTAGAAATTTAATTTTTATTTCTCTAACCATTATTGCCAAGTTTCATGGACCCTTCAACTCCGAGGCCAATTATTACTGCTGACTCTTTCCCAGTAATGTCAAGTACAATATTATCACAGGAACTGAGCTTAAAGTCCTTTGCCACCCGAAGATTCCGTTTTTCTAGAGTTGTCTGATACTACAATACTTACGATGGCGTATTTCCTACAATACAATGCCAAAACACATCTCTAATGTAAGTCCAATCTTTTCCCTCAGGAACTTGATTTAAACTTTAAACACTTTTGTTATTAAATCAGAGATTTACATAAAATTTTAGATAAAATTATTATTTTTTTTTTCGCTGATTCTCCGACTCATCCGTGTAAGACTAACTTGTAAGACTGATCAACAAGTCGAGGGAAATTTTTGTTCTGAACAAGTCTAGTGAATTTTGTTGTGTTACAGAATTGGTCTTCACTTGTTGAACAAGTATAGTTAAACAAGTACTTGTTGACTTGTTGACTTGTTGTTCTGTGTTACAGGCCCCAGGTTGTACGGGAGAATAGAGAATGAGCTTCGCAGGTTTTGTCATCATTGCATGCATCGGAATGTCACCACATTTTGACAGGCGGGCTAAAAGAGATTATACTCATTTTGACTCAGTAGTGCCACCTATCTTCCAATTAGGTTACTCATCAAACAGCTCCGTATGATGTTCATAATCTTTTGCAGTATTTCCATTCTTCGTAAGGTTCTTCAAAACTATGCATTTTGATACAGCAAAAAATATTTTAAAGATGACATACATTCGTCTTTTATAATATGGGGTCTATAACTTATTCGTGCGGTTTGCTAAGAGATGGCGTAACTTGTATTATTCCATTGGAACATGCGTTGGAAAGCTACTGTCACTGTACGTCATTTCAGTATATGTCGTTCATTTGAAGCGTAAACAACAATAATTTTTTTTCACTTAAATATGTCAAACTTTGTGCCTGAAAAAGGGTTTTTGCGGGGAGTTCTTCTTCATTACTTTAATATGAAGAAAACTGCTGCCCAAAGTCATCGTATTTTGGTGGAAGTTTATGGTGAACATGCGCTAGCTGAGCGAACGTGCCAAAAGTGGTTTGCACGATTTAAAAGTGGTGATTTTGACTTACTTGGCAGCCAAAAAAGTTTGAAGATGAAGAACTGGAAGCGGTTTTGCATGGATTGTTACTGGTGATGAAAAGTGGATTACGACAACCCTAAGCGCAATAAATCATATGCGAAACCCGGCCAACCAGCCAAATCAACATCAAAGCCGAATATCCATGGCGCGAAGGTAATGCTCTGTATTTGGTGGGATCAGATGGGTGTGCTGTATTATGAGCTGCTAAAACTGGATGAAACCATCAATGGGCAACGCTCCCGAACACAATTAATCTGTTTGAAGAGAGCAGTAGCCGAAAAACGCCCGGAATGTGCGACCAGACACGAGGCAATAATTTTCCATCATGACAACGCTCGGCCCCACGTTGCTATTCCGGTTAAGAACTATTTGGAAAACAGTGGATGGGAAGTCTTACCCCACCCGCCTTATAGCCCAGACCTTGCCCTTTTGACTACCATTTGTTCCGGTCGATGAAGAACGCCCTCACTGAAATACGGTTCACATCAGAGCAGAATATCAAAAATTGGCTTGATTCATTCTTGGCTGCCAAGCCGGCGCAGTTCTTTTGGGATGGGATCCACAAATTGCCAGAAAGATGGAAAAAAGTCATAGCTTCAGATGGGCAATACTTTGAATAATACTATTGTACATGTTTTTCTTAAATAAACGTTCAAATTTAAAAAAAAAAACCGCACAAATTAAAATATATGCCCAATACATAAATTACAATTTAATTAAGTAACGGATATGTTATAATATAAAATAAATTATTCACATTTTGAAAAAAAATAATAAAAATTAATTAAATATAGATACTATGTTATAGAGCCAAACAAAAGGGAGGAAAGTATAAAAGAAATTAATAGGAGATCGAGTAAAGATAAAAGAAAAATAAAAATTTAAAAGGAAAGAAAGTAGAAAAAAAGAAACGTAGAAGAGTGGGAAAGTAGTTATTAATATTGCTTAAGGTGTTGTTGTGCGGCATTTTTCAATAATGTAGCTCCAGTTTCTTGCTCAGCCGTCAAAGGAAATGTGTTCCAAAGGCTGGTAACGTAGATAAAGTAGCGAGGGGTTCAAATAATTAAATACAGGGAATTTGAGATTATGTGTTCTGATAGATTAAGAAAATCATACCTTATCAAATAGATAAGCGGAAAATTTATTTTTAATAATTTTGTGCGTGAACACACAACATCTTAGGTCGAGAAATTGTTTAAGGAAACAGCGAAGAACACAATTTTGGAAGTGTGAAGCGTGGTTGTGTTGGGAAAGTCTGTAAACATATATCTTCATATCTTTAAAGGATATAGGTAACTAATGTTGCGAAACGGAATCAAGGTTCCCATTAACAAAAAATAGTCAATTATAGGCAAAAATGGTGTTTTCACAAGTCTGAGCCTTGTGTCTATAGGTGTGAGGTTAAAAGAGAGCTGTGTACGCCGTCCAGCATAGATTCGCCCAATATCACAATTTATGTGGTCAACAGCGGAAAGTGATCTATTTAATTTGTTACCCAGATAAATGACCACGTCAACAAAATTGAGTTGTCTGCCGTTCAGGTATACTGGTATTTTGTTATATGGATATTAAAATCAGTTTTTATTTGTTTGAGTTGAGATAAGGTCCGTTACATAAAAACCGGTCATTAATTTTAAACAGCTCTTCATTTGAAGGGGAAAAGGGTCGGAAAATCGTTATAGATTATTGAATCTCGGCGCGCGGTAACTAGTTTGTAGCAGCTGCCCTTTCTTATTTCTCTCTTTTTAACGGGTACACCTAGTGTACAATTTTAAAAAAATAAAAAAAACTAATTTCTTTCCCCATCTTATTCACGCTCTGTCGTCATAGTACACAAAGTCGTATGAAGAGCTATTCATCGTGAGGTTTAATTTATAATGTAAAATAAGACACACAAATTTGAAACTAAACTTAAAAATGTTATTATCGATTAAAAGGACAATTCATGGCATTTACTTATTAAAAATGATATCATGTAAATGTTGGCCAGGACTACGTCTGAGGTGGTCCATTCGAAATGTCCAATTTTGGGCGACTCGTTCAAGCATAGCGACTGGTATCTCGGAGAAAACACGAGTAATGTTGGCTGAAGACCTGAGACTTTACATATCCCCAGAGAAAATAGTCCAACGGTGTGATATCGCACGATCTAGGCGGCCAATTTTACGTAGCAAAACGTGAAATTAAGTGTTCACCAAAATGATTTCTCAACAAGTCTATTGTTTAATGCGCTGTATGGCTCGTAGCGTCATCTTGTTAAAAACAGAGCTCACCGAGACCATGTTTTTGAATTTTAGGAAGCACATTGTCCGTTAATATGGCACGATTACGGTTACCATTGACGATAGCACTCTGATTTGACTCATTTTTGAAGAAATGTGAATCAATGATTCCACAAGCCCATAAACCACACCATACCGTTGTTTTTAATGGATGCAAAGGTAGCTCTTGGTACTCTTCGGGTAGCTGTTCAGCCCAATTACTGCAATTTTGTTTATTAACGTATCCATTGCGCCAGAAATGGGCTTCATCACTATAAAACACCGGATTTTCATTGAGTTTTTCCAGAGCCCATTCACTGAAAATATGACGCAAATTCAAGTCGTCTGGCTTCAATTCTTACACAAGTTGAATTTTGTACACTTCTAAGCCGAGATCCTCACGTAAAATACGCCAAGTTGTCGAATAAGCCAAGCTAAGCTCCTGAGAATGACGACGAATCCATTCGTCACGGTCTTCGCGTACACTCTCAGCTACAGCTGCTATAGTCTTTTCACTACGTGCTTGATGTAGTCTTACAAGTCAAGTGTCATCCACTAATGTAAACTGGGACTCAAATTTCCGAATGGTATTGTCAGTAGTGGTTTCAGTAGATCGGTTCCTCGAATCGCAAGAAAAACATTTCTCACAGAATGCTGATTTTCGTAATACAGCTGAAAAATTTGGAGACGCTGTTGTGATGTAAGTTTCTTACGATGACTTGCAAAACGATACTGAATAAAAATTATAAAGTAGTTTGATAGGAGTCCTGCGTGATCCTATTGCCTATTGATAATCAAACCTCACGATGAATCACCCCTTAATACGATTTCGGTTTTTATTGTTGACCTTTAGGCATTCAGAAATGCATGAATAGGTCTACTTTTTCGTTTATAACTACGTCACATGTTTTTGAAGCCAGACACATTTAGTTTTACTGTGCCTGCGATACCGAGCACTTCGTAAGTTATTTTAGTAAAGATGAGTAATCAATCTCTGTGGCTCTGCGGTATTTTGGCCCATTCCCGGCGAAGTGCTTGTTTGAGGTGGTCCAAACTTTGGTATTTTCTAGTGCCAAGCTTCGCCTTCAAAATACCCCAGACAGAGAAATCAAACGAAGAAATGAAGTGTGGAACATTGTTTTTTAACCAATCTTGGTTGAAGCGCGATTTATGAGACGGTGCCGAGTCTTGTTGAATATCCACGGTCTCCGCCTAAAATGATTGTTTGCCCAAGGCTTCAATACTACCTCTAAGACAGTTTCACGGTTAACGATCGTATTAATTTTGACGCCACGGTCTAAAAATACGAGCGGAGAGTGACCATCGGCGATTATGGTGGCTCAAACCATCAACATCGGTGCTGCCTGCTTTCTGGTGGCCGTCCGAAGGTGCAACTTTTTGAAGGACCTCTCTGGCAAGTAAACTCGGTCATTTACTCAAATTCGACAACTCACCACTTTCGTGCAAGCGTAGCAACTTCTTCGCTCTTTTGACCCTAACTTTTTTCTGTTGCGGTGTAAGATCGTGTGCTTTTTGGAACTTCAATGGTTTGAGCCATCAACGATATGATGAGCTGACGAGCCATTTTTCTTCCACTTCGACGCGGATTTCGCTCAATTCGAGCCTTCAATTTCCCAATCATTTCTGCCGATGTTGCTGTTTTTTTATGACCACCTCTATGGCGTTTTGCAACGCTGCCAATATTACGGTAACGAGCTATGGTTCGAGGTACAAATGATTTATTCACATTGAGGTGCTTGAGGGCTCTAACAGCCAAATATAAAGCAATCACACTATCACGTTTGAATTCCATCGCAGATAAAAAATCTTCAACACAACTGAGACGCAAGTAGTTTAAAAGGCTTATAAATAATGAAATTATCTGTCATGTGGCAAAATTTGAGCTCACTGTCATGAACAATTTGGAAATTATAGTAGTCTGAAATCAGCTGTCCGCTGAAAAACTATCACAAAATAGTGATAATAATATTGTGATTGATCCAACTCAAGGATATTGCATTACTCAGTTTGTTTCGTTTTTTTTTATGCAATTTGCAATTTAGTAATAAGTAAAACTAAAAAATTTTAACTTTTAATCAAGCAAGTAAAGAATAAGGTTGAAAGTTCAAAATTGCTCTTATTTGTAAATGAGGTGTTTCGTGCATCAATTCCGGGTCCATGATTGAAAATGCATATCAAATAAATAGACGTTTAGTAGCTGTGATGCGTCTTTTGGGTATCGAAATAAATGGAACTAATTTTTCTTACGGTTTCATGGATTTAGCAAGTAAATTTTATCATCAAACTTTCATTGGATGATTCACGAAGGCGCAGAGAGTTGGTTCGCTTATCGCCGCGCGGAAGCTGAAGGAATGAACTTGACTAGGTTCAAGCACGACTGTATCCCACTTGATCCAAATGTTAAGGCCAATACGTAGACTAATAACGAAAGCTAAAATGGATTACTTTGGCATTTTGTTCCGAAACACCTCCCCAGTGGTCTCAAAACTATTGAATAATCAAATTGCTTTACTACTTCAATATTCAATGACGGTTATACATTTATTTTAAAAATATTTAATGTGATATGAGCGATAATTGAACCTGCAACTAGAGATTATTTCGCTAGCAGAGATGAAACAGGACTACGAGTAGCAGAGCATCGTCAATGGGTTACCTCGAAAAAGGCCCATCATCTCGAAGAAGATGGGCTTTAATAGCCCAGCAGGTGCTTCTTCAAGAAGGGGAAGGTGAATTATCTGGGCCTGGAATAGCAGATTAGTTCTTAGTATGATTTTTATTTTATTTATCGGAATTACATCATTGAAATTTTCTGCAGTTGTAACTCAAAGACGAATTATCCGATCGTTTTGATTTGTATGAAAAATATAATTTTGGCGGGCCAAAAATCATCAAATTTTCGGGAAAAATTCTAACTTTTTCTTTTAAAACTCTGCCATTTCCTTAAATTTAAATTTTTATTTTCACAGTCGAGGATCATTGTTTAGGCACTTGCTTCTAGCTTAATTATCTTTTTCGTTTTTTTTTTATTTCAGCCACGGTAAAGGCCGCAATCATTGTGGCAGTGGAGGACATTTTTTTTTTTATGACTTGGTAGATAGCGAGTAATTCGCTGAAATTCTATTTTTTTCTTTTAAAAAGTGTCAGTGTACGAATATACTCGTATTCATTATTTATGGATAAATATACTCTCCAAATTTTAAAACATTTGATGTAGTATTTTTCTCTAAAAAAAACTCCTATTTTTTGCGGTCACACTAGGTGTAAACCGAGTAAAAAAGCTTATTTTATTATTCGTTGGGTAAGGTTACCCAAGATGACCAAAAGTAAGGTATTCGGAGTGATAGATCAAAAAAAAAAAAAAAGAAGACAGAATTTTGATCTTAAACAATTCGAAAATGTAGAAAAGTCTTTCACTAGTTCGTCAGCAAGAAACTGAAAATTGATGACGAAATCAATATAAGAGTACGCAGAGTACTGCGATCTATAATTTAGTGACGTGTTCTAAAATTATTAATAATAAGGTTTGTAATGGTAAAGTGAATTTTAGTGCATGCCAAAAACAAGGACTTGAAGTAAACTGTAATAAATGTGATCAAACGTACATTGACTCAGGCAAGAAAATAGGACAATCGTATGAAATAAAACGACGATTTATTATTCTAATGCCTTTGTTAGGTTTAGTTCTCGCAGTGTGCATTAAATTTTGTGGTCTAATGGACTTATTTTGCAGTTTCCTGACTCAAACAGTGTACGATTCTTACATCAATAATTGAGGACGGCTAGGTCCTCAGCAAGTCCAGTTGGTTTCGAAATATAGATCTTACTTTTGGTAAATATTTGATAAAAAGACAGATTAGATTCGGACCAAGTATAGACCCCTGAGGAACTCCTGTTGTTAAGAGGCCGAATTCTGACTAGGCGTTGTTATAACTGACTCTTTGATAACGTTTGTTGAGATGATTATAAATAAGGCGCACCGAATTTTCACTAAAGCCAAAATATATTCTAAATATCTGACACGTCATGGCAAACATAGCACCGAAAATTGACCTCTATCAAAGTCAACCCTTATATCGCCGAAAATTTTGACCATAGCGGTAGAACAGCTACAATTAGCCAGACTGAATTGGGGATAACAAACCGTGTTGCCTGGTGAGCAAGAGCTTTCTAAATTGGTAAGATGATTATAAGTCTAAAGTCAGTTACCAAAGAGGACAGGGACTTTTTCGAATAGGATTTGAAGTTATAATCAATTTTTGAAAAATGTGTTCATAATTTAAAAAAAAAAAAAAGGATTTATTTTTCGAAAAAGCCATGAATTGCTTTTCCGCAATTCCGGATGTTTTTTCCGTATTGTGTCTCGCGAACGGCGCATAATTTCAAGGTAATACTGCTTATTGGCCTACGACTCCTAATGCACTACGCCACGGTAATTGAAAAAAAAAAAAAAAAAAAAAAAAAAAAAAACAGTGATCAAAACTTTGATATATAATCGAACTTGGCTTGCTTTTCTTAGTCTTTTCTCTCCTGGGTACTTCTATTGGGACGATTGGGCTTTGATTTCAAAGTCGTAATCATATATCCATGATCCCTCATCAGTTATTACTCTTTTGAGCAAGTCAGGATCATCATTGAAGTCATTCAAGAGTTCCTGGGAGATGCTTCTGATCAAAATTCAGAAATTTCGGAACAAACTTCACTGACACTGACAACATAGAAAAAAAATTGCATGATATGAGTCGACCGATATACCAACAATTTCTCTTATGCTAATTCGATGAATTTGCAAAACAAATTTCCTCACAGCTTCGACGTTATCATCTTTTGTTGATATGCTGGGCCGTGCTGAGCGAGGTTCGTCATTGGCATTTTCTCGGCCATCTGGAAAGAGTTTGTACCACTTGTAAATATTTTTTTTTACTAAAAGCAGACCCACCGTATGCCACCGTCAACATTTCAAGTATTTTAGAGCAGTTGATTCTATTTTTTACACAAAATTTAATGCAAATTCTTTGCTCCATTTTGAAAATTGGAAAAATTGAAAAACGCCGACCACACCAAAAAACGTTTAACCTTTCTATCTGTCAAAAACAAACTAAGCATGCTATATACTTGCATCTGTGACAATATGTTCGGAACAAAAAAAAAAAATCGGTAATTGATTGTACGTTGCACTCGAAATTTCAAAAGTGACCTTACTTTTTGATCATATCTCGTATATTCGTATACCTATATTCTTTTTCAGGATGTAGAATGGCACAACATACTAAAATTTCATGAAAGTCCGAGCTGTGGGGATTCAAAGACATACATAATTACCAAAAGGCACTAGAAACTGGTTTTCATTTGTTTATTATGGTCTTTGACAGCTTGAAAATGTTTGTTATATAGGGTTTTCCAATAGAGACCTGACAACTTTGAATTTAATTTGTGAATGCACTCTTTCACTAATCGTCAAACTGTCACTGTCAATTTATTCAGTAAACTCAACATTTTCATCATGGTAAAACACACTAACGAGCAACGTCTGCAAATTATAAAAATTTTCTACAGATATTCGGAGTCGATGACTGCAACTTTAAGAGTGTTAACTCCAATTTTCGGTCGTAATTCTCGCCCTAGTAGACAGGCAATAATAAGTTTAGTGCAAAAATATGAGTCTACATATTCGTTGTGTGATGTTGCAGTGTTAGTGAGACAACGGGTTGGTCGAAGTGTCGAAAATATTGCTACGTCCGTAGCAAACAATCCAAATCAGTCAATTCCAAGGCGTTCTCAAGAATTGAGCATCGCTCAGACCACATTATGGCGTATTTTGCGTAAGGATCTTGGTTTACACCCATACAAGATCAAGCTGACTCCAGAATTGAAGCCGATGGACCATTTGAAGCGACGTACGTTCTCCGATTGGGCTTTGGAGAAGATGCGCGAAGATGATGAATTTCATCGCGAAATCATCTTCAGAGAAGAAGCTCATTTTTGGCTCAATTGGTTCGTCAATCAGGGTCAGGTGAAAACCCACATGTGCTTCATGAATCACCACTTCATCCACAAAAAATAACTGTTTGGTGCGGTTTGCATGCCGGCGGCGTTATTGGGCCATATTTTTTCGTCGACGATTACGATCGTCACGTTACTGTGAATGGCCAGCGTTATAGCGCCATGATCACCGATTATTTTTGGCCCGAATTGGAAGATATGGACTTGGACGACATTGATTTATTGAACAGTAAGTATGGTGAGCGTGTTATCTCAAGACATGGCCAGTCGATTGGCCGCCTCGTTCGTGCGATTTAACGACGATTGACTATTTTCTGTGGGGCTACGTTAAGTCATTGGTTTATGCCAATACGCCGACGACGTTGGAAGAGCTCAGAGCCAACATTGAACGTGAAATAGCGGCCGTTTCGGCCGAAATGTGTGGCCGAGTCGTTGAAAATTGGGTACAACGAATCGACCGCTGCAAACGTGTCCGCGGTGGCCATATGAACGAAGTCGAGTTTTATTCATAAATGTTTTGATTGTACTTCAAGCCAATAATAAAGTTTTTGAATTATCTCAAATGGTTTGCCTTTTAATTAAAAAAAAAAATTGGCAAGTCGTTATTAGAAAACCCTATATTTGCCAAACATGGTGGACATGGACATGGTGAAGACGTGAAAACGAGAAGACCAGATCAGAAAGTATCATAGAACAAATGATTAAAAGCCAACGAAGAAAACATTTACCGTTTCCTGAGACATAGCATTTCTCCATTCAAAAACAATTGGTGAATGAGAGGTGGATTCTTAAATGTTTCACCGGATAAATGAAAGTGGAAGACTTTCTAACAAAAGAAAACATCGGCTGACTTTAAAATCTAGAAGATAGCAGCATTATCAGAATTAGAAAATAAACAAATAAATTTGAATCAGTAAAATAAAATTGACCTCTTGGGGACCAGCATCTTTGAATTTTTTTCTTTTTTTTCTTTCTATCCGAATGAAATTCGGCGCTTCATACTTTGTCTCAAGTTTTGAGCTTGTGATGATGATGATGATCATTATTAAGGATTTTGCAGTAGATTCGCCAAGATATGATTTCTGTGAACTCACGCACACTATACCTTGGCAGTTGTCATATTTTTGTTGAAGATTGTCTATCGTCTAAAGTTAAACGGTTCAATCAAACTGACAAGCAAACAATTGAGCGTTTATCGACTGAGGGCTGTTCGTAAGAGCTGGGCATCTCTCGAATGTTCCTGTGGCCCTGTTTAAGAAAGACTTGCCTACATGTAACCAAGAGCTAAAGTCAGATGAAAAATGTGTACGTCGAACTGAAAGATGATCTAGATTTTCAGCGAACATTTGTCCACAGTGACTAATCGGTTTTGGTTAAATGCCTTTTTCAATAAACAAAGTTATCTCATTTAAGCAACTGAACAGCTGGTTTTATTCCAACAGCAGTCTACGTATACAAAAAACTTAATTGTGTGGTGTGGTTTTCATGTCGGAAGATATAATATGCTGCGAGTCAGTTACACTCAATGGACCAGGTAAGCCAACTTTGTATTTCTGAGATAAATTGGTAATGGAAGTCTCGGACCATATGACAGGACACTTGCTACACCGTTCGTGCCATAGTCGACTTATT
Organism: Volucella inanis; assembly: GCA_907269105.1. Classification (NCBI taxonomy): domain Eukaryota; kingdom Metazoa; phylum Arthropoda; class Insecta; order Diptera; family Syrphidae; genus Volucella; species Volucella inanis. The sequence goes on from OU026155.1 coordinate 71,029,781, forward strand.
GAAGACGAGGTTTGGTTAACATAAAGTCGTCAAAAATGGGCCATAGCATGCCATTCATTATTTCTGCTTCTAGGAGTATCTTCGGAAGTTGTCATGGCGAACTAATGCCATTATTCATTTTTCAGTACGGTTTCGCCATTTACATGCTTGTGATGTAGCTTACTCTGTTTCGATCCAGGATTCAACTTCATGTAGCTAAAATACCATCTCCAGCTCAAACTCGATAGATATTTCACTTTTAACGAGTTTGAATTGCTATCGGACCCCTTTTAAGTGTTGCATCCTTATATGGTATCCTCATACTGAAATCGCCATTGCGTACGATTTTAATATACACAATTCTGGAAAGCTTCGACTTTCTGGACAGAAAAGACCCGAAGAACGGTATGTGGAGATCTTCCCTGCAACTATACCAACTAAACCAAGCTTCTCAATGAAGCCACACGAATGCCTGACATTGATATTCATACCGCCAATAATCTGGACTTGTTTTTAACCTTTCACACTGATAAGTACATCGTTGATGTGCTTATAGACTTCCTTGTCATATCATCTAATTTCTCGTATACAAGTCACACAATTAAAGATAAAATTCCTTAAAGTACGGCAATACGAGAAAACCAGTTAGATCAAAACTAAGACATTCTTTAGGAATTTAAAATACTCCTTGTATTTCCTCGATACCAACGATGATATGACCACACTTTTCTCTTTGGAATGAGATTAATAATTCCGAGGAGCGAAATCAAGCCAAAAGAAAAGGCGTTGTTTGCCTCAAGCTGCAAAGAGGAAGGTAACTATTTTTTTCGTTTTAACAAGATACAAGACCCATTTGATAGAGGATAACGGAGAAAAAATCAAACAAGTCAAGAATGACTATAATATATCATCTCATCGTTTTACACTAAGACCAGCTCAACACTTTCAGATTATGTCATGTCTTCACGTATATTTGAGCCTGTCGAACATGTGACGAATCCACTTTTGCACTTATATCATCAATCTGGCAAAAACAAGGTAGGCATTGGCATTTGAAAGAGTTTGGCATTAAACTCTTCTGTCTAAAATGCCTGCATTTGGTAACGATGAATCAACTCTTCAATGCCCTTTCGGAACGTTCAATTCAAGTTAATTTGAACAGTTTAAAGTCTAATATCTACAATCTAAATGCTATGCAAAAATATAGAACAACTAAAGATCTTTGATGCTTACAGTTTCTTTTAAACTAGTACATTCCTCAGTTGACGACGGTACTCTCTGCTTTTCATATTCTTTCCCGGACTCACGTCACTTTCTTTTATTTTTAAAATGGGAACTGTAGCCTGTGTTAAGCTTTTATATTCTGGTTTAGATAGCATAACTAATTGCAAAACTACCAATCGAGCGCAATTGAATGTTTTCCAAAACAATGCTATCTACTGGCGATAGAGATAGATTCAAACACGCAGCCATTATTCATGAGTGACACTTGCATCGTGGAAACCGAGAAACTTTCTATTCGAAACATTGGAATTTCTGCATAAATGCTACAAAATGACTAAATTTCCTTATAAGTTAATCATCCGCCCAAAACTGGAGGACAATGCTCACATCTGGTCAGGTGCCCCTAAGATTTCCCTACACCTGCTGGGTAAGACTCAACGAGGTGAACTTAAATTCAAACGTGACGACAACAGCAACCTTCAACACCGACGTTATACCGTATGCCATACCTTGCTCTATTGATATATTCACCATCAGTACCATTCTACAGCTTCAAGTCCCCAACCATAACACCCGTCTCGCTATTACAGTTTATTAATTTTTGTTTCTAATCCTCGAAGCATTTCTAATAAGCACTTTTTGGTATAGCCTTGATCTCTTTCAGCGATGCCGTTTTTATTTCCTCAATCGTCGCAAACTGTCGTTCTTTCACAGGTCTCTTCAGTTTTGGAAACAAGAAAACGTCGCATGGGACCAAATCCGGTGAATATGGTGGATAAGGCATGATTCTTGTGTTGTTTTTCCACAAACCCGGACGTTTTTTTTTTTTTTGCATGACTTCAAGGTAATACTCCTTATTGACAATACGACTTTGAGGTTAAAACTCCTGATGCTCTACTCCAAAAAAAAACTACCGAAAAAAACAGTGATCAACACTTTGACATTTGATCGAACTTGACGTGCTTTTTTCGGTCTTCGCTCTCCTCCCATAACCATGAACTCATGATTCGTCACCAGTAACGATCCTTTTGAGCAAGGCAAGATGCTCATACGACGGTTCTTCTGATCAAAATTAAGAAGATTCGGAACAAATTTCGCTGAAACAAAACATCCGAAAAAATTGCATGACACGAGACAGATATGCCAACATCCTCAGCAATTTCTCTTATAGATATTCGATTTTCCAAAACAATTTTCTTCACAGCTTCGATGTTATCATTTTTTGTTGCCGTTCAGAACGAAGTTCGTCAGTGGCATCTCCTCGGCCATTTTGGAAGAGCTTGTACCACTTGTAAACATTTTTTCTACTTAGAGTAGACTCACCGTGTATTTAACCTTTCTATCTGTCAAAAACAAACTAAGCATTCCATTTATGGGGTGATTCATTGTGAAGTTTGATTTTCAATAGGCTTTTTTTGACAGATCACGCGTGACTTCCACCAAACTGCTTCGTCATTTTTGTTCAGTTTCGTTTGCAAGTCATCACGGAGAAACTCACACTACACCAGAGTCTTCAAATTGTTCAGCTGTATTACGAAAATCAGCGTTCTGTGAGAAATGTTTTTTGTGCGATTCAAGGAACTTATAATCAACCTACTGAAACCACTATTACCAATACCATTCGCTAATTTGAATCCCAGTTAACATAAGTGGATGATACTCAACCGGTTATACCACATCCAGTACGTAGTTAAGAGACTATAGCAGCTGTAGATGAGAATGTACGCGAAGACCGTGACGAATCGATTCATCGTCATTCTCAGCAGCTTGGCTTAGCGTATTCGACAACTTGAACTTGGCGTTGACTTAAAAGGGTTCGAAATTCAACTTGTGCAAGAATTGAAGCCAGACGACTTGAATATGATTTTCAGTGAATAGACTCTGGAAAAACTCAATGAAAATCCGGTGTTTTATCGTGAAATTTAGTTCAGTGATGAAGCCCATTTCTGGCTCAATGGATACGTTAATAAACAAAATTGCCGTATTTGTGCTGATGAACAAACCGAAGAGTACCAAGAGCTACCATTACATCCATTAAAAACAACGGTATGGTATGGCTTATGGGTTGGTGGAATTATTGGTCCATATTTCTTCAAAAATGAGGCAAATCAGAATATTACAGTCAATTGTGACCGTTATCGCGCCATGATAACGGACTATGTGCTTCCTAAAATTCAAGTACATGGTCTCGGTGAGCTCTAGTTTCAACAAGACAGCACTACGAGCCATACAGCGCGTGAAACAATGGACTTGTTGAGAAATCATTTTGGTGAGCACTTAATTTCACGTTTTGTTACGTCAAATTGGCCGCCTAGATCGTGCGATATCACGCCTTTCAACTATTCTCTCTGGAGATATGTAAAGTCTCAGGTCTTCAGGAATAAGCCATCTACGATTGATGCTTTGGAAACCTACATTACTCGTGTTATCCGCGAGATATCAGTCGCAATGCTCGAACGAGTCGCTCAAAATTGGACCTTCCGAATAGACCACCTCAGACGTAGTCATGGCCAACATTTACATAATATGATTTTTAAAAAATAAATGCCATGAATTTTTCTTTTAATCAATTGTAAAAATTTTAAGTTCGCCTTCAAATTTATGTATTTTATTTTGCATTATAAATTAAACCTTAAGATGAATCACTCTATACTTGAAACTGTGAATACATATTCGGAACATGTGTACCAACACAGCAAAAAAAATAAAAAATCAATAATCGAATGCAAGTTGCCCTCGAAATTTCAAAATTATTCAAATTACTTTAGAAACACATCTCGAACAACTAACTTACGCATACAATTTGTTGTGGATTTGTCACACTTTACGGCGTTCTATTGTAAAGTGGACCATGCCATCCAGTGAACCTTATCAAGAGACGAGTGAGCCTCTAGGTAGACATAAAATGATGACGATGGTCAAGCAAAGATCCAAGTACGATGGGGCGCAGGCGTACCTTTAGACTTGTTCCCCATGATAGGTAAGACGAACCAGTTAGATTGGATCTAGTGATTCAACACGTGTCAACACGTGTATTTGCCCTTATAGAAAACCTCATTGCTCTACAGAATTTACTGCGCATATACAATATTATAATCATCACATCTAGTTAAACTGGAAAATTTTGCGCCATATGCTCAAATAATAATAATTAAAAAAAAAAATAAAACAATTTTAAATGGTGTAGGAACGATCAATTGTTGTGATATATGTGAAACCTTTACTCCTTTTAAAGTAGATGGGGATCATTTATAGAACACAAAACCTTCTAAATGACAACCTCGGCTTACCCTTTTCACTCTATCTCTGCGATGGCAACTTCAGTGTTCGCTTTCGATGTTGAAATTGTTATCGGATGTCTGACGTAGACTTTGCTTTTAACATAACCCCAAAGAAAGAAGTTATGTCGCACTGCCAATGGGTGTCCCAAAACGTAAAATTACGCGAACAGGAAGCTGCGGATTGAGTCGATTATTTCACGACTTTTATGGCTCCATATCCTCGAGCTCCGGCCACATTTTTTTTTTTTTTTTTTATTATTTCTCGATTGTATGCTGCTTTGACCCTAATGGCTTTTTTGGCCTCATTTTCTGCCATTATCTCCTGAATAACTCGTGGATTTTCGGTGCAACGGATGTAGCTATATATAAATGTGACCACCAATGTGGAAATGGGCCTCATCCGAAAAAACGATTTTCATGCAAAAATAAATGTCGGCATGCATATTTTCTAGGACCCAATCTGAAGCCGGTGTTCGACTCTGTTCAGTTCTTACGTCAAAATTCGATGCACTGTATATGAGGATATTTCAAGCTTCTGAGAAAGATAGCAAATCCTCATTTGGGCCTTTGCAACACTTTCCTTTAGTGCAGCAATATTTTCCATTGAGCGTCCAAGGCGAACACGTTTCGGCATCTTGTACTAAGTCCGTCGCTTGGAATTTTTTGATTATATTGCGCAAAAGCCTCTCAGAAATATTTATATAATAATAATACACGAATTTTTCGTATCATTGCCGCGATTGAACGTGAATTTTCGTAATCAAATTCAATGATCTGGACTTTTTCTTTCACGATAAATTTTTAAATGGCATCTGTCACTATAAGCCAACCCCACATATTTCACCTGTAAAATATAAGGTTTTCAAATTATATACCTCTTGTTGCAACACAAATTATTTAATTTAATACGACGTTTTGCAATCCTAAGTATTGGGTATCTGAAACTGGCTATATACTTGTTCAAAACTTTAATAAAATACACAAAAGATTCTTTTCAAAATTTATATTTCACATGTTTCTTTTCTTTTATTTATAATATACGACAAATATTATTTTGATAATTTTTTTTTTTTTTAAGTTTTTCTCTTCTTTATTTATAAATGAAAAATAACTAAACTTTGAATATAATTTTAATTTTAATTTTTTTTATTTGCTTTTTGTTTAATTTGTTCTGATTTTTAATAATATTAATAGTTTACACATTGATTTTAATTCTGTTCTTTTATTTTGTAAAACTTAATCTATTAACTAAATACCAATACGCTTATTATTTTACTTAACATCTGATTTATATTTTACACAAATTTACAAAAAAAAAAAACAAATATCATTGTATGTATGTACTTCATCCAGCTTTTGAATTCATAAATAACTAAAAAAATATATATATAAAAAAAAACTAAAAAATCTATATATGATTTAAATGTTTTGGAAAAAAGAAAAATTATATGGAAAAGTTTTAGTGCTCTTTTATTTTGTTGTATTCTTCGTGTAAACAATTTTGCTGGGTATTTTTAAATCGAAGTTGTATTGCACGAAATAAATTAAATTATAATTATGTATCTACAAGTTATGGATTTTTAATTTGCTTCATGAGATTCTTTGTTTTTTCTTTCATGTTGTGGATATTTTCCTTGGCCGTTAATCAACTCTAGCAAAGTGGTTAAATAATTATATCCAGCAAAGCCAATAAAGGGCAGTGTTTAGTTTTTTAGAAGGTTACGAGACGAGCTAATACTACAATGTTATAATAATATACTACATAGATTCTAGCTCAATAAAAATAAGGCGTTCATGACACACTGGAAAACAGCTTTTTTCATAGTACAAAGTCATGAGCCACATTGAAGATTATTGTATACCTGACTGCTCAAAACTCGTTTTTTAGCGAAAAAAAAACACACATTACGAAGATATTCTAATGCCCTTCATTGAAAGGGTCTTACGATGTTTGCATATCAACGAAACCATCTAATTTTTTAATAAAAAAGAAAAACAACATAGCAAATTAAAAATCCCTGAAACTTTAGGTTTTAAATAATAATCAGAATGTGCAAGGTATTAGATTTACTTTGATTTATAATGTTTTTTACAAATTTTCTCTATAAGGAATCCTAATAATTTTTTCTTCTTCTACTATCCCAATAGCTAGTCTAATTTTTGTTTTATTTTGTATATCGTCTCGATCCTGTTTTCTATTTTTTTGTTTATTAATTTTTTTTTTTTATGTATACGATTTGTCTATCAGCTAGGCATTTGATTCTTGTTTATTGAAATTTTACTCACATATATTTTACAAAGCTCTAATAAACAAACTATGTGTTAAAACGAAATTGTAAAAACAAATTTATTAAAAAAAAAAAACTTTAAGGAATGTTATAATTATGCTTTGTTTTTTAAATTTAGTAATTAAGTTTGTTTTAATTTTTTATTCCATTAGAACTTAACTTAAAACTAAAAAAAAAATAATCTAATAATAGTTACAATTCTGCGTTTTTTTTTTTTTTTTTTTGTTCTTCTTATTGTGTGTAATTTTTATTTATTTATTTATTTTTTTTTTTTGTTTTAATTTGTAAATTTACGATTTATCTATGTAAATAGGATCGGTTTTGGTGTTAAACGGCCGGCCACACCCTGGAAATAAAACAGAAGTAAATATCACGTTAGTAAAATATACCCAAAACTATAAGAGAAGTACAAAAAGAATGGGAAAGAATAAGATTATATAGTGCGATGGTTAATAAAGAGAAGGACTAAATGCATAAGGTTTTCTTTTTACAAATCGAAGACTTAGAAAAATAAAGAACAAAACGAAAATAGGTGATGTCGATATTTACCAGGTTAGAATAGGTAAGATAACTAAAATAATTGACAATTATGGGTTTTTTTTACAGAGAACTAGCTGATATTGTGATTGAAATCTTGACATTCGCCACTTTTTTAGACATTGTTTCGAAACAGACATAAATGATGCGGTGAGTTTGAACAGAGATTATAATTCTAAGCTGGATAGATTACAAAATGAAAAGTAAATAATTAGTTCTTGCACAACTTTAACATTATCAGCGTGAATTTTTTTTATATAGAACAGCTATAGAAATAATACCGAATTAGAAAAAGAGAACTTACGGGTTCTAAAGTTATTTAAGTTATTCCTACTTAGAACCAGAAGGGAGGAAATAAACCAGTCTGTAGATAGAAATAATTAGCGAAAGCTTAAGGTATACAGTATCCCCTTTAAATACTTAAACACAGTGTGAGAAAAATGAAAAATAGGTTGTGGAAAAATATTAGTAAGCCCTAAAAATCTTTATCTATTTTCACCAGCCTGGAGGTTGTGAAACTCGTCCTGAGAGACGTGTCCCGAAAGTAGCTGATGGCATTAATCCATTGGAGTTCAACATCAAAGATATAACATAGCCACACAAGAAGTAATTGAGAGGTTTTAAACTTCCGACTTCCGAAGACAATCCAATAATCGATTTCTCAATCACTGGATCATTAATCATTGTTGGACGCTGATAAAGTGAGCTCCATCCACATAGGGATGCAGAGATTCTCGTAATCTTCTATATGCTCCGCAAATTAAAAGCCAATGAAGTTTAAGTGATTTGGTTGTGTTCTTCTCGTATTCATGACGATTTTGAGAACAATACTGAACATAAATGTCAAGGAACTGCTTAAAACGATAACAAATTCAAAATTATGTATATTGCAAGGTCTATCAGTTAAAACAAGATCTCTTACATTTCTGAAAACTCATATATCATCAATGAAGTGACATAAATTTCTGTCCGTAACAACCAGCTATACAGCGACAAATCCGGCTCAAAGAGCTTTCGAGTCTAGCTCCGATGGACGGAACAGGAGAGGTCGACCGCATCTAATGTGGAGTACAGAAGTGCTGGGAGTGCTCAACCATTTTACAGTGGGTCGCTGCAGGTAACTGGCGAGAGATTTTGCCATCTGGAAAGGACTGTAACAACGCCACCTTAATAAGTTAATAAAAATTAGCTTTTTCATCACTTTATACAACGATGCAGATGATTGGTTTAATTTGGCTCTGCTAAGAGACTTCGGATATTCCTCTAATAAGGTCAAATTCAAAGAACATAAATACCGCCTACATACCTTCCAAACAAAATTGGTTTCATGTGAAAAAAGCCAAGCTTTTCAGCACCAAAATTTCAATGTCATGAATACTTTTTGTGAGAAATCTACGCGAGAACAACGCTGGAAAGTTTTTATGCCGAAAAAGAACCTGTTTAGCTGCGAAGCACATTTTTATACAGATGGCTATGTCAATAACCGAAATACGTGTTACTGGTGTTTCAGAATCCTAGAGAACGCCATCAAAAACTTTTATAATACCCACAGTGTCGTGTTTGTTTTCTACGAAGCACACCATTACACTTTTTAATTAGAAAGGAACAGTGACTTCTGAATGATCAATGAGTTTCCGTTGCCAAAATGCAGCTGTATCCAAACAATGTGCTAGTTCAGAGCAAAACGATTCCACTCAGCAGACAGACCACTTTTTGTGTGATTACCTTAACATCAAATCACAATCCTCAAGCGATTGAGACCTGGCTGGAATATATCCACCGCTAACTAATTGAATTTTTTATTTTTTTTTGACCACAGATTGGACTTTATTTCACAAACTGAGACACTTTAGATATAGAAACACTTCACTGAATATACTGGTACGTCTCTTGTACCCTTTTGGATCTAAGCTTCTTTGATATGAGATCCCAGAGAACTCTATTGTTCTTCAAAATAATTGTTCTTCAAAAAAATGAATAATGTCGCGTTGTTTTGTTATCATTAACCGTATGCTTTGAATAGCATCGTACCTTAATCTTCAGTACTTTCACAGTAAATGTCGGTACTTGCTGAAATTTCGCGTGCCTTAAGTAGAGCAAAAGGGCTATTTTACCACAGTTAGGCCTCAGATTCGCTTTCACAAATGTTCTAAGCAAGCCTTATAAATCAACTGCACGTCTTTGTTTTATTGCCCATACAGCTTCGTTTAGTTTCCATTATGTAGAATTTGACATTTTCTCATCAATTTCAATAGTAAAAAGAATCCTTCTCTCTAGGAATTCTTTCTGAAATTTCCAAATTTCATTTTCTTTCATAAATAAATGATCTTTACTATCGTTGAGAAGCAACCTCATAAATATTAGCCCATTACCCGTTTTACTTATGGCATTTATGGACCATTTTAGCAACCTTACCGCCCATAACTATTTGGTTTCGGTGATGTAGTCAAGTGTCGTGCATACTCATATATTTTGAATAGTAGGTTTGGTATAAATTTTCGTAGTTTAGTGTCCGTTTAAGTGCCCGGCGATGACTGACTGCCTATTTGCTGTGCATTAGGCAATAACAATATTCCGGATTTGTATGTTCATTTTTTACTGCTGGTTTTATGGCTGCTAACTGGTAGCTGCCTTTTGACACGCCAATGATATTACTAACTACGAGTAGAATCTCTACTACCAAAATAAAAGAGCTTTCCTTCTTATTTTGTTTTGTTCGGTAATAAAGCAATTTTTTCGACACCCTTTCTGGTGCACAGGTAGTCTCCATTCGGCTAAACTCGATCACGCAAACAGACTTTAGATAGTTCCAAGTAGATGTTTCGATTCAGAGACACATTGTTGTTAAAGTGCTGAATTTTTCGAATGTGATTTGAGTTGTTGAATCGTTTTTTACGGCAAGAAGTGAACCGAACAGGAGCAATATGCGCCAATAAACTGAACAGAGGATATTAAAAACTACTTTTTAATCATCATCAATACATATAGAAGTAATGACAGTTAGATCACTGGAAAAACATACACTTCGTCATCATCAGAGCATGTATCTAGACTACGTTAAACAAATGTAAACTTCTTGACACATTGATGTCGCGAGTGGAAGGATGGCAGTATGCTTAAACGAATCGAAACTGCCTACTTCGATATTATAAAGTGGCAATTATGAGTGAATGATTTTAGAACGTTTAATTTGCGTCCTATGAATACAACAACACTTACTCATTTTTTTAAGGGAATCAAGCACACTGCTCGAAGTATTCTTTGTAAGCCACACCAACAATATGCTTTTTTATGCCCAATTCCAAGCTTATGCCTTTGCTTACCATGATCTTATATACTCAACTTATACAACTTTCATATCATTGCTCCAGTAGCTTTCTTCGTATACCGTGATTTTAAAAACATTGACTACTTCAGCCCAGAACAAGGTATATGTGATGTTGATTGGGAACATGTTTACTACTTAACCTCTCTCGTAGGTCAAATCAAGTTTTTTCAATTTTAACATTGCACATATCTTTAATAATTTCATTCCACTTAAAAGAAAGACCGTCAAACATGGCAAACGCAACGCGACCAGCCTTACAAACAATGGAAATGCTTCAGACTAGATTTTCTCCACCAAATATATCGCTTTTTGCGTAACCATGTTGTAAATCAAATAAGGACTACAAAAAAACCCAAGTACAGGACAACAACTCTAGAAGAATCTGAGAAAAGTGGGGAATGGTAAACGAGGTCAAGACTGCAGCGATAATATTGAACAAAATCTTTACTTCACTTTCATTTCAGACTCTTTCATATCCGTCTACCAAAATTCTAAATATCGATGAATATTTCATTGAATCATCTAACTCTTCTGAAAAACGCTTCCAGCTCTCACGTATCGATGAACCTGATAGTTTTCATAAAGGCAATCTTGCCCATAATCCTGGAATACGTTACAAACACTTTATTACAATCTGGACGACAAATTAGTCTAAATATTGATTGTCCCTAACAGTCCTAACTACAATGATTTGAGACCAATATCTGTACTCCCATGCATGTCTAATACATTCGAATAAATCATGCAGAAACGATTCGTACTCTTAGATTTCTCCAAAGCCTTTGATGCGAATTTATGTAATAAACTTTCGCTGTTGTACAAATTCTCTCCTAATACCGTGAGATTAGTTGTTTTCTTTCTTCGGTCGAAATAACAAAAAAAAAATGTCTGGTTTTCTTCCGATCACAAGAGGGGTTCCACAAGGTTCGATATTAGAACCTGTCTTTGTTTCCTTGTACTTCAACGTTCAATTATTAAATGGCAGTCTGCTGGGACTCATCAAACACAGTGCTAAGGATTTAGCAAGGACTTATAGGATATCTCTCTTTGGTCAAACAAAAATAGACTGTTCGTAAGCCCATTAAAGTGCCTAATGATAAGCAGGGACATCTTAGATCGATCCTATTTTCCTAAAATCATACCTAGCAATTCTGCTATCGATTATGTTGAAACTGCTAAGAATCTAGGCATGATTTCCTATAGCTTCTTAACTTGCTGCTCATTAATATTATGGTATTCTTCGCACATTACGGTTCCTGCAGTGCCATATCTCTCAAAAAACGCGTATAATGCTTGCCAATACACTCATTTTACCTATCCTTACATACGAATGTGAGGTATATGGCTATTATGTTGCCCTTAGTCGGAGAAAGTCTAATTTTGCCTTCAATAACACTATATATACGGATTGGATAGGTTACACCGTGTCTTAAGCTTCTCCAGATAAATTTGCAACATATTAGCCTTTTCGAACGACTACAATTAATATCACTGTGGTAACTGGTATCATCCAATTATGTACGGACCATCTCGCCTAGGAATAAATTTGTACTGACGAGCACGGTATCACCAATCTCGAGGAGCGGCCTTCTCATCTGCCTTCATTAGCTTGTTGTAGACGTTTGTCTTTGTTAACCTTTTCCGTTTCGTTGGAAATGCCTGGGTAAGAAAACGAAGTGTTGACATGAAATTATGATTGGTCACAATAGCACTGAGATTGTAAATGATGTGAACTGGCGCTCGTAACTCCCGTTTGAAAGTTAGAAACACTGCACTATGACTGATTGTTTGGTTACCAATGTGTTCATAGCGTAACGTATGCTATAGCCGATAAATGTTGAGACATCTTTCAGCCATTTTTCTACCAGAATGGCCAACTGAGTTATTCATACAATCGAATACATTTCGCAAGTCTTTAATATGTTCGTCAAAGTATATATCACTACATATGTTACTCCAGAGCAGCACGTATGCGATCCATCAATCTTTGAAAGGTCGCCGAGGGGTTTCGAAGGCTGGATTGCATGCCAATCTGAATGTCCCAAAGGGCGTGATGAAGTCTGTTTTATCTATGTCGTCTTCGCTGACTTCGAGATGCCAATATCTAGATTGTAGCTCCAATGTGGTCTACGAGGCATAGACTTTCGGCATTGTGATGGGATTGAGTTGCTGATACTCATAGTCTACTCCAACTCTGATGCTACCTTCTTTCTTTGGCACCATTACTACTGGTGATGCCCAGGGAGAATTCAACGATCACCCTAATCAGTATCTTCTGGATCTATATGATGATGAAGTAACTAGTTGGGATTTTCCAACTTTGATGCAATGCTTGATCTGTTTTACGCATACTACTTCGTATAATAATTTAGGAGAGCTCTCAATTGCTTTTTGCTCGTCTTCTTTCAAGTGCTGAACATCAATCATAGTGCGTTACAAAATATAATTGGGTCTAGCGTATTTTAGAATATGATTTTGCCTGCTTTCTTGAATGGAAGTGTCTCGCAAAACTTTCCTTTCGATGTTTACAGAGCACCCGATCTTCACATGAACCTCCACGTACTTCCATGGTGTATGTGGTTTTCATGGGCTTCTCAATGTACGCCTTTCCCTTATATGGGTTGAAACTTTTCTGGACATATGTACAAGTCCTTCGTTGTCATACTTTAATCTGCATCCGCGACATACTGAAAATACAGGAATCGCTTCGGTGGTTGGTCTACGAAATAACATACTCTTTGGGCAAGGTTCAGGATGATTCTGGCTTTTTCTAAGAAATCAGTTCCTAACAGCGTTAACTTGTTTTTAGATTTAGTTATTTAGCTCTTTCGGCTGATTTTGCTCTTAATATAACCCTGAAAGTTGGATTCCATCTACCAATATTACCCATGCTTCGTTTCAAAATGTATGCACTGTGTCTATCAGGCAATGATAAAGAGCCTGCTACGCTTATTCATGTCGCAGTATCAATATAGACTTTAAATTTAACTTTAATATTTATTGCAGGGATATTTCCCCCTGAAGTGACTTCCTGGTCGATTAAACTTTCTCCGAGTGGAGGCTCTAATTTTGGGCTGCATTTCGGGTAGTTTCTCTTATAAAAACCCATTGGCCACAACCAAAACATACAACTGCTGGATTTCGGTGGATCGCTTTAAGTTTTCGACACTTTTCAGCCTCATGACAATAACTGCATCGTACAACTGTTTGCTCCAATTGCTCCTGCTTGGGTTTATAAATTCGTACGTAATAGCTAGCCAATGCATTAAGTTCCTGAAACGAATTAAAGTCTTCCCTGTTGACCTTCTTTAAATCGTCGTGGAGTAGGTGGTAAATGACGTACAAGCAATGACTGTCAGACACATTTGGGTTCACAAGATAAGGAAACAATGCTCTGATATGCATTGAAATATATGCGGGTCTGCTCAGAGCATATTGCTTACGAAGCATTTTAATGGCGTCATTCGTGGCTCACTCCTTCTCACCAAATACTGGCCTTGCTAGTCAAAAACATGGAGAATTGCAGTAACGCGTCTTCGTCTAATATCGCAAACCTCTTTTTGAATACGAGGATATTTCTGATGAACACATTTACCTTCCCGATGTCATAGTCACCTGAAATTCTTTCCATCATACTGTGATCGCTTGAATCTTGGCAGAATCGTCGTTCATCTGGTCTTGCTGGCGCTCGTTTAGCGCCTGATACGCACCTGGCTAGGATACCTAGAGATTGAATCCTCAAAGGCTTTTTATTCACGTTCGTGTCTCACGTTGGGATGCCAAAATGTTAGTTAGGGTCTCCTCCTTACGTTAAAACGTTTACTCCTACCAATATTTTTAATGTGGCTAACGTACAACACATTTTAATAAGGGAGTTCAACATCAATAGCTTGGTAATAGTTTTGTGATTGTGAATTATAAATATCAATGAAAAATTATTTACATTTACTGTGCTTGGTATTTTGTTGTGTGAGTAACCGATTTATATTTTTTTTTTTTTTTTTGCGGGCACAGCGTGTGCTGCAAGTTATGTATCACTCTGGTACAAGCTTTTATACGTATACCTTTAACATATTCTTAAATATTTGGTTTAAACTATATTATAAGAGTACATTAAAACCTCTCTAATTAAGACACGGATGGAACAGAATCTTTGCTGTCCCGATTAGAGGGTGTACCAATTATAAAATTTTGCATTAAAAAATATAGAAAAAGCCAACTACGCAAGAAAAAACTTATATTCTCAAATGAAAAAAGTATGGAACACTCTATCTCGTTAACAAAATTGTACTTTGTTTAAATGAAATGAAATTTTTATTTTTATACTTATACACATTTGTAGGTAAATAAGATTTATTTTATGAAAATTTATAGAAATGAATGTTGTCAGTTGGTAACTCATAACATTTTAAGAAGTTCCCAAAAAGAATTTACTTTTTCAATGATGCTTCACAGCTGCTTTAATTTTCTGTTACATATTGAGTATGTAATTTAATTCGTGCCGTTTTTTTTTTTTCAAATTTGAACGTTTATTTAAGAAAAACATGTACAATAGTGTTATTAAAAGTATTGCCCATCTGAAGCTATGACTTTTTCCCATCTCTCTTCGATTTGTGGATCCCATCCCAAAAGAACTGTGCCGGCTTGGCAGCCAAGAATGAATCAAGCCAATTTTTGATATTCTGCTCTGATGTGAACCGTATTTCAGTGAGGGCGTTCTGCATCGACCGGAACAAATGGTAGTCAGAAAGGGCAAGGTCTGGGCTATAAGGCGGGTGGGGTAAGACTTCCCATCCACTGTTTTCCAAATAGTTCTTAACCAGAATAGCAACGTAGGGCCGAGCGTTGTCATGATGGAAAATTATTGCCTCGTGTCTGGTCGCATATTCCGGGCGTTTGTCGGCTACTGCTCTCTTCAAATGGATTAATTGTGTTCGGTAGCGTTGTCCATTGATGGTTTCACCTGGTTTTTGTAGCTCATAATACAGCACACCCATCTGATCCCACCAAATACAAAGCATTACCTTCGTGTCATGGATATTCGGTTTTGTCGTTGATTTGGCTGGTTAGGCGGGTTTCAAATGTGATTTTTTGCACTTGGGGTTACCGCAATGGATCCATTTTTTACCACCAGTAATAATCCGATGCAAAAATGACTTCTTTTTGTGGCGTTCCAGCAGCATTTCGGACATGCAAAACCGCCTCTCGACGTCTCTCGGCTTGAGTTCATGTGGAACCCAATTTCCTTGCTTTTGAATATATCGAGCTGCTTTTAAACGTTTTGAAATGGCTCCTTGAGTGACATCTAAAGATTCTGCGAGCTCTTCTTGTGTTTGTCAAAAATCTTCATAGAGTAATGCTTCCAGTTCTTTATCTTCAAACTTTTTTGGCTGCCCAGGACGTTCATCGTCTTCCAAGCCAAAATCACCACTTTTAAATCTTGCAAACCAGTTTGGGAAGGTTCGCTTAGCTAGCGCACGTTCACCATAAACTTCCACCAAAATACGATGACTTTCGGCAGCAGTTTTCTTCATATTAAAGTAATGAAGAAGAACTCCCCGCAAAAACACTTTTTCAGGCACAAAATTCGACATATTTGAGTGAAAAAAAAATTATTGTTGTTTACGCTTCAAATGAATGACATATACTGAAATGACGTACAATGACAGTAGCTTTCCAACGCATGTTCCAATAGAACAATAACAATGGAATAATACAAGTTACGCCATCTCTTAGCAAACCACACGAAGTTATAGACCCAATAACTCAGATTATTGTAGAGCACTGGAAGATCAATAATTTACCGAAGAGCTTGCTCAAGAGATGTGTTACAATCCAGTTCTCGGTCAGGCGTATATTCCCTGGAATTATCATACTCTTCGTCTACAAGGGCATCATTTTCTTTGTTTTCAGCGAATTGGAAAAAATCGACGTTTGTTGCAAGTTCTTTGTCAATGTCTGCAAATTCAACAACTTCTGCTTTTATGGTATTAATATCATGGTGCATTTGAGATGAATCTTCTTCCAACTCTTCCAAAAATCCGGCTTTTTTATAACAGTTAACTATTATGCTTTCATGAACCGCATTCCAGGCCTTTTTTTATCATGTACAAGCATCAAGTAAGGGTTATCCACAGTAATATCCGCAAAGTTTTGAGCTTCATCAATAAAAATTTTCGGTTGCGGATCTTCCAGTTCTTATTAATGCCCAGATCTAACGGCTTGTGTGCAATTAGGTGTTAAAATCTTCAGTTCTACGTTCCGTAAAATACACTCAGATTGCAAAACATGACATGGTACATTGTCCAAAAATAACAGAACCTTTTGTGTTTGTTTTTCTAAGCTCTTATCAAATTCCTGGACCCACTCAGTAAATGAAGTACAAGTCATTCAAGCCTTGGAGTCACTGCGCCAAATTACATATTTTAAGTGTTTCCTTTACACTAAAGTTCTTAAAAGCACGTGACTTTGCTGTTTTCCCAATGACTAAAAGCTGTTCTTTTAACATATTCCAGAAGTGCTGCATAGAACGGCGACAGTAATTCTTTTCTTGGACTGTTTTCTGCCAATGGACTTTTCATTTTTGGCACCAGTGACTGGTTGCTCTGAAAAATAGCCTTATTTCATCTAAGTTGTAGATATTGTCTGGAATATAGCCTTTGCAAATTTTTACAATACATGATCTATACAAAGCAACACACTCCATGTCAACATGAGCTCCTTCTCTTCCTAAATTTCTCTAGCCAGCGGTTTGATGCTTGAAATGCATCCAGATTTAAAATTTGCAATTTTTGTTAAGCCTTACCTTGCTACTTTATGTCTTGCTTCTATTTAATAATTCTCTGTACATGATTTTTGCTTACACTGAACTTTTCTGCAAGTTTCTCGTACAACGTAATGATTTCTACTTTTTTCTTCAAATCGGCTTCTTTATTTATTTATTTCATTTCACTTATAAGTTTGTGATAGGTTAACACTATAAAAATCAGTAAAAATTTATATAACAGGAGTGTAAATTATGTTTTTGTTGTTTTGCTTTGCTTGAAAAGTATCAGAAAAGAAAGAAGAGTCAAAAAGAATCAAAATCTAGTTGGTTAGGTTTGCAGGAAAAGTCGTAAGTTGCCTTGAAATCGGTGCATGTTACGAAGTTCTCTCAAGCTACGCGGAAGCGAATTCCAGAGGCGAGTAGCAGCAATGAAGAACTATCTCTAAGATGTTAAACAAGAGAAACGTGGAAGAATAAGAGAAGCAGATCTATTAGATGCCGGAAACCCGATTTTATTGTAAAGATATGTCGGTTCATTTGTTTTCAAAAACTTGAAAAAAAGACAAGTGTTCGAAACTTGATATATGTTGTTCTGAAAAGACATTGTAAGCAAGTTCTTCGCCAAATGGGAAATGTGGTAAGATCTTCTGAGATTATAGACAAAGCGAATTGAATTGTTAAAAGCCACTTTCAGTTTTTTTTTTTTTTTTTTTTTTGACTATAAGCATCACAATTATAACAGATTTCACAACCATAGATAAGAACAGGGATGACAAGATTTTTAACAAGTAATAGCTTTGTATTCTGTGGTGTAAATTTCTGTAAACTCTCCCCACGATTAAATTTATGTGGTTATTCCAAGTGAGAGTTCTACTAAATAAGATGCCCAGGTTTTTGTCTATTCAATTTTTAAGCTGTTCAGTCTGATACTGGGAAAATAGGAATGGTTAACTGCCGTTTTTGAAATAACTAGACATTTACATTTACGAGAGGTAAACTTAGATAGTTGTCAGTGTAAACATGCTTATTTATTTCGAATAACCGCGGCTATATAGCTTATACACATTGAGAATAAGAAGGGACCAAGAATCGAGCCTTGGGGAACCCCTTGCTTCACAGCAAGAAACTCTAATAGAGATCATCCCAGGAACACGGCCTGCTTTCTTTCACAAAGATAAGATGAAAGTAGCCTGATTGCAGACGAAAACAAGTTAAACTCATGGCTAAGTTTATAGATAAGAGTTGGGTGATCAACCAAAATCTGAAAAATTAGTATCAATAATTTATACCTTACCACATAGTCATTGATTTGCTTTTGTATAGGGTTTTCCAGTAGAGACTTTATTAGTAAATTCAGAATTTTTATCATGCTAAAGTACACTAACGAGCAACGTCTGCAAATTATAAAATTTTTCTACAGATATTCGGAGTCGGTGACTGCAACTTTAAGAGCGTTAACTCAAATTTTCGGTCATAATTATCGCCCTAGTAGACAGGCAATAACAAGTTTAGTGCAAAAATTTGAGTCTACATATTCGTTGTGTGATGTTGCCGTGTCAGTAAGACAACGGGTTGGTCGAAGTGTCGAAAATATCGCTGCCGTTCAGACGTCCGTAGTAAAAGATCCAAATCAGTCAATTCCACGGCGTTTTCAAGAATTGGGAATCGCTCAGACCACATTATGGCGTATTTTGCGTAAGGATATTGATTTACACCCGTACAAGATCAAGCTGTCTCAAGAATTGAAGCCGATAGATCATTTGAAGCGACGTACCTTCTCCGATTGGTTTCTGGAGAAGATGCGCCAAGATGATGACGAAGCTCATTTTTGGCTCAATGGGTTCGTCAATAAGCAAAATATGCGTTATTGGTGGGGTGAAAACCCACATGTGCTTCATGAATCAACACTTCATCCACAAAAAGAACTGTTTGGTGCGGTTTGCATGCTGGCGGCGTTATTGGGACATATTTTTTCGTCGACGATAACTATCGTAACGTTACTGTGAATGGTCAGCGTTATCGCGCCATGATCACCGATTATTTTTGGCCCAAATTGGATGATATGGACTTGGACCACATGTCCAAGTTTCAACAGGATGGTGCCACAAGCCACACAGCACACGCTAAAATCGATTTATTGAAGAGTAAGTATGGTGAGCGTGTTATCTCAAGACATGGGCCAGTCGATTGGCCGCCTCGTTCGTGCGATTTAACGCCGCTTGATTATTTTCTGAGGAGCTACGTTAAGTCATTGGCTTATGCCAACACGCCGACGACGTTGGAAGAGCTCAGAGCCAACATTGAACCCGAAATAGCGGCCGTTTCGGCCGAAATGTGTGGCCGAGTCGTTGATAATTGGGTCCAAACAATCGACCGCTGCAAATATGCCGGCGGTGGCCATATGAACGAATTCGAGTTCCATTCATAAATGTTTTGATTGTACTTCAAGCCAATAATAAAGTTTTTGGAATATCTCAAATGGTTTGCCTTTTATTTAGAAAAAAAAGTTGTCAAGTCGTTACTAGAAAACCCTATACATTCCGGTCACACACCTTTGGAAGAAAGAGCAGAATTGATTTAGGTCGAAACTCGTCACCCATCGAATTCTTGGGGATCGGAATTATTTTAGTAATTTTGAATTGTCGTGGAAAAATACTAATCATTAAAATGGTATTTATCATATGCGTGATATACGGTAGTAGCATTGGCAGAATAGCTCTAATTAAAATCGGATTAACTCCATCCAGCATTTGATTTCACCGACAAAAAACTTTCGACTATATCTGTATTATTGATACTATTAAAAACAAAAGGTGATTCTGTTTGCGCAGCAGGACCAGAATAAAAATCTTTATACTGTTTATTCATCCTGGATTGACAATAAAGCCACACAACGTATCTACACAAAACACTGCAACCGCACGGTACTAATATGTATTCAATAATGAAAACTTCGATATAGACTTACTGTTATGCAAAAACATTACGGTTTGAGAATTTCTAGAATGAGATGCACTGGCGAGCATATAGTAAATGGAATTTTACTGTCCCGATTATAAAAGTCACAATTGTTTTTATTTCGAGTCTAGTGTCCCAATTGAGAGGTTCAACTCGAAAAGTCCCGATTAGAGAAGTCATATGGTATTTGCTGACTTTATATTGTAAAAGTGTCCCAATTAAGATGTTTGGCTCAATTATGGAGGTCATAGCAAAGTTGAATTGAATCTTCCAATTACGGACTGTCCTAATTTGGAGGTTTTACTCTATATCAGTTTACTGTATAGGCACCAAATGAATTTATAAATTAAATAAAGGAAAAATAAAAAATTTCCATCCACCTATAAGTTGTCTGCCTAGGATTTAACGAAAATTAATGATATTGAACGGAGTCAGAGGAAGCAGCGAGCTAACACATGGGCTGAAAAGTCTGTGCTGTTTTATAGTAAAACACATTTCATCTTCATCGGTCTTAAATCTCTTTCCGGCGAGCACTCTTTTGAGGTCTGCGAACAGGAAATAGTCGCTGGGGGCCAAGTCTGGAGAATACGGTGGGTGGGGAAGCAATTCGTAGCCGAATTCATTCAATTTTCCCATCGTTTCCATCGACTTGTGACACGGTGCATTATCTTGATGAAACAGCACTTTCTTTTTCTTCAAATGCGGCTGTTTTTCTGCGATTTCCTCCTTCAAACGCTCCAACAACGCAACGTAATAGTCGCTGTTGATATTCTGCCCCTTTTTAAGATAGTCAATGAAAATTATTCCATGTGTATCCCAAAATACGGATGCCATAACCTTGCCAGCCGACTATTGAGTTTTTGGTGGGTTTGGACGAGGTTCGTCACCTGATCGCCACTTAGCTGACTGCCGACTTGACTCTGGTGTGAAGTGATGAAGCCAATTTTCATCCATTGTCACATACCGACGCAAAAATTCGGCTTTATTGCGGTTGAACAGCTTTAAACACTCCTCTGAATCATCAAAACCTTGTTGTTTTTGGTCGACTGTGAGTAAACGCGGCACCCACTTTGAACAGAGCTTTCGCATGTCCTAATATTCGCGTATGATATATTCAACACGCTCTTTTGATATCTTCAGAGCCACAGCTATCTCGATCACTTTACGGTCATTCGTAATCATTTTGTGGACTTTTTTGATGTTTTCATCTGAAACAGCCTCTTTTGAACGTCCACTGCGTGCATCATCTTCGGTGCTTGTATTAAATTTTTCAATCCACTTGCGAATGGTTCGTTCGGCTGTATTTTTTCCCATCAAAAAGCAATGATAAATTAACTCACGAAATTGCTGTAAATCCATTTTTTTCACAATAACAAAAGTTGCTTCACTCACAACGCTATATCTCGAGAACTAATCGTCCGATAGCTGTCAAATTTATACATGTATCTTTTGAAGGTTGGTACTAATGGAAAATGGAATGGATTTAATTCAAGTGGTGCCCTCTTTTAGAAATGGACTTTTTAGCCCATGTATTATGCATAGACTACAGATAATATCGTTAAATATGTTGGTCATCTATGTGCTGTAGAAGAAAATTCACCAGGCACCTCACTTTAGGTGATCTCCTAACATTTGACTTGTTTGAGAGCCTAATAATTACTAATATGTTGGCTCGTGTTCGTACAGCCATCTTTTGTATCTAAACACAATTGGATCTGAAAACATCTTGTTCTGAAAAACGCAGGACACTTGTTCTGATATTTGAAACCTATTTACCTAGAATAAGGATAAATGTATCTCCAAGAAACGTCGTCCAAATAGGCAAGGTTGTACCTAGAGGTTTTCATTTAAAGAAAAAATCACCCAACACCATTTGGCAAACAGGTTTTTTTTTTTTTAATTTGTGTTTGGAGTAAGTCAAGGACAAAACCAATGTACCTCATCAGTCAAAATGAAGAAGTTATAAAGTAAAAACAAAAGCAATCACCTAAATTGTCAGTAACCTTATATTTTTAAATTTTTTTTTTTTTTTTGAGTTTGAACCTATAAAAGGGACTTACAGGAGTTCTCTGCAAGTTCCGATATGGTGTCGCTCATTTCACCGGGTCTGACTATGCTTGCGATGGCAGCCATCTAAGTCAGTGATACGTTCTCTGCGCGCCACCCCAGAACGGGACCTCGACAAGTCGTTCCAGTTGTTGGTTGGCCTTAACATTCGCTGGATCATAACTATAAAAATTGACACGAAATAAAAAAAAAAAATAAAAAAACCAAATTTTTAATTGTGATCGACCTTCGCATATTAACCACCGAACTTTGTAAGGGAGCTCTTACGATTTTTTTTTTTTTTTTTTTTTTTTTTTATATATTTAATATTTAAAAAAATAAAATTAAAGGTTTTACCTACGTTAGTAACGACGGATTTGTTTCTGGTTGATACCAATAGCCACCCATTTGCGGTGTTGTATGGTACGTTGGCTGGTGCGTTGGATGAGGTGGTTGCGGAACCATTTGTGGCGGAGGTTTATGATCTATCCAATGTGGCTTTTGATCCCAGGGCGCTTGCGTGGGCGGACTTAGGCCAGTTGGTGGAAATTCTTTAAAATAAAAAGAAATAAAAAAATAAAAATTTAGAATCGAAATTAATTTGAAAATGAAGGGAAAAATGTAAAAGTCTTTGTGCAGCATACTAACCAGGTGATAACTCGGAAACAGGCGTACTTGATGGTGTCGGACTGTGTCCAGGAGGTAGGTAATGTGATGGCGACCCGCTGTTTGATCCACCGCCGTTATTACCGCCTATAAATAAGAAATTTAATTTTTTTTTTTGTTTTAGTATATTGTAGATACTAAATTTAAAAAATAAATCTTTCCAAGGGGTCGAATTAATTAAAACTACCACAGTCAAAGCCGGGTAGATATAGGAGAATTTTCTCCTAATTTAATGTAATTTACTTCAATTCAGCCGTCTATAAGAATCGAGGTAGTTCAGAGTACGCCCGAAGGAACTCATCAGCATTCATTGAGTGATAAGTATAAGTAAATTGAAGGTGTAAAGGAGCAACATTTTACTGGTAATGTGAGCTCCAATTCTGGACAGAGAAGTAAGTTTTGAAATGCCATGTAAATGACATTTTAGTTAGTATGTGGTACTTAAATATGTTATCATCACGCCTCAATAACGCTTGAGGTTCGTGAAATTGATTTCCGTAATTTGCATGTTATCTAACTGTGTCTAGAAATCTCAAGCACAACCAAATGATTTCGCTAGCTTGCTGTAGACTTTGGCTCCTATTTTCGGTGGGATATGCCAATAGCGCCAACAATCAGCTTTTCCATAAGCCTGAGGAGAAACCACGTAAGCGCAGTGGGATTGATTGGTGGCATTGGTTGTTTCATTTAGCAAAAAACTGGAAAATAATAGCGCAGCTGACTCTTATGAATTGCAATGAGATCTTTTTTATGCAATAGATATGGATGTTTTAGCAGGTTAATCTAATACGAATAAAAACTGGAGTATGTGAAACAACTGAATTCTATGTCTCTTTTATTAAAAGAACGATAGAAGTTTTCACAAGTAAAATTCACACGTATGACACCAATAAGGACTCCAAACCATATCGTCTACACTCTATTTAATCCTAGAGAGAACCAACAAATTCTGAATCAGAATATCTTGTTCTTTCATCAGCTTCAAACCAAAAATGTAAGCACTCTTGAGATTGCCTGTTTTTTCTACGACACTATACGGAGCATGTTTAGACACAAAAGGCACTATCTACAGATATCAGATAAGCGAGCACGAAAGCAAATCTACACATATTTTCAGCAAAAAAAAAAAAAACGGAACATCACTGTTGACAACAGTAACATTCAGGTATTCATAACTGAAGACCAATAGAACAGATAATGTTGCAGTAAACGTCTATTTCACGAATGACATCCTACGAATGACTCCTACTACCCTAGTTTAATAAAGCGCGTCGGCACTCAGTGCTGTAACTATGACAACATATCCATTTTGCCCATTTTACCTCCCCGTGATAGCTATCGGGCACTAGTTTCGCCCAACAGAATAGAGAAGCAAGACAATAATAATAATGGCATGGCAGATCCGAATGATGTCCCAGAAAGGGCCTGCACCCACACTACTGATACGATGCAACCAATAGCCTCTGATGAGAAAGACAATATGCAAATTGAAAATAAATCAAAGATGTTACAATCTACATGTTCCTATCGTGGCTCGTGTGTCCAAACAACTAGCGGAGGCTCTAGGCCATAAAGTTGAATATGAAAACTGGATATAAAACCAAGTAGAGTCTTTTAGAGGCAGAAGAGGTCTCAACCATGTAAGAGCATTGTAACAATCCACATCAAAGCTTAACTCGGAAACATCATCCTGGCATGCACTCACGCATGTGAGTGTGTGGGGGACGAAATCTCGTTTTGATTTGCATATGGTTTCCTGGATTCACTATAAACGACGTTTAAAAGAAAACAACCTTTGGGTTTGCAGAGCAATTAACAGAAGCCCTTGACTGCTTTTACGCAAACATCACCGCCATCCGGGAAGTGCGATGTTATGGCCGGACATAAGCAGGATAAAATACTGTGACATATACTATGGTGATTGCTATTGGGAAAAGAAACGGGGTTTACGGTGAGGCGGATTTGCCATATGTGGCAGACTTAAACAAAAAGTCTTGAACCACCGAGTCA
This sequence comes from Volucella inanis, assembly GCA_907269105.1. Taxonomy (NCBI): domain Eukaryota; kingdom Metazoa; phylum Arthropoda; class Insecta; order Diptera; family Syrphidae; genus Volucella; species Volucella inanis. The sequence continues at coordinate 71,054,864 of OU026155.1, forward strand.
TGAGCCAGAATCTTATAACAATCCGCATCGATGATTAACTCACTAGAATAATGAATATGAATGTCCATACGGAAGACAAGGACGACTCCACCAAAGAATGTTTCTACGTGCTTCTAGACAAGATATAATAGGCAAGGTCCGAAGTGTGCCAATGCCAATATACGAAAGGAGAACATCTTTGTTGGAACTGTGGGTAGGCAAAGTCTATACGACACAACGTCTGACAACGGACTTAGACTTATTGACTTTTCGGGAGGACGAAGTATTACTACAACAAGCACACGGTTTCCTCATCTCAATATACAAAAGACATGGGGGGACATGATGGTCTCCGGGTCATCAAACACTAAGGCAAGTTGATCATTTTGCGATAGATCTCCGAACATTGCGGGCAGACAACATTGACTCGGCTCACCCCCTTGTTGCAGCCAAGGTTCTAACGCAGATTTCACAAGCGCCACAACAAAGCAGCACTACTGTAAGAAAATATTACGTAGAAAAGCTGCAATCGCAAGAGACATCTTGAATCTTCGCCGAAAGCATATCCCGAAATCTCTCAACAACTCCTATGCCGCCAGCTTCCAGTACCGAAGACCAGTAACAACTCTACCAACGCGCCATCAGAGATGCCACAACTGATATTCTGGGTTTCACCCGACCACCACCACCCCGGTTTGATCAAGAATGCCGGCAAGAACATGCAGCAAAACAAGAAGACTACAAAACGTTGCTGCAACAACGAAAATCGCGCGATTGAAGATATTGAGAAGTTACATTCGGGGAATAACGTACGAAAATTTTACTAACAGATACTGACAGATTTAATGTCAAAAAAAGGTTTTTGACAAGTGACGCGCTGTCATGTGGCTTTTTTAACATTAAACTTGAATAAATTGTACGGAACAAATAATATTTCAAAAGTAAGTCCAAACGCAGATGATCGGAAGAAAGTACCATGATTTCAGTGGCGCTTTCGTGAGTAGGTTTATACTATCGACAAGAAGTAACACACAACACTAACATCTTGGACAGAACCTCATGCTCGACAGATATTACTTTGAGGTAGTTAAGGACTTTGTCTACCTAGGCTCCGCTTTCCATTCGGACAACGACACCAGCGCTGAGATCAAACGAAGAATAACTCTTGCCAATCGCTGCTTCTTTGAGCCATGAAGGCAATTGACTAGCAAAAACCTTAATATTCCCAGTCCTGCTTTATGGCGTAGAGGCATAGACGTTATCAAAATTACATGAGGATTCTTTTGAGCGGTTTGAAAGGAATTTTTTCGGTAACGGCCTTTATAGCCACATCGTTCTATCCATAAGAGTGGCGGTCCAACGACTGAAGTGACTGAGTTATGTAGAGCGGAGTTACACCAATGCTCCGGGCCGAAAAATCTCCGTTCCCGGAGCAGTTGAGGAAAACTTCGGCTTCGACGTGGGAGGGGATTGTAGTGCCGCTTTAAGTTACTTAGGGACTTTGAACACAAGATTCTTTGAATAATTTTAAAACCCGTTTGCATTAACGAGACTTTCAACAGCGAAATCTACGAACTGTACAAGGACATCTAACTGGCAAAAGTGCACGTCAGTCGTCTGAAGTAGCTAGGACATGTGGAATGAATGAATATTAATTCCCCGGCCTGAAGAGTCTTTGATTTATACTAGAAGGGACGAAGCGGAAGACGATGCGCGCACAAGCGGAAAAGAACAAGGGTGATCAAACTGTCGCTGAAGCTATGTCGAATCCTTGTTCCTGCAAACTGACATGTTAATAACATAGATTAATCCATTACGAATATATCTGCCCACTATTTATTCCAAAGAAAATACTCCTTAAAATAAATACAATTACTTACCACTGTGCATGTTTTGATTCGGACTATGTGAACCAGTATTTTGACCACTGCTTAATGGCATCCCACTTCCGGCGCCTGGACCCTGTGCGGCTTTCATCATTTTTTTGTACTTTGATCTTCGGTTCTGGAACCAAATTTTCACCTGCAACAAAATGAACAAAAATACTTTGTCAAATACTCTCTTTGTCAAGACAATATATATATATATATATATATATTTTTTTTTTTTGATCAAAAGATTGTTCTAAATGTACTTTAAGTTGCAAATTAAAAAAAAAAAAAAAAGAGAAAAAAAACGTTACAAGGTTGCCGTGTTTCACATCACAGCCGCGATCTGTTCAGATCGTCTATCTCCATTGAAATCTAATTTTTTTCCCTCTACTATGTTTCCACTACCTTTGTGATCTCTGTATCTGAGTATGTCTATCTCTTTGCCCCGTTCCCAAGCTAAGCTTTCCATAGAATAAGCGCAACAAAAAATAAAAAATCCAAAGCTTTGATTTTTAATTTTTTTTTTTATTATTATTTGTTTCGTTACGCGAAGCACTCTATCATTCTATTCAAAAGTCAGAAAACTGGTATCTGTATCTTTACACGAGTATCTCTCTCTATGTGCTCGTAAGTACAAAATTGTTTTTTTTTTTTTTTGCTTTTTTTTTTGTATTTTTGTATTTCTAATTTTTTTCTACTTTTCTTGCAATGAAGGTCGTCACATTTTATGTACAGCATGCGGCAACGCGAGCTATTGTTTCTTACTGCCACTGTTATTCGTCCCCGGGTATATTACTTTAAACGAACGCGTTATAGCTGCACTTTATAACACTTTTTCCAGATTTTTATCGAGGAACTAGTATAAAATTGTTATTAAGTAGAGTAATAACTTTTTTTTCCCCTATTTTATGACAAAAGGCATAAAAACAATTTTTTTTTTTTTTGAGCTACCTTCGCTGGCGGCAGTTACTGTTCGTTGGTAGCCTCAAGTCATATACTGGCCCCTGGTTTACCTGGTTAAGAGAAATAATTTATGAATTTTTAAGTGAATATCCATTAATATCAACAAAAAAAAAATATACTGTTTGCACGTTATGGCTTCGAGTGCACTTTACGAAGACAATCAATTTATTGTTACAAAGATAAATGAAATGGTTTAAGTTAAACATGCTACGGAGAGTACTCGTATCTATCTCGGTATTAAGTCGCAGTCTTGTTATGTATTGTACTTGTATCTTAATGTTATTGTTTCTTCACCTTGTGTAGTCATTAATCATGTTGGGAAGTTTATTTTTTGGTAAAATAAGAATCATCATTCAAAATTCTGGGTTTTTTTTTTTTTTTTTTTTTTTTTTTTTTTTTTTTTTTTTTTTTGTCGGGGTAAGTGTGTGCATCCAGTTTTGGATAACAATTTTTTATTTACCAGATAACTCTGAGGAATGTGATATTTCAGTTGAGAGAGAATGACACATAGGTCAAAGTTGAATTGATAGGAATCCGACAGGTACGGTATAACGAGACTATGCTGGTTTTGTTTTGTCTCGGCTTCTTTTTTTTTGTTTTTTTCTTGTCGCAAATCAAAAAAAAACAAAAAAACTTCTTTGGTAAACACGACGAATTAAAATGTCAAAAATGAAAAAAAATAATAAATAAAAATAATAGAAAAAAAGAATATATTTTGATGGACGTTTTTATTTTTACGAAAGACGTGCACTCAAGGTTAAGGCCGACCAAGTTACTTTCATCGCAAATTGTGAGTCATGAATATCGTTCTAAGTATGGTAGTAGTCTGTCTGGGCTTTAATTGTGATTAGTTTAAGTTACTTTTGAGACTGCTGGCATATACATTTTACATTTCTTTTTTTTTTTAATAAATTTCACGGTTACTACTTTAATTTGGAAATAAGTATCTATCTAACCGCAGATTTGAGTTGTTCTGTCAAGGTTAGGGTGGACTCACTAATAACATCAACCGTTGTTTCCCACAAAGTCAGCTTTAATCACTGGCTTTAAAAGTTGACATTTCAGTGGTTTGAAGGGCAGCAAAATCTATAACATTTCGTGATCAAGTATGTGAAATATTCCACCCATGGTGAAAGCGTCTTAGCCTAAGCGCAAATACATAATAAATATTTTTGAAAGAACACACTTGAACTTATAGACATAGAAAGCTAGAATAGGCTCTATCATCAACTTCGCCCTTGTGAGCAGTTCTATCCTGAGAAGCATAAAGCGGAGGGTCAGTGAGGGATTCTCAAGCAGTGACCACTAAATGACAGTATTGGAAATAGGAATGAAATGAAACATACTCTCAAAATGGATCGATAGAACTTTTGATAAGGAAACATTCAAAGAGATGTTAGACTTTGATCTGAATCTAAGTGGAAATGCAGAGATCCTCGAATCAACGAATACTATCACCACTGAATGCGATGCATCTATCCCTAGAAGAACAAACAGCAAATATTTCGGACAAGATGCCTACAAGCCCGACGAAAGGTCCAGCGCTCAAGAAAGAGATCAGACTTCCAGAAATGCCTGAACACCTTTAAACTAGAAGGGTGCAATTTAAATAGAGCCATCAGGGAGAGCTAACCCGCATGCTTTAAATGCCCCTGTGCAGAGGCTGACATTGGCATCGGCATACTGAGTGGTAATAACCGACCTGAAAGGTTACAGAACAACTCCTATTACAAATCCAATAACGATGAAATCCATATGAGAGCATTTTTTCCCCCAAATACCAGCTACTATGTGCAATATCGTAAAAGAAGTTAGTGCTGTGGACATTCCATTAATTACCCAGTAGGAGCTGTTCTAGGATTGCAATAAGATAGGCGATAATAAGGTGCCCAGACCCGACGGCATCCCGAACAAGGCAATAAAAGCTTCTAAAAAAAGAGACCAGACCTGTTTATGGTAGTCCTGCTACCAAAAGGAAAGAAGCCTCCAGCAGAACCATCGTACTACCGCTTCTAAAAAAAGAGATCAGACCTGTTTATGGTAGTCCTGCTACCAAAAGGAAAGAAGCCTCCAGCAGAACCATCGTCCTACCGCCCAATAATAAAAATTGGACACCATGGGAAAGATCATCGAGAAAATAATCTTTTTTTGCAATAGATTACTTGTAGTGACATACGAAAAAGGAGTCCTATCACACTACCAATTTGATCCTCTCACACACTAAAGGCGATATCGAAAGGGAAAGATGCCTCTACGGCACATGGGAGTACTATGCAGTAATAACGCTGAACTACTTCAACAACAGAAATTTGAGGTACAGATAAAGGTAAAATACTACAATGTCACTGCCTGAGTTTCACTGGTATCGGTCTTAGAGCCCTTATTGTGGAACATCATGTACGACGGAAACCTAAAATAAGCTTTGCCTGTGACGGTAATTGGATTCGCCGATGACATTGCCGTCGTGACAATAGGAAAACAGATTAGCGCAGTTTAAACCACTAGAAATGAAGCAATTGACCGGATAAACGATTTTCTAGCAGACACCAAACCAGAACTAGCCGACTATAAAGCAGGAGTTGTCCTCACAACAAAATACTATAAAATTAGCCGACTTCCAGGTTAGTTATCAAATGTTTTGGCCCAAAAAATCTTGGAGTAATGCTGGATAACAAATTATGGATCAAAACACACGTGGATTATTGAACCAAGAAAGCTTCGCAAATGCAGGAAGCTCTCGCGCATACTGCCTAACAATGGTGGACCCAGAAAGGATCCTGCCCTTCAGAGTTGTTACATGAGATCTAATGCATGCTGTCCCATTCTCGGCGCAGGCACTGAGAACAACGAACACCAAAAGGACTTTATCGCCGACATGCAGACTCTGTACGCTACAGACAATCGGCGGCTTTCAAACCATATCAGGCGAGACCTCCTTTATTATAGCTGGAATGGTTCCCGTCGATATTCTTGCAGATGAAATGCTAAGGATATATAATATAGGAGCTTTAAGCCAACTAGATGCCAATGAAATAAGCTTTTTGTCAAGCTCGCTGGGATAATACAACGAAAGGCAGATATACATACAAACTTATACCGACAATCCATTAACATAAACATGGAAACTGCAACTTTAAGCTTCCGCAGTTCCAGTCTCTCCACGGTGTCTATCACAAGTATCCCCACCATTTTAGGCACAACAGCTCACCATCTTACCCCGAATGCTCAAATCAAGATGAAGATACCGAGCACGTATGTTAGTATTTTATTGCCCACGATTCATGGCAATAGCATGACATGAAAAACTACTCTGACCAGCCCGTCGCTAGTCCTCGATTACAGTCTTATAACAACTCTACAAAATTTGCTACTGTGTGTAGTATATTCCTGTAGTGTGTTCCTGGAATCTAACAATCAGTCTACCGAGTCGTGCATGTTGGTAGCCCGGGCTACTGGTATCTATCAAGATTACACATCCTTTGGCAACCAAAATAAAAAGAAAGGTACTGTGACATAGACAGCTCTCGCCTTTCAATGGATGACTAAGACTAATAAGGCAACTCAACATACCGTGACGCAATGATTCTGAATCGCCGAAAATGAGTCTAGCGATCAACTAGAGCAAAACGAAATGTATTCAACTACGCTATATGAAACAGACGTCTCGGATAGTTAATTGCTTCAAACTGATATAATTTTGGGATAATTAGGAACTTAGTTTTTCCAGGTCTCAACTACACTTGGATTATTTAGTCAACCAAAACAAAAAAAAAAAAAAAAACTACTAATCACTGTTTTTTAGACTAAGAACGAACAGTCCTGTCCAGATCTATGAGCGAGGTGCATGGATTCTGTTAAGTATGAATGAAGGCTGTTGAAAAAAAAAATGCTTCGGGTAATTTTCGATTTGCACAGTACGGGAACAATACAGTCCTAATAGAACGAATCGGATAAATGAACACCAGTGTTCTAACATGGAGAATCTGAAAACGTACCCCGGAAGAATGTAGTACTTGAAAAAGACTCAACTTGGCATCGAAAATATTTTTTAAACGTCATCCACAAGACTTTTGTTAACGTTCTAAAAAAAAACAACTGCGAAGAGCTTTGCACTGTGTACAATGTCCAATAAAAATACCCTTCGCAGATACCGCAGAATGGACCCACCGAAAACAACGAAAGTGTGAAAGAAAATAAGAGAAAAAATTGTATACTCGTACTGTCCTTATACCACACGTATGTATTTGATTTAATCACGGGCTATCCCTACGAGAGGGTACCATAGCTCGATTTTTGAGATGTTTCCAAATGACGTAAAGGTACTGGAATGCACGGATCTGTAATCAGTTGTTTTAGAAGTTAAAAGCTAAGTCTTATTCATTTTTCGCCATCGTCTTAGCCTAAGCGCAAATACATAATAAATATTTTTGAGAGAACACACTTGAACTTATAGACATAGAAGGCTAGAATAGTCTCTATCATCAACTTCAACGGTGTCAAATTTCCGTGTTCTGACTCTGGATCTTCTAAAGCTGTTTATTTTTACCAAGATATAACCTCAGACCTGTCTCTGACATTCCGTATAACTAAAGCAACAACATAAAATCTTCTTCGACTAAAGGACTCCCAATATTTTTCACGACACTCTCACCTGTCTTAAAATGAAAACTGAATATAAAAATTCCACAATTGTCCCGCATGGTTTATTAGAATCTACTGTCTCCTCCACCGACAGAATGCGCTGCTACTGCTAAAAAGGTAAAGTTGGTTCATATTTAGGCAGACATGCCAAATTTCAGTGCGATACTGCCTTTAGTTTTGTTTTGACAGCTGATTGTTGTTGATGTGTTTGGCATCATGTTGAGTATGGACAAAAACTATTTTTTTTGTCTCATAAAACATTATTTTTTGAGAGGAAAAACGGCGAAGGAAACAAAAGAAAAGTTGGATAAATATTATGGGGCTAATGCTCCGTCAGATTACACCATCAAATATTGGTTTCGAAATTTCGTGTTGACCGCAACTCCACTACTGATCAAGTCCGCAGCGGCAGGCCCTCCGATGCGGTTACAGAGGACAATGTCAAAAAATACATGAAATGGTGTTGGCTGACCGGAAAATGAAGGTGCGCGAGAAAGCAGATACCACAAAGATTAGTACTGAGCGCACACGCCATATTTTTGGGCAATATTCTGCATATGAAAAGGTTATCCTGCCACTGAGTGCCGCGCATGCTCACTCTTGACCAAAACCACGATCGCGAGAGCACTTCGAAAGAGTGTTTGGACTTGCTGATGCGGAATCGGGTGGACTTTTGGCATCGATTGGTAACTGTTGAACACCAGAGAACAGAATGAGTGCCCGGCAATGGACTGAAGCCGGCACGAGTGCAACGAAGCGGCCGTGGGAGGTTCGGAAAGGTTATGGCGTCGGTTTTCTGGGATTGTCATGGCATACTCTTCGTGAACTACCCCGAAAAAGGAAAAACCATCAACACCGAGTATTACTGTGCATTATTGAAGCGATTGAAGGCCGAAATCGCTGTAAAACGGCCTCACATGAAGCGAAAAAAAATTTTGATTTTTCAAGACAATGCACTGGCGCACAAGAGCATCGCAACCATGGCTAAAATCAATGACTTATGGCTCCATTTGCTGTTGCATCCAAGTGTATCAAACTAAATTTCTTCAGATAAATTCCCGACAGAAGAAACTAAATGATCAGTAAAGAAATGATATTCATCATGGTACGGACTTTTACTGGAAGATGCATCAAATTTAAGTTAATTGGGGTCTTGATGGGGTCCATACCATAAGGTATTTTCGTCTTATCCACTGGTAATTTTTCCATATCTACAAAGAGATTCTGGTAAGCCACAGTTAAACAAAGTGAGCGATTTCATATCAAAACAGTCCAACACAACTTTAGTTAGAGCAGAGGTTTATCTATCCCAAATGCAATCAATTCCAACTATTTTAAGCTATGCTAGGTCCGTTGAATGACTTGGAAGTTCGCTCAACTCAAAAAGCTTAACAAGATATTTCAAGAACCTCAAAATATTTTAGAACGTCGGTTTTGTAAATACAGACAGTAACCTTTTCAGGTTAAGGATATGCACAATGGACGTATTGTGGACAGGGATTTGACAGTTGTTAAAACTCATGCACGTACTGTTAATTGACAGTTTACTTTTCTATTTGCGTTACATGTCTTTTTAAGATAGCACAAGGCGCAAAATTTGTTTAATTGCACTATGGACCGAACAATATAGCAAACAATTCGTTATGTAGTGACTAAATTTGAATTTATTCGATCGGCATTTTCATACAACATACAGCCAACATAAAAACTCAATTGCGGCATATAAGGGTGATTCTGGAAAAACAATTAAGTATGTGAAACATATCTGCCACTAACAAGAACATTTATATTCTCTCTGATAGCAAAGCGACCCCACTTTCTATTAACACTTTTGAGATAATTTCAACAATTGTCTGGCACTGCAATATGATTTTCATAACACTAACCGTCACCAATAGTCCCAGGTCACAATGGTTTTGATGGTAATGAAAGAACAGACGAATTGACCAGAAAAGGTTTGACCTTAATAAACATTCAAGTTGCTGCGACCATTCTGCGGGTTAACAATTTTCTCCACAAAAAATCTTTATAAAAAAGTGACTAAAAACAAAGGCATTCTATTACTAGACGGAAACTGAAGGTACCAGACAAGTTAAAAACTTTTTACCAACTCTTCCGTTAAAAGAACAATTCCTAGAGCTTTCAAGGGCTCAGATACTCATATACACACAGTAACCGGATTTTTAACGAATCACTGCAGAGTTCAAAAGAACATTACGGCTATAGGAATAGCACAAGACAACAATGCTTAAGCAGAATACATATACGTCTTTAGTTAAGCCTTGAGGCAGAAGATATCACTGTCAGCTCACTCGAATATGTAACCGATTCAATTAAAATGGGTGAGTTCTTACTCGAGGAAATTACAATAGACCTAACCAGGCCATTATTGAAATAGTAACAGTCAATTGGCCGCGTAATAGTCGCATCTCAATTATTTATTTTAAACGCATAATCAATGATTTGAATGGATATGTTATTCTTACAGGATGGCATCATATACCATGAAATGCGCTTTACGATGAAGGATTTTCATAAGCACTCGGATGGCCGCATCATCAAAAGTTTTCGCGACATCAATTGGCTGATGAGAATATGCCAATAATCCTCAGAAATTGAGGCACTTACAAGCCAACATTCGTCGCATCTAATTTAAGAACGTTGAAATCAAAAGTGATGGCTAGAGTTGACCTTCTGCAGAATATGGATGTGAAATTGCTTCAATGCTTAACAGCTTGCTTAGAAATTTTTACTGGTCTTTATATTTTCCCGATTACATTCACTTTTTTCTTTGGAATAAGACCTTTACCCTTCGTTGTACGACTCGAGCTTTAAAGAGGCTATCAGAATTGGCGAAATGTTTTTTCAGTCTCTCAGAGGGAAACCGAGAAAAATTTGAACGTGCCAGAAATAACTGCAACGCCTTTCATAAACCTGTGCAATTTGAATACGATCAAAAACTGGGGCAAAAAAATACCACTGTTCGTCAACAACATCATAAATTCTGGCTCATCCTCCATCTCAACGCTTATTTATAATGAGATTCCAGCTGTAAGATCTTTGAAAAAGGCAAAACTACTTGCTGCACGCTCTGCTACCTGCTTAACACGTCCAGATTGTAACTTGTCTCCGCCTACACTTGAATACAACGAATCTTCAATCGGAAAAATCGCAGTCGGAGTCGTATAGTTGCAAAAGTACACAAATCCACTGGCCTAGATGTAATCTCCCCTTCTTCGGAAGAGGTGCCCTTCTACGCTGGTAAAAAAAACTGCGTAAACTTTTTTATCAATCGTTTTTTTGAAGACTTCTTCCAAGAAGATGGAAAACAGCATTGGTCTAGTTCGTCCCTAAAAAGGCGAATCTTCTTCTCTCTCCTCCAACATACCCATTGCACTAGGTCTGTTCTTTACAAAGGTCAAGGAAACGCAGATAAGCATCCAGCTCATAAAATATTTCCAAGTAAACACTTCTCAATCACCGGCAATACGGTTTTCGTAGCAACAGATCCACTAATGATGTGATGGCGTGACTCACCGGGAAATGGAAGCAAAGCACACATCAATCTGGCTAAGGCAAGATAGTTGCACTTGATATTTCTAAGACATTTGATAGGGTTTGGCATCAGGCTCTTTTATTGAAAATCAAAATATTCTTTAATAGATTAGAAATTACCTTTCGGAATGTCCAATTCAAGTTGTTTTAGATTATTCCAAGTCTGATATTCACAAAATATATGCTGGTATGCCTCAAGGCTCTGTTTCATCTTCATTAATGATATCGTATCTGCTTTTTCTAATCCAATATATTCCTTTGCTGACGACAGTAATATGTGCTTTTCAAATTCGTTCCTGGACTTACGTTCCTGTTCTTCGGCTGTAGAAACGGAAAGACAGCACATAATTTCAGTACAATTCCCACCTCTGGTAAGGTGCCCATAATACCTCTTTGCATTTGCCAGGGATAGATAAAAACCATGCGATAAAACGCAAAGAAAATGCCAAAATTGCGTAGTCAATTGACTCGAGTCAAAACCGTCGAAACATCTCTCACCTCACCTTGCTCTACTGCTAGGTACTACCAGTGTTGCTTTTCTTACTTTTCACCGTAACACCTGTCGCACTATGAAGGCTCATCAATAGAATCAGCCCACTTTCGGACGCACTCCAAAATATGGTGATCCTTTCTATGCAGTAAAAGGCATTCTGCCTTGCCGGGTTCTCTATTTTCTCGCCATTATAACTTGCAGTCATTTAAGACCAACGTACATAGGTACCTCTCCCTCCCTGCTGTGTGCAAACAATTTAAGGGTACTAGTAATCCTTTGAGCGCGCGTTTGTTATAACTACGAAAGCAGAACAGAACTATTTAATAATGTCATCAAAGCCATCTCGGTCTTCCAGGTAAAAAGATATATATCACTCAAAGCCGAGTGCTGGCAATTTGATGAGATGAGATATCATACCAAAAGTTTTAGTGAAATCAGTTGCAAAAACTATTTGGATACCAGCTTCTAGGGCTGTAGTAGTTAACCTACAGGACATTACAGAAAACCCTGCACTGAAACACTAAGCCTTTTTTATAAAGTATTTTCTATGACTGCAAAATGAACAGGTTTAGATATGGAATGTGTGTATAGATATTATAAAGTAAATTGGACTTGGGAGGTACGGAGAAAGATTTGAATGATATTGAATTTCGTCCATTAGAGGCAAATTATGACAAAATTGTCATGTTAACCCTGTAATTATACATAATTCCAAGAGCCGGTTGCTGGACCTCAAAAGTACACTACAGCTATCTATAAAACTGACAAGAATGTCGTTATAACTTTAAGATAATTGTGATGCTTTCTACGAAAGATATTTTGATTTTTTTTTTTATACAAACAAATCGAAAAGAGAAGTAAGTTATTAGAACGAGCATCACTAAATGGGTTCAAAATGTAACGTCTTCGCAGAGATCATATACCAAGAAGCTATATAAGAAACAGATAATTCTCCTCTTGTAAAGGATCACATCATCATCATTTCATCACTTTGAAATTTCCAAAAGCTGATATGTATCTGCATTTCTTTGAGTGTAATTCCATTCTGTTCAATATCACAGCTACGAACTTACAAGACATCTTTGCCTAGAATTAATTACAAAAATGAAGACTGAAGAACATGACAGTTGTTAGCCCCAATTTCCGTTGTACTTAGTAACATCAATTCTAATTTTCTTTGGAACTGTCAACTACGACCCACTGTTAGATCACTCTCCCTTACGAAAAGTATTTTTGTATTTTATTTTTCCAAACACTTTAAACAATGCCAACTTTAAGTCAAATCATCGTCACCCATATCATTTGTTTTACTACCGCCCTCATACACAACATAGTAAACGAACGTATATTTCAATTCAACACACACAGGCTACAATTAACCGAAATGAAAATATTTATGCCCTTGGCTATACTCATAGATATTCATAAATCTAACATCAATTTACCAGTTAGGCCCACATACAGTATGCCATTCTGAATGGATAAAGTAGTGCTCAATGGCAGCGTCTGAATCTGAACCAACGTCAACAAAAACGAAACAAGAAATAAGATATTTTTACGAGTATCTTTATGAATTTAAGTTCTTGTGTTACCCCCCTTTGTTTTGGCATGTCCCATAAGACACAAAAAAAAAAAAAAAAAAAACCTTGATTCGATAATTTTCTCCCATTCAAGGCCGCATTGATATTCGTACATACCTAATCGTATATTGTAGATGCGTGGTACAAATACTCTCCTTTTCTTTGAAAGGAAAGTATCTCAAAGTGAGTTGTACTCAAAGGCAGTACCGGATTCTAAGAATACTCGCATACTAAATCTAGATTGTGAATAATTCAAAGTCTCAACCTGCTCTAAATAACATGAACAAATAACAATTGCACTTTTTTTACGATCGACAAAATGATTGGGCAGCCGGCTTTTACGTCAACTTCTGCAAGTATTTGTATCTGCATGTAAGTTCTATGGGAATGGCATGACAAAGATGGTGGATTTAAGCAAAGCTATTCATCTAGTTGAGTTAGGAACTTGTTAGATGTTTTTTTTTTTTTTTTTCACAGCTATCTCGGCAGTTATGCACACTTAACTTGCACGTTAAGCTGGATCTTATAGATTGAAATGCTGCAAAATCACAGGGGTCCGCTGAGTAACTCATAAATATGTTAAATTTCTCGTCAAATGAGATTTTTATGCAATCAATCAAGCTAGTGTGATGAGGTGAGTTTTTGTTTTCTTATTTATTCTCCTCTTAAGCTTATTATTTCGCATACTTTGTGTATGAGAAATAAATGGCTTGACGGGACAAACACAAAACACAGACAAAGTTTGAAATGAACCTGCAGACAGTTTAAAAGAAATTGAATTGCAATACGGGTACTCGTAGACCGTCAGCATCATCATCATCGTGATATTGTAGTTACACAGTCACTTTACACTGTCGGATGCTACTTTTTCGTTCTTCCTGCTGAAGCTTCAATGTGACCAGACTAAGGTTGAAAAGGAAAACAGGTATGCACTCGTAGCAGCGAGATACTTTTTTTTAAAGGCAGGTTCGGATGTCGCCTAACGCCCGGTTGGGGTATCAATTTTTTCCATGTCCTCTCTCTAGAGGCTTAAAGGCCCGTTGAAAAGATCAATGCAGTCAAACACTCCGTCGATGTCGATATACGTCGCTATAGCTGGCGTTTTGATGTCGTTGTCACGTCTACTTGTCAAAGTCAGATCATTGCTGTGCGAGTATTATAGTTAAAATCGTGTCGCACTTTAATTTATTTTTTCTCTTTTTTTTTTTTTTTGCACTGTCACATAAAATTTGAAAGCTTAACAGACGTAGTCGTCGTACGCCTGTCGCTATCTAACCTCGGTTTTAGAAAAAAAACAAAAAAAAAAACAAAATTGTAATTCCCTAATGCACTTTCAAAGCAGATTAACATAGATAGCTGATCGATCAAAGTCTTTTGAGACTTGTTCGACATGACACTAGTGACAGACTTTCTATACAAAAACAGCTTTACGGCTGTGTGTATGTATGTATATCGCAGTGTATCTATCTCAGATCGGCTTAGCCTAAAGTAGAGGAATATTCGAATCATACGAATGAAGTTCCGTTCCATCACATGATGATCGTGAATGACAAATTGTTTTGCCCACATTCAGATACGGATACAGCGTCTATATTTCTCATCTTCATACAATATATACATGGGTACATATGATTGTATGATAAATGCTATTTATTATGGAAAAAATATTAAGACAATGCAAATGAAGGCTTCAAAAAAAAAAAAAAAAAAAAAAAATTGAAATAAAAAGGAAATTCCCCGTGAGACGAAAATATTTTTGTTTCAGAAATTCAAACAGTCTTCGTCATCGTCGTCACATCCACAACCATAACTAGGTGTACATCAACATCATCATCATCATCATGATCATCATCATAGAGTGCATATTTTGCGCTTGGTAGCTCTTGCGTAACGAACTTGTATTTATTTAGTAGCCACATACGCCATATATTGTTGCTGAGATACTTTGTACAGGTATATTATGTACTCTGTAGCGAATGTACTCGTAAAGTTTAGCTCGCAATGTGGCTGTATACATTGTATACAGGAGCGCATACATACATAAACATAACAAAAACTGTAAGCCACTTACATATATGCATGTATGGTATATGTATACTCATATGTACTCATACTTTTCTAGAAGAAGTTAGCTATCAGCACATTCTAATAAAAATGACGTTACAGCGAAAATATACGGATTCGCTGAGAGAAGATTGATTGCTAGATACTTTTGCGGTTGCTGAATGAGTGTGTTTTCTGATGTGGAATTTGAACAAAATTCCGCACTATGACTAGAAGTAAATATCATGCTTAGGAAGGCACAATAAGCCCTAGGCATCTATCTTATCGAAAGTACACTAGAACTTAGTACAAGTTTACTCTATATCTTAAAGCCGAACCATCACCAACCGCTGACCATATAAATATTCAAATTAGAATAACCGCACGTCTATCAATATTACGCACAATTATCAAACTGGATAATTATCTGGAAGCGCGTACATTAATTAAACGCTTTGACACATTTGATGGAACACATGAAATTTGAAAACCTCAGTAACATAACCTCAACACATTTGTCTTCAATCCATACGGGAAGGGCTGTCAAGATCTATTAAACTGTTTGATGACTTAGGATCAGTTCATTCCCATTTCACATCGAAATCATTGTGTGAAAACTATAGAGAATGGAGGAATAAGGAATATATTTGTAGCTGAACTGATTATCTATAACTAATCTGAAACAAATGATGATCTTCTGAGTACGTTTTCGAATTAGAATACAAAACGGCATATATAGACTATCACTGTATTGACACTCTGCTGGATATACTGAGAAGTATTGTATCTGGAGGCTTAATGAACTTTTTAATGGTAGCAGTAACCTCCCAACAAAAAAAGGTCTATACAGCGATATTAAAACAAGATCTAAAAAACTACTGAATCCGAAGAACTCACTGCACATCTATTTTAACAACAATTAATGAATAAAATCTTGGCACAATTTTCCCAGATTTCAAAATGAAAAATCCTCTAAACTGCACTTTAGAAGCATCAGTCTGTATAACTACTGTATTGTGTGAACACATGAAAACCTAATAACTCTTTTTCAATATATTTTTAGAAACAATAAGCCTATAATAGACCAAATATCGTCTACGAGCATATTTTGGAAAACACTTAAGAATTTCAAGATTATATGGCCGAATTTGGGAGAATTTTATTGGGCAAGTCATATCTAAACTTACCTATCTGTGAAGTAAATAGCGAAAGCTGAGAAAGCAAAACTTACGAGATATACGATAGTTAATTAGACGACACTACGATCGGATATAGACCTGGGCCCCAACCAATACACTTCTGGAAGCCGCCTTTCACTTGTTCCCTCAGCCTATGATGTTTTCTTTCCTCCAGTTAGAAACAGAAGGCTTTTGGGGTAGCTCTACATTTCTGACCTATCTAAGGAGACTGTAAAGCACATTGAGGTTAATGTTATATTTTCGCCACACAAACGGGATAACAAATTCCTTAAAGAATAATGCAATTACTAGGTGGGGTAAAAAGTAACCTCCTTGGAAATGAAAAAAAATAAATTGGAGCCGTAAGTCATTGATTTTAGCCGTGATTGCGATGCTTTTGTGCTCCGGTACATTTTCTTACAAAAACAAAATTTTTTTTTTCGCTTCATGTGAGGCCGTTTTGCAGCAATTTCGCTCCAATAATGCACAGTAATACTCGCGGTTGATGGCTTTTCCTTTTTCGTGGTAGTCCACGAAGAGTATTCCATGAAAATCTAGGAAAACCGACGCCATAACCTTTCTGACCCATTGAGCTGTTCTCTGGTGTTCAACAGTAACCAATTGACACCAAAAGTCCGCCCGATTCCGCATCAGCAAGTCCAAACACTCTTTCGAAGTGTTCTCGCGTTCGTGTTTTTGGTCAAGAGTGAGCATGCGCACTCCGCGGCAGGATAACCTTTTCATATGCAGAATATTGCAAAAGATATGGCGTGTGCGCTCAGTACTAATCTTTGTGGTATCTGCTAGCTCGCACACCTTCACTTGCCGGTCAGCCAACACCATTTGATGTATTTTTTTGACATTGTCCTCTGTAACCGCATCGGAGGTCCTGCCGCTGCGGACTTGATCGGTGGTGGAGTTGCAACCACCACAAAACTGTCGAAACCAATATTTGACGGTGTAATCTGACAGAGCATTAGCCCCATAATACTTATCCAACTTTTCTTTTGTTTCCTTCGCCGTTTTACCTCTCAAAAAATAATGTTTTTGAAAGAATGAAAATCGTTTTTGTCCATACTCAACATGATGCCAAACACATCTAAACAATCAGCTATCAGAACAAAACTAAAGACAGTATCGTACTGAAATTTAGCATGTCTGTCTAAATATTGACGGACTTTAGGGCACCATAAGCTTTTTTGCAGTAACAGCGCATTCTGGCGGTCAAGGAGGCTACTTTTCACTCCACCTAGTAAAATGACCAACTATTAGTGATGTAACTAGGATCATACATAGTGTTTCTATATTTTTTGACAAGTTCTTATAGTTTCTATGGGCTTTTGAAATAGTGATAAGTAAGTTTAACTCAATGTTTAATTCCTGATGAGGTATAATAATCAAAATAATAACCTTCCCGAGACAGAGAAAATCACTTACTACTCCAAAGATGATTATGCCTATTCTGATGATTGGTCCGATTCGTCGTTTCGGTTTTGCCACTAGTCACATGTTAATCCATGTTTGCCGACTCTCTTTCAGTGTTTGCGCAGGGCATCAGAGACTTCTTACTGCACACTGACATTAATGTGGTCACCGTATGCAAGCAGTTCCACAGAAATTTAAGCAAATATGACTCTATAATAGCCCTTGTCTATTCGCGACCTTAAATTTTATAAAGAGATGGTAGTATTCTAGTAAATTTTTTCTGGAATCTTGGACGTTACGAATATTTTGCTTATTGTTGCCTAAAATCGCACAGATAGAGCCCAATCATATATATAGTTGATAAATGGGTAAAACTTACATAGATTTGGCACAGTTTACAAGGTTATCTTGTTCCATCCCTTAGGCATACTCGTAGTTTACTCTAGTAAGTGTATGCTCTCTATCAGGTCATCTTATATCGCCTTGAGTAACTCGGCCTGTATGTCATCATTTCGGCCATCCATATCGTTTCTTTTGTTATTGATTTTCATTGCCCAAGTTGAATGGTTTGTTCTGCCTAACATCGGAATTTTGGTCGTTCTTGCCATTTGTTTGTCTGCAGAAATGGGTTTTTTTATATATTCAGCACCGACAGTGTGTTTAAAATGTATTTCTGTTCTCAGTGATGTTCCTCGCGACATCTTTGCATCAATGCCACTGATTTTCAGCTCTTGATGTACGTCATAAGCGGGTTGACGAGAGTTTGAGAGATATGATAAACTCCTGCACAATATTTCCACATGCCACATTGTGGCATCTGACGCACCTTGGCCACTCATAGTATTTAGATATCTACTACACTACGAAAGTACCATGCATCGCTGGCAGCATGAATAATTTCGTTTGATGGGTTTTTTAATTGATCGTCATACTGCTTTGTGGGCATTGAAGTGTGGAATTCGTTTACGACTTTATTAATATTAAGCCCCCCCGCAAAGCCAATTGTTCTAAGTCCGTTCCCAGATGCAATATCGTGTAGGCTTTGCTTTCCAAATATCCTTAAGAAATCCACATATGCTGCTTCTGAACGCTGTAACAATCACCGTACTATATGTCAAAATTTCTCCTTTTCTTAAATCCGCCAAAATTAAGGTAAGAAGCCAGTTATTATCTAATATATCTAATTAAACAATTTAGGAAAATAAATTTCTTAAATAAAATATATTAGTAACTTCAACGCAATGTAACAGTAGCGTACACTTTACACTTTGGTCAGATATAAATTGACAAATGACAATTGGACGCAATACGTTTTATCCTAGTTTTGCCTGGCAAACTATTTGTATTCTTGTGCAAGCTATTTAAGATTGCCTTCTTAGCACACTAGCCCAATCTGAGTTTGATCCTTGGAATTAATGATAAATTAAAGATTAAAAACTATCAGTTAAAAATTACACTCACTCGGAGAACCGAGAGATAGCCGAGGTGATAGCAAGACCTGCTTTACCTTTATACTCTTTTCCAAAACCATGGAAAACCCATTAAAACAAATTTTTAAGCTGAACCAAAGTAGGGCAAAGAAGCTGGTTTGGGGCATTTACATGAAAATTTGAGTATCTGCTTGAACTGGTACTGTGATCATACTTTACTCTGACACTGACGAAAGAGGTCGATAGATGGTGGTCCTAAAATCACGCAGAACAATCTTAAACTCCATTCAGGCTCCGCACTGATCTAGGCGATTTAAACAAGCATCTAAGACTATCAGTTTAGAATCTATATGTAGACAGTGGATAGATTGGGTTTTTCGTGTATCAAGGTGGCAACCCAGAGCAAACACTTTGTTCGTTCTAAGTACAATAGGTCAGCTGGTTTTCAAGTCACCTGTATTAAAGTTCCAACCATAAATACAACACGATGACGTACTAGGAACTTAAAGTCGTCTATTATTTGTTCTTCTATGCTTTTCTGTTTTTTCTAAGCTGTAAAACTATCTGCTCGAAGATACTGAACAAATCACGTAGGTACACAAAAATCACTCACTCGTGCCGATTTGACGAAGAAGTATTTTACTTGATGGCTGCTCATCTTAAACTGCGCGACCCTTAAGAAGCATTAGATAAACGATATTGAAATAGGTATTGTAAATATTTGTTTCTGCAGGTCAGACGCATGCATACATTTCATTTTGAAGTATTGGAAGAACCTGTTATTTAAAAAATTAATCCCTGGATTGTTAAATCAATCTTACGAAATCTGTTATCTTTCTTCCATCCATTTTTGAATACTTGTCAATTCAACGAATAGATTGCTACGTATACTTAAGATCATAGCTCTAATTTCTTTTCACGTGTGACTGGTAACCTTTAAAGCAGTTTCAATAGAATTCAGAAAGTTTGTACCATAGTGGAACCCGCAACTTAAACAATTGCACAAAATGGTGAGAAGATTTGTTAAAAAAAATCCAAACACACTGGAAACTGTGACCTATACAGGTCAAAAGACTTTTCAAATAGCTTTGGTCTGTTACAAAAATAAGAGGTTCATTTCCCAGACTTAACCCTTTTAAACGATACAAGCTTATTCTACAATACAACAACAGAATTAATACCCTATCTGGAAATATATTCATCTTAGACAAAGTTGAATGGGCCATAATGACACTTAAACCAAAAAAGCACCTGGAATCTTCCAGCACTGGGTTAAAAAGTTCTGGTCTTTTTAGGTGTAGCTTCAACTGGGGATACATTCCACAAGCCCAGAGGGAGGTAAACGTAGTTTTTATCCCCAATCCAGATAAGGTAAGTAACTACCTTAATATTATCGACTTCTAAGTCATCACCATTATCTTACATCATAGACCTCTTAAACAGAAATTTACCTCTGCACGCCCCACCAATATGCATACAGGAAATAAAGATCGACGGAAGACACTCGACTAAATCTGATGACCCGGATGGAACCACTAAGATAATCTTATGATACCTATACTGAGTCCCATGCTGACCAATGAGGCCATTAAACATGCTGTTACTTCCTTTGACGGCTTCAAGTCCTCTGGCATCGATGGCATATTCCCAGTTATGTTACAAAAAGTATAGGCTAACTGCTGATAACTCTGAAGAGAAAATTCGGTGCTAGACTGGCGCTGGCCTACATACCGAAACATTCGCAAACAGTGAAAGTAGCCTTTATACCGAAAATCGGCAGAGGGGACTATAATCTGTCCAAGAGATTTAGACCTTTAAGACCCATATCATGGAGTGCATTCTCAAAGCCATCTTCCATTTAAAAAGAAGTTGTCTTTAGTGCAACACGCACCGATTGTCTTATGCCTCTGGTCTTATGGACATGCTGTCAGATGCAATGACATGCGAAATTGACTTTCCTTGTGCCGAGGATTGGTTTCAGCCAAAATCTAAGAAAAGCAATCGGGTCTTCACAGACGCTCCAAAACAAATAAAAGGATGTGATGTGATGTCTTTCCGGAGGACGATAACGTTCAATTTCACTCATCGTTAGAAATTGCGTTTGTCTTCCAAGCGGAGATATACACAATCCTAAGGGCAATCAACTATATTGTGAAGAGCCGATAGACGGGGCGAAGCATTTACATCTATCACGGGAATCACGGGAAATTAAATCGGTAATGAACTTGCCAAGCAAAGTTCGGAGGAGAGTTTTTCAAGATCCGAACCTAGGTTGGGTCTGCCTGCGTTCTAGTTTAAGGCTTCTATTGACATTGGAATTTCATATGAGCACAACTGTGGATGGCATGACTTCCTAGGTTGCTGTCAGACAAAACGATTTCTTCCCGACGTCTCTATAAGGTCAGCGATCTTCCTGCTATCTTTCAACAGACCGCAGGTTATTTACTGGCATCGTAACAGGACACTACACTTTTTGTAATGCTTTAAAGCTGCTGTCTATCGGAGCGCTGTTTATCTTTTTTAATATCGTATCAGCTTGCCAGTGTGCGTTTTAAACACATTACCCCATGCAAGTATTTCATACCTTAGCTTGGATTCAACTAAGGCATATTCGACTCTTAGTAAAAACCTGAAGCAATTCATTTCTAAATAAAATAAATAGAAGTGGTCAGATATTCGACCCCTGTGGTTCTCCACTGATAAAATAGTCGGACTCCACGGATGCCAATTCTACTTCAGGCTTCAATGTGATGACAAAATGATCACTAATACGTTTTGAACGCTATTAAGAATTTCCTTTTTAGTATTTGAAAATTCGTCTCATGCTTTTGCATTCATGAAAGCCGCACTTCTTTCAGTGAATAGGATAATGTTTTCTGATAAATTTTAGTAGCCACCTCATCACGACTTCTTTCAGATACTTTTCAATGACTGGATGTATTGAAATAGGCCCATAATTTGCAACACTCTTTTAAACTTCGCCTTTTTAGATTGGTCGTACCATAGCAATTTTCATTTTGTCCAGGATTTTGGATTGCTTTAATTAATTATTTTCGCTATTATCGGTGCAAATATGTCGGCATGTACATTGATGTCTCGTGCTCTAATACCGTCGAGTCCTGGTGATTTGCTCGCACTTAAAGATGTCAATATTTCACTTACTTTTTCACAACTAGTATCTTCTATAAAAATACTGTTAGGCGGTATGAAAACACGAGTAGTGTTTTGAAGCATAGTTCTATAATTCATAACTACCTCACCCACACTGCGTTTTTTTCTTCCCAACGGTCTGTTTAGAGTATTATTTGTTACTATAGATTAGTTCATTAGGTCATGGTACTTCTGAAGAGTGACAGAACTTTGCATTTTGCTCACTAATCCAGGTCATTGGAAAAGTGATATCCGACAACCTGATAGTCAAGAATTTCTATCGATCTTACTTAGACAGCTTATATCTGAAAACCTAGGATGATGTTTTTTCTGCCCTTGTCCTTTCGTTGGAGCACTCATTCATCAAACTGATGATGGTAATCCATAGAACTTTATAGGTTTGAATAGAGCCTGAAAGTCCTCGTAAAATTTGCAAAATTCTGATTCAAAGTGCAAGGCTTAGCTTTAAATAGAGTGAATTTCAATATTTATCTGTCAGCAGAACAGCTTTTCGTACCATACATGCTAAATTCAAAACTTAAACCCTCAAGAGGAAATGTCAAACTGACACTATGCGAGAGGTTTCCATTGAATGAGTATCTAGGACACTCACGTCACTGCAACTTTCGCTCCAAAAGCATTTCTTTCGAACATAGCTCACTCAAGATATCAGAAAAAGAAAATACAACCATCGCAATCGTTCATTATGAATGATTTTTTAGCTCCAAAATCGAACAAACTACGGGTATCTTCGGTTGTTGTTGTATTTTTTGTTAACGATATGTGAATGTCGTGATGTTAAAAATAAAATTTAAACCTCTTTTTCTGTCGGCTTAATCGACCGGAACCGAGCAAAGTTGTATGTCACTGTCGCAAACGTCGGCCGATACGACCGTGATGCTTTGATGAGCACCCACCAACAATTTTTATTTTTATTTTTTTGTTTTGTTTCTGTTTTTGCTCGAACGCATCATTCGAATACAGTAGCAACGGGCATTTTTCAAAAGGGTTAACAGGCAATAAATTAATTTACTTCAATTACAAATTGCTTTTTAAGTGATCATAACAGAAATTGGTGAACGCACCGCAAAATTGCAGACGACCAATATATGGACGATTTGATCGACAGTTAGCAGGGAAACGCATTCGATAACTAACAACTGTCAGTGGTGTGCAAACGAGTTATGTGTCATTTTGCTCGGTCATATGTCATTTCGTTTAAAGTCACCATGTCACGGTGCCACTGAGTGAGAATATCCTTTCAACCTACATTTCCGCCACTCGCTCTGTAACGGATTATCGATTACTAGACATTTATGACACAAGCGCAAGTGACACACGACTTAGGCGGTTAGCTGCTCTACCTACGGGCAATCGAAGTTGTAAAGAAATAAAAATAAAATGCTAATCGCAATTGATTGCTCTTTTATGCCAGGTGATCGGGAGACAGTGATCGTATGGCGATCGTACCAATGTCCAAAGTTTAATTCTTTCCGCTGGCACCGGTCCGATACTGCTCTCCGTCAACTATTATAAGCCCTCATTCACGAATAGGATTGGACCTGCTGCTAATCATTGACAGGTTTTTCTTTTGCATTTTAATTTATTTATATTTTTATTTTTAATTTTTTTGATTGTATCTGCGGCTTGCAATTTGAAGTACTCGGATAGTGTGTGTACCCCTATATGCAGTGAGCATATTTATTGCAAATTTTATTCGTACCTTCGATGAACGAATAAGTTTGTGCGAGCGATTATTAATAGGGGACGGAAAAGATGTAGAAAATTATGAACTGGCAATCATGTTGGAGTGAACTAACTTTGTTTTGAAGTGCACATATTATGTAGATAAACCCTGTCAAATACAAACAAGAGAGTTTCCAACTAAATGAAATAGCGTCAATTAATTAGAGTGGCACTTTTGAGTGAGCATGAATTAGGTGGATCACATTTATACACTTCTCAATTTCACTCAGAGCTGGAGAGATCTCAGTTAACTGAAATCCAGTTACATGATCTTGTGCAATCTGAGATCTGCAACCTCGAAATGTAACAAAGAACATTAGGCCTATACTTAACAATTGCTTAAAGATGTGAACCATAAAAATGGAATCATGTACAACAACAGCCATGAAAGTAATTTTTGACTTGTCCTCAGAATGTTATTACAAAAGACAACAAAAGTATCCCAAGAATACCCTACGTACAGTTTAGAACGCATGCTTTTTGGAATTGTCACAGTTTACCCTCATTTTTATCACTCTCAACATTATTTTTGCGGTGATCTAAACTGTAACCAGATCAATACTTAGAGAAAGTTCATTGATAGACTTAAGTCATCGATCTCATGCATGTCAATGTATCGATAGCGACAGTATTTTACATATGACTCCCTATTCTCCTCGATTTATTCTTCGTACATAACAAAAGTAAGACTCCGCCTTACAGTCAACTTATAACCTGGTAAGTATGTGCAAGAAGCAGTGCAAGCCAAGTAATGGTGAATATGCTGATGTCGATTATAATTTTCTACGCTCACAGTTTATTTCAGTTGCTGCACTCTCAACGTAACATCATATTTCCTCGCGAATCGGAAATCTTCGGTATCTTCGGTATCTTCGTTGTCTTATGGGATAGGATTGGAAAAAATCAATTTACAATACAATTTTCTAAGCTTTTTCTTCCTTGAATATGTGACACACATCTTCAACCACCGACTTCCCACTTAGCAATATCCATCATCGTAGAAAAGTCTGCGAAGCTTGTAATACCTAAGTCACAAGATCCGATTAACCCTAAGTATTCGTATAAAAATCCATCGCAACCTTGTCGAACATGCGAGTGCATTTTACCAGATACGGCCCTCTGAGTTTCGCTTACTTTCTGTCGACGATATTCACAAATATCTTGATGTTTTACATTCTAAAGGTTTTTAGAATTCTTAAAAACATTTAATTCGGTGGAAAATATATTTATTCTTCTGTGAGAACCATCATCTCTGATAGTTAAACTCTAGGTATTCGATCTAAAAGGTCGTCACCAGCGTGTGGTAGTGGGTAACCAAGTGTCATATCTTCTGCGATTATATGCCGGACTTCCACATTAGGGCTGACATTATTTTAATTCTTTGTGAATGGACTTCCTCAGGAAAGATCACATCCTGCTCACATGTTTGCTAACGATGTGAATGTACCCTTGTGCATTAAATTCGGCATGGTTAATAGTGAAATCGAAATGATGAACAAGGACATAATTTATATTTTAGTCTAGTGCAGTCAAATACTTTCTGGTTCTTCTGGCTGGCTGACTTAAGCTGATAAGAATTTCTGAGACTAAGTCAGGGACTGGGAAAAGCGATGGTGGCGGATGAGCCCTTAATAGACCAACGACAGCGCTCACATCCCTGAATCGGTTACTAACTTTTGTTTAACCGACCCCTCGTCCTAGGGCTATATATAATGGAACTGGCCCTCCAGGTTGGGGGTTGTGCCGTCAGTGTAACTGCCGGTCATGAAAAAAAAAAACTTAGTTATGAAGCAACAACAAGCCTCAGATACGGACGGATCTACAGCGATCTAAAGCGATGGGAT
The DNA here is from genome assembly GCA_907269105.1 of Volucella inanis. NCBI lineage: Eukaryota > Metazoa > Arthropoda > Insecta > Diptera > Syrphidae > Volucella > Volucella inanis. Next base: position 71,080,762 of record OU026155.1, read on the forward strand.
GTGCCAGATAAAAAGAGGGTGAAAAAATGTGATTCCGCATTTCGTACGACCGCAAAAGCAGCTCCTATTTGAATGCGGATTCATCGCTAAATGCAGACTTGCGCAAGAAGTCTTGAGTTTCCAACATGCAAACGAGCATCTCGTAACAATCACTATTAAGGCTAAATTTCCAAACGTTAACCTTACATGCATACGCATGATGTAAGGTGATACGAAAGCTAGTTTCTACCAGCTCTTGGACAAGACTTACGAGCAATGCCCTAGCTATGACATTCAAATTGTCCTCGGCGACTTTCAAGCAAGGTTACGAAGGGAGGATATCTTTGGTGCACGACATCACCTTCGATTCAGGCTAATGGACTTAGTGATGGGTCGAAATATTTTCGTAGCTAGCAAGCGGTACTCGCATCTCGATATTATTAAAAGGAGTTGGAGAACTCCGGAAAAATCAACAGTCAACCAGATTGACAACATTGCGATCAACGCAAGGCACTCATCCAGTATGTCCATCATGATAAATGTCCGAACGTTTCGAGGAGCCAACATCGAATCGGACCACAAACTTGTTGTAGCCAAGGTACGATTGCGGATACCCAATTTAGTTTTGTGACGAAGTTTGACGTCGAACGGCTACAATTGCAAGAGGTCGCCAAATCTTTTTGCAATCGAGTCCCTCTTAATCTCCTAAGAGGCCCTATGCTCCCAGCATCAAGTATCGAAGACTAGTGATAACATTGCCGAAAAACCATCAGAGATGACGCCTCGTCCAGCACTACGAAACCCCTTATTTGACGACGAGTGCGGACAAGCACATGGAGCTAATAAAACCACAAAGGATATTACCATAAAGAACAAAAATAAATATGCCACGGACACAACTGCGATGGAGAACCAAATATCGCATTTAGGCAGAATGAACCTTACAACCTAGACGATATAGACCAACAATCCCGTCTACGTGATCTAGATGAAGTGAAGATAGCCATATCTAAGCTTAAGTTCAACAAAGCTGCTAGAAAGGAAGCCCTATTTGCCGAGCTCCTCAAAGCGGCAAGCGATTGTGTAAAATATGCTCGAATAAAAGTATATCTGATGAATGGAACATCAGTATTGTTTGTACGATCCTCATGAAAAAAGACTCTCTGAGTTGCAACAACTCTATTCTATTCTATTCTATAAAATTCTATCTGCTGTATTGTGTGAATGTCTAAATCTTTTTAACAACAATCTGATTTGTCCATATAAGTATGGGTTTAGTCCAGGAAAGTCCACTATCGACCAAATGTTCGCGCTGCGGCAGATATTGGAAAAAAAAAAACTGATGCACACAACCTATTCATCGATTTTAAGGCCACGTTTGACAGCATCTATAGAGACAAGCTATACAGAGCAGTTTTCAATTTTGGCATCCCTCATTTCGTGTAGGATGACAATGGAGATCGCTGCTTCATCAAGGTCGGCAAAGAACTTACTGAAACTTTTGATGTCAAAAAAGGATTTAAACAAGGCGATGCCTTGATATTGACGTTATTGGAATAAAACATTGTATGTAAAGTCAATGGTGCTTTCGAGTGTATTAAGGCGGAAGGGAGGAAGATCCATTTAACGGTTAGTGAGGGCAAGACAAAGCAAATGGTGTCAATAAGAAAGGACACCCAACACCGACGTCTTGGACCAGACGTCACCTTCGACTTTGTCTAGCTAGGCTCCACTACCGATTCCGACACCGACACCAGCGCTGAACAACCCTTAACAATCGCTGCTTCTTTGGGTTAAGAAGGCAAATGACTAACAAAGCCCTCTCTCAAACAACAAAAGTGACCCTTTATAAAACCTTAATAATCCCATTCTTGCTCTCTCTACTGCGCAGACGCATGGACCTTATCAAAAATGGATGAGGGTGCTTTGAGTAGATAATACTTCAGTTGATTTTCGTTCCCGTCTATATAGATGTAAGTGAAGGAAGAGATACAACGACGAACTGTACGGGCTGTAAAACGACGTCGACTTAGCCAGAAGAGTCGAGATCAAACAACTGGTAGCAAATCCATCCCCGAACGGCAGCGCAGCATAGGAAGACCACGATTTAGGTGGCACACGCAGCTGGCTACAGATCAAGCTAGCAGGATATGCTTGTTGGTTGAAGCCTAAGTCCACCCTTGATAGAAGCGCCATCTTAACTAAATAAATGAGTAAGTATAGTAAGGCTACCTTTTTCAAATTAAAAAGAAAAGCTTTTTTGATTCGTCATTTCATTCTTTTGCTAGAAGCGCCATGTTTTGATTGATCACTACAATTTTGCAAATAAATTGTTAGTTGGATTCACCTACGGATAATCGAGTGATAAAATGACCTTTTCAAAAGTAGACTTAAAATGTTTGAAAAATAGTTAAACAAAGAATTCAATTAAAAGAATCTACCGTATCTGATCATTTGCTGCCACACCGATCATAAGATTAAGCTCCATTTCCAAGGAATTTAAAATATGCACTAAGTTTGCCAAAAAGTACGTTTTTAAGTGAAACGACAAAAACAATTGATTGTAGCCAAAATTCTGCACTTACGGTACACACAACATAAGTCTATTATAGCCATTGGTATCCACAATGACTTTCGGGACTTAACTTTTATCCTATTTTGGACAATAACATGTCCTCAAAGCAACTACTACAACTAGTTTAAGACTTCGTATTCGTTATAAGAATCTTTTCTCGTAAGGTCACACTCAACTTTATTTAACTCTAAAGTGAAATATTTGGTAAAGATCTCTAAAAGAAGGATCCTACAAATGGGTTCTTACTCTATTCTCAGATTTTCCTGCTTTAAGTCACAATCTGAAAAATAACTGGATGCCTAACCACTCCATCAAAAAAATTCCCTCAAGGTTCTGGGGAATATTCAGAATATTCAGGAATGAATATTCCGCTTAGTTTGTTGACCCTTTAAAAAAAAAAAAAAAAAAAAAAAAAAAACCCAAAATATGCTATCTTTAAACTCCAACAGTTTAGCAAAACAAGCAATCACTAGCCTCTGTGACAGATAGTTTTGTGCCGTACAAATTTAAAGCAGTTCTTCTACACTAGGTACTCCAATCAAAATGATCTACATTACCACATGTCGTCCTGTGTCTCTACTTGATATTATGATAGCCCCTATAAAGAATATCGAATAAGACCCAAAATAAGTGTTAAAAGCGTGTGTTCCTACATTTTGTGCTACTGGGATTGCATTTCATTCGTTCATTCAGCTTGTGCGGTAGGACTCAAAAAATATGGTCTCTGGTCGGTAAAAACCTAGGGAAACAGCAAAGCCTTTGACCTACTGCCTAAGAACACCGTCTGTACTTACCTACCTCACTAAAGGAATGGATGGGGAAGATGCCTTCATGTCGATGTTTTGTTCACCGATGGCTGCAGTATGGACTGGGAGGTCGGATCGGTTGTCTTCTAGGCTGAAGGAAATTGTTTCAAATTCCAAATTAATGTAATGTCATTCAAGCGTATTCCTTTTTTATAGAGCAAATGAGAAAATCGACAAACTGCACTGTTTCAAAATTTATTCAGAAAATTATAAATACAAGTTTATTCATCTAAATCTATATATTCTTCTTCAAAGTAATCCCCATCGACTGCAACACACTTATGTAGCGCTTGATCCAATCCTCGAAACATTTTTTATATTCGGTTTTCGATATGTCAAATAGTGCTTCCAGCGATTTTTCCATTACTCCCACTCGGCTGCTGAAACGCGTTCCCCGTAATAGTTTTTTAACTCGATTGAGCAGAAAGAAGTCACAGGGAGCCAAATCAGGTGAATTCGGTGGCTGCTGGATGGTATTTGTTGCATTTTTTGTCAAAAAATTTACGAATAATGATGGCACTGTGCGACGCGACGGTGCGTTATCATGGTGCAAAATCCAAGAGTTTTCTGCCGACAATTCTGGTCTCTTTCGACGAATTGCTTCACGCAAATATCTCATAACGCTCAAATAATATTCTTTGTTTACTATCTGGCCTTCTGGCAAAAATTCATGATGCATTACACCGTTGCATTGCCTTCATTTTTGACTGAAAACGAGGTGTTTTTTTGGTCTCGGCTCATTTGGTGAACGCCATTAACTTGCTTGATTTCTGGATTGCGTGTCGTAGTCATAAACCCACGTCTTGTCTCCAGTAATGATCCTTTTGATGAATGTAGGATCGGATTCAACCTCGCAAATCATCTCTTTTTTGCATGAAATTGAGGTCTTTTGGCACCAACTTTGCTGCTATACGACGGAAACCCTATTCATTAATCCATAGGCAATGTTCAAGTCCTCCGCTATCTCTCCGATGGTTAATTTGCGGTTATTGACCAACATTGTATTTCCTAATAAAGTTATTAGTAAATGTCCTGCAATTATATTAGCTGTTAATCGAACTGCAAGTGTACCTGGTCGAATAATATTTCTAATGGTTTCAATACATACTATAAATGGTATTAGAATTGAAGGAGTACCTTGTGGTACTAGGTGAGTAAATATCGATTGACTCGCGACCACTTTTGAACCCCTCGTTCTACTGGTAAACGACCGCTTTCTTTAGAAAATTGTTGCCGAAACATTTTTCCAACAATTCCAACGTTCGCGCTTCATTAAATCCATTTTTTACACAAAATTTAATACAAGTTCCGTGTTGCAAATTTAAATCCATTTCTAAAATTGTAAAAAATCGCCAACACACACTGAGATAGATGTACTATTGGCTACATAACTTTTGCAAATGTCAAGCTATAATGCTTAGATTTAGAGGGAATGTCAACAACAGATGTACCAACTTAACAAAAAAACAGAACTCAAATCGGAACAATGGGAGCTTCACACGGTGGTTATTCCTTTATTTAATTTTTTTTTTTGATCAAGGTGATATACTTGTATATCAAACATCGCAGCGCCATCATAAGTGTCACCACCGGACATTGCCTTACGATTATAAACAAGCATGCAAGAGGGCTTGGCGCCTTCCTCATCCTCCACCTTCTTTGCACACGTCTATCTCTCTCCACTTACGAGAAAACTTCATTTAGGAGCTTTCCTCTACAATGACTTAAACGATCTAAAGAATATAAACGTTAACAGTCATCCACGCTTCATCATAATCTCAAATTGGTTCCATGAATAAAAGTATCACAGATCTACGTGGCATCAGAGTAGGTCAATAGAATAAGTGGATTGGTCCTTTCCAGCCGCCACTCCTACCCACCTACCTACCTACTGGTATATCAAGAAGGATATAGTTTACATACAACGAGAACTAATCCGGTATTGCAACTTTATGAATTACTGCAATCAGTAAGAGCAATTTTACTAGAACCAGTGGTCTCACCCTAACTCAACTCTTAATTTTTTAACATTCTTGGGTGTTCGAACAGGTTTGAAAACATTGAAACAAGCAGCGTTAGCTTCGACCGGACAACTCTAAATTTTGTATTTAGTTATCCCTGCATTCTGCATACCGACCAAAGTAACATTAGCGTTGAAAAACAATTTTATAATCCGGATATGTAGGTACAACTTCTGCATACATGTTCGTTCACTAACTTTAGGTTAGAATCACCCAAAGCAAGAACTTGAGGGCGGATGGGCGGATAGACGATGCAAGCCATAGTATCTTCAAATATCGATTTGAGCGACGTGAGACTAAATTGAAGGCAGACCTCAATAAGCCGCAAATGTAAAATTGTATTCAAATATTCACACCTTTCGCTTTATAAATAAATAAGTTGATGGGAGTACGAGTATCTTGAGTGAATGGAAATGTATTTTGGATAAAGGCTGACAAATGATCTATCTTAACCTATCTATCTATATAAGACCTGCAAAAAATCGATCACGTTCCATAATTGATAATCATTCGACTCTTTTGTTTACATGAAGCAAGGAACGACGAAGAAACACTAGAATTGTGATTGTCGAAGAAGAAAAAAGAAAGATTGTCAAATGTCAAAGCCACTCTAATTAACTGTTATAGCTCCAACATCTTAACAATTTAATTTTTTTACAATTAAAACCAATTACATGGATAGTTCAGCGCCAACTGATTCTATAATTGCTCGCAAACAGACTTTCCTTCCCCACTTAAATGAAACGCTTTTCCCCGATCTTCGGTAGATTCCATCCACTACAAATTCACCAACCACACACAATGTGCTCTGATTAATTTATTTCTTTTCTAATCAATGTGACATTAATGCGTTTCTAAATGGAAATCACTTCGTTGCATGATAATAATTACCAAACGACATAATCCGTACGCAATCGTCAAACATAACTTCGAACAAGAAAAACGCGCGAAATCGATCTCAAGTTGCGTTTTTGTTTTGGGCCGCTGCTATTGCCCACAATATCTTTTCCCAATTATGGCCAAGTGACACTACAGTCTGCAGAATATCTAAATCATTTAATATTTGCAACACATCGGCATAGATATCTTTGCACAAAATGCAATTCAATTTTAATTAACTGCCCGTTCCACGCATTACTCAACTCGCTGCCGATAAAGACATGTATGAATACTAGTATACGAGTATGGTATTCCGTTCCGAGTCTCTGGATGACAGCTCCATATTCTAGATATGAAAAATTACTTGGCAAATTCGCCAACTCCACAGAACATGCTGTAGCCCAGATACGACGACTTTTCCTAGACGGATAGATTTGCATGTAAGCCAGTTTGGTTTGGTGAACAAACCAATCTAACTAATGTGGACATTAAAGCAAACTGACAGATCTAGATTTCAGCTATTGAGCCGAAAAGGTGGCGAAAATGCCGAGAAAATGTCAACAGAAAAACGAAAACACTTTATTTCTTTGGCAGAAATCATGAGATCGTGGGAAAGTGGAACTGCATATGCAACTCTCCATTAAAAATCTTCCCAATCCTCCTACATGATCATTATGTATGTTAAGTGTGCCGTATATTCAAATGAATGTGTATCTCTGGATGCATACTTGTACGTGTGGGGGAGGTTTCGATTAAAACTATCCACGTACATAGATTTTTAATAACTTAATCGTGTTGACCGCGAAATCTGATAGAAAAGCAAAAGCGATCACTCAAGATACAATAATAAACGAAATAACCGAAGAGAGAAATGAAAAGGTATATTCGAGTACGTGTTCCGCGTATTACTTGCTTGCTATTATTGTATTGTATGTATGAGCTGGATGGCGCTCTGATAAAAATCTTCAACTTGCATCATTTCGTGGCTGACAACTGTGTTACTTTATTGCCAGTTATCCGTACTTGTACCACTATTGCCGTTACAAACACTCTCGAAACGTGTTCCTTATTTTTACGAATATTTGTCCGATTTCTGGAGTAACTTTTCGAGATTGACTTTCGATGAAACAAATTCAATTCAGGTAGGCATACGTGTAATTTATTCATAAAAAAAATATATATATCAACAACACAACAAAATAGGCATAAACATAAAAATGAAAACAAATAAACCGAAGAGATACTCGTGCAAGATACAAATACCGTGGACACAGAAACAGACAGATGTGTATAGATACGGAAAAAAAATCATTTTTTTGATTTATGATGCTGTGTTTCACTTGTCAGTTTCATTGTGTTTTGATGTTTGTTGTATTTGTTGTCAGTCAGTCAGTTATCCCGTGAGCTACTTATATGACATCTGATGATGATGACATGAAATGACAGTTTAGACAGTTTAAGCTAACTGACTTGCTGCCTGACACGCGTTCGATCATTGATCTATCTGTACACACCTGACGAAACGAGGGCGCAACAAGTTGGTGGCATTGATTTCTGCCAGATTTTTCAATAGTCACTACTGGGTTATCTAGTGATAAGGAACAGGTGCATTTTATGGATTCATACAAGTGTATGAATAGTTATTGACTACGGATACAGTTTCGAAACCTCGTCTCAGTTTGGTCCAAACGATCTAGTCCAGTGAAGCCGGGCGCAAAAAAAAAAACGTCTCCATCCACTTCAATCGATAGCTAGCTGCTTCCAGTTGTTCACGCTATGTTGGTTGAGGTTCCTTTCCACTCGTGTTGAATTTTTGAGAGTTTCAGATAGTTGGCGTTCATTTTCCTTTCATATCCCAATGTAGTTACCTTATTCAGACTCGTTCGAAAGTCACTGTAGAGCTTGTATTTTCTTGACAAAGCCCATTCCTCTGGCGCCGTAAAGCAGAACTGGTATTAGTTATATATAAAATACTCTTTAGCTATTCGGAAGAAGCCTTAGATACTCAGTTACCTCTGTAAGCCACGGAAATAGCAACTTGCGAGAATTATTTTTTGAACAAATTCAACGCTGGTAAAGCATGACCTTTGGCAAAAAATAACAAAAGTCCCTTACTGCTACATCTGTTTTCTGATATAAGCGAGCAATTGAAGAAATTTTTGAGTGAGTTTCCCACGATTTTTTCAAGAACAATCCTTAAGAAATTGAGGCACGCGACTTGCTTAGACCTATTCTTAACATCGAATCGTGATACAGCTGTGTTTAGCTGTGATGCCAAAATTAAACATTGTTGTGTGGTTTTCTGTAAAGGCTGTCATGCGCCTCTTGAATTTTCATTTTGTCAGTGGTGGATTTGGATGGCCTCTAAATTCACACTATGGACAACCTAATGGCTAACAAAAGGCCTTAGGCGTTGCGCGGTACAGCAGATTGCAGACATTTTTTTTTTTTTTTTTTTTGGTCCCATTTCTTAAAGATCGGCTATTTATTGCCGATGGGTGATGAAGGACAATGCTTAGGACACTTTAATGAGGAGTCCGTCAGCTTAATTGTAGATTTGGCTATCTGTACTTTCTCCAGTTGGGTGATTAAATAGTTTATTTTGTCTGAAAGTGGCATTTTTGTAATTGTTGGCATTACACAGTTAATAAAAATTTACTGCGATTAAATACTTTTGTTCACCTGTTTATCTTCAGCTCACGCTTTGTGGCATTGGCATATATGTATATCATTTTTCCCATTTCATACAATTTTTGAATCTCATTCCTGCAGAAGCAACTGTCCACCAACACCTCTATGTATTTTTTTTTTTTTTTTTTGCATATGTCGGCATTTTATACAGCGCCAATGCCAGGACATCTGAGACAGCATGTGTAGGCCTTTATTAGCAATTATGGTGTCAAAATAGCTACCAACCTGATTTTGAGGGAACAAAAAATTCTCAAGGTACGAAGGGACACTGAGTCACTGTCCGATTGTAACACTCTAATCACAACGCATTATTTTCCTGCAGTGAGATTCGAGAAACTCGTAATAGTGGCGAATGTTTTTACGTCACACCTATTTCATTGCCGATGCAAGTGGTTCAATAGCTGACGATATGTAGCTGATAACCAGCTAAAGCCCCTCTAGATTCAATGGCTTCAATCCACAATAGTCTTTGTGGAAACTTGCATTGACCAAAATACGGGATTCTTCCTCCCATCTTCAAACATGCCCGTTTGACTTGTCATTTGATACTTGGAATTGGGTTTGAAGTTTTCAAACTCGGTCTTAGCGCGAACGATTCGTTTCTTGTTATGTTATAGCGCGTTCAAAATTAAGCTGCATTTCAGTAGGAACACTTACAGGATATTAAGAAGCAATGGTCTTTAAAAACTGTTTTGTTGTTGTACCTCGATATAAACTTCAAAATTTCATGGTGTTCCTACTGCATATTTTAAGTTCTTTGTGATGTCATCCTACGTATAGAGTAATAATTCTTTTACGTGTCTCCAGTACGTCTTCGAGACCTTAAAATTGTTCCCATATACCATAAGCTCTGGGCTTAGTTTTAGATTTCTCATAGAATAACATTGTTTTTTCAACTCTTATATGGAACTACCTCCTCCGAATGGATCTAACTCGTCTTTGATTCTTTAACCGGACCGTCATTGTTACTGTTTTCCTTGCCACCTCTGTCTTTATAAAGTCAATACCCTCATAATTTAATTAAATAAAAATTATGCAACATGGAAGTGAAAGCAGAGTAAAGACAGATCACACGATGCAACGATAGTGTGATTCAAAAATTTGTAAACAGATTCTCAGAGCTGTATTTCACAGCCATTTTATTATATATGGAGGTTCGGCCCAATGAAGGAGATTTACCTTGCTGCTATCAAGTACTTTCTACTATTCAAAGACTAGTTTTCAAGATACAATTTTTGAAACACAAATTGGAAGTTTGCTTCAAAATGAGAAAGCTTGTAAGCAAAGTCAAAATTGAAACTGAAAAAAACAGAACGATTCGCACAGACAATGGAACGTGGTTTCTGAACAAATCTGTTAAATCAATTTTGGTCAAGCACTTTGATCGCCACCAAACCACTGTGCCTTATATTCCGCAATAGAATGGAAGTTTTGAACGCGAGTCTCCGACACTCTTTTTAATTTTCAATAATGATCTCCTGTCAGCTACATCTAATCCAATATATTCATTTTCTGGCGACGATATTGTCTGCTTTTCGTATCCGTTTCCAGACTCACGTCGATGCTCTTCGGTTGTAGAACGGTTACGCCAGCGTTCCGATATAAACAGCATTACTGATTAGGGAACTACTAATAGAGTGAAATTTAATGCTTCCAAAACACATTAAAGTGTTGATGTCGTTAAAGTGAAATCTAAACACTTAGCCATTATCCATGAATGGCCTTAGCGGTATATGTGTAAATAACAACTTACGTTGAAATAACTAAATGCTCAATATCACCAAAAATACTGTAAAATATCTAGGTTTCCTGAAACGACGTAAGAAATATTTCACTCCCTCTGATTAGGCCTCGACGTATAAGGCATTCATTCGCCAAAAATTGAAGTACAATACTTGCAACTGGTCAGGTGCCATTAATATCTCATTGCACTTCCTAGATAACCGCAACACCCGGCTCGCTATGAATACTGATCAGTATTCCCTCAAGCCCGCTTTCCGACGTGATCTTAAATACCGTGCTTCTTTTCTAAGCCGTACAACCTGAAATACCTTGTCGAGGTCTTTATTTCCCAGCCATTATAACTTCCAAACATTTAAGACCAATGCAAATCGGTATCTATCTATTATATATCTACTGTATACTATATATCTACTCCGATTATAAAAAAAAAAAATAACTATCGTCGAGGCTGCTCGAAATACTCATATACTGCCTGGAAGAAATTTACCGAAAGTGTTTTGGGTGAAAGTTGGTAACACGGCAGTTTTTGTGTTGAATCGGACAGGTATATAAGTCCCATAAAATGTAAAAGTCCGTATGAGCTACGGTGGGGTGGTCCTGTAATTCTACCGATTTTAAAGTGTTTGGGATAGAACGCTTTCGTTATTTTCCGAAGGGAAAACATAGGAAATTTGATAGGAAGGCAGAAAAAGGTTTGTTTATGACATTTGCGGAACCACAAGAAAGGTTAGCGAATTTGGATACCAGGTTCCAAAAAAAATTGAAATCGCACGAGAAAACAGATTAAAAAATTCGTGAAGAACTTCACGAAAGCAGGGTATGTCTGGAACTGATGGTGAAGGATCGAATTCTGGCAGAGATCAAGAGTTTAAATCAGACGGCGAAGATAGCAATGCAAATGGTAGGACCAATAACCATCAGGGTGATAATAAAGAAATTCCATGGAAGGATCGACTGCGAAGTAGAAGGAATCGACTATTTTCAGCTATGCTCTACTTTGAAGAATACCATGGGTGATGCGAGGTGAATCAAGTAAGCTATAATGAAGCGATTGCTTGCAACGAGCGGATCACTGAAACGCGGCAATATCAGATGAGATGGACAACTTATTTAAAAATCATACGTGGAACTTAGTGAAACGTCCACTGAATAGATAATAAGTGGATAAGCCAAAGAATTTGGATGTGCATGGCAGAAGAAATATAAAGCAAGGTTGTTCATACGAAGTTTTACTCAAGAACATGGAATAGACTATCTTCAGATATTCAGTCCAGATGTGAAAACGACCATTCTACTAATTTACCAACGAACTGAAAGAGTTTAATTTTAATGTTTGTGGAGCAGATCATTGTGTGTTAAACTGAAACGATACTGACAGGCTTCTCATACCTACAATTCAAATTGGCGATGGGCTTCTTACAACAAAAAAGAAGATAGATAGTTTCTTGGCATGGAATTGAAGCGGACATCGAACTGTGGAATTTTTAGCAGTCACACACTTTATGCAGAACGTGTTTTAAGGAGCGTTAATATGAATTGTTGTGAGCTAGGATCAATGCAGAAGTTTAATACTTCTATCTGATTTCTAAAGTTAGCAGTGGCTATTCGAATACCCATCGCTTTACTTTAAGAGTAGTTTCTCGGCATTTAGGCGCATCTTACCGAAATCACGTCAGTGCAGTTAAAAGGATACTGAAATACATATGTCAGTGAGACCAAAAAAATGGGTATTTTCTTTGAAAGGCAAAACGATTTTGATTTGATTATGCTGGCCACTTAGTGACTAGAAAATCTATATTACTTTTGGAATTGTCTTTACAATTGAAGGTAGACATGTTTCTTGGTTATCAGAAACACAAAAAATGTATCACTATCAACAACAACAAGGCTACAGCGGCTATTGACAAAATAACTTCAAATTACGAATTGTGCAACTATTTTGAATCTGGACAAACAGGAAGCTATCTGCATTGTCATGAATCCGGAATTTCATAAGCTCTCAAAGCACGTAAGTGTGCGCTGTCACTATATTTGTGAAAGTAATTATTAAGGTGACCTTACCATATGTTGTGGTTCGTCTGTTCTTCGAATTCCCGATATTTTCATAGAATCACTCATTAAAGTTTAATTTAAAAAATTTTAAAATTTTACTAAAGTTGTAAGTAATTGTAAAAAAGTAAAATTTTGTTTGAATCGAATCGAAACAAGTTAATTTCGTCGTCTATAGTTCGATTTATTTGACACTATCTCAACAAAAATATATTAAGACAATCGACAGCAAGAGAACATGAACTCGAGCCTTATTAACTTGTCAGGTGCGCATGTCCATGGTGCGCAACTAAGTTATCGCTGTTTTTTGATGAAAATGTAACTTTATTGTGAAAAAATGATTGCAGATGAAAGTGTTGCACATTGCTAGCTTCAATTTTATCCCATCAATCTGACAAAACTCGAATACTATTACTATTCATACGAACGGATCTGCTGATAAGCCAGACCATGTGCCATCTAACGGAACAAGTAATATCTTATAGGATGGCGCAATATCTGCGAAATATGACAGGTGGGGTATGACTTAAAATCTGAGCGTTTCTGGATATGTTTTAACGGGTTTGACAACATGAGGCCGAGCGTTGTCATGCTGTAGAGCCACCTTTTCGTGCCTCTGCTCGTATTGTGGCCGTTTTCCTTAATCGCATCAATTGAAGTCGATACCGTTCCGCAGGGATAGTTTCGTTGGGTTTCAACAGTTCATAATAAATAGCGCCGACCTGGTCCTACCAAATACACAGCATAACCTTCGCAGCCTAAGTATTCAGACGAAACATGACCGGGCATTCCCCATGACTTTTTGAATGAGGTGAATCCATTTTTCATTACCCGTTACTATCCAATAAAGAAAACCCTTCCATTTTTGCCGCTTGAGCAGTTGTTCTTTCTTTTGGCACAGATCCTGATCAAGCAATATCTCCAATTCAGCGTCTTCGAAGAAGTTTGGTCTTCCTTCACTCGGATGGGTGTCAACATCGGAATCATCGCCTTTAAAGCGATGGAATCAATTACGGCACATTGTTTCACTTAGAGTAGCATCTCCGTAAGCTCTTTGGAGCTCTCGATGTCCTTCAGCTGCCGTTTTCTTCGAATGAAAGAAGTAAATCAACACTTCCCGCAAATGTTGTGACTCCAAAACAAAATCGCTAATGCTTCAAAACGGTTTATTTATGTCTAAACTTGGCTCATGACCTAGTGGATATGTCAAAATCGACCAGCACTTACTGCTGGAGCCATCTCTTGATAAACAGCAAGAACTTACATAGTTGTATAGAATGATGTTGAGAATATATATGAGAGCTGGAAATGAAGACTGTAACTGAGGAAACTATAAATGAACATTAAAACTTAGCTTAGATGCTATTGCCCACTATTACTTATGGCAAAATTGACATTGGCATTAATTGCAATAAAAATGACTCCCATTCCAGTTTATTCGAAAGAAACATCCTTACGCCGAATCAGTCTACGAATTGTGATCATTTAATAGAATTCAAAAACATGAAGTATTTCCTTACGATTAGTTGTTCGTAAACTTGTTTTAAAATTCTATCCGTGAACAACAATGGTAAGTGCAATTATCCTTGGAAGAAAAAAAAATCAACAAAAAAGATGATCCTCATCAGAGTATAATCCAACACCAAGAAGGAACAAGAAAATACACATATTTCTAAAGCAACAGCACAGTCTTAGCCATAGTTTTACCCCTCGAGAAACAAGACACAATTCACTACTCTTTCAGCAGAAAATCCAAATATTTCCTCATTTCAATAGAAGGCACCGCGTTAACAAAAAGGAAAATATCAAAACCAAACTCAGCTAACCTATTCCATCACAAGATACAATGGTCAACGAATGGATGAATGACCATCACTCACCGTCAACTCACGGATGTTTCAGCGATCCATTGGCGGTTCAGTGGTTTCCTTCACCCTATTGGAAGTACTATCTCGAACTCGAACTCAAGCTCGACCCGCCAAACATTGCCAGCAACATTCATTCACCGCGTTTCATCTTCAACCGAAAAATGTCCTCTCGCAAATTTTCCAAATCCTTGTCATATTTTCTCGTATCTTCTCGTTTAACTTACCATGGTTGGCTCTTACGATGAGTACTCGTACTCGTACTCGTACCTCAACTCGTCTGGTCCTTGTCGTCAATTCCATTGCCGAATACATACCGCCTGACATTCCTTTGTCGATGGCACAATGTTATCTTTGGTATCTCTCCCTGGTCAACGCGAAACAATTTCATCAACAATTTCATTATACATATGTATGTGTGTGATGTGATAGGGGACATAACTGGCCCCCTTACACCTACCAAAAACCCACCCATCAACATCATCGAATCAATCGGCTACGATCGGTGTTTTTAATTGCGCGCCAATATGATATTTGAATCGATTCGGTAACTCCTCATTATTTATGGAATATGTGTGTCCAGGACCACTTTTCTTCGTCACGGTGGTAATGGCTTAAAACTGAAAAAACAAAGATACAAATGTCATCGTCATTGTCATCGTTATCGTTGTTGTTTGGACTTTTTAAATTTTAATTTATTTTTTGTGGCAGGAATTTTTCTCTTCCTCTCTCAATGTGTATCCGTCTATCTGATGATCTGATGAACGTAAAAATATCCTTATCGGGTTCAATGGTATGGGTTGGAACTTTCCCAGTTATGGAGCTCCTGCCACACGTGACTAAACCTTGTAATTACAATGAAAGGGCAAACACAGTATACGTTGTGTTGCATATTATCGTCATGGTGTATTGGCTTTTTGTTTTGTTTTTTTTTTTTTTTTTTGTGCCTTTTATTAATTTTTTACCACAACAAGTGACAAACGACAAATGATCGATTGATTGGCATATCAGGACGACAAGAGATACATAGGAGTTGCCTCTATCCTGGTGTGATTGCTTAATCGAACCAAAAATGGAATATTTCCATGCCATATTAGTTTATGCTAAGCTAGGAGAGGACACGCGTGACAAGATACCTTGTCCATAGTTTGAATGAATACACTTCAGAATTGGAATCACAAGTCTAAAAATGTATTCCCTCTTAGAGTCAGACTCGTGCTATTGCTTTAGTCCAGCTGCACGAGTATTCAACATCAATGCAGCAAGTGGTAATGAGCGAAATGTGTGTTGCAGTTAATGGTGCCATTTAGATACATACAAGCAGATACGAGAATACAGAATACAAAGATATTTTCATAAATTACCGGACAAATTAGTTCAATGTTTTTCCCATGAATTTTTCCAGTGAATTTGGTTGCTTTGTTTCTACTGCTGCAGTGGAATGTACACTTAGTACTAGCAATGGAAACGTTTTTCCGCACCAAAAAAACAAAAAAAACTAAAGAAATAAAGTTCCTCATTAAAAATGTATGGTATGTATAGAGGCTATACATACCACATACAGCGGTAGCAAGAAGTTTTCTCCTATCTATAACTACACATAGTCATAGATATAAACAAGCTCTTATGGTTCTAGGGTCAGTGATAACGTCTCAATGCTCCCCACTAGTCAGAACCATCACAAGATTAAATATCTAAAGAGATACTTGCGAGCAGTAATAGTTATGTGCATAGTTATAACCAATTTCGTAACGATGACAGTAAAAGTATCAAAAGTTCCTTTTTCGATTCATATTGGTACTTGACTATCCATTTTGAAACAGTCACAGAACTTTTTAAAGAAAGCGATTACTTTGAAACCCCTAGACGATTCCATGTTTGTAGAAGATTACATCACTTTCGACTGATCTATCTCTCAACAACTACTATTGCTTCACGCAATTAGAAAGCTCATCTAGAATACACATATGTGTAACCCTACGTTCCGATTGGTAAAATGGCTTATACAACTAGAAATAGAACTTATATGTGGATAAATCACAAATTCAGAAAAAATCACTCTCGTTACTAGCAGTGAAAAAGGTAGTTGATAATACTCATAGATCGACTAGCCCAAGAAAGGATACTTTCGGTTCACCCAAATAATATGACTTTCTAGTCATCAAAGAAGAGAAGAGGATAATGACTTATGGAATTGGAATCACCAAGCAAGGAGCTCAGGTCTCAATTGAACGGTTGAAACATTTGAAAATCATTGTGGCAAGGAGGCAAATCTTCTGCAAGTTACTACTTAATGTTAACTCCGCGCTTATACCGAAAAATGAAACAGCTAAGCTTCAAAGCTAGATACAGAGTTAACATTCAGCAATCGGATAAAGAAAGTCTAGGTGTGAGCGCAAGCTCAATTGTCAACAATGTAGCACTTAATTCGATTGAAAATTCAATTCACTTATTTGGTTCAGAAATATGAGCGAACCTATTGAAACAGTGCATAGCCTTACTTTAATTACTTAAAACACACCACACAGTATTGCAAAACGTCGTGTTTCTAAGGTAAAGTTTCCGTAAATCTACAACAAGAAGGAAGCATCTTATAAAAGCACTTTGTCAGGGATTTAACAATAAAGATTTGAAGAAAATAAACTGAGATACATACTCGTATCGTACATGAATTACAAGTTTCTTCGATGGTACACTTGGAAAAGTTTGACGATGGTTTCTCACAAAAAATTTTAGCTAACCAAAACTAAATCATAAATTTCCTCTACATACCTTCTCCATGTGATGGAATATTTTTCTCCTTTACTGTAGTCAAGCTATTGTGTTATGAAACAAAATCCACAGAGCACAAAACTAATGAAAAATGCACAGAGGAGAAAAAAAAAACATTACATTGAATTGATTTGGTTTTTTTCCTCATGAGGTGCTTGGCAATATAGCAGCAGGTGCATTACCTTGACAATTGCATAGCTAATGCATAGCTTTCAACAAATACACTGTACACGCATACAGGCATACCCAGACTCCTCAGATAAGGGGCGCGCTCACCAAATAACTTCAATGCAAAACCAAAACATTGATTCCAAGTATCTTATGGATATTCAATTCAATCTCAGTCACATCTAAACGAATCACTTGTTGCTAATGATAATGACTAACTTGATACAATTCAAGGTTCCACTCAAATCCACACTTCCACAGAAATCTGAGCCATGAATCACAGACTGAGAAAATCAGAGAATCATTTACTAGTAGCAGCACACTGCAGCTACTGGCGGCTGGTGGCTGGCGGCTGGCGGCGTCATGTCAGCACCACAAATTGCGTGAGTGTCGGTCACATCAAAGTATCCGCGTATCTGAGGCAAGCATATTCATATGAATTCGTATTTACTCTTACATAGTGCGACTGTAAGGTACAGCACTGCAACATTGCGCTACAAAATTCATAAATTGTTTTCTAATTGATGCGATCACTATCGCTAAAATGGAAAATCTATGAATTCATTGCTGTTTGCATCGTTGTGACTGCAGCAAAGTCATGCTCAGCGAAATAGTTTGCTTCTTTCGTAAACGGGATCGGTTTCCGGTACAGCGCTATGGCACAGCCGGCGACAGAAACGGTCGCGTTAATAGAAATCCGATGGCGATCACTGATCTTATACTGTGAGAAAATACGTATCTCAGTGTACCTATGAACGTTGGCTTATACACGTACTCGTTTGTTGGCCGATTGAGACATCCGTTTACGGACAGGAAAGTTAAATTAATTGACGCTAGAAGAGGTGCAGTTATTCATCGATCAACACCTTTATATCGCCGCAGTGGGATTTGCGTGCGAAAATGCAAATACATAACATACCATACTATACTACAGGAAACCGAGGCACAAATTTTGTTTTTCCTTGCGAACGAACAGTTGCTTAGATCCGTTCTAAACCATTCTGAGAGATTGTACCTCGTACAAGTTCGGAAGGTCGATAGAGCTGCAGCGATGTGGTTGCAATATTCTGATGTGGTTTTCCGGAAAATCCAGTAAAGCTTCTGATTCGTCTTAGAGGCAAACATATAAGATCTTTTGATCATAAATCAGACGATGATGTTGACAACAATGCAGGAAAACTTCCCGTGCGTTGTACGAGTATGATATTTATTGCACACACACACTAACTCACCGATTTTCTATGGTGTACATCACGGGTTGGGAAAATTTATTAGCATTGAATGGATGAGCGAAAGCGTGCACCGGTGTACGTCTGTCCGAAACATCCGACTGAATGTTTTGTGTTCAGTCATTGTTGTTGTTATATAGGTATGTTCCACTTGAACCTTGGGGCGAAGTAGATGCATGCAATGCAAAGTAAAAGAACATATGAACAAACTCTAATGATTTGCAAATGGGTTATATGACACTTTATGACTTAGTTTGGAGTTCGGATTTTATTTTTGTATATAGCAATTGTAAGAGCCACAAAATCCAATCTCCAACTTTATTGTTTCATTTGAAATTCTTCATATATTTGCAGAAACGTACAACGCTCTAAAACAACAACAACAGCCCGGCTTTATCAGTGATATATTGCCAACACTTACGATCCTTTCGTATAAGAAAACTTCCTGGATACACACATGATAGATGGATTGAGTCAGATTTTATAATAAAGGCCCTATCAGGCATTCTTTTCAACCTTTAAAGAAATACTGCTTACATTGATAGAAGAGTGGCGAAAGTTATCTGAACGGAACTTATTTTGGCTTAAAGACGACCATATCACTTTCTCTAGTCTCTCTCCGGTTTTTGTGCGTCCGATCTTTTCACTTAGCGCTTGATCTAATATTATTTTCGCTAGGTAGTCCAATAAGCAATCTCTGCGGCAATTAATTGCGATACTGCAGACTGACCAGATCACAATGATAGGAAAAAAATTTAAAAAAAACAGCAACAACGTTAGATATAAAATTGATATAGCCTAGGCTATGCTGGCCGTGCTTCAAGCAGTGGGTCCATTTTTTGATGACTCGATCCAGTATGTATAGGGTTTTCCAATAGGGACTTGACAACTTTAAATTTAATTTGTGAACGCACTCTTTCACTAATCATCAAACTGTCACTCTCAATTTATTCAACAAGCTCAACATTTTCATCATGGTAAAGTACACTAACGAGCAACGTCTGCAAATTATAAAAATTTTCTACAGATATTCGGAGTCGCAAAATCATCTTCAGTGACGAAGCTCATTTTTGACTCAGTGGTTTTCAATAAGCAAAATATGCGTTATTGGTCGGTCGAAAACCCACATGTGCTTCATAAATCACCACTTCATCCACAAAAAATAACTGTTTGGTGCGGTTAGCCATCTTTTTTTGTCGAAGATAACGATCGTCACGTTACTGTGAATGGTCAGCGCTATCGCGCCATGATCACCTATTATTTTTGGCCCGAATTGGAAGATATGGACTTGGATAACATGTAGTTTCAACAGGATGGTGCCACAAGCCACACAGCACACGCTACAAACGATTTATTGAAGAGTAAGTATGGTGAGCGTGTTATCTCAAGCCATGGGCCAGTCGATTGGCCGCCTCGTTCGTGCGATTTAACGCCGCTTGACTATTTTCTGTGGGGCTACGTTAAGTCATTGGTTTATGCCAACAGCCCGACGACTTTGGAAGAGCTCAAAGCCAACATTGAATGCGAAATAGCGGCCTTTTCGGCCGAAATGTGTTGCCAAGTCGTTAAAAATTGGGTATAACGAATCGACCACTAAAAACGTGCCCGCGTTGGCCATATGAACGAAGTCGAGTTCCATTTATAAATGTTTTGATTGTACTTCAAGCCAATAATAAAGTTTTTGAAATATCTCAAATGGTTTGCCTTTTATTTAACAAAAAAAAAAGTTGTCAAGTCGTTATTAGAAAACCCTATACTTACGGCATTATTTTGTCAATAGCGTGTCGAATGTTGACCTCGAGCTCGTCGACAGTGGTTAGCTTGTTAGCGTAGACTAAGAACTTGACGCAGCCCCAGAGAAAAAAATCGAGAGGTTTCAAATTGCTTGATCGCGGCAGCCAATTGATGAACGCTCGCCGTGAGACGACCCAGTCGCCAAATTTCTCCTTCACAACTTCAATCGTTATGTCGCTCGAATATATCGATGTTGTCGACCACAGAAAGTCGGCTAGCATCGCTCCATACCTAAGACCATTGATGGCAACGGTCGAAACGGTCCTCGTTTCGCAAGGAATAAGGTCCAATAATGCCGCCATGCCATAAACCACATCAAACAATCAATTTTTGTGAATAAATTGATGATTAGCCGAACACTTGTGGATTGTGTTCGCTCCAATAACAACAAAGTCAACAAATAAAAACAAAGTCGCTGATCCAATAATGGGTCTCGTTCAAGAAGATGATTTTTTTGCCCAAAACCGGATCTTCGGCCAACATAGCCCTCAATTAGCAAGCCCACGACGATGTCTACGGTTGTCTGGCTTCAATTCTTGCGTCAGCACAATCTTATACGGATATAGGCCCATATCAAAATAAGCCGGGTTGACTATCTGCCGATGCTCAATTCATCTGATTGGCGCCGAATCTACATTTCTGGATTTTCTTCGATACTGGGCGCTACCATGACTGTGTTTTCTTCATTTCGCACCAATCTCTATCTGGTTAGTTGCTTAAGATCCAAAAGGGTGCACTCATGCTCAAACTTTCCATAATGCGACGAATTTCCTGTACACTGAAGCCCTGATGGCGACCGACCTCACATGAAATTCGCGTTGTGTACTTACAACTGATCCAGAATTTCAATAATTTTTTAATAATTTCCACTCGTTCGGCAAGCGTTAAATAATGCATGATGGAATGTCAAACACTAGAATGTCATTAGTAACTTTGATAGTTGCTGAAGCATAACAATTGAAAAAGCTATCATTGCTATCTGATCACCCATTACAACATAGATCGGGGCAGTAGCACAGAAATCAAGTTCGTAGCTTAATGCTTGCCTTACCTCCTAGTTATGGTCAATGGTAACGATATGAGTTAGACTTTACTAATGCTTCATAAAGCCTAAAATAACAAAGACACGCTCGACTAGTAGCAAAATAGTTCGCTTCACTGTTATAGGGCTTACAACCCTGCACGGAAGAAATGTGACGAACCAACTGTTAGTCTCGGATAATAACAGATTGTTGTTGGCGACTCTGCCAAATGTTTAAAAGACAACGATCTTCAAACCTTAATACGCCACGTGCAACCGAAGAACAAGCAGTGGCTCTTGACTGCTACCACGCAGATATCACTCTCATCCAGGTGCAATAAGATGGGCGAGCAAACGAAGGCAGACTTATGAAAATTCGCATCAAAGGTAAATTCGCTAATATAACCCCAATATGAGCCCGTGCCCCTAGTAAAGACAAGGACAACTACGTGGCAGAGGACTTAAGCTTATTGATTTTTCGGCAGGACGAAATAACATACGGTTTCCCAATCGCAGTATAAACAAGGGGACATGCAGATCTCCGGCTCATGAAACGTTATATCAAATTGATCACATTGCAGGAAACGTAAGGTATGCCTCCAGTATTCTGAAGGCCGGGCCTTTCCGACAGCTAACGTTGACTCGGACACTACCTTGTTTGTACAAGGTACGAATGCAGATTTTCTAAGCGCCACAACAAAGAAGAACTACTGTGAGAAAATATTACGAGGGACAGCTGCAGAACAGATCGCCAGAATCTTCGCAGAAAGCATATTCCGAAATCAATATACAGCGATGCTCCCAACTTGAAGTACCGAAGGCCAGTAACAACTCTGCCAACGCACCATCGGAGATGCCGCAAATGATGTGTTGAGCTTATGAGGCAATCACATGCAGCTAAATAAGAAGAAGAAGCTAAATTCGGCGCTAGAACGAAGGACGAGAGCCGCTTGTGAGCTCTACGAGTAGAAAAGACAAGAAAATCATCAGCTTCTCCAGAAGAAAAAAAAAACATGAGAAGCGCGCGATCGAAGATACTGAGAGCTTGTATTCCAGGAACAACATACGGAAATTTTATCACAAGGTACAAAGAACGTTTCAAGGCAAGAAGATCTGTGCAGGAACCTATAGACATGAAAAATGAAACATTGTAGTAGAGTCACAGTTGGTGCTGAGAATATGGAGAAACTTTTTCTGCAGACTGTATAGTATAACGGAGAAGGAGCCCACGGTCCCGTCATCAGGCAGAGTGGACCATTTAACTTAGACGATGATAACCAAAACTTCCGTCCAACTGACCAAAATGAAACAAGGATTCGAAAATTTAATCTAGAAACCGGCAAAGCAGCTGCACCTGACGGCTTGCCGGCCGATGTATTCAAAGTTGCTGGAAATGACTTTTTGGATCGCATACCACAAACCTATCTCAGCATCGTTGGCCCCATTATTTGCGTCGACTATGGAGGCATAAGTCTCCACAACATCTTATATTCGTAAAAGATTTTCTCTGTCATATTGTGTGAACATCTGTAACCCGAACATCTGAAAGTCCACGATTCTTCACACTCCCGTAGGTCCTGGAAAAAAGTCAGGAAATCCAAATCACTGCCAATCTCCTCTGCATGTGCAGAAGAACGCTTGCTACCCAGTCAAAGTCGGTAACGACTTAACAGAGATCTTTGATGTCAAGACATCAGATAAAGTGACGCACTGTCATGTGACTTCTTTAACTACATCCTGAAAGAATTTTGGGGAACACTGGAGGCACAATATTTCAAAAAGGTTGCCACCGGCATGGGTTGCAAACGCAGTTTGTTTTGAAACGGAAGGTGCTAAAATGGTTTTAGTTGTAAATGAAGGCAAATGTTATCAACATAATCAGACGCCCAACATCGAGTTATTAGACGAAAGGTGACAATCGACAGCTTTAATTTCAGAGTAATAAGGGACTTTGTCTATCTCGATTCTGCTATAAATTCTGCTAACAACACCTCACCAGAAATATAACAAAGAATCGCTGCTGCCAATCGCTGTTGCCAATCGCTGTTTCTTTGGACTAAGAAAACAATTTAAAAGTAAGGCCATATCCCGAACACAAAGGAGACTCTATAAAATAACTTTATCATCCAGTCTTACTTTATAGCGCTGAAGTATGGACCTATCGTAAGCAGACGAGAATATCCTCTGTTTTTTTTTAGAGAAAAATCTCGAAAAATATTCGGTTCCGTTTCCGTTGACGGGCTTTGGAGAAGAAGATTCAACGACGAACTCGAATCTAATCCGAAGAAACAACGCAGTAGAGGAACATCTCACCGTAAGTGGGGCGCCCAAGTGGAAGGGGACCACAACCGACTTGGAGTACTCAAATGGGATCGAGTTTGACAGGCTTATTAGTTGAAGTCTAGGTTCTTCCTAGACTCCTGAGACTCCTGAGTAAGCCTCATTAGGAATAGTTGACAAAGAAAAAGCAGAAAGGATATTAACTTTCTCTTTAATATATGCATTGATGTAGATTCACACATTTTATTAAGTAGACAAGCAAGTTTATTTTGTTGGTACGAAAGAAGGACATACATATCTAGTTCTTCCGCATTATTCCAAGTTAGAAAAAGGTTTAATATACATGAAGTGCAGAAGCTTAAATAAACTCCTTGCACCCTATAAACTGGGAACACTTAAACTTTTTACTACAGATACCTACCTTCTGTGAATGATTTTCAATTATTCATGGTCGACGGATTACGCAATTCATAAAATTTAAACGTAAAGAAGAACAGGAATGAAATACGAAAACAAAAGACCGAAACATCAGAGAGTTTTAAGGAAAAAATTTGCAGTTGATGTTTCTTTTGTTTTCGTCGAGTTCCCGCTTTTATGACCAACAATACGCTTCTATGATCGCGTTGCATGCCACATGGAACTAAGCTACATTTTGTTGCATTTTATTGTATTTATTACTTTTTCTTCTAGCTTTTCCCTATGTGATGATAAATGTGTGTGACGCACTGAATGTATCCAACCAAGAATAAGCGCAAAATGCAAGTTAACAGCAAATACTCGTAGCCAGCCATACAAGCAACTTGACTATGTAAACATTTGAAAAGGTTAATCAAAATCATGCCACTCTGAGGACAACAGGCAGTAGATGCAGCGGATACGGGTACGGGTACGGGTACAAGTACGGGATACATGTGTTGTATCTGCGTGTATCGCAATCGTGCTACGCACGAAAAATTATGACATGAACCGCTTTTTTCTCTGATTTTGAGTGCGGGTTTAATGTGATTCGACATGATGGACAGGTTATGAACGGGTTTTTTTATTTTTTTATTTATTTATTTTTTTTTCACTATGTCTACTTCAAGATCTATGTACATATCCGAATGTCAATGCTGGTCAAGTGAAATGATGTGTTCTTGAGATGATACTCCGATAGATCTGACGACCTGAGAGATAGATAGATACGAAACTGTTCCATCTACTTAGAAGTAATTAAATGCGTTCAAAAGTCTTAGAGAAGATATGCATCCAAAATGGTATGTGAAGATAGTTGACATTGTTGGGAAGATGAATGGGATGACATGATGCTACGATTTGTTCGGTTTGTTG
Source organism: Volucella inanis (assembly GCA_907269105.1). Taxonomy (NCBI): domain Eukaryota; kingdom Metazoa; phylum Arthropoda; class Insecta; order Diptera; family Syrphidae; genus Volucella; species Volucella inanis. The sequence goes on from OU026155.1 coordinate 71,105,963, forward strand.
AAAAGAGAAATTCTTCAGATAGTTGACAGTTTGAAGAATCTTGTTTTCAGATCTTTAAAATAATTAGATGGCTTCAGAGTGATTGAGGAATTTAACAAATTCGACAACCAGAATAGAAAAAGGACTTCAAATGAAGTTCAACATTGCCTTAAAGGTCAATATTTTTGACAGATACGAGTACTTGTACATCTTATGCACTTATATATGTATGTTATATGACTTTGACCTTTCAATAGAATCCTTAATTGATGTACTCCATTTTGCACTAAGTAACATATCTTCGTACTATGTTGAAGAAATGGCTGAATTTCCTGAAGAGAAGATACTTGTCATCGGTTTAACGTATTCCTATGTCCAATGATACTATCTCGTTGACCACATTCTCATGAGCATCTTCTTGCATCTTATTGACTTGCAAACACCTTATTATCGCATTCAATTATATCTGAGTTTTATTATTGCTTCTACTGTACTAGCTCCTAACGCCCTAAGATCACAAGTTCACAAGCCATATCCAATGGATCAATGAATCTTCATTAACACGTCAATTGATCTTAGATCAAACCACATTCACTTCACATCTCCAATGCCATAGATGGGATGCCCTGGAGAGGGTTATACCATAGTTTCAGCCAACCCTATGGTCTATGAAATCCCCAATCGAATTCCACCGATGCAAGACAAGCAGGATTAACAACAACGACGACGAAAAAATTGATTCGATTCTTGGGGATTAATATAGATGATCTGCAAACTCACACTATGCGATCAAAGATACGCAGATTGCATCTTTACCTGCACTACTGACCAATCGACCGACAATAACCGTCGATATAGCATTCTCTCATAAAACGAAGGTTTGCCACATTCGACTGCAAATACTTTGGCGTACGAACGTGAACGATTACGGAACGTACACGTACTTAGTAAAGTCTAACTCCACCCGGGGAGGATCTGAAGGTTTTCCTGCTGCCCGTGACTTGTGCTATGGTGCTGATGGAAGTGCCAACTTACAAATTGTGTACACATCATAATAGTTGACTTGGTGCCCTCGCAGCATTTAAGATCCAACCTGCAGGAGTATGCAGTACGTTTAAGTGATGCGCAATCGGAAAGGTTGGTTGGAATCGGAATCATGGAATCGCATTGGATTGTAAGGAAAATGCCAGCATTTTAGTGATCCTTTATGGATTTATGTGGTGAGTATTTTTGCGCGCTGATAGATAGTTTGGTGCACTTGTTAAGTTTCGAATACCAGTCAAGTTTTTGATCAAAGCCGCTCAAATCAGACATTGGTAGAGACATATACTGCGTTGAGAGTTGTTGTTTGATGAAGGAAGACTATATGGGAGAATGCGTGGGGCAGCCTCTGGCATTTTTTTATAATTAAATTGCGTGTAGAATCCTAAGGCAGTGGGGAATGAGATGAATGTTTGTATGGCATACTCATAGAAGTAAATACTGAGAAACGTGCAATCTATTGGTTATGTTCATACAAGGAGCTGGACACTGCTCGAGGGTGTTGTAGTTTATTTCGCAATAGTGAATTGTGTGTTAAACTTTATTTATATTACTTTGTCGCACAGTCTACATATGATAGATATACAAACGACGATACCCCAACCATAGAAATGAATAATTTCGTCGCATTGTGCTTAATAAAGAACGCTTTCACAATGGGACCAATGAACCTGAAGTGATCAACGGACTTCAAGACATCCACCGTATACTTATCGAACTTAAGACTGCATGTGACAGCATTCATTACGACAAGTTTTTAAGTCCGATGGCTGATGAAATTTCGTTACCCATGCTACGTTTTATATAATAGTTTTACCCTTCCAGATGTATGGTGTAATCAAGCTGTTAAGCCGTTGCTGCGAGGTTAAAAATTTCAAGTTGTTAGCACCAAAATGGTGCGCATCAAAACACTTTTTGAAGAATAAGGCATAGAAAGCCGATGAATGATATCCGCACCACACAATCCTTAGGCAGATCAAGGCAGACATACCATGCTGTTTACTTAGTTGACGACAACTACTACAATCAGAAAAGGAAAATTCTCTCAATCTATCTTAAGGGTACAAGCATTGGAGGCATCAAGCTCAAATTTGTTTAAATTTAAGTCGGTGCTAGGAAACGAATTCAGATTTGGTAGATACAAGCGTACAAGAGTATGAAGGGTATGAAGCCAATGAAGAGGCTAGAAAAGGTTCAGCTGATCCAATGGCGCAGAGCCATTCTTCAGCATCTTGTATTCAGCAATAAAATGAATATGTGCCTATCCTATGGGATGATTTTGCTGGCATATCTTATCGGTTGTGGCGACGAATGAGGCAATTAAACATGATGTTACCTCTATTGATGGCTTCAAGTGGCTTTTCACTATTGGAAAATACCCAGATATGTTACAAAAAGGTACGCTGGTATACATACCGAACAGTGGCCTTTATACCGAAAATTCTAAAAGAGTACTACACGCTCACCAAGCGCTTCAGACCTATAAGTCTGACTTGCTTCATGTTGAAGAGCATGGAAAGAATGGCCTAGATCCATGTGTGCAAAACTGCCATGCGAATGCATCCTCTGCCTGCAGTGCAATACGTCTACCAACACAGAAGATCATGCATTCTGGTAGACAGAATTTAAGGCGCACTCGACAAGAAGAAATACTCAAATTTTTGACGGCGTGTGTAACTCGGCTAGATAACACGGCTGGTTTTGTGGATGAAAGCAGTGCTGGTGAATAGGACATTGATTGCGGATTTCAAAATATAATGCTGGAGGTAAACAGAATACTCCCGCTAGGCGGAGTTCTATCTCCAGTGCTTTGGTGCGTGTTGGTCGTTTCATTACAAAACGCTCAATAGTTTTGACGTCTATGTTCAAGCATACGCAGATTATGTAGCTGTACTGTCTATTGTATCGTTTCTAGCGACTGTCTGCTTTCAATCGTAGGCATAGACGTGCCATAGACGTGACCTTTCAGTCAATCCTCTCGAAAGTGAGGTTGTTCTCTTTACGAGGAAAGGGTCTGTTCTGACTCATCTAGTGCTTAAATGCATCACCATCTAATTCCACAAAGACGCTAAATATTTGCGCATCATAATGGATAGTAGACTTCTATGGACTAAATGTGTTGCATCTCAAACCTTTTAGGTACTGTAGGGCTACTAGCATTACAAAGAAGCTGTCAGAAAGTCATGGGGCCTGTCATTGTCCGCTAGATTAACGCGGCTATGATAAAGCAAATTGTATCGTATGCGTCAGATGTCTGGTGAAATAGCTCTCACAGAATACCAGAGTTCAAGGAATGGCCTGTCTCGGTTGCTTAGGGGCTTTCCCTTGCACACCTGACTCCGCTCTAGAAGCATTGATGAATCCATCTCCCCTTAAAAACAGGGGCTCTTTAGTACAACACTAGAACTCCTGCTGCAGAATAAAAGATCGACTTTCCCTATGGCAAGAAATGATTTCGGCTAGAATCTGACGGCTCCAAAACCGATATGTCTGGTGGAGTTGCAATCCCTATGGCAGCGAACTATATTGTTGAGAACCGTTGGAGGGAGAAAAGGATTTGTATCTGTAGCAACAACTAAACTGCCCTTAGAGCCTTGCTGATGTCCAAGCTAGTTCGAGAACGCAGTCGGAAGTCTAAATTCACTGAATCTTGCCTGGGTCCCAAGTCACAATGAGAAATTTCCCAGGAAATAAAATCGCCGACGAACTTGCTAGGTAAGGCTTAAAGGAGAGCTTTTCGGAACTCGAACGTACGTTAGGTCCACCTGCTTCGTCGTATAAGCCTTTCATTGACAGTTGGGTTTCGAATGAGCACGACTGTATTCGGCACGACTCTTCAGGTTGCAGTTAGACCAAAAGATTGCTGGCCGACGTATTTAAGAAAACAGTACCTTCTGCAAGTTACTCACTGGCATCGTAATGGGGCAAACATTTTTTCCAAGCACTTACATGTTGCGATGCTTGCTGTGAAAATGATGATGGCACCGCCGAGCATAACCTCTACGAACGCCCGACTTACGCTCGCACCACTCTGTAGGTATCGTGGTGGATGCTGGTACTATAGGCATAGACAAAAAGATTCTATTAAAAGGAACTACAAGGAGTACTAGTTCTTTGTCTCCCATCTTAAACTGAGAACGGTACATTAGATCTTTTAGATCGCAGTGTCCAACGAAACCGGCGGTTCGCTTTCACAAAAAAAAAAAAGTTATAATGGGAAAAGATGTGATATCTTCAGAATATCAGCTAGAATCTTCACATAATAAATGACTAGAACTGTGAGTTAGCAAGACATTTATTTTATCAAGGATCCGCAGATACTCCAGATTGTTGTTGCACCACCACTAGGTCGAATATAGCAATTTCTCATTATAGGTTCTCAGGTGCAATACTAAAATATTTTAGGCTACATAAGAAGTGACTGCTAATCACGAGGAAACCTTCAACCTATCTACCTACCATGAGGTCGTCGTTACCCCTATAGCCGTTGAAAATCTGTATCTATTTATGTTATATATGGCCGATAATAAATTGTAAGTTTTAAGTAAAATTACCCCTAAGCTGTAGCCCAACTTATACTCAATGTATAATACACAAACTTGTTGACCATATTGCCTTAAAGGATTTATTATTAAAAAAAAATACACACAAATCCACTAGAAATTGTAGCCTGCTGCTGTTAGTCTAGCTTAAAAGCGTCTGGTTCCCAGAATTAGGACAGTTTAAGTGATTTTTGTTATCCAACTATTTTTAAATTTTAAATCACTGCAACTTACCCAATTCACTAAGAACTTTCTTGCTAGTCTTTAATTCAGCGCGTATTCCAGAAAAATAAAATTAAATTCCCTTTTCATTTCAACCGTATTTAAGTTGACATTGACTGCCAAAAGCCCTTTTGAATGTATAGTAAGTTATGCAAACAAATTTCTACATACATTCACCTGATGATAACCTAACCTAGATGAACTCTACGCCATATATCTGCTTCTTTTCGAAATAAATCTTCGAGCGACGTTTTCCAAACTATCTTAACAATCTCTGATTTAACTGCACGATAGGCATAGGCATATGCAAATGAATAGCATGGCAATGACAGCGGTAGCAACCTCTACCTCATTACCAATCATATTACAACAACAAGAAACGCATAAAATTGCTTTATGGTAATTTTGTTCGCATAATAAATTCTCCAAGTAAACTACAGCACTAAATGTATCCCAACACATGTAGATATTCGTACACCACATGGATACACTTTTCCTCTCCCATAACTCTCTGACTCCAATACATCTTGAAAGAATATGCAAAAACTGAGATTTATTACCTTGGCCCAAACTAAGCACTTTGCCGTTCAATGAATGAATGAAAACGGCTACAGTTAAGAATACAGCTACGACTCATGGTTGCACTTGCTCAGCACACAGTGGCACTGTCTAAAACTGCAACCGAATAAACCAAACGAACGAATACTCAAACTCGTATCTACGTATGGAACATGGAACACTTGTTTGCAAAAGAATCTCAATTAGGAAATAGTTGCTTCTGTTCCATACTTTAGACTTTCTGAAGTGAATAGTTAGTTGTTGGTTACCGTTCGCACCAAAATGATTTTCCAAAATAACACTCCGAACCAAGTAGAAACTTGGTCGACGGTCTTTGGATTTATGACCATTTGGAAATTGAAAACAGTTAAACATCACTGAAATCCTGCAACAACCACTTCCACACCTGTCAGTTAAGAATAATCATAAAGGTTAGACCCATCTTCAGTTCTGACAGAATAAATAGAATCGTTTTGTAAAAGTTAATTGAGTGGCGCCCAACGAGGGGTATTTTAAAAAGTTACGAGTATGTGCCTAGCCTTCTTTTGATAGAAGCAAATTTCAGTCTTGATTATGATGTCTTCTTTTAAGTCAAACTTTTATGTTTACGATTTAACCAAATTCAACTCGAGACTATAGGATAACTCGTTCATAGATACACGAGCAACAGAAGCCAGTGTACGTACAATAGCTGTCATTGCATATTCATACCTTATGTCCCATTCAATGCAAATTAATGGCGAATTGTCGTTTGTCTTATGTTTAATTTTTATTAGTAAGTCTTCGCTTCTATTGTTATTATTAGCATAAATTTCAATTTATTCTTTGAACTGTCAGATCGGTACTAGTAGATACTGGTACGAGTGCTGGTTCTGTTCTTATGACCAAGTTACGAGTTTTACAAGTTTCCGTTGACACTCCTTGTCAGATTAGTCATTTGTAGATATTCGATGATCAATAGTCATGCACATAGATAAAAACTTTTAACATAAAAGAAAACAGATAAAGATAAATGGTAATGGTTTAACCGTTTTGTGTCGATATAAATCAAGTCTAACAAGTACTAGCCGGCTGACCGCTTTTTTTTTTTTTTTTTTTTTTCATTTTGCTTCGTTTTTTTTTATTGCAGCTCGATCTCTTTATTCAAAACAATGAATATTAAGCAAACTTAATTGGTTAAACGACAGTATGGGCGAGCAATAATTCACACAATACAGGTGAACTCATAAATGTTTGGACACTGTAATAGTAAGCAGGTGCTAACCATAACAGTCGTACATTCAGTGCCCAGTATTGATATGCTAATTTCTTTAACCGCACCAGCGACAGAAAATGTGAGGTAGCAGTTTGTGAAAATTAAGATAATTTATTGGTTCGGCTTTGTGGAACATTTTCATGGCGGGCTTCTGATTTCAAACAAAAAGGAAAAAAATTGTCGGCTGACAAGGCCGAATTTAACACCATTATTCAGTCTTTTTGATGGATTTCTAAATTTTTACATGGCATCAAATCAGTTAAGTATATCCCCCCATTTTTTTAAAAATGAAACATTTATTGCCGTTTTATAAGACACTCCACTAATATTTGGAAGATCATCTGAAGCAGCGCTGAAAGTGATACCAACAAAATTTCATAGCTTTTAACCGTTAAGACCAATCAATTATGCAGCTCGAGAAATGTCGTTAAGATCAGGAAGAGATTTTCTCACATTAAGATGGTCATAGATAAAACGTACTGTTATTCTGTTATACAGAACCTTTTATGCAAAGAATGCAAGCTTCTATCTGCCAGGAACTACAGCAGAACGTCCTAAAAATACCTAAAAGTAGACGAGAGCTAAGGAAATCTAGCTTCTCAGTACAGATGATAAAATATGAAAACTGTACCAATAGCGATGGTAATCGCAACATTGCTTTCGACTAGAACAAGCCATTATATAATGTAATTGAAAGCTTTTTGAAAAAGGTGATCAACGGGCCGCAACTGCTGTGCTGGGTTAAACTACTACTTCTACGAAATCAATGGGTTGATGCAGGTGAGCACACGCAGGAAAACAGCTCCCCACGATACGGAACTGCATAGAAGAACAAGAGCGGAACATGAGCTCTTCGAGCAAAATTTAACCAAAATGTAAAGAAGATATACACAGAGAGACTTAGTAGCACAGTCACGGTCGGTTTTGAAAAATAACTTCTGCGGTCTGTCAAGTGGTGAGGACAACCTAAACCATTCCACTTCGACGATGGAAGTTAAGAATTTTATCCAACCGATCAAATTAAACTGTGGACAGCAATATCCCATAAGTTCAACAAGGCTGCTGGAGCGGACTGTTGAGTTCTACCGATTGATCTATTTATGGCAATAGAAAATAACTTGGCGAAAAGCATGCACTAACTTATTTCCAAGATTTTGTCGACAGAAAGTATGTCTTATGAATGGAACCTTCCCGATCTACAGGAACGGGGACTTCTTAGCTACGACAATTATAGAAGCATCAGTCTCCTTAACATTGCATATAAAATCTTATCTGCCATGTTATGTGAACGCCTGAAGCAACTTATCAACGATCGGATTACCCTCTATTTGTGCGGACTAAGAACCGATTAGTCTATAAACATCCAAATACTCGCACTATGAGAGATGATGGAGAAAACCAAGAAGGCCAAATCTAAACGCGCCACCGTTTTGTTGATTTAAAGGCAACATATGACAGCATCTTTACAGCCATGTCTAGCCTCTGTATAATGGCAAGAAGAACGATATTTTTATAAAATTATTCTTGAGAACTACCGGCATACGATAGTGACATTGACATCATTGGCAGAACTCAGCGAGCTGTCACTGGTGAGTTCGCAAGTATAGAAATAAAAACGGCAAAGATAGATTCACTAGTAAATGCAAATGAAACAAAGTATATGTTGTCTACGAAAATGAACTCACATCATTGGTGAATAGGACAGAACGTCCAATAGTCAGCTATAACTTTGAGGTAGTCAGAAACTTTATATACCTCTGTTCTGTTGTTAAATCTGATAATGACGTCTGATTAGAGAAAAAACGAAGGCTTAATCACGCTCACGCTAATCGCTGTTTCTTCGTTCTAAAAAGACAAATGAATGATAAAGCTTTGTCAAGAAGACCTTTATCATCACAGTCCTGTGTCGTGCTTCAGAAGCATGGTCGTGGATGAAGGTGCATGAAGGTATCCTTTCCCGTTTTAGAATGCAAATCAAATGCCCGTTCGCATTGGCGGGCTTTATAGAAGGAGATATAATGGCGAACTCTACGAGCTGAACAGTGACATCGACCTGGTAAAAAAGTGCACATAAGTCGTCTAAGATGGCTTGGACTATCTTAAAAAAAAAACGAATAAAATTCCAACTATTTGAACCAAAAAAAACCCTGCTTAAGGTCACGTGCACAAGTGGAAGGGCACCTCCGGCAAACGTTTTGCTCCTACGCAGATATCAACGCCATCTAAGAAGTGCGATGGGATGGACGGCACAAAAAGAGGATGAAAAACTGTGACATATACTATGGTAATTGTTGTAAGGAAAGGAAACAGCCCTTATTCGTATGCCGTTTTGCCATATGCGACAGAATTAGGCAAGAAGCATTGAGCTTTTGTGACGTCAACAAGGTTCTTACGATAGTTCGTATCAGGGCTAAATTCGGCTACAATTTACAATTTCCACAAGCTCCTCCAGATGGTATATCAGCAACATCCGAAGTATGACAAGAACGAGAAAGAAGGTTATGTTTGGTGGGACGGTTGGCAAGCATAGCTTACTCGAGACTTCGTCTAGCAACAAAGTTAGGCTTACTGATTTTTGAGCGGGACGAAGCATCACAATAGCAAGCACATGGTTTCCCCATCCCAATATACACAGAGGAATATGGGGTCTCCGGATCACAAAACGGTTTTATTAATTTATTAATTGGTCACAATGAAATAAAAATAGGGCATGCCTCCAGTATTCTCAACGTCCAGCCCTTCCGGCTAGTCAAAATTTACTCGGATCACTATCGTGTTGCAGCTAAGCCACCAATACAAATTTACTAAGTGCCACAACAAAGAAGAACTACTGCGAGATATATAACGTAGAAAAGCGACAATCGCAAAATACTGTCAGAATATTCGCCTAAAGCGTATCCCGAAATCTTTCAACACCTGCCATCAGAGACACCGCAAATGATATGCTGGATTTCAGTCAACTACTACAAAAAAATCCCTGATTTGTGAAGAATGTCGACTTATACAGCTAAACAAGAAGTGTTAAAGTTTCACCAAGGGGTACAAGGAACGGTATGAAGAAAGAAACATTGTAGTAGAGTCTCTAAGTCACTAAGTCACTAAGTATGGAAAAACCTTTTCTGTAGACTGTAAAAGGGAGAATAAAACCAAGATCCCGTCATCAGGCAGAGTGAACTAATCAATTTAGACGATGATTGCCAAAACTTCCGTCCACTCGACCAAAATGAAATAAGGATAGCAATATCAGTGCGATTATAGACCAAGAAAGTCCAGAATTCTTCACACCCCTGTAGGTCCTGGAATAATGTCTAAAAGTCCAAATCGATACTCACCATCTTTTCATCGATTTCAAGATCACATATGACAGCATGAATGGTGACGAGCTATATAGAGTCATGTTTGATTTTGACATCCCTGCCAAAGTCGTCCGCTTATGCAGGACGGTAACAACTTAATCGATACCTTTAGACAAGCTGTTATGTTATGTTATGTTATCCGACTATATTACTAGCGTAATATTGCCATAATTTACAAAACTCAGCGCGCACACACCTGTGCTTTCGCTAGTATTAAAACGGAAGCTACGAAGTCCTCTACTTTCGAAAACTGTCCGTTTCTATCAACAGTTCAACCATCTACTCTTGTTCAAAACTGCTTTTGAGCACTCATAGACGAGCTAGAAATACCAGGTTTTATACTTTTGTTCGCTTTTAGATTTTTGTTCTACATTAAGAGGTCAAACATATATTTGAAAGCTACTGTCATTGTACGTCATTCCAGTATATGTCATTCATTTGATGCGTAAGCAACAATATTTTTTTTTCACCCAAATATGTCGAACTTTGTGCCTGAAAAAGTATTTTTGCGGGGAGTTTTTCTTCGATACTTTAATATGAAGAAAATTGCTGCTAAAAGTCATCGTATTTTAGTGAAAGCTTACGGTGCTTATGCGCTAGCTAAGCGAACGTGCCAAAAGTGGTTTGCACGATTTAAAAGTGGTGATTTTGAATTGGAAGGTGATGAACGTCCTGGGCAGCCAAAAAAAGTTTGAAAATGAAGAACTGGAAGCATTACTCTATGAATATTGTTGCCAAACACAAGAAGAGCTCGCAGAATCTTTGAGTGTCACTCAAGCAGCCATTTCAAAACGTTTAAAAGCAGCTGGATATATTCCAAAGCAAGGAAATTGGGTTCCACATGAACTCAAGCCGAGAGACGTCGAAAGGCGGTTTTGCATGTCCGAAATGCTGCTGGAACGCCACAAAAGGAAGTCATTTTTGCATCGGATTGTTACTGGTGGTGAAAAATGGATCCATTACGACAACCCCAAGCGCAAAAAATCATATGTGAAACCCGGCCAACCAGCCAAATCAACGGCAAAGCCGAATATCCATGGCGCGAAGGTAATGCTCTGTATTTGGTGGGATCAGATGGGTGTGCTGCTAAAACCGGGTTTGAAATCATCAATGGATAAACGCTACCCAACACAATTAATCCGTTTGAAGAGAGCAGTAGCCGAAAAACGCCCGGAATATGCGACTAGACACGAGGCAATAATTTTCCATCATGACAACGCTCGGCCCCACGTTGCTATTCCGGCTATGAACTATTAGGAAAACAGTGGATGGGATGTCTTACCCCACCCGCCTTATAGCCCAGATTTATAGTTCCGGTCGATGAAGAACGTCCTCACTAAAATACGGTTCACATCAGTGCAGAATATCAAAAATTGGCTCGATTCATTCCTGGCTGTCAAGCCGGCTCAGTTCTTTTGGAATGGGATCCACAAATTGCCAGAAATATGGGGAAGAGTCATACCTTCAGATGGGCAATACTTTGAATAATACTATTGTACAGGTTTTTCTTAAATAAACGTTCAAATTTTGAAAAAAAAACGCACGAATTAAAATATATACCCAATATAAGAGTATCTCTCTTCGTTTTTGGGCCTCCTGGGCGCGGTTCTTCGAAAACAGACGTGTGACCAAAAATAAACGGTTGTACGGCAAAGTGAGTGGGTCCCATACACACCATTGATAATGTGCATGATTTCCTCGCAGGTTTTGCCACTCAAAAACAATAATCGGATAACACAGCGATACTGCTTTTTTCCCATGGTCGCAAAAAACACTAACACAATGTTTTGAAATGGATGTCAAGACAAAACTAAGCGTCGGATTGTCACCAAATTTTGACAGGCGGACTAAAAGAGATTATACTTAATGATGGTACATTCATTTTATATTTCGTATCTTTCTCTCTTAAACAGAAAAAAAAACAAGAAATAATACTATACCGCGAATATTAAAGCTCTATCAGCGTATCACATCAATGCTTTTTAAACGGATGTGAAATAATAAAGTTGTACATGTTTTGACTGGTTACGTTTTATGTATCTATAACCCTTTTTGTGTCCAAAATACGTTTTATGTATCTCCATCTGTTAAGCCATGCATTGAACCAAAGAAAGTGAATATAAACGACCCGAGTACACAGAAAGTATGTTTTGAAATATGCGCTTGAGCATTACAAAAAAATCGAGTACACCATTCCAACAATCAACAACAACAGGCAAAGAGACTCCCAAACGCAACAGGTAAACACGCTTAACCAAACATTAATCTCTAAACATCTCTATTTAGATACAATGAATAAAAACTCATATTTTTTTTTACAATGAAAATGCATATAACCGTATAGTGTGTTTAACTGCCCATAAATTAAAAAAATGAAAAAAAAAAAATGTACAAAAAAATAGAAAAATAGTAAAACAACTCTACAGTTTGTATGAGCGTGGAAGGGAACTTCCTTCGCACCGTTGAATCTAATGAAATGCTGTGACTTTGTCATAACCAATTTGCCTATTATGAGGACTGGTAACTACACAAAAACCCAGAACACATAATAAAAACGAACATAACCAGAAATTATAATCATTATTTCGATGCGGTAAAGGTAATTGCCCAATTTAGTTGGTATAGCCTCCAAACTATGTATACCCTCCGATAGACTATAAAAAAAAAAATAAAAAACGGAGAGACCCACCAAAATTCCATCAAATCATGAACATAAAAATTATTAAAACCTTAAGCGATATCTGTGTCTCCCGCTGCCCCATCCACTATCAAATTCAAGCAACTGTGACAGATTTCCATTGTTAGATAGATTTTGTCAACTCATTTTATTTCATTTTAAGCCCACCTTGGCACTGTGACCAGCCGAGTATCAGAGTAGAAGGAGTATCTCAAGGGTTCTAGGTTAAGAAAATTTGTCTCAAACTTCACCCGGTGGAAAGGGGTCCCCGAAGAGTCGACCGCAGATACTATTGTTATAAAAAAAGATACGCAAATCGCTGGACGGAACGATAAATAAAAAGAAACGTAGTCATCCGTTGTAAGACTGTGGGGTGGACATGACAGCTCTTCAACAAAAACGTTGACACAGAGAAAGACGTTCTCCTTCAAATGTTTTTTTTTTTTTTTTTTTTTTTTTTTATTATTAAATTCTAGTATCTAGCAGATACAAGGCACACAGAGACAATTTGTCATGTTTGGGATCGCACACTAACGGAATACTAGTACTCGTTCATAGTACGAAACAACAATTGCGTGCTAGTTTCATGTGATAAAAGTGCAGAAAGTACGAGTAGACGACTGACTGAATATTCGAGTATCTAAGTCTAGTTTTTCGTTTTGTTGTTTAAACACGTTAGCTACAGTGCACAACAATGTTTTCATCGCATGATGATATTTTTGTTGATGATGTGACTTTGATGGAAAATCCATTATTCTTCGTTGCTGTTGTTGTTGTAGTTTTGTGGCTTAAGTTGGAGTATTTTTTTTTTTTTGTTGTTTATTTGGTTTTGTCGGTTGAATGAGAAAGGCAACAAAATTATTGTTATTATTTTAGTTTTGTTCATTCGTTTTTTTTATTTTTTCGTTCTCAACTACTGTCACAGTCAGTGGTGAAAAAATGAAAATAAAAAGAGCCCGGCAGTAGCAACAGTTTCGCGGATTTCATGTTGTTGTTTGAGTGACTGTTTATTTATTTTTTTTTTTCAAATGAAAAAAAAAAATAGAAAAAGAGAAACAATACCAAACCGATGTGAGGGTGGGTAAAATAAAATTTACGCGTGAGAACCTGAGAACGGATGCATGACGAGTGGTGTGGCATAACCTTTAAATAGTTCACATGCAGATACACGAACATCGATTAGTGATATTAAATGACTTCATAAATAATTTTGTATCTATGTTAGATCCGTCTAAATAGATACTTTCTACTGGATTTCCTTCGCAGATCATGTCAAAGGGCATAAACTGCTATGAAGCAAATACCATCGCGATCTAACAAACGAAATTGGATGAGGTAGGCCAAAAGTAATGGCAATTCGCTTAAGAGCTATTTTACCAACGAACTAAAAGAAAAACACGCAAGAACTATGTATGTAAGAACTATCTTACGAAAGACAAACACGCCAATAACCTGTGATTTTCTCATCTCAAAATTTACAACGAAATTACGGAATCACGGAATATTATGTAATAACAGACACTTTCAAAACCAAAGCGCATTATCGTCTCAGAAAGATACAGCTTCAAAAAACGTTTTTGTATTTAGGATTGAAATAATAAAACCTTCCCATTTTGTATCTACCGCATCTATAGCTGCTGTTCAACTGTCCTTCAACTTTTGAACAAAAGTGAGTTCGATTGTCGAGTGTCTGAATAACTTCGGGGAGCTAAGCATGTGAAATTCCAGTATGACTTAAATCTGAGACAAAAAATGGTAAAAATATTTAGTCCGTCGTTAACTAAGCCTGTCACTTAAGCCCAACGGCAGGCCAACGTGCATTCTATGGGACGAAGCCACTCTTTATGTACACAAATCAACTGGTCCAGATGGTTGATAATCTTTTGGCAAAACCATAGTGGAAGCTTCTTCATCTCTTTCACTCTGTGTCTTTTTCACCCTCTTTTTAAAGGCATAGATACCCTGATAAACTATCAGCGCATAAAATATCTCTTAAAACGAAAACTTCTAAATGATCTGCAGTACGGTTTCCACTGGTGATTTCATAACCGTTTCCAGAGTTTGGCATCAGGCTCTTTTTTTTCGGAAATGCGCACATTTGGGATTGACAAATCGCTTCCTCAATGGATTAAAAATCACCTTTCGGAAAGTTAAACTCAAGTTGTCTTTGACGGTTTTAAATTCTATATCCACAAAATAAAGGCTGATGTGCCTCAGGGTTCAGTTCAGTTCTGCTTCTGTTCTCTGCTTTTCATAATACTTCTTACATATAGGGTTTTCCAAAAGGGACATGATAACTTTGAATTTAATTTGTGAAGGCACTCTTTCACTTATCCTCAAACTGTCACTGTCAATTTATTCAGTAAGCTCAACATTTTTATCATGATAAAGTACATTTCCGAGCTACGTTCTTCGATTGGGTTCTGGAGAAGATGCGCCATGATGATGAATTTCATCACAAAGCTTATTTTTGGCTCAATGCTTCATGAATCACCATTTCATCCACAAAAAATAACTGCTTGGTGCGGTTTGCATGTCGGCGAATTGGAATTGGAATTGGAAGATATGGACTTGGACGACATGTAGCTTCAACAAGGATGGTGCCACAAGCCACACAGCACACGCTACAATCGATTTATTGAAGAGTAAGTATGGTGAGCGTGTTATCTCAAGACATGGGCCAGTCAATTGGCCGCCTCGTTCGTGCGATTTAAAGCCGCTTGACTATTTTCTGTGGGGCTACGTTAAGTTATTGGTTTATGCCAACACGCTGACGACGTTGAAAGAGCTCAGAGCCAACACTGAACGCGAAATAGCGGCCGTTTTGGCCGAAATGTGTAGCCGAGTCGTTAAAAATTGGATCCAACGAATCGGCCGCTGCAAACGTGCCCGCGGTGGTCATATGAACGAAGTCGAGTTCCATTCATAAATGTTTTGATTGTACTTCAAGCCTTTTATTTAAAAAAAAAGTTGTCAAGTATATAACTTTCTATACCCGCTACGTACATATGTCAATAACAACCTATTGTACTTTTGAATGACCACATATGACATTCGATGTTGCCATTTATTCAAGCGAAGCAAGAAATAGGATGCTCACTTATGTCCAGGTGCTCCAAAGATTTCTCTAACTCATAGGTGATGCTAATTTGGCACAGTCAATTGAGACCCCAAAACACTGACGTAATGTCTCCTACTTTAACTTGTTCTAACGCTATTTTCAACACTCCTTCAAAACGCCGACCATAACATCGGTCTCAATATGAATGCTCCCCAGTTTGAGTTATGTTTCACTTTCAAACGTACTCTGAAACATAGTGATTCCTTCCTAAGCCGTACAACTCGCTTATGGAATACCCTTCCTAGCTCTTCATTTACTTGCTATTCTAGTCTCCATTCAAAACCAACGTACGTAGGTATCTCGTTTTCTATACTATATATCTTGACCGCTCTCCACACTCAATATCATAACATGGGTTAAAAGTGGTATGTCGCTCATATGTATCAAGATTCTCAAAGTATCTCGAATCAGTCTTTAACTCTTTTTGAATATTTTTTTTACTTTCGTGGCATTCCGTAACATGCCTCTCATATTGTATCTCCAAGTGCATGACAGTGCTCTTGAATAAAAACTAAGCAGTTGCTAGCCGAAGGTTTTATTTATTTTAAATATGACCTAATGAACCCGAAGGTTTTTTTTTACACTATACGTTTGTCGAATTCATCGACCTTTTTACTATTCCTATACTGGGTACGCGAGCTAAGGTTGCTTCTGAGCTTTTGTCTTGCTAAAGTGGCCAGACATATATACTGTTATTACGCATCTACTCATCAGAATATTTAAATTATTCCTTAAGCCTATGAGCAATGGTAAAAAGAGGAAGCTTTTAAGCAATGTTCTTGTGGACTTTTACTAACGAGTATAGGCCGTGCTTGTGTTTAACTTTGTTAGGTGCAAACTTTTCACTCACTCTTCACCGCGTTGTATTTTTAAAACTGTAACACTACGTTTGGTGTCACTTCATACCAACGTTCATCAACCGCAATAAGCGCTATATCTTTCATTTAAAGTAGCGCAAGCTTTAAAAAATTCAAGTAATCCTTGAATGTGAATTTTAGTTGCAACTTGTCAGTATAAGTCCTGTTTAAACATTAGAGAACAATACGTTATCCATATACGAGTGTAATACATTCACATATTCATGTTTACATATCGTATATCAACTTTTACATCGTCCACTACACTTTGTTGAAAAGTTTGAATGAATTTAATGTATCTGCAAGCACAAAACCTGCTCTCTGATGAGTCTCTGGTTACAGAAAATTTTGCGTATGTACGACAGTAGTCGACTATGCATCAATTTTTTCCTTTAGATACACAGAGGAGGCTATAATTTGATCCTTTTTCATCCAATTAAAATTTATTTTACTTTGCATTCTACTATAGACTTGTGAGGCATAGACAGGATGGAATTTGATCAATGTTGCCAGGAGCATGGGTATTATTATTGGGAGACAACATGGTGGTTAAATGTCAAATGATGTCGACGACATATGTTTCTGTTATGTCAATTAAAGGTAACATTGAATTTGAAAGATCAAATTAATACAGATCCAGATATATCTTGGGCATCTGCAAATTGATTCTATTGGTGGTTGGATAGCTCAGTTTTGAGTATGGCTAATTATGTTTGTGGACCAATTAGTTTTTTGTAGATGGGCATGCCAATTAGTGCCGTTTTAAGCAGGTGACTGAAAATATAGTCGTATTGCAAAGTTAATATGAGTATGGCATAGCTTAAAGTAACAAAAAGTTTGAAGAGCATCTGCTATCTATATTAAATGTTCGCCATGTATTAAGAAACAATTTAACTGCATCTGTTATGATAAGATATAACTTTTACAGTAGATATATTATGACAGACAGTTCAAAACTGGTTAGAACGTAACGGCGATATATTTCATATTAACTTCAGTTGACACGATAAGGTAAACAGGTGCTTTGTTCAATTTAAATTTGCATTGTGCCACAACAACAGCAGAAAATCTGCATTTAACTGTCGTGCAAATTGTGAACGTTGTTACCAATGACAGCACGATAAATAGGTTTTGAATCGAAAGCTAGTTTAACACTACTTTGTAAGGTTATAACAGTATACTGGAGCCAATGCATGGACTCATAGTAGCTACCCACTAAAAGCTATCTTTCATCGTTAGAGTGGGTGTAAACATAAACGGATATAGGTAGACAGGGTTGATCTGTACGTTAAATGATGACAAATCGTTTCTTTACAGAGTTACGAGTATGCTGTGTGAACATATCACTATTTCAATTTATTTGACGAAGGCAATGATGTTTTATATTTTTTTGATATTTTTTGGACGTAGATTTATTCTTTCATAATACATAGATTCCTCACTGAGTTTATTGGAGCTTATAGTCGCAAATCCAAATCAATATCATTTTGGTTCATTCTTGAAAGGATTTTTAATTTGAGAAAACTTATTACCCAGTTTCAGTATATCTAGAACAGTCCCAAGTGTTTTATGCTATCCATCATTTGCACAAAATTCTCAGACTTCAGCTTGGTGACTCAGACTTAAGCTTGCATACCGATAGAATGTCCTACAGCCTCGATGCGCTGAATCTAAATTCTAGAGAGAAAGATATTTTGGCGATGAAATTTGCGTTATATAAATCTCGATACACGCTTTGCGTTTGCTTCATCGGGCTATACAGATAGAAATGGAAAGCTGAAACACTCGATGATTTTGTTTTTCTGTTTTAGCATTGAACAGCACATAGGGATCGATATAATCGAAAGTGCATAATTATTTTACGCAGAATTGACACACATGCATCCGTATGGTAGTGAACGTCTGTAGTGTTCCCGTGTACGTCATTACAACCATATTGCATGGAATGTTCTTCAAAATACTAAAAATAATAAAGACTTTCAAGTATTAACAATTTCCGACTTAAGTTTAACGTTCTATAGTGTTTATATGAAAAGCATTTTGCATGTACGTAGGTTGCTACATAACTTTTTAGAAAAATAAGTAAAAACAAATATTAAACATCGAAAATTGCTTTATTGCTTGTCCTAAAATGAATTAAGTGGGTGCCAAATCAAAGATCTATTACCGGATGACCCAACAATTCTATGTTTTGAGTGCTCAAAAATCACTTGTCGCGGTGGAGAATATTCTGTTCTGCAATTGCTTTTCCATAATTTTTCCAAAGACTACTGAGAAAAAAGTGGTTAAATACCATTCTTGACCGTCCTATGTCATCTCAAAAGACTCATACAGATATCACCGGTATTTTACATAGATAGTTACAGTGAAAGCATGAACCTATGGTGCGCCATGGTACGAGAGATCGATGCGATGCGTCGATCAGCGGCCTTCAAGTAGTACAAGTACTACTTTCAGTATCAGATTCGAAGTCGTGAGCAACGCACGAACTTTCCCTTTGATGAAGGGTTGAGGCCTATCTTATATCTCCGCTATTCTTTGCGTAATGGTAATTGATACCATTTTCGACCTGGTTCTCTCTCCGATTTTGGGTGTTAACCTACAGCCACGATGATATTCCCATAAGGGAGCCAACTCCTAGATCAGGCTATAACAGAAATCAGAATACAGCTTTCGGTCAAGCTTTGCAACCTTGCGGTCACTTCCATTTGAGCACCATACAGCCCAGCACTGCCGGCCTTTGTCACCATAAAGAAATGGTCAATTAACTATAAATTGAGGTTTCCTTGCAAAGCTACGAATTTCTTGGAACCGTACCAGGTCAGTTAACACTCAAGTGACATCATAGGTCACAACATCAAAAGTGATGCCCATAGCTGCAAGTCCCCAACTTGACTTCCTGGCCTCTCTTAAGAAAAAATGCACTTAAGGAGCCACGTCCGGTTAATAAAAATGCCAGGCGGAGGGTAAAACTCCGTTCAGGAAATACACGCATGATCATCACATGCCTAAGGAAACTATAAGTAATCTTACCGTCTCCGCTAGCATCCCATCTGCATTGCGAACTTAAAACAACAAAAAACAGCTCCCTCCCCGATAAGTCAACCACTTTCCCAAAGAAACGCTCTTTTAAAGGGAGCTCTTTCGTAATATTAAAAGCAATGCTATGATCTATGCGCATCAAGAGGCTAAACACCTAACAATACTTACATTGCATCTGTAGAAAGAGTTCGGTACACCGGCAAACATCTACATACTAGGTGGAGTGAAAAGAAATCTCCTTGACTGCCAGAATTCACTGCTACTGTAAAAAAGGTTATGGTGCCTTAAAGTCCGTTCATATTTAGGCAGACATGCCAAATTTTAGTGGGATACTGTCTTTAGTTTTGTTTTGACATCCGATTGTTGTTGACGTGTTTGTCATCATGTTGAGTATGGATAAAAGCGATTTTTTGATAGGCAAAACGGCGAAGGAAACAGAAGAAAAGTTGGATAAATATTATGTTTCTAGAGTTTCGTGGTGGCCGCAATTCCACTGAGGATTAAGTAAGCAGCGGCACAAGTCCGATGCGGTTACAGAGGATAATGTCAACCAAAATACATGAAATGGTGTTGGCTGATCGGAAAGTGAAGGTGTACAAGCTAGCAGATACCACAAAGATTAGTACTGAACGCACACGCCATATTTTGGGCAATATTCTGCATATGAAAAAGTTATCCTACCACTGGGTGCCGCGTATACTCACTCTTGACCAAAAACACGAACGCGAGAGCATTTTGAAAGAGTGTTTAACTTTGCTGATGCGGAATCGGGCGGACTTTTGGCGTCGATTGGTAACTGTTAAACAGCAGAGAACAGAATGAGTGCCCGGCAATGGAATGATGCCGGCACGAGTGCTCCGAAGCAGCCAATGGAGGCTCGATGGGTCGGAAAGGTTATGGCTTCGGTTTTCTGGGATTGTCATGGCATAATCTTCGTGGACTTCGTGGATTTTGTTTTTGCAAGACAATGCACCGGCGCACTTACGACTTACGGCTCCAATTGCTGTCGCATCCCCTGTTTTCGCCGGATTTGGCTCCCTCGGACTATTATCTCTTCACAAACCTCAAAAGATGGCTCATCAATAAAAAAATTCAGCTCACGCGAGGAAATCATCGACGCCACGGAGGAGTATTTTGCATACTCCGACTTCTCCAGAAAATCGCTGGAATAAAATAAAAAAAAAAAAAAACATTTTAAAAAAATGTTTTTTCATTCCCAAGGAGGTTACTTTTCACCCCATCTAGTAAATAGGAAGACTCTTTGGAAAGTCGAGATCCGATGGCGGCCGACAACAGACATAACCTTAACTAAGCCGATAAGTATGTATTCGTATATGATACCTGTTAAGCTCCCATTCAGATTACAGAATGCGCCTTACCTGACCTACAGCACACAACAGTTGTTTTCTCATTCGTACAAGATGAGGCATGCAATTCATTCACCCAATCGTGAACTAAAAGAACTCATTCTCCTAAACTTTCCACAGGAGCCCTAGACTGATCCTCCAGGATAAGAAGAAAGTCATCTGTATACGCACAACATCAGTAGAACACGTTCAATTGTCAGATAGATCCCTGAGGGCACCCTCATTCTAAATTCACAGAAACACTCTTACATTCATTAAGTACACTCGCTCGCCTACAAAAGAAATAGCTTTCCCAAAACCCACTTTCCCGGTAGCTTAATTCACGTAACCTGGTTAATATTTTCTGGCAGCTGAAGTTATTGAGGGCCTTTAAAGTCAATGAAGATCTATAGAACAACTTTAGCGCTGCTGCTCTGGACTCTGTCTTTTAAGAAAGACCATGCGTCTCAAAAACTCTTGCTCTTCTTAAGGCCAAATTAACCCCCCCCCCCCCGAAAACTTTCCGCCATAACCCTTTCCAACGCTTTCCCAAGCATCGGAAGTAGACTGATACGTCGATTCAGTCTAGGATCAGACGTACCCTCATTGCTGGGGGAAATAGTTACAGGCAATGAATTTGCTATTCATGATTTGCTGATTACCGAGTAGATATTCTGGAATGAAGAAGTGAAACACCATACTCGATTTCTTCGGTCACTAATTCCAGAGAGACCGGAGATTCTTTAGTCAACAATTTATCGAAACGTTCCTCTTCCGGAAAAGCTTCAAGCAATGCGCTCAGGTAATCTCTCCATGCTCAAGCAATCTGAAATCATGTGATTTGAAGCCACTCGAGTGATGGGGTTATATACGAGGGCTGTTTGATGGATACCCGGATTAGAAATGACAATGCAACTTTTTTAGTTTTTTTTTTTTTTCAATATAATCCCCCTTCAACTCGATACACTTTTCCCAGCGGTGCTGCTTTTTTACGAATTTTGTTGGCCTGCAAAATACTCGTCCGCTGACTTCTTTGTTCGACGCGAACTTCTTTCCACCGAGCGATCTTTTAAGGTTTGGGAACAAAAAGAAGTCGCAATTCGTCCAATTTGGCTGTGGTTACTGCGGAGGTGTGAGTAGTTTTTTTTCAAATCGGCGTTGAATCGGTTCAATAATTTGACGTAATATGCTCCTGTGATTGTTTTTCCCTTCTCCAAATAGTCAACGTGGAGAGGCCGTCAACTTTTCTGCCGAATGCACGGTCTTCGCAAGTTCACTGGGTAAAACCTATTGTTTGGATTGTTCTTTGGTATCTGGTGTATAGCAATGTATGCATGTCTTATCGACGGTCACAAGACGACGCAGAAACTCCTCCGAATTTCGATTAAGCTAGGCCAATCACGTCTTTGAAGTGGTCTCAAGATTGCGCTTGTTCTCCGGTGTGTACAAATGCAGCACTTATCGCGTGGAAAGTTTTCTCACGACCAAAATCTCGTGCAGGATATGGCTAACGCGTTCAGTTGAGATGCCTGCTATCGCACCCAACTCACCAATTTTCACTCGACGGTTTCCTCTCTGGTAACCGTATTTGAGCCACCTGGGCGCGATACATCAAAAACCGACGTGTGGCCAGGGAGGGCGAAACTCTGCGATCCATTGGTGAACGGTTGTACGGGAAGGTGAATGGGTCCCATACACATCATCGGGAATGCACTTGATTTCCTCGCAGGTTTTGCCACTCAAAACCAAGAATCACGGAGCGATACTGCTCTTTTTCCATGCTCACAAAAAACACTAACATGATGTTTTGAAATGGGTGTCAAAACGAAACCAAGCGTCGCATTGTCACCAAATTTTGACAAGCTATACTAAATGGTGGTACACTCATTTTGGCTCAGTAGCGCCTGTTATTTTCCAATCCGGCTACTCATCAAACAGCCCTCGAAAAGTTGTTTGGTGTACACTGATAAAAGTCATATTTAGCATGTTTTTGGTGAATTAGAGCCAAATAGTCAGAAGAGTGCCCTAAAACGATCACATTCTTTAAAAACGGTTTCCTCCGCAATTCTTAATTTAAGCTTAATTTCTGTCGTTATTGTTCAAAGTTAAATAATATATAGGTATGCATGAGCGCCGTCTAAAGTACACTATCTCAGCACGAAATGCACCCACAAAGGGACCTGACCGACCTCTGATCAAAACTCCTTTATAAAAATTGATTCCACTCTGATCAAAACAAAGCACATCACCAGAATTCTAGATGTTAAATGGTTGGGCGAGTCATCACAGACTCGGGTCACTACCTTGTTAGAATTTTGCAATCGAACTTCGACAATCACAAGAGACTACTTTTCATTTTCTGATCAAGCCTCCTCGAATCAAGCACAGCAGATTGTTGGCGCAATAACAACAAATCATCAGGATCATCGCCACTATAGCAAAACCTCTATATTTATTAAGAGTGCCGATAAACACGTGTAGCTTAAAAATTGCAATGCTGTGCTGCAAGTAGTAACAAACCGCTTATTACAAAGGAGAATCTTCGCTGTTTCATAAGAAAGAATTTTTTTCATAGAGACCAAGCACAACATTTAAAAATACTGTATCTACAGTTGCTACAACACACTGACAGCATTGACATTTTCGTTTGTGGTTATTAAAACAGAAGCGACAAAGATGTGTATATCCTGTCAACACCCACGGCCCGGACAGCACACCAAAAATATATGTAACTTTGGTCTAGTAAGCGACTTTCTTTACTTGGGCTTCAGAGTAGTGTTTATTCAAGCCAACTGTAGTTTCTTTTAACTCAGGACGCAACCGAAAAATAAATCTCTGTGTCAGAAATTTTCGTCCCAGTTCTACTATATGGCGCGGAAGGACAGATTCTGTGAAAAAATAATTTAAATGCCTTTGGTTGCTCCGATTTTTGATTTCGTCTGCATAAATTGAATTGTGAAAAGGAAACATAACAAAGAATTGTGTTGACATTGTCAAAAGGGAGGAATTCATCGGCTGAGATGGGCACGCTAAACACATTCCTTGAGGAACAATGAAAGTCTTCCAGTAAGTGTCGCGCTCAAGTAGGAAAACATATACTCAATTACCAACATAGGTATAAAAAGGGCTGTTAATTGAGGCTCAAGTTAACCCTAGATTGAGGCTGAAAATACAATATTCCATTGATACGAGAAAGGTAAGTAAGTAAGCTAATTGGAGGCGGACAGGATGTGACTTGTATGAATGCATTTCTTTGTTTATACTCGTATATGCCTGCATGGCCGTTAATTGAAACTTAAGTAACACTTTCCAATTACGAAAATTACAAGAAGGTCAAAATATAGAATTCACTACAAGAAATGATACAAGGAGTGATTTTGGCTAAGACATAAGCATCATGTTGAAAGTTGTCTGCCCACTCCCTAAACGGAAAACTCATCATTATTATGTTAGAATTTATGGTGTCATAAAAAATTTCAGACACCTTCAAACGACCAAAACAATGAAAGGAAAATCAAAGTAACTTCGACCGTTCGACCGAAGAACTTTGAAAATTCACTTAAAAACTTAAAACAGGATACTGAATCCAATGTTGGCTTCTGTCAGGTTTGCGTACACTCCAACAGCCCGTCAAGTCAAACATCTCAGAAAGTGGGCTGAAACAAATAAAAGCAGACATTTAAATATTTCTCTGACATCTTGTTTGTGTCAGAAATAATCCTAGATAGCCACACAACTTTCACGGGAAACTATTCAAAATACACTGGCTACCTTCACCAGACATTCACTCCTCATTTATAATCCAACATCTAACATCTAATCCATAAAACTCTACAGCGGCATATAGCAATAAAACCTGACTTCTGCAACTGCTCAATCGGTGCATTCTAATCGGTTGCGACATTTGTTCAAATTACATCGTACAATTATTATTTCCCACCTTTAAGCAACTACCATATCCGTACAAGTAGTCATACGTAACTCTGACAGTTAGATGCACAAATTAAAAACTATTGTACGAGTATGATATATAATGCATGCCAGTCATTTCATTTTCAACACATTCGACTGTAGACATATATTTCTGCTATCTGATTGAAAAAGTACCTATCTGGCGGTTCGTTTTAGTCTTATTTTTTTTTTCAAAAAAAAAAAATAAATAAATAAAAACAAAACAAAAAAAAAACCCAAACGTAAAGGGATTCCTCATAAAGGTACTGCACGCACCCGATCTAAGGAAGATCCTCTTTTTGTGTGTCGTTTTTTTAACGTCTCCGACACGCCTCCCTTTGGTAAAGAATGGAACTTATGAATTCACGTATTCCTACACTTCACGTCGAAGTTAGGTCTCAGAATTGTTTGTATGAAATCCATGAAATCCGCACTCTCGGCGACGCAATCTGGTGCACGGTTTTTAGCCTTAGCCTCGTATCGATCTCTTGTAGGGCTTCGTTGTAGCGGTCTTATGGATTTTTGAATATCAACAACGGACCGTGGGCAAAATGAAAACAGACACCCAAGTCTGCCAAGACATCCAAAACACATACAGATACATTTTTTTTTTTTTCTTGTCTTTAACATAGCGTATAACAATGAATGCCATCAGGGACATGATACGAATATGGTGGTGGGCCTCATGTGAGTTTTCAAGATTCGCCCACAAAAATTCCGTAAAAGAAAAAAGAAGGATTTCTCTTTGGATCAAGATACTGACTTGATGCGAAGGAGGGGGTGATGTAGAGTATTTTTATAATAAAATAATAATTATTGTTATTATCGCGTAACAGAAATCTCACATGTCCTTACCGTACGACCGACAGTCCAACCAGCTAAACCAACCTCTTCAGTTTTGTCGGATCACAAACGGAGAGGGGGCTTACGTGTATTAACTTGCGCACGGGATGAGGCTCTGATAAAGAAATGAACTTTAAATAGTTTGTTAATAACATGGTCAACGGCAGGACGAGCACCAGCACAGCACACCACCAAGTACGCCGTCAGTTGCAGGAGCCTCGTGCTCGTGAAAGTTATTATTACCACCGCCACCATGTGATAACTATATGAGTTCAACAATGATGAGTACTTTCGGCGGATACCCCTACGTCTTTTGTGTGAGTTTAGTTGAAATTCAATGTGCTTAACATGTTGCTACCAGTTTAGATGTGAGTAAACATTTGAGTATCTATAGAGAGGTATGCCATGGATATAAAGCCCATTGACGCGTAGGAAGCAGAACGGGCTGCATAAATAGTTGGTTGTACTGTCCTTATGCTTCAGATTGCAAGCAGCAGCATCCTTTCATGCATCAACGATGAAAATGCAATTTTCTCCGAGCTACAGATAAAGTTGTTATGTTACATCGTCGTTTCATCTTCTTGAGCCTCTCGACTTGATTACCCGTCGTCATAGTTGTAGTCATCGTCATCGTCATCGTCATCGTCATCGTCATCGTTGTCGGTTGTCGTGGTTTTGATTATGATCGAGGAGGTATAACGTGTGTTTGTAGCAAACCAGGGCAGCCTTCCAGCCAACAAGGAAGAGCCATCAAATCATGTCAACATCATGATATCGCTGTGAAATGGATTTTGATGTGTCTCTTAACTGATTGTATGTTGTAGTTGTTGTTACTATGCGCATGGCGCACAACACGACAATTTCCTGTAAGACCTGTTTGGTTTTCTTCCGCAAACCGGATATGACCATGGATGAGATTATTTTAATATGTATGCTCAGCCCAGCAATCTACCGAGAAACGGGAAGATGTAATAAACTAAGGCACAACACAAAAAATACAAATACTGAAATTCCAAAAAGAAAAAACCAAATCAAAACAAAAACAAGAAAATTCTGTCGCCAAAGTCGGTCAAAGCTGTAAACTGGATTAGGATTTGATGTTGTCTTACTTCGTTATACAATGTATCTAGTAAATGATGTACAGTTCTGATAGAGTATGCTAATAAAATTGAGGAACAAATTGAGGTCATATCTAGAAAGACTGTGAAGGGAAACCGGTAAGATGGAGGGTTTCCCAAGTCAATCAACTTCTCATGCAAATCATCTATTTCTTGCTTCCGGTGGAAATATAAAGGATATTTGCCAAACAAATTCGTGAACAATTATTAGTAGACAGCAACTTGCATTGAATAGGTCCCCAATCTTAGTGCATTTTAATGAGAGGACCACGAATATAATGTAAATGGTAAATTTGCCCCCTATTTGTTCACTGGGCTGGATCTTCTCTGTAGCACCTCTAGCTCAACAATACAAAGTATGTCTGGAATAATACTTTAACTATCGGGTCCTTACCTATGAAACTCCCTAAAAGTTTCTGTTTGTAATAGGGTTTGGCCGTCGTCGCAAACCTTAGAGCTGGCTTTCGAAGATCTTCTTGGCTGGATCATCTTTGTCCATTCGCATGATCTGGCCGAGTCAGTGTAGTCAAAGTATTTTGGCTTTTGAACTGCATCTACATCTAAACACACTCTACTTCATACAGTGCTATCAGAAGGGATATTTGCTCTGCTTTTGTGCTTATCGTCTAGGACTGCAATTTGTTTTCAGAATGAACAATTTTGATTTGGTAAACTGATAGAGCAGCAGTTTCCTACATTTTCTAAGAATCTCATCGGCAATGTCATTGACAAAGCTGGTAGTCCAATGTGTACGTTCCTTTTACTGAAACTTCTCAGTATTTCGCAGAGAGACGAGCTAAGGTCTATATAATAAAGAACCAACAGTATTAGCATGCACCACATCAGGAGCGATAGCGACCAAGAAAGAGTCGCATAATGTTGTGTCACTTGTGTTTAGCACTCTTAAAAGATTAGAAAAAGAGTAGTTCCCTGTTACCAAGCCAATCTTTTCTACCGAGGACTTTAGATCCACTCACAGTAGCAAGTTAATCGGCGATTTCATATCCCAGGATCCCACTGCCCTTCAAACGCATTCATTGGAGTTTTGCATCCTCGATCTAACTTGAAAGTGGTAAGGAGGTTAAAAATGCCTCTGATTTCGACATGATACGAATATCAATGGAGGGAGAGATTCATTAGTGCATCTAGAGCAGAGCCAAGCATGTTATAGAAAGCAGTAACATCACCACAATAGAATACTCTTCGATGAGAAACAGCACGTCTTTCGGAAACTTCCTTTATAATGCCAGAAAGCCGGGAGCGCTTTGAAAATTTTTAATTCAAGTAAATTTGAATCCATCCAGACTAGTCAGACCAGTTAACTTCTCATAAAGGGAAAACCCCAATTTTGGGTATATGTTTACTCCGAGACGACATGTGCGGCGATTGATTGGAAAACTGCTGACTGTACTATAACTTGCATTGGACCAGAAACGCAATAATTAGGTCCGTAGCGTGGTGCTTGCCTTAACTATCAGGAACTGCACGACAAGGGATTTACTAAAATAAAATCTAAAATGACAAAGATATGCCCTTGACTACCATCACAAAAAGAGTATAAAAAACTGTGATATCTATTGTACTATGGTGATTGCTATTGAGGAAAAAACAACGCTTATTCAGACGCGGATTTGCCATATCGTCTTAAACTAATCCGCTTCAAGAATAAATTCGCTAACATAAGCCTAATATGCGCCCATGGCCCTCCGGAAGACAAGGACGATGCTATCAATGAATGTTTCCACGAACTCCTCAACAAGTCATCTGAGCAATATCCTGAGTAGGATGTTCAAATCACACTAAGTGATTTAAAAGCCCAGACAGCAAAGCAGTTATGTTTATTGACTTTGCGGAGGTACAAAATATCATTATAGTAAGCACACGGTTTCCTCATCTCAATATACACAAGGAGACATAGTTTCGGATCGTGAAACGCTAGATCTAATGATTACTTTGCGATCGACGTTAGACATCAGTCAGTCACATTGACTCGGATCACCAGCTCCTTGCAGCCAAAATACGAATGCGAATATCCCAAGCGCCACAACAAAGAAGAACTACTGTGGAAAGTTATAACGTACAAAAGATACAATTGTAAGAGGTCGTCAGAACCGTCGCCGAAAGCGTATATCAAAATTTCCCATCAAGAACCGAATACCAGTGGCAACGCTGCTAACGTGCCTACATAAACGCCGCCACTGATGTGCTGGGTTTCTTTCACGCGACCACAAACGAGAAATTCCTGAATTGACAAAGAATGCCGACAAGTACATACAGCTAAAGTAGAATCGTATAAAGCGGCGCTGCTATGAAGGATGAGAGCCACTCGTGGGCTTTATGAACAGAAGAAACTAGAAGAACATCGGCTTCTCCAGAAGAAGAAAAACGAGCACGAGAAGCGCTCGTTGAACTCCAGGAACAACGTGTGAAAGTCTTATTAATAGGTACAATGAAAGTGTCACGGCAAGAAGACCCACGCAGGAACCTGTAGAGATGAAGAAAGTAAAATTATATTGGGTCTATAACCTATTCGTGCGGTTTGCTAAGAGATGGCGTAACTTGTATTATTCCATTGGAACATGCGTTGGAAAGCTACTGTCATTGTACGTCATTTCAGTATATGTCATTCATTTGAAGCATAAACAACAATAATTTTTTTTTTCACTCAAATATGTCGAACTTTGTGCCTGAAAAAGTGTTTTTGCGGGGAGTTCTTCTTCGATACTTTAATATAAAGAAAACTGCTGCCGAAAGTCATCGTATTTTGGTGGAAGTTTATGGTGAACATGCGCTAGCTGAGCGAACGTGCCAAAAGTGGTTTACACGATTTAAAAGTGGTGATTTTGGCTTGGAAAACGATGAACGTCCTGGGCAGCAAAAAAAGTTTGAAGATGAAGAACTGGAAGCACTACTCTATGAAGATTGTTGCCAAACACAAGAAGAGCTCGCAGAATCTTTGGGTGTCACTCAAGCAGCCATTTCAAAACGTTTAAAAGCAACTGGATATATTCCAAAGCAAGGAAATTGGGTTCCACATGAACTCAAGCCGAAAGACGTCGAAAGGCGGTTTTGCATGTCCGAAATGCTGCTGGAACGCCACAAAAGTAAGTCATTTTTGCATCGGATTGTTACTGGTGATGAAAAATGGATCCATTACGGTAACCCCAAGCGCAAAAAATCACATGTGAAACCCGGCCAAATAGCCAAATCAACGGCAAAGCCGAATATCCATGGCGCGAAGTTAATGCTCTGTATTTGGTGGGATCAGATGGGTGTGTTGCTAAAACCGGGTTTGAAACCATCAATAGATAAACGCTACCCAACACAATTAATCCGTTTGAAGAAAGCAGTAGCCGAAAAACGCCCGGAATATGCGACCAAACACGAGGCAATAATTTTCTATCATAACAACGCTCGGCCCCACGTTGCTATTCCAGTTAAGAACTATTTGGAAAACAGTGGATGGGGAGTCTTACCCCACCCGCCTTATAACCCAGACCTTGCTCCTTGTGACTACCATTTGTTCCGGTCGATGAAGAACGCCCTTACTGATATACTGTTCACATCAGAGCAGAATATCAAAAATTGGCTTGATTCATTCTTGACTGCCAAGCCGGTGCAGTGCTTTTGGGATGGGATCCACAAATTGCCAGAAAGATGGGAAAAATTCATAGCTTCAGATGGGCAATACTTTGAATAATACTATTGTACATGTTTTTCTTAATTAAACGTTCAAATTTAAAAAAAAAAAAACCGTACGAATCGGGTTTTCAAACAACGACTTGACAACTTTTTTTTTAAATAAAAGCCAAACCATTTGAGATATTTCAAAAACATTACTATTGGCTTGAAGTACAATCAAAACATTTATGAATGGAACTTGACTTCGTTCATATGGCCACCGCGGGCACGTTTGCAACGGTCGATTCGTTGGACCCAATTTTCAACAACTCAGCCACACATTTCAACCGACAAGGCCGCTATTTCACGTTCAATGTTGGCTCTGAGCTTTTTCAACGTCGTCGGCGTGTTGGCATAAACCAATGACTTAACGTAGCCCTACAGAAAATAGTCAAGCGGCGTTTAATCGCACGAACTTGGCGGCCAATCGACTGGCCCATGTCTTGAGATAACACGCTCATCATACTTACTCTTCAATAAATCGATTGTAGTGTGTGATGTGTGGCTTGTGGCACCTTCCTGTTGAAACCACATGTCGTCCAAAACCACAACTTCCAATTCGGGCCAAAAATAATCGGTGATCATGGCGCGATAACGCTGACCATTCACAGTAACGTGACGATCGTTATCGTCGACGAAAAAATATGGCCCAAAAACGCCGCCGGCATGCAACCGCACCAAACAATTATATTTTGTGGATGAAGTGGTGATTCATGAAGCACATATGGGTTTTCACCCGACCAATAACGCATATTTTACTTATTGACGAACCCACTGAGCCAAAAATGAGCTTCGTCACTGAAGATGATTTTGCGATGAAATTCATCATCTTGGCGCATCTTCTCCAAATGGTCCATCGGCTTCAATTCTTGAGTCAGCTTGATCTTGTATGGGTGTAAACCAATACGCAAAATAGGCCATAATGTGGTCTGAGCGATGCCCAATTCTTGAGAACCCCGTGGAATTGACTGATTTGGATGGTTTGCTACGGACGTCTGAACGGCAGCGATATTTTCGACACTTCGACCAACCAGTTGTCTCACTGATACTGCAACATCACACAACGAATATGTGGACTCAAATTTTTGCACTAAACTTGTTAACTTGTTAACGCTCTTAAAGTTGCAGTCACCGACTCCGAATATCTGTAAAAAATTTTCATAATTAGCAAACGTTGCTCGTTAGTGTACTTTACCATGATGAAAAATTGCCAGTGACAGTTTGATGATTAGTGAAAGAGTGCGACCACAAATTAAATTCGAAGTTATCAAGTCCCTATTGGAAAACCCTATATAATAACTTTTTCTGTAGACTGTGTAACAGCGACGAAGTCCACCATACCGGCGTCAGATATAATAGGCCAGTCAACTTAGGCGATACTAGCCAAAACTTCCGCCCAATTGACCAAATTGAAAAAATTAATGAAATAAGCTCGAGCCAACAAAACTGCTGAACCTTACGGCATACCGCGCAAGGTATTCACAGCTACTGGATATTTCTTTGTGGAGAGCATACACCAACCCATTTCCCAGATCTGGTCAGAAGAGTGTATGCCAGATGAATGGAATCTCAATATCTGTGCCAACTATAAAAGCATAAGTTTCCTCGACATCAGATTCAATATTTTATTTGTCATATGTCTGAAGCCCTTCGCCAAGATCCTTATAGGCCCCTAGCAGTGCGGTTTCAGACCAGGAAAGTCCACATCCGACCAGATCTTCACACTTCGGCAGACCTTGGAAAAAACTCAAGCAGTCCAAATCAATACACACCATCCTTTCATACATCTTAATTCCGTATATGACGATGGATAACGGTCGTCAGTCGGTAACGACTTTGAAGTTAAAGTAGGCTTTAGACAATATGATGCACTGTCATGTGGCTTCTTTAAATTCATCCTTGAAAGAATTGTGCGGAACTCAAAAGCGAAGTCTGGAACCGAAATTTTTCAAAAATTTGTGCAAGTACTAGCATATGCCGAATTTACCGACGTAATTGTGAGAACTTAGCTGGCAGTCAAGGAACTTATAACATCAGCGAATTGGACAGAATTTTTTAGGCTAGGAGGGCATCCTGGGCTATCCTGAATAACTAATAATATGTATAAGACCTTAATCGTCCAGTCTCGCCGTTGCGAGAGAAAATTCCTTCGTAAAATATTCGGTCCTATTTAAATTAACAATCTTTGGAGAAGAAGTTTCAACAACGAGCTATACGACCTGTACTGCGCTTCAGGCGCCTGAGATGGTTAGATTAAACCAACCAGTGCTCCGATCTGCAGAGTCTTCGAGTCTAATACGGACTAACAACGCAATAAAGGAGACCTCATCTTAAGTGGTGTGGATAGGTAAGGATTGGACTAACAATTACTCTAAAAGCCGATATAACTTTTCCGTATCTTAGTAGCTAGGCTGATTTATTCAAGGTATAGTTCGCGGGATATTTTCCCAAATTATGCATTGCATCAAGAGTGTTGCAGGATTATGGAATTTCTTAAAGAACATGGGACACACATACAGACATTTACGTGTAAGGCTGATTGCACAGTCATCGTCTTGTATTCCCACATCGTAACACAAAGAATTAACTTGGTCTTGCATTAGATATGTGATCGATCAAAGTTCGACATTTATGTACATCCAATCACAGTATCTAGTTCTAGAACCGAGATGTCATGTAATTGCGTATTATTCAAATGAACCGACAATCTAAACGACTATCTGTCTACTTTTACCCTGATAATTATAATACGATCGATCTAGAGTTGAGCATTGCATGCAAACTCATTTCAGTCATTCCAGTCGTTTGAGAGAAAAACAAAATCTAGTTCATTGTAGTGCTTGCAGCTAAATCTAACAAATACAAATCTCATATCAGCTCTATTATTTCCATTCATTCAGCAACATTTTATCCATTTTATCCCGTTTATGATCGTTCAGCAAACAAACCATAAAAAGCCACCGCAATACCGAGTACTTAAATCATAAATTCACTAGCAGAGGTCATAAAGTCTTCAACGACACTGCCCGACATCAGACTCAGATATTCCAAAAACTATTCATAGATATCTACAAAGTAGGTAGTCATATCCATGGTGTAGAAGAAGAGAAGGTAAGTAAAAAAAACCTGCTTCCCATCCATCTATTTCGCTTCTTAATTTTTTATGCAACAATCATAAAAGTGACGTAAGAATTTTGATTTGTGTTTCATTAGATATCACGTTTTGATTCTGTAACTTTTTAGCAGATACTGGTACGACTTATACCAGCTAAACAGGTAAATTTTATATCTAGTAGCGCGCAAGTGCTCTCACTTATTTCGTACAGCTGTGATGGTGACGGGTGATATGGCATGGGGTATCGGGCATCGCACATTGCGCATCACACATCGGGGTTGCGATATGCAAAGTCGTTCTTTGTGGATTCCCCTTTTGTTAAAGTTTAGCGTTTTTGTTTTTTTTTTTTTCAAAATGCAATGCAAATCTGAAATGTGGTACCTCTAGATAGCGTTATCTTTCCAAAGTATCTACATAGTGTTGTGTATCTATTGGGGCTGTTAATCGGCACCAATTTGAAAGTGCATCCGGTGAGTGTGTACGTACGCTTTGATATGCGTCAAATAAATTCATTAGATGACGTTAACAAGTGTAAATAACAAGTTTCAGCGCACAAATCTCCTTTTCCAAGACCAGCATCACTATGGCTCTGACTATGACTGTGACTGTGACTATGACTATGACTATGACTTCGACTATGGCTATGACTCTGGCTAGAAGCGGATAATCGAGAGCAGTAGCATTGCGCGTTGTCGTCGTACTTGTACTTGTGGTCATACTCGTACTTGTCGTAGATGTAGTCACTCTCTAACAGCACCAGCAGCATGAGAATATTCGTCTTAATTCGAAGTTCCTGTATGCGGCTTTAAGAGTCTAAAGTACTCGCACTAGTTGTCGGATTATTTTCAGTTTGATTGCTGCGATATATAAATGTTTATATGTGGTATGTATGCATGTCTATAAATATATGGTTAACATATATATTTTTTTGGAGACCCAACAATAACAACAACAAAAAATGAAAAGAAAAAAAAATTATTCATGCTGGTCTGACCCATAATTCCATTGACACATACGACTTACGTAAGTCACAAGTCACAAGAGAGGTCTGCTCTGTTGTGTGTAATGTGCAAATGAATAAAACAGATCAAAGCAACCCAGCAAAAAGAAGAAACACAATCGAAGAAGGGGGAAGAGATTGTGGATTTAATTGGATTTAATTACCTTTAACCTCATGTAGATACGAATAATTGCAAGTTGTTACGGATAGAACTTGTGGATAAAAAGTAGATTTTTTTTTTCTTTTTTTTTTTCTACTCTGACTCGATGCAGAAAAAGTTGCAGATCATCTTAGCACATAGACATTGTTAGGCGAGACAAGCTACTAAGACACAGAATCTGGGCGGCAGCTCATAATGACGGGTCAAGAGTGGTTAAAGTAGTTTTTACCTAGGCTATCGATCTGTTATTTTTCAGAAATATGTTGCCACAGTATTGACTATTAATCTTATGCAAAATGCGTTCCAACATAAGGAGGACAACATAACAGGACCGATTTACTTTACTCAAAATAGTCCGTTTTTCACTCAATGCAGTGATTTTCACGGCCTAAAGGCATGAGTGTTTTAGATCATCAGCTGGGGTATCATTCAGGTTGCCGGTACGATCATTTTGGATAGCCCCAGTGGAACGAACTCTTTGTGGACAATGTCTTGGAATCGTAAAAGTGATTTAACATGAATTTCACTTTTGACTTCTCCCAGCGAGACTTTTTGGGTTTTGGTTTATCTGGTGCTTTCCACGACGTT
This sequence comes from Volucella inanis, assembly GCA_907269105.1. NCBI lineage: Eukaryota > Metazoa > Arthropoda > Insecta > Diptera > Syrphidae > Volucella > Volucella inanis. The sequence continues at coordinate 71,141,415 of OU026155.1, forward strand.
CAGTCTTGCTCGACGTTCATTTTAGTACGGATTACACAAATATACTGCCACTCCAGATACAATAACTCCGCTTCTATTCGACCAATTACCATAAAATTTCAACAGTACATCATCTACCTTTCTGACACATGTACCATACATAATTGCCAATGTTAAGCAAGCTTTAACAGAATTTAATCCGCTGCAGAGCCACTGAGAGCCCGCGCTGTGTATAAATATTTTAAGGGTACTCAAATCCCTTGATCGCGCGCTAATTATAAAAAAAAAATAAAAAAAGGATCAAAAAGTCTCTGAAAGATAGTTTTCCCGGCAAAAATAAAATGTTCTACTTCTCAACATGGTCCAAAGTTTTTCCACTTTTTTTATATCGTCCAAATGTTTAATATTTATCGAAGTACTCAACATAAACGTTGATTTCAGCGATTGGCTCAGGTTTGGCAACAGGTAATAAACACTGCAGGCAAAATCCGGAGAATGAGAAATCAAGTCATACCTACAAGTGTACTGGTCCATTGCCTTGATGAAAAGGCAAATGCTTGACCAAATGCTGTCGTTTTTTCTTTACGTTGTTATTGCTTAATCTTCAAATGCTGCATGTTTCATCCAGAGTTATAAAATGATGCAAGAACTTGTTCGCATTGCGGTTGAACAACGCCAAACACTTCTTTAAAGTTAGCTTTCCAAGTAGCTTTCCCAAGGTTTGATAGTAATCTACTGACAGAATGCACTTGGTGCTCTTCCAATTACAAAATGGGAAATTACAAAAGATAGTACGAAATTCATGTATCAACTACAATTGGGTTTTCACACATACTGTGTCAAGGAGTATGCCATACAGCAAATGTTTTCAAACTGTTGTTTCCTCCTTACATATCTTCGTATAACAAGGGCAGTAAAGAGCAATTATGTGCTAACGTTTTAAAAATACACACTTAAGCGGACTAGATTTAGTCAGATAACAAACAATGGATCTCTTGGACATCTCTTGCCAGATGTTACACTGTTTCACTGATAAATTTTTAATATATTAGCTCTACATGTCTTCCCCAATACAGTGGACACTTGCAACCATATGTGTGGGGCCTTAAATCAACAACGTGCAAAACCAGTGGTCGTTTTTTGTACATTGTTCTGTTCAATTTCTACAAAAAGGTGCGATAATACGCTGTTGTCCAATGGAACTCAATCTACCAAGATGATTTCTTGATGATTGTCAGCAAAAGTCATCATCTGCTTCAGCCTGAATTGCGGTCCCCAAAGATGTTTGGGTCGTACCAGGATGGCGTTCTCCACTCATTTGGCTGAGATTTCATCCGCAATTTGAAGGTTCACGACCATGTTTCATCAAAAGCGATCCTCGAAAAAGAAGTGCATTGCCTTCCAGATGGTAACCATCCAAGTTGTAACCATCGGATATCATCATCCATTCGGACTTAACTTGCCAAACTTATAAGCACGAGTGCTGACAGGCAAACAAAATCAACGATGAAGTAAAATCCCGGAAAAAAACAATTGAGACCTTATCCGTACTGCTCCGACATATTAACAGCTCACACCGGTAAAGATTTCTGAGACCGAGATGGTGGCGGATGAGCCCATATAGGACTAATGGAAGCGCTTATACCCCCGAACGGGCTACTGGCCTTCCAGCCTGAGGGTTGTGCTGCCAGGGTAACAACTCGGCTATGAGAAAAAAAAATTACGAAGCAACAATAAGCCTCGCATATAGACGGATCTACCGTTGACAACCCCTGTAAACGAAACAAGGACCACAAATTTCGGATAAAAACAGAATGAAAAACTGCAACATCTACTTCTGCGATTGGTATCGACGGTAAAAGCAGCACCTATTTGAATCCGGATTTGTTGCTATAGGCAGACTTAAGCAAGGGGTCTTGTCTTTCTAGCATGTTAACAAGCGTCTCGTGAGAGTCGGTATCAAGCTTTAATTTGCCAATATTAGCCATAGATGACGACACGAAAGACATCCTCGGCGACTTTAATGCAAAGCTAGGAAGAGAGGGCAACGTAGTAAAGCCTGCATCTAGAACAGGGTTCCCGCATCTCAATCTTCATAAGGGGACTTGAAGAACTCTTGATCAAACAACCGTCAACCAGATTGACCATGTTGCGATCGACGCAAGGCACTCCTCCATTATTATGGATATCCGAACGTTCAGAGACTCCGACATCAACTCGGACCACTAACTTGTTGTAGCCAAGGTACTGTTGCGGACATTCTGAACATCACAAAAGCAAACTAATATTGTGAATAAGTTTGACAACAGACGGCTACAATCGCAAGAGGTCGTCAAATACTTTTCCAATCAAGTCTCTCTTAATCTCTTCAGATACCCTATCCCACTAGCATCAAGCATCGAAAAGTAGTGGCAACATTATCAAAAAGCCATCAGAGATACCACCTTTGATGTGCTGGAGATCACTCGGCCACAACAAAAAAATACCTGGTTTGATGACGAGTGCCAGCCAGCACATGTAGCTAAGCAATATGCATACAAAGCAGCGCTGCATCGAAGGACGAAAGCTGCTCACGAGCTCTATGAGCAGAAGAGGAGAAGAGAAAAAGAAAGAAGCATGAGAAGCACATGGTTGGGGAAATTAAGAGATGCTACTCTTGGAATGGGATTCTAAATTTATGCCAAATGGTAAAAAATCAAGCCACGGAAACAAATCCCAAACCGAACCTTATAGAGATGAATAAGGGAGCATAGTAATAGAACCGCAGTCGATGCTGAGGATTTGGAAAGAGCATTTCTGCACCTAGACTTTATAACGACGATGGCGAATCAAATACCGCTTTCAAGCAGAATGAACCTTTCAATCTGGACGATGTAGATCAACAATTTCTTCCACCTGACTTGGATGAAGTAAAGATAGCCATATCTAAGCTTAAGTGGTCGGCCTGATTGCCGAGCTCTTCAAAGCGGCGAACCATAACTTGGTAAAGACAATTCACCAACTCACCTGCAAAATATGGTTGGACGAAAGTATGCCCGATGACAGGAACCTCAGCATTGTCTGCCTGGTCCTCATGAAATGAGACGCTCTGAGCTACGGCAACTACAGAGGCTTCAGTATTTTTAACATCGCCTACAAGATCATATCTGCCGTATTATGTGAAGACCTAAAGCCATTCGACAGCAACCTGATTGGTTCATATGAGTGTAGTTTCAGACCAGGATAGTTCACTAGATCTTGAAAAAAAACCATGAGCTCCACATCGATACACATCAGATACGAGTATTCATCAATTGTAAGGTCGTGTGCTCTCATCGTGCTATACAGACCAATGTCAAATTTTGGCATCACTCTCAAACTCGTCTGTTTGTACAAGATGACATTGGGGAATTCACGCTGCTCTATCTAGGTCAGCAAAGAACTCACTGAGACCATTAATGCCAAAGAAGGATTTAGACAAAGCGATGCGTTGTCATGTGATTTCTTTAGTATCATTCTTAAAAGAACAGTGAAAAAGTCAGACGCCAACACAAGAGACACAATCTTTCAAAACTCCCTCCAGTTCCTCGCATACAAGGATGACATTGAAATAATCGGAAGAAAGTGGCATGATGGATTTGACGGTCAATGATGACATGAGAAAGTATATGTTGTCAATAAATATCCATGTCTCGGACAGAGTGTCACTCTCGACAAATACAAAATTGATGTAGTTAAGGACTTTATCTATGTAAGCTCCGCTTCCAATTCAAGTAACGACACCAGCGCTAAGATAAATCGAAAAATAATTCTGTCCAAACACTGCTTCTTGGGGCTAAGAAGGCAATTAACTACCAAAGCCCTCTCTTGAATAACAAGAGTGGCCCTTTATAAAACCTTAATATTCCCAGTCCAGCTGTACGGTGCAGAGACATGGACTTTATGAAAAATAGATGATGGTACTTTTTGGTGCTTTGATAACCGTCTTATCTGAATAGACATTCCGAATAAAGCTTTGGGACATACACTTTCATTATCGCACAGCTTTTGGTTTATCTTTTGCTTAACCAATCTATTGACTTTCTATCTGTTGGTTTTCAGTTAGGTCTCCAGTACGTCATATAATGCACCAATATGCCAATAATTCGGTTTACCTCTCTTTTAAAGAAACATTTAACCGAAATGCTTTGCCATGAAGTATTTTTTTTTCTCTCTATGAGTATAGCTAACATAATATCGAACTCATACATTTGTAATGCAGGCCTTTTCAAGGCGGAAACAATAGAGTTCACTTGATATTCAACTGTTTTAAAGCATATCTTGACTGTTTTACTGTTGTCTTTTCAAATTACGTCCATGTCCTAGGAGAACTCAGTATCTCATTGTACTAGTGTTTACCTCGCTTCGGATTAAATATCTTATTATTCCTTACAAAAGCATCTGAGATACAAAAACCATCCCTTTCGGTGTTTTATTTCAATATTCTCCCCAAACGCACTGATAACTGAAATCGGACGTCTAGCGTAACGCCTCAAACCGTGTGTTGTCTGTCCGTCTGTCTGTTTGTTCCTATTGCCAATGATTTTGGAGATTTCAGATTTCATCATCAGCATCAGCTGCAGCCTCGTGCTCCAGCGGCAACAGACTCATCATCAAGCGCTGGATGTGTGTTCGTTTTTTTTTTTTTTTTTTTAACTAAAATATCGCAAAATTCCCACCTGAGCGAACAAGAAGCCTTTGCACTACTCTGTTTTATTTTTTTATTTCTTTTTTTTATTTTTTTAATTCATATTTCTCTTTGGCCTGTGCCCTTAATTTTTGGTTTTGTTCTGATGTCGAAACCTTCAGAAGTCCATGACCTTACCATACGTCAACGTTTTGACCAGATCTCTTGACTAAACGCCTGCAAACGGGGGTCTTATGAAATCGACTGAGCGCCGCTAAACAAAAATAAAAATTTTAACAAATAAAAAAAAGAAACATAAAACAGGAACAACAGAACAAGAGAAGATCAAAAAGACAACAAAAACGAAGAAAACATTTTTAAAGGGAATTTCGACTGGGTTGCAACCCACTTTTTTGGCAGATTCTTGAGCATGCATTCCACGCAACGCGCATTATGCTCTTTCTGACCCATGCCGCGATGATTTTGTCTTGCCCTTCGTCAAAGATTACTTCAGATATTCAACAAGGGAATCTTGCAGTTCACGAATTCAGTTTTAGTGCTCCTCCACCTCCATGTGTTTTGGAACTAATAAACACTTGAAATTTATTTTCAAACGTTCACACGAAACAGAGATCTTCTAGTGGTTTGTCGGTTGTTGGACTGTGTTGTCAGCACTAGTTCGACTTAAGAGTTTTATTTTTTATTTTTCTTATATATGAAACTGTAATTATTCAATTAAGAAGTTGCTCTAATTGATTGTGATACTATATAATTGACGTAAAGATACAACTAAGGCAGCTAAATATGGCAAAAGATACAAAAAATTATACTTTGGATGTGAGTATGAGAAATACCCATAGTTGTATGTAGGTTAAGCGAGTATTGATCTGTTTATTAGGAGCGAAATTATTGAAGATTTTGTCGAAAGATCATCAGACTTTGTTAACCTGTTTCATTTGAGCTGGGTTACCCAGGGTTGCCGATAGAAAATGGGTACCGATGAAAGGCAATATTGCACAACCTCTCTTATCTGTTAGAAGAAGCTTTTTTTTTACAAATTATGTACAACAACTACGCAAGGTAAGGCCACAAAGATATTGTTTGTAACAAGAAGGACGACCAGGTCGTCAGAGAAGTTCCTTTCAGTACATGTACATATGTTATTCTGGATTCAATTAACAAGGTACACCACAGAGGGAAAACTATATCCCGAAATAGATAGATTTCTATTGAGCCAGTTTCGAGATAGTTATTTCGAAGCGATAATAAACATCGCTGTTCTTGCTAGACACTATAATGGGCCGGTATTCCACATGTTTAGTCTTTTCCCCAAAAATTCTGGTTCATCTAGATGCTTGTTTTTTCGACGACATATACCAACCGGTTATTTTTATTTAAAAGCATAAGTTGCTTCATACATAAATGTGGTTGATTAGAATAGACAATAGACAAAGGTATCGCAATTAGCCTCTTCTGGTCTAAATTTTTAATACGGTGCAAAAAGTACAGTTACACTTCGAAATGAGCTCAAGGCTTTAGATCACAAGATGAGTATCTTTCACCTAGAAGATTTTCCAAAGGCAAATGTTGGTAGCTTTGGAGCATTATTTGGTCAATTATGTTACAAGAGGAAGAGGAAGTAAGGTTCCTAAAAAGTTCTCGACGTCTATTTTAAAGGCGCTTCATGAATGTCTATGTACATACGATTGCATAAATTTGCTGGGAGTTGTGAAGGTTGGTTATGCGGGAATTGTTTTTTTTAGTTCAGGTTATTGAGATAGCTTTTCCCTTGCATCGGATATAGAAAATTTTAGATCTTTCAAAGTATGGAGGGAACTAAAAATTATTTACACAAACGAACAAGATGAAAGCGAAATAAATCTAAAATAGTGTCAAAAATTGGACATTTATTGAAATTAAAATTGGTCAGCCATGGCAGCTTGAGAATACATATCTAAGTGCAAGCCTGTCAAATAACTTTGTTGCAAACGATGGCTACTCAAGATAGCAGTATCTACAACAACGATTACCTATTTTTTGACGCTGTCTTGAGTTAAAATTGAATTAAAACAAAAAATTAAATCTTGTTCCAAGAAATAGGTGATAGGTAATAGGTGTACCGCGCTGATAGAGTTGTGCACTAGAGGGTTCAACTCCCAGCTAATATAACGAAAAATGGAAAAGACATACATACATATCTGACTTAAAAATCCTTTCGGATTCCTCTGTTGTTGAAAAAATCTTGTATTCTCTCGACAAAAAGCTTTAATAGAAAAACAATAGGTCCCTTCGACCTAGCAGAATGCAAAGTGAGTGGATCCGCATTTTCAATTAACTTATTACTTGTCACTAAAAGCACTGGTTAGTATGTAACTTTAATAGTGCCATCTTGTCGTACCCCAAAAAGGAAGCGCAGAAGACTGGCCAGGTTTTCTTTTGGTTAATGTAAGAATTACCAAATTGCAAGGAGACTATGAGGAATTTTAAAGCTAAAGATATTGTAAATATGGGATCGAAAGTGAAATTATAAAAAAGAACCTAGAACGATCTCGTCACGAAAATACAAATAATTTTTCCAAGCTTTCGAATATTGATTTGTCTCCTTGTGGGGCATTACTAGCCAACAGTAATCACATTCTTATAAGATATACTCAAGGCCGGAAATGAAGTACTAGTTTCATACCAGTTTTTCCAATAGCCACTGATTTTGCATCTACAATCCTCGAAGGGCCACTTGAAAATGGTACCTTGGTCCCACTAACAAAATCCCAGTTTAACTGGTTTACTTTGAATACGGATCTATTTTATGTAGAAAATGACACCAAAAGCAAGAAATTTATAGTTTATTACTCCTTAACGGCATTAATGCTAAACAATAAAAGTCAGCTAAACCCAAATGATACACTGTATCCGTTGCATTTGGCCACCCCTTGACCTACCCTGTATTATTTCTCTCGTATCTTTCATATCTTAATGTTGAATACAACACACAATAACTATTTAGAGTGCAACCCTACTACTTACTACAGCAGCGATTCATTTCCTAACCGAACACAAATACCAATATTAGACCTACCCTTTCATAAATTAATTTTCACAACCCTCGACCCTTCGGCAAAGACAAACCCAACCGCTTATGTCCGGCTTCCTTTTCCACAGACACACGAATAATAAATAAAATCGCAATGAATCATTTTGATTGAGATACATTTTTAGTTTGCCTTCAGACAACCTACTGAACCACTGTTCGGGGCGACTGATTTTCCGAAAACCAAACCAAGGGCTACCTATAACTCTTTTACTTGCTTTCAGATAGACCCATTGATGTGCTAAGACTTAGAAATTTGGCACAATGTGGGGGGAATAGTTTTTCCTAGTAAACAATTTGAAGTAGGTACTTAAGGCAAACAATTCCTTTATATAGAAGAACGACCAAAGAAGGGCAAAATAAAAATAAAAGAAAAAAAAAAAAAACAACAAACCAAAAAGATTGTAAGCCTGCCACACATTGTAGCTTGCTGTGAGTATGGCATAATTCAATTAGGAAACCCACGCCCACTATCAATAAATTTTAAAAACAAGACTCGCGACTCTTATTCCACCACTACTTACATATAGCCGACTTCAATACCACTTTAGAGTAGTACCACAACCAACGGCTGGCACCACCATATCCATTCTGAAACGTAACGATGAGCCAAAGTCCAAATCAGCCATGTGAATGTCGTGGTCTTGGCTTGTCCAGCTTTGAGGGTCTCATGGTTGTTGTACTTTATTGCAGATTGCACAGTATTGGAAATGAATTGCTTTGGTGGAGAAGTCTCTTTAGTAGAGAGATGAATTACTTTACTGTTGAGGTTTAGATTTTACGCTTACGTTTACGTTGTAACGTCTTCTCGGCACAGATACAATTATGCGAGATAGTTAAGTGCTTAATGTCTTATGTGATTGATTTAGGCGTATCTTTTATGGCAAAAGTAAATAGAGACGAGGTTCTGTTGGTGGATTTAATTTTGAAACAGAGTTGTTAAACTGACGAGCTTGCGATTTACAACTTGTTTTCCACACACGCTAAAGTATGTCCCATCAAGTTGTTGCGATTTTGAATGGAATTTCAGGTGTACGTAGATATTCTTAATGAAATTGGGATTTTGTAAGGTTTTTTTTGACACTGCAATAACGAAAAGTGCTTTGTTATAGAAAGAGAAAGGATTCAATCTTTAAAACAATTTTGAAAGGCTTTAAGTACCTTTTCACAATCAATACCAGAAATGTTCAAAGACATATTGAAGCAAAACTTCAGATCGTAGGAATTCAGGAAGGATATTCATATGGTAATGGACTATGGTAATTGTCGCGACAATATTCAGCTCGTATAGATTTTACCCGTTGCTTTTTTATTCCTTTATACTTTTTTAAGTCCACTAAAACTATCAGAACATTGTCTATTCCAAAAGATAGTTAGGCCTGTATCTTGTAGAGATCATGTAGAGATCAAGATACATTGCATCATCCCACCAAATTGAATAAGTAAAAGACTTGCAGAGTGAAATTAAAAAGTTCTGTTGCCCTCTACTCGTGTAAGTTCTACACTTACATATGTAATTGCGTTAAGAACTGTTGAAGAGAGGCAGATCCCCAAACTTTGGGTGATTTGTTACCTATAATCTTTTCTGGCAAATAAGTAACAATTAAGAATTTGTTACCAAAAACTCTGTCTCCAGGCTGGGATACACTCAGTATTAGAAAAGGCTTAGTGTAGGACATGACTGTATACATACATTGTTTCGAGAGCTCCTCCAATCTATATACTTTTGCTTATATTCAACATTGACTTCAAACACCAGATTCCAAAAAGAAAGAACGGAGACGGTGCTAAATATTTTTTAATAAATCGATTTGAACCTTCACAGAAGGTGTTGGAGTACATGGAATCTTAAGAGATCTGGTCAGTTACAACTGTACCATCTTCCAAACCGAATTCTCAGCTATTAGTCACACTCGCCTATCTACACGACAAATCGGACTCGGTCTGCTACGAAGGGAAGACCAAAATCAGCGTCATGGTATCCATCCAGCAGGAAGGCCTCCCTACCGACCCTATCAGTCTCAGGAACCTTTATGTCAGGTACCACGAGATTTTTAGCATGTCCCGTCAGAAAGTAGCAGACGACCTTGCTGCATTCGGCCACTACGTTCACTCTAAACGAGTCTCACACCTACAGCGAAACCGAGCTGACCACAATAAATTTTTTCGTCCATAACGTGCCTTGCTCGTCAGCACTTAAACCATCCCGCCATACATCTCCACCACACAACATCCCTCTTACATTTTACTACCAGAATGTAAGAGGTCTTCGCTCTAAAACCAATGCTGTCCTACGTCAATCGCATTCTCTTCCCTTTGATATTTACGCCTTGACTGAAACCAATTTGATTCCCGACATAAAGAACCAGGAATTGTTCCCCCCTACTTTTAATGTTTTTCGCGACGACGATCCTATCCGCCCACATGATGATTCCCCCTGTCGAGGCGTCTTACTGGCGATCCACAATAGCCTTAACTCTTCTCCCATTAGCATCTCTTCATCCTCTAAAGTCGACTTTGTCGCTATAAAAATATCACTCCCCTTCAAGTCCCTTTACGTTTTATGTTCCTACATCCTGCCAGCTATTTAATTGACCTGTCTGACTCTACTGACGATATCTTTGTTTTCGGCGGCTTTAATCTTCCTCAGCTACAGTGGATTCCATCAGACGATCAATCGTTCTTCATCGCTTCAAATGCCAACTCAGCTACGGAATGTCTCTTCTTAGATCGCTTAACAGACTCAAGTCTATGCCAAGTCAGTGATGTATCCAACTATAAGGGCAGGCAATTGGACCTTATTTTCACAACAGATTCCATTAACTCCTCAGTCTCACTTTGTCCCCTATCTCTCTCTACAATCGATAACTACCACCCCCCCTTCTACTTTCATTTTTTCATAACTATCTTAGCAGATCCCCCCTTAACTTTCACAACCTAAGCGTAAATGATGCCTTATCCATTTTTTATAAAGAAATATTTAATTCTTTCAGCCTTTACGTTCCGTTTTCCCGCCTTAAAACATCATCTACTAGTCCTCCCTGGTATAATCGCAAGCTTCGTTCCTTACGAAACAAGAGAAACAAGTTATGGGCTGTTTTCCTGCGTAACAGATCCTTGTCAGACTATTCCAACTATCTTGGTGCTTATCTTCATTTCACCGAACCTTACGATTCCCTTTACCAGCGTTACCTTAACAATGCGCAAGTCAACCTTATAAATGACCTTAAGTCCTTTTACCAATTTGTTAACTACAAAAGAAAGTCCGATGGTTACCCTCCTTCCCTCTCTTTCAACAACAAGTCATCAACCGATCCATTCACCACTGCCAACCTATTTGCCAGCTTCTTTAAACAATCCTTCACCAACGACTCCTTTGTACCAGATCCCTCCTATTTTCGTTACCTACCGAACTTCTCCAACGGCCCACTTCTCTCTCACATCTTGGATCCCTCCTATATTGAATATAAATTACATCAACTCAATGACGAATTTACACCCGGTCCAGATGGCCTCCCTGCCATATTTCTTAAAAAAATGTTCTTTGTCTCTTTCCCTTGCCCTCTCTGATCTCTTTCGTCTATCCCTTTCACAAGGAGAATTTCCTCAGGTTTGGAAAACCTCCTTTATAACCCCGATCCACAAAAAGGGATCAAAGAACGAAATAACAAACTATGGTCCAATCGCTAAACTCTCCCATATTCCCAAACTCCTCGAAAGTATTTTGTATGATGCAAATCACTTATTTCCCCTAGACAACATGGCTTCCTAAAGGGTAGGTCAACCACCACAAATCTTGTTGATTTGTATCCTTTGCCATCTCTGCCCTAGAGAACGGCAACGAAGTCGATGTAGTTGCAACCGATTTTAGCAAAGCCTTCGATAAAATCTCTCATCGATTAATACTCTTCAAATTGTCTGCCCTCGGCTTTGAACCCATTCTGTTAAAATGGATATCTTCTTACCTCGAAAACCGTTTTTACAGTGTTCGTTTTAGGTCAGCCCACTCCACTCCATTTTTGGCCACCTCTGGAGTTCCTCAAGGTAGCCATCTCGGCCCCCTTCTCTTTATATTAACCATAAATGATCTCGATAGGATCATCGAATACTCGTCCGTCTCCCTTTACGCCGACGATACCAAATTTTTCAAAACCATTTCCTCTCCCCATGACTCCTTCCTTCTTCAACAAGATCTTGATAGTTTTTCGATCTGGTGCCTCAAAATTGTTTGGAACTTAATATCACCAAATGCCAATCATCACCTTTTCACATAAGCGGCTCAAATCTCCTCCCCGATTCTACCTTCTCCACAACCAACCGATCTCCTCCGTTGAATCTCTTTGCGACCTCGGCATTTTGTGTGATAGGGAGCTCAATTTCCGTTTGCATATGGATGGGATAATCCTTAAAGCCAACTCTGCACTAGGTTTTGTAAAACGATGGTCCAAAGAATTCACCAACCCATACGTGACCAGGTCCCTCTATATTACCTTTGTTCGTTCCCTTCTAGAGTACGCTAGTCAAGTATGGTCCCCATATCATCGCGTTCATATCTCGAAAATCAAAAGCATCCAGCGCCGTTTTCTTCGATTTGCTCTTCGAGGTTTGCCCTGGGATGATTCTTTTACTCTGCCCCCCTATCAAAACCGTCTCAACCTTATTAACCTAAACACCCTTGAGGAACGCAGAGATGCAGCCGACTGTTCTCCTTCACCACAACAACCAACCTTAGTTTTAAGTATTAGTTTAAGTTTCATTTTAAGTTATAGCTTGTAGTAAGCCGAATAAATGGGGGCTTTCGCCCCCACCAAAATTAAATTTTTAGGCTCAGTCTGAATTTAATATCTGCGTTGGATTTCGCAATATCCGAAGTCGCAATATGTAATTCTAGTGAGGCCATATATTGCGAGTTGCATGTGTCAGTAAGGTAGATCCTTGGATAAAAACTGTCAAAATTTCATGACATTGGGATATAGTACATCTGAAGTGAAAGTATGTTTGTGTCATCGTTACAAAAATGATCATCGGGCAAAAATTGCTCAAAATTCAACATTCAAAGGCCATCATCAAAGAGGCTAAATAGAAAAAACAATTTCTTTACAACTGGTGATGAAACATGGTGTTTACAATTTGATACAGAAATGAAGCGCCAAAGTCTCTAGTGTTTAGATAAGTCAAAAGCAGGCAGGTTAAAGACGTCGAGTGAACGTCATACGCCAGACAAATTACACACTTTCATGCGCGCTCTAAGACAACTCGAAACAACAACAAGACATCTACACTAGTATGACGCAAAGGAATTTCATATTTCTCACAACGTTTCTTTCAGGAGATAAAGGGATGAAGAGGAAAATTAATCTGTAGCGCTTTCCGTCTGCAAACTGCTCTGCCTTAATGCAAGCGTGTTACCATTTCCGAGATTGTAACATCTACGATCATCAATGACCTTGAAAAATGTATAAGAAAATCTTTTTGATTCGAGGAGCAGCTATTGTATTACCTTCCCATGCTCTACCAGTGGTATCACAAGTTACTTTCAACTGGTCTAAGTGCAACTCGACAAGGGCCTCTTTTACATAATTTAACTGCTTCTAGTTCTAGACAGTGTATCATCCCAATGAAGGGGATTCCTTTATAATTATGCCAAAAACAAGAACTAGACAGTGCTCCATAACAGCTACTACATTTACCTGACCAAACAACAGCCGCAAATTGTATACCTTTTGGGGTGATTTTAATTACGCCCCGTCCAAAGTTAAGGTTAGCATCTTCTTAGATCGATACTGGCGTAAAAATAGAGTAGAAGAACTGACCAAATGACAGGGAACTCTGTTTAAGAAATTCGCAGATATTTGAGGTAGTAATTTTCAAAATCACTGGCTCGACCTGTCGTTCCACCAGAACTAATACTAAAACTACCATAGTTCACCAAGGTTACCGCTGTGTAAGCTTTGTCAAATTAGAAAGCATGGTCAAAAATAAGAGCCTATCTCTACCAAGATCTAGAATCTTTTCTCATCGACGTCCTAGTACTCATATATGTAATGAACAAGAGATCTTTGGTAGCAAGAAATTGTTCGTAGACCCATGGTACAAGATTTCCACCTTGGCTTTAACTAACTATACTGTGAAAACGCAACCTAGATTAAAAACATTTTAAACATTTATGGCACCCAAGCTTCAGTTATTTTCATTTTTTAAATTGAACAGTGCATTCTATTTTGACAAGATCAATTGAAATCATTTATTGGTGGGTTTCACTGAAAATTATGGGAGACTTGTTTTTAGAATTATACCATCTTATGGCGTCGTCGCCTCCAAAACCTTTAGATTTCCTGGCTTAAAGGCAATCTAAATGATGAAAACTCTCAATAGTTATTCCGCTCTAAAAACCCAATAAAATTATTCAAACACTTGAACCCAAATACTTGTGGTATTTTTATGTTTAACATATAGGGTTTTCCAATAGGGACTTGACACATTTGAATTTAATTTGTGAACGCACTCTTTCACTAATCATCAAACTGTCACTGTCAATTTATTCAGTAAACTCAAGATTTTCATCATGGTAAAGTACACTAACGAGCTACATTCTCCGATTGGGTTCTGGAGAAGATGCCCCAAGATGATGAATTTAATTGCAAAATCATCTTCAGTGACGAAGCTCATTTTTGGCTCAATGGGTTCGTCAATAAGCAAAATATGTGTTATTGGTCGGGTGAAAATCCACATGTGCTTCATGAATCACAAAAAATAACTGTTTGGTGCGGTTTGCATGCCGGCGGCGTTATTGGTCAGCGTTATCGCGCCATGATCACTGATTATTTTTGACCCGAATTGGAAGAGTAAGTATGGTGAGCGTGTTATCTCAAGACATGGTTCAGTCGATTGGCCGCCACGTTCGTGCGATTTAACGCCGCTTGACTATTTTCTGTAGGTCTACGTTAAGTCATTGGTTTATGCCAACACGCCGACGACGTTGAAAAAACTCAGAGCCAACATTGAATGCGAAATAGCGGCCTTTTCGGCCGAAAGCATGTTCTTTTACAGTATTACACAAACCAACCAAGAAATCCAAATAACGAATCTGGTCCCGTAGTAACAGAAATGCGCGATTTAGGTGCTGTCTGTGACGATCAACTAAACTTTCGCCCTCACATAGGTAACATCATAAAGAAGGCCAACTTTTCCCTCGGTTTCATTTTCCGACTTACACAATAATTTACTCGTGTAAGTCATCCTTTTACAGCACCCATATACCAATTGCGCGTAGAATCTGTGCAGCCAAGGTTTTGGGGCCTCCCCTTGAGTGACAGTTTTAACTTTCCGCCCTATTTGGATTCCCCAAAACTGGTAATCCTCACCCAAAAAGTTATAGATATCATGTACCCTTGTCCAGAATCCTTCGCGAAGTCAAATCTATTTAACCCATATTTGACTTCCATTAGTAAACTGTCTTTTAGTCTTCATTAAGGATCTATTGTCTGCTTATACTAATCTAATACATTTCCTTACTGGGGACAGTAGTTTCTGCTTCTCTTCTTCTTTCACAAATTCACGTCCCTGCTAAGTGATGCTAATATCACCCAGTCAATTGACAACCTCGAACACCGACAAAATATCTCCTATCAAGCTTTGTTTTATCGCTTTTTGCACCTCTAGTGCTCCAATAAAATCGCCGGCAACATTTTTCCGCTTCAAACTTTTAACCTTAACACAATTCTCGCTATGAATGCTCATCAGTTTGAGTCTATTCCACAGAGACAAATCAATGATTACAAAGTGATCATCAACGCTGATAGGCGCCCTGTTGGTGAACACCGCGGCCGGTAGAACACCCCCGTCACAGATGAAGTTGCGGTGCTTTTAGTTGATCAAGAATTCGATAAGCGTGGCATCGTGTTGCGCACTCACGACGATCACCTGCAACGCATTTCCGAAACACACCGAGCTTACGAAACCCTACAATGTCCTTTGATTTATTGCCACGGCGAAGATGGTTATAATTTCGGAATCTGCCAAGTTAATCCAACTACTAGGGTTAAAAATTTTAATAAAAAAATATCAGCCCTACAATTTTATTCATACCTGCTGCAGATAAGGAGCGATCGTTTTATATATTTGCAACGATTTCGAGGATTGTTCAGCCAATTTATTGTGGATATGTATGCTATAATAGAGACATACGGACATACGGACTAACATAACCAGAGACGCCTACGCGCCGAAGATTACGTGCATCTGCGGGACGCCATGCAACAAGATAATAACGTGGAAAAATTAGGACGATTAGTAATCCTGCCATCAAGTTTTACCGGTGGTCCACGTTATATACATGAACGCTTTTTGTTACGTCCGAAAATACGGCCGACCTGACCTTTTCATAACTTTTACAACTAATCCAAAGTGGATTGAAATTTCCCAAGAACTTCTCCCAGGACAGGCGTCTTATGATAGGCATGATATCATGGCCAGAGTATTTCACTTAAAACTAAAGCTGATGATCGACCTGGTTACAAAAGGAAAATCTTTCGGTTCTGCTCTCTGTTTTATGTAAAGCGTGGCTTGCCACATGTTCACATTCTCCCGTGGCTGCAAAAAAAAAATTCGTCCCGATGCTGTTGATACGGCCATAAGTGCTGAATTTCCTGACCGGAACAAGGATCCAGTATTGCAGGAGATTATAAAGACACACATGGTTCATGGGCCATGTGGCGCTTTAAATAGAAACTCTCCTTGCATGCAAGAGGATCACTGTTCTAAAAGATACCCTAGAGCACTAATAGAGCACACGGTGTCAGGGGAAAAGGGTATCCATTGCATCGTCGAAGATCACAGCAGCAAGACGGTTTCACGGCTAAAGTCAGGTTACATGGTCAAGAAATTGTTTTGGACAATAGATGGGTTGTACCCTAATCACCCGTGTTATCAAGAACATTTCAAGCCCACATAAATGTAGAAATGTGTAACAGCGTCGAATCCATCAAATATATATGTAAATACGTCAACAAGGGCAGTGCCCAGGACACGTTTGCGTTGAGAAATAATGAATACGATGAAGTCACGAGGTTCCAATCTGGACGATATATAAGTTCTTCTTAGGTGGTTTGGCGTATTTTGTGCTTCCCTATTCACGAGAGATATCCGCCAGTGATGCATCTGGATGTTCACCTTGAAGGCGGGCAACGGGTGTATTTCAACCCTGAAAATATGAATGAGCGCTTAGAAAACCCGAGACAAACCACTTTGCTGGCATTCTTTCGTCTTTGTGGAACAGATGATTTCGAAAAAAACACTGTTTTACGACGAAGTTCCATCATATTACACTTACAACAAGCAGCAAGGTGTTTTCAACCGTAGAAAACGTGGAAAAGCGGTAACTGACAAACCCGGAATTTACAAGGACCACGTCATTGGACGGGTCTACGCGGTGCATCCAAACAATTCCGAATGCTATTATTTACGCCTACTTCTATGTACAGTGCGAGGACCTTCTTCTTTTGACGAACTACAAAAGGTTGACTGCATTGAATATCCCACTTACCAGGCTGCTTGCCGAGTGCAAAGCATTGCGATGATGCTTTGTCCGAAGCATGCGTAAGCGATAGTCCACAACTGCACAATTGTGGCGAAAATATCAAGATAAATTAGCTGAAGACTTTTCTAATGCACATCGCAACAATCAAACAAACCGCGAACTCAACGACAGGTTGCGTGAGAATAATCTAAATCGATATTTGCTGGCTATTCAAGACATAGTTACATCTTTAGTTACCCCCTATACTCCCTATACGGTATGTCCGCACCAACTTTAGATGGTGAACGCATTAATAAGGAATACGCGGTGGAAACAAACTTTAATCCAGCGGAACTGGCCGAAACATTGCAAAACGGTATCTTGAGTCTGATATTCTGGTATTCGATCGCGTGTGTCACAGTGTAGATGCTGCTTTGGGTGAAATCGTGTTTCTAGATGCACCAGGTGGAACGGGAAAAACATTTCTCACCAAAGTTATCTTGGCCCAAGTACGCAATCAAAGCAAAATTGCTCTAGCTGTCGCCTCATCGGGCATAACAGCTACCATGTTGCCCGGAGGCAAAACTGCACATACAATGTTTAAAATTCCGATAGACATAAACAATACGGAAAGTCTAGTATGTAACGTTTCCAGAAATAGCGACAAAGCAAGGGTTCTACGCTATTATTGCTTAGTGATATGGAACGAGAGCACCATGGCAAACCGTAAAACGGAAGAGGCAGTAGATAGAACCTTGCGAGACATCAGACAAAACAACCGTCCCATGGGTGGTATTACAGTGCTTTTCTGTGGCGATTTTAGGCAGACTTTGCCATTAATACCACGAGGAACGAGGGCTGATGAAATTAGAGCCTGCCTAAAGAGCTCAATTTGTGGCGCAAAGTTATTCTGATGCATTTAACAATAAATATGCGAGCGCGAACAGGAGGCAGCCCAAATGCACAGGAGTTTTCAAATTTCCTACTACAAATTGGTGAAGGCACGTATCCGCAAGAAGAAAAGTTATTTTGCCAACTAATTTATGTTCTAGAGTTCCATCATTGCAAGACCTCATTTCTTCTGTATACGGTGACCTAACGCAAATAATAAATCATCACAACTCTTGGCTATGTGAAAGAGCTATTTTGACCCCTCGAAATGACCAAGCGGAAGCAATAAATGCAAAAATATTGACGTCTGTTTATGGGGAAAGTGCAAAATATATCTCCATCAACAGAGTAATGGAACAAGAAGATGCTACACACTACCCGGTAGAATTTTTGAATTCTCTAAGTGCACCTGGCCTTCTGTCACACAAACTTAGTTTAAAAGTCGGCGTCCCCATAATTCTCCTTCGAAATTTAAGCCCACCAAAATTATGTAACGGCACACGAGTAAAAGTCACGAACCTACAGCTAAATGTGATAGAAGCCGAGATTTTAACAGGATGCGGCAGGAGATACCGTCTCATTCCAAATAATTTCCCATTCTGTTTTAAGCGTGTACAGTTTCCAGTTAGCTTATGCTTTGCTATGACTATTAACAAAGCGCATGGTCAGACGCTGCACGTTGCGGGCGTGGACCTCAATGTCAGCTGCCTTTCGCATGGCCAGCTCTATGTTGCTTTATCCCGTGTTAGCAGCTCCAGCAATCTTTATCTGTACTTCCCTGGTCTTTCTACTGCCAACATTGTGTAAAGAGAAGTTTTGTGTTAATCTTAACTAATTAAATAAGACTAGACCTTAAATTGTTGTTATTTTTGCTTTATATTGCTTTCAGTAAGGTCCAAGGGTAAGAATATATTTATAAAAAATGGCATCGATGCTTATATCAGTGGTCTGCGCGTACGAAGTCACGAGCACAGATATCATATTGAAACATTTTCAGTAAATCCTATCAATATGGCTGTCTATGGACTATGGAGAGGTCTTAGTGCGATCAAAATTCTTTTTGTCTTAAAAGTGGCAGGCGGGTGAAGCAAGGCGAGCACGGGTCAGCTAGTATATAATATAAGCTTAAGCAATATTTAAAATAACGAAATCTGTTCTAGATCTTGGCTGAAGAACTAGATAAACCTAAGCCAAGATACAGAAAATATACGAGAATATACAAGAACCACTACGACTTTATCTTCAAATCAGTTTGGTTTCGTAATCTGTGTTCTAAGTGTTTTAAGTGCAAGTCTCTAGTAATATTTCGAAAATCAAAAAAAAACATTTCTTAACCTCTTTAGTAATTAATATTCAACATCCGAAAGTGTTTCTTCTTTTCACGCCGTTCTGGTCCGGCAGAAATATCGGGAAATAGTCCTTCATATTTACGTAACTCATTTTGGCCGTCATCTAAATAAAGAACGTCTTCCTTACACGTTATACCACATCCAAAAAGTCCTCAGACCGAAATCTGCTTTTACCAGTTACTTGAAGACTTTTTGTAAGGCTTCACCCTATACAAGACCTATCCTTTGCTAGTCTAAGAAGTATCGTATAAAAAATCTCGGTTAAAGAGTTTTGATCATGAATAATATGAGCAGTGATAACACAACAAATCTATATATTCAACATACCCTTCATATTCAGATATATTTATACGAATTTGTTTGGCAAAACTAAAATTAACTACCATAACAGAGAGTTATATCTCCATTTTTCTTAAACAAAAATTCTTTCATAAAATCACAGAGAAATTAAAAAACTTCGCGTCAAATACAATTGAAATTAAAGAAAAAGTTAACCAACTCCAACTTACTTGTGTTTGCGTTAATCCTAAACTAGCTGCTAATTCTGCTCGTTCTGGCAGTGCTAAATATTGCGTCCGTTGAAACCGTCTATTTAATTGTTGCAATTGAAGCGAACTATAAATTGTTCTAGGTTTTCGCATCTTTTTCCCCTTTCCATTCACCCGTAATCCTGTGTCCTCACATTTATCTGCAATAAAAATAGAATAACAAAAATTACAACAGCTCATTTCTCATCATCATCCCCAAGTCATTGTACAATAGATGCAAAACAAATAATAACAACCATCACATTCATATGTCAATCTTAATTCCATTAGACTCATGCGATTTTCGAAAAAAAAAAAAATTAAAAAAATCTGTATCATAACAAATGCCATCGCTGATCTAATTAAATTGAAAGAAAAAAAAATAATTAAATAAAAATTCTTTGGCATAGCCGGTGTAGTAATTTACAGGAAACTATAAAAAAAAGGAGTGCAAACCCCGTATAAAAATAATTGCAATGGCCCGTTGTAATCTAATGACAACAAAACTCTGCAGCCACGGTTAATTGCAAATAAATTCACGAGATACAAAGTGCATGCACTTTGCTGTTGTTGCTGCTTTAAAGCATGCCAAATGATTGGCTTTCGTTCTCTCAGTTTGATTTTGTACGAGTATCTTTAATGTGCCCTGACATAAATATATAAAAGTGTTTTATATATAATTTTACTTGATTGTTGTTGATTTGTTATGATGCGGATTTGGTTGCCTTAGCTCAGCTATCCCTAGAATTGTTCTTTCTGTCAAGGACGACTTTTGACTTATAATCCAATTGTGCAGTCATCTTTAAGTTTGCCATTTGATCCACTTAAATGGCATTACATCCAGTTCTAAAAGAAGAAATAAAGGTCAATGTTTTCCTCTAATCTTTAGCCCAGTCCGAATGTATTTGCAACGTGCATGTGTAGCCAATAATGAAAGAAACAAGCCCTGGTGAGCTAAATTTGAATTGTACCTTTTTGCAAATTTCTATGTATCGAAACGAAAAGCTAATTGTATCCAAAGCATTGCACGGCATACTTTTGCTGTCCTTAATAAGATTTATAAACGAAATATGGAGCAGTTCATTGTTTAAGAAGAAATTTTTTACCACAAGGATGATAGCAGTTGACCATCCATAAAAAGGTACTCGCAAAGTAGCAAGAGTACTCAAAGATCTTAACATATACTGATATACAGATTCAGATCTGAGGCGGTGTTCCTCCACGCTGACAAAACTACACTAAATACTTTTTTTCCTCTGTCGTGGAAACCTCGCGATCTGAAAATCTATCAATGAATGCCGGTCACTTACAGTTTAAATCTTACCGAAAAGTTGAACCAAAGTCTACGCGTATCTAGTCAATAGCATCGGACCGATACTTTGAGACCAATACTTTGGGACCGATACTTTGTGACCGTACTTTGCGATCTTATTTGCGATGAACGAATCGCTTCTCCAATAAATTAAAAATAACTTCCCCCAGGTTCAATTAAAATTTTCCAAGACGGCTTCAAGTCTGTTTTTCCCAAATTAAATGCTGATGTACCACAGGGCTCTGTTCTGCGTAGGCTACTTTTTTTTATTTATTTATTTTTTTTTACCTTGTCAGTTACCTTTACTCTTAAGTTTGTTATTACTGACCACGGTATTCTCTGGTTCTTATATTCGTTTCCAAAGCCGCGTTTCTGCCCTTAAAGCGAAAATGCTAAGCTTGATTTCTTAATTTCGATATTAGAATATAACTGTCTGGGAAACTTATAATTTTAGAACTTCTATGTGTAAAGCCAACTATGAACAACTATTTATTCGTTTCAGAACGAGAAATATCATGCTTTTAACCTTTAACAGCATAAACTTGGTCGGCACTGCGCCTCAATACTTGCGAAAGCACCACTGTCATCATGCCTCTTTCTTCCGATTGTGTCAATATTATGCGAGTATTTGAACGAACTTTAAAAAGTTTGTGTCTCTTGTGTTGAAGCTTGAGTTTTGCACTATTATTTCAAGAACACCACCTTGATTTATTCAGAAAATTAAAATCTTGATCCAATCCTCAAAATATTTTTTATATTCGGTTTTCGGTATGTCCAATATTGCTTCCAGCGATTTTTCCATTACTTCCTCTCGGCTGCTGAAACACGTTCCCCTCGATTAAACAGAAAAAAGTCACAGAGAGCCAAATCAGGTGAATTTGGTAACTGTTGGATGGTATTTGTTGCATTTTTCGTCAAAAAATTACGAATAATGAGTTTCCTGCTTACAATTCTGGTCTCTTTCGGGGAAATGCTTCACGCAAACGTCTCATAACGCCCAAATAATACTCTTTGTTTACTATCTGGCTTTCTGGCAAAAATTCATGATGCACAACACCGTTGTAATCCATGAAAACCGTGAGCATTGCCTTCTTTTTTGACTGAAAACGACGTGTTTTTTTTTTTTTTTTTTTTTTTTTGGTCTCGGCTCATTTGGTGAACGCCATTCACTTACCTGATGTCTAAATTGCGTGTCGTACTCATAAACCCATCCTTTTCGGATCGGATTCAGCCTCGCAAATCATCTCTTTTGCGACGTCAACACGGTCTCTTTTTGGCACCAACTTTGCTGCTAAACGACGGAAACCCAAATCATGAACCAAAACATCTTGGAAGGATCCATAGGCAATGTTCAAGTCCTCTGCAATCTCTCTGATGGTTAATTTGTGGTTATTGACCAACATTTCTTTTACTTCATCAATGTTTTAGTCGGTTTTCGATGTCGATGGTCTGCCACTGCGTTCATCATCTTCGATTAACTCACGACCACTTTTGAGCCGCTTGTGGCACTTTTCCAGCATTTCCAACGTTCGCGTACCATTAAATCCGTTTTTTACGCAAAATTTAATACAAGTTCCGTGTTGCAAATTTAAATCCATTTCTAAAATTGTAAAAAATCGCCAACTCACACAGAGATAGATGTACTCTTAGCTACGTAACTTTTACAAATGTCAAGCTATGACGCTAAGATTTAGAGGGAATGTCAACAACACATGATTAAGGTAGTAATGTTAAAGAAGTAGCATGACAATGCATCGTCTTGTCTAAATCCTTTTTTGCCATCAAAGGTCTTGGTGAGTTCTTTAACGACCTTGACGGAGTAGCATGCATTCTCTATCGTCACCCTGAACAAACGGACGAGTTTGGGAGGGATGCCAAAATTTGACATTGCTCTATATAGCTGTGGTTGTGTGTTTCGATTTGGAGCTCATGGGTTGTCTCAATAATCTGTTGAGCTTTCCTGGGCTGAAGCTAGCCCTGATATGAACCTATCAGATTGTTGATGAACGATTTCAGGGGTTTACATAATACGAAAGATATGATCTTGTTGGCGGTGTAAAGAAGTCTAATGCCTCTGTAGTGGTCGCAGTTTAGAAGGTCTCCTTTTATGGAGAGCGGACAAACAATGCTGAGGTTCCATTCATCGGGAATACTTTCGTCTAACCATATTTTACAAATGAGTTGGTCAGTCGATCAGTAAGTCATTTCCAGTCATTCACTCCAGCGGCTTTGTTGTATTTAAGCTTAGATATGGCTTATCTTGACTTCATCCAGTCGCTTGTTTGCTTCTCTACAGGTTTTGGCTTAGGATTTGTGTCCGTGGCATGATTTTTTTTACCTTTTGGTGAAACTCCAAATCTCCTTGCAGAAGTAGCAATTTCCAATTTCAATTTCCTCAATCGCCCTCTTCTCATGCTCTTTCTTTTTCCTCCTGAGAAGCAGGTGCTCCTCTTTCCTCATCTGCTCGTCGAGCTCGTGAGAAGCTCTTCTCGCTTTGTATGCTTGCTTTGCTGCATCTGCTTCCGGTACTCGTCGTCAAAAGTGTTTTGTTGTGGTGGCATAGTGAAACCCAGAACATCAGAAGCTCAGTTTTGATAATTTTTGGCGTTGTTGTCATGTTTTTTATGCTTGCGGCATAGAGCATCTTAAGAGGTTAAGGGAAACTCGATCGGAAAAGGATTTGATCTTTTGCGATTGTAACCGTCCGACATCGACATCTCACAGTATTAGCTTGCTCTTACTGTGTTTGGAATATCCACAACCGTACTTTGGCTACAAGAAGGGAGTGGTCCAACTCGATGTTGACCCATTGGAACGTTCGTACGTCTATATTACTGGAGGAGTGCCTTGCGTCGATAGCAGTGTGATCAATCTAGGTAGTTGATGGTTGACGGATCAGAAGTTTCCCAAGTCTACTGTTGAGATATTTGAGCAGCGTGCCATCTGGGACAATGTTTCACCCCACCCCCCCTACAAATGTAGTGTCTTGCAGGCTATACTTTTCGACAGTAATGCCAAAGTCCTAGCTTTGCACAAAAATTTCCGAGGAAATTTACAAGGCGCTTGTTAGCATGTCGGAAACGCAAGACTTCTTGCCTCTAACAACAAATCCGCATCCATATAGGCTCTGCATTTGGCGTCGATAACAATCGATGTTGTGGATGTCGCAGTTTTTCATCTTCATTTTGTCTGACCCATCCCTTCACGTTTCTTTGACAGCAGTAACATCTGCTTTGCAGCAGTCCAGGGCATCTGCTAGTTATTCGGCTACACATAGCCTATTAAGGGACCTAACATTCCACGTGCATTTCTGAAGTTCGTTGTCTTTGTTTCGTTTGCAGGGGTTGTCGACAGTAGATCCCGTTTATAGTGCTGCTTCTTTTGTCTGCTGGCCAGCACTAAGTTTGGCAACCAGTCCCCGTTGATTAGCACTTTGAGGTAAAATTATCACAAATTAATAATTAGAAACAGTTACAACACTGAGCATCTCCAAGTTAATACCTTCAATGCATACTGCATTGGATGTACGTCGAGACCAATAGAAGAAACAACAGGGATGTCTACCAACGCTTGGTCTAACTAAAGAAGTAATGCAAAATAGGGGATCTGTAAAATTGCCATAAGGTCCTTGAATTCAGCGAAATCCACAAGCGGATCAATATCAATTCAGATAAGTGAGCGAAATACATAAGATTACATTGCATTGCAACTATTAATACAAGAAGAAGTATAATATCTGAAATAATATGCGGAAGTACAAAACCTGATGTAATTTGTACTTCAAGCACTCAAGCACTCCTTTACAAAAGGAGTACGTAATACGCTTGGCCAAATCTCCGAAAAAATTTCTCAATTCCCTGAATGATTCTAGTACCCCTGAACTATGGTGTTCCTGATCAATGATACCTCTATTGAATGGTTGCTTCTAAATCGAAACTCCTGATCAGGGATACGATGATACCGGTTATAAGAGCTTGATGAATACCATACCATATGTCTTGAAAATGTTGTGAAGTGTGGAAGGAAACGGGACGTCGATTTTTCTGTATACAAATAGTTTTATGTTGAACTAAATGCCTGAGTTGTGGCCTTCTATTTTGTAGGCAACTTTGCGCATCTCTTTGATACTCTAGTGCATGGCCAAATTTCACAGTCGAAGATGATATCATGAGATAACGAGTACGTGAAAAACTGTGATTTTTCAAGATTATCTTGACATGCAGCACATCTCCATATTCATCAAAAATGCTCAAACTTGTTGTAAAGTGGTTGACACTAGAATTACTAGTACCGCCAGAATGCGCAGCTACTGCAAAAAAGGTTATGGTGCCTTGAAGTCCGTTCATATTTAGGCAGACATGCCAAATTTCAGTGCGATACTGTCTTAAGTTTTGTTTTGACAGCTGATTGTTGTTGACTTGTTTGGCATCATGTTGAGTATGGACAAAAACGATTTTCGTTCTCTCATAAAACATTAATTTTTGAGAGGCAAAACGGCGAAGGAAACAAAAGAAAAGTTGGATAAATATTATGGGGTTGATGCTTCGTCAGATTACACCGTCAAATATTGGTTTTGAGAGTTTCGTGGTGACCGCTCCACTCCACTCCACTACCGATCAAGTCCGCAGCAGCAGGCCCTCTGATGCGGTTACAGAAGACAATGTCAAAAAACTACATGAAATGGTGTTGGCTGACCGGAAAGTGAAGGTGCGCAAGATAGCAGATACCACAAAGATTAGTACTGAGCGCACACGCCATATTTTGGGCAATATTCTGCATATGAAAAAGTTATCCTGCCGCTTAGTGCCGCGCATACTTACTCCTGACCAAAAACACGAACGTCAGAGAGCTTCGATAGAGTATTTGGACTTGCTGATGCGAAATCGGCCAGACTTTTGGCGTCAATTGGTAGCTTTTAAACACCAGAGAACAGAATGGGTGCCCGGCAATGGACTGAAGCCGGCACGAGTGCTCCGAAGCGGCCGAGGGAGGCTCGATAGGTCGGAAAGGTTATGGCGTCGGTTTTCTCTTCGTGGACTACTTCGAAAAAGGAAAAACCATCAACAGCGAGTATTACTGTGCATTATTGGAGCGATTGAAGGCCGAAATCGCTAAGAAACGGCCTCACATGAAGCCCTATTGCTGTCACGAGGGTTTGGCTCCCTCGGACTATTATCTCTTTCCAAACCTCAAAAGATGGCTCATCAATAAAAAATTCAGCTCACGCGAGGAAATCATCGTCGCCACGGAGGAGTTTTTTGCAGACCTTCCGGAAAAATACTTTTCGGACGATTAGTTTATCAAACTAAAAGAAGACTATATTGAATAAAATAAAAAAACATTTAAAAAAAATTTTTTTTTTTCATATCCAAGAAGGTTACGTTTCACCCCACCTAGTAGTTCATTATTATCCAACAAAACAGCAACGACTCGAAGGATGAGCTTATGTCTTAAATTGTTCAGTAGTCATTGAATCTTGACTTGGTTAAAGAAAAGTCATTAAAAACGGGACTGAGGTGAAGTACAAGTATCTATCATTTTTCGAAAATTATCTGGGGTTCTTTTGGCGAAAAACTAAGGATCTTGCTCACATTCACTTGTAAGCCCAGGATAGTCATATATACACATTTATGGCTCTTAAGTCTGTACGAATTCTCAAAAAAAAAAAAAACTGAAGTATGTCCTTATCATCCTGTCCTACAGTTCCACAGTTAGATGATATACCATGCTGATATACGCCGAAACTAAGTGAGAGGGAAAAGATAAGCCTCGTGGTTATGAGAGATATTTGCGCCAAAAATTTACATTTTCTACATTTTTTAACTCGCCCACGAGGGAAGCACATACAAGTCACACGCCAAAACAACCTATGAACTAATCCCGTCAAGTTTTGTACGTGTAATGCTAATGACATATGTTTAACACTTCATTTATAAATTGCTTGTGACCATTTATTCATTTTAAGGAATGTATCATGTACAGGTATGTATCCATATCTAAGCATAATACTCCCCCTCTTTCGTTAACTCAAGTGTCTGTTTCGTATTGTAACGCATGGATACTGTACATTTCATTCATATGAGTACAAACAGGCAAAGCACTCGGTAACGATTGCGCTACCTCACAGCAAAAGTGTGTTTGCTACTCTCCGTTGGTCCGCCGCCATGGCGGTCGGTGTGATAATTAACAAAAAATAATCGAATTTGTTTTTTTTTTTTTTTTTTTTCTATAAAGAGAGGACATACATAAACCTATCTGTCCTCTGCGCTCCATCATATTTCAGTTTGTAACTCATTTGAACTTAAGGCTAACACCCGCTAAAACATCGAACAAGACTACAAGCAGGTGGATTCTACTGCTGCGCATAAACCTCAAGGTGGTCCACTTGTTTACCAGCATTTACAAATATGCATACGCATGTGTGTGTGTATGTACGAGTATATGAGTATATCTTATATCCTTTACACGCACTATACTATAAAACAAAACACCCAACTCCCCAGAGATCGATCAAAGTTTTAGATGGTGTGTGCATGTTTTCGCACCAATTCGTTGCAAGAATGCAGTACAAAAACTCATGGATACGCACACATAGGAGTACAATATCACACACGTATACCCCCATGTAGATGCAAAGTTTGTTGCTACTGTATAATTACTATTACGGTAATTACACTTTCGTTTGGCGTAATTAATTATTTACTAGCCACTGATATGAAAAATGCTTTGCACTCGATGCCGCCGGTTTTAATGAAAACAACACAAGATGGGAGAGAGGGGGAGGGATAGTTGAAACAAAGTGCATTGACTTTAATGGAAGGTGTTACATATATACCGTCTGGTTGATTTAATTTATTTTCAAGTTGAAGTCTCAGACGGTGAATAGATTGATTGTCCTTTTGAGATTACAATGGAATACCTTACATTTACCTTTTAATGCCAAACACAGAAGAAGCTTTCCCGGCTAAGGCTCACTGTGAAATGCAACCATATTGGGAAAACCTTAAGCCTCTAGTGCATCCACACTTCTTCGAACATGGACTTGTGTAAACGTATCTTGAATACTTCCGAGCTATTCAATCTCTGAAGTCTGTCAATGGCTCACAATGCTGTCGATATAGACAATCTCCTGATCCATAGTGGCCTACAAGCAATAATCGATTTTGTTTCTCTTTAAGATGTCTATCTCGATGTAGACTAAGATAAAGAATGCACATATGGAGATAGACACACCTCCACTCTCAAATTCCTTAAATTGTAAGCATTTCTTGTATGGAAAAATAGGTCCTAAACTGTTGCAAAACAAACAATCAGCATCTAAGAAGTGGGTGAGATGGCCCGCATAAAAGGAGGAGTACAAATTGTGTCATTAACAGAATTAATACTGAGGAAAATAGGTGCTCTGATTGGGACGCAGACTTGTTTTTATGGTCAGACTTAGGAAAAGTTCTAGAGCTTTCGGCATGTGTACGTACGTATCACGGCTAGTTTTTTCTAACATCATCCTAATATGCGCCAATAGAAGAGGACACTTCCACGAGGCGCTAGAAATAACATAGACCGTCTTCTGGATATGAAACTAAAATGCCTCGGACGATTTTCACTCAAGGCTAGGAAAGAATGACACCGTTGATGGTTTTGGAAGGTATAGTCTGCATGACACCATCACTTATGGCATCCCAACATTTATAGGGAGACTTAAAAGACTCCCGATCAGTCAACCATCGACCAAATTGTAGTCAACCTGCATTGTATGGTAGCGAAAATTTTACCAAGAACCTTCTTTGTTGCAACAATCTTACGGTTGCGGATGTCCTGAACTTCCCAAAAACAGAAAAATATTGTAAGGATGTTCGACGTCGGACAGTTGCAATCGAAAGTGGTCAGTAAAACTTTTGACGAACGGATATTCCAAAATGTCTCAAGAGATTCTGTACGACTACCATGAAGCACTGTAATCGGCTTTGGTGAACGAAGAATATCGGGTAGTATACGTAGCAAAACATGAACAAGTTCTGTTCTCTCTCTGTTTAAAGGCTTTCCAAATTTCTATGGGGAGTCTTGCAGGCCATGTTCTCTATGTCTGACTACAAACCATAATCCAGTGGATTTAGATCTGGATTCCCCGACGGCCAAACTTCTTCTGCTATAAAACCAGGAATATTTACTCTGAGCATCTCCTGCGTGGTTTTGGCTCTGTGCACTGGAGCAGAATCCTGTTAGAAGATCCATCTGTATTCATTAAAAAGGGTATTGGTCAAACCCTTCACAACACCCTATAGCACATCTTCTTGGTAAATCTTTGCACCAGTTTTTACGCCTTTTTCACAGAAATTGATAGATGTCACACTATGGTGAGAGACCCCCCACCAAACTATTACAAAAGCGGGTTGATGTCCACGTTGAATCTTTAGAACTACCTTTTTCTCTTCCTTAAATAAAGTAGCAAACATGTTGTCATTTTGTTTTTTGAAAACTTCTTCCACGGTAAAAATTTTCTCATCCGTAAACAGAATGTTTTTATGCCCATTGTAAGCGTGCCACTGCAAAAATCGCTTGCATCTTTTCAGTCAAATTTTTTTTAATTGAAAAGTTAGAAGATGACCCGTGGACCGACAATAGGCTTTCATACGCAAATCACCCCGAATCATCCTCAACATGGATCTGGTTGATATATCCAATTCCTTTTACATGACCTTCTGCTTCCTAAGGGGATCTCTCCGAATTCGTTCACGCACTGCGTTTACTACCGCATTCGTATGGATGACGGGCTTACGACCACTTCTTGACATGTCCTCTACTCCAGATAATTCACCGAAGTGGGCAATAGCTCGATAAAGGAATATTCTCGATATTCCAAGTGGTTTTAGCAACTCGAAAATCTGGCCAGCATTCTTTCCACACTTATGCAACGCTATAAACGCCACTCAATTCTTTTTAACGCCCCACTCCATGTTAATAATTTGCAAGCTGAAACCAAACTGACTAGTATTCTTCACTGATCAATGCATGTGTTCTTAAAACAAAGTTAACGGCTCTATTCCCGCAGGAAGGTTTAAACGATAAGTGCTGAAAATTGTGGAACACAGCTTATGGCACAACTAGATACATGAGCATGAAAACCGCACGGTTGAAAAAATAAGAAGATGCTATTATGTGACTGAAAAAAAAGAATACGCCAATGATATAAATTTCGAACTCAAGCCTGGAAGGATATATAAAGAAACATACTTACCAAACTATTAAATCTGACGTCCTACCAGCAGATCTTTTTAAATTAATACAAATTGACTTGATAATACACCAAATATGCCAAGTGAATAAACTCTCAACAGTGTTTGCCCAATTGCTAAGATAGAAGACCTTGTAAACTGCGACAACGTAAGAGATGTAAAGGATTGTGCATTGTGTAAACATCGACAATACCAACGATGAGTAGCTCTTGTCAATCACGGCTTCTTTATAATAAGAACGCGATTGAGTAGTAAGGTGAATTTATGCTGGTGAATAGGTGTAAACAGGGGCTGCCTACAAGGCAGCACGGCGTTCTGTCTCCACTATTACCATATGGTGTATGTTGGTCGACTCACTGCTCAACGCGCTCAATAGTTCTAACATCTACACACAAGCATACGCATATGATGTAGCTGTACTATCTGTTGGATCAGGAAGCTGTCGACTTGACTCATCTAGTGCTTAAAGGCATCAAAATTCATCAGAAATCATTTCAATACACACCAAGTCTTATTGAATTCTTAACTTCAAGACAAAGCCGTAGGTATCGAAGTTCCATGGTTTGAAATTCTCTGGAATGAGATTACAGAGCTCCATTCCAAGAATTTAATTGTTTGTCTTTTCAAAACGATACAGATACTCTAAACAGTAATTACATTTTTATTTAGCCAAGATAAGACCTTTTTTATTGCCATTCTTTCTGTCTGCGGCACGGAGGCAGAGACTAAGGACTACGACATCAGCACCTCGCCTAGAATTATCTCTTTAAAACATTTTTTCTGTCCCTTCCAAGACGTTCAGTCTAAGAACAGACCTCACAGATGATTATTCAGGACAGTAACCTATGACATCCTTAAGAATAGAGACGTTGAAAACAAAATACTCCTATTCCATCTCTCTGGAGATGAAGTTCCTACTTCACAATTATACGAGTATTTGTTTATATAAAAAAAAAACTCAATATGCCAATTCGGATGTCAATTTAAGATAATCCAAACCAACACTTGCTGTATCAATTTATGTAGCAAATTTTCTACGCAATCATTCAAATCGACAGATAGTTTTGTTGCCCATCACTCCACCTGCTACCGGCTGATATTCAGAATACATACATATTACAATTATAAATTGACTTTTAACTGATAGCCCTGACACTAGTTATCGAACCAGCATGCGCATTACATTGTTAACAACAATTTTGCATACACATAAGCAGGTGAATTTTATTTTACCAACTTGTAATCCCGAGGGCACAAAACACGAAGTCTTAAAATCATCCAGATACACACATCCAACGAGCAAATTAAAAATGCCTCAGTGACAATGAAGACGAGAGTTTATCGCTTGAACTTCCGTCAAGTGAAAGTAAACCATCAAGTTAGTCGCTTCCATTCACATTTTCATGCTTTTGGTTGTCAAGTTGGTGTTGTTGATCGATTGAATGCGGCTGTGACAGCCCAAGTCGGCTTAAAATGACAGAATTTCAGCTTAAAAAATTGTGAGCGATTTTGGTATGTTTCTTGCTCCTTAAAGGGTGGTATATAATGGTAATGGTAATGGTGTTCTTTCTCATTACATAGAAATTTTGTCTATGTCTTTTGTCTTTTTTCAAAACCTCAAAGCACTTCTCATAAGAACTTTTTGGTATAGCAAATCTCCGTTCTCTCATAGGTCTTTTTTGTTATTCCCAAATTCGGTGAATATGGTGGCTGAGGCATTATTGTCGTGTTATTTTTGGCCAAAAAACCTCGTATTATGGTGATGCGAAGGCCATGAATTGTTTTTCCACAACTCCGGACGTTTTTTTCGTATTGCAAACGACGCATAATTTCAAGATAATATTCCTTATTAACCGAACGACCTTGAGGTAAAAAATCCCGATGCACTAGGCTACAGTAATCGAAGAAAACAGTGATCAAAACTTTGACATTTGATCGAACTTGGCATGCCTTGGTTTAGAGGTCATAAGTATCCATAATTTGTCACCAGTTCCGACCGTTTTGAGAAAGTCTGGATCATCATAACGTCATTCAAGAGCTCCTAAACGATGCTCATGTGACGGTTCTTCTGATCAAAATTAAGAAGTTTTGGAACAAACTTCGCTGACACACGTTTCATGCCCAAAATATCTGGAAAAACTGCTTGACACGAGGTCCATTTTTTATAATAATTGAAAATCGCCGAGTAAACAAAAACACGTCTAACCTATATATATGTCAGAAACAAACTAGGTATGCTGTATACTTGAAACTGTGAACATATGTTCGGGACATGTATACCAACACAGCAAAAAAAAAATCGTTAATCGGATGTACATTGCCCGCGAAATGTCAAAATGTCACCTTACTTTTGGAACAATCCTCATATATAAAGTAAGGTCGCTCGTGAAATCCAATGATCTGGATCGGCCGCTAAGCCACCTATATTGCCTGTCTGACGGTTTACTGCTGTGCGAGTGTCATAGGTCTTTTTGGCATCTGTCATTTTGGCAACAAGCGAAACCAAGTCTTACTGCAGCAAAAAAAATGCACTTCATTTACTGTCATCAAATACCAAGCTTCATGATGTTATAAGCGATGCTGTCTGGAGCACGCACTCTTGGTAGGGGCATCTTTGGTAGCAAGGTTATTACTAAAAGATGAACCTGAAGGTTAAATCAAGGAGCGTAGGATACATGTTGCGCGGCTCACTGGTCAGCGTCTGTACTCAGAGGGGTGGCTGGGAATAAGATTAACTGCCCCATTTTCATAATAACAACAAGTTAGAAACAAGAAAATAGAATTGGTGATGGACAAAACAAGCAGATTAACTACCCCAGATTAGTTATGCTGGAAAATCCACCCTATTCGGAGGTATCTCTATAGATTCTGGATTCTGTCGATCTCCTCTACCTAGAAACGGAAGTCCGCCGGTTGATCAGGACTCACTGAAAACCGAAAACTTCGACATAGAGAACAACGAGCTTTGAGCCTAACTTACTAGAATGGAACGACTGTTCCACGAGCTTAAAAAGAAAGTAATACCGAAAGAATGCGAGTTGACAGAAAAGTCAAGCAAGCGAATATTTTACGGATAAAGAAGAACTTGCAGTCGAAATTCACCCGGCTGGTAAGAAAAGGCCAAGCAAGAAGCGTTTGGCCGATCCATTAACCGAAGTCTTACAATCAAACCTAACGTTTCAAACAAGGTAAAAGCACAAGTGAAACCTCGTTAGAATTGCGGATTACGGAAAGCTGCGTAATTGCTTCAAAAATACGTTGAAGTCAATGTACAATATAACTTCGGTTGGGAACAACGAGTGGAAAATCAAGGTCGATGACTCCGACGCCTATCAGTTTCAGTCTCAGAAATTAAACACCGAGAAAATCCAATGGTATACTTAAGGAAGTAAGTTCGAAAAGCCGTTTCGAGTCTTCATTAGTTGACTTCACTCGTCGTGCATGAAAGAAGAAGTTCTAGCAAAAAGGCTTTAACATTCTTGACGCCGTGAATATTACTAAAAAGAAAAGGCAACGAACGGAAGAAGACAAAGCTAACGTAGCCAAGTGTGGCCTTCCACTTTTCACGCTTAGCTTCGATAAAACCGTGAGCGTTTCAAAATCAAAACTATTTTGAATACCAGCATTAAGAACGATACCTCAGTGCAAACGACACCAAGGCTTTCACCACATGCAGGCGTATTTGCAGAAATAACCACCATGTATAAAATGCGTCGGCAAATACCTCTCGTGAGAGTGCAACAACAATAAGGAAACCAGAGCGGTTTTCGCCAACAGCACGAAAAAAAACCCAGCGAACTATCGGGCCCAAGGTAACAACCATTCAAAACCCTTAAGTATAAGACCCTTAACGAAAGACCGCATTAAGCACTTCGAGAACGTAGAAATAGAACTTGACTATGCAAATAAGTTCAGTCTACGTAAGAGCAAACCATGTAGACTACAAAATCGCATCTACAATAGTGTTTTCCCTCCGCGGAATAGGCTGCTAGGCGACGACCTCGTTCACTTCTTTGACTCATTTGAGTCAAATTTTATCATCGGTGGGGATCTTAACGCGTAAACACTCGAGACTCAATATGCAATACAATGGAAGGTAAACTACTGTGCAAAGCCGGTATAAAACATGGTGTGGACTTTTTTTTCGACTTGAAGGCCAAAGTTTTGGCAAACCGACCGAAATAAAATGCCTGACATAGTGAATTTCTTTAGAAAACGTAGAAAAATTCTATGATCTCTGCTTAGACCGCCCAGCAATAATTTTGAAGATGGCCAGAAACCTAGCGGAAACAGAAGGAGCTATAAGACTAACTAATAACAAAACGAACTGGAACGGCTTAAGAAAAGACTGCAAACAGAATGTTGCTTTAAATGTACCGATTAAAACGCCGTTCAATGTTTCTAATACACCAAACAGATTCGTAGAAGTTATTTACAGCACTGCGTGGAATAACACCTCTTTCCGAATGGAAGAAGTACAGAAGGCAAAGCAACATCCCCCTCAAAATATCATAGAAGAGCTCCTATGAAAAAAAAGGACCAAACTAAAAAGTGTTCTGCAAGATTTTAAAAACAGTGAGACTTCTGCTCTCCTTGAAGGCCTGACCGCCGATGAAGACCATGAAACGACCCGCAATGCACTCAACACCAAGAAGAAAAGCTAAAGGCGATTGCGCAAGGAGACACAGAAAAAACGGATCTATTTGCCGAGCTGAATGTTCAAACCGTTCAACTGACAGACATTGGCCTAAAATCCCAATGCGGGACCTAGAAACTTTAAAATAAAAGCAGTGTCACTGCTTCAGGCTTCGGTAGACAACAAGAACGCTGAAAAATAACAAAGTTCCAGGATATGACCTATTTACAGGCCATATTTTGAAGGAGCTGCCAAGAAACGCCTTAGTGGAGGTTTTTGTAGGTTCCAAGGTAATGGAAAGTCACCAAATGGTTCCGAAACCAGGGAAATTTCCAAACAATAAAAATCTATAGGCCTATTCGCTTCTGCTGATCGTATCTAAGACATTCAATAAACTTATGCTAAAGCGACTGAAACCAATTACTGCAGAAAGACGCTTGATCCCGGATCCTCAACTCGGCTTTCGTGTTAAACATTCCATAACCGATCAGGTCTATAGAATAATGAATAAATTTTTTTTAGTTTAAGCGCTTTTTCTGACGTATCGCAAGCCTTCGACAAGGTATAGCTATAAAGAATGTTTAGAATACTGGAAACTTACTTCAAAACAGACTCGTTTGTCTTAAATACGGGACTGAATACTCGAAATTAAAAGAAATTCACGCAGGTGTATCAGAAGGAAGCATTCTCGGTCCGATCCTGTTCTTGCTTTATACAAGAGACATACTTCAAGGTGAAGAGACAGTCGTAGGATCGACTATTCTCGCTACAAATAAGACAGTTGAATCATCTAGAGGAAAACTCCAACGAGCTTCGGACAAAAAATGCTAGTGGACGAAGATCTCGCGAATTATTCTTAACAAAATCAAGTCAACGTATGTAAGTTATACGTACAGAAAGGTGAACAACTCGAAAACTGAACACGCAGGACCCTAGACTCGAAATTTAATTGAAAGTCGCACATTAAAAAGACAAATTTTCTTATTGGAAACTAAACTTATATAAGCAAGTGCTAGAAAAATCTTTGACATAAGGTATACAACTTTGGGGTTGTACCAAACCAAACACTATTGCTTAATTGAAAACATTTCAAATCAAAATGCTTAGAGTAGTCGTGAATGCTCCATGGTATACAAGGAATTGTGATGTTCAAAGGGACCTACGATTTACTACCGTGACTGACGAAGCAACAAATTTTGCTCACAAATTTAGTGCTCGTCTTCAAAATCATTGCAACTAGACGAAACAAACCTTGTCCGCCGACTTCAAAAACAAAACCATTCGAGCTAATGCCGTAAGGTGAAACTGCCCCTGCACCTGCAATTACGGTATTAGTAGGTGCCTTCGCAGGAAAGCTATGAACCTGACGCGATTTTCACTAAGAGTGCAGAAGCGTGAAATATTAATGAGGGCAGCTTAGTTGTGGTTTCATTACTATTTGTCGATTTTTCCTTGATTTATCATAACTAAAGAGGTATTTGTAGTGCGGGTAGAGTCCCACGCTACTCTGGGCTTCTAACCCCTCAGTATCTTTCGAGATTTTTACCTTCTGTAATAATAAAAAATATAAAAAAAAAAACTGACTTATACAGTACTATGCATTACCAATCGTGCCGTCAGCACAGACTGGTTTAAATGAGATATTGGGCTTTAGCAAGCTGTTTTACACTTAACCGCCTTATGTCCGAGAACATTCTTACCAGATGATAGATAGTTTTGTTCGAGGAACTAGCAGCTCGACATTCTGCTTGACCTAGCATTCTTCAAATATTCTTGGCGTGTTATATTGTCAATACAATAAAGGTACTTCCGGTACCGGTATCACCGGTGTTAGGTGAAATTTTGCAAAAAATACCAAGTTAAAACCCAATGGTTTAGCTCTGATAACATTCCTTACATTCAATGACTTAACCAACCAACCAGCTCAGAACTCAAGAAGTCCAAAGAGATACCCACCATCTTTTCATCGATTTTAAGGCCAAATATGACAGCATTTATGGGGATAAGCTATATAGAGCCATATCTAGTTTCATTATCCTTTAAAAACTAGTCTGTCTGTGCAGATTCGCTGTTCCTTCAAGGTTGGCAACGACTTAACCGAGACTTTTGATGTCAAAAGAGGTTTTAGCAAAATGAAGCGCTTATATGTGACTTCTTTAACATCATACTTGACAGAATTGTACGGAACTCAGAAGTGAAAATTGGAGGCACAATCTTTCAACAGCATACGCTGATGATATCGACATGAATGGGTTTTGGGGTAAACGAGGGCAAAACCAAGTATATGCCGCCGCAGTCGATAGCTATAATCTTGAGGTAGAAATGGACTTTGCGTCTGATTTTAATTCTGCCAACAACACATCATCAGAAAAAAAAACGAGGAATCAATCTTCCTAATCGCTGTTTCTTGGGCTACGAAACCAATTGAGTAGTAAGGCTCTGTACCGTAAAACTAAGGAGACTCTGTATAAGACCTTGATCTTTTATGGCGCAGAAGCATGAAGCAGAAGCAGAAGATATCCTCAGTCGTCTCGAGTGAAAAATCCTTTGAAAAATATTGGGTTTCATTTAAGTTGACGGGTTTTGGTGGAGAAGACTTAACGGCGAACTATACGCATTAGTCGCGTGACTAGGACATGTAGAGCAAATGGACCCTAATATTCCGGCCCGCAGAGTCCCCGAATCTTACCCGCAACTGGAGACAGTTAGCTACAAACCGAACTAACTGGAAAAGCTTTTTAGCTGAGTTCCAGATTCACCCCGAATGGTAGCGCCACCTAAGTCGTCATTGAATAAGGGCACGGTTACAGAACAGGCTAAGTCTGAAAAATGTTTGGCATCCTGTTGAACATGGTCAGAAATATCTGATTTTTTGTTTGTAACAACGTATCCATCAGAGCAGAACGTTTTCAGAATACACACGCACTAAGCACAAAGCCTAAGTTTTCGAATTACTTTAGCTTATCTACCTGTTTCGTTGTGCTCCACTTGCACATCAGAGTGAGCTAGAAACAGTTATCACTTCCAGCAATTCTGCTCTTATTCTGATGTATAGGGTAAACTAAATCGTTGACAGAAGGACTTATGATGGTGTTACTCTGAAAGCTACATAGTAATAGATGAGACCAGCAACAAATGAGGATACAAAATGTCTTTCCTGGAATGGATACCAATGTGCGTTGGTATTAATTGCTTGAAGATTATAATGACTAGGAAACAAATAGTCCAGCAGGGCACTTCATAAGCTAGTTGTACAGCTGAGTGTGTGTTTAAAGGTTTACCCATCATGGTAAACTGATAGACATTCATATCAAGATAAGGATCTATGCGGCAATGAGTCGGAAAACGTCTGGTTGTCCTATAACTTGAATTAGGCCGGCATGAT
Organism: Volucella inanis; assembly: GCA_907269105.1. Classification (NCBI taxonomy): domain Eukaryota; kingdom Metazoa; phylum Arthropoda; class Insecta; order Diptera; family Syrphidae; genus Volucella; species Volucella inanis. Next base: position 71,179,977 of record OU026155.1, read on the forward strand.
GGATTCCCTTTTAAAAACTCTGGCAAACGATTAAACGAATACCAATCTTCGGATCTGCAAGTGTAATATTCAGATCCTAGGCAGAAGGTCCGATGCGATGGACCAGATAGAAAGAGGATAAAAGACTATGAAATTTATTCGAATTCGAATTTGCCGTTAGAGGAAAATGTAGGGAACAAGTCTTGAGCTTCAGGCATGTCAGCGAACTCCTAAAGACGATTCGGACTAAATTCGCCAACATAAGCCTCATCAATGAATAAGCCCCGTCAGGGGAGAAGAACGATCTTAACAAAGATCACATGAAAAGTGAAAATCGTTCTTATTAATTTTAATGCCAACTTAAAGAAGAAGACCATCTTTGGTGATACAGTGGGAAAGTAAAACCTTCACGGGATTACCTATGGAAACTTCCACAGACTTATTGATATCATAGTAGGACGAGATGTTACTAAAACCAACATATGTTTTCCACACCTTGATATCAGCAAAGGGATCTGTCTGACTCCCGATCAATAAATCCTCAACCAAGTTAATCACATTGCGATTGATGAAATAATCCACAGATAACATCCACTGGGACCATTATATTGTTAAAGGCGGACTGAAATTACCTGGGCAATACCTGCATCACCTTTGAGTTCTGTCGCACGGCTTGAATCCCTACAGTAAGTGCACAAAAGTTTTGGAAGATGTGTACATGTGGACATTGTGCTCCAATGAAATCAAACATATCCCCACCATGTCATTCATGAGTCAAGGTTGCATGTTTAAACTTTAATGGCAGCAAATAGCACTGTGTGTTGAAAACATTAATTTCCATTCGGTCGATGCTGCTCAACATAACACCGTGTACCAAGGAAAATAATGAAAGAGAAACGACAAATTTTAGAAAATATTTTTTGTGTCTAGTCTAGCCTCTTTAAGTGTTATTCAAGAAATTCGAAAATTTACATCTGCAGAGTCTGCAGAATGCCAAATCTTAGAAATCGCTCGCCTAACAAGTTGATTGATAAGCTGAAGCTTACATGGGCGCGCTTTGTGGAACGCTTGAAAAAAAAATTGAAAAGCAATACCGAAGAAAGCCGTTTTAATGCCTTGCTTATTAAAAATAAGACCCAAAATCTTCCCCAAACACCCAGCTACCGGCAGAGCCCAGATAACCTTCCTATTATCAGAATCGCATTGATTTTTACTGGATACTCGAAAACTTAGTAGCTATCATGTTATCCTTATTCAAACTGAAAATACCATGGGATGATACAGAAAAGTTTCTCTAACCCATCTTCAATCATCAATATTTCTGAAATAGCTGCCCATGCCAGAACCTTAATCTTAAATGTCAAAGACTCCCATTCCATAAGCTTTGCATAGGTTTTACGGAAATATATCCTTACAGGACATTGCTATATTAGCTTAGCTTGGTAACCGTGTACAATTTTTGATCATATATGGTCGATTGTAAAATAATAAAACTCCATGGAATGGAAAACATATTTTTGGGGAACTTACAACCATATGGACTCACAGATAAGAAGTCCTTATGAATTATTTATTGCGCCTTCGCAGCCTTCCTATAGTCAACATCTTCCACTCATCCAATATTTGGTTCTGATTTCAAGACTCTGTACATGACATCTAATCCTCCATTGCCCTTGATACATGTCAAAATCGTTTGCAAAACGGATACATTGCAAGTTTTCGAGTGGTCATTCTCACAATTTGTATCTTTCAATACACGTATTTCTTGATTTGTTTTATTTTTACTTTTACACCTCAAGGTTAATTGCGTCTCAATTGGTAGAAGGCAAACTTCACTAAAGGGGCTCTTCTCGAGCACAGCACACAGAAAGTCGGCCACAGTAGATATCCGTACAGCCAGACTGAAGGTACTTCCGTCATTTATCCGTAGCTCGTGTGAATAATCCGCGTTCCACTATTCGGTCGTGTTTTTCAGCTTTTTCTTTTTTGGTTTTTATTTTGTTTTGTATCTCGTTTTTAATGCATAAATTCATAGCGTTAAATACCGTGATATTTTTTTGTATACGTACATTGTGTGTCTTGTGTTGCAAGTACCCACTTGAGCATCACTTAACAACATATTTTTCACATTCAACAACACGACAACGCAAAGTAGTAAACACAAAAGACTATCTAGATACAAACGAGTACTTATATATTTTCATGTGATCTTTGCAGGTTAAGGTACAAGCTCATACATATACGAGTATGAATGTATCTCGATTCTTGAAGCTAGTACTTCATTCAAGTTGAAGTAGTGAATTTGGCAATAGACAGACTGATGCTCGTGGCAATGCTTGAGCGTACGCGTCGAGTACGTACTACACAGACTCATACTACTGCAAGCCATGATAAATAAGTTATTTGTATCAATTTCATTGAATCACTTACCATCTTTTGGCGGACTCGCACAGGGTGGCGCATAACTGCCTAAGTGATAACCTGTTGCATATGAATTTTGATGCATGGGCGGGAATGGATAACCTAAAGCACTACGAGGACTTGGAAAACCAGAATCTTGTCCACCTTGAGGGCCAAAGTGTTGATAGCCACTTCGGATAGCACCATATCTGCAAAAACAAAAAGAAGAAAAAATGCTTGAAAAATTTTTCAAAAGTTTTTGTTTAGAGATTTTTATTTTACAAAAAAAAAAAAAAATAAATAAATAAATTTTTGCCAATCATTCGAAATTAAAATGAATTAGCCTCATCAGCGGATCAGGGAATCGAAGCCAGGACTAAATGTTGGTTAGTAGCAAATTTCACACAACCTCAAAAGAACTGAAACCAATTGCTGAATAAAAACCATTACCACATTGCTATAACTAATAGGTGCATGTATCTTTCGTAAGCGCACCTCAGTTATAGATTAGCAAAGGTGGTAAAATTTAGATAGAAAATGAAAAGAAGATTTAATATTATACAATAGATGGCAATACAATCTGTAAGAGCGTTTCAAGAGCTGTAGTATTTCAGTTTTTCTAAATAGACGACGCTCTTTTCATCGACAGAAAAAACCAATTACGCAGTCTGGTTAGGTAGAAGAATAACATCCAAAATTATAAACGAAAATCGGGTATTTTCGATTCACCTTATTAATTAAAAAAGAGCTTCGATGTTCCAGCAGAAGCGATACGAAGAACTGGAACAGCTACCTGTATACCTACGATGAAAGACATAAGAATATTTACATGGATGATCTTAAGTTCTCTATAAATATACAAAATATGGATCGACATTTGCCATCTGTCAAAGTAGAATTTTGTTGAAAGACCTCTTACAGAAAAAAATCTAAATTACAAAAGAAAAGTATAATTAGCTTTACCAATTATGATCCGAGATATACCTACGTCAAGAGTAGGTCTTATAAATTTAACGCTTGAATCGGGTAAGTCCCAGCATTTAAGATCCAAACTGTGAAAGTCTAAATACCACCTATCAATAAGCAGAAGAGGACTGCAAGAGACTTCGCCAGAATATCTTAATAGCGAGGAAAGACGTACTAATGAAACCCCAAGGATTGATCAGCTTTAAGCAAAATTGGTCACCAAATCCGATACCCAGTTACTTTATTCTGGATAAACTATGTAGAACATCAAAATAAGGTAAAAGAAGCAGAAATAGATAAACTCATGCAAAAAAGCACCGAAGCAAGAAATTCCACATCGATCCAATCCAAAAAGTTAAGTCTGTGTGCGCCGTGTTATTGCTCAAAAACGACCCCAGCGCACATATTGAGTTTGCATTTAGAATCACCGGTCGAGATCAACGAACTGCTACAAAATCTCGAAGCTCCGCCATAAACACGAACGCAAAAAAAACTAAAAGGCACAAAAATCAGCATACGTAAAGACAGAGAAAGGCCAAGTTACTGTCCATAATTAAATGACCTACCTTTTGTTGGAGACATTGTATTTAAGTAGGATTTTGCAAAAGGTCTCAAATATGGCAACGAGAATGGTATGAAGGTAGTCCATGAACCACAACTGATATTTCCAGAATTAAGAAGTTTACTAAAGTTGGAAGTGCAAACTAGGCAACCGCTGTGAATAGTCCGCATGAAAACCAAACGAAGCGCAAAACCGAAATGAACCCGTCTACCGGATCAACAATAAATTATCAAAACTGAGAGTTTGATTCGCAACATTGTGAGCTTAAAAAATAAACTAAATTACTATTTGTGAATTTTATATTTTTTATTTTTTATTTTTAATAGGAGTTGAATTTAAGGGACTAAACTGGAACTAAAAAACCAACACTTTATACATAGTACCAATATATCTAAACTGCAATAAGTGACAGAATGATTTTAACAAACTTTACGATGTAGTTCATAACATCTTAATTCTAATGGAAGAATTGGTTTATCCCAAAATAATTTTGTAAGCGAAACTAACCCGAAATCCTTATATACAAACCGGACTGCACAATTATAAATGGGTCCTGTGAAAGAGAACCACAAGGTGAATATACATACCCGTTGTCTCACTGACACGGCAACATCACACAACGAATATGTAGGGCAAGAATTACGACCGAAAATTGGACTTAACGCTCTTAAAGACTCTGAATATCTGTATAATTTTTTTTATAATTTGTAGACGTTGCTCGTTAGTGTACTTTATTACGATGAAAATGTTGAGTTTACTGAATAAATTGACAGTGACAGTTTGATGATTAGTGAAAGAGTGCGTTCACAAAAAATAAATTCAAAGTTGTCACGTCCCTATTGGAAAACCCTTTATTTACTTCATTTTTATGCATACCAAAATAAGTATTTACTATGAAAATCTGAAGTAAAAGCATCTACTGCCTTTTGTGCATACCACTAAATATCTTACACAAAGTTTAAACCAAGTTTCGTTAACACAGATCACATCTATGCCTGAATTTGTAAACAAATAGCAAAAGTAGTCTCGCTTACACTGATTAAGATTCGAGTGTTTATATGACATAGATTGAAACCATTCTTGTATCTCGCCAGAACATTTAACAGACACAGAGTTGATCTAGCATTCACACCGTGGTGATGATTAAAAATACAAAAAAAATATAAATATAGTAGATAGCATGCATTAGAAGAAGGAAGGGCAGGGAAATAGAAGAGAACACTTATAAATACCTATATAGACATGGAAAAGTTAATAAAATTGTTGAATAATAATGTATGTTATAATAATAAAGATTAATTCAGCCTTAAAATTCAAGAAAATAAATGAAAATAATAATTATGCATTTAAAAAACTAAATTCTGTCGATGTCGATGTCGATGTCGATTTCTTCTTCATGTTGCGGAGATCGTTAGAGCTTCCGATGGGAAAGCACGTTCCCGTTTTTCTTACAAACAAAGAGTCAAACTTCGTGAACAGTTGAGGTTTTCTCTTCATCTGAGTAGCAGTACGTAAAAGCAGGCGAACTCTCTGTGTAAGGCTTTCGTTGATGAAGCACTTGTGTGGCGAATCCATACCGACGTCAGTAAGGTTCAATTCTCTGTGTTGGCTTTTTCGATAGAGAACAGCTGACTTCAGCACAAAGTTCAGCTCTTGCGGGCTACCAAACTTAAGTACGATCGGTGATGGCGATGACGAATCGTTATCATCATCATCATTATTATCTTAGAGGAAGGAAATACGTCATAGCCTCAGGACTACAAGCAGATCAACTTAAGGAACCCTTTTAAACACAAAACAAATATTGCATTCTTTTCAATATCCATCCCCTAGAATAATAGACGAATTTCTGGCAGCACCAACTGCTGAAGCCTAAGTGAAGGCATTCATCGACAATTTGAAGAAAAACAAGGCTCCAGGGAATGATCGTATTCCGTTTAAATATTACAAAAACTTTACACCAGAATTTTTATCAGCGCTTGCAAAAGAATTTAACCGGATATTTGGAACTGTGGATGTCCATGCATGCTTTCTACAAGCTACTATATAATATACCCTCTACACAAAAAAGAAAACTATGATAACCCGAAAAATTACAGCGGTATTTGGTTTTTGAATTCATCCACAAAGTAATTCGCGTAAGTGATCTTCAACCGAATTACTCAGCGATCTTGTTTCAAGCTAGTTCACACTTAATCACCTTGCAAAGATTCATAAGAAAAGACATAAAAACTAATATGCCTTAGTTATAGATTTTTGAACGGTCTTTAACAGTATAGCACGTGAAGCGCTAGTTTACCAGCTCTACAGATATAGAATGTCATTAAACGTCATAAATGTATTGAGGTCTACGTACCACAACAACATGGCGTGTATCTGGGATGGAAAAAAAAATGTCGGAGTAATTTAATCGATCGATGGGCGTGAAACAGGGGTGCGTCTTAAGTACGCTATTCATTTTTTCATATCTTATCACTCTATGTATACATAAATTATATAACAGACCAAGCGAAAGACGGAATATTATTAAGACGTTCTAAAATCCCAGTTTTAATGTCTGCACATTACACCCTACCTGACTCGAACTGCAACCAACTTCACACTGCTATAATTTCCAAACCGTTCATGACAGTAAGCTCAAATTTTGACACATGACAGATAATTTTATTATTTACAAGCTTTTTAAACGATTTGCGTCTCATTTGGCTGAAAAATCACAAGTAGCTATCGTTAGAGCCTTCAAACACCTCAATGTGAATAAATTATTTGTGCATCCAATCATAGCTCGTTACCGTAATACTGGCAGCGTTGCAAAACGCCATGGAGGTGGTCATAAAAAAAACAGCAACATCGCCAGAAATGGTTCGGAAAGTGAAGGCTCGAATTGAGCAAAATCCACTTCGAAGTGGAAGAAAAATGGCTCGTGAGCTCATCATATCGTTGGAACGGATGCAACACATACTGAAAAATGTGCTTGGGCTCAAGCCATTGAAGTTCCAAAAATCACATGATCTTACACCGCAACAGAAAAAAGTTAGAGTCGAAAGAGGTAAGGAGTTGCTACGCTTGCAGGAAAGTGGTGAGTTGCCGAATTTGTTTTTTTTCCGATGAGTCGCCATTTGTTAGCGAGCAATATGTCAACAAACAAAATGACCGAGTTTACTCTCCAGAGAGGTCCTTCGAAAATTTCCACCTTCGGACGGCCACCAGAAAGCAGGCAGCACCGACGGTGATGTTTTGGGTCGCCATAATCGCCGATGGTCGCTATCCGCTCGTATTTTTTGACCGTGGCGTCGAAATTAATGCGATCGTATACCCTGAAATTATCTTAGAGGCAGTATTAAAGCCTTGGGCAAACAATCATTTCAGTCGGAGACCGTGGACATTTCAACAAGACTCGGCACAGTTTCACAAAGCGTGCGTCAACCAAGATTGGTTAAAAAACAATGTTCCACACTTCATTTCTTCGACACAATGGATTGCAAATTCTCCGGATGCAAATCCGTTGGATTTCTCTGTCTGGGGTATTTTGAAGGCGAAGGTTTGCATTAAAAAATACCAAAGTTTGGTCCAAATTACCACAGACCCCATTGCGTGTAGCGTGCGATGCTTTCTTCGGCCATTATTCACGCCAAAGGTGAACATATTGAAAACTACTGATACAATTTGAAAATTGATGTATTTTCCAACATTTTTTGCTTCGGCACAATAAAATTTATTAAAAAATAAAAAAACTATAGCATTTTAAAAAATTGCAGCTCGAGTCAGGCAGGGTGTATATTGTCCTGATAGCAGATGTCATAGATACTATGCACTAAATAAATTGTAAATAGCTGTACTGCTCTGTACTATAAATATCTCAGAGTATTGACTACATCAAACCCAAACATGAAACATCTGCAAGCCAAATTAAACGAAGCTAAGCAAGCAATCGGTTATATATCACATATCGTTAAGTAAAAAATATTTTGCGCTACTGCGACTTCCATTCCTTTCTATGCACCGATACTTCTTCAGATATGTTTTCAGATATCCCAGCAATTCTCCAAATTACATGCTTTATCTGGAGACAAGAGTTATGCCTCTAAAGGTTCATCATTCATCTCCATAAAAAAGAAAGGTTACCAAAGTTATTGCCCTCTCAAATGCTGCAGTACGAGAAAAAATGAATCGAAGAATGTATGGCCCTAGCGTCTGATTGCGAATTTGACCTACAAGTCACACATAATGAACAGCCTACTTCATTAAAACGAAAGTTTAACATATGGTATTACTGGAGAAGACAGGTCATAAAATCTATGACGAATGTGTAAATGAATCACGGTCATCACTATACTGCCAATTCTATGCTTAACCTTAAAAACAAACAAGGAACAAGCATCCACTTAACTTGAGACTTTAAAAAAGATATAAAATTATGTGCGAACAAGTTAATTAAGATATTAGGATAGCTTGGATTAGTTTCTGCCATTCTAAAGTAGGAAGTGCACTTGTAACACCAAGAAGGAGTTGCAGACCATCAATGGTATTACCAATGGGTACTCTCCAAAAAAAATAAAAAATCTATTGTACTGCATAATAGTGGTGTGGCTATCGATGATCCTTAAGCAGCATCAAATATTTTTAATGATTTTAGCTAACAATGTTATAAATATTAGTTTTTCTTTGCAAAAATAACTGACCATGTGCGCTTTTCAAAATCATAAGCTCTCAAGCTCATCTAGAGATGATAGTGTTTCCAATCTTACTCTTAAAAAATAGTACTGCATGTAGTGAACATTAGATGATAAAAAATGCTGTGTTTTTATCGTGGATAAAAACAATAAATTATATTGTGCAGGTTTTCGTGGCTTTTGAGTAGTATGAGGGTTTGAGTCCTACTTGGTAAATAGAACCCAATATGTTAAGGTAGAAGCAGCCCAATAATTCTGAGTCTAAGTTCAGTTCTTGGTCCAATACTATTACTGGTTTATAATGGTAGATTTTAATTGTTAAAAACGACACAGGAAAATTGCTAAAGCATATATAATTCTTACCTTTGTTCATAAATCAGTGATTCCCATTTATTTTTAAAGATTATTTCACATAAATGTTGACCATGACTACATTTTAAGAGATCCTTACGGAGAGTCCAATTTTAATTCACTTCTCCGAGCATATTGGCTAGGATCTCGCTAATAACATGTCTAATGTTGCCTTCCAAAGCTGTTAAAAGTTGTCTTTTACCTGTCACGTAAGTTGCAAATGCATTCTACACCTTCAGAGAACATGGTCCTTTTTCAAAAACTACCATAGCATCCATCTATCTCTATCTATGAGAATAATATATCTGCCCGGATATTAAAAATAATGAATTATTTTTCCAAGACGTCGTGACGATGGTCTAGATAAAGAGAAGAATTTATAGACAGTGATGTACTTCTAGATATACACTCTTGTTTCGAGTCTAGACCCTTTAAAAAGTCGCCCACAGCTTTTTTTGAATTCGTTTGTGTCAGAAATCCTATTTGTTACTGCTATATTTGCCCTTCTCAACCAACTCAAGGTTACCAGCTAGCTATTAATGCAATCGTTTGGATTTTTAATACTGCTGACCCCAACGACGTTGTTATTTTTTTTAGGTGATTTTAATCTACCTAAGCTTCTATGGACTCAGACTGACCAGTCCTTTTTTACTGTAAAGAATCCCGATTCTTGTCCGTATCAATTAAGTCGGGTCACCAATACAGTGGCAGGCAACTCGACCTAGTCTTCGTCACTGAAACTGATAACTGCGTCATTATAGAAAGTAGACATCTTCTATCTAAGTTGTATTGTTACCACCGTCCCCTTTCTCTCACGTTTTCGTATGACAATAGTCTTAATCGTTTTTCCTATGAGCATTCTTATATGGCTAACTACGCCAAACTAAACAACCTCTCAGTATGGCCAATTTAATCTTTCTCTACGATAATCCTGATCTTAGAGTTAACAATGCTCTTGTATCGTTTTATACTTCAATTTTCAAATATTTCTCCCAATCAGTATATCTTTTACCAAAAAAGAATCCCTCATCTTCACCACCCTGGTGTAATAAAGAGCTATGATCTCTTCGCAACAAGAGAAATCAGCTCTGGTATACTTACTTAAATGACAAACTCTCTATGACAACTATTTAAACAGAATAGCGCACACACTAATTTCCATCTTCTCTGAATTTTCTTGATAAGTCCTCGGGTGATCCCCAAATTACTGCAAATCTATTCCCAATATTTTTTTAACCCAAGCGTTCGCCATCCATTCCCAAGAGCCAGACCACTCTTTCTTTTCTTACTTAAATAGCTGCCCACAAAAAACTTTGGAATCTGTGCCTTTAACTTTAGACTAAGTTAAAGATAAAATACTTAACCTCAAAGATGTTCATTCTGCTGGACCTGATCATCTTCTCCCTATATTTTCAAAGATGTGTGTGTGCAAAGGTGCACCTCTCACCCAACCTCTCTTTTAGCTTTCTATCACCCAGGGATTATTTCCCTCAACCTGGAAAAGGTCTTTTATTACTCCCTTAGATAGCAAAAGTCGAAGAGACGATATTTCCATCTATCGACCAATTTCTAAGCTGTTCTGCATACCTAAGCTTTTTGAGACCATTATTTATGACATAATGCCTTTCCATTGTAAATCTACTGTTTACCAAAACCAGCACGGATTTCTCAAATGAAGATCTACAGCCACCAATCTTTCGGAAATCGTATCAAGCACTTTATGTGCTCTAGAATCTGGAAATAAAGTTGACGTTATTGCCACCGATTTCAGAAAAGCCTTTGATAGAATTTCTCATGATGTAATGAGATAATAAAGGCTCTTGGTTTCCAAATAAGCTTTGTAACATGGCTCAATCCTATTTAAATGAACGATATTACTATGTTCTATTTAGGTACATGGTTTCTGACCAAATTAAAACCTCTTCTGGTGTCCCTCAAGGCAGCGATCTTAGTCCCTTATTATTCTGACCATAAATGATGTTGATTGCATCATTAAAAATTCATACATATCGGCTTACGCAGATGATATGAAAATCTTTAGATATATATCATCTTCCTCAGGCAGCCCACTACTACAGGAAGATTTTCAGAAGAATTTCTTAGAGCCGAACGTTAATATGTATCAGTCTATAACTTATAACCGTAAGCAACCTCCTACTTGACCTCGCTGCTATCTAATCTTTAATCTGCCTGCTCCCTTAGTGAATGAGTTGCGTGATTGAGGTGTTATCTGTGATAAGGAGCTCAATTTCCGTTCTCACACTGAAAATATAATGAAAAAACTATCTATGCCCTTGGCTTCATCAAGCGCTGGTCTTTGGAGTTTTCCAATCATAATGTAACCAAATCCCTTTAAATTACCTTTCAATCCTCTTGAATATGCAAGACAAGTTTGGTCACCCTACTTCAGAACTCACATCCTCCGGATAGAAGAAGTTCAACGCAGGTTTTTACGACTTGCTTTACGTGGCCTTCCCCGGGATGAGAGCCCAATCTTATCATTATACACTAATCGGCTGAAACTTATAAATTTACAACCCCTTTCTATACATCGAAAAGTTGCCGATATTCTCTTTATTTTAGTTGGTAACTTTATTCAACTCTTCTTTAACTTACTTCGTTTGACACCAACCCATGCGAACTTAGGTCTGACTCAACCTTCACAGAACGAATTACGAACATCTGGAGCCAGCGCCTAAAATTCTTCGTGAAGTTAACGATATTCTGCCTCTCTTCGACTATCACCTCAGCACACTATCCCTCAAGAATATTCTTCTTTTCACCTATGCCTCAAGTCCAAACTTTGTTTGACCGCTCCCACCCTTTAGCTCTAAATCAAATTGTTAGTTTTTAGAATACACTTGTTCGAGGTTGAGCCGGGCCTCAAATTAAAATCAAAAGACGCTGGTTTATCAGCATAGACGAGTGATCTGACGTAATACCATAAATTGCTCACTGAACCCATTTCTGAATTTGTCCGTCGATTCGGGTGCTGTGTAGCCTGTAGCACCGTCTTGCTGGAACCACATGTTGACCAGGTTCAGCTCGTGCATTTTAGGCAAAAAAAGGTTGAAATCATTAAACGATAACGGTAACGTTGTTCTCACGGTCATCTTCTAAAAAATACGGGCCAACGATTCAACCGGACTATAAACCGCCCCAAACATACATTTTCCCAGGTGCATTGGCAGCTTCTGTATTTCCTGAGGATGTCATACCCATTCAATCAGAAGTGAGCTTCGTTGCTGAAGACAATCTTTCGATAAAAATGTAAAATTTTCCACGTAATGGAGTAATTCAATCCCAATTGCTGCGAACGGCGATGAATGAACGGTGTTCACTAAAGGATACAGCAGCAATATTTTCCTCCGTACAAACATACAAAATTTGGTCACTATAGCTTGAATTGCTTGCGCGAAAAACATTTTTCACAGAGCACGAATTTTGAAAAAAAAATTCAATAATTTGTAATCTTGCCACGGTGAAATGGCAACGCTAACTGAGAATGTCTGACTTTGACACATATCGCGAATCGCGGGTAATCTGTCAAATCACTTTTTTGACAGCTATTTGTAGCAGAAGTTACGGCCTTTGCTGATGACCTAGGCTTGCATATCGCTCCAATAGTGCTCTAAACGTATGTGCTGACATGAATCCCGATGTTAACCTTCTCAGAAGGTTTGGGAAACATGAGGTAGTCATCAGTGGTAAAACTATTGTAATTCGATGGCTACCTGAACTTGAAATCAACTTTCATGTGAAAAATGGTGCACGTTCCAACATTTTAAATCGCGTTTGCACTAGAGGCAGAGGATCGCGGGTTCGAATCCCGTGCGAGGCAATTCTCTGAAAAACTCTTTTCATAGAATTTGTATGTTATATGAAATATAACGTCGGCGTCAACTCTGACATGAAAGCATAACACTGATATTGGAGTGGTTGCTGGCTTGGCTAAATGTAATGAACTAACAACTAGCACGTACTAAGACCCACTGGTTGAGGGTGCACTGGCTCCAGTTTGACAACCACCTCTTGAAAAATATCGAAACCTAATACACCTGAGTTTCAAACTACCACACCACTCGACCGCGCTCTGGAGAAAAGCCAGTAAAAGTATGTTGACCAACACTTGAGTTGGTCTGAACATATTTTAAATGTAAAGCAATATTAACGATCTGCAGTTCGATGATTGTATCGATTCAGAAATCGAGAACTTTGAAGATGGTATACTATTTTGGAATATTTGAATCCAAAGTATCGTACAGAATTAACGTTTGGGGTGGTGCCTACCAGACCGGAGCCATTGGTAGTTTTTCAAAAGTGTGCTTTTCGAAAAGAAGGTAAAGTCTATCGTTTAGCTCATAAATCATTTAAAATTCTTCAACCTAAACATTTGTATTACCAAGAGGTGGATATAGGCAAAGTAATTAAAAAAATAAAAATTGTAATTATTTCAATACATTGAAAAATAAACTATATTACAGTGAAACCTTACTATAACGAACAAAGGTGATCGTAGTACGCAGATAATTTTGTGAGAATCTGATTGAAAAGAAGTTGTTGTGCGTCCCGCGACACCTCGTTCTGAATAAAATTAAGAAAATCGGTATACTATTCGAAGGGCACTGAAAACTCAAGTTCGAACAGAGATTCACAAGAATAATATGAAAGAAAATGGTTCGATTCCATAAATTTGAAGAAGACAGAGCCGCTACGTTGTAACCCAAGCTTTGAAAAATATAACAACGAAAGGAATGATCATTAGATGAAGTGAAAATATTTGACAAAGATAAGTCAATCCGTTAAAATGATTAAAGACAAAGTAAAAAGGAAAATATACAAGCTCACTAGAGATTCAAAGCTCTTTAGAAGTACAGAAGTTAACACGACGAGCTTAAGTGAATAGATCTGGAGTATGTTCCGATCACTTTAAGTCTTAAAGGTTTCTACATCACTATAAATCTCATAATATCTAAACATTAATTTTAGAGGATCTGGGTTCTTCATTTCATAAAATAGGTTGCCAATGTATAAGGGTATCGTTGGCCAGCACCGAAGATTTAAGGCGATACTGGTGCCGACACCTCATGAGGAAAATTACATGCTTGTACAACCATTCCAGGAATGCTTGGTGCTTAATCTATAATATATCGAGAACTGTATTGCGCTATGAGCTACAATGATCTCAATGAGTGCACCCATAACAGCCTAAAATAAATCTATATACAAAAACATGACGTCTATAACCGAAGCTATAATATCAGTACATGCGAATTGGACGTTAACAAGTTAATGCATCAGAGTTGTCATCAGTTTGCAACTTAAGAGGTATGAGGCCATCGGCGGCTTGGATTCAGCTGGCCAACGCAATAAGCTGGATTTACGTATAAGACAAAAAATATTATATATTTTGCAGCATGAATCCTGTAATAGCTGCTCTGCATCTAAGAGCAGATACCTCACTTCATTATATATTCACTCCGTCTTTTATAAATTCAATATTATAAAGCCTGGCTTGTGGAATAAAGCGTCTATGTATACAGAGTGTTCCCAGTTTAGCAGTATAATCCTTTAAGGGCATATTCCTGAAGTTCCGCCGAACAAAAAGTTGTTTGACAGGAGGTGGGGGAGTACATTCTCACTCCATTTCAAGTTACAGCCCATGAAAGTGGGTGACCTCTAATTTGGAGGTGTAACCACTTTAAACGCTAAAACTTTTAAACTAGTACAGGTACAAAAATAGTTTAAGACACTTCGAAAAGATAATTTAGTAGTGCATACAAGTCTGTACATCTGTACAGCAACAAAAAAGTTATGGCTCATAAAACTCAAATCTATAAAAATTTCCGGTTCCAATTTTTTACTTAAAACGCATTTTCTTAAAATTTTTACTTAATAAACTTTCTGAAATTTTATGAAATTTTTATCCTTGCAAATTTTCCTAAAAATTATATTTTGAAACTTTTTTACGTACGATCAACAGATTTTGTAGTAAAAGTCATTTTTTGTCAGGAAAAAATGGCCAAATAGAAATGTACTGGGTGAAGGTGACTAATCTGGAGGTGTAATCATTTTAAGCGCTATAACTTGTAAGTAATTCTTAGTTACTTTTTTTTTCAATTTGACATTGCCGTACATTTGCAAAGCTGTGATAATTATTACCAATTTTGTTTCAATTGATCCACAATCGACATTTTGCTCTGTAAGTGAACAGCCGATTGATAAGTTGATCTCCACAAAATGTATTCAAAACGTGAATTCGCGGAAATAGTGTTCTGCAATAGAAATGCTTCAATGGCAAGATTGGAGTACCAACCCAAATCGTAGAACACCGTGTATCCGGCTATTCGCTGAAACGTGACAGCGCCTCGTGGGTTAAGTGCACCAAAAAAACGAAACGAACGTTCAGACGTTCAATATATGGGGTTACAAACCACCATAATTTGCACCATTGGTCAGACTCTAATTCCTACTTAATACACACAACATCATTTCAAAGGTATGAATTCGATTTTGTAAACAACTTCTTCAAAATGTGTGGTTTTTTAAAGGAGGTTTAGCGTAAATGCTGGGCTGGATTGATAGGAAACACTTTAATAGGGCCACACGTTCTTCCACAAAGAGTGAATTCCTATTACAACCTGGAGTTTCTAAGAGGACGATTGCCGGAGCTCCATGAAGATGTTCCTTTTGTTCAGAGAAGGGCGATGTTCTTTCAACAAGATGAAGCACCTTGTCATAGTAGCAGCGAGGTAACTTCGTTCCTCAACCATACTTTTAACGAACAGTGGATTGATCGATTCAGCCCCAACCCTTGGTCACCCATATCTCCTGACCTAACACCGATGGATTTTATCTTCTGGGGTGCTATGAAATAAAAGGTTTATTTTAGAGAAATGTCGAGTCTGGTAGAACTCCAAGAAAATATCAGTGCTACTTCAGAAGAGATGAGAAGAAATTTGCTGCCGGTTAATTTGCCATCCGAAGTGTTTAAACGTCTTCAAAAGTGTATTCAAATGGGAGGAAGGTACTTCAAACAATTGCTATAAACATTCCATAAACTGTTCCAGTACCATAAAATAATATCTAAAAGATTTTTCGAGTAATTCAATAGGTAAACTTGCACAGATGTACCCAAATCACTTAAGACTTGTATGCACTATTAAATTATCTTTTCGAAATGTCTAAAACTACTTGTGTACCTGTACTAGTTTAGAAGTTTTAGGGTTTAAAGCGGTTACACCTCCAAATTAGAGGTGACCCACTTTGATCTACTGTAACTTGAAATGGAGTGGGTATAGACTCGCCCTACCATACAATGTTTTGTTTGGCGGATTATACTGCTAAACTGAGATACCCTGTATAATCAACATTATCGTTATAATCGAGGTAGACGGATGGTACTCCCTAAATCTGCAGACAAAGGGAAAACATCGGCTCTTACATAAGAAAAGAAGTAGTTACGACTGAACCTCATCAGAAATTATGACCGGCCTGATTATCCGAAAAGATGTGGATATCTTTTCCACTTTTTTCTCAGCCAAAATATCCGCCTGGAACACGCTACAGTGATTTGGAAGGCGGAGGGAGATGCTTAGGTAAGCTAATTTGAGAAAACACCGCCACTAACGGCGCTGTCAGCCTTGGATCCATTTATACAGAAATGGATTGACTTATCGTCCACGAAGGCACCTTTTTCCCAGAAAGCTCTAGAGGGGATGCTAACATGAAAGCCTTTGTGAAACTAATGTTAGGGAGTGGTGTAGTCGATGTGTTTTGGAAGGATTCCTAACGTGGCCAAATAAAACAGTTTACTTGTCCACTTTGTAGTTACTATAAGGAAAAAAGCTGTCTTAGCAGCTACTTTCCTGCTGAAAATATCGAGAGGAGTCAAGTGAAACAAGCTCCGCACAGCAATATATAATTTGAGCAGATGGATTTTTTTAAGGAAGCAGAAGTAGAATCTGAACAATCTATCGCCTTTTACCACTCCATCTATAGTACGAATATGCGGTCTGATGAAAGTCAACCACATGAATTACTGAACATCACTTGTCTGACTCTTAAGAAAAAATGTATAGCGCACTCTATGAAAACATTGAATTCTATGTCAACATGTCTACATCGACGTAGTTGTGAGCCTTTTTATAGATCTTATGGCCGCAGATGAAAGCGTTTAAATTTAAATTTAAGATTTCAATACATCAAAACGATTTCAAACGCAAACGACGGTTGTTTATAAAAACCATTCTAAAGCTTTAATCTTTGGTCGCATTTTTCAGGACATTTTCACGAGTTATGCTTTGAACGCATAATTTGATAATCGCTCGTGAGACTAAGCGAGACACTTCGCTTCGTCGCATCTATTTAAATCAAACAACTAAATTGTTATTTCAGTACTTCAATGTATGGATTGAGAACCACCCCGTTCAAACGTCCTATTTGGATGGAAGAGATCTTGATTATGGTCCGCTGCTGGTCTTCATGGGTTGTAAGCCGATGCTGCCAACAGCATAGATTCTACTTATACATATACTACGTGGATAAAGGGTGTATTTTTAAAACCTACAAAATTATTTTTTACACAGTAAGGGAATAAGAAGGGCCCAGATCATCGAATACCTCTTCAGGGATATGCTTTCCTCGGATATATTTTAAGAATTGCATTTTTCCGGCTCGATTACCGGACCTTAGGACTTCCAAGAACTGCACAATCAGGCTACACCAATGGATTTACAATGCCTAACATAAAGTAATCGAGTGGCCTTCAGTTGCACGATCTTGGTGGACAATACAATGGTCGATTTGGCAATAAAATGAATCGAGTCCTTAATAATTCAGTTATTTCATGAACAATATAGCACGTTGAGCCTTCCGTAACATTGACAATTGTCGTTAAAGCGATCCTTGGCCTCGTTTTTGAAATTCAATGATTTCAGGTGCTCTAAGATGACACTAAACAGTGCACTCATGCGTTCCATAATTCTCTTTTGGAAAGTGAGGAACTACAGAATGTGAATTTTGCTGATTCACAAACTCATTGAACAAAAGGCGAGTCTTTTCCCTAAAAGAAGGTTGCACATCAATAAGCTCACAAGCTCAATCCATGGTCTTGTAGTTTTATTTCCTCTTCGCAAAATTTTCAAGATAGTGGACACCAAATTGACAATTTCTGATCTTCTGCCACACATTCATTCACAAGGGATGGCCTTCTGGCTTTAACAGTATCCATTTGTTGTGACTCGCTAAAAATTGATTTGTATCTTGTCCATGATTTTGTATTCAACGGTCATATCCTTTTCAGTACGCTATTACATTTGGCATGCTGAAACTGTTTCAAAATATATTCACTGTTTGGTAGATTCCTAATTATGGGCGCCAAAAAATCACAGAACCATATGCAAGTTGCGTGAGTTAAGTCTCTATGCGTCTAAGTTAAGCTTTTTGATCTGCAAAACGAAACACGCTTTGCCTTAAAATTGGTTTTCCAATTCCGCTTAGATTGGAGTCTCAAAATCTTTCGAAAGGTGAGGATTTTACATTTGTCACACAAAGCCTCACCGTGCTCAAGCTCTTCTTATTTTCAAACATCTCGAATGCAAAAATCTGAATTTTTGGCTCTTCGATCGGCCAATTTTTTACCATCAAAAGAGTTTTGCAAAGACTGAAACAAATGGTAATCAGAGGGTGCAAGGTCCGGGCTATACGGTGGATGCATCAAAACTTCCCAACCAAGCTCCGTCAATTTGTTCCGGTTCATCAAAGATGTATGTGGTCCAGCACTGTCATGATGGAAGGCAACTCCCTTTCTGTTGGCCAATTCTGGTCACTGTTTCTTGATAACTTCATTCAAACGGTCGAGTTGTGCACAGTAGAGAATCGAGTTGACCGTTTAGCTACTTTCTAGCAACTCATAATAAACAATTCCCTTCCAATCCCACCATACACTCAACATAACTTTGTTTTCCGTCAATCCAGGCTTTAAAGTGGTTTGTGGTTGGTCACCGGCCTTTGACCATGATCGCTTGCATTGCATATTCTCGTATTTAATCCATTTTTCATCGCCCGTAACGAGTCGCTTCAAAAATGGTTCCATTTCGTTACGTTTCAGCAGCGTTTTACTGATGGTTATTCGGTCAATTAAATTTCTTTGCGTTAAGTCATGTGACACCAAAACATCGAGCTTCCTTGAGTAGTCTGCTGTCATACGGTCTCCTGACAGCTTTCCTGCCGGTCTTGCTCCATCAGTTGCAAAATTTCATCGACTTTTTCAGTGACAGGCCGGCCAATGTGAGGTGATGATGCATCTATTACATCGAAATTTCCGGAACGGAATTGAACAAACCACTCCTGGGTTCGGCGTTCACTCACAGCAATCTCACC
This sequence comes from Volucella inanis, assembly GCA_907269105.1. Taxonomy (NCBI): domain Eukaryota; kingdom Metazoa; phylum Arthropoda; class Insecta; order Diptera; family Syrphidae; genus Volucella; species Volucella inanis. The sequence goes on from OU026155.1 coordinate 71,199,291, forward strand.
GTAAACTGCACAAATTTTTCGACATGTTTTTGCTGCGTTTTTCCCTTTTTTGTAGTAAAAAGCATCGCATAGCGTATTTCTTCAGATATTTCACTTATACTAAAATCAGTATAACTGTAAACACGAGCAACGAATTACACACACAAAAAATGTAGCCTGACATGTTACCTTTCAAATACGTATTCGTTTGACACAATCAGATTAGTGTTTCCAGATAAATGGACACCAACACCATCTAGTGACAAAAAACCGCGGAGACTTTTTATATGACCCAATATATCAGGAAGAGGTATCGAAACAACATTCTGTAGTTAGATCCTTTTCCCACGCATTTACAGGAGATAGATATAACTGAATATGAATATATATATATGTGTATGCCGACACTACGAAAAAAAAGTACAAGGGTGCAGAGCATACGTTTTTAATCAAACAATCCTGTATCATATTCACATCAAGTACAACTACACAATTTGTTCTCTTTTTATTTATTGAAAAACTCCCAGTATCCATATACTCGTATAGTGCCATAAACAAATTCCTCTTTGCAGATACCGCATCTACCACACCCACATTTTGTGAAATTTTATTTGTCATCAAATGCAAAGGTGCTCCTCTTACTGCAGCGTCACCGATAGAACCCGCCGCCGTTCCGTGCTTATTATCCCACCGATGGTCATTGTGGATAGAAAGAACATATTGGTCAGAATGGTTGCGTGTCCTCATCGTCCTTTCCTTATTGCTGTTGTACACTTAAACAGGACACCACCTAAAGGGAAACATGCTAACTTAACACTTAGACTTGGGCTTCTCGTAGAAATGTGTAAAAAAAAAAGAAAAAAACAAAAAAAAAAACACTGTTGGCTGACGTTGGTTGGTATTGGTTGGTAGTTGGTTTATTTTTTATAACTTTATTCTATTTGCAAGAAAATCGATGGACAAAGGAAGGAAGGAAATTTCACCCTAAGTTAGCCGTCGGTCGCCGAGTCCTTTTCAAATAAATCTCTATAAACTGAAGGCCGATAGCTACTGTCCGAGTATGAAGGTCTTGCAGTAATTCTACATATATATACTTGTATAGAGACTATACAGTTTGTATCCACGAATGTGTATCTGTACATTCAGGACACATACGGAAAACGTCCCGATCTTATAACTTATTTCACGTTCATTCTGTTGGGTTAATAAATTATTTTCACTTTTAAATTTCTTTTTTTAGGTTACAAGTCGGGAAGAGGAGTTCTCTGTGGTTTATAGGTTCGTATTTCAGTTTAGTCCTGTATGTGCCCTTCTTCATTGTGACTTGAATTCAACTTCTGTTTTGTGGTCTGGTCTGGACAGAGACCACTTTATACGTTCCATTCAGCGAATACGAACTCGTGTATATTTGTGCTACATAGATAGAGGGAAGGAAACTCACCGTGCGTTGTAAACACGAAAATGTCAGGATTTTCCGTATCTTTATTCGATTTTCATCATGAAACTACAATATAATAAAGAACAACAACAACGGAACAATAGCTAGAAAGCTTGATTGAAATACAATGGGATATCTCATGGCGGTGGTAAGAGAATCTACTAAGGCACTATTGGCGGATGTGAACTTTAGATTTTTATTGTTTTTTTATTTTTTCTCATTGTGCATAAGTAAGACAATTTATGGTATAAGCGAAACATCAAGGTTCGCTAATACTTATTTCACAAAAAAAAAAAAAAAAAAAAAAAATGTATGTCTCACGAATTTTAAGAAAATAAATGTGAAAATGTTTTGTTCATAGATCCAGCATTGATTCAACTAATGGTTTGATTTAAGATATGACATTTTTGCCCGGAAAAAAAGGAAAGATATTAGAAATAAGGGTTGCATTGATGGATATAACATTTTTGCCTGTCCAAAACTCTAATGTATCAGAAGTTAGGATGTATTCGAATGTCTTTCCGTCAGTCAGCAAAATAGCCATGTACTGATTTGTAGCAGAAGCAGAGAACTCTGTCAAAAGTTATACAAATCGAGCTATATACGAGTATATCAGGTGATTTCAAAATGATGTGGGTAACTATTTGAGGTAGCTTTTAGGCTTAAGAGCCTCTGCAGTATAAAATCTTTGAGCATTTTCGTTGGAATTTTTACTGAAGATGAAAGGAAGGCTGGTGAGCCTGGTGAGAGTCTGAAAATAAGCCGAAGTCCATGGAGCCCGATAAAAAGGGTGCACATCCCTCAAAGCTACTTATTTTTTCATTATCAACTGAAAAGATCGAGGCCACTCTAAGACACAAACGGAATTTAATGGATCCAGTACATAAGAAAATAAGTTCATGAACGATGCATATTATCAACCTTTCTACGGAATTTCATTGAGAGAAAGCAGTCAAAGTAAAATCAAAGTGACCTCCTATGCGCTATTTCTTCATAGTATGACATCAGCTCCCCAAGGAAATTTTTCCAAAGTCCCTACCTTATTGCAGTCAAGTTACGAACGCAGATCTCCCAAGCGCTACAACAAAGAAGGACTACTGTGAGAAGATATTATGTAGAAAAGCTCCAATCGCAGGAAACCTCCGGAATCTTCCCCGAACGCACATCCCGACATCTCTAAACTAAACAACTTTTATGTCGCCAGCATTAACTTCCGAAGATCAGTGGCAACGCTTCCAACATATCATCAGAGACGTTAACTATGTTAATGTGCTTGTTTTCACCCGACTATCACCAAGATATCGCTGGTTTAATGAAGAATACCGACAAGCATATGTAGAAAAACAAGAAGCCTAAAAAGCGGCACTGCAACGAAGAACTGGAGCCGCTCATGAGCTCTACGAGCAGAAGAGACGAAAAGAAAACAGGCTTTTTTAGAAGAAACACAAGAACAAGGTTGTGCTCCAGAAATAACACACCTAAGTTTAACAGGTAAAGATGAAAAGGGAAATGTTGTAGTAGAGTCACAGCCGGTTCTGAGAATATGATAAGACTTCTTCTGCAGACTGTTTAACGGCAACAAAACACATCATCTCGTCGTCAAGGAGAATGTATCATTCAACTTAGACAGTGATTGCCAAAACTCAGTCTACTTGACCAAAATGAAATAAGGATAACAATATCTAAGCCTAAATCTAACAAAGCTGTTAAACCTGACGGCTTACCGGCCGAGGTATTCAAAGCTGCTGTAGGTAGCTTTGTGGAGAGCATACACCAACTCATTTCTCAGATAAGGTCAGAAGAGTGTAGGCCTGAGAAATTTAATTAAAACATCGGCTGTCTGATCCACAAAAAGGATATCCACTCAAATACACCAACTATAAGGGATAAGTCTCCTCAACATCGCAAAAAAGTTCTTATCGACAAACTGAGTGACCTTTATCAGCGTGGTTTTGGACCAGGAAAGTTCACAATCGACCAAATCTTCACACTGAGACAGATTCTGGAAGAGAAGTCCAAATTGATATCCACCATCCTTTCATCGATTTTAAGGCCGCATCTGATAGAATTTATAGAGACGAGTTACACAAAGCAATGTCTAGTTTAAGCAACCCTGCCAAGTTCGCCCGAAGCTTCCAAAATGTATTCAGCGGTAAATGAGGGCAAAACTAGGTTGTCAACAAGAAGAGACATACAATAACGACGAATTGGACAAAACTTCACAGCCGCCATCTACAATTCTAAGGTAGTGAGGGACTTTGTCTCCGAGATTAATTCTGCCAACAAGACTCCTCGTCGGAGAATAATTCTTGCCAATTGTTGTTTCTTTGGACTAAGAAGGCAATTGAGTAGAGTCCTACTCCGAATAACTATATCCCATTTTATGGCTATGGAGCACTCTATCGAAAACAACTGAAGATAGCCTCTTTCGTTTCGAGGAGAAAATTTTTCGTAAAATATTCGGTCCAATTTGCGTTGACGGGCTTTGGTGGAGAAGATTTAATGAGAATTATACGATCTGTACGACGACTTCAACCACTACTGCGATCTCACGCGATCTTCACCTCGTCTTAAGTGAAGCGCACAAATAGAAAAAGACCTCAACCGACTTGGATTGGTCAACTGAAGGGAGTTAGCAAAGGATTTGGGTAAGAAACTATGAGAGAATTTAATTACGAAGAAATTAACCAGTCACCCTTTTATCCCGACCTAGCGTAGATTATTTCATGTCATTTAGTTTTGGGCATATGTCCACCATGGTTGCCTCGTATCAAGTGCACTCTAGAGGTACGAATTTCGACCACTTTTTCGAGTGTTGTGCTTTGAAACATCACTCAAGTCACTTGACCCACAAAAAAAAAAAAATCCAACCTCGGCAAATCGCATGATCTTGGCGGCCAATTGAAGGGTAAATTTCCTTAAAATACTCTATTGCCAATTCATGATCTCAATAAAGCGATGTTTTCGTTGGTAGCATGATGTAAATCACCATGGACAATCACAGTCCTTCCAAATCTTTAATCGTCGCATTGTATTGCTCTGTGTTAAAAGTAACTTTCTGGATGCAATGACATCTAGTCAACTTCTTGTAGTTCGTCCTCGCTTCAAATATGACAATTCTATCTGTTTTCATAGCCGTTTTACTAAAAATGAGATTCATTTTGATTTTTTGATTGAATCATATATTTAAGTTTTGAGACCAAGAGCTTTACGATCGCAGCTCTGTGGCAAAGAAACAACATCGCCAAAACAACTGGTTACACGATTATTGAACTTGGTGGGCAATAAATCCACCAAGTCCGAATTCTCAATTTCTGGTCATTAAAAAATGTGCCCCTGTTACGCTCTCCATTAACCGTAAGGTATATTCCATTGTCGTCTGGAATGAAAAATTTACCAATAATACCGCCACTACAAAAACTACATCAAAAAGTCACACGTTCAGGATGCATTGGCTTCTCTATGACTAGGTGTGGATTTTCTGAGCCCCAAATACGGCAATTTTGCAAATTTTGCGGATGATCAATCAATCAGCTTCAATTCCTGAATTAATTGGACCTTGCAGGCGAATAATTCGAGAATTACCCTCAGGCTAGTGATGTTCAATTGCTAAGAACTTTGACGCATTGAGCTTCTCTCACACTTTCGGCAACAGCTGTTATATTATCCGCTGACCGTACAGGACAAAATCGGGAACATGTTCGGTTATCAATCAGCAAACCAATCTTACGAACTTTCTTCACACAAGCTGCAGTTGGTCCATTGTTTCGAATGAACACGGCATCCACTTTGGAAGTACCTTTGCAATGTCTCGAAATCTATTTAAAACTTACGGATGTGTCAAAAAGTTGCCATTTTATAGAATTTCCAATGTCCGGAACAAAAATAAGATCTTCAAAAATTCTACAGAAATTGCGTAATCTTGGCCTTAGGGCGGTCCTTTCACCCTTACCCTAGATCGAATCAAATCTTCATATTTACTGAAGATAAATCAGTACTGTCAACTGTGGTCTTTCAAAATTAACAAAAAATATAAATTTCGCAACATTTTTGTTTAATAAAGAGTGTTGGACTAAACATTTGTCAATAGCCAGTGCGCAATTCATGAAAATGCAACTTTATTGTGAAAAAATGATAGATCGCTACAACTTTTTCCTATTTTTCCGGCAGAGCTCGAATACCTTTACTGTAAAAGTGTTTATCTTTTGAGGATATCCACGAATCAAAACATATTTTGATGTCTTCATATGAGCAGAACTGCTGATCAGCCAAACCATGTGCCATAGAATGGAACAAGTAATAATCTGACGACTCAATATCTGCAGAAAGGGCGGCTGGAGTAGGACTTCCCATTTGAGCGTTTCCAGGTAGGTTTTAACGGGTTTGGCAACGTGAGGCCGATCGTTGTCATGCTGTAGTATCACTTTTTCATGCCTCTACTCAGATTGTGGCAGTTTTTCGTACAGTGCTCGGCTCAATTAAGTCGATACCGTGAATATTCGGCCGAGCCGACGACGTAGAAGCATGACCGGGCAGTCCCCATGCCTTTTTTATCTTTGAGTTGCTGTATTGAATCCATTTTTTATCACCAGTAGCGATGCAATGAAGAAAACCCTTTGTTCACAGGTGTTCCCTTTTTTGTTCACAAAACGACGCTTAACGTCCCTTGGCTTCAAATCATAAGGAACCCAAGTTCCTTATTTCTGAAACATTCCCAACACATGCAATCGCTTGGAAATGGCTTAGCGGGTAAATTCTAATGCTCAAGCAAGCTGTTCTTTGCAGCGGCCGACGGAACCAATCACGGCACATTGATTTACTTAGAGCAGCATTTCCGCAAACTTTTTGGAGCTCTCGATGCGCTTCAGCCGCCGTTTTTTGGCACAAAATTAGACATTTTCACACAATCAATAGTATATGACGCCAAAACAAAATCACTTATGTGTCAAAACAGTTTGTTTACCACATGTCTAAGCTTGGTTCATGACGTTTTGGTTATGTCAAAATCGACAAGTACTTACTGCTGGAGCCATCTATTGACAGATTAGAAAACTTATTTGCGCACCTCATATCAGTCATGGAACACTATTTGAACGAATTTTAACAGATACACATAGAACCCAACAATTCCCACCAAGTCTTCGGACAGTTGAGGGATTGATCAAGAAATTTGATTGAACTGGCTCGGAAATCAATCATCAGGTTGTCCGTAGTTAAGGAGAAATATCGCCTTGCTGACTGCAATTGTTGGTTAGAATTGAGGCAGATCTATTCACCCCCTGCCGTTCTCAGCAAACACAATTGTTGCAGGGAATTTTAAGGAGAGGGCACCACCTTCAAAAGATACGTGTATAAATTTGACAGCTGTCGGACGATTAGTTCTCGAGATATAGCGTTGTGAGTGAAGCAACTTTTGCTATTGTGAAAAAAATGGATTCAAAGCAATTTTGTGCTTTTTGTGGGGAAAAATGCAGCCGATGCAAAGAAATGGCTTTATAAGTGTTACCCGGACGAACACTTCGCAACCATTCGCAAGTGGATTGAAAAATTTAAAAGTGGTCATACAAGCACCGAAGATGATGCACGCAGTGGACGTCCAAAAGAGGCTGTTTCAGATGAAAACATCAAAAAAGTCCACAAAATGATTACGAATGACCATAAAGTGAAGTTGATCGAGATAGCTGAGGCTTTGAAGATATCAAAAGAGTGTGTTGGATATATCATACACGAATATTTGGACATTCGAAAGCTCTGTTCAAAGTGGGTGCCGCGTTTGCTCACAGTCGACCAAAAACAACAACGTGTTGATGATTCAGAGGAGTGTTTAAAGCTGTTCAACCGCAAAAAGCCGAATTTTTGCGTCAGTATGTGACAATGGATGAAAGATGGCTCCATCACTTCACACCAGAGTCAAGTCGGCAGTCAGCTAAGTGGCGAGCAGGTGACGAACCTCGTCCAAAACGACCAAAAACTCAACAGTCGGCTGGCAAGGTTATGGCCTCCGTATTTTGGGATACACATGGAATAATTTTCATCGACTATCTCCAAAAGGGGCAGACTATCAACAGCGATTATTACATTGCGTTGTTGGAGCGTTTGAAGGACGAAATCGCAGAAAAACGGCCGCATTTGAAGAAAAAGAAAGTGCTGTTTCATCAAGACAATGCACCGTGTCACAAGTCGATGAAAACGATGGCAAAATTGAATGAATTCGGCTACGAATTGCTTCCCCTCCCACAGTATTCCCCAGATTTGGCCCCCAACGACTTTTTCCTGTTCGCAGACCTCAAAAGAATGGTCGCCGGAAATAGATTTAAGACCGATGAATAAGTAATCGCCGAAACAGAGGCCTATTTTGAGGCTAAACCGAAATCGTACTACAAAACTGGTATCGAAAGATTGAAAAATCGTTTCAATCAGTGTATTGCTCTCGAAGGCAACTATATTGATAAATAAAGTCGAACTTTACAAAAATTTTGTGTTTTACTATCAAACGGCTGACTGACTTTTCAGCCCATGTGTTACATCATTTGAAAGTTCAATTTCCTCAAGAATCTAAGCCAAGTGATCGTGCGACACTCCGACGGAGTGTTGGAAAAATTATTTCCAGTGACGAGTCGGACTTCCATTTGAATGGGTACGATACAAACAAAACAGACAGATTTAGAGGACAGATTAGAGGACAGATCCCCTTGTTGGTTTTGGATACATTTTGTTAGAGCAAACAGTTGTTAGTGAATGGTGAAAATGATAGATAGATTAATGTGGCCTGAATTGGCTGGTATAGATTTAAACAAGATGTGTTTTTAATGGAATGGGACAGCATGAGGAGTTCACTGGCTATACAATCTCATGCACGTGCAGTCAGAATCGATCAGCAGGATGATGCTTTCGAAGTCTTCCATCAATGCAAGTCAATCAATTCGGCGTATCATTGGAGAATATAAAGGGTAAATATACAAAAATGTAATCGACCAGTATACCAGCAAAGTCGTTTATTAACTAATTTTAATTTACTTCACACATAGTGTATTACATTGTATTAAAATAAAATATTTGTATCTTTCGAATAATCATTTTATTATTTTTCAAAATCCTTGTACTTCAAGCAAAGATATTGTCTTTTACCATCAATCTTGTTGGCGACCATGGCAACTTTGGGGTCAAAACTGAAGAACTTCAAGAATTGTATAAAGAATCTTTGAGAAGCTCGAAATTAACACTTTATGTGAGGTACCCGTAATGTATCTTATTTGCAACAATTCGAATATCAGCGGCAGTAAGAACATCGGGGGTTAGAAGCGACACCTTCACAACCCATAAGCAGGAGACCAGAAGTAGAAAAAATGCAATATCGATGCACAAGTTAACATTTTTAAAATTGCAGCGCAACGAAGTAAAAAATTGCAAGAGATTCTATGATATGCCCGAAATACATGTCTTGAAGATGAGGAACTGCAACATAGCAGGAAAAATGAAAGTATTGCGATATTATGCTTAGTAAAAAGTAAACTTCAAAGAGCTTCAGACTAAGCAAATCAGCTGATGTTAGTCCAAAAGCAATAGAAAGTCAAATTCCAGCCCAGGTTCGAAAAAAGGGCTGAAGAGAAAATAATTGGATCAGGCAAATACGATAACATCAAGAAACTCTTGGTCTCACTAAAGCGGTGGTGCTAAATAGAGTGGCCTATAAAACGGGTCTGAATTCCGCAATTTTAGCCCGCCCGACAAGCGACAATACGTGGGAGGAATGTATAACATTATATGTAATAAGTGTGTTGATTTTTTTGCTAAAAAAAAAAAACTCATTTATTGATATTCATGAATTCAAAATTATGCGCGTTACCTATTCCAACGGTTAATAAAAGATTCGATTCACCATTCACGTTTCACGATTCACTAATCTTTGTTTTACAATTTAATTCACTCAGAATCTAAAAAATATTTTAAGAAGTTTTTGATTTATTTTTACTTTATATGGGGTTTTCTAATAACGACTTGACAACTTTTTTTTAAATAAAAGGCAAACCATTTGAGATATTTCAAAAACTTTACTATTGGCTTGAAGTACAATCAAAACATTTATGAATGGAACTCGACTTCGTTCATATGGCCACCGTGGGCAAGTTTGTAGCGGTCGATTCGTTGGACCCAATTTTCAACGCCTTGGCCACACATTTCGGCGAAACGGCCGCTATTTCGCGTTCAATGTTGGCTCTGAGATCTTTCAACGTCGTCAGCGTGTTGGCATAAACCAATGACTTAACGTAGCCCTACAGAAAATAGCCCAGATCTTGTCCCTTCTGACTACCATTTGTTCCGGTCGATGCAGAACGCCCTCACTAAAATACGGTTCACATCAGAGCAGAATATCAAAAATTGGTTTGATTCATTCTTGGCTGCCAAACCGGCTCATTTCTTTTGGGATGGGATCCACAAATTGCCAGAAAGATGGGAAAAAGTCGTAGCTTCAGATGGGGAATACTTTGAATAATACTATTGTACGTGTTTTTCTTAAATATACGTTCAAATTTTGAAAAAAAAGCCGATCGAATTCAAATATATACCCAATCACACCTTGATGAAAAAGTTTATTCTGAAAATGAAAAATATAAATTTATTCATCTAAATCTATATTTTCCCCTTCAAAGTAATACCCATCGACTGCAACACGCTTATGCCAGCGCTTGATCCAATCCTTGAAACATTTTTTATGTTCGGTTTTCGCCATGTCCATCAGTGCTTCCTGCAATTTTTCCATTACTTCCAGTCGGTTGCTGAAACGCGTTCCCCGTAATGGTTTTTTTAACTTGATTGAACAGAAAAAAGTCACAGGGAGCCAAATCAGGTGAATTTTGTGGCTGTTGGATGGTATTTGTAGCATTTTTTCGTCAAAAAATTACGAATAATGATGGCACTGTGCGAGGATGCGTTATCATGGAGCAAAATCCACGAGTTTTCTGCCCGCAATTCTGGTATCTTTCGGCGAATTGCTTCACGCAAATGTCTCATAACGCCCACTTTATACTCTTTACTTACAGTCTGGCCTTCTGACAAAAATTCATGATGCATGATGACCGTTGTAATCCATGAAAACCATGAACATTGCCTTCTTTTTTGACTGAAAACGACGTGGTTTTTCTATTCTGGGCTCATTTGGTGAACGCCATTCACTTGCCTGATGTCTGGATTGTATTTCGTACTCATAAACCTACGTCTCGTCTACAGTAATGATCCTTTTTGATAAATGTGGGATCGGATTCAGCCTCGCAAATCACCTTTTTTGCGACGTCAACACGGTCTCTTTTTTGCATGAAATTGAGGTCTTTTGGCACCAACTTTGCTGCTACACGACAGAAACCCAAATCATTAACCAAAATGCCTTGGATTCATAGGCATTATTCAAGTCCTCCGCTATCTCTCTGATGGTTAATTTGCGGTTATTGACCAACATTTCTTTTACCTCATCAATGTTTTCGTCGGTTTTCGATGTCGATACAAGTTGGTTGTTGCAAATTTAAATCCAATTCTAAAATGGTAAAAAATTGCCAACACACAGAGATAGATGTACTCTTGGCTACGTAACTTTTGCAAATGTCAAGCTATGACGCTTACATTTGGAGGAAATGTCAACAACAGATTTACCAACTTATAAAAAAAAAAAAAAAACATAACTCAAATCGGGATAATGGGAGTGCCACACGTTGGTTATTCCGTGTTATTTTTTTGATCGCGGTTGTAAACCGTCTAAATCAATGTAGTGCATATCTTGTTCAATAAAATTTGTTTTTCAAATATTTACAAGTTCTATATATACAATATCAACAAAATCACATAGGCAGCTGATTTAAATATTTATGTACACGAAAATATAGCTAATCTATTGGAATATTGCTTCTTGAAGAGTGAGTATTTGTTAACTTTTAACAAAACTGCAATGCAAACTGCTGCAGAAAACCCACTATTGACATCGCAAAAATTGATACAAATTGTTAAGTCCTAAGAAACAATAATTCATTCGAAGATCCAAATCAACATCCACTTCGATGTGAGCATCTAGATTTGAGTAGTGTTATGGTTATTTAAACATTGCACTACTTCACCACACTTAGTATCTAGTACTTAAAAGAATTGGCTAAAAAACTGTCATATTTGCATTTGATAGAAGTAATGTCGATTTAGAAAGAGATGTAACATCACAGTGTTTTATGCAATATAAAAACCAAAAGTCAATTTGTTGTGTAATATATTCTGACACAAGCTTGTCAACGAACGTTGATACCATTTACTTGAAACAGTGCACTAAAAAGAAAACAAATTTTTGTTTTTCTTACTGAAAAAGATGGATTGTTGTTTTTACCTTTTTAATTTTTTTTTTTTTTTTTAAATTTCTCTTAATATCAAGAACGAATTCTCATCATCAAAGAGAGCCGCTTACAATGGGGTGAAGATGGAAAGCAAGATGTGTACAGGTTTTAAAAAGCAGATTCTAGGATCTAGCTCTGTTAGTGCCACTAGCACGATTTTTTTTGGAAAGTGCGAAAGTTGAAATTTAAGATTAAAAGTACATATATTGGGTTGGCAGCTATCTGATGTATCTGACCATATTTTTTAATGGCTTCTGTCAATGACATATTTCTTTCCTTTTGACATTTGTTAGGTGACAGTCTTACTTTGCTTTAGAAGCAAATTACGCGTATTTTTGTTTTAATATTTAACGCAAAGACAAGTATTTTCATAAGATTTTACTTCTTTAGCAGTACAAGCTATGTTATGTATGGTTGAGAAGCCTTAAAAGAAAGACAGTATCGGAATTGGTTTAAAAAATTCTCAATCACGTCCACCAGATGAGCTTAATGAGACTCATTAAAAAGCTTGACATTTGGGTGCGCTACAAGGTGCGGTCCAAAGTAAAGAGGACTTTTTAAAAATAAAAATAACAAAAAGTTTTTTCTTATAAATTATTTAAAATAGTCCCTTGCGACCCAATACAGCGAGTTTAAAACATGTCGAATGAGTGTATTGCTCTACATCCACAAAACGCTTTCTTTTCATCAGCAAACGCATTTTTCCGAAAAGTTAGAAGTCACATGGAGCAAAATCAGGCGAACAGGTAAGTGATTGACAGTTGAAATGTGATTTTTTAGAAAAAAAATTCGGTCACAACATCCTTCTGCGCTATATTTTGACCGAATACGATAAATACGAGGCACCAGACACTTCAGAACAACAAAATGGCATTTTCATTAACAGTTAGTAGAACGAATTTTTTGCCTTGAAATCGTTAAAGCAAATCAATATTGTCCAGTTGAAATTTGACTCATCTGGCGCCTTCCACGCTACACGGTTTATCGCCATATTGTAAAGGAACTTTTTGTTCTTTTTGCAATTCTTGATTATGTCCTTCTAATGTTGAATTCTGAGTAATTTTTGGTTGTCAATTATTTTTGTATCGGGGACACAAACATACTGTCACTTCAGACGAAATAACTCCGTTTCTATTCGTCCAAATGTCATGAATTGACATTGAAAATATATCATAGAATAAAGTAGATTCTATGATATCTTAAATACTATTTCTATTTAAGTTTACATTTAAAATATATAATTTCTAAGGTTATAAGCAATAATTTAAAAAATTGAAAAAAGTGGATCTGGACTAGTCCACTCACTGTGTTGACCGTCTACAAAATAAAACGTTTTCGTAGACACACATTTAAACTTTCAAAAGTTTACACTTCGTACCATATGGTTATGCTAAAAATAATGTTTGTCCTTTTTATTTGATTTTTATTCATTATTCTCTTTTACAAAAGTATACATTTATTCTAACAATAAAATGGAGAAAAGTGGCATTAGATATTTGAATTATAGTGTTCATGCCACTTCGAATAAGAATTAAGGTTGTGGGGTGAACATAGGAAAATTATAAAATTCAAGAAAAAACTTTTTATAAAAACTGAAAAATCAAACAACAAAAACAAATTCGACACCATTGAACACCGGCGTAACGTATCCTGTCTCACCTTATTGTATTACTATTTTCACAACCAGTGCTCCACCGAAATGGCCAGTAGGATTCCGCCCCTTTAAATTTTTAATCGTAACACCCGTCACACTGTGAATACTCATCAATACACCCTCAAGTACTATGAAATATCGTAATTCTTTCCTAAGCTGAGCTTTTTATTTCCCAGTCATTATAATTTACAAACATTTAAAACCAACTCACATCGATATTTCTCTTTCTTCCCTCCCTAATTTTTTTCGCCCGGACTATGTGCAAACATCTTAGGGGTACATAAAATCCCTAGTGTATGCGCCAATTATAAAAAAGAGATAATTATTGAAAAGAGAAGAATTAATTATTTATGTTTTAAACAAGATAGCGAGGCAAGGTCTTAGCTTTTTTAAAAACATAAATAAAGTTATAATGGATCGCATTTCTGCTGTGAAACTATTAAACCAATTAAAACTTACGAAAAGCGGGAATGGCACAAATGGGAAGTATTTCATATTCCTGCGTAAGCTATACCCCTTAAAAATTGGGCCCTGCATGTAGCTAAATCTTATATATAGTTCCTATAATAAAATAGGTGTCTCACTGGAAGAATTTTCAGTAGCTCAATCTGAATCAATCAATGAATAATCAGTTGCAATTTATTAGTGTAAGAACTTCCCCAACAGCTTACAACCTTGATCAAAAAGTTTCCGGTGGCGTCACCGTGTGGATTGTTCCGATTGTTCTGTTTCTTTTCTTAAGTTGGTACATCTGTTGTTGACATTCCCTCTAAATTTGAGCGTCATAGCTTGACATTTGCAAAAGTTACGTAGCCAAGAGTACATCTAAGTCCGTGTGTGTTGGTGATTTTTTAGAATTTTAGAATTGTATTTAAATTTGCAACAACCAACTTGTACCGACATCGAAAACCGACGAAAACATTGATGAAGTAAAAGAAATGTTGGTCAATAACCGCAAATTAACCATCAGAGAGATAGCGGAGGACTTGAATAATGCCTATGGATCCGTCCAAGGCATTTTGGTTAATGATTTGGGTTTCTGTCGTGTAGCAGCAAAGTTGGTGCCAAAAGACCTCAATTTCATGCAAAAAAGAGACCGTGTTGACGTCGTAAAAAAGGTGATTTGCGAGGCTGAATCCGATCCCACATTTATCAAAAAGGATCATTACTAGAGACGAGACGTAGGTTTATGAATATGACACGCAATTCAGACATCAAGCAAGTGAATGGCGTTCACCAAATGAGCCGAGAATAAAAAAATCACATCGTTTTCAGTCAAAAAAGAAGGCAATGCTCATGGTTTTCATGAATTACAACGGTGTAGTGCATCATGAATTTTTGTCAGAAGGTCAGACAATGAACAAAGAGCATTATTTGGGCGTTATGAGACGTTGGCGTGAAGCAATTCGCCGAAAGATACCGGAATTGTGGGCAGAAAACGCATGGATTTTGCACCATGATAAAGCACCATTGCGTCGCACAGTGCTATCATTATTCGTAATTTTTTGACGAAAAATGCAACAAATACCATCCAACAGCCACCGAATTCACCTGATTTGTCTCCCTGTGACTTCTTTCTGCTCAATCGAGTTAAAGAACTATTACGGGGAACGCGTTTCAGCAGCCGAGTGGAAGTAATGGAAAAATCGCTTGGAGCACTATTTGACATATCGAAAACCGAATACAAAAAATGTTTCGAGGATTGGATCAAGCTCTGGGATAAGTATGTTGCAGTCGTTGGCGATTACTTTGAAGGACAAAATATAGATTTAGATGAATAAGCTTGTATATTTTATTTTCTGAATAAACTTTTTTGATCAAGCTGGTATGTCATACTAGTTTTGAGCTAAGAATAGCAAAATAAAATACAAAATATATTACTGGCGCAAAACTTGTTGAGTCGATAAAAATATCGAGAGTATTGTTTTTAAATTAAAATGTGTTTGAACCAATTCATTTTGCGAGCAATTGTCACTACAAGATTTTGGTCTAATATTTCAACTTTAAAGCAAGAATCAAATTTAGCGTTAAAGGTGATCTCACAGCAATTAGCAGAGCAGACAGGCAATAAGTACATCTTACAGTCTGTTGGATGAAATATGAATTGAAACTGAAAATCGTAAGTTTTATCTTATTGCTAAATAGTTGCCTGTGTTTAGCGAACCAGAATCTTAGAAGATCATATCACAACTAATATCAGCTGCTAAGTTAAAAAGGTTGGCTGATGCATGCCCAATTCCCAGATCTATCCCGATTTTTATTTCGTTATTAACTCCGCGGATGCCTGCATTATGTAAAAGAATTCTGTGATCAACCATATCAAATGCTTTAGTTATATCAATAGAAAGACCAGCACAGGATCTTCTATCATCCAATCATTTCTGTATGAAGAAGCAGATGCTCTTCGGCATCTTCTAAAACCAAACTGCATTGGACTAAGAAAATTTATTTTCTTCTTCGAGAACGATGACAAATGCGAGATCGGCCTCTAGTTATTTTTATCTTTTTAATTATCTTTTTTTTTATATTAAGGTATTTTGGGGGTCAGAAAACTCAAATTAAAAAGATGTGCTAAAATTTCAACGACATGTAGAAGGCGATATTTTTCAGCAAAAGATTAAAAATGGCATCATTTCCACATGATTCCGAATGGTTTAAGGAATAAATAACTTTCAATATCTCATAGTACGAAAAAGAAACTGCTTCTCAGTGTGCAATTGAATTGCAATTGAGCGGTTTTTTTTTTTTTTTTCAATTGTAACAAAGCGAATAATTAATTCATTTGCAACTTCCACAGGATCAGTTATAGTCTCATTACGACACTATTAAGAGTCAGAATAGATGTTGGTGATTGAGGTTAACATTGAGTAAGCTATTTATTACTTTCCGCTCATGTTTTAAATTACCTGGAGATTTCTTGGTAAGAATAAGTAAGTAATTATCACGGAGTATGTATCTCCTGTTTATTGTGTTGCACTTTAGTTTATAGTGATCGTACATTTCGTGGATGTCTGTTGCATTTTCGGTGCAATTTATGTTTATGTTTAATTTTATTAAGAAGAGAGTTGGTTACCCATACCTTAAGTTGTAGTTCAGAATGTTTTTGTACAGATAAATAAGTTGAAGCACTCATGTGTTCTTCTAAGCTTATAAGAAATATATCATAAACCTTAGAATCATTGTTTTCAGTGAATTTTTTTTGTTGATATGTCCAAAATTTCTTAATCGATGTTAATGCCACTGCATAAATTGGACGCCGTTGACTGGAGAAACCCGTTCTCAGCAATAAGAGGAAGATAAGAACCCAGAGAAGAACTTGACGTCAATAAGTTTAGGTTGAAATGACCTACAATAACAAGATTAAGCGCTTGGGATTCCTCAAAAATTTTGAAAACTCAACATACTCGTAAAAAACATTGAGAGACTGATTATTGAATCTATACACACAAATATAAGAGATACTTATACCATCAAAATTCAAAACATTACTTGCAGAGCACGAGTCATTAGAATTAGCCAAAAATTATAACCAGGAATCGTGTAATCACTGGTCTCACAAAAATTGATCCAAGTTTCGGATACAAAAATTATTTCATTGATAAATACATATAACTCCTATCGTAGTAGGTGTTTGCGTTTGTTGTATTCCGGAAACGTAATTCGAATAAATATCCTATTTGCCAACGCGATCCTAAGCGATTAAGGGATACAAATTTCCAAACTAATCATATTATAAACCATTTTAACCCTGTTTTAGTCAAATAGATTCACAAATAAATACAGTTGGCAATGTAAGGACTGATACTTTTGAAACGTTTGTGATCTGGTTTTATCTGATAGATGATTGACAGAAAAGTGTACTAGTTATAGAGAAAAAATTCGGATTTTGTAAGTTTAAGACTCAATTATGCGATAAAGTTATCCACAACAGACATAAATATGTAAGCGCATCAGAGAAACGCCATGCATTTAAAACTGATGGAGCAAACCGACACTAGCCGGAGATAGTGAAGGCACTAAACATCAACCGTATGACAGTTTGGAGTCAATTTAAACGAGCAGGCTACTCAAAGAAACTCGATGTTTGTGTGCCACAAGAATTAACGCGAAGAAATTTAGTTGACCGAATAACCATCAGTGAAACGCTGCTGCAACGTAACGATATTTAACCATTTTTAAAGCGATTCATTACGGGTAATGAAAAATGGATTAAATACGAGAATATCCATGGCCAAAGGCCGATGACCAACCACAATCGACTTCAAAGCCTGGATTGACGGCAAACAAGGTTATGTTGAGTTTGTGGTTGGATTGGAAGGGAATTGTCTATTACGAGCTGCTGGAACCTAGCGAAACGGTTAATTCGATCCTATACTGTGAACAACTCGAACTCTTTTGAATGAAGTTATCAAGAAAGAGCGTCCAGAACTGGTCAACAGAAAGGGAGTTGTCTTCCAGCATGACAATGCTAGGCCACACACGTCTTTGATGACTCGGAATAAATTGACTGAGCTTGTTTCGGAAGTTTTGATGCATCCACCGTATAGCCCGGACCTTGCACTCTCTGATTACCATTTGTTTGCAAAACTCTCTTGATGGAAAAAATTTGGCCGACTGAAGTGCCGCTGAAAATCACTTGGCCAAGTTTTCGACTGATAAACGACAGAAGTTCTACACCCAGAAAATAGCAAAATTTCGTAGATAATAATGGCCAATATGTGCTTGATTGAAATTGATTTTCAATAAAGAAAATTTATTTTCAAAAATGTACTAAAAAACCGCAGAGACTTTCTATTTGGCCCAATATTTTATCAAACTGTGTAATAACATCAGCAGTTTTTCTAGCCGTTTTCCCTTCGCACACGACTATATACTGTTTCTATGAATATTTCACAGTTTACCGTAAGAAAACCTTAGGACTAAAATTTCTAGAAATAAGCAACTGAAAAATGCGATGAAATCTGAAGATTCCGAAGTACTTATTCTCTATACAAAGAAATATTTGAAAAAAAACTGAAACAAAATATAACTATGTGCGTCTAATAAACTTATTAGAATAGAAAATTTATTTTAAATTGTGTGATCTTATTAGTCCCGTAAAATACCATACGTCACACGATCATGTATGGTATATAGCTCAACATAACCAAAATAAATTCAGTTCAATAAATTGAACAAATAAATTTGGCTCGCTCCTGCAATTACTACGACGATCTGAACCCCGGGTCAAAAACCGGAGTCAAATTGGTATAAATTCGACTTTTTTATAAATCACAAAATCTTGATGAGTGAAGAACCGCAAGTTTTGATATCTCGAAATCATCAGTAATCCATTTTAATAAATTTTACTTTAAAAGTAGAATTAAAGTTAAAAGCTGTCATCGGCCGATTTAAATATCTCTATTTTCTGAACTAATTCTTCTTTTATAGAAAAACCATTTTTGAATATATAAGAGATGAATTGTTAAGGGAAACAATTGTCAAAAATAACAGCATTATCACTTTTTTTTGTATATTTAGCTTTAATATTTTCTCGGGGATACTTTAAAAAATACTTTGTTCCACATAATGTTTTTGTTCTTAATAAAATCAACATCGTCGTTCGGAAGTATTCAACATATTTACTTCTTTTGAATGTTGAATTACAAAAATACCAAAACTGAATACATTTCATGCCAGGCATTTATTATTTGTTAATTGAAGTTTCAGGACACTCATGTTACGATGTATGGTTTGGCTATTGCACGTTTCATTGGATTTATTATTTGCTGACTATCTTCAGTGAAATTATGTTCCTGTAAGGTTTTGTCCGGCGTAAAAATAGGTGTCATTGACGTCAAAGTAAGTCAACTTTACAACGTAAAAAAGATATCGTAATTTCTGAACTGAACATTTGAAAAATAATTCTGAAACATATTCAAATACTCGGAAAATGTGTAAAATAAAATATCCACATTTGCACATAAATAATCAATGTTTCATTGAAAGGATAGTCGTTAGTCTTAAATCTGCATTCCTTCTCATATGTCAAGGGACGGTCTTGATATATTTGATGTTAGATGAACTACTTATAGAAAACATCACCAAATAATGAGTATTCAATGTATTTTTTTGTGTATTTTTATAATTAAACAGTAAACGACCCCATGACTTCTCTAAAGCACACCGGATGTATAGGGTTTTCTAATACGGACTTGACAACTTTGAATTTAATTTGTGAACGCACTCTTTCACTAATCATCAAACTGTCACTGTCAATCTATTCAGTAAACTCAACATTTTCTGATGGTAAAGTACACTAACAAGCAACGTCTGCAGATTATAAAAATTTTTTACAGATATTCGGAGTTGATGACTGCAACTTAAGTGCGTTAACTCCAATTTTCTGTGGTAATTCTCGCCCTAGTAGACAGGCAATAATAAGTTTAGTGCAAAAATTTTAGTTCACATATTCGTTGTGTGATGTTGCCGTGTCAGTGAGACAAAGGGTTGGTCGAAGTGTCGAAAATATCGCTGCCGTTCAAACGTCCGTAGCAAACGATCCAAATCAGTCAATTCCACGGCGTTCTCAAGAATTGGGCATCACTAAGACCACATGATGGCGTATTTTGCGTAAGGATCTTGGTTTGCACCCATACAAGATCAAGCTGACTTAAGAATTGAAGCCGATGGACCATTTGAAGCGACGTACGTTCTCTGATTGGGTTCTGGAGAAGATGCTCCAAGATGATGAATTTCATGGCAAAATCATCTCCAGTGACGAAGCTCATTTTTGGTTCAATTACCAAAATATGCGTTATTGGTCGAGTGAAAACCCACATGTGCTTCATGAATCACGTTACTGTGAATGTTCAGCGTTATCGCGCCATGATCACCGATTATTTTTGGCCCGAATTGGAAGATATGGACTTGGACGACATGTGGTTTCAACAGGATGGTGCCACAAGCCACACAGCACACGCTACAATCGATTTATTGAAAAATAAGTATGGTGAGCGTGTTATCTCAAGACATGGGCCAGTCGATTGGCCGCCTCGTTCGTGCGATTTTACGCCGCTTGACTATTTTCTGTGGGGCTACGTTAAGTCATTGGTTTATGCCAACACGCCGACGACGTTGGAAGACCTCAGAGCCAACATTGAACGCGAAATAGCCGTGTGTGGCCGAGTCGTTGAAAATTGGATCCAATGAATTGACCGTTGCAAACGTTCCCGCGGTGGCCATATGAACAAAGTCGAGTTCCATTAATAAATGTTTTGATTTTACTTCCAGACAATAATAAAGTTTTTGAAATATCTCAAATGATTTGCCTTTTATTTAAAAAAAAAAAGTTGTAAAGTCTTTATTAGAAAACCCTGATTTGACTTATCGACCAATTAAAAATCTGAGCTACAGACGGCATAGACTTTTCCGATTTCACTATAGAATTTAATTTTTAAACGATTAGATGACCAGAATGGAATCCATACAGCAGATCAGATAAATATAAAAATACAGAGATATAATTGAAAGTACTCTACATTGTTTTTATTACCAAATTTGGGGATAGGGCCAAGAAATTATAATTCTCATACGCTTCTAAGCTATCTTTCGGAAGGACAACTGGAGAATACAATGATTATTCCAGCAATATTGCAGGGTTATACCAAGAAACCGCGTAAACCAGCATTTGACTTATGCTATAGAGCTCGAGGAGCCAGCCGAAAATAAAATTTTAAATTTTAAAAGTCGATCAGTGACACAAATATATGGTCATCCAACAAGACGTGTCACTTTAAATTAATAGAAATACGCAAAAAAATTTTTTGAAAAGTTAAAATATTTCTATTTTAGTCTAAAGGGCAAACTCTTAAGTTGGTAATGGAGTACAACATTTGCTAAATGTCTGCCTTGACTCTACCTGCAAATAATTATTGTTTGATGAATATTTTCATCATATGCGGCTCTATTTCGCGAATAAAATCTCTGATATATATTTTTTTTTTTTTTTGGAAATGTATTGGTGAAACAATTGCGTAGACTTTATCTTTAACACAGCTCCAAAAAAAAAGTCGAATGGTGTTAAATCGCACAATCTCGGCGGACCAATTTCATGTCCAGAAAATTTGTCACGCAATAGAGCCATTGTTTTACCAGCTGTGTGGCAGGTGGCGAATTCTGTTAAAAGCAAACTTCATATATGTACGTAGCATCAATTTCGGGCTAAAAAAAAACAGTCAGTCAACATCGTTCGACAACGCAATCTATTCACTGAAACGGTCGCACCGGAGACGTTGTTTCGCTATTTCTTTTGGGTTTTTTGGATTCCCAGATGCAACAATTTTGTTTGTTTACGTATCCTGACACATTAAAAATAAGCCTCATCACTTAGAATAATTTTGTATAAAAAATCATATTCTTGTTCATTCATTTCAAGCTTCAATCAGCAAAAGCACGGGATGGTGCAGGATCTGCTGGCTTCAATTCTTGCATTAAATGGACCTTGCAAGCAAGATCTTAACACAAAATGCGATTCAAAGAGGTTGCGGATATGCCAAATTTCATTTCGAAATGAACACACCTAGGTTTTCAGTCACACACTATCAGCAACGTCGACAATATTTTCATCTGAACTTGCCAGACGAACATCAAGTAGAGTCCTCACATCCCCAATATGCCCAAGATGTTCAAATTTATCGATTTAATTCACTATACAAATATATCGCTTGATCAAGATCCAAAGCGGTACAAAGTTTAGGAAATGTTTCCGCGAAATTTTAAACGTTTTTGTAGCAAATTTTCAGTACTTCACTACATCGTGCGAGTAAGTATCGAATCATATTTACTAACCTCTTAGGTTTTACTTATCAATGGACATCCCAATAATAATTAAATGTTGATAGTTCATCAATGGTGCGAAATTTAAAATGACACCTCTGATTGGATGACCCTCTATTAGATTCTCCAGATGCTTGTAATTATTGCAGTTTTTCTGCTGCTTTTCTGAGCTGCTTTAAATTATGAAAGCAAAAAATAAATTAATAAATTACTGAGGCAATATCAATAGCACATTCGGTACTAGTCCAACTAAGAAACGCATAATGCAATGGTGGTTTCGAAAGTTTTGTGTAGAAATGGAGATGTCGAAGGGCATAGTCTAAGCGTTAAGTTTAACTTAAAGTGCCCGCATGGGGCCAATAAGTTAGCGTACGATAAATTTTAAATTAATTATGCTAATTTTGAGGCGTTTTTTTTTTTTGTAGGTTGTAAGAGTTAACTAATGAATTCAAATAAAAATGCATTTAAACTGAAATGAAATGTGGGCCGTGATGGACCTGTGGTCTTTGGCGACGGTCTCACTTGAAAGTGTTGGTTCAAGAGTCAGCAGTCTCCGTACATCTTAAATGACTAAGGCACAAATGGGTACCACATACCTAACATGATTTTCAGAAAAAACCCAAATACGACATACAATCTGTGTATCTCTAGCATTTTAGAAATAAACCTTTGTTTGGTGAAGGTATGATGAGTGAAGAAAAACGAATTCTGTACAACAATCAATGTCATTCGGCACAGTAGTTGTATCGAGATTTAAAAACCAAATCATTTTCCCCAAGCCCAAGCTTTACTGAGAGAAGACAATGGAGTTGGGTAATACCACCACATAAAATACGAAGTGTCAAACAAATTATGTTTCACCAACCGATTACTACTTTTTTAAACATCGCTATCAAGACAAAAACTTCAGCAATCAAGCCAATATTTATAAAACCCTCGAAAAGTTTGTCACCTCTAGAATTTACAAACCTAATACTCGTACTTTACGAAGTAAATAAACTTGTTGGCAATATTTGTACTTATTTTGAGTAATGAACGTAGTGCATGGGGATTTATAAGGAAGAAATTGCAACAACTTGATAGAACCAAAATGAAAGCTCAGTTTTGGAAGACTAATACAACTAAGAATATTACTTCATTGCAACAAACGTGCTCAAAGTATCTAGTATATTGCATACATATTGCCTTTGAAGTGGCAACGGATTTCCAACAAACTGCTTGTGCATTTTATCTTATTAAAAGATAAATATTTCGGTTAGTCACTCAAAATTGTTCAAATCATTTACAAGCTCCATAGAAATTTGAAAACTTAAAACAATTTTAATCGTTCATCAGCTATTGAGATTGAATTGTAATTTATTTATTAGTTGTTGCTTGTACTTAAATGGAAGGAAACCATACAAACAAATAAACTTTGTGAGCTCATAGCTGTGCTCCTTATCATAAATATGTACATGGGAATACGTCGCGTTACTTAAATTTTCTAACTATGTTACACTTGTTCCATCAAGGTGATTGGTTTTCAATACAATATTATGCACTGTAAAATCAGAAACGCACTTTCCCCATAATGGACGATAATACAAGTTTACAATTTTTGTAAGAACTTATCGAAAATAAAGTTCAAAAGACGTGCAAAAAGTTGTTATGTTCAAAGGAAAGGACAACATATGTATTATCCGTGATCAATTACGCCCATATTTTGAAAAACATAATCACAATCACTTATCATTGCCCGAAAACGTTGGCTCCTGTCTGTTTTGTGAGCTCCGGTCTCAATTAAAACAAAAAAATGTGAACCGATGATAGGACCAGATCATACAAAACAGTGCACTTTTGTGGAGTGTGCCTCTTCGGAATATACCTTTACTTATTTACGAGCCCATTGAGCCAAAAGTATTAGGTTCGATTTGAAGCTGATCAGGAGTTAAATCTGAAAACACCCGTTACAAGTCATTGTCTCATGGCTTTACTTTCTTCACGAGTTGAATTTTACACGGTTGTAGGCCGAGGACTCCACATACTGGACGGATGAAGACCAAACTGTTACAATCGACGCCGTACAATTGACAATTTCAGATCTTTTGCCATACATTTAATCGTAGTGGCTGCAGTTTCATTCATGCACACATAAGGTTGACGCGTTGTTGGCCTTGCGTCATATAGAATGTATGTGATATGAAATTTGTCCACAACACGACGGCTAGCGAGTTCAGACGCTCGAATATGAGGACCAAAAAAATCATCTAATTTTTATACATTTAATGAAGTAAGGACCGATTTTTAAAACAAGTTAGATTTATACTTAAGCGATCTTCTATTGTAAGTCTACTCACTAGTGCACATCATCTAGGATCATCTCTCAATCAGAAGAAAACATTATCTTTGTTTGTTGGCCAAAGGCTTAAGGGTTCAGAACACTTCAGCAGAAAGAGGAAAGACACTAAACTATCAATAGACTTTTGGCTATTTCTCATTTCCAAACTTAGAGCTCAACATTACCTTTAAAAGATCTTCATGTGCTTTTTTGCATTCATCAATTTTTAATCGAATTTCAACCTTTGAGAGGGCCTACCTTTTCAATTAACCTAAGTAGGCAAATATGGAATTTTCCTCGTTAACTTGGAAATCTAGTTTCCTTGGTTCCCTAACAGTCCCTATATCCACAGAAATAGAGTCCTCCTTACCAGACATTTTTATACTCCTAAATAGAATACACAAAGCAGTTTCCCCTGGAGTTAACTTGAAACGTTCGGGTGTTTCTTAAGACTTTGGAATAAGTCACACTCAAAATAATATTGGCTTCCATGTCAATGTTATTGAGAGTGCATATTCCAATTAATCGATTCTACATAGCTCGACAACTTCTCACGTTTCTTGGTCATTCAAGACAAGAATCTATCAGATCATGGTACATTGTCAATTCCCTTATTCCTTGAAGTAAACCTTTTGAATTACTTTTTGGTAAATTTGTTGTTTTCTAGTTAAATTTACACAGTAAATGCACAAAGTGCAAAAACATTAAAATAAGATTAGAAGTGCAAGGCTTTTCTAAAGGACAAGGAACTCTATCATGTGTACTTAAAGAAGCACCTTCATTCATACCCGTCTTCGCACCAATACTTCCAATATTGGCCAAAATTTGTTAGTGTCTACTGGTTTCCATTGAATGTCTAGTATGAACTATCAAAACCATTTTACGATTAACACTTGCCTTAAGCGATTGCAATGTTACATACGGACCTTCGAATAGGCCTCTTTCCGAGCGTATCTTTTCGAATTGCAATGACCACAATATTGAATAGAAACTCAAAAATAGAGGAAGAGGAACAGTATTAAGAATTGAAACAACACTTTTTGAATTTTTCTTACTCACCCATGCTGTTGTAGCTCGACAAAGGCCGACTTGCCGGGTATATTTGCTGTTGTTGTACCCCCGTCCATATATTTAGGGGTATGCGGTGCGTCGGGTGCATCCATACCCGATTGCGGTGTACTAGGGGGGCCCTCGTAGGGGCTCCCCAAATCCGTGAAATTAAGCGTGTTGGCGCCTATTGAGGCCACTTTATCTAAAATTTTGGCGGCTGTTTTTTAATCCTGACAAATGCCAAAAATCCCACAAAACACTTAAAACCAAATCCACTTGACTGTGTATCTCACTTTATGGCAGACACTCAATCTAAGGCAAATCTCAAAAATCTTTTCAAAATTTTTTATTTATTTATTTAATTATGTATTTTCCAACTTAGGTATTGCGGCAGCAAATCTGAATCTGGCCAATTCTTTGTCAAATTTTAGTAAGAAATCACTTTCAAAATGAAATTGCAGAAGAAAATTAAAAAAAAAAAAAAAAAATCACTCCGGGAGTTTGTTATTATTTATTTTGTTTAATTTATTCTTAATCCGAAGAGAAAAACAAATTAATTTTTTATCAAGTGTAATCCTTAGTTATGACAGAAGCGAGACAGAATATCACCAGAGTATCAACAAAGAAGGGAGAAGAACTAAAATTAAATGATGTTTTGGGGAGGTTTTGAAACAAAAAGGTATTGCATGTAGTGAAAACGCACACCTAGAACACACTACCGAACGATTAATCGCGACGGTAATATTCAATTAGAACGATTATCCGCACTAATTAATCTTAAACTGTGCGCATCCTAGATAAGTAGATACCCCTGAGCACAAAGCAGTGATTCGGGATTGGGATCAAGTCTATCACGATTGCATGTGGTCGCGTATATCACCAGTATCTTCTATATGTATCTCTAAACGTAATGTCTCCAAATTATTGTTATTAACAAATTTTCAATGATCGGAAAGATTTTTTTTATTTATTTTTTACTTGTCGATGAGGGGTTGATGGATGTGCTGTTTCTTGTCCAGCGAATTCTTACGATAAATGCGACCAGATTACGATGGATGGATGACGAAACGAGTGCAAAGGCGACGGGTAAAAAAAATTCGCGTGTAGGTTGTGTTGTGTTTTTGTTCTTTGCTTTGTGATTTTTTTTTTTTTTTTTTTTCTGTCTACTCGAACGTACGACGACGGCGAAACGACGACGAAAAACGCTGCGCGACCAACCACGAACAAAGTGCGTGAACGACTAGGTACGAGGTGATTATGGGATCGTTTGCCGATTCGAAAATTGGCGGCTTGGAAAACAAGCTGAATACTGCCACTGTGTGCAGGTTTCAGACCAGTTGGACAGGTACACACACATTTACAGATTTCTATCTAGATACATTTCTGAACAGCCCATTGGCGGTGGTTAGAGGAGTAAGTAGTGTGAGCAGAATAGACTCACTTGATGATGTAGTTGTGTTTGCTTTTGAAGTCACTGAAAGGTAGTGAAACCAGTTTTTCAGTTTCTTCTGTATCTGATGTGGGTGACAGAGATGGATGTTGTTAAAGCCTGAGGTGCTGCGATGGCGCATGCTTTCTTTGGTTATTGGGGGTTGCTTTACTGAAGAGTTTACTCTCCTGTAAGCTGTCTCATACTTTGTGGTGATTGGTTTATAAAAATTAACAAGGGAGTGGCTTGCAATGAAATGTTTGCTGAACAAGTGCCATACAGTGGCGTAGTACGAAATTTTTGTTCAAGAAGCAATTCCAAAGCCAACAGCTCTATGTTGTGGCAATGCTACCCATGAATAAGGTTAATAACTCCATTATTATAAATATTCGATAGTCAATCGTTTCCGAAAGCTACTTAAACAAGATTTTCACGTACCTACTTAACAAATGTTGAATGCCATTGAATGCAAATGACGTTTAAACGCAACTATACACTGTTGGACGCATGCTTTGCTCAAGTATACGATTCTTTGCGGCAATAATTTCCCAAAATATCTATTCACGATAAATTGTCAAAATTCAGTGATTTAAATGTCAGGGAGTGATTGCAGCATTACAGGCTAGTTTGACAGTTACAAGCAGTAAAACAAAACAATTTCTTACTACATTTTCCATTGAGAATACCATATCTCAAAAATAAACAAAATGAAACAAAAAGCTGTACACAATAATGGTCAAGATTACACGGTTTGGGCAAAGGAAATGTACGTCAACGTATGGTAATGGGATCTCGAATTATTCATAATATTAATACAAAGGTTGAGCCAAAAGATGGTGTGGTTGTTGAATCTCATCAAATGACACTTACCGAATTCATCATGGCCGATCTTTATGACAGATGTCACGTACAAACTAGATTTAGTCATGTACTCGCTTACCACATCATAAGCCTTTTTTGGAAATCGACGTTCTGTAAGAGTTATTTTTCACAAAATTTGTGAGTGAATTTCTCGGTAACATTATCGACTTTCTTAGTAGTGAGTTGCCGCAAATTTTAAATGTTTTGAAGAAAATAGTACAGTCACACTTACATGTCAAGAATCTAAGCCAAACGGTTCAAAATAAGCCAAATACTTTGATTGGTCGCCGAAGTCAAAAATCCAAATCCAGCAGGTCCGCGTCAAAGCACCACAGTAAAAGATTTCGAATTGAGCCAAGCGCCTTCATTCTTCACCAAACTCAGCAACTGGTGGACAACACACAAGGACAACAGTGGACTACAGACAAGGTCACCTTTACGCTCAACACATTCTGGAACGATTATGCAATTTTCTATCAAAAGTGATCTTTTCTGATGAATTACATTTCTGGATGAACGGGTGAGTAGGCAAACAAAATTGTGGTACCTCGGGTCGCTGAATATTGTTATTTGCTTCACGAAGGATCAACACTATTCTGGTGTGGTTTGAAGGCTGGCGGCCTCATTGGACTCTTTTCTCCCGAAGATGTTGACTACCTTTTTCTACACGAAATGGAATGAATTAAAGGCAGATGAACTCAGGTTTCAAAAAGATGGTACTATGAATTGCGAATGAATTGCGAAGATCGCGTTATTAGGTACACCTAGACCAGAAATTGGATGCCCACTGATATCATGTCAAACCTCCAGCTCTAATATCAATAATGGTGTACGATATATGGAAACAAAAAAAAATCAGCTTGAAATGACACCCAAAATATATCTTAAAACTTGTGCTTATCTGTTCAAAAAAGGTCAAAAACTTACTATTTGGAACCCAAACCAGAGGTTTTCTTAACCTCTGAATTATAGAAAAACAAAATAAAGAAACCATCATCAACATCCGGAGCTGTTCAAGATTATATTTGAATGTTGCGTAAGTAGCTATCGGATGTGATAATGAACCGCTGAATTCATTAGTTCGCACAAAGGTTCGAATTTATTAAAATAGATTCTTGTCCAAAGTCTAAAGAAAAGTCACATTTGAAATTTAAAGGCTTACAGCGAAGAGCACACTTTCATACACATTTTTTTGTAAATTTCTTCGAAACTAATTACCACTGATGCTAGAAAAACCAACGTCTTAACCAACGAACCTCTCTGGTTGGTTCCATATCCATCAGGTGTCTCCATTTACGTGCCCTGAGACCTTCTATGTGGTCTCCTTTTGCTGCATAGTCTCTCTGGGTTAATGAAGCTCTTAGCCCTTAGATCCGTAGCGTACAAGACTGTCAACAGAAAATATTGAGCTATGAGCAGAGTAAAACTCTTTCAGAATTATCATTGACAATGTTTCGATATTTTTAACGTAAAGTCACAATTTTTCACAGACTTGTTTTGGAGCCAGTCTAATCCCATTAAGAGAGTTCTGCAGAGACCGGGATAAGTGATGTTCAGAGGTTGTTATGTCCGGACTGTACAGTGGCTGCATCGAAACTCTCCAACTAAGCTCTGGCAATTGCTGGTGCGTCGTCAAAATGCCTTTCCGATTGGCCAATTTGGACCAATTTTTTTCGATTTTTCTGCGTAATCTCCTGAATTGTCGACAGTTGAGTTAAAAATTAACTGGACTGTATCCCTACATACACACACAGCATCCTCTCTTGGCTTTGCAAATGCTTGTAAGGACTCATGATGCTCCGAGCCCGATCTTCATAGCTTCCGATTGTGACTCTTTTTCATCATCAGTAATCCACATGGTGCTTATATAGTTCAAGCAATGAAAAGCTACATACCAATGTCGACAGTGCTGATACATATGTGGTGCCCGGCGTGTTCAACAATTTCATCAGCCCTTTGGATGATTGAGCACTCAAAGTGTGGCTTACCTTTGGTATCAATTTACCAGAATTAACTAATAAAGTTACTTTCCCGTAAACGGCGCAAGTAATTTTAAATTGTTTTTCTTTATTTTCAAATGCGAACAACTTAACCACCACTACAAAACAAAAAAACACGTCTTTATGCACAAATTCAAATCTAAACTACCACCTTTCAAACGAGCACTGAATTGCCAATGCATTCAGCTGTTCTTGAGGTACTTAGATTTAATGCCATCCACAGAAAAAATGGCCGCGCACTTTTTCCAACACCGAATAATTTCAGCATATAGAAATAGCTCTTTTAGTTAGAACAATATTGTGACTCTGGCTTTTGAGGATTGACTTTTAAATTTATCTACCGACGTGGCTTGTAAAAATCTATAACAGCCAAAATCTGAGTGAAGTTGTTCCATACGTAAGCGCTTAAGTTGTTCGTTTCACGTTATCGTGGTGGAAAAGCGGTAGTAGTCATTGCATTGACTTGAGAAGGAAGCCGCAAAAACCGCTGCTCTTCGTGAAATGGAGATGTTCCCTTAGAGTTCTATTTTTCGGTGATGTCAAGCCTTAGATTTGGCTTATAGTTTCACTTTCGGGTGAAGTGAAACTTCAGCTTAACACTGAAGCGGTCCAAAGAATTTTCTCTAAGTAGGTGGGCAGGATCTTAAAATCAAAGGAATACCGGATACGGTTCAGGGACAGATATTTGAAATGTAGATTACATACGATATTAAGAACGACTTTAAGCACACAATTTCATCAAAATTTCATTCACGTCTGCATTGTGGTATGACTTATTAGTACAAACATGACGAAATTTAGCCATGATAACAACGGTCCTAATTCATCGGACTCTAAGGAAATGTTAGACTATTCACCGCCCTGCCAGTTCGTCCAAATTTATTAGCGCTTCTTGAGCAATTTTTGAAATTTGTGGAAATGGAGCTTTTATGTCATGCATGTCCTGTGGTCTTAATTTGGCAACTATTACAGATGGCAGAGCTGCTAAATATAAAGTGACTGTTCTTAATAAAATCTTAGGCTCTGAGTCACTGCATTACACATTTTCTAAAGATCACGGAATACCATTTAATCTTGAAAACGCTTCCAATTTTAAGTGTATCTACCCTACAAAAAATTACCAATACCCCATCACTAAATCACCTGACCAGCTCACCTCCACCACTGTCAGGTGTACGTTCCACCGATGGGGCGTTTGCTTTCCACGAAACACCCATTCACTGGAATGACTCTGCGCACTGCGACAACTTTTCTGGCCCTTTCAACCGGTTCCATGCCAATAGCAAAATGTAAACACTACCACCAACACTTTTCCGTATTTTTTTTTTTCTGTTGGTTGTTGTTTCTATTTTTTGTGTCTTTTCCTTCGTTTCCTTTCACATTTGCTCCTTTGGCGCATAGGCAGACAAAAATGGCGACGGCTGCCGCAAGGTGTGAGGATTTCAATAGACCAGCCGTTCAAAAGATACAGGAACTATAATATTGTACTTCACTCCAGCTCTATGGCGTTCTTCTTGCATTCGCATTTAAAATTTAAATTTCATTCTCCAAAAAGGATAAGAGAAGAAAAAATAAAATCAAAAAGAAATAACTTTTCGTAAAATCAAAAGTCCTTTCGACCACCATTGACTGCGAAAGAGATTTCAAAAAGCAAAGGACTTCAAAAGGTTTTAGAGTTTGCACTTTTTTTTTTTTAAATTTTTTTCTTTTCATCGTGTAACCCCAATTGCGGACCCTTATTTTCCGTGGCCAGTTCCCTTAAAGCTCTTCCTCATTTTAAAGTTCCGTTTTTACGACATAAATGTGCTAGCTTCTGGAATAATAATTCGAAAAACGCAGAGATACGAATATGTAACGCGCGACTAAGACTATATGTAGTGTGCGACTGGGGTTGAAAAATTGTAAAAATGTTTGCGTTAACAGTGTTACAGTGTTGATTTGTCAATAAAATTACTTAATTGATTGGAAAATAATTCTCCAGATGATCTAACTATATGGTACCTGAGCGAGTGATTTCCTATCGTTAAGTGTGTCTCTGAATAATTGATCCTAAAGGCTGAAGGAAATAATCGAACGCGTTGGCTAATGTTTTGTGTTGTTTTCTATATATTATGACTGGAAAAACTGTTTTGGTTTTTTTTTTTTCATGTTTCCTGTTTTCAAATTCAATGTTAGGTGTGATTTGAAATTTATGCGAATTAGTGCAAATAAAGTGGAAACCTTTGATTAAAGTTGACAGAGGCATCCGTCGGATTGTAGACATAGAATGAACACAGACTTTAGATAAATGTAGTGAAACTTTCATTATAACCGAATGTCTCGTAGTGATATATGGTAGACTTAATGTCTATAACATCAGCATTTGATACCTACATTTGGTTCCTAATTTTGCATTTTCAAGCCGCGAAAGGCTTTTTCAATTCACAATCAACTGCATTGCTGCTGCTACAATAGTTGGTGCCTATTCCAGCAATGGATCATTTTGAATTGCTTAGTTCAGGTTTCACCATATTATTTCGCCTCTAAGGAGACTTTTCCTAAAATATAGCGGTGAGGTCCCTTAAGAAACCTTCACTAATCGTCCAGAGCTTCAATGGCTTTCATTTCCATATTTCCACAAAAAATGCCAAAGTTATGATGTCCAAGTACTATAGATTTCGATCGGAGATTATCTAATCATTAAATGAGTATCTACAGCCCGGAAGATTTTGTGTTAAGTTTGCGAGTTCGTGGTTTGCACCTCATAGGTCTGTTTAGGCTCGTTGTGATGGACAGTGGTTGATAATTTTGGTTTTAGCTTTCTGTTACGCGTTGGTTTTCGTTCAGTCCTTGAGCAGGTATAAGCAATCTTGTCGCGGGAATCTGAAAAGAGTTGTAACTGAAACAGCAGATAGATCTGAGAGGTCGTGGAAGTAGTAACTAACGAGATTTCTCTGTCGGAGGCTAGCACATTGGCACAGAAAGTGGACAGTATCCGCCCGTGAACCTTTGCAGTGGTTGTCCTCGGTAGGGCACAGATTTATTGCATGCGCCCTCAAAAGATCATGACTTGTGAGTAGTCTAACAAGCGTAGATAGTTCAGCTCTTCTTTTCAAGAGAATCCTACTTGTTCTGGATTTGCTGAGTTCCAGCTTTATAGGTTGGATGGCATTTCCACTTTTTATTGGCTTTAATTTGAATCGTTTGCTCCACTTACATTCTTAGAGTGCAGAGCAAAGGTTTGATACTTTGGAGCAAACTCGTCAGCATGTTCATTGCCTGCCAATCCTTTGCAGGGATGGCCTTAGTATGGTAATATCCTGGTTTCACATTTCCTTTATTGTCGCAAGTCCGGTGGCTTCTGTTACACCCAGTATCTCAGCCTGACAGACGCTGCTGTAATCCGGCAGGCGACCATACTTGAGCCATCCGTTTAAATCGATATCGAGTTTTCTACCATTTGGTTCCTTTCCCATGCCTCTCTGATTGAGAAAATGAAGGCGAATTGTATTTCAAAGTCATGGTGGGATATTATTGTACATAGTCCGTATTGAAGAATAAACCCATTTCACTTGCACGGGTTCAGGCCATTAAGCTGGCTCAGTCTTACAGCACTTTTCGCTGCCGATTTATGGATGCAGAGATCTATGGGCAATAGGCCAAGTATAGTTTCAATTCCCACCGTTGACGTCGTTCAGATAGCATGAGTTATGAGTTATGACAATAACTTAAGGTTGTCACTAACTTAAGACTGCTGGTTTTATTCGTGGATTGTCATTTAACTAAGCTATCGTCGGTTAAGATAGGTCTGGCGACACACATGTACATATATAGGATAATCTTGAGATTAGATAGCCATCTTCTCCATCTTGTTTTGTTTTACCTTTAAACGTTCTTCGTTTTGTTATGTTTAAGACCTAGGATAGGAGAGGGTTTAAGGGAGGGTCTAATTGTTGATTCACAGCGTACAATTTTGGCCTATTCGCCGAGGATTCTAAAGGGATGATTAAGAATTTAATTTCGAAGAGCTAATTTTTGATTTAAATCTTCTTTTAAGGCAAATGGGTCTTCCTGAGATTGAGTACTCTCTCATTGTCTTTGATTTCAAGATATCCACTCTGACATTCATTCTAGTGGTCTTGAACCTGGAGACTGAAGCTTCTAGAGGAATGTTGCCAAATACGTATACGTCTATGTGCTCGACCCAATGTAATAGACGACTTTAAACTTTCAAAGGGTAAGCCTTTTCTCTATCTATTTTTGGGTGTCTGTCGTAGAATTAAGACTTAACAGCCTTGAATTTGTCTCTGTCAGTAGAGATAATTTGCAATAGAGAACTGATCCTTCTTGACTGGTTGACGATATGAAATCCGTTGTGATTTCGTTCATTTCGAGGTCAGATCGTTTTCCCTAAGGTAATGAAGGTATCTATGAGGGCAAGCTCTAAACGAGTCAATAAAGTCTGGCTGTCATGCAGTCAGACGCAGTAAAAAAGGTTCAGATAATTCATTCCCAAAATGCACATGACATCGCATATTTTAAAACAATGCAGATGGATACATTTTGCGGGATCTCCACTAGATCCCGAAATTGATTGATTTTAGCCCACGGCCGCGTTACTCTTTAATTATTTTCCGGAATCACATCGTCATTGACCTTTACCTGTGCGTTCGTCACTAGACTTCTTCGAACCGAGTAGCTTGATTTATTGTTTGTAGAACATCCCGATTCCCTTCGATCGCGGATCTCTTCCATATCCTCGTACTGGAAGATTGCCCTCGTTTCTATTTAGGGTCTGATTCTTCCACATTTCTCGTTTTCTTTGCTCCTTTCATTCTGCCCAACAGTGACTTTATACACTCATACATCCTTCAAAAGGGATACCTTTAAAGCCTTGCTGCCATTTTTGACTTTCATGTTCAGCATTGTTAGACAAATAATTCAAAATCAAATAGATTTACATCAAAGGCACACTCTCTTCTTCTTCTTTTATTAATAGTTGAAATTGCTACATATTTTTGTAGCAAATATATATTGCTACTGTGCTCCTTGCGGGGTTGGCTAAATTTGTTAAATTTGAAAGCATTCCACTAGCCGCTTTATGGTTGGTATGGCCAATAATTCGCTAATATTGCTACATTTGAGTAATACTGTCACAAAATACTGCAGAGTTTTTGCTCAACTACGTATAACCACCGTCCATTGGCTATGTATCCAACATTTTGTGGTTAACGATAGAACCTAAGTACCACGTAACATTTGAATCTATCCAATTCTGGTACTATGACTCCTTGGAAATAGATGTATGTAGTTGGGTTTGCGGTTCGGAAGAAACCCAATGCAAATATTCGGGTTTAGTACAAGGTGGGGCAAAAGTAAGGTGATAATGTGAATTGGCTGCCATTTTGTTAGAAATAAAAAAAAATCCATTCTCTTTGCACGAAAAGTTTACCCAAAGATGAGAAATTTATGACATTGAGTTAAGTGCCGCCGGCGTCAACAAAAAAAAAAAAAGCGGGCCAATCACTTTTTCATCACCAATGCCAAACCAAACAGTCACTTTGAGGGAATGCAGTGGCTCTTAATGCATTTCTCCGTGCTCCAAAAATACAAATTTTGTTTATTCAAATAAACGCTGAAATGGAAATGGGCTCATCTTCTTCTTGAACCAGGCTTAACTGAGCATAGGAGTAAGTTAACCTCACTTTACAGGCAGCAATTAGTGAATGGTTTGCATTTTATAAGGGAACATCTTCAGATCGTACACCAAAATTCGAAGCAATGAATATCTGATGAAGCCAAACTGTGTGCATCGTTTTCTCGTCGATGATTGTGGACTATTTTGGACGTCTGTAGACAAATTGGTCAAATAAGCAGTATAAAAAATTCTGCGTTCTTCAGATGTGTACCGCTCAATTGCTTGTTGTCGTAAATGTCAAGGCACAATGGCACTTGATGTCATTTGCAATAATTATGGCACATTCACATTACTCGTATGACATTACTTTTGCCCATCTTATACAATCGATTCATAACCCTTAATCGTCTAGCGCCTTTATGCAATTTTTAAGAGCAGAAAAGCTACCATAGCATTGATTATAGAAACGATATCATCGACGAAAAGGAATCGTCCTGAATGAGTCAAACTGCAATCAAATTGAAGTTCAATCCGATATCCAGATTATAGAGATCATAATCGAGTAATTAAACTTCAATATTCGTAGTGTTGTGGATAAATTTCATACCACATACACCCTATATGACGGAAAACTAACAAAACTTCAATATAGTGGGCTTATAAGGGGTGATTCATCGCAAGGTTTGATTTATAACATAAAATAAAACATAAAAATTTAAAAATAAATTTATATTTTTTATTACTGGTTAAAAAAAACAATTTATGGCATTTATTTCCTGAAAACAATATCATTTAAATATTGGCCACGATTGCGTTTAAGGTGGTCCACTCGGAAGGTCCAATCTTAGGCTACTCGTTCGAGCATAGCGAATGGTATCTCGCGGATAACACCAGTAAAGTTGGCTCCCAAAGCATCAATGGCAGCTAGCTCATTCCTGAAGACCAGAGACTTTACATATCCTCAGAGAAAATAGTCCAAAGGTGTGATCTAGGCGGATAATTTACCATAGCAAAACGTGAAATTGAGTGCCCACCAAAATGATTTCTTAACAAGTCCATTGTTTCACGCGCTGTATGGCTCATAGTGCCGTCTTGTTGACATCAGAGCTCACCGAGATCATATGCTTGAATTTCAGGAAGCACATAATCCGTTAACATGGAACGATAACGGTTACCATTGACGGGAACATTCTGGTTTGCCTCATTTTTGAAGAAATATGGTCCAATGATTCCACCAGCCCATAAACCACACCATACCGTTGGTTTAAATAGATGTAATGGTAGCTCTTGGTACTCTTCGGGTTGCTCATCAGCCCAAATACATAAATTTTGTTGATTAACATATCCATTGATCCAAAAATGGGCTTATCACTGAACAAAATTTTACGATAAAACACCGGATTTTCATTGAGTTTTTCCAGACCCCATTCACTGAAAATATGAAGCAAATTCAAGTCGCCTGGTTCCAATTCTTGCATAAGTTGAATTTTGTACGCTTTTAGGCGTACAAAAAAATACATAAAATACGCCAAGTTGTCGTATACGCCAAGTTGTCGAATACGCCAAGTCAAACTGACGAGAACGACGACGAATCGATTCGTCACATTCTTCTCGTGCACTCTCAGCTACAGCTGCTATAATCTCTTCACTACGTGCTGGATGTGGTCTAACCGGTCGAGTATCATCCACTAATGTAAACTGGGACTCACATTTGTGAATGGTATTGGCAATACACGAAAAACTTTTCTTACAGAACGCTGATTTTCGTAACACAGCTGAAAAATTTGGAGAAATTATTGTGATGTGAGTCTTTTCATGATGACTTGCCAAACGATACTGAACAAAAATGACAAAGCAGTTTGATAGCTATATATTGACAAGCCTATTAACAAATCAAACCTCACGATGAGTCACCCTATAGAAGAAACTGCAGTCGCTACAGTCAATTCTACACCATCATCATTTGATCTTTGTCGGTCCACTTTGCGGAAAGATTTCGGCTTATATCTGTATCTGTAATCCAGCTGCTGCAATAAAAAGGCCACAGAACCAAGGTTTGCGACGGGAGTTAGTGAATTGGGCTTTTGTACCATATGGCTGGAATCTGAGTCAGGGATTGAATATTTAAAGTAGAGGATACTGGGTTATAAGTGGCGGACAACAGATCATATGTGAAAATTTAAAAAAAAGGTTTGACACAGAACAGAAACCTTGGCACATCATAATTTTTTTTATATTTTCTTATTTATTCTCAAAGATATACAAATTCACAAATAAGCGAATTATTAAAAAACTTTTAAAAAAAACTTTTCAAATCTTTAATTCTAATACAATACAACATACTGTCTACAACTAGTGTGAGACTGAGTATGTCGAAGTCTGGTGAGCTGATCTTGTATACGAGTACTCTGGATAAGATAAGAAGGTCGAGGGCTGATATTACTTTCGGGTATGTTTGTTTGTTGCCGATAAGATGGCCGAAAGATAATATCACTTTTGGATTGGGTTGTTCTGATCGCAACGTGTCGTTATCGAGAACCTGACTACAGGATGTTTGCAGGATGTGTGTTTGTTGATAACTGCTTCGTGTTACCTTACATATGTTGATACATATGACAGAGAGGTTGTGCCGGCGTAGGATTTATAACATTTGGACTAGCTGATTTTTGAATGCTCAAATCTTGAAGCACGCTACGAGGGAGAGTCGACGATCTTTGGTGTAGTCGGAGACATGACATAATCTGAAAGCGTTGGGTTTGACCGTCAAATAAATCTATTAAGCTTTAAAAAACATGACATGAAGGAAAGTCCCTACTTTTTTTTTTAGTTAGGAGCAGATTTGAGCTACTGTGTAACACCAGCATTATTGTTAAAGATTAATTTGTTGATAGACGGTTGCTAACCCAAGCACGAATTAGGGCAGGAGGTTGAGGTTTAATGTAAAAGAAAAGAAATCCTGATAAAACAGGAAAACGTCCTAAAGAAGAGTTCCAAAAACTACTATCTACCGGTGTTAGAAATTTGCTTTTCGAAGTGAGAAGTACGAAAACTTTTAAGCAGAATCTAACTAATTGAGTGCATAACTAAGTTTTAAGTCAATAGATGGCTCCAGCTGTAATTGCTGCTCGATTTTGACATATCTAAAATGTCATGAACCAAGCTTAGACAAATGGTAAACAAACTGTTTGGACATATTACATGCTGACTGACTCGAACTGCAACCAATTTCAGACTGCTATAATTTCCAAACCGTTGATTTCTGTGAGCTCAAATTTTGACACATAACAGATAATTTTATTATTTACAAACCTTTCAAACGATTTGCGTCTCAGTTGTGTTGAAACATTTTTATTTTGGCTGGAAAACCACAAGTAGCTATCGTTAGAGCCCTCCAGCACCTCAACGTAAATAAATCTTTTGTATCTCGAACCATAACTCGTTACCGTGATACTGTCAGCGTTGCAAAATTTCATGGAGGTGGTCATAAAAACCAGCAACATCGGCAGAAATGGTTCGGAAAGTGAAGGCTCGAATTGAGCGAAATCCGCGTCAAAGTGGAAGAAAAATGGCTCGTGAGTTCAACATATCGTTGGAACGGACGCAACACATACTGAAAAATGAGCTTGGGCTCAAGCCATTGAAGTTCCAAAAAACACACGATCTTACACCGCAACAGAAAAAAGTTAGAGTTGAAAGAGCGAAGGAGTTGCTACCCTTGCACGAAAGTGGTGAGTTGCCGAATTTGGTTTTTTCCGATGAGTCACCATTTGTTATCGAGCAATATGTCAACAAACAAAATGACCGAGTTTACTTGCCAGAGAGGTCCTTCGAAAATTTACACCTTCGGACGGCCACCAGAAAGCAGGCAGCACCGATGGTGATGGTTTGGTCCGCCATAACCGCCGACGGTCGCTCTCCGCTCGTATTTTTGAGACGCGGCGTCAAAATTAATGCTATCGTATACCGTGAAACTGTCTTGGAGGCAGTATTGAAGCCTTGGGCAAATAATTATTTCGGTCAGAGACCGTGGGCATTTCAACAAGACTCGGCACATTCTCACAAAGCACGCGTCAACCAAGATTGGTTAGAAAACAATGTTCCACACTTCATTTCTTCGACACAATGGATTGCAAATTCTCCGGATGCAAATCCGTTGGATTTCTCTGTCTGGGGTATTTTGAAGGCGAAGGTTGGCACTAAAAAATACCAAAGTTTGGACCACCTCAACTAGCACTTCGCCAGGAATGAGCCAAAATACCGCAGAGCCACTTACGTGCAGCGTGCGATGCTTTCTTCGGCCGTCTCAAGGCCATTATTCGCGCCAAAGGTAGACATATTGAAAAAAAATTGATAAACTTTGAAAATTGATGTATTTTCCAACATTTTTTGCTTTGGCACAACAAAATTTATCAAAAAATAAAAAAAATTTTAGCATTTTAAAAAGTTGCAGTTCGAGTCAGTCACCCTGTAATGATTTTGTTTTGGCGTCATTTACTTTTAGTTGTGTGAAAATGTTTGATTTTGTGCCAAACAATCGTCATTTGCGGGAAGTGTTGATTTTATTCTTTCATTCGAAGAAAGCGGCGGCTGAAGGGCATTGAGAACTCCAAAAATTTTAGCGAAATGTTACTCTAAGTGAAACAACGTGCCGCAATTGGTTCCGTCGCTTCAAAAACGATGATGTCGATGTGATTCTGACGATTAATTGTCGATGAGGATCTGTGCCCAATTCAATAAGAGCTTGATTCAGCATTAGAAGTTATCCGCCAAGCCATTTCCAAGCGATTGCATGCATTGGGAATGATTTAAAAAGAAGGAACTTGGGTTCCTTATGATTTGAAGCCAAGGAACGTCAGTCGTCGTTCTTTCGTCTGTGAACAACCACTCCAGCGGCAAAAAAGGATGGGTTTTCTTCATCGTATCGTGACGGGTGATGGCAAATGGATTCAGTACAGCAACTCAAAGAGAAGCAAGTCATGGGGACTGCCCGGTCATGCTTCTACGTTGTCTGCTCGGCCGAATATTCACCCTGCGAACTGTTGAAACTCAACGAAACCATCACTGCGTTTTCAATTGATGTGATCGAGCAGCACTGCGCGAAAAACGGCCACAATACGACCAGAGGCACGAAAAAGTGATTCTACAGCATGACAATGCTCGGCCTCACGTTGCCAAACCAGTTAAAATCTACTTGGAAATGCTCAAATGCAGTTCCGCTCTTATGTAGACATCAAAAAATGGTTTTTATCGTGGATAACCTCAAAAGATTAACACTTTTATTGTAACGATAATCAAGTTCTGCCAAAAACATGGGTAAAAGTTGTACCTTGCGATGGGCAATACTTTAAATGATTTATTTGTAAACATTTTTTCACAATAAGGTTGCATTTTCATCAACTATAATTAAGTTGCGCATCGAATACATGAATTTATTAATGCCAACTTCAAATGAAGGTGTATATGGAAATGTTCTTGCCATTATTGTAGTACGCAAACTGTTTTCCATTTTCAGCAAACTTGCGCTTGTCCAAGTTATTGATCTTCATGTTGCAGGTGTAACTTAGATGCTCTGCAAGCTAACTAATAACATTTAATTATTCCTTAATGTTTCGAGTTCTCATTGATTGTTAGAAGATACGAAAAGGGTTCGGAAGTAGTTTGACTCAGTTATGACCACTAATTACTTACTCTCTCATAGCCAATGTAATAATTTCGTTTGCTTATATTTGTTTTCTTAATTTTGCAATATACCTTTTTTACTTTATTTTAATTTTAACAATAATTTACGCAATTATTTACCTTATTTTAAATATACAAGGTATGTTCAAAAAGTAAGGTGACTTTATATTATTATGAAAAAATATTTATTTATTCATCAACAATAATGTTGTCCCCTCAGTCCCCTCAGATAAAATACACTTATGCCAACGCTTTTTCCAATCCTCAAAGCTCTTCTCATTTAAGCGTTTTTTTGTTATAGACTTGAGCTTTTCCAGCGATACCGTTTTTAATTCCTCAATCATTGCAAATCTCCGTCCTTCCATAGGTCTCTTCAGTTTTGGGAGCAGGAAAAAATCACATGGGTCCAAATCCAGTGAATATGGTAGCTGAGGCATGATTGTCGTGTTGTTTTTGGTTAAAAAAAAAAATCCTCACAAGCAACTATGAATGAGCAGGTGCAAAAGCCATGAATTGTTTTTCCACGGACGTTTTTTTCGTATTGCAAACGGGGCATAACTTCTAGATAATACTCCTTATTGACCGTACGACCTTGAGGTAAAAACTTCGATTCTTGTGATCAAAACATTGACATTTGATCGAACTTGGCGTACTTTTTCAGTCTTGGCTTTCCTGGGTGTTTCTATTGGGACGAATGGGCCTTGATTTCGACGTTGTAACCAGATACGACCCTTTTAAGCAAATCAGAATCATCATTGACGTCATTCAAGAGATCTTGAATGATGCTCATGCGACGGTTCTTCTGATCAAAATTATTAAGTCTCGGAACAAACTTCGCTGACACACGTCTCATGTCCAAAACATCCTAAAAAATTGCATGACACGAAGCAACAGATATGCCAACATCATATGGTAATTCGACGATTTTCCAAAACAATTTTCTTTACAGTTATCATCTTATGTTGATGCGCTGGGGCGTCCAGAACTAGGTTCGTCATTGGCATCTTCTGCTATATACTTGAAACTGTGAACATTTGGTTGGAACATGTGTACCAACACAGCAAAAATAAAAATCTATAATCGAATGTACTTTGCCTGAGAAATTTCTAAAGTCACCTTACTTTTTGAACACATCCACCATTGCGTTTCATGTTGATAAAAATGACTTTAAATTTATTCTTAAGTACCGTTAATTCACATTGTTAACAAGCAATAAATACAATGCTAACGATTTGCTTAGATTTCGTCTTGATTAGATTTCACGCTTACCGTTCTTTTTTCTACAACGAGGTTAGTCAGTGTGTGTTATCCTTTTTTTAGTTTTTGTTCATCGTTTGCACAGCAGCGTGCATTTTTGCGATTTTTTTCAGTAAATAAGGGATACGACACCTCAGGAGGCAACGCAAGCTGTAGCACTTCTTCAAGCAGGCTTTGCGCAACGAAGACTTTAAATCAGCAGATCTTCGGTGCAACGAGTTTACAGAAGATACCTAGAGACTGGAGCATTCGATCGACGTCCAGACCTAGGTTTACATCAGCAGCAGATGATTGTTATATTAAGTTACTTTTCCGCGAAATTGCCGCCTCAATGCAGTTCGAGTCCAACAAAGTCTGCTTGACAAACACCAAGTGTTCATAAGTTCAAATACCGTCAGAAGGAGACCTTCTGAGCAGAATCTGACTCCAAAGAGAGTTGCGACAGACCCAGCATTAACGTTAGCAGACCGTCGAGAACGGCTTGGATTTACTCAAGAGCATAGTGATTGGACGTTAGAGCAGTGGGGTAATGTACTCTTTCTGATGAGATCATGGTGAGTCTACATGGAAGTGATCGAAGTCAGAGAGTATATCGTCGCGTTGGTGAATATAATATTCAATGCTGCATCGTGGAAACTGTTGCTTATGGTAGAGGATCCGTAATGGCCTTTGGCGGCATCCCCATAACCGCACATACAGCTTTAGTTTTCATCGAACCGACGTGCGGTACACATGTATTGACTTCTAATCGCTAAATTAC
The DNA here is from genome assembly GCA_907269105.1 of Volucella inanis. Classification (NCBI taxonomy): domain Eukaryota; kingdom Metazoa; phylum Arthropoda; class Insecta; order Diptera; family Syrphidae; genus Volucella; species Volucella inanis. The sequence goes on from OU026155.1 coordinate 71,242,516, forward strand.
TGAAATCCTCACAGACCATATGGTACCTTACGCAGGATATATCGGGCAGGATATGCAGTTAATGCATGATAATGAACATGTTGTTCATATGGTGGCCCAGTATCTACGCCACGTCGGCATTCGTACAATGGATTGGCCAGCTCGAAGTCCAGACTTGAATCCGATAGAACGCTTATGGGATAAACTGAGACGTTGGAATCGAGCTCGGGTACCTGCTCGATAACTCGATAGCTTATGAGTATCACTTATGAATTTCTTTGATGCAGGCTGCGTATTTTACAAAGCATATCTTGCGGTTTTTTCACGTATTTGTCCTGTGGTGACATGCAATCGAGGCCGTCTATGAGTCCAAAAATTGATGCACTGTAGCCAGACTGGTCCATGTTGTATTTGCTTTGATTTTAATTGCTGAAGCATTCCAATTGAGAGTAGTTTCTGGGCGTCTGGTATTGTCCTGATACTGCTTGTACTGATTATGCCAGAAATTTTATGAGTCGTGATTTGACACGTAGGCAGAGTGAACGGCAGCTGAATGGTGAGCCCATTGGTTGGATTGAAATGCAGCGGCACTCTGTGGTGACATTGGTGTGATGAGCGGGGATTGCTGGCACAAGCGTATTGGCTAGCATGACAAGACTTCCAGGACCGATATCGAAAACGGAACTGTTTTTCATTTTCACCGTTAGAACCACCTGATGATGTGTATCGACCACCTCCACCGCCATCGCTACCACTAACATCACCCATATGCTTTCTTAAAGACTATGCTTACATAACTAACTGAAGTATGGGAAGAATTGGTGAATAATTACGTTCAGTGGTTCAGTGACTTGCAAGCTGAGTTAACCTTATTGCCACCCATGCTGCCTGTGGAATGGTGGGACAAGTGAGAATACGAATGTGGTTTCATAGATTGGCCTACAGGTGCAGCCGAAGGCGTTGAATTATTCGACACATTGTTATTATTGTTGCCATTGTCGAATAATGTCGATTATTAGCATTTTCACTATTATTATTGCTACTCGATTAATAGAGATATTCGAAGAGGTTGATTGATATTGCTCTTGTAATTGTTATCGACACTTTGCTCGATGATTTTTAAGCCAAAGTTGTATTCTGGATTCTGTTAGATTAATTTTTAAAGCAACTACTTCTCTCATAAAAATGTCGGTGTATCGTGTTATGCCAAACAGTTCCTTCAGCACATATAACTTTGTTCATGTTTGCGAGTGTTAACACCCCACATAACTTGGGACAACTCAACAGCTTTTAAACCATGAGGGAACCCAAAAGGTCCAAGAGATGGCATCGGAATACCCGATGGTCCATATGGAACCGTCTGATGTAGATGCGGCCCACAATTACTATGCGAATGGGGCACCAAGTCTCCCGATTTTAAAAAAACCCGCCACCATGTGGGATTTCGTTAATGGAGCGCCACTGTAACCGAGTTTATTTTTCTATTTTATCTGTCTCCGTCGACCCATAGACGACATTTTCGCATTTCGAAAATGGGATCATGTAACTTTTGGGACACAATATTATTATTCAACTGGTTTCACACTTGCAAAAGAGCACAATTCTAGCAGACAACAACTTTCCAATCAACGACGATTGATTGATTATTTATAAATAGTTTCCCTATATTGCGAACTATATTGCGGAGAACCGGTGGAGGAAGCGACGCATATTCATCTGCAGCAACAGCCAAGCTGCACTTAGAGCCTTGCTGAACCCTCTTACGACTTCCAAGCTAGTTTAAGAATGCAAAAGATCAGTCGGAAGGCTAAATTCAATGACCCTTGTCTTGGTCCCAGGTCACAATGCGATTACGGTAAATGAAATCGCCGAGGAACTTGCCAGACACGGTTCAGAGTATAGTTTTTTCAGGACCCGAACCTACGAATATTTTCTGACGTCTCTAGGAAGTCGGCGGCCTTTCTGCCTTCTATCAGCAGGAAAGACTGCAGGTTGCTTACTGGCGTCTTGACGGGACATTACACTTATGAAAAGCTCTTAAATGACGCAACATCACTTACTGCGAAGTGATGACGACACTGCCGAGCACAATCTCTGAGAATGTCTGGCTTACGCTCGCTCGGCTCTGACGTGGTGGATGCTGGTACTGTAGATACCTTATTACTGAAGAGCTCACTCATCTTTCTTCGTAAGATTAAAAGATATCATTAAAAGAAACTTTACTGGGAGTACTATGGACTAGTTCTTTGTCTGAGCGCTATGTTCCGACATTAAGAAACAAAAAAAATTAAAAATAGGGTTACAAACTGTCTAATATTTTTATAGTGAATGTGACTCTCTGGAAATTAACGAGGAGGTACTGTACAAAATATACTCGAGACTTATTACAATTCCGCTCAGTATTTCATATTAATATCTAACCAGACTTCGTACCACCAAATCCGTAATGATTCCAACTTATTCTAGGATTTTGAAAAATGTTTGTGAAAAATGGCTAGAAAACGATAATTAGAGTTAATTCGGAAAAATATCTCAGAAGCTTTCAGAAAGGAAATCCAAACATAACTGGTGAACTATAGAACAATATGAAGAAATAGCCAAGTTATCGCTTAGTCATCTTAAATTTATAATGAGCTGTCAAAATCTATAGACATTTTCGACGAATTCAGATAAAATGTAGACTGCTTATACAACCACTATCTATGTTAATTTGGATCAAGACAAAACTTTACAATTTTATTTAGACGCTGAAATACAAATTTGGAGCCACTTGTGGAACTGCCACCAACATCTGTGACATTTTCATATTCATGGAGTATACCATATATTCAGGCAAGGGAAGTTAAATCTCACTCACAAACTCCAGTTACGTTGGTAGGAGCAATCAAAAGTCTTGGCTCGTTATTTCTTAAAATAGTACTGTCGCTGGCAAAAGGAAACGAAATCTTCCATTACATTGAAACGAAACAAATTTAGAACACCATGAAGTTCAATTTAATATCCACAATCCGATCAACAGAAAATATTAACTTAAATATCAATAGCTTTACCACTCAGATTTTACAGATTTTTGTGACGTCCTTATAGTACATTCATACTCGAACACTTTCATGGATTACAAATTTTCTTATAAAATAAGAACGTGCGCTATTTTGTAGGTATTTTATCGTCCGTCACCATTCTTTTCTTGTACCGCTGTGATCTGAGACTTCCATCTCTTCGTTTTCTTTCAAATTTGACTGTCCTTTGTAAGTACAATGTCATATACGTCTTCTACAGGTCTAACATCATAATCGAGCTCTCGTCTTTTGTACTGATTCTATGGAAAGTTATTTGATAAAAAGGAAGCCTCGATGACGATTGAGTGGGTAACTACCAACTACATAGCATGGATTAAACTAGTAATGCAACTACATGAGTAAGTTCTTAAATATGCGGGCTGAATTTCCAGAATTCAACATTGGATAAGTAACACCGCTGACCTGCTAATCTCTTTTAGGGCTTCTTTAACAAATGGGAGTCAGAACCAGCTGTCAGAGTTTTTAGTATCAGAAGAACTCAAATTGTCAGCACTTACTTACAAAGGGTCTTATCAACGCCCCGGGAATGTAGAAATGTACGAGTAGGTATACATTATTGGGAAACAACTGAAAATCTTTGATATGAACGATAGATGTCGCATGTAACTCGAAAAATGAAAGCGATTTTCAGTAAAGCACGTGCAATTTTAGGTCCTTTAACAGACTACGTGCAGTCTGACAACCATACAAAGAATTGCACGAGTATCCCTGTATCCTCATATTGAAATCGTTATTACGGGCTTCAATATATGATATACAATTCTGGGTGGCTTCGACATGCAAACAACTTGAACCAGCTTGTATATAAGGCCAAGTATATAGCAGACGTTGATAATCATACCGCCAACACCGTGGACTCGTTTTTACACTGTACACTATTGATGTGCTCTCCAATCTACATAGACTCATGTCAGCTAATTGTTAGCATAACAACCACACAATTGGAAACAATATTCTTAAAAGAACCATATGGCAATGCGGACTTAACACTTTCTTTAGGAATTTTAAGTGATTTGATGTGAATGATTCCTGGATAACGACGTGGATGCCGCTGCCGATAAGATCACAGACACTATTCTCTTTGATATGAAATCTTTTATCCCTCATCAGATAAAAAATATCAAACCAAAAGAAAAAAACCGGTACGATTCGAGCTGTGACTCTTTACAGGATTAGAGAAATGTTTTTTCTATCCTACAATACCGAATCTAAAAAGCAAAACCGAAAACGAATCAGCAATGACTACAACGTCTGTCTTAAGCTTTTGAAACTTCAATACGACCAAAACTGACGCAAAAAATACTACAATGTCCCAAGAGGGTTGTTCAACAAAAACTTTAAAAATTCTGCCTCATCCTCCACCACAACGCTCTTTTATGATGACATTCCAGCTATCGACAATTTGCTGGAGGTATAAAAGCAAATTGATTTGCAAGACAATTATTTAGTAATACTTCACAAATAAAAATTAATATGTAGGTCACAAACTTAGTTTTACATTGATATAGTTGCAAGTATCACCGTGGTATCGGCTCTTCCAAGTGTTCATCAGTCTGGCGAAAGCAACATAGTTGCACTTGATATGATATTTCTAAGGCATTTGGCAAAGTTCGACTCTTTTGTCGAAAGTATCAACAATCTTCTGGCCCTTAGTCCCATTAATTGGGTTCGGCGCTTCTTATCATAAGCCTCCAAGATCTTCTGTTCTGAATTCTTAAATAAGATACATTTCGGTTCTCATGTCCTTATTAATAGTGCTGATTCACGTCGCCTTCCGTCTTTTTGGTCCATCTTCTAAATCCATTGCTGTTCACACGATATGGTGTCTATTTCTGCCCATCACATGCCCATACCAATGTAGCCTCGTTTCCTTAATAAATTTGACGTAATCGTCACGCACTTTATCCTTAAGGGTTACGCAGGCTGACCATCATAGCCAGTTGTACAACTGTCTTGTAGATTCTTCCCTTCAATTTCAGGGGCATTCGTCTATCGCATAACACACCAGACATCGACCTCCATTTAAGCCATTCGACTTTAATCTGATGGGCCACGTCATCATCTGGTTTGTCGTCATTCCGAATGATCGAATGAACCATAATACGGTTGTAATTGCCTCATCTCTTATTTTTACGGCATTTGCATCACAGAAGCGGAGGCTTAAATATTCAGTTTTTGGAATACATATTAGCAAACCATTCGAATTGAGTTGCCTTTCCAATTCGTAAATGCCTTCGCCAATGAGTACAATGTCATTTGCATAAAATATAGTCAACGGTATTGGTTGCTGAATGCATTTTGTTATGAAGTTTATAACCAGATTACAGAGTCTTGACGCAGAACCTGATGTACGACTAAGAATGTTGTCGATATTCCTGATGTACTCTTGATTTTTCTATGGCAATTGGTGTAAACGTCGTTGATAACGTTAGCGTATTCTTCTGGTGTATAGTGTTTTTCTTAGCGATTGCCACACGAATGCTTTGGTACTGCTTCCTTACTCGGAACTTGGTTCGGATAGCGTCAACAGTAGTGCTATCTGATACAAAACCACATTGATTTTTCGCTAGAGTTTTAGTTTTTCTCAGAGCTTTAATCTGTCAGCTGTCTGCTGTCAGTTTTATACCCCGGTAGTTAGAGCAGTGTTGAATGTCGCCTTTATTTTTACGCTTCTCGGAATTTCGCATCGAAGAGAATTCTGTTTAAAATATCCATAAAGAAGCTAACTCAAGCTGCTCCCAGTGGTTTCTAGAGTACAGTTGATATCGCATCTGATCCCACAGCTTTGTCACCTTTAATCTTTTTTAGCCCTATTGCAACTACTTCTTGTGAAATTTTTTGCACAGGGCCCGGTATATACTCATGTTGCTCCATTATATCTCTACGAAATTTGTCATTCATCAGGTTACGGAATATTTTCCCGCCATTTTTCATTGATTTTCAGAGTTGTTAGCATTATTCTCTCTTTAGTCTTCATTTATTATATAGGGTGATTCTTGAAAGTGAACTTAAAATTTTTACCACCAGTTAAAAGAACAATTTATGGCATATACCTTCTGAAAACGATGTCTTATAAATATTAGCCACAACTACATCTGAGCTGCTTCATTCGAAAGTTACAATTTTGGACCACTAGTAGACGAGCATAGCGACTAGTATCTCGTTCCCAAAGCGTCGATCGTAGCTGGCTTATTCCTAAAGACCTAAGACTTTACATATCCCCAGAGAAAATAGTCCAAAGGTGTGATATCGCACGATCTAGGCGGCCAATTTACCGTAGCAAAACGTGAAATTAAGTGCTCACCAAAATGATTTTTCAACAAGTCCATTTTTTCACGCGCTGTATGGCTCGTAGCGCCATCATGTTGAAACCAGAGCTCAGCAAGATCATATGCTTGAATTTCAGGAAGCACATAGTCCGCTAACATGGCGCGATAACGATTACCATTGACGGTAACATTCTGATTTACCTCATTTTTGAAGAATATGGACCAATGATTCCACCAGCCTATAAACCACACCATACCGTTGTTTTTAATGGATGTAATGCTAGCTCTTGCTACTCTTCGGGTTGCTTATCGCCTGGCTTCAATTCTTGTACAAGTTGAATTTTGTACGCTTTTAAGCCAAGATCCTCACGTTAAATACGCCAAGTTATCGAATTCGCCAAGTCAAGCTGCTGAGAACGACAACGAATCAATTCGTCACGTTCTTCTCGTACACTCTCAGCTACAGCTGCTATAGTCTCTTCACTACGTGTTGGATGTGGTCTAACCGGTCGAGTATCATACACTAATGTAAACTGGGACGCAAATTTGCGAATGTTATTGGCAATAGCGGTTTCAGTAGGTCAATTATGCGCACCGTAAGTTCCTCAAATCGCACGAAAAACATTTCTCACAAAACGCTGATTTTCATAATACAGCTGAACAATTTGGAGAAGCTGTTGTGGTGTTAGTCTTTCCATGATAACTTGCCGAACGATACTGAACAAAAATGACAAAGCAGTTTGATAGGAGTCTTGCTTGATGTGTCAAAAAAGCCTATTGCAAATCAAAGCTCACGATGAATCGCAATATATTTAGAGAATTTTCTATCTTTTATTTTGTTGTGGCGGTGCCTTGCTAATTTATATATCACCTTTCCGCCATTATAATTTTCTAAATTTTCATTGAGATCTCTTATTGCATCAGATTTGGCAACTCCCACTGCTTTCTTCGTTTCTCTCTTGGTTCTAATGTAGTTGATGCCCTTAGATTCTTTCTATTTTTTGTATGCTAATTTCTTCCCATTTGTAGCTTCTTAGATACTCTGTTTCCACCACGAAGTCTCTTTTTTGTTCTTAGGTGAACCTTTTGAGACACCAAGATATTATGACCCTCCTCTTCAATAGACTAGAAATTACCTTTTGAGATATTCAATTCAAATTGTCTTGGATAGTTTCAGGTCTGATATTCACAAGACAGTTGCTGGTGTGTCCGAAATATCTGTTCTGTCTCTGACACTCTTTCTAATTTGCATCACTTATAATCCAATATATTCCTTTGCTGACGGAAGTACTTTGTGCTCTTCATTCCGGAATCACGTCCCTGATCATTAAATTCAAATTTCGATATTAAATGGGGAACTAACAGCAGAGTGGAACTTAATACTTCCAAAAGACAATGCAGCCCATCAATCATTATCCATGTATAGCACTTGCATTGTCAAAACCTAAAAACTTTCCATTGGCGATATGTGTGTCAATCTCAACTTACGTTGGAGTGACCACATATTCGACGTTGTCAAAAATACTGCGAAATATCTAAGTTTTCTCAAACGATGCAAGAAATACTTTTCTCCCTACGATCTGCCTTCAATAGATAGAACTCATAGGTGATACTAATATCACTCATATAATGGACACCGTAGAACACCGACGTAATGTCTCGTCTCTGACTCTGTTATATCGATATTTCCATCATCAGTGCTCCACAGAAATTATCTGTAGCATTGCCATGAATGCTCATCAGTACACTGCAAAGCTTTTTATTTCCTAGCTATTATACCCTTCAAACATTTAAAACCAACCTTCACCGGTATCTCTCTTTTTTCTTCCCTGATTTTCCTTCGACCGCGTTGTATGCATGGGTCATTAAATCCCTTGAGTGCGCGCAAAAATAAAACAAAAACTCGAAACTTTTATCTACATTACAGCTTGCAATATGTTATGTACCATATTCCAAGCGAATCAGTGTGTTCCCAGAACGCCATACTTTTAAACTATTCTCGTTTCAACCATGTAGATGTGCTCTTTTTCGTGAATATATGAGGAATAGGCGGTCATATTCTTTTGCCGCACCGGAAGGCTCCAGGCGTGATCACGATTACAACTTCAAGTGGTCCCATTTGGTCCTCGCTATCTATTTCGAAGTTCTCGTAAGTGCATTTTCGCTTAAAAACTGATTTGCATCTTAATAAGCATGCAAGGGTTCCCTAATTCCGATATTTACTTAATACTAGCTTCTTCTTGCCAATTTGTCGTGAATCCTTGAACTCTGCACCTGATGATATTCGTCTACAATTCCTCAAAGCCATCTAAGTCTTAATCCATTCACATGGTTCTGACATGTCCTTCAATTCTTCATGCGAAACCGCGCAAGTCATCTGTATCTACTCATTTACTTATTTTAGAAAGAATTAATTTGGAAAGTTCTTAGAAATCGATGTTATGTCGTTCTCTCATCATGATACTGACAAGTTTCATTAAAACAATGACGTAAGCTTAGTACTTACGGCAATCAGAAAAGACGAGTGTAAATCATTAACAAGGTCCCCACCGTGTAGTATCACTCAGCGACACATTTCCATTCATATTATCTTATGGGTATTGACTTCAGAGATACAAATGGCTTGAAAGGAATAATACCTTCGTCATCTTCCCTAAAAATTCCGTCAACATCACCGACTTCGTATTGGATATTATATTTGGAACACTCCTATCGATTGAAATAAAAAAATACTATTACTCCAAAAATGAATATCTTCGTATCCACATGTGTTCAGATTAACCAAAAAGTACTTATATCAGAACTTAATTAATCAAATCACTCAATACACTAAACATAGGAACCACCCCTAAGTACACAGATATATCTATGACAAGGTAAACAGAGTTAAGTCAACCAATTAGTCGGATACTCCTGCTTACTGATGTTTCTCTCTAGTACTAAGAACAGATACATTGCACCTCAAGGCAAGAAAATGTTTCCACTTTCAGAAAATCAGAAAAGACCCCCAGTTACTCGTATAGTGAAGTACTCGCGCTTGGTTTAACATAAGTGTCCACATGTAGCATATGCAGCCTTAGATAGTATCAAAGAGGCAAACATATGCCCAAAGTCTTTGCAGAAGAGTCCGTCGGAACTCATTTTCCAAAGCCATGACTGCCTGGAAACCAACACTTACACTTTTCGTGCAACTAAAGAAAAAACTCAAAAGTGATCAATCAACCCCCAAATGAATTGTGTCGAATCGTTGTTTTGAAGGGTCACCGTCCAAACTCAAATTGCTTTTTAATGAGCGCGTACCGCAAACTCCAGTAAACCCAACAAAACAGAACTAAAAACATTGATCCATCACCGAAAAAAAAAAACAAAAAAACCTAAATAAAACGAAGGACTCAACCAAAAAATCGACTACAAAAGCATAAAGTCACAAGTATCTGTGTAAGCACATCGACTAATGTCTGCTTAATGATTTGTTTGTACAAATCTCAACGGACGACCAGAGCTACATAAGCATACATACGGGTGTATGTATACTTGTACACGTATATACTCGAGAAGCAATTAATCAATTAATTAAATAATCCCAGCAACAGTAATGACCATTTGGACAGCAGAGCAAGACACTACCTGGACGACAGGTAAAGTGATAGATACTGCCGCAACAAGCAGCAAAAACAGCTAGAATCACAGTTTGCGGCCAACATCCGTCGAGATATGAATTTATGAACTTCCGTTGAAAGAATAAGTTCTTGTGGAGTTGCCTCTTTTGAAGTAGTCTCAAGTGGAGTTGACTGTAAAATAGAAAGGGCCACTACACTCGTAGATATATATCTCAGAAACATGCTGTGAAATAAGGCGCCTCATTCACCTTTTATGAAAGCCGCGATGATGCTTTGATGTGGCTTAGCTGTTTAGCTGTTTAGCTGCTTTGCTGTTACGAATGAAGATGTTTCGAATTATTGTTTTCATATTTTGCTCATCGCTAAGAAAGGAAACGCACGGAATGGAAAACTAGAGCAAGTGAAGTAGAGTGCAGCAGCTCAGGTATTTTAATGATGTCCATTTCAGAGACACGGTGTTGATGGATAAATTCATTACGGAACGGGCTTAACAAATTGTCGAATCCATTCACTGAATGCTGATCATAGATCATTGCTTATAGATGAAGATAAAGTTTTCCATCAATTTGCACTCGGTGGACAGGTTGTGAGGGGAAAATAATTACTGCTCACCATTCAACAACTAACTATCATAGAATGTGTAGACGGTAAAAGCAAAAGTAAAAGTGCGCAGCGTGGTCATTTTTCTTCCACTTTCCATACTGTAGGTATAGATACAAATGTAAGTGGCAACATCGCCGACAATGAATTCAGTGGTACATGTGGAATTTAAACTGAGTTAAATTTTTTTTTTTTTTTTTTTTATGATTCTATGAGCAGACGTGTAAACATCTGAAAGCAAACTCCTCAATAGAGCACTTTAATAGCCACGAGTTGCCCGACATTGCTCGATATACATATACATATATAAAAAAATAGATGTAGATGGATTCTAAGTTCAAGACGAGCCTGAATGATGAGTACCTGGTATACCAAACTTCCAATTTCTTCAGATTATGGATCAGGTCTTTGTTTTTAGTGAAAACTCCTGGAGTAAATCTAAACTATGACATAAGCTCTCAATGTCAAATGAAAATTGTACAAAGCGGAGTGGAAGTTCGGTGCTATCGCATTTCCGATGTAATCCGCCGGAATAACTTGCGATCCAAAAAGTCAGACGTACTCCCATATCCACTAGGAAAATGTCATCAAATGTCATCGAACGGCCTAAGGAACAAAAAAATGTAGCTGCCATTTGTTCTGTATTTTACCAAATAATTCCGATATGAGATATGAGCGGACAGTTTTTTAGAGACCGTCGGATATCAATTGAAAACGAAACTTGTATATTTAAGGGTCATAAACCTTTTCAAAACAGACTGATATAAGCACAAAGAATACTCCAAAAGGCTTGAGTGGTACATAAAGCTAAGTAAAATAAGGATGCCGGTGAATTTGTTTGGCCGAAGAAAAACACTAATTTGACCAACATCACGGCGAAATGTCATTTGGTGACACACCTCACAAACGTAGGTTACCGAAAGTACACTGTTTTTAAGGGGGGTTCCAAAATGTAGGCCTTTACGGAGACACTTTAATTTTCAAGGACTTTTTACAACATCCATCTCAAGCACTCGGTGAACATCGAAATGCTATTGTCTCTATTTGTCACCTTGGCCCTTCTTAATGCTTCCACAGACGGAACAGATCTCTAACCAGTCGTCCCTTGACTATTAGCAGCTCCGGGCTTCGTATATTCGCTATATTACTTGTGAAGCTACTTCACTTTAACATAACGTGCTCCGCGTTTTCCTCTTTTTTTGGGCATTCTAAGCAAAAGATCTAGCTATCGTGATCAAATCTGTGGAAGTATTTTCGATAGCCACCATGCCCAGACAGGAGCTTCCTAAAATGATAATTGCGGTTCCCGTGCGTTCTTTTTGCCCAAGTTTCAATGTTGGGAATCAGCTTGGGTTCATCTCGCTTGCCAGAGTGCTGAAGATGTTGCCCTTTCTCTCTCCTTTACCCTCCTAGTAAGTCTTGTCTGTTCGCGATAACCCCAAAGTAAGCTTTTTGCATTTCATTGACAAGAATGTCAATAAGGACCAGCTACAACACAAGCTTCTTCGTCCGAAATTGTTCGGAAAAAGCAAAATGTTCTTAATACGTAAAGCCTGTAAGCCGACGAAAGTTTTGTTTGGCAGCATTCGAGAAATTTAGAATTTTAATGCCTCTTTAGACCGGAGTGTACGAGTATAGTTCCACAGTCTTTCTGCTGGTTATTAAGACAGCTTCCGTTTTGTGGTCAGCTAGTTCATGGCCGGTCAAGTCAAGCAAATTTTTGATCCTGGCGACTGCTTCATCCGTGGCGGACTCTATCTCGTGGATATGCTTGGCCACAGTCACCACGGCGATGACGTCAGCGAAACCGATCACCTTAACTCTTTGCGCTAGCGTTAAGCGCAAAACACCGTCATACATAATATTGCACAGAAGTAGTCCTAGGACTGACCCCTGCGGAACTCCGGCGGTGATATTGTAGTACTCAACGCCATCGTCCGTTGAGTTCTGACCAGTGATCTCCCAATGCATATCCAGTTGGCATAGCTAAAGGCGATTCTAACGTCTACCGTTAATACTGTGCAGCATTCCTTTGTGCCTCCTCCCCATCTCCTTCCTTGTATGCCTTCGCTTCTCGTTGTCAACGTTGAATATTGTCGCCTGGTGGTCGCTGTGCATATATTCTTCGCTTACCCGCCATTTTGTTATCAGTGATGGCCCCCTTGCCTGCTTTACGAAACGTGTTTTTTGCGCCGTTGTTCGCTAGACTAATGTTGAGCGATGCGAATGCTTCGGGAAAGGCTCTGCCCCTTATGTCCCCATTCTATAGCACATGCGTTGAAGTCACTACAAATAACTACTGAGTGTTTTCTCGCACGTCAAATACAATTTCGTCCAATAGCCTCAGGTAGTCGCCGTGTGTTAGACTAACGGGTGCGTAGCAGCTGTAGAAGTGGATGCAATTTACTCTAACTATTACGAAGTAATTCGCCGGACCCCCGAGTTTTTCTAGAACGTGGTGTCCACAGGTCTATATCGCTGCTTTTTTGGAGTTGTCATCTAGCTAGCTATAACCATCCAATGATTTATACGGTTCGCTGATAAGGGCAATATCGACTTTCTTTTCTCTCGTTATTTGAGGCATCAAATACTGTGCGGCAGCACAATGGTTAAGATTTATCTATATACCCTTCATCATTGTTTGCTGCTCAGGGTATTCCGAGGTACCGGACAACTGGAACTACCAGCTACGTGCCCAGCGTTCTTCGGGTCGTTCGTTTTGCACCAAAAACATATTGTGTTCTAAGCTTCCATATGCTACACTGTTTTGAGCGGTCTTTTTCGATCTTGCACTGGCGCGCCATGTGGTCAAATTCATGGCACCTAAAGCACCTGTGCGAACATGTATGCGGCAATTCACTCAGCCAATTTTGAGCCTATTTTTGCTACTTGCAGGTAAGCCTATCGTCGCGATTTTCGTGCCACCGAAGGCTTTCCTTAGGCTCATAACATCCGCTTCGCATACCTCGTTCAGTTTGAACTGGCATTTAATCGCTTCGCAAATATCTTTCTTTGTCGTAACCTCGTCGATATCCTTCTACGGTGATTCGGTATGTTAGCGTACGCACCTCCGCATTCGCGCCGAGAGTTTCGGTTATTATTCCATTGAATTGCTCTGCTTTTTCACCGGCTTCATAAAGTTGGAATAACAGATTGCCTTTCTGCGTTCGTCTGTATTCATCACTGATTCACCGAGATTGCATAACAGTTCTCCCTTTGTTGCCACTACAATTGCATCAAGCCGTGTTCTTTCTTTGACGCGCATGTTTTACTCTTTAGGGTAATTCTTGTTTTCCTTCGGAACGTTTGACCGGACCTCATTGACATCGGGCCTCTCTCTGCTATTTTTTCGCTCTATTGAACTGCTTTGCTCCGTGGTGCCTTAATCCGTTCATATGTGTGCGGTTTATGTTGGCGCTTGGAACTAGGGATTAATCTGAATGGTTCTGGACCTCTTTTCTACTCTTGTTATTGAGTATGACCGCCTTGACCATATCATCGTGCATCTTTATGGCTGACAACTCTTAAAAGGCCTTAAAGCTTTCGTTGGAGTCTCTCATTTGTTGGTTAGTGAATCGCCTCTTACCATTTGTTTTTACTTTTAATCCGTTCTCCCATTTTGTGTAAGGCTGAAAGTTGAGTGGTTGGTTGCCACTAACTTTTAGCATTAGTGATTGCTCTGCTGGTGACCTTAGCACCCTAAAACTCTTCTAGATGGGGTGCATTTCTTTTTCCTCGTGTACCATTTCTATTGGGTCTCTACTCAAGGTCGTTATCAATGTTCGGATGTGTAGTTACCTGATGATCTCATGGTTGTGTGTGCAAGCAGTGAGGACATGCTAGGGACCTTATAGGGTCTTGTGTCAGAGTCAGATAGATATTAAACAGGAATGTTTCATCTGTGCCTACACCTCCAACTTTCAAGGTTTTAACGGGACGAAGGCGCCTGCATCATTAGCCTTAGAGCCGTTTCAACAGGATTTCACTCCCTCTTACGTAGATAACATAATACTACAAACAACAGCCCTCAAAGCTTCAAGTCACAATCATTATTTCCAGTATTCCGTAACTAAGACCTTACTGGTCTCGGTTTTAATGCCTATGGCCATGTGAGTATGCTGGGATCGCTCTCAGTATATGAAAAACGGTCGGTGCACATACTCTGGTATTCAAAGTTCACTGACACAAGTGTGCTAATTTGTGAACGCACTCTTTCATTAATCATCAAACTGTCACTCTACACTAACGAGCAACGTCGGCAAATTATAAAAATTTTCTACAGGCATTCGGAGTCGGTGACTGCAACTTTAAGAGCGTTAACTCCAATTTTCGGTCGTAATTCTCGCCCTAGTAGACAGGCAATAACGAGTTTAGTGCAAAAATTTGAGTCTACATATTCGTTGTGTGATGTTGCCGTGTCAGTGAGACAACGGGTTGGTTGAAGTGTCGAAAATATCGCTGCCGTTCAGACGTCCGTAGCAAACGATCCAAATCAGTCAATTCCACGGCGTTCTCAAGAATTGGGCATCGCTCAGACCACATTATGGCGGATTTTGCGTAAGGATCTTGGTTTACACTCATACAAGATCAAGCTGACCCAATAATTAAAGCCGATGGACCATTTGAAGCGACGTACATTCTCCGATTGGGTTCTGGAGAAGATGCGCCAAGATGATGAATTTCATCGTAAAATCATCTTCAGTGACGAAGCTCATTTTTGGCAAGCAAAATATGCGTTATTGGCCGAGTGAAAACCCACATGTGCTTCATGAATCACCACTTCATCCACAAAAAGAACTGTTTGGTGCGGTTTGCATGCTGGCGGCGTTATTGGGCCATATTTTTTCGTCGACGATAACTATCGTAACGTTACTGTGAATGGTCAGCGTTATCGCGAAATGATCACCGATTATTTTTGGCCCGAATTGGATGATATGGACTTGGACGACATGTGGTTTCCTGTTGATGGTGCCACAAGCCACACAGCACACGCTACAATCGATTTATTGAAGAGTAAGTATGGTGAGCGTGTTATCTCAAGACATGGGCCAGTCGATTGGCCGCCTCGTTTGTGCGATTTAACGCCGCTTGACTATTTTCTGTGGGGCTACGTTAAGTCATTGGTGTATGCCAACACGCCGACGACATTGGAAGAGCTCAGAACCAACATTGAACGCGAAATAGCGGCTGTTTCGGCCGAAACGTTTAGCAAACTCGTTGAAAATTGGGTCCAACGAATCGACCGCTGCAAACATGCCCGCGGTGGCCATATGAACGAAGTCGGGTTCCATTCATAAATGTGTTGATTGTACTTCAAGCCAAAAATAAGGTTTTTGAAATATCTTAAATGGTTTGCTTTTTATTTAAAAAAAAATTGTCAAGTCGTTATTAGAAAACCCTATACATGTAATGGGTGATTCATCGTGAAGTTTGAGGTAAAATGTCAAATGCAACACATAAATTTGAAAGTAAACTCAAAGCTTTTATTATTGGTTAGAAGCACAATTCATGGCATTTACTTTTTGAAAATGATATCATGTAAATATTAGCCACGACTACGTTTGAGCTGGTCCATTCGGAAGGTCTAATTTTGGACGACTCGTTCGAGCATAGCGACTGGTATCTCGTGGGCAACACTAGTAATGTCGGCTTTCAAAGCGTCAATCGTAGCTGGATTATTCCTGAAGACCTGAGACTTTACATATCTCTAAAAAAATAGTCCAAAGGCGTGATATCGCACGATCTAGGCGGCCAATTTATAGTAGCAAAACGTGAAACTAAGTGCTCACCAAAATGATTTCTCAACAAGTCCATTGTTTCACGCGCTGTATGGCGCGTAACGCCGTCTTGTTGAAAACAGAGCTCACCGAGACCATGTTCTTGAATTCCAGAATGCACATAGTCCGTTAACATGGCGCAATAACGGTTACCATTGACGGGAATATTCCGGTTTGCCTCATTTTTGAAGATATATGGACCAATAACTCCACCAGCCCATAAGCCACACAATACCGTTGTTTTTAATGGATGTAATGGTAGCTCTTGCGTATTGGCTACAGTGATTTCAGTAGGTCGATTATGCGCACCGTAAATTCCTCGAATCGCACGAAAAACTTTTCTCACAGAACGCTGATTTTCGTAATAAAGTTGAACGATTTGGAGACAATTTTGTGGTTTGAATCTTTTTATGATGGCTTGCCAAACGATACTGAACAAAAATAATAAAGCAGTTGGATAGGGGTTGCGCGTGATCTGCCAAAAAAAGCCTATTGAATATCAAAGCTCACGATGAATCACCCCTTACATGCGTGAAGCCGAATGTTTACCGCATCCGCGGTGTCTTCTCCGTCGTAGTCCTTTGTTGGTCAGGTCATTTCATTCGGGCGGATTGGAGGTTATACCACCTCTACTCGGTCGTCAGAGCCTCGTCAGTCGAAGGCATGGTACACCGGTTGCAGGTGAGGTTAACAGTAAGTAAGTTAAATTACCCTTGTACCCTTATAGTCGAGTGTAAATTGCTATCAATGATTTTAATAAAAATTACTTCTAGGCATTTGGAACTAAAATCGGAGTATTAGAAGACTACCAACTCATTCTAGATGTTATGTGCCTGGGTATCGTTTTACTCTGTGAGAGTAACAATTGCATATCGAAAAATTAGTTCGATGATACTTCCCAGTACCTTAACTTGGATTAAAACTACTTAAGTCCTTCGGCAGGCTCCCAAATGCCAACTCGACTTTACGCAAATACAACTACCGATGGCAGAACTCTGCAGGATCAAACGAACGCTTTCTAACGTTTATAAAAATTCAGCATCATTTCGTTCATGGGAAAGGAAGACAAATGAACCAATTCCGGAATTCGTATCAGATCTAAGAAACTTATGGGCGCAATAAAGATGAACATTATCATTGGGGCATCATTAAAAAGAGATTTATCTTTTAGACAGTCTGGCCCTGAAATAAAGACTAGAGATTACACAGCTTGTTAAGCGGAAGATCAATTGTAAAACCCTACTTTAGTGCTGAGATTAATGGAGAATCCAATTGATGGGATTTCAGTCAGCCGCATCGATAAAAGACAATTTGTGATACATCAACTGAAACAAGCATATTGATGTTCCACATAAAAATTAAGATTGTCCTTAACGGGATGAAAGTAGGATCACATTATTTAATTGAGTCTTCGTGAATCCTCAATTTCGATCACTAGATAGTTTGTTAACAACTGCAGTGATATTGTCTTGTATCGGAAGTTTTGATCTTGTGAAGCAGAGATAAGGCAGCTTGTGGTTAAATGCTTTTTAAAATAAAGAGTATAGCCCAGATAGCTATCTAGATAGATATAAGATAAAGAATAGACAGGCCCAATCAAATAAATCATCATCAGGGGAAAAAAGAAGTCCCTTGCAGTATTCAAGATCGGAAATAATCGTTGAAAAGAGAGTCAATAATTAAGATGCAAGCCTGATGATGGGCATGTTGCGCTGACAATTGAATAAGTTAAGTTAACAGGTCATCTCATCAATGTCATCTACAAACGTGTAGCTGAACTGATGAAACTGAAGCTAAATCACGACACTATCACGACAGGTAAGTCTGATAAGGTCAAACGTTTGGTAGACACAAGGATTATTGGTGCCACAACACCATCAAGAACCCGAGACAAATGATCCATGAAAAGGATTTACTTGCACATTTCGAAAACGTAGCCAATAAGATACTAAAAACGGATTTGAACTTTTTGTAGTTGCAATGGCAAATAATTACCATAGACTATAGCCACAAAGTGTTTCCACCACTTAAATTTTCAAAAGGATACATTTTGATCTCAGAATCACGGCTTAACTTGATCATACTGACAAATATTGTGAATTCATCGAAAACCAGATTTAGGTATCAGCTTATACCATATATAAATGCGAGCATTTTTGGTTTTTTGAACAGTTAGTCGATAGAACACGATTTCTTACTCTGACTATGCAGCATCTTCAAATTAAATTGAGTCTCGCCGAACCGTATTAAATTCACCTAAGACGACTAAGTTCGTACTATGTAGGATAGTAAAAATACGGCTTTTTTCGTTCTTAATTTTCATTTTTTTCAGATCACGAATTTTGTAGAATTGATTTATAGCTCTAAAATTTTATTTGTGTCCGGTTTCGCATCTTGTACTCTGTTCTTTCAACAATATAATAAATCCCGTTGTATGAAAAACTCAACGATGTTCCTTGTGACTCATGTTTCACACCACTATGCGATGAGCGTGTGCCAAATGCACTCTTATCAATAAAACTTGGGCAATTTTACAACCAAGATTAAGTTGCTGCAGACATAAACTACGAAACGAAAGAAGAATGGCACAAATTCCTGGTTGCGCCTGCTAATTTACGATCAACCATTTACGGTCAACTATCTTGGCTTCTAACATAGTCAACTCTTGTAACGAGAGTAAGAAAGCAACCAATCCACTTAATGTTATCCAACAGATATGCTGAGTTTACTGGCTGAAAAATACTACCGGAGATCTCCATGTTAGACCATAGGTATACCGAATCCGAAATCGGATGTCAGGTCTTGATCTTGATAAAGAGGAGAAATCCACAGAAAGAAAACTAGATGTGATTTAAGAAGGAGCTCGACAAGTTCTACAGTTCACCCCTAAGCAAAAGCTAGAGGAATCTGTGCAGAACCGGAACGGAACCTTCACCAAGTATTGAGCAAGAAAACTACTAAATAACTTTCTAAGACTAAGTTTGAGTAAGATTGGGGTATTTGCAGATCAAAGCAAAAGGAATATCTTAATCGTATTTCGAAGAGTGCCTGTTATAAAGATCGAAGCTCTCAGTGAAACCAGTAGGCATGTCAAAGACCTCTAAAAGTGAAGATCAACAAGGCTGAAATTACTCAGAAAATCTTATGGCGCCTACACTGAGTCAAAAGTAGAGACTCTCGGTCACATGCCTTAGGTTCACTTCCTGTATAGTGTATAGATTGACTCTGTGGAAAATTTTCACTATTAGTCTCGAACTAGCATACATACCGAAGCATTGGCAAATAGTAAGAGTAGCCTTTATACCGAAAATCGGAAAAGAGGACCTATATATCCAATTTTGCTCAATTGCGCTCAAGGGATTTGTATAACCTTAAAATGTTTGTACACAGAGCAGGTGAAGGAAATTTAGGGAGAAAGGAATGATAGGTACCGATCTACATTGTTCTTAAATGTTTGCAAGCTATAAAGACCAGGGAGTAGAGGGATCGGCAGAGCATTATATGGCTTAAGCCAGTTGTACCGTTAAAAACGAATCACAATATTTTAAAGTACGTTCGAAAGTGGGCTTGAGGGTGTATTGATGAGCATTTGTATCGAGATGGTTAAAAGTTTGAAGGAGCAAAATGCTACTGGCGATTTCTATGGATCATTGATAGTAGAAATAGCTATAAAACAGAGGGAGACACGAGACATTGCATCAGTGCTCGACGGTGTCAATTGACTAACTGATATATGTATCACCTATGAGTTTTATCGCACAGTTTTGATTCCTATCTAGAAGTACAGAGGTGTTTTAGAAGCACCTGACCAGATATGGGCAATGTACAAAAATTTAGACTTATGAATGCCTTATATATTAAAGCCAGAGGCTTGTGGAAACCTAGAAACTTCGCAGCATTTTTGACGACTTCGAATATGTGACCATTTAACGTTAGTTGTCACTAACCCACATACCGTGAAAAAAATTTTTTCATTTTCGACGATGTACCATAAGTGCGTGATACGCAGATACGCTGCCGTTCTCAGGAGAGATTACTGTCATTGGAAAAGGAATATATTGGACCAGAAATAGCAGCCAAGAGATCTTTAATGATCTGGAGCACACCAGCATTTATTTTGTGAAAATCGGATTTGCAACCATCCAAGACACGAAGGGCATGTTAGGAATGATGGATGGCGAATGCATCCATTGTCTGTGATGTAACAGCTTATAAATGCGAAAGATTCTGCCTGAATGCGCTTCAGAATTTGGTATAACAAAACAAAAAAACAATGCTGGTGTATAAGACACTGATTATGGATGTTAACTTTGGCCAATATACTACGGCGGGGATAAAGAGAGATTGCCTATGTTACCACCACTGTTATGGTGGATTTTGGTCGATTCACTGCTTAACATTCTCAATAGTTCTGATAGTTGATATAGCAGCACTGTCTGTTGGATTATATCTAGCGACTGTCTGCTCTAAAGAGCAAGTAGCGTTAGACTTGTGTGAAGAATTGTGTGCACTAGAAATAGGCCTTGAGTTAATCCTCTCAAAACTGAAGTTATTTTCTTTACGAGAACGAGGAAGCTGTCTGGGCTGATTCATCTTGTATCTAAAGGCATTTGGGTGTAATCCTAGATAATAAGCTATGAAGTAAACGCGCTCCAAGTCGCTGTTGACAAAATAAAGGTCTGTCACCCAGAAGATTCCTCTGGATCTACATACACTTCTATCATAAGGACAATTATATACTATGCGTAGACTTTCTGGTTGAAAAAGCTCACACGAAAACGTCATGGCTGCTCATACCAGACTCAAAACGAAGATCTACCTCAGCTACATAGGGTATTTTCCTAGAACACCTGGCTCCACTCTAGGCGCATTTAAGAATCTCCCTTTCCTTGATATTCATATGCGCACTCTACTCTACTCTCGAAGCCATCTTTCATTTAAAAAGAAGTGGTCTGGTCCAAAACGTACTGGAAACTTTATGACCTTGCACGCCGACTGTGGTCTGACTCTGGTCTTATGGATATGCCGTTTTCGTGCTACGGAAAAAAATACGGAATTGACTTTCTCTGTGCTCACCACGGATTTCGGCCAGAATCTGAGCCAAGAAAGGAATGTAGTCGGGTCTTCACGTATGGCTCCAAAACTGTTATGGTTGTCTTCTTGAAGAGGACAAAGTTATATTACACTCGTCGCTACGAAATCTTGCGCCTGTGTTCCAAGCGGAAGTATACGTAATCCTGGATGCACCGAACAACATAATGAAGAACCCGTAGAGGGGCGAGGCATTTACATCTGTAGAGACAGCCAACCTTCGCTTATGGCCTTTCTGAATCCTCTTACGACTTCCAAGATATGTTCGAGAAAATACAAGTCTTCACTGAATGCAGTCGGAAGGCTGAAGTTAGATTATGTTGAGTTAAACAGGGGTACGATTGATTTGCTATTACACTGATACCAGGCACCAAAACGGAGTGGATTCCTGTGAAACCAGTTGAATTTTTCTTCAAATGGCAAAAACCTGAACAATTTTTCTGGTGAAACATCCAATTTCTTTGCAAAGCTAAAAAGGGCCTTGAAGTCCGTGCCATCTATGGTTTTTCCTCTACATTTTCGAACAATTATGTCTCTAAAAATTTTCCCCAACTACGCGATATTGGCTCGCATTCACACAGTATGTGTGTTATGTTCTCAACAGATTTTTTTTTATAATACCGCGCGCGCACCAAGGGAATATGAATACCCTTTTACTGACTTTTTCTCCAGGGCGCGGGCGGGTCTTGTAGTAGTTTGAAACTCAGGTGTATTAGGTTTCGATATTTTTCGCAGAGGTGATTGTCAAACTCGACGGGACGAGCTAGTACATCCTCCTCAACCAGTGGGTCTTAAGTACGTGCTAGTTGTTAGTTTGTTACATTTAGCCCAGCCAGCAACCACTCCAACATCAGTGTTATGCCTTCATGTCAGAGTTGAAGCCGGCGGGATTCTCATATAACTACATACAAATTCTATGAAAAGACTATTTCACAGAATTGCCTCACACGGGATTCGAACCCACGACCCTCTGCTTGAGGAGTCTATGCATATACCATTACACCACGGCCACCCCCAGATCACCGCAGAATCTGCAAATATCCGTATCTGTCTCCTTCAAGTCTTGACCACCTTAGGGTAGCAGCCTTTGTGATTTTTTGCTTGATAGTGCCCATCACTATACAAAGAGGTAGTCTGATGTTGAAAACCGCACTATTGTCAAGTAGCCCTCCTTTTCTTGCAAGCTTAACCGCTTGTTCATTTCCTTCAATACTGCAGTGTCCTGGCATCCAGCACAGTCTTACCCAGTTCTGACTGCATAATGCCTTGAGCACTGTGTGACAGCCCCTGACTGTATCAGAGTTGATATTGACTGATTCCAATGCTTGGATATCGATGTAGAAAGCAGCATCTCTTTCGAATACCAATCTCATCTGCCCTGAGGACAGCCAGAACCTCTGATTTTAGCACACCTCATGCGTCCAGTAGATCTTAAAGTTTTCCTACCGTTATTTTCCACATAAAAAGCGCATTCTATATATGCCTTTTTGATTCTTTCCGCTACATTAAGATTCCAATTCAGTCGGAAGGCTTAATTAACTTAGTTTTTCGTCTGGGATCACTGGAAATGAAATCGCCGATGATTTTGCCAGGCAACGCTCAGTGCAGAGGACAGTTTTTCAGGATCCAAATATACACTAAATCTACCTACAACTTGGAGAGTCATACTATCTGCAATTGTGCTCATATGAAACCCAACTGTCAATGGTAGTCTTAATTGAGATATCCCGACCTCTCTAAGAAGTCACCGGCCTCAAAAGGAAAACTGCACGTTTCTCACTGAAATCGTGCCGAAACACTACACTTTTGTAGACATCCTTCGACGAGCACTACCACTACCAATTCGGCAATACCATGGTAACTTCTGGTACTATAAGCACCTTATCACTGAAGCGCTTACTCATCTTTCTTCGAAACACTGAAAGATGCATTAAAAGCAACATACAATGGATCACCTAAGGAGGAGATCTTCCTCTATTTTATTGTTCTTCCGGGTTAGATTCGAAGACTCCGGAGGTCGAAGCACTCATTTTCTCTACAAGCCCTAGCCATCTCAGGCGAGTGGTGTGCAGTTTTCTGACTACGAATAGGTTGAAGTCGTTGTATAGCTTGTATAGTTCTTCGTTGAATGTTCTTCTCCAAAGCTCGTCAATGCAAACCGGACCGAATATTTTTCAAAGAATTTTTCTCTTGAAACCACCAAGGATATCCTCATCCGCTTCTTATAGATCCATACTTATATACGCTCTTACATAGAGTCTCCTAAATTGTTCTCAGACTGAAATAACAGCAACTACTCCGGTAGCGGTGGTATATTACCCAAAAATCATCCCTAATTTCAATCGATAGGGAGGAATGCTTCCGGCAGACTAAAGTTAGATTGATTGGAGCATACTCGCATATTCAACCCATCAATAATGAGATACCCCCACTACCTCCGTTACAAATACAGGCTCCTTTGACAAAAAAAAATAAAAAGAAATAGTCGCACGATGTAAAATAACATAATCTCAGCGAACAATTTTGATCCGGTTACATCCGGTAGGACAGTCTTGTTGGAAATAAACATTGCCCACATCTTTTCAAAGTCTGGCCATAAAATTTGCAGGAACGTAATTCATTGAAGGTAACAGCCATACTGGCTTTATATTAGGTCCAGTGATGCCTCCTATCTAAAGACCAAAAAAAACATGTATTTCCTAGATTTTCTAAGCCCCGAATGTAGTAATTCTACTCATCAACAAAGCCTTAAAGTTGAGAGCGTGTCTAAACGCTCAAAATAACATTCCGGGTAAATCCTTGAACTATTTTATGCACTATTTCTAAACTAATTTTACAATTACAATTACAGCCAGCTATGGAAATGTTGTTATATGATGAGATGAGCATTTTTAATCTGGTTAATTAAAACATTTTCAGGTAAATAAGCAAACTTAGGTCTTAATTCCAAATAAAATAAGTAAATTTCTAGTTCAGATTCCTTGCAGCTGTATAATGAATTCACCACGTCTCGCCGTCTTTAAATGCAAGCAGATGAAAGTCAACTACACGCAAGAATTCCATAAATCGGAGACCATTTTTTCGATCTCCTAAATTCCACTTCTATTGGTCATTTCTTTGTTAAAATTTCGCTGAATTTTTTCTTCTTTTTTTCGATTACGAAAAAAAAAAAAGAAAAAAAAAACAACTAAAACAAAAATCAAATCACGCAAATCCAACACTAACTGCTGGACAACACACTACAGCGCTACTAACAACCAGCAGCCAGTCGAGAGCCCGATAGCATTTTTCCGACGTCCGCATGTGAAAATTAATTAAATCGCACCAGCAGCATTAGCAGCGCCTCCTTCAACTATTCCTCCCCTAAACCCTCCTGAGATTGTGCTAACTTTGTTGTTGAATTGTTTTTTTTTTTTTTGTTGTTGTTGTTGTTATTTCTCAATGTTTTTCCCTCTTTTTCGTATTTGCATGAAAAGCTTTACGAACCACGAACCTGCAGATCTGCTTTGTGATTTTATTTTTCCATATTTTATCTTGATGGTGGTTTTATGAGGCTCGCAAAAGCAAACGGAACCGAACCGACTGTTACCACAACAACAGCAGTGGCAGTAGCTGCAACAGCACCAGCTACATTGGCAACATCACCAACAAACTGTAATAAATTGTCGCCCGAGGGATGTTCCTGTACAGATTTTCCGTAAATGGCCTCCATGTAGGTTTAAGATACTCGCAGATAGCCAAGATAACACCGAGTCTGGATCTTAGCCAAGGCATTATTAGCATGGTACCGCTGCCGCTGAGCTTCAGCGTGTTGTTATTTATTTTTTTGTTATTACTTCTTTTTGTGTCATCTAATGAGGAAGCGAATGTGGCTGTTTCTGCGGTAGAAAGTGCATCACAACAGCTACCCCTTGGCCCGATGCACTCGTACTCATACGAGTACGTCCGCCGATGTAGACTTCTCATTAGAGTGCATCGAGTGCAACCAGGAGTTATTCACTACTGGTTTTGGTCCGGTCGAGAGATGGATTTAGCAATTTGTTGCCCGGTCATAATGGGAAACGTTGGTTGGACTTTCGTTTTCCTTACACTGTCGACCGGGCAGTACGAACGGTAGGATAGTTATGACCACGGAGTTTATTAAATGTGCAGATAAGGGTATGACACATAAATGAGGTAATGAGGTAAGCGAATGATTTAATCAGCGAATGTGCTAGGTGAGATTTAAAGTGTTATTAAGATGAGCTTTGCATAAATACATTTTTTTTTTTTTTTAATAATAGTTTTAACAGTATCGAATCTTTAGTTTGAAATATGGAAGGCATAAGATAAATTATTATTGGGTGCTGTAGAAATAGAAGTGTAAACATGGCAATGCCCAGTGTTGTAAGTGTTTCTACAGTTCAATTTTACTTCCAAGTGGTAACCATCAGATACTGGTAATAGTTCATCCGAATTCGGCTTGCCAAACTTATAAGCACGAGTACTGACCAGAAGACAAAAAAGCAGAACTATAAATGCTGATTCCCCAGTTGGAATCAACGGCGAAGTAGAATTACGAAAAAAAGCAAATAGGAACTCATGCCGATAAGGATTTCCGAGAATAGGTCAGGGTATTGGAAAAGGTATGGTGACTGAAGAGCCCTTAATAGGTCAAGGGCATCGCTCACATTCCCGAACGGGTTACTGGTTTGGTCTTACTTATTCTTCGTCATAGAGGTTTCTATAATGAAACTTGCCGTCCAAGTTAGGGATTGCGCTCGGTCGTGGGAAAAAACCCGCACTTATAAGACAACAACAATCCTCGGATACGGACAGATCTATTGCTGACAACTCTTGCAAACGAAACAAGGTCAACGAAAATCGGATCTGCATGTTAGGAATGGACTGTTGCAAAACAGATGTTACTACCATCCAAGAAATACGATAGGATGGGCCCGATAAAAAGAGGATGAAAGACTGCAACATTTACTATGGAGATTGTTGTCGACGGCAAACGCAGCACCTTTTTGGATGCGGATTCGTGTGACCCACATCGGGATGTGAGCGCTGCCGTTGGCCTATTAAGGGTTCATCAACCACCAACTCTTTTCCAATACCCTGGTGTAGTATTGAAGATCCCTTTAGACCTGGGATCCGAATACGTCGAAGCAGCTCTTTTAGGGAGTTTGTCTGCTGCCGCCTGGAAAAAAAAGGAAGTGCTTTAGTGAATAGTCACTCCTCCCTTCTCTCTCGTCCGCTGCCACCAACAATCTTCTAAAAGGGTATCCAATCTTCAATCGAGGTACTAGGCACCCGGGTAACACCAACGTGAAGGTGATATTAGGAGTTGATAGTGAGAGGCTAGTGTAAGGACGCCTGTATTCTCATATAATCGCTTCACTACCTTTTGACTACTATTAGTCTATTCTAGTATTCCATTAGAATCATAAAGACTGTCACGAAGGAGGCGCTAATGAAACGCGGTAATGTGTTAAAATACAAATTCTTCATTTCAACTCGGCATTAATGTTGGTACTTTTTGTGGAACATGGAAATATTAATTAAATTTTTGCGTAAATACCCATATTTATACGACCAGAGTGATTGTTTTAAAATGTTGTACGGTGATGATCGCCCTTTGTTTGACGTCTTCAAACGCGCGGTTATAAAGCGACGTAAAATAATTTTGCCGCGGCGTTAAAACCGAGTTTTGTTTAAGTAAGCCTTTACATCGAATTTATATCTTCAAATCCAAAGCAATTTTTATCTCCAACGACAGGATAGATTCCACTTCTTAGCCACAAATGAACTTAATGTGATTCAATATGAAATCAGGCAAAGAACTTCCGGATATTCATTAATCGCAAATCGTCTCCTGAAAGCCATATCAGTTATGTAGTTCAAAGAATATTTGGTGGTTTACGTCAACTCTATGTATCGTCTCCTTATGTTTTGACTTTAGTAAAGCTTAAGCTCTAAGAGCTCAGCTTATGCCCATAATAAACTATAGCTCAATACTTTATAGTGACCTTGATGTATTGTTAATTAGATTTAGCATTTGATTACGCTACATATATGGTCTCCGAAAATATTACCACATTTTCAGATTTTCTCAATAAGTCACCGGAAGTACCCTTAAATATTTTTAATCTCACCTTTTTCCATAAATTATTAAAAACTAAACAACAAACATATCTCTTCGATAAACTTAGTTTGGTTCATTCAAATCGTACACGAAAAATTATTGTCCCAAATTTCAACGTAAACGTCATCGTTTACTTTTTGTCCATACCACTAAACTTTTGGATTCAGTTCAACATATCATGATACATACAGCTATGGCCAAAATAATAGGAACACTCATTACTTTTCAACATCAGCAAACGTAACTCTTGCTATATTTTATTCGAATATATAAAGCAAGGATACTATTAGATTTATGATAAATTCACAACATTTTCAAGGTATAACGAGTTGCTTAATTCAAAGCAAATAATGTTCAGTCAGGTATATTGAGTCAAACTGCTTAATTACTTGGCCAAAAAAATAGGTACACCCAGATATTATAAAGAAAAACAAATAGATCGTAATTTTTTTTTTAATTTATTTTGAAAGCAGCTAAAACTTGTTTACATAACCTTTATTTTTAATTACTGAGTCAACTCGACGACTCATGGACTTTACATGGAGTTTCAGGAGGTATTGAATGCCAAACCTCTGAGATGACTCTCCATAGATCCGTTTTATTTAAAGGGTGTCGTTTGCCTACCTCAATCTTAAGCTCGTTCCAGAGGTTCTCGATCGGATTTAAATCTGGAGATTGAGAAGGCTACGGCAAAACATCAACATTGTTTTGCTGAAACCACAGATTTGTCAGTTTTGCCGAATGTTTGGGGACATTATCTTGTTGGTACTGCCATTTTAGGCGCATATTTTCTTTGGCCCACGGTAGTATGATATTTTGCATTATATCCACGTAGGCTTCTTATCGAAGGCATATTGGACCTACGCCCCACCAAGGAAAACAACTCAATATCATTACACTACCACCCCCATGCTTCACAGTAGGTTTGGTGCACTGTGGATTGTACGCCTCACCTTCTGGACGACGAACAAACTGTTTGCCGTCCATCCCAAACAAATTTATTTTGATTTCGTCGCTCCATTATACATTTCTCCACTGTTTTGTGGTCTGGAGGGGATCGTACATGTATTTTTTTTTTTTTTTTTTTTTTTTTTTTTTTTTTTTTTAAATGGTACTTTTCTTGGAGTTCGAGCGTACAGCTTTGTATCCACTAGGACTCGACGAATTGTCCTGGCACTCACTTCAATTTGTGCTTTATGTTGTAGGTCTTTGGAGGACATAGGAGGATTCGCTTTGGCTTTCCTGACCAATCTTCTTTTGTCTTTAGTGGACATTTTAGGCGGACGTCCTTTGGTTTCAGGAAGTTTTTTACCTTGCAAATCATTTAATACCATCGTCGAAGAGCAGTTCATTGCTTTTGCAATTTTGAGCGTAAGACCACAATGCTTGCACGTTGAGCTTCAGTACAGTGTCTAAATAGACAATGGTAAAATATCAGGGCACTGTTAAGCAAATTCAACTTACCAATATTTTAACTAACAACAGCTTAAAAAATTGTTTTCTTGAAATTTGCTCACACTTTTCCTATATGTTTGTCCAGACAAACCAGTAGCTATTTACAGAATAGTTGCAAACTGATCGCATTTTTCTTTGTATATAACATATCTACATAGAAGGAACTGTTGCGCATATAATAAACCGTTACTTTGAACACATTATTTTCATTTCATTCAAACGAAGCAGTTGCTACGTTCGTTATCATTTCAAAGTAATAACTGTTCCTATTATTCTGACCAAAGCTGTATATAAATATGTTATGTACGTCAATCTAGTTCATTTTCCATGTTTAAAACTTTGCTCATCTCATTTGTTAAATGTAATTTTGTAAGAAGATGATTTTTAATTAATTGCACTTTTTGTCGACTAATTTAAAGCTTCACATACGACGGCGGTCCCAGAAGTTTCCGTCCCAACAAAGAAAACACAAAAATGTCAGCTCCTTACATTTCTCTCAGTGATTATCTAAAAGTTCGATCCCCTTTTTATATTAAGAACTGTCTTGCTCCTCAAAATAGCCATTAACTACTAACATCACTTCTTCATCGTTAGAAAATCTTTGACCACTGAGCCATTTTTTCAAGTTTGAGAACAGAAAATAATCCGATGGGGCCAAATCTGCCGAATAGGGTGCATGAGGTAGCAATTCAAACTTTAATTCATTAATTTTGGCCATTGCAATAACGGATTTATGAGCTGGTGCATTGTCTTGATGAAACAACACTTTCTTCTTAGCCAAATGCGGCCGTTTTTGCTAGATTTCTTCGCTTAAACGTTGAAATAAATTCGCATAATACTGGCTGTTAATAGTTTTTTCTTTTTCAAGATATTCAATGGAAATTGGACGCCATGAACTTGCCTGCAGATGAAACGGTCTTCGCCTTCTTTGGAGCCGGTTCTCCCGTTTGAATCCATTGTTTTGATTGTTCTTTTGTCTCGGGTGTAAAGTGATGGACCCGTGTTTCATCCATTGTTCTAAAACGGCGCAAAAATTCTGCATTGTTGCTGTGAAACTTCGCTAAACACTCAATTGAAACATCTTCACGACACTCTCTTTTCTCGAGTGTGAGTAAATGCGGCACCCATCTTGCACACAGCTTTCTCATGTCCAAATTTTCAAATAATATGCGATGTACCGCACTTTTTGAAATGCTCGCGCACTTCGACTTCAGTCGACGATCATCCAGTACCGATTTGTGGATTTTCTTCACGATTTCTGGAGTCGTCACCTCATTTGGTCGACCACTGCGATGCTCATCTTGGCAGCTCATACGACCTCGTTTAAACTCAGCAACCCAAACTTTTACTGTTGTAAACGAAGGAGCAGACTCACCCAAAGTAGAATCCAGTTCAGCTTTTATATTGGTTGGGCTGAGGCCTTTCAAACAAAAGTATTGTATCACATAACTATGACCAACTTTCTCCATTTTTACAAATTCACTGACAAAGTTCACTATTGATGGCTGCAAAACAAATACTAAACAGCGTGGCGTTTACTACAATAAGCTACAGTTCAAACAAGTCAGGCCGAGTACTTCTGGGACCGCCACCGCACCTATCTTTTTATTTTAATTTTTATTTTTATCAGGTACACCGGTATGAAGTAAGCGTCCAGATACAAATGTCTCGAAAGGAGCATTTATTGTGAACGGGCCTTAATTTTTTTTTTTTTTTCGTTTGGTTGCTATGACACCTGTCAAACATATTTAGTACCAGAATTTTGTACCAGAAAATGATGACTTGCGGAAAGCATTAATTTTTTATTTTAATTCGGAGAAAAGTGCTACAGAGTCGCATCGAATATTTGTCAAGGTATATGGTTCAATTAGAAGCAACCATGGAAAAGATGCTTTCAACGGTTCAGAGATAACGATTTTGATGTGAGAAATGAAGAACTTGGAAGACCACCAAAAAAGTTGAAGACGCCGAATTGCAACTATATTGGACTTTGAGTCGGAAACAAATGGCAGGAATGTTGAATGTTACACAAAAAACAATTTCTGACCGTTTAAAAGCTATGGGAAAAATCCAAAAGTCTAGAAAATGGGTGCCACATGATTTGAATGAAAGACAGATGGAAAACCGAAAAACCACTTGTGAAATTTTGCTTCAAAGACACAATAAAAAATGAGTTCTGCACCGTATTGTTACTGGCGATGAAAAATGGATTTATTTTCAGAATCCTAAACGGAAAAAATCCTGGGTTAATCCGGGACAACCATCAACTTCGACTGCAAAACCAGTTCGATTCGGCAAGAAGACAATGCTGTGTCTTCTCCATACAGATCGCTACCGACAACAAATGATCAATTTGAGCCATGCATTGATCGAAAAACGGCCAGAAAGGGCCAGAAGAGGTGGCTAGGTAATTTTGCCGCATGACAATGCACCTGCACACAAAGAAAAACTAGATCAGGATACAACCAAAGCACTTGGCTGGGAGCTGCTACCCCACCCGTCGTATTCACCAGACTTGGCTCGTTCCGACTACCATTTGCTTTTATCGATGGGACACGTATTAGCTGAGCAGCACTTCGAATCCTACGAGGAAGTCGAAAATATCGTGACTTTTTGGTTTGCTTCAAAAGACGAACAGTTTCATTGGCGTGTTGCCTGAAAGATGCAAAAAATGTGTAGCTAGCAATGGCCAATACTTTAAATAAAAACGCTCACAAAAAAACGCTCACTTTATACCGGTACACATGGTATTATTATTACTTTTTGTTTCGTCTTTTTTACAAATATATAGATGCCTCGTAATGTTAGGGGTATTTTTGTCACAACACTAGTGGGAAAAATAGCAACAAACGTTACGTTGGTGTTGGAACCAAATGCCTGGACAAAACGTCACCTCTAAGTTGTTTCTCTCAGTTTTGAAGCTCGTCTAGCAGGTGCAAAGATTTGACCAGATGTGAACATTGCACACAAGCAATTTTCAATGGTCTGCCTCTCATAAGTCTTCTACCAGTGTTAAGTGGGAATTGTACGTTTTCTACTATAACTTTTATGAGTAAGGATTTATTGCAAGGATATCTAAATATTTAGTGAAGAGTTAGCTAACTTTTACGACGACGGTAAGCATTTCGCAGTTTTTTGTTCCTAATGGAAAGCATCAAAGCAAGCAACGAATTTCACATTCGTTGGGTCTACCCCTCAGACGACTACTGAATAAAAGTTATAAAAGAAGGACGACAGCAGTTGATGTGGACCGAAGATGCACATTTAAATGTTCAAAACATTTAAAGAGCAGCTACATTCACAGCAGAACCCCTCTAACTAAACGTCTTTATAGTTGAATGTAGTTTCAGCATTTCATTGTTTTCGTCGATGAATAAAAGTCTTTGCAGCCCCTATTATGACTTTACTACAATAGAAACAAGGAACACAGTTTTGACACCCATTTCAAAACATCGTGTTAATGTTTTTGTGACCATGGAAAAAGAGCAGTATCGCCCCGTGATCCCATTCCTGTTCTTGAGTGTCAAAACCTGCGAGGAAATCAAGCCCATTCTCGATGGTGTGTATGGTACCCATTCATCATCCCGTACAACCGTTTACTTTTGGTTCGCAGGGTTTTGCCATGGCTGCACGTCGGTTTTTGACGAACCGCACCCAGGTGACCCGAAAACGGGCCGTGAACAAAATCCATGATATCGTATTAGGGGAGATAGCAGGCACCTCAACTGAACGCGTAAGCCATATCCTCTACGAGATTTTGGGCATGACAAAACTGTCCGCGCGATGGGTGCCGCATTAAGCCGGAGAAAAAGCGCAATCGTGAATCCACTTTAAAGACGTGCTTGGCCCTGTTTAATCGAAATCCGGAGGAGTTTCTACGTCGTTACATGACCGTTGATGCGACATGGATTCATTGGTTCACACCAGAGACCATAGAAAAATCGAAACAATGGGTTTTACTCGGTGCACGTGATCCAAAGAAGGTGATGACCGTACCTTCGGGCGGAAAGTTGATGGCAACCGTTTTTAAGGACGCGCGAGGAGTGATCCACGTATACTATTTGAGGAAGGGAAAAACAATCACAAGATTATACTACTTCGATTTATTGGGCCAATTCAACACCGATTTGAAGAAAAAATGACCATTTTGGTCGAATTCCACTACAAATTGCTGTCCCATCCTCCGTATTCTCCGAATCTTTTTAATCCCAAACTTTAAAAGATCGCCAGCCGGAAAGAATTACGGATCGAACGAGTAAGACATCGCCGCCGGGAAGGAGTATTTTGCAGGCAGTATGACAAAATTCGTACTATACGGAGGGGTAAACAAATGTTCCAGCACCGCTGGGAAAAATGTATCGAGTTGAAAGTTAGAAAAGTTGCGTTGTCATTTCTAATCCGGGTATTCATCAAACAGCCCTCGTTCAAGCCTACGAGTATAAACGAGGATACAAATATGCAGTCGATTTGTGAACACTTAAATGCTACCAACCCGAACGGTATGTTTTTGGTACAGCTTAGGTCAGATCATTAGTCCCAATTTTTATCTCTGGTTGCTCGTACCAGTAGCGTATATATTTATTAAGGATCTATGTACGGGTATGGCGTTATGTTATTCACAGCAGGCAAGAATTTCCATTGGAAAACAAGAATTAAGTCTCAGTTTAGGCGGACTTTAGTCGTTATTCGCATTGGTAAGAAAATTTAGCTGACTGAGGGTCAAGAAGAATGTAAATCGATAGCTGAACGATGCCAAGAGTAGTTATGTTGAAGCGTATGTGACTGTTAACGTCTAAATTGTCTATACCACTTAAGTCATTGTAATAGAACAGTTTCCTTCTTTAGGAGAGAGCCAAGCCTTCTTGAATGTTTGCCTAACAGGGAGTGTCCAGTGATGATACCTATGATTGTGCTGAGATGTTTCCCATTCACCTCTACCTGAGCATCGAACTAGTCGAGTTGATGGGGCTGAGTAAGGTCAATGAATCTCGAGAAGTTTCTCCAGACGAGTCCTGAAACTAAGGCATGCTCGCTCTCCTTCCTTCCACGCTCCCGGAAAATCGTTTTTCGCTTGAGCAGGATCAAGGTGTCATACGACCCGTGATGATGATCAACTGGGCTGAGGGCCCAACATCTCTAAACATATCTCAGTCGCAAACGGAGTACCCGGATACCTGGCGACCTCCATATTAACTGGCCTTATCTGTATACAGCAGATCTCTTTACAAATACACTATCCTTTCTCCGCTACTCGTGGGATCTATAATGAATACAACCTCAAGAAAAACAAAACCCGAGGCCGGTATTCCTTTCAAACCGGGCCGTAGAATGGTGACTGCATCAACTATCGCCAAGGCTCTTGCATTGTCGAGAGGGGGTAAAACTGTGGCAGGCCATGGTGCACCATCTTCAAAAGGCAAACGCAACGAGCCTAAAATTAAATTTTTAAGGAGAGACAAGACTGTGGCAAGTTATGTTCCTATCTCCTCCTCCACCCCTAGCAGCAGTAAGTTTGAAGGACTTGCTGCTGCTACAAAAACTTCTCCCTAAGTAGGAATTAGAGACTCAGCATCATCGGCAAGCTACAAAGAGATCGTTGGAGGAAACCGTACTAGTTCCCAAAAAGCCCAAAACCTTAAACACCAAAACCCCCGGGCCATCCAAAACCACATTTCTGAGGTCCTTCAGCGAAGTCTTAAAAGAAGCTTTGAAGCTATGAAAGTTGTCATTTGGTTAAGTTGTAACTTTCGGGAAACTTCTTGGCCCGTCACAAGCGATGCTGGCTGGCACCAAGGCCACGTCAGGCTCATCGCATGTGCCGATTAAAGATCTCTCGATCTTTTCACGAAAGCCATAGGTGGCTTAAGAGAGATTTGGACAGGTGCAAAACTTGAAGTCGTGCCTAGGGAGGATATTCCTACCAGACCTAGAACACGCACCTGGATTCCAGCCTAACCCTCCCCACCAGAAAGCATTCTGGACATCATCAGGCTCAGTAACCCGACCCATCCGACCCACGACTGGAAAGTCGCGAAACTGGAGGAACTAAGGGGCTCTTATAGATGCGCGTTGATAGTGATCAATAAGGAATCCCTTAACCCTCTAGCTCAGACTAATGCTCCGGTTCAGGTTTGAGGCAATACACCTTAGGGTCTACCAAAAGGATGAGCTGGATGCTGATAAGCAAACTCCTTCTCCTTTAACAGAAATTACAAATACATCCTTGGATCTGGGAGCTTCAATATCCTTTTCAAAAATGGACAGCGACGACTCCAATTCTTCCGAGGCGACTATCAAGCCGTCGGTCTCCTCTTCTGACACACTTACACGATTAGAGGAAAAAGATAAGCTTTTGGGCTCATTTTCAGAATCGGAGAACTCGAACAACTTCGCGCTGAAGACCACTCCGGAAATTGTAGCAATGGTACGGTTTTTCCAGATTAATCTCCACCACTCAAAAGAGGCTACAGCCGAACTCATTCTGCGTCTTTCTAAAAACGCAGAAGACATCATCCTAATTCAGGAACCATGGATCGCGGAAGGCTTGGTTCGTGGACTTGGGAAATCTTGTACGCTCCACTCTGTACAAAAGACAAAGATAAGATTAAATTAGATTAATTAATAAGAAACGTAGCCTTAATGCATTTTTACATCCTAACCTCAGCGGCCCCGACATAACCGTTGCCAGACTAGAGACTGGCAAAGGCTCCTACTGGCTGACATCGGCATATCTTGACCACGATCATGTGGGCTCTCTCCCTGTTGATTACTTAGAAAGGGTGGTACTGGAAGCTGGAAACCAAAAAACTGGCCTCATCATGGAGTGCGACGCTAACGCTCATCACAAGGTATGGGGCAGTACCGACATCAACTTGTTCACATAACCTTTATTTTTAATTACTGAGTCAACTCGACGACTCATGGACTTTACATGGAGTTTTCAGGAGGTATTGAATGCCAAACCTCTGAGATGACTCTCCATAGATCCGCTTTATTTAAAGGGTGTCGTTTGCCTACCTCAATCTTAAGCTCGTTCCAGAGGTTCTCGATCGGATTTAAATCTGGAGATTGAGAAGGCTACGGCAAAACATCAACATTGTTTTGCTGAAACCACAGATTTGTCAGTTTTGCCGAATGTTTGGGGACATTATCTTGTTGGTACTGCCATTTTAGGCGCATATTTTCTTTGGCCCACGGTAATATGATATTTTGCATTATATCCACGTAAGCTTCTTATCGAAGGCATATTGGACCTACGCCCCACCAAGGAAAACAACTCAATATCATTACACTACCACCCCCATGCTTTACAGTAGGTTTGGTGTACTGTGGATTGTACGCCTCACCTTCTGGACGACGAACAAACTGTTTGCCGTCCATCCCAAACAAATTTATTTTGATTTCGTCGCTCCATTATACATTTCTCCACTGTTTTGTGGTCTGGAGGGGATCGTACATGTATTTTTTTTTTTTTTTTTTTTTTTTTTTTTTTAAATGGTACTTTTCTTGGAGTTCGAGCGTACAGCTTTGTATCCACTAGGACTCGACGAATTGTCCTGGCACTCACTTCAATTTGTGCTTTATGTTGTAGGTCTTTGGAGGACATAGGAGGATTCGCTTTGGCTTTCCTGACCAATCTTCTTTTGTCTTTAGTGGACATTTTAGGCGGACGTCCTTTGGTTTCAGGAAGTTTTTTACCTTGCAAATCATTTAATACCATCGTCGAAGAGCAGTTCATTGCTTTTGCAATTTTGAGCGTAAGACCACAATGCTTGCACGTTGAGCTTCAGTACAGTGTCTAAATAGACAATGGTAAAATATCAGGGCACTGTTAAGCAAATTCAACTTACCAATATTTTAACTAACAACAGCTTAAAAAATTGTTTTCTTGAAATTTGCTCACACTTTTCCTATATGTTTGTCCAGACAAACCAGTAGCTATTTACAGAATAGTTGCAAACTGATCGCATTTTTCTTTGTATATAACATATCTACATAGAAGGAACTGTTGCGCATATAATAAACCGTTACTTTGAACACATTATTTTCATTTCATTCAAACGAAGCAGTTGCTACGTTCGTTATCATTTCAAAGTAATAACTGTTCCTATTATTCTGACCAAAGCTGTATATAAATATGTTATGTACGTCAATCTAGTTCATTTTCTTTGTTTAAAACTTTTCTCATCTCAGCAATTTTGTAAGAAGACGATTTTTAATTAATTGCACTTTTTGTCGACTAATTTTAAGCTTCACATACGAGGGCGGTCCCAGAAGTTTCCGTCCCAACAAAGAAAACACAAAAATGTCAGCTCCTTACATTTCTCCCAGTGATTATCTAAAAGTTTGATCCCCTTTTTATATTAAGAACTGTCTTGCTCCTCAAAATAGCCATTGACTACCAACATCACTTCTTCATCGTTAGAAAATCTTTGACCACTGAGCCATTTTTTCAAGTTTGGGAACAGAAAATAATTAGAGGGGTCTAAATCTGCCGAATAGGGTGCATGAGGTAACAATTCAAACTTTAATTCATTAATTTTGGCCATTGCAATAACGGATTTATGAGCTGGTGCATTGCCTTGATGAAACAACACTTTCTTCTTAGCCAAATGCGGCCGTTTTTGCTAGATTTCTTCGTTTAAACGTTGAAATAAATTCGCATAATACTGGCTGTTAATAGTTTTTTCTTTTTCAAGATATTCAATGGAAATTATCCCACGCGCATCCGAAAAAACCGACGCCATGAACTTGCCTGAAGATGAAACGGTCTTCGCCTTCTTTGGAGCCGGTTCTCCCGTTTGAATCCATTGTTTTGATTGTTCTTTAGTCTCGGGTGTAAAGTGATGGACCCATGTTTCATCCATTATTATGAAACGGCGCAAAAATTCTGCATTGTTGCTGTGAAACTTCGCTAAACACTCAATTGAAACATCTTCACGACACTCTCTTTTCTCGAGTGTGAGTAAATGCGGCACCCATCTTGCACACAGCTTTCTCATGTCCAAATTTTCAAATAATATGCGATGTACCGCACTTTTTGAAATGCTCGCGCACTTCGACTTCAGTCGACGATCATCCAGTACCGATTTGTGGATTTTCTTCACGATTTCTGGAGTCGTCACCTCATTTGGTCGACCACTGCGATGCTCCTCTTGGCAGCTCATACGACCTCGTTTAAACTCAGCAACCCAAACTTTTACTGTTGTAAACGAAGGAGCAGACTCACCCAAAGTAGAATCCAGTTCAGCTTTTATATTGGTTGGGCTGAGGCCTTTCAAACAAAAGTATTGTATCACATAACTATGACCAACTTTCTCCATTTTTACAAATTCACTGACAAAGTTCACTATTGATGGCTGCAAAACAAATACTAAACAGCGTGGCGTTTACTACAATACACTACAGTTCAAACAAGTCAGGCCGAGTACTTCTGGGACCGCCACCGCACCTAACTATCTTTTCATTTTAATTTTTATTTTTATCAGGTGTACCGGTATGAAGTAAGCGTCAAGATACAAATGTCTCGACAGGAGCATTTATTGTGAACGGGCCTTAATTTTTTATTTTTTTTTTTTTTCGTTTGGTTGCTATGACACCCGTCAAACATATTTAGTACCAGAATTTTGTACCAGAAAATGATGACTTGCGGAAAGCATTAATTTTTTATTTTAATTCGGTGAAAAGTGCTACAGAGTCGCATCGAATATTTGTCAAGGTATATGGTTCAATCAGAAGCAACCATGGAAAAGATGCTTTCAACGGTTCAGAGATAACGATTTTGATGTGAGAAATGAAGAACTTGGAAGACCACCAAAAAAGTTGAAGACGCCGAATTGCAACTATATTGGACTTTGAGTCGGAAACAAATGGCAGGAATGTTGAATGTTACACAAAAAACAATTTCTGACCGTTTAAAAGCTATGGGAAAAATCCAAAAGTCTGGGAAATGGGTGCCACATGAATTGAATGAAAGACAGATGCAAAACCGAAAAACCACTTGTGAAATTTTGCTTCAAAGACACGATAAAAAATGAGTTCTGCATCGTATTGTTACTGGCGATGAAAAATGGATTTATTTTCAGAATCCTAAACGGAAAAAATCCTGGGTTAATCCGGGACAACCATCAACTTCGACTGCAAAACCAGTTCGATTCGGCAAGAAGACAATGCTGTGTCTTCTCCATACAGATCGCTACCGACAACAAATGATCAATTTGAGCCATGCATTGATCGAAAAACGGCCAGAAAGGGCCAGAAGAGGTGGCTAGGTAATTTTACCGCATGACAATGCACCTGCACACAAAGAAAAACTGGATCAGGATACAACCAAAGCACTTGGCTGGGAGCTGCTACCCCACCCGTCGTATTCACCAGACTTGGCTCGTTCCGACTACCATTTGTTTTTATCGATGGGACACGCATTAGCTGAGCAGCATTTCGAATCCTACGAGGAAGTCGAAAATAGGGTGACTTTTTGGTTTGCTTCAAAAGACGAACAGTTTCATTGGCGTGTTGCCTGAAAGATGCAAAAAATGTGTAGCTAGCAATGGCCAATACTTTAAATAAAAACGCTCACAAAAAAACGCTCACTTTATACCGGTACACATGGTATTATTATTACTTTTTGTTTCGTCTTTTTTACAAATATATAGATGCCTCGTAATGTTAGGGGTATTTTTGTCACAACACTAGTGGGAAAAATAGCAACAAACGTTACGTTGGTGTTGGAACCAAATGCCTGGACAAAACGTCACCTCTAAGTTGTTTCTCTCAGTTTTGAAGCTCGTCTAGCAGGTGCAAAGATTTGACCAGATGTGAACATTGCACACAAGCAATTTTC
Source organism: Volucella inanis (assembly GCA_907269105.1). NCBI lineage: Eukaryota > Metazoa > Arthropoda > Insecta > Diptera > Syrphidae > Volucella > Volucella inanis. The sequence continues at coordinate 71,282,357 of OU026155.1, forward strand.
AATGGTCTGCCTCTCATAAGTCTTCTACCAGTGTTAAGTGGGAATTGTACGTTTTCTACTATAACTTTTATGAGTAAGGATTTATTGCAAGGATATCTAAATATTTAGTGAAGAGTTAGCTAACTTTTACGACGACGGTAAGCATTTCGCAGTTTTTTGTTCCTAATGGAAAGCATCAAAGCAAGCAACGAATTTCACATTCGTTGGGTCTACCCCTCAGACGACTACTGAATAAAAGTTATAAAAGAAGGACGACAGCAGTTGATGTGGACCGAAGATGCACATTTAAATGTTCAAAACATTTAAAGAGCAGCTACATTCACAGCAGAACCCCTCTAACTAAACGTCTTTATAGTTGAATGTAGTTTCAGCATTTCATTGTTTTCGTCGATGAATAAAAGTCTTTGCAGCCCCTATTATGACTTTACTACAATAGAAACAAGGAACACAGTTTTGACACCCATTTCAAAACATCGTGTTAATGTTTTTGTGACCATGGAAAAAGAGCAGTATCGCCCCGTGATCCCATTCCTGTTCTTGAGTGTCAAAACCTGCGAGGAAATCAAGCCCATTCTCGATGGTGTGTATGGTACCCATTCATCATCCCGTACAACCGTTTACTTTTGGTTCGCAGGGTTTTGCCATGGCTGCACGTCGGTTTTTGACGAACCGCACCCAGGTGACCCGAAAACGGGCCGTGAACAAAATCCATGATATCGTATTAGGGGAGATAGCAGGCACCTCAACTGAACGCGTAAGCCATATCCTCTACGAGATTTTGGGCATGACAAAACTGTCCGCGCGATGGGTGCCGCATTAAGTCGGAGAAAAAGCGCAATCGTGAATCCACTTCAAAGACGTGCTTGACCCTGTTTAATCGAAATCCGGAGGAGTTTCTACGTCGTTACATGACCGTTGATGCGACATGGATTCATTGGTTCACACCAGAGACCATAGAAAAATCGAAACAATGGGTTTTACTCGGTGCACGTGATCCAAAGAAGGTGATGACCGTACCTTCGGGCGGAAAGTTGATGGCAACCGTTTTTAAGGACGCGCGAGGAGTGATCCACGTATACTATTTGAGGAAGGGAAAAACAATCACAAGATTATACTACTTCGATTTATTGGGCCAATTCAACACCGATTTGAAGAAAAAATGACCATTTTGGTCGAATTCCACTACAAATTGCTGTCCCATCCTCCGTATTCTCCGAATCTTTTTAATCCCAAACTTTAAAAGATCGCCAGCCGGAAAGAATTACGGATCGAACGAGTAAGACATCGCCGCCGGGAAGGAGTATTTTGCAGGCAGTATGACAAAATTCGTACTATACGGAGGGGTAAACAAATGTTCCAGCACCGCTGGGAAAAATGTATCGAGTTGAAAGTTAGAAAAGTTGCGTTGTCATTTCTAATCCGGGTATTCATCAAACAGCCCTCGTTCAAGCCTACGAGTATAAACGAGGATACAAATATGCAGTCGATTTGTGAACACTTAAATGCTACCAACCCGAACGGTATGTTTTTGGTACAGCTTAGGTCAGATCATTAGTCCCAATTTTTATCTCTGGTTGCTCGTACCAGTAGCGTATATATTTATTAAGGATCTATGTACGGGTATGGCGTTATGTTATTCACAGCAGGCAAGAATTTCCATTGGAAAACAAGAATTAAGTCTCAGTTTAGGCGGACTTTAGTCGTTATTCGCATTGGTAAGAAAATTTAGCTGACTGAGGGTCAAGAAGAATGTAAATCGATAGCTGAACGATGCCAAGAGTAGTTGTCGTTATTTGAGACCGCCAAAATTTTAACGACGAAGAATATAACTCTTCCAAAGGTCTAGGTCCGTCCTCGTTAGTTGACGCAAACGCGCATGGCGTCCAAAATTCTTCAGATTTCACAATATTGTTGCAAAGGGGAACTTGGTTTCTATTGATGCGATTCCTTTCTAAACGATCAGGTACTAATATTAGGTGGGGTTAGGACAAGTTAGAGTGGCTGTTGGAAAATCAACTATTAGGCCTATGGTCCCACTATGGTGCCACGTGGATCTGTGATCCTAATACTCTTGGAAACAATTTGATTTTATGTTGAAGCGTATGAGACTGTTAACGTCTATATTTTCTATACCGCTTAAATCATTGTAAAAGAAGAGTTTCCTTCTTTAGGAGGGAGTCAAGCCTTCTTGAATGCTTGCCTAACGGGCAGTGTCCAGTGATGATACCTATGATTGTGATGAGATGTTTCCCATTCACCTCTACCTGAGCATCGAACTAGTCGAGTTGTTGGGGCTGAGTAAGGTCAATGAATCTCGAGAAGTTTCTCCAGACGAGTCCTGAAACTAAGGCATGCTCGCTCTCCTCCCTTCCACACTCCCGGAAAATCGTTTTTCGCTTGAGCAGGATCAAGGTGTCATACGACGCGTGCTGATGATCAACTGGGCTGAGGGCCCAGCATCTCTAAACATATCTCAGTCGCAAACGGAGTATCCGGATACCTGGCGACCTCCATATTAACTAGCCTTATCTGTATACGGCAGATCTCTGTACAAATACACTATCCTTTCTCCGCTACTCGTGGGATCTATAATGAATACAACATCAAGAAAAACAAAACCCGAGGCCGGTATTCCTTTCAAACCGGGCCGTAGAAGGGTGACTGCATCAACTATCGCCAAGACTCTTGCATTGTCGAAAGGTGGTAAAACTGTGGCAGGCCATGGTGCACCATCTTCAAAAGGCAAACGCAACGAGCCTAAAATTAAATTTTTAAGGAGAGACAAGACTGTGGCAAGTTATGTTCCTATCTCCTCCTCCACCCCTAGCAGCAGTAAGTTTGAAGGACTTGCTGCTGCTACAAAAACTTCTCCCTAAGTAGGAATTAGAGACTCAGCATCATCGGCAAGCTACAAAGAGATCGTTGGAGGAAACCGTACTAGTTCCCAAAAAGCCCAAAACATTAAACACCAAAACCCCCGGGCCATCCAAAACCACATTTCTGAGGTCCTTCAGCGAAGTCTTAAAAGAAGCTTTGAAGCTATGAAAGTTGTCATTTGGTCAAGTTGTAACTTTCGGGAAACTTCTTGGCCCGTCACAAGCGATGCTGGCTGGCACCAAGGCCACGTCAGGCTCATCGCATGTGCCGATCAAAGATCTCTCGATCTTTTCACGAAAGCCATAGGTGGCTTAAGAGAGATTTGGACAGGTGCAAAACTTGAAGTCGTGCCTAGGGAGGATATTCCTACCAGACCTAGAACACGCACCTGGATTCCAGCCTAACCCTCCCCACCAGAAAGCATTCTGGACATCATCAGGCTCAGTAACCCGACCCATCCGACCCACGACTGGAAAGTCGCGAAACTGGAGGAACTAAGGGGCTCTTATAGATGCGCGTTGATAGTGATCAATAAGGAATCCCTTAACCCTCTAGCTCAGACTAATGCTCCGGTTCAGGTTTGAGGCAATACACCTTAGGGTCTACCAAAAGGATGAGCTGGATGCTGATAAGCAAACTCCTTCTCCTTTAACAGAAATTACAAATACATCCTTGGATCTGGGAGCTTCAATATCCTTTTCAAAAATGGACAGCGACGACTCCAATTCTTCCGAGGCGACTATCAAGCCGTCGGTCTCCTCTTCTGACACACTTACACGATTAGAGGAAAAAGATAAGCTTTTGGGCTCATTTTCAGAATCGGAGAACTCGAACAACTTCGCGCTGAAGACCACTCCGGAAATTGTAGCAATGGTACGGTTTTTCCAGATTAATCTCCACCACTCAAAAGAGGCTACAGCCGAACTCATTCTGCGTCTTTCTAAAAACGCAGAAGACATCATCCTAATTCAGGAACCATGGATCGCGGAAGGCTTGGTTCGTGGACTTGGGAAATCTTGTACGCTCCACTCTGTACAAAAGACAAAGATAAGATTAAATTAGATTAATTAATAAGAAACGTAGCCTTAATGCATTTTTACATCCTAACCTCAGCGGCCCCGACATAACCGTTGCCAGACTAGAGACTGGCAAAGGCTCCTACTGGCTGACATCGGCATATCTTGACCACGATCATGTGGGCTCTCTCCCTGTTGATTACTTAGAAAGGGTGGTACTGGAAGCTGGAAACCAAAAAACTGGCCTCATCATGGAGTGCGACGCTAACGCTCATCACAAGGTATGGGGCAGTACCGACATCAACGATAGAGGCAAGCCACTTTTTGATTATATTTTAAGCACCAACCTCATTGTTTGCAACATTGAAAGCGAGCCTACTTTTATAAAAAGAAACCGACAGGAAGTTTTAGATATCACTCTTGTCTCAAACAACATCCCTTATATGTTAACGAACTGGATAATATCGTCTGAACACTCATTTTCAGATAGCAGATATGGTACATCCAATTCAGCCTGAGTGATGACTGATTGAGACTCATACAAAGAATCCCTCAAAATATATAAAAAAGAACTGAGGAAGGAAGGCAAAGCGACAACTGAGGAAAAATCCTCTCTACAGATCCTATGATGCCTAGTTGTTGGAGAAAAACAGATGGCTCATGGACAACCTCAAATGATGAATCACTCTTGCTACGGGATACCCACTTTTCAAGTAGCTTCTCATTCATGGCCAGTAGTAACCAAAACCGGACTACTGCAACCGTGAACATAATTCATGGTCCGATTACAAGTAACAAACTGCTTTGGGCGCTACTTAGCTTCAAACCATACACGTCTGCTGATCAGAACGGTATAATACCTGCCGAGCTACAACGTCTTCAGACACTATCTTCCCACGCTAGAGAATATCATGAGGAGCTATGTAGAACTGATCCACATTCCATGAAGAGAAGTTAATGTAGTTTTCATTCGCAAGGCCAATGTGGTATGTTGTTGTTGTTCCAAAGGACCTCATACTTACAACTCTTTCATCTTTCCTTCTGAAAACTCTACAACGACTGATTGATATCCACGGGTCATCATGCCTACTGTAAAGGAAAGTTGGTGGAAACGTCTCTGCATTCGCTAAATAGCCATATCGAACGATCCCTGCAATAGAGAGTACACAATGATTTCTTTTCTGGACATAGAGGGCACCTTTACCAACTTCAATACATCTGCAATCACGACTGCGATGTCACATCTGCAGGTAGACGACTCACTTGGGGAGTTGATCAGTCTTATGCTAAATAGCAGGATAATTAGCTACAAACTGGGTGGGAGTTCTGCTAAGAGATGTGTCAGCTGAAGCATGCCGCAAGGGGGTGTGCTTTCTCCCCTTCTCTGGAACTTAGTGGTTAACAGATAAACCCGGATCGCTGTAGATTGGGAGCTAGCCCCCATAAAACTGATCTTGTCCTCTTTTCCAGGAAATATAAAACGATACGAGTTTAGTGGTGCAAGAGAATGGAGCTACTGTAGCTTTCTTGACTCTTTCGTAAATGTTAGGTTTCCAGTTTCTGTCACAATTGAGACACAGATATTTCGCTGTGTTGGAAGGGCTAAGATGACACCGTTGATTGGAGCAGGTTTTATGATTGGAACTTTATATATCCTGGCATAGGCAACCACTCTATTACCACTCGCTTCCAGATATATCAGCAGTTCTTGACCACTTAGTTCCAGAAAATATCGGAAAGGACACCGTCTTCCGACGCATCTCTGCTGGTACTTCTTTTACCAGAGGCCCCAAATAGTTTGGAGTGGATTACCCTTTTATATATTATAAGACTGATCGACTACCAAAGCCGAGCTGACAGCGCGAATCTGTGGACTTTGTTAAAGGCAGCCTATATGCCCAGGAAAGCGACAATTTTGTACTCTCTATAATGTAGGGATCGTTCGTGGTTGCTGCAGAGCCATTTCCACCGACTTTCCTTGACAGTAGGAATGATGAGTTGACAAAATTAAGATCAATTTTAGATCGTTTATGGATATCAATTACTCGTTCTAGAGTTTTCAGAAGGAAAGATGATAGGCTTATTGTTCTGAGGTCCTTCGAAACAACAAGAGAACATTTTCCGGCTTTCTCCATGACAGGGAAATGTGTGTCATTTTTACGGAACTCCTCATGATATTCCCTAATGTAGGAAGGATTATATGTGAGAACCTCGGCAGGTATTATACCATCCGGACCAGTAAACTTGGATGGTTTGAAGCTATGCGACGCCAAAAGCAGACCGTGTAATCAGGCCTTAAATTTTAGTCACGGTTGCAGTAGTCCTGTTGTAGTTGCTACTCGTCGCGAATAGGGAACTACCCTGAAAAGTGGATATCCAATCAGTCACTTTTTTTGGGTTCTTTGCCAGGTTGAAAAGTACTCTGAAAGCGTTTCTATCCGATGTCCACCAGTACGGCTTATTTTCACCACTAGGTTGAATAAGAGGGCAGAAAGCAGCCATAGCCCGGTTGAGAGCCAAGGTAAAATCCTTGAGTTTCATGTGAAGCTCATATTACACGGTGGACACGAATCCATTCAGCAGAAACCTTTGGCAGCAAGGGTACATTAAGGTTACGTTTCAATTATATACAAGTTCTGATTCTTTTGTGTAAAGCGGAACATAGTGAGGTATCCCAATTCCACTAACCAAGCTTTCTACAATCCACGAAAGTCCTCCGATGCTGACAATGTGTGCAAAAGTTAATCTTCATTCTCTGATTACAAAGGAACTTTTTTTGGTGGTAAGGACGGTCGACTTGGCAGTCACGTCGGTCACGACTAAAGTCGTCTTTATAAATTTTAGGAAAGGAAATCGACGCTCCAGAATCCGCGATTAAAGACGAGGAAGTTGCTTATCCACAACCAGATTACCATTTTTGGAAACCCTTAGGGCTATAGATTCAAATTCGAACCTATTCATTGCTTTAGTTTGCTCCAGAAGACTAAGGGTTTCCTTAACGCGTATCTACTCGTATAAGGGTCCCTTAGTTCCTCCTGTTTCAGGACTTTCCAATCATAAGTCGAAACTCGGAAGGGTCGGGTCGCAGAGCTTAGTGATCCAGAATATCTTGTGAGGAGGAGGGTTCAGCTGGGTTCTGAAGGGGTATCTGCTAGGGGTATCTGCCTCAAGCCTGACCTCGCCTAATATACTCACGCCTTTTGTGTAAGGATCGAGATATATTTGGTCGACACAGGCGATTAGCCTGACGTAGCCCTGGTGTCAGCCAGCATCGCTTAAGACAGGAAGTGGTCCGAAGTTTTCCCGCATGATTGCCAAAAAGCTATCAGAATTGCTTGAGTTCCCTAAAAAAACCTCAGAAATGTGATGCTGGATTGTCCTTTAAGGGATTGTGACGCTTTCAATTTAAGGGATTTTTGGGCGCTGGGATGAGTCTTTCAACGTTTTGGCAACAGTGTCTTAATTTAGATTCAAAGCATGACCATATGCATACCAATTTTTTAGACTACATTAGAAGACAAGTGGGGAAGATAATTTTAAATAGTTGCAATTGGAATTCCTTAAACATTGTAATGACTGATAAAAAGGGAATCATTCTAATGGATGTTGTCAGCGATGTCCAGAACTATCGCAAGTGCAAAATTCATTAGCACCCACTCATCCACTTTGGAAGTCATTTTAGCAAATAGACTCACTCAACAATATTTTTGTTCTTCTAAATAGAAAAATAAACACAGGTCCTTGCAATCGCTCATATATGAAAATATTATCCATACTCACCCTAAAATTCACACAAACTTCCAGATAAGGGTCAGCTTGTAACAATAACACAGGTCAGCCTTCTGAAAGAAAACACACACTCACATGGTCAAATATATTTGATGGATAGGAGCAAAGAAAATAGAAACCCTTCCTTATTGCAAAACGTAAAAAAAAAAAAAAAAAAAAATAAATTACTTATTCACTTATTCATTGCACTCGTTTTCAAGGATACATAAGTATATTACACCTGATCCTATTATCTTGTCTGCAAGGACTGGCGCCACCAGACTGAAGGATTAAAGTCTCAAAATGCACGTACAACAACGAAACCCTTGTCCGAAAAGGATCAACAAAAACAGAAATCGCAAATTTTAATTCAGCCTACCGAATGAATGCATTATACATACAAAATTGCATCCAGGTAGTCTGCAGGAAAATGAATCGAAGGATTTCGCAGGTTGACAGGTTACCAGGCCAGCTTATTGAACCGAAGTAACTGACATCTTTCGACATGATGTTGATCATCATCATTATCCTCCGTTATTGCGAAACTATATTACAATACTCGTACATACCTGTTGGAGTATTCTTTGTCCTATTTAGCTGATCGCTACACAGCGCCATGGTGTACGGGTATCTTTAAAATATCCTTCGCTCTGGGTTAACACCTTTCGCCGTGGTAGTAATTAAAACGGACCAAGTTCCATAGCTGCGGGCTCATTTAAACTAAGGATCACATACTCGTACACCGATCGATGTCGAGTTCAACAAAAAAAAAAAAAAAAAAAAAACGGTATCACTTCAGTTCAGATGCTTCTTACACCACACCATGGCTGAGGGCGAACATGACGCGACCGTTGTCTATAGCGCGTGGTTTGTGGCTTTAATTAATACAGACACAGGGAATTAGATCGTTGGCTAGATTCCATGTTTGGATTGGAATTTTATCATAGGGAGATGATCCTATTATGGTGGCTTGTTGGCACATTGGGGGCGGTAAAACAAGGGAACGGAACATTGTTCCGCAGGGCGGACATTATTTTTAAAATATTTTCTGCAAGCGGCAACCCTTTTTGTGTAGTTTGGGGCGGTTTGAATTTGAACCTTATTCGAATGAATTGCTTTTGGTTTCTATGGAAATCGAATGGTTTCGAGGAATCGGGGTGGAAACTTTGTCTAGAATTGACTAGATTGGGATGCGGTTCTTTAGATGTTGCTCTTGGTTACCGCGATTATATCACCCATTTTGGATTGCAACGAAATGATTACTTTTTTCAAAGACAAATTTGTGTCGAAAAGAGGAACCTTCACTGACAAAACTGATTGCTCGGATACTATGCATGGAGAGACAATATCTGGAAATAAGCGATTATAAACACTAAGATAACCATAAGGCAACTTTACATGAATACATAGGTACTTGCACCCCTTATCGAGTTAATATCAGATATCTTGTCCACTGAAATTGTAAACCTTACCAGTAATTTGTCAAAAATTCATGTTCTCCAGGTCTGAATGTGTACAAAGACAAATGCGTACCAAATTCTTATTGCAAAGCCGAGCTCGGGAAATACGAGTGACAATTTCGGAATCAACTTGCTAGGGTTACAGTTCTTATAAGACAAATTGACAAGACATGGCAAGTGCTAAGTAAGAAACTGGAGCTTTTAAAAGTTAGAGAAACTGGCAGAATGAATTTTTAATAATTTGAACTGGCTACGATACAATAGCTGAAATGCAAGAGGATATTCTTTATTTGATTTCAACGAGTAAAGGATGGACTAACTTTATTTTACTTTAAGTGGCGCTACAATCCGGAGTGGATCTGAGTCTCTTACGCCCATTTAACTGAGGTTCTTTTAAACTTCTAAACGTATTTAGAGACACTTCGGATTGAAGCATTAATGCTTATTCACTTGGCATGTCTTACTTATCGGGGCTGTTGAATGGTAGCCATTCTGACCAGGTTAGCTACGGTATATAGCACATACAGTTCTTTGTTGTAAAGTTTTCTGCAAACGCACATAGATCACTCGAAGTACTTGAAACTCGGTCTTTACCCACTTAGCTATATTTCTATCCTGCATACACGTATGCATTTGCTATGGATGACAAGACTTGGAATGGCTCAACCTATCTCGTCACTTTAAATAATATGATATGCTGTCTTTAGATCGAGAAACATTTGGTAGGTTTCGATTCGAAGTTACCTATGCTTTTTTGATATATATTTTTTTTTTTAAATCGATAACTCTTTCGTTTCCTTTGCTCATGGAGTTCGTAAGCAACCCTCGTCCTTCTTTGCAGTAATTTTGACGTTATGCTTAGGACATTGCTCATACGCCTGATTGAGGAGCTCGGTGAAGTAATCTTTTGTAAAGTCGTCCTTTGCGTCTATTGAGATTGATTGAATGATCCCAATCAGATTTATTTTGATGAATTTTGTTTTACTATGCATTGTTATCAGGCATTCACTCAAGGCTTCCATAAGTCTTCCTACGATTACAGATCCACATTCAAATAGGTGGTATTTCTTGTAATCAGCACAGCAGATCTCACCGTTTCTTTCTTCTTTTTTTTCCCCAGCCCACCCCATCGCACTTTTTGGATGGAAGTGATGCCATTTGATGCCAATGTTGAGCATGGTGTCTATATATTTTTTGCCGTGCTCTGCAGTAGTACCGAGACTTAGTGGCTCTTATTTCATAGAAAATTCAACAGAATTTCATAGGGTCTTGTTGAATTCATCAATCTTGAACCTATACAACTTCTTGTAAGCTTCGTCACGTTCTTATATAAGCTGACGTATTCCAGATTTTAACCAGATTAGCTTGGCAGTTCTTATGAACTGTCGCGACGCGATTAATATTTTTGAAATTCCTGAAGTACAAAACAGACTCCGCATCCTTGATCAAAAAAATTTCGGAATTTATTCAGAAAATTAAAAATACAAGTTTATTCATCTAAATCTATATTGTCCCCTTCAAAATAATCCCCATCGACTGCAACACACTTATGCCAGCGCTTGATCCAATCCTCGAAACATTTTTTATATTCGGTTTTTGGTATGTCCATCAGTGCTTCCTGCGATTTTTCCATTACTTCCTCTCGGCTGCTGAAACGCGTTGCCCGTAGTGGTTTTTTAACTCAATTGAACAGAAAGAAGTTACAGGAAGCCAAATTAGGGAAACTCGGTGGCTGTTGGATGGTATTTGTTGCATTTTTCGTCAAAAAATTACGAATAATGATGGCACTGTGCGAGGGTGCGTTATCATGGAGCAAAATCCACGAGTTTTCTGCCCGCAATTCTGGTATCTTTCGGCGAATTGCTTCACGCAAACGTCTCATAACGCCCAATTTATACTCTTTACTTACAGTCTGGCCTTCTGACAAAAATTCATGATGCACTACACCGTTTTAATCCATGAAAACCATGAGCATTGCCTTCTTTTTTGACTGAAAACGACGTGGTTTTTTATTCTCGGCTCATTTGGTGAACGCCATTGACTTGCCTGATGTCTGGATTGCATTTCGTACTCATAAACCTACGTCTCGTCTACAGTAATGATCCTTTTCATGAATGTGGGATCGGATTCAGCCTCGAAAATCATCTCTTTTGCGACGTCAACACGGTCTCTTTTTTGCATGAAATTGAGGTCTTTTAGCACCAACTTTGCTGCTACATGACGGAAACCCAAATCATTTACCAAAATGTTTTCTTCAAGTCATCCGCTATTTCTCTGATGGTTAATTTGGGATTATTGACCAACATTTCTTTTACTTCATCAATGTTTTCGTTGATGTCGATGGTCTGCCACTGCGTTCATCATCTTCGATTGACTCACGACCACTTTTGAACCGCTCGTGTCACTGGTAAATGACCGTTTTCTTTAGAGAATCGTTGCCGAAACACTTTTCTAACATTTCCAACGTTCGCGCACCATTAAATCCCTTTTTTACGCAAAATTTATTACAAGTTCGTTGTTGCAAATTTAAATCCATTCATAGCATCAAGCTATGACGCTAAGATTTAGAGGGAATGTCAAGAACAGATGTACCAACTTAACAAAAAAAAAAAAAACAGAACTCAAATCGGAACAATGGGACACCAACGTTAGCTAGCCCAACTGCTAACTAGAAAGGGGTCAATAAGACTATTTGAACTGTCGGCGAAGTGGGTGAGTGAAAGGTCGCATGTCACCACAAATCAAGCAGCAATGCTGTTATAATACAGAGTAAAACCTGTCGAGACTAATGCACTTGTGTGGCCTATAAAAAAAGAACAATTTTTACCTTATCTATACTACTTGAGAACGAGTGCATAATGCATAGGAATTCCTCTCACAGGTATTCCTGTGAGGAAGGACTGCAGCGAAGTCCTCGAATCGCCCGTGCCTCTCATCTGGTCATACTGTTGCTTGCACTCAATGTAACACAGCAACGGCAGTGACTGAATGTATGTAACAACCAATGAATAGAGGTTTGGGGGTATGAATTTTGTTGGTATGCTGTTTCCTATTGTTGTAAGGGCATAACACCTACAGCAATTTAATTCGGTAAATCAACTCCGAATTTTTACTTCACAGCTATTCTTAGTTTCGTCGGAATTTGTGCATGTTTTGTGTTTGTCTCAGGAATTTAATCACTTTTCTGCTTACGTCCAAGTCTGTAAATACAAACCAGCTGTTTTGGCACTTAGCGAAACACAGGTAAATCACCGCCTAGACCTCTCAGATAACTGTGATATGAAGCTCTACCTAGCTATAAACTAGTGCCATTATTCTTCTCCTACCGCGGTCTCGTCATTTCAAAGTGATGTAGCTTACCAAACTCCAACAAAATGTGGCAAATTATTCACTACTGCTATATTTACACAGGTCCCAAACTGGACAGCAATTCGACCTTTAACGAGTTTGATGAGTTGTCTGACTCCATACACAGAATTGTATGCCTCTATCCTCATACTGAAATCGTGATTACGGGCGATTTCAATATACACAATTCTGGGTGGATTCGACATTCTGGACAAACAATTCCCGAAGGACGATATGTTGAGATCTGCGTTGCAGAAAACAACTTTAGCCAGCTTGTAAATAAGCCCACATGAACCATTGATAGTCATACCACCAACATCCTGGACATGGATTTAACTTCTCACTCTGATAAGCACACCTTTGACGTGCTCTCCGCTCTAGGCTCGTCGGACTATTGTGTTTAATCTGCTAATTTCTCGTACTCCCACCACACAGTTAGAAAATCGTATGGCAATATGAGAAAGCCAATTGGAGCAGTCTTAATACCTTCTTTAGGATTTTTAACTGATCGTTATACCATATTTCCTCGATAACGACGTGGATGACGCTGCTGATATGACAGACACTATTCTCTTTGGAATGACATCCCTTGTTTCTCATCGGATGAAGATTATCAAGCCAAAAGAAAAGGTATGGTACGATTCGAGCTGTAAAGAGGCCGTCAGGGTTAGAGAAATATTTTTTTCGATCCTTCAAGATCAACCCGACAGAGGAAAACCGAATGACTGTAATGTCTTAATCAAGCGTGTGAAATTTTAATACAACCAAAAAATGATTCGGAAAATAATACAATGTCCCGAAGGTTGTAAACATTTTTGGTCGTTCGTCAAAAATATTACAAATTCTGCCTCATCCTCCGTCCCAATGCTTATGTGCAATGACATTCCAATTGTCAGCTCTTTGGACAAGGCCAATCTGCTTGGTGTACATTTTGCGACGACTTCAACACTCCCAGATTGTGCATTGTCTCTGCCTATACTTGAGTGTGTCGAATCTGCAAATATAAGAACCCGTTGGTCCAGATGGTATATCTAATCTTAATCTGAAGAGGTGTTCTTCCTCAGTGGCAAAGCCACTGCGTAAGCTTTTTCTTTAATCCTACACTTTGGGACTCTTTCCGAGCAGATGGAAAACAGCATTTTTCTTGCCCGTCCCTAAAACGGTCGAGTCTTCTTCTCTCTCCTCATACAGACCCGTTGCATTTACGTCTTTCCAAGGTCATGGAAACGCTGATTAACCGTCAGCTCATGAATTATCTCGAAACACGAAAACTTCTCAATGACAGGCAGTACAATTTTCTTAGCTACAGGTCCACAGGTGATAACTAATTGGGGAACCACTAACAGAGTAAAATTTAATGCCTTCAAAACACAATGTTGGCTTATATCACTCAGACATAGTTTTGTGCATTTTATGGAAATTGGAAAATAACCTCCGAAAAAAAACCTTATTTACGGTGATTCATCGTAAAGTTTGATGTAAAATGTACAATAAACTACATCAATTTGAAAGCGAACTTAAAATTTTTATAACTGGTTAAAAGGACAGTTCATGGCATTTACTTTTTTGAAAATTATATCATGTAAATATTGGCCACAACTATGTCTGAGGTGGTCCATTCGAAAAGTTCAATTTTGGGCGACTCGTTCGAGCCAAGTTGGCTTCTAAAGCCTCAATCGTAGCTAGCTTATTCCTGAAGACCTGAGACTTTACATGTCCCCAGAGAAAATAGTCAAAAAGTGTAATACCGCATAATCTAGGCTTTCAATTTACCGTGGCAAAACGTAAAATTAAGTGCTCACCAATATGATTTCCCAACAAGTCCATTGTTTCACGCGCTGTATGGCTCGTAGCGTCGTCTTGCTGAAACCAGAGCTCACCGAGACCATGTGCTTAAATTTCAGGAAGCACATAGTCCATTAACATGGCGCGATAACGGTTACCATTGACAGTAATATTCTGATTTGCCTCATTTTTGAAGAAATATGGACCAATGATTCCACCAGCCCATAAACCACACCATACCGTTGCTTTTAATGGATATAATGGCAGCTCTTTGTACTCTTCGGGTTGCTCATCAGCTCATCAGGCTTCATCACTGAACAAAATTTCACGATAAAACACCGGATTTTCATTGAGTTTTTCCAGAGCCCATTCACTGAAAATATGACGCAAATTCAAGTCGCCTGGCTCCAATTCTTGTACAAGTTGAATTTTGTACACTTTTACGCCGAGATCTTCACGTAAAATACCCCCAAGTTGTCGAATACGCCAAGCCAAGCTGCTGAGAACGACGACGAATCTATACATCACGGTCTTCGCGTGCACTCTCAGCTTCAGCTGCTATAGTCTCTTCACTACGTGCTGGATGTGGTCCAAACGGTCGAATATCATCGACGTATATAAACTGGGACTCAAATTTGTGAATGGTATTGGCAAACATTTCTCACAGAGCGCTGATTTTCGTAATACAGCTGAACAATTTGGAGACACTGTTGTGGTGTGAGTCTTTCCACAATGACTTGCCAAATGATACAAGAATGACAAAGCAGGGGTCATGAGTGATTTGTCAAAAAAAGCCTATTGAAAATCAAACCTCACGATGAATCAACCCTTATTTTATGTACGAGTATACATATACATATACGACTGTGAATGAGGGCAAACTAAAAGGGGCACATAACATCGAAGAATCAGACAGAAAATCACAGTACACAGGTTTGACTTTGTCTTCCTCAGCTACGCTATCGACTCTGATAATGTTACTTCGTCAGAAATCGAATGAAGAATTAAGCTTGTGAATTGCTTCTTTATTTTTCCTAGAATTATGGATACAAGCTTTTATGATAAAATTCAATTAGTACCAGTACCCAGTACTATACGAGCGCAGGCCGGATACTCACAGTAAGCCACCCAAGATATAACTTTATAAAAATAAGTAACACCCCATCAGCTAATACCAAAATAAATGTTTTTTTTTTTTTTAAATCTTTGTGAAGTAGTGGGTACTTTCGAAGCCGAACAAATATTCCTTCAACATCGAAATGTATTTGCCCCAATTTAGCTTTTGATATATCGTATTACAACTCCTAAGTACTTATAAGACTTAAGTAATTCGATCTCGAAGCAATTCGTATTATAGTCAGTATATTCATTAAAGAAGGTATTACAATCACATCGGAGTATACTAAATCTGCGGCAACTCTTTAGCAGTAAGACTGAAGTACATGCGCTTGGTCTCAGTGCTAATTATCAACTGGTGTTTCGCAAGCACGATTCTTAACTAGTGAATAACCCGGTTGACTTCAGTAACGAGGTTGAAGCGAAAGTCTTAAATTTTCCGACATTGAGTTAGTGTAGATTAAAAAAAAAACAGTAAGGGGCCTAGGATCTAACCTTGTGGAACACCTTAATCGACAATTTTTGATTCTCTCTCTGAATTTAGCTTTTGTTTTTTTTTTTACTAAATCTATGTGTAGCCTGGCGTTGTCATTATGAAAAACAAAGCCCTTCCTGTTTGCAAGCTCTGACAGTTTTGTTCCCACTGCCTGTTTTAAAGTAAAATCAAGTTACATCGGTTCAGTCTTGTTTTTGAATCGAATCAAGCCTTTTTATTTCCTAATGTGAGGTGGCATTAGGCGATTGAATAAAATGTATTAAAATTCTGAAAAGTAGAATTTACAGTCTGATTGCGTGGAAGCAGCTCCAAGTAAAGGACACCTCGTCAGTCCCAACAAATGCTCAACATGACATTTTTAGGATGCAAATCTTGTTTATCGACCGATTTCGGTGTTTAACCAGGAGCGCACCATGAATTCTTACGCCGAATGTTGTTTTAAATCACCCATTTTTTCTTCTCCCGTAATCACTCTTTTCAAGAAAGCCTTAAACGAATTCCATCTCAAAAAAGACTCACAGACCATTATGCGATCCATATTTCTTTTCCTTTTCCGACATTGAAAGCCTTTTCAATCTCTACGAAACGGTTATATGAGTGATGTGAAACTGCTGAGCGATCTCCCATGTCGTCAAATGTCGTCGTCCAGAAAGAACAGCATAAGCAAGATCTGTATTTCTTGAACCAACACTTACAAGTGTTAGCGCTGCAAACCTCCCGTTCGGTCTCTGTCGCTTTTAATATGCCGAAAATGCACTCTCTTATCCTCCAATTTAAAAAAAAAAAAATATTGACCACTCAAAACAAGTCCGATTAACACAAACTCTCGTTACAATGTAAAGGATGACCCTCTCCATTGGAACAAACAACGAAAATTTCATAACGGTTTACACAGAGATTTTCTGAAACGTTAGATACTACTTCCAAGAAAAAGACCTCAGAACTTATTGAAAAACCCAATACAATTTAGCAAACCAACTCATCGACACGAATATTCTCTCTGGCGATAAAATATTCCAAAGCAAAATTAAGTTTATGTTTCCGTGGTAATTTTTTTTAGGTTTTTACAATTTATTTTCCAATAATCCTCGATACACTTAAGCCAGCGGTGCTGCAACTTTTTTAATCCCTCCGTATAGTACAACTTTTGTTGGCACGCGAAATTCTCCTCCGCAACGGCGATGACTCGTTTGACCTCGTTTGATCCGTACTTCTTTCCGGAGAGCGATCTTTTAAGGTTTGGGAACAAAAAGAATTCGCAAGGAGCCAAATTCGGAGAATACGGAAGATCAAGGACCAATTCTTAGTGCAATCCAACCAATTTGACTGTATCGACTGCAAAGGTGCGACCCGATGCGTTATCGTGGTAGAAGAGCACTTTTTATTCGCCAAATGTGGTCGTTTTTTTCTCAAAATCCAAATTGGTCGTTAAATCGGCCCAATAAATCGACGTAGTATGCTCCTGTGATTATTTTTCCCTTCTCAAATAGAGTTATTCACACCTCGCGCGTCCCAGAAAAATGTGGCCATTACCTTTCCGCTCGATGGTACCAGGTAAAACCCATTGTTTCGATTGTTCTGTAATCTCTGTACAAATGAATCCATGTCTCATAGATTTTCAGGAAACGACGCAGAAATTCTTCCAGATTTTGATTAAACAGGGCCAAGTACGTCTTTGAATTGGTCTCAAGATTGCGCTTGTTCTCCGGTGTGAGCAAATGCTCTCACGCCCAAAATCTCGTGCAGAATATGACTAACACGTCCATTTGAAATGCCTGCTATTTCAGTCAACTCTGGAATTTTCACTCGGCGGTCCGCCAACACGAGATCATGGATTTTGTCCAAATTTTTCTCTGTGGTAACCGTTTTTTGGCCACTTTTGGTCACTGCAAACCAATGGTAAATGGTCCCATACATACTATCGAGAATGGGATTGATTTTCTCGTAGGTTTTGCCACTCAAAAACAAGAATCGGATCATGGAGCGACACTGCTCTTTTTCCATGGTCGCAAAAAACACTAACACGGTGTCAAACAAAACAAAACTAAGCGTCGAATTGTCATTAAATTTTTCCTTTCTCTTCAGATTAGCGGACCACTTGTCCAATGCTGCGATAACAATATCATCAGCATATAGAAGGTATTGCAGGTAGATGGGGTGAAGTGTACAATTTCCAATTTTGTTCTTCTCTCTTTGTTTCCTACACGATTTTGCTACTTCATCCTTGAATAAAATAAGCAGTAAAGGACTAAGAATGTCTCATTCTTTTAGTCCTCTGACTTTTCCCTTACTAGTCTTACTTTCCTCACCGGGTTGTCATTGACACTTTTAATGACGTTTATCCGTCCCTCCGGGACATTTTCGGTTTTTAGTTCCTGTCATTCGAGTACATGCTATCTTGCCACATTATCAAATGCCGCTTTTAAATCCACAATGTCAGGTGTAGGTTTTTCTTCTACGAATCTATCATATTTTTCGATGATGGCTCTTAGTGTGAAGACACTTTTCTCTTTGGGATGAGATGCTTTATAGCTCATCGGATGAAGAGTATAAAACCAAAAGAAAAGCCATGGTACGACTGAATCTGTAAAGAGGCTGTTAGGGTTCAAGAAATATTTTTTCGGTTCTATAAGACCATCCCGACAGAGAAAAACCTCGAAAAAAGTTTAAACCAGCCATAAATGACTGAAACACCTTTCTCAAGCTTATGAAATTCCAATACGACCAAAAACTGATTCAAAAAATATTGCAAAGGTAATAAATTTTGTTGGTCTTTTGTCAAAAACATTCTAAATTCTGCCTCATCCTCCTTCCCAACGCTCATTTACAATGACATTCCAGCCTACAGCTCTTTGAACAAGGGCAGTCTGCTTCCTGCTTGCGTTTTGTCCGGCGGTACGGTTTTCCTAGCAACAGGTACGAATGCCTTGATATTTCCAATGCATTTGAAGTATTTGGCATCGGGCTCTTTTGTCGAAAATGCGTCCTTTTCAGCATTACAGCTCTTCGGCTGTATAACGGGAACTTCAGCGTGTGTTAAGCTAATTAAATTTTGATATTAGGGAACTATCAACAGAGTGGAATTTAATGCTTTCAAAATATAGGGTTTCCCAATAGGGACTTGACAACTTTGAATTTAATTTGTGAACGCACTCTTTCACTAATCATCAAACTGTCACTGTCAATTTATTCAATAAGCTCAACATTTCATCACGGTAAAGTACACTAACGAGCAACGTCTGCAAATTATAAAAATTTTCTACAGATATTCGGAGTCGGTGACTGCAACTTTAAGAGCGATAACTTCAATTTTCGGTCATAATTCTCGCCCTAGTAGACAGGAAATAACAAGTTTAGTACAAAAACTTGAGTTTACATATTTGTTGTGTGATGTTGCCGTGTCAGTGAGACAAAGGGTTGGTCGAAGTGTCGAAAATATCGCTGCCGTTCAGACGTCCGTAGCAAATGATCCAAATCAGTCAATTCCACGGCGTTCTCAAGAATTGGGCATCGCTCAGACCACATTATGGCGTAGTTTGGGTAAGGACCTTGGTTTACACCCATACAAGATCCAGCTGACTTGAGAATTGAAGCCGATGGACCATCGTTCTCCGATTGGATTCTGGACAAGATGCGCAGAGATGATGAATTTCATCGCAAAATCATCTTCAGTGACGAGGCTCATTTTTAGCTCAATGGGTTCATCAATAAGCAAAATATGCGTTATTGGTCAGGTGAAAACCCACATGTGCTTCATGAATCACCACTTTATCCACAAAAAATAACTGTTTAGCGAGGTTTGCATGCCGGCGCCGTTTTTGGGCCATATTTTTTCGTCGACGATAACGATCGTCACGTTACTGTAAATGGTCAGCGTTATCGCGCCATGATCACCGATTATTTTGGCCCAAATTGGAAGATATGGACTTGGACGACATATGGTTTCAACAGGATGATGCCACAAGCCACACAGCACACGCTACAATCGATTTATTGAAGAGTAAGTATGGTGAGCGTGTTATCTCAGGACATGGGCCAGTCGATTGGCCGCCTTGTTCGTGCGATTTAACGCCGCTTGACTATTTTCTGTGGGGCTACGTTAAGTCATTGGTCTATGCCAACATGCCGACAACGTTGGAAAAGCTCAGAGCCAACATCGAAAGCGAAAAAGCGACCGTTTCAGCCAAAATGTTGAACATTGGGTCCAACGAAGTCGAGTTCCATTCATAAATGTTTTGATTGTACTTCAAGCCAACAATAAAGTTTTTGAAATATCTCAAATGGTTTGCCTGCTGTCGTTAAAGCAAAAATTAAAAACCCAGCCATTATCCATGAATGGCATTTGCATCATTGAAACCAAAAAACTTGCCATTCTCCGTATGTGTGTCAATGACAGCTTACGTTGGAATGATCATATATTCAATGTCGACAAAAATGCTGCGAAATGTCTAGATTTCCTTAAGCGATGTAAGAAATATTTCACCCCCTCTGACCTGGCTACAATATATAAGGTGTTTATTCGCCCTAAATTGGAGTATAGTACCCACCTTTTTACACTTGCTAGAAGGGATCCAAAATCATGCAGTAAGACTTATAGGTGATGTCTAACATCTCCTGTCTCTCCTTGTTGTATCGCTGTTTTCACTACCAGTGCGCGGCTGAAATTACCAGAAACATTCCGCCTTTTCAAACTTTAAGCCGTAGCACCCGTCTCGCTGCAAATCCTCATCAGTGCACCCTCAAAGCCACCTTTGGATATACTCTAAAATATCATGATTCTTTCCCAGGCCGTACAGCTCGCTTATAGAATGACCTGTCGAGCTCTCTATTTCCTAGCCACTATAACTTGCAAACATTAAAAACCAACGCACATCGATATCTCTCCTTTTTCCCTCCCAAACTTCTTTTCGCCACCGCTTTGTGCAAACATCCACAGGTTACATAAAATCAATTTCCCTTGTGCGCCGCCTGCTCCTCCACTAGTTATTCCTTTACTCCTCCCTTTCTTCTGCATGGAATTTAAACTTGTGAATTGTTTTCTATGGAAAAGCTGACTACGAATATGGTACATGACTATCAACCGCCTGCCATTGTCGTTTAATGTTGTCTTCTCTCCAGGCTTACCATAGTTCCATGGCCTACACTCATGTCCTGCCTTTTTCTAGCGTTTAGTTCTTTCTATCACTGCTTCCTTGTCAGCCATGCTCTGCAGTTATTCGTATAATTATTCCTTTTTTAGTACCGAGCTGCCCTCCGTAAGGGTATACACTTGAATAAACGACACTTTAATTTCCAGATCTAGTTGCACCACTAGTATCCTAGAGTTTACGGGTTCCCACCCACTTACTTTTCTAGGCTCGTAACTATGCCTATGCCTTTATGGCCTATTACTGAGTATCTAAGTGTGTAACTGTTCTACAAATGTAGGGTTCCACTGTCTTTCTTTTTCACGTCACTCAGTCCCAGCAGGTCCAAGTTGAAATTGTTAATCTCTTGCACCAGCTCTACTTCTATTCCTACAATCATTTTTATGTTCCAGGCTCGAATTCTCCGGTAATCGTTTTGTTGATCCGTCCATTCCGAGGCTAGTTTATTGTCCTTAAATCGATTGTAACACTAAAATAGTAACCACCGTGACCCCAGCTGGGGGCCCCACACACGGTACTATCACCCGATGAAGGTGAACCGGCTTTTGTTGACGATGTGTAATCCTTTTATGTACGAAATTGAGACTGGCATTGGCGGAGATTCAAAGTCTTGAATGTAGCTAGTTCTTACAAGGAACTTTTGTGAGTCAATTTCCTTTGTCCAGATGAGATGGATACCTCTCAATCACCTTCATAATCTGTTTCATCCCCAACTATCAAATTTTCTAGATACTTGCCAAGTGTTTGCTAAGTTTCCTTCCAACATAGTGTGATCCGGTTCATAAGAGATCAGTGCATGTATTAAAAAAATAGCAAAATTCAGTCAGAACTTACCTTTGACGAAAAACAAAACAAAGAAATCTACCAGGGCATCTTCATGCAGCGATTTACACAAAATGAATAAATCATTGTAGGAAACACTGAGAATTAACGGTTAATTCGATGAGTTTATACAAGGAAAACTTATTTTTTCGACGCCAATCTTCCGAGCGAACAAAGAACTCAAATATTTGTCAATAGGGCTTCCCTCAACCTAAACGTCAACCGAAATTGGCGACAAAAGTACTCCCTTTCAAGTCTCATACATATTTAAGCTGTAATTTGCTTGTACTTCAAAAAGAAAGCATATCTTCCAGCAATCACCTCCGAACCGACCACATGATATCACAATGGTTTGGAGAAGCTACGAGCGGTTCCACAGCTCGACTCATTAGCCAGATGTAAATTCTCATAAATTCACGTACACCCAATGATATATGTATGAGTGTTGGTAACGTTTTTTTGAGCAGCACAGCACCTTCCACCCAGTTCCCATTCTGGCAGCTACTGTTTTTCCCGTAATTGTGTCGAAGCAATTTGTACATTTCGTTACCTTGTTGCCGGAGATGCCCCTCACCGATAGTACAAACCACAGAAATAGTAACCAAGTGTTATATGTAAGTTTCAACAGCAACAGCAACAGCAACGGCAATGGCAACGGCAATGGCAACGGCAACTTTAATCACAAGTGAGGACATTACACTGTCCTAACCTAACCTAAAATATCACATGCGCTTAATCTTGGTGCTGCTTAAAAATGACCACCAATTGGCCATGTTGCTGCTACGATGGGGTACAATGTTATGAGCTTCCCAATGCATCATAAGGCCGAAAACGGCCTCATAACGTTAATTCCAAGCTACGGATCTCATTGCTACCAGTTAAGTATAACCTAGCGTTAAGCGTGGCTCGTTGGAATGGCCTCAATTACATGAGGAGTCGTCCATTGACTGTTCTGGTGCTTTTGCTTGCTCGTAGCTGGCATCTTGGTTTGTTATTTCTGTTTTTTTTTTTTTCATATTTTTTTCTTTAAGTTGTAACCCCTCGGGGGAGGACCTTTCTGCCATTAACCAGTACCACCATGGTACGAGTATGACCAGTCGACGATTTGTTTCGGATGAAACTGAACAGTGGACAGTGGATATGTTGCGTTCAGCATTCATGTGTGGGGCACACCTGTACGTTTGTGCTGAGCATAGGTTATAATTACCGCATCCATGTCTTTGCTACTTCATAAATTAGCATGCTACACCTATGTGAACATGAGGATTGCTGTCCAAAGGCAGCACAGACAGATAGAGAGAGGAAACTATAACCATAACCATAGCCAGAGTCAAAATCCGAGTCGGAGTTGGAGTCAGAGCCAGAACCCAGGCCTGATTTGAAGCTTGAATCAGAGACTTAACAACTATTACGATATGATGCTCCATGATGAGGAGTGGCGAGTAAAATACATCTTGCCGCTGTGCTGGAGCCATAATTCCAAAACAGCATCCCAACATCCAACAGTAGTATCTTTGAGTAATTCATTGCAGATTAACAGGCTGCTTCCTTGGAATCCCACAACTCTTTTGGTAAGAGTCGAACGTTGTTCTCGAAAAAAAAAAAAAAAAAAAAAAAAACACCAAAGCAAAATCGCCATCGCTAGAGGCGGCTATGTTGTGTTTCTTGTTTTGTAGAAAGTTACTTGTAGCTGGCCACAGGTTTACTCGTAGCTCAACATTGGATGCTGCTCCTTCAAAAAGCATAGCTTGGGGTAGCCCATGTTGCTGGAGTATAACGTCGCGTCGCGTCGAAATGTGAATTCTGCTTTCGGGGAGTTTTGCGATATGCAAAAACGTGTTGCAACCCCCTTTTTTGTGTGGAGATGATGACCGGAGGGTTTACGTTATTGTGGTCTTATATCTTAAGTCTGCACGCACATACGAATGAAATGCCTTGGCGGTGATATTTATTATTGTGAACTGTTTTGAATTTTCTGGAATCCATCTTTGTGGCATTGTGTAGGAAGTAGTCAAACGTATCACATTCACTATCCGAATTTGCTTCGATTATAAAAAGGAGAGGCTCAGAAATTGAATGACCTGTACTCGCTGAAAAAACCTGTGATGTGGTTCTTAAGTGATTTTAAGTTTAAGTGAGTTTAAGCTTCCGTGGTAAGCTTAACTCTTAGGAGGATCCCTGTCGGATAAATTTATTAATGATGAGGAAAGGCTGTCTGCATAAGAAGTTCGAATGCTTCGTGTTAACTTTATTGACAGAGAGATTGGTTCCATAAATCTATTGTGGGCGAAGAACATTTGGTGAAAGAGTTCCCCTGATGAAATGAATGCCATCCGACGGTTTAAAACCAGATGATTACTACTTCATCAGGACCGACGTCGATCAGACGCAAGGGCTGACCTCAGGGAGGCATTGTATCACCTCTCCTGTGGTCTTTAGTCATAGATGATCTGCTTAACAAATTAAGCAACTAAGACTAAAACGCAATTGACCTTGTCATCATCATTAGAAGCAGAAAGACTAACAAAGTCACTGCACGTATGCAAAACATTGACTGGCGCACCAGAGAGAATCTCTCCATAAACCCAAATAAATCTAACATAGTTCATTTCACTAAAAGAAGAAACATAAACTTATGTAAACTTTCACTTAACGACACAATTGTTGAGTACTACAGCGAGGTTAAATATCTCGTAGTAATCATAGACAAAACAACAAAATAACTAAAGCAACTAACGCCTTGTGGACCTGCCGTCGCATGAATGGCAACACATGGGGATCTACCGAAAAATCACTTACTGGATTGTCAGGCCCATCATAACTGAATCTTCTATAGTATGGTGGACTAAAAGCAATCAAATAACTGCTATTTCAAGCTCAAAAGCTTTTCGCACCTTCTCCATAGCTGCGACAGAAGCAATAGTAGGACTGACGCCTCTACACTTACATATTAACAAACAGCAAGTCTGGTACAAATTAAAGAGTTAAGTCTTAGCGAACATCCGAACCCAAGGACCTTGCCGGAACTTGATATGATCTGCGCGGCATAAAGTGGCTTACGGATGGTTCTAAAATTAAATCGAAAGTAGGAGCTGAAATACAAGGACCTAACCTATAACCTATAATCCATAGCTATAGACAAAAGTGAATTTCAGTCAGAACTCCACTCCATTCAACTATGTGCCAACCACATTTACAACTCTGGTATCAAAGGCGTAAACATCTATATATTCAAGGACAGTCAGGCAGCTACATATGACCTTAACTCGCACACCATTGACCACAAATTAGTCATGTACCACTTTAAAACTCTCCAAAAACTAAGCTCTAAGAAAAAAACCAAACTGTGGTGAATTCCTGGTCATGAGGGCATTGATGGGAATTAAAAAGCCAACAAACTGGCCAGAAAGGGCTCATAAACTCCCTATCTGTAGTCAGGACAGCAAGTACCTTAGAAGACGTGGAAGATTGTGCTAGGGTCACTATTGAGTTCCAACTATATATAGGATGATTCATCGCAATGTTTGATTTTCAATAAGCTTTTTTTGACAGATTATGCATGACTCCTATCAAACTGCTTAATAATTTTTATTCAGCATCATTTGGCAAATTATCATAGAAAGACTCAGATCTCCAAATAGTTCAGCTATATTACGAAAATCCGTGTTCTGTGAGAAATGTTTTTCGTGCGATTTGAGGAACTTACGGTGCGCATAATTGACCTACTGAAACCACTATTGCCAATACCATTCGCAAATTTGAGTCCCAGTTTACGTTAGTGGATGATACTCGACCGACTAGACCACATCCAGCACGTAGTGAAGAGACTATACCAGCTGTAGCTGAGAGTGTACGCAAAGACCCTGACGAATCGAATATCAGCAGCTTGGTTTGGCGTGTTCGACAACTTGGCGAATTTTACCTGAGGATCTCGGCGTAAAAGCGTACAAAATTCAACTTGTGCAAGAATTGAAGCCAGGCAACTTGAATTTGCGTCATATTTTCAGTGAATGGGCTCTGGAAAAACTCAATGAAAATCCGGTGTTTTATCATGAAATTTTGTTCAGTGATGAAGCCCATTTCTGGCTCAATGGATACGTTAATAAAAAAAATTGTCAGATTAGGGCTGATGAGCAACCCGAAGAATACCAAGAGCTACCATTACATCCATTAAGAACAACAGTATGGTGTGTTTTATGGGCTGGTGGAATCATTGGTCCATATTTCTTCAACAATGAGGTAAATCAGAATGTTGCCGTCAATGGTAACCGTTATCGCGCCATGTTAATGGACTATGTGCTTCCTGAAATTTAAGCACATGGTCTCGGTGAGCTCTGGTTTCAGCAAGACGACGCTACGAGCCATACAGCGCGTGAAACAATGGACTTGTTGGGAAATCATATTGGTGAGCACTTAATTTCACGTTTTGTTACAGTAAACTGGTCGCCTAGATCGTGCGATATCCCACCTTTGGACTATTTTCTCTAGGGATATGTAAAGTCTCTGGTCTTCAGGAATAAGCCAGCTACGATTGACGCTTTTGAAGCCAACATTACTCGTGTTATCCGCGAGATACCAGTCGCTATGCTCGAACGAGTCTCCCAAAATTAAGCCTTCCGAATGCGCCACCTCAGACGTAGTCATCATAACATGATGTTATTTTAAAAAGTATATGCCATGAATTGTTCTTTTTACCGATGGTAAAAATTTTAAGTTCACTTTCAAACTTATGTATTTTATTTTACATTGTAAATCAAACCTTACGATTAATCACCCAATACATCTTTTTGCAACGAAAAGTGCCTTGGCACACCGAAAATAACCAGAGGTTATAAGGAACACCCAAGAGAAAGACTCCGCATTAACCATCACGCACTCCAATAGCATGTGTTGGCAGTGTATAAAGTAGCAGAAGCAATTCTAATCTGCGAATTAAATACAAAAAAAAAATTCGTGAAATAATGAGGAAGACGTAAATGAAAAGCGAGGATAAAGAGGAAAAAGACAGCAATATAGCTCAAGAATATCGAAGGCTCAAGAAACACTAAAGGCATCAAGGACTCAGTTTTTCCGAAACATTAAGATAAGGCTGCTCAATGTGCAGTATGTGCTAAAAATAAGAGCCAACTTCAGTTGATGAAATAGTATTTCATCAATCTAGAGAAAGTTGGCACAGCTATTAAAATGCTGAGCAACAACAACGCTACATTCTCAGACGGATAACCATCTTTTTAAAGCTGATAATGATATTTTGATATGAAGGACCAGTCCATTTTTATAGTTTGAGGTATACAATATAATGCTCCTCAAATTTCGTACGCAATAAATTGTTTGATTGATAGCTTTTATGGGCGGTAGCACCATCCTGTTGAAACCAGAAGTCGTCCAGACCCAATTTTTTCGATTTTAGAAAAAAAAATTACTGGTCAACATGTTGCGGTAACATTCTCCATTCACTGTAACTGTTTCCCCAGCCTCATCTTCAAAAAAGTACGGGTCAATGATGCCCATAATGATGAACACATAATCCGCACCATACAGTGTCTTTTTTGGGATGTATTGGTTTTTTTGTGAATCTCATATGGGTTTTTCGGTCCCCAGAAACTACAATTTTGTTTATTTACGTACCCGTACCCATTGGCAACGAATTGAGGTGCCTGGCTGCTTTTGAATATTTTCGCTCACAGTGGTGATGTTTTGCCCGAGCATGCTTATATGGAGTTTTATCCGATAGTGAACCAGTTTCTTTGAATTGAATAGAAAAATGCGTTTTTTCGTGGTAAACGACTCCATGACTAAATTGCGAAAGATTGTATGACATCTGTCAAAAAGATCAACCACATTAAATTCAGTAAATAGCAGTAAACACCATAAACACCATCTATTGACTCACCCTTTAGACACTCACAATTTTTTATTGACTTCAAAACCGTCGTA
Organism: Volucella inanis; assembly: GCA_907269105.1. Lineage (NCBI taxonomy): Eukaryota > Metazoa > Arthropoda > Insecta > Diptera > Syrphidae > Volucella > Volucella inanis. The sequence goes on from OU026155.1 coordinate 71,310,129, forward strand.
TACGGCTTCACCGCATCGAGCTTCTAATATACCGTGATGGACGAATGCGTGATCTCAAAAAAAATGATCAGAATATGTCGTACCGTGCTCGCGATTTTGCAATGCGCAATACGTCTTGAAAGCGGAAGCTAGAAATAATTAAAAATATATAACGAAGGTCAACAAACTCTTGCAGGAGAAGAAAGTTCAGAAGGTATATCAATATAAACACTCGATTCCAACTTTCCCTTGTTGGATGTTCTGCTGCGACTAAAGAAGTTAAAAGGTTGGTTTTGTGATGAATGAAGAGCAGAAAAGCACATTCTGTCGACTAAAAACCGATGCTGTCTAGGACAAGATATGATTGCCGACATTGATCTGTAGTGGAACTACCTTGGAGGAAAATACTTGTACAAACTGCACAAATGACATCCAAGTTGACATTCGACGAAAGATAATTTCAGGTAACTGTTGCTACTTAAATTTATCCAAATAACTAGGATCCTTACTCTCAACTCGATTGACCAACATTATGTTCTACAAATTCTCTGATCTTAGCAGTTTTATTGAATGGAGTTGAACGCTTGGTGGTGACTAAGCCACAGACGGTAATGGAACAAACAATCACCCCAGTACTCATCTATTTTGTGTATTCAGATCAACATTCCAAGTATGCTACTGCATCTCTATAAAGGACGCTTTCTGTGTTGAATACAAAACCTCACATAATTTCCATACAGGAACCATGGGTGTGGATGTCTATGGTTTCGGATGTCTTTATGTGCCAAAGGCATTCTCACAATTTAAGCTTTTTAAGCAGTTTTGCAACCAAGATTTAGTTGCTGCGAACATAAGCTACGAAACAAACGGAGAATGGCACAAATTCATAGTTTCGCCTGCTAATTTTCCCTTTGATTCGTTATTGTCACCGCCGCCGTACTCGTTGAATACTGTGATTTCATGGGATTCCTGCCATGAAAGGCAATCATCTTTTGGATATTAAACTACTATCTGATCTGGTTGTTTCAAAATGGCATGTCCAGCTAGTAAGCAATTCTGGGGTCACTCGTTCCTTGGTGGAACGCAGATCTGCAACGTCTAAGTAAAGAAACCAGAAAACTTCTAAACAGGTGACTTAAGACTAATTTGGAGGAAGATTGGCATCTTTACAGTTAAAACAAAAAAAAATGTAACAAGCGTATTCGGAATTCGAAAACGTTGTCTTATAAAAAGATCGAAACTGAAAGTCCTCTAAAGGGGAAGATCAACCAGGCTGAAACCACTCCAAAAATTTTATGGCACCTACACTGAGTCGAAAGTAAAGACTCACGGTCCCATGCTTTAGGCTTAGTTCCCAGGTAACCTAATCAGAGCCATATCACAACCAACAAAGCTGCTAACACAACACGCCGATGCTGGTGTATCTCATCGGTTGTGGTGACGGATGAGGCCATTAAACATGCTGTTCCTTTTTTTAATGGCTTCAAGTCGCATGATACCGATGGCCTATTCCCAGTTATGTTACAAAATTGTATAGATCAACTCTGTAGGGAATCTTTACTGCCTTACAGTGAGAGTAGACTTTATAACGAAAATCGAAAAAGAGGCTTCAAGCCAACTTTTAAGTCTAACTTTCTTCATGTTGACGTGCATGGAAGGAATGGTCGAGATCCGTGTTCGTAAAACTGCTTTGCGAATGCACCCTTTATCTGCGATGCAACACACCTACAAACGCGGAGGCCCTGCAAGAGTGCGCTTCAGATTCTCGTAGGCAGAATTGAAGGCGTACTCGATAAGAAGGAATACACGCTTGGTATTTTTATCGACACTGGGGGCGCCAGACAACATCTTTAGACTAATCACTAATTTTGTGAATTGCAGATGCTGACTGCGGCCAATATATGATGCAGTGGATAAAAAGGTGCTTCCCGCAATGCGGCGTTCTATCTCTACTGCTAAAGATCATGTTGGTGGACTCACTGCTCAACGCGCTCAAAAGTTCTTTTACGTCTATGCACAAACATACGCGAATAATGTATGTTAGATGTACTGTCTGTTGGATCGAGTATAGCGATTGTCTGATCTAAAGCGCAATCAGCCCTATACGTGATCGACGATTGCTGCACTAATAAAGGACATTCAGTCCATCTTTTTACAACTTAGGTGTTCTCTTTAGGAGAAGGAGAAAGCTGTCTGGTCTGACTCTTCTAGTGCTTAAAGGCATCACTCCGAAAACCAAATATTTGGGTGTCATCCTGGATAACAGACTAATATTGACTAGACACGTTACGTCGAAATCCTGTAGAGCGCTATCAGCCTTCTGGCAGTGCAAAGGAGCTATCAGCAAGACATGAGGCCTGTCAGCAAAAAGGGCCCTTTGGATCTATGCGTCGGTCAGTTTTCTAGCGGAACAAGCTCTTAGGAAATAGCAAACTCCAAAGAACGGTCAGTCTCGGCTGCATGAGGGCTTTCCCTCGCACGCTTGACTCTACTCTAGACACATTGATGGATATCTCTTCCCTTGATATTCATTTCATGGGCTGCACTCTCAAAGCCATCTTCCATTTAAAAAAAAAAAAAGTTCTCTTTGATACAACACTCACTAGAGCCTTGATGACCTTGCACGCCGAACGTCGTATGACTCTGGTTTTATGAACAAACCGTCTGATGCAATGATACCAGAACTCTTGCTGCGCCCAAGGCCAGGAAAAGAATGTAGTCAAATCTCGGATGGCTCCAAAACCAATATAGAATGCGACGCTGTTGCCTTTCTGGAGCACGACAACGTTGGATTTCACTCCTCGTTAATGGAAATTTGCATCTGCAACATACGCAACCCTGATGGAAATGAACCATAATATGAAGTACCGGTGAAGAGAGCGAAGCATTTGCATCTGTAGCTACAGCCAAGCTGGACTTAGAACCTTGCTGAACCGTCTTTCGACTTCGAAGCTAGTTCGAGAATGTAAGACATCACTGAACGCAGTCGAAAGGCTAAATTCAGTGACCCTTGTCTGGGTCCCAGGGCACAATAGGATTAAGGAAAATGAAATCGCCGATAAACTTGCCAGACAAGGCTCAGAGGAGAGTTTTCCAGGAACCGAACTTACGTCAGGTCTGCTTGTAACCTGCGCAGTCATGCCATTCTCAGTCGTGCTCATATGAAACTCAACTGTCAATGGAAGCCTCGACCGAGGCGAGGGCAGACGTCCTGACTTCTCTGAGATTTCAGCGGTCTTCCTGCAGTCCCTCAGTAACCTGGCGTCATGACGAGAGACTTTATTTAAATGTGCTGGGCTTAAGTGAAACAACATCTTTCGACACTTGCTGTGAAAACAATAAAGACACCTTGGATCACTACCCGGCTTACATTCGCATCAAGTCGCAGGTACTCGGTGATGACGTGGCGGATGCTGGTAATGTAGACACTTTGTCACTGTGGCGCTTACGTATTACTTTCTTCTAAAGACTGAAGGAATCTATTAAAAGTAACTTACAAGGAGTACAATAGAATATTTCTTTGTCTGATTCTGAGAAAAAGTTCATTCTTCTGAATTCAGCGAATGAACGAAAATGGTCCAGCTAAGAGTTACTCCGAGTATTAGGGGTGCAAGCTCAGTCTATGACCTTAGAAACTGAGTGCATGTCAATGGGAAGTAAGATGCTCTTGCATCTTCCTGCTTGCATGATTCCTTGCACTAAAACTAGTACACCGAGTATTTTGGCAATTCAAAGAAACAACTTCTGCAATGTCCAAAAATTGAAATGTGTTCGACACGCATATAAATCCGGCTGAGCAAGCTACTCATTGATATTGTCACCCAGTTCACCTATGATAGCTTAAAACGAAAAATATTCTACGAAGCCAGTCCACTTTTAACGTCTCTGCTAAACTTGTCGATGATGACCATGGAGAAAGATATGGGCAATACACAACATCGATGACTCGGGCAAGCTTTTACAATATAACTTTGACCTAACCAAGAACAAAATAATTTCCTAGACCTCAATGTAAATAAATCTCAAACCATAACATACTCTCGAAAGCATCTCCCAACTTCTGACTAAAATTTATAAACTTTCTGACCCTACCTAAGTATCTTATACGCCGGAAAGTTAACTCCATTTTAGATTAGATCCTTGCTGGTAAAACTGATAGTTCTTCCCTATCTTAATCTAAGATCTGTGCAGGTCCTTCGAGTCAATCTTTATCTAAAAATTGCGGATACCATGAACAAATGTCTAGAATGCTAGGTGAAATCAACAACATTCAATCTCTCTTCGACTTGACATCAAAAAACTGTGCCTCAAGTTTGTTCTTTACTCCACCAGGGCCTCAGCTAAAATGCATCCCGCTCTCTTTTACCAGCTGGTAACAGTTGCGCACACGAAGTTGTCTACGTTCTCATTTCACTTGTGTGTCCCACTTAAGACAAGATGGTCTTTCTGAGTTTGAGTCGAAAACTTACAGGACTGGGACACTGGTGTCCATGCGCTTAAGATAACCTAGTCATCTAACGCTGGATATCCGAACTTTTCTGATGAGCATCAGTGTACAGCCTGTAAACTAACCGAAAACTTTTCTCTCGAAGCTCCTAAAAGCGTTTTCATCTGCTTTCGTAAATGTTCATGCTTCTGTGCCACAAAGCAGAACCGGGAAGATCAGGGCTTTCTATGAACGCTTTTTAGTTGCTCGAAAGACGGCTTTAATACTCAATAGCCCAAGGAAGCAGCGATTAGCAAGATAATGCTGATGTCCTCATCAGTAGAAGTCCTCATCAAAAGTTGATGGTAGAGCCGAGATAGATAAAGTCCTTTACTACCTCAGAGTTGTAGATGCCTATCATGACGGTTTGTCCCGATCTTCGATCCATGTGCGTCTTTCCTGGTTGACAGCTTATATGAGTACATTGGGAGCTAAGCCTATCTTTGGCGCTTCTGCTTCAAAAGTTGCCAACCCTCTACGCTTTTAAAAGATAGTGCCTCTGAAATTGATTTGCGAGTTTAGCCTAGTTTTTACAAAAACGATGTTGAAAACGTCAGATGAAAGCTTTCCAACTTCTTTTTGGATATTGAAGATCCTGGTTTTGTCATTACCGGCCTTTAAAGAGCAACGTACACTCTTTATCGTCGAACAATCGAATGGGCTTCACTTGGATGCCGAGACTAAATATGACTCTGTATATGTAGTTCGTATGTCATATGCAGCTTTGAATTCAATGAAGAGGCGATGTGCATAAAGTTGTTGCAATGTAAACATGTACTTGCATAGTACATGTTTGTTTGTTTGTACTAAAACCTCAATGAGAGGTAACAAACAGATTGTTTACTAGGTGGGCTGAAAAGTAACCTCCTTGGAAATGAAAAATTTTTTTTTTAATTTTTTCTTGCAGTTTGATACACTTTTCCAGCGATTTTCCAACTTCTTGATCCCGTCCGAAAAGTAATTTGCCTGGAAGGTCTGCAAAATACACCTCCGTGGCGTCGATGATTTCCTCGAGTAAGCTGACTTTTTTATTGATGAGCCATCTTTTGAGGTTTGGAAAGAGATAATAGTCCGAGGGAGCCAAACCGTGCGAATACGGCGGATGTGACAGCAATTGGAGCCGTAAGTCATTGATTTTAGCCGTGGGCTTCATGTAAGACCGTTTTGCAGCGATTTCGGCCTTCAATTGCTCCAATAATGCACATTAATACTCGCTGTTGATGGTTTTTTCCTTTTTCGAGGTAGTCCATCGAGCCTCCCCCGGCCGCTTCGGAGCACTCGTGTCGGCTTCAGTCCATTGCAGGGCACTCATTCTGTTCTCTGGTGTTCAACAGTTACCAATCGACGTCAAAAGTCCGCCCAATTCCGCATCACCAAGTCCAAACACTCTTTCCAAAGTGCTCTCGCGTTCGTGTTTTTGGTCAAGAGTGAGTATACGCGGATTCTAGCGACAGGATAACTATTGCCCAAAATATGGCGTGTTGCGGCCACCACGAAACTCTCAAAACCAATATTTGACGGAGCATTAGCCCCATAATGTTTATTCAACTTTTCTTTTGTTTCCTTCGCCGTTTGGCCTCTCAAAAAATAATGTTTTATGAGAGAACGAAAATCGTTTTTGTCCATACTCAACATTATGCCAAACAGGTCAACCAAAGAGGGCTTTAGAGAACTATAGGCCTATCTCTATATTACCAATAGTTGAAATATGTCTTGAAGAAGTTGTAACAAGGAGACTATGGAGGTTTCTAGACAAGGAGAAAACCATACCGAAGTACCAGTTCGGGTTTCAAAAGAATAAAAGCACAGGAAAACAACTTGGTGAACTTGCAAATTTAGTCAATCAGAGTCTGAACTTAAACCATCACGTAATGGTAATGTTCATCGACTTTAGCAAGGCATTCGATACTTTGAATCACCGTAAACTAATGGACATCCTGAATCGTTCTGGAATAAGAGGGCTCTTAGCAGATTGGTTATGCAATTATTTAAATAACAGAGGTTTTAAATTGAAAATAGCAGGCGAATTGAGTGAGTGGAAGGAAGTCAAATATGGGGTTCCACAAGGCTCGAAACTAGGGCCCGTATTATTTATAAAAAAAAAAATCTTTAAGAGTAGTATTTCATTCGCATATGCCGATGATATGGCAATTGTAGGTCAGCATGCATGCTTCGAAACAGCTATGAGGATAATGCAGGAGGATTTCGAGGAAGCTATAAAGTGGTGTCATGACATGGGGCTTGTAATAAACTCAAAGAAAACTAAGCTCATGCACATTAGGGGAACACGCGGTAGACCAACAAAACCTACAATTCATTTTCGGAACCCCGACCGAGTGTCCGCATGTGAAAACTGAGCAAATAGAAGTTGTGGAAGAATACAAATATCTTGGAATTGTAATCGACAGTCACTTTCATTGGGAAAACCATATTCAGAGGCTTAGGTCAGATATGAAAAAAGCACTTTTCGCGATGGTATATCTGAAGAAATGCTCAACTATTACAATGCTTTAAAAAAGTATATTACGCATTAATGGAATCCAAACTAAGCTATGGAATATTGGTCTGGGCAAGTGCAGCAAAATACCATTTAGATAAATTGTAAAAGCTGCAAGCAAATATACTAAAAGTCATGCATCGAGTAGTGAGGCGGGACGCGGATGATTTCAAAGTTCTTCCTGTAGAGCAAATCTTCAAGATGGTGACTGTAATGGAGTATGGCAGAGATGAAAGATACCTGAAACCAATTTCACATCAAATAAACACTAGACGAAAGGTTAGAGGTATGCAGCAAACACCTAGGTTCAAGAATGTTTATGGCAAGCGACAACTCAACTACATGATTAATTTCAAAAAAAGAAAAAAAAGAGATTAGGAAATTTTTGCTTTCATAAGTCAATAGTATTGTATTTTAATTTTAATTAATTAATAAATTATTTAATTTTGTTTTCTTAACAAAAAAAACATTTCATTATTCATACTCGCATATTCCAAATTGCATAGGTAAAGTTTTTGTGAATTGATTTTGCTTGAAAGAAGGGGATAGGTAAGCTTAATTCTAGTTGCTTTGATTCATTTCTAAATCGACTCGTGCTATTCAGCTCTCTCAGGTAACGCTGCAGTTAGTTCCACAGACGGATGGCATGTGTTTCAGACGTTAGACAGGAAAATTGCGGGATAATTAAAGATGCAGATCTGGTGGATGAAGAAAACTGGATTCTGTTATATAGATACGTCGGTTGCCTTGTTTTTATAATGCTATACAGCATAACGAGAGTACAAAATTTGACGTAGTTCTGAAAAGACATACCCAATAGGTTGTTAACCAAATGTGACACATGGTCAAACCTTCAGAGGCCGTAAACATACCGGATAGTGCTTTTAAATGCAACTTGAAGCTTTCTTTTACTGTCAGCATCACAGTTAATAAATATTTCGCAACTATAAATAAGTGCAGGGATAACCAGTGTTTTAGCGAGAGTTAATCTTGTCTTCGGTGGTGTAAACTTTTGAGCAATCCATAGAGTGCGAAGAACGCCATATGTTCTACCCACAATCGCATTTATATGGTTGGTCCATTTACATTCGCTAGGATTAAGTGTCAGGCCATTTTCCAACGACCAGTTCGAGATCCTTTGAAGATCTTCATTCAGTTTCAGTTTCAGTTTCAGTTTCAGTTAATTTTATTTTATAGTACATTATGGCTTAACAAAGATACATTAGAATTGCATTGATTTACACAATGAATAATAAATACATAAAAGTTGAGTGAAAAATATGCAAAAAAATGTGCAAATAGTGCACTTTTAAATTTTTCGGCTTTGTTTGTTTAATGGAGATAGGTAGAGAGTGGACAAGAAAGAGGCGTGAAGTGTTTAAAAAGTTAGAAGAAAGAGTAATTAGGTTGAATGTACGTGGTGACTGGACAGATTGCAATTTCTCGAATAGATATTGTGGTGAATGATTATATATTATTTTGTGCATGAAAACGCAGCATCTAATTTCCCAAAAGTTTTGAAACGAACAACCAAAAACATGTTTGTGGTAGACAGATACATGGTCATATCTTCTCCTTTCATAGACATAACGCACCATATCATTAAAACAAACAAATAACTTGTAATGCGATTGAGACTCTTATTTAGGATATATGCAACTATGGCATAATCAAATCTTGGCACAAGCAAAGTCTTAATTAATCTGAGTCTAGTATCCACAGGTGTAAGACTGGAAAACAGCCAAAGCTTACGTAACCCTGCATAAATACGAGCTACGATCAAATTTGCATGATCAAAAGCGGAAAGTGATCTATTCAACTTGTACCCAAGGTTTACACCTGTATTGGAAAATTTAAGCCTACAAGAATTTATATAAATAGGGGGTATCTCTCCAGGATCATACTGCTTTTTAGAAATCATAATTAATTGCGTTTTTACCGGATTCATGATTAGACCATTATTTTGAGACCATTTCACTATAGAGGACAAATCAGAATTAAATCTATCAATTCTATCAATCTTCCATTAATCCAATTGGCCGAGAAAGGTATAACTGTGCATCATCCGCATAAAGATGTACAGATGCATTACTTCATACATGTGGTAGGTCGTTAATGTAAATACAGAAAAGGATTGGGCCAAGAATAGAACCCTGAGGTACCCCGGCAAGTATATTTTTTAGCCGAGAACATTTTTGTTCAGAAAAAACCTTTTGAAAACGGTTCGAAAGGTAGTTCCTAATTAGATGCACTGAGTTATCGCTAAACCCAAAGTACAGCTTTAACTTCATACATAAAATGTCATGATTAACCGTATCAAAGGCCTTTGAAAAGTCAAGCACGCCTAGCAGAGTAAGAAATCCCTTATCATACTCCATTCTGATATCATCAAGCACTTTTGTCATAGCCGTTGAGCACGCAAACCAGACTGTACTAGAGACAATAAATTGAAGCAATTTAGGTGGCTAGTAATCTGCTTGGCAATTATCTTTTCAAAAACCTTAGACATGCATGGTAAGATGTTCACTTCAGAGACGACTTCAAAATCCAAACACCGGGTGGAACCGAAAAAAAGGTTGCTGTCTGGTATAAAACAAGTGTTGGTACTAGGACAAGAGAGGAATGAGTTATTAAATTCATCAAGGTCAGGTATATTTGTTAGAACATTATTTTTACCAAAGTCCAAGAGAGCGTAAATTACTCCAAAGTTTTTTCGACGTTTGGTCTGCACTTAGTTTGGACAGGAAATATCTTTTTTTTGCCCTTTTGGTGATAGATGAAGATAAGTTTCTAGCCCTACAATATGACTCAAAATTTTCAGTATTAGGCATATGTTTCCATTTGGCATAAGTTTCCTACGTGCTTTTATAGTATCATGTATTTCAGAAATTAACCATTTACATTTTTTATTGCGCACAGCTACGGTTTTAATGGGAACATGCTTATTAAAAAGATTGTTTATTAATGTTTGAACAAGTTCAACTTTTTCATTAACGTCCGCTGCGAAGTAACAAGAGTACCATGGAGTCAGACTTGCATCAAATTGGAGTAATTTGTTATTTATTGATCCATAGTCTCGAAAATGAAACGATTCCTGCAAGGGGATGCAAGTGAAATCAATATTATAAGTGCAAAACAGAAGATCATGATCAGATATCCCCTCAAGTGATAGTTGGTCAAGAAGCAACACGCTGGAAAGGTCAGAGACAGCTACTAAATCAAGAAGACTCGGCATAGAGTCAGGCGCAAATCGTGTAGAGAAGGAGTTGACAACCACCAAACCAGATGAAGCAAAATTGTCTAAGAGCTGATCTATAGTCAGATTTGTAAAGATCTGCATTAAAATCACCACAAAGAATAATATGTTCAAAGTATGTTGAATACTGTTGAATTGTACAAAAAAATTGATCAAAAGAACAATTACGATTTGGGCTATAAACTACACCAATGATGCATTTTATATTGGAGTTCGAGATTTCAACGACTAGATATTTGTTTTCGTTACCCACAGATTTTTCTAATATTTTACAGATCAAAGAGGCTTTGGGATAAATTGCAATCTCTCCACCAGTAGTGGTGGAATTGAATCATTATCATCTTTATTATCGAGTGTTTTAAACCAAGTTTCACTAACACAAATTACATCTACTCCCGAATCTATAAAAATATGACGAGCATAGTCTAATTTCGACAAGCTAAGACGACGAGCGTTAAAATGACATACTTTGAAACCATCATAAGCATTGGATAAAATATTAACCAACGTTCGCACCTCAACCTCATCACTCACACTAGATAAAACCCTATTATGGGCCATCATAAATTAAAAAAATATATATTGGATATATATTTTAATTCGTGCGGTTTTTTTTTTTTCAAAATTTGAACGTTTATTTAAGAAAAATACGTACAATAGTATTATTCAAAGTATTGCCCATCTGAAGCTATGACTTTTTTCCCATCTTTCTGGCAATTTGTGGATCCCATCCCAAAAGCACTGCGCCGGTTTGGCAGCCAAGAATGAATCAAGCCAATTTTTGATATTCTGCTCTGATGTGAACCGTATTTCAGTGAGGGCGTTCTGCATCGACCGGAACAAATGGTAGTCAGAAAGGGCAAGGTCTGGGCTATAAGGCGGGTGGGGTAAGACTTCCCATCCACTGTTTTCCAAATAGTTCTTAACAGGAATATCAACGTGGGGCCGAGCGTTGTCATGATGAAAAATTATTGCCTCGTGTCTGGTCGCATATTCCGGGCGTTTTTCGGCTACTGCTCTCTTCAAACGGATTAATTGTGTTCGGTAGCGTTGTCCATTGATGGTTTCACCCGATTTTAGTAGCTCATAATACAGCACACCCATCTGATCCCACCAAATACAGAGCATTACCTTAGCGCCATGGATATTCGGCTTTACCGTTGATTTGGCTGGTTGGCCGGGTTTCAGATATGATTTTTTGCGCTTGGGTTTATCGTAATGGATCCATCTTTCATCACCAGTAACAATCCGATGCGAAAATGACTTCCTTTTGTATTGTTCCAGCAGCATTTCGGACATGCAAAACCGCCTTTCGACGTCTCTCGGCTTGAGTTCATGTGGAACCCAAATTTCTTGCTTTTGAATATATCCAGCCACTTTTAATCTTTTAAAATGGCTGCTTGAGTGGCACCCATCTTGGCAACAATCTTCATAAAGTAATGCTTTCAGTTTTTTGGCTGCCCAGAACGTTCATCGTCTTCCAAGCCAAAATCACCACTTTTAAATCGTGCAAACCACTTCCACCAAAATACGATGATTTTCGGCAGCAGTTTTCTTCATATTAAGGTAATGAAGGAGAACTCTCCGCAAAAACACTTTTTCAGGCACAAAGTTCGACATATTTGAGTGAAAAAAAAAAAATTATTGTTGTTTACGCTTCAAATGAATGGCATATACTGAAATGACGTACAATGACAGTAGCTTTTCAACGCATGTTCCAATGGAATAATACAAGTTACGCCATCTTTTAGCAAATCTAAGTTATAGACCCAATATTACCATCCCATCAACAACTAATAGTAGCGCGATGTACTTTCGTTTAGCGCTGTGTAATCTACAAAGAAGAAAAACAGTAGACGAAAAGAAGAGAAGAAAACATAAATACAAATAAGAAAAGAATGACGAAAAAATATGATAGTGGTAGAGAGAAGGGGGAAAGGAAGGTATCATAAAAGCATAGCATTTGCTTTGATTATAAATTAAAAATTCCAAAAAGTTTAAATTACATAAAAAATATAAAAAAATAAAAATAAAAGAAAAGTATAAATGAATAAACTATAACATAATCGATATGCTCCAGTTAGCATAGAAATATGATTTGTTGTACAAAAGGAAAAATGGCCAGATCTTAGGAAAGTGTCGTAGTTGAAGTAATTTTTAACATAAACCAATCCATTGCGTGTTCTTGCGGAGAATAATAGACCCTCATGGCGTAGCTGAAGAGCATCAACTTTCGTTGATGTAAATACGAGAGATAGTAGAAGTGTGGAAGTGCGGAAGGGGAGGCCATGTTGTTTTCAGTAAGTGATTCGTTCTCTAGCTAGGAGAGAGTAAGGCCGTTATTCGCACGAAGAGCAGCAAGCAGTGCACTTTGCTCGGTCTGAGAAGAGAGCCTGATCAGCAGCGGACTTCGACCATCGTTAGATTTATTTTTCAACTGAAAAGCTTCAAAGTGGGAAGTAATGTTGTACTGCAGCTTACTGGCGATTTTTTTTTTATCAATTCAATGGGATTTTCCATTGGTCTTTGTGGGATCCCACAAACAATCACATCACGAAGGCGCTCTTTTCGCTGAAAGTCAGCCAACTCCTCTTTTAGTTTGCGGTTGTCATCTCGTAGTTCCATGATGTTGCTCTCGAACTGTGCCACGCTGTTATTAAGAGAAGCAATGGCTTCGCACAGTTTGTTATAAAAACTTTGTTCAAATTCAGAGAGCAACAATTTAAATTTTGTAATTAAACTAGTTTTCAAAACACGAAGATGATCAGATAGGGATGCTTTTTTATCTATTGGCTTCACAGGTGGTGTATTAGATTTTAGATGGCTGTAACCTGACTCGAATTTATCTGGAGTCACTGCAGCGGCCAAGGCGGATTTCTCTTTGAGAGTTTGTTGGCGAGTAGTTGACATATTTTCATAGGCAGTAACACAAATCACAAAGTAACAAAACACTTTTATACGTTTTTATTCGAAGTGTTTATGCATACAAAGATATTGGATTGTATTACAACAACTAAATATTGGTTAATTCTCACAACAAAAAAAATGGTTAAATTTGCTTTAGCGACGGAACAATTCAAAGCACGTCTATTCACTAAGCATCGCGACTATCAAAATGCGTTCATTTAATTAGCACAGTTTTCAATAAGACCAAGGGCACAACTCTTATAAACTTGAATATCGTCTGCGTAAAAGTGTTTTCCTGACATCAAAATTACGGTTTGTATATCATTGATATACATTGAGAATAAGAGAGGTCCCAAAATCGACCCCTGGGGAACCCCTCGTGCCAAAGGAAGAAATTCTGATAAGACGCTCTCCAGAAAAGCAGCTTATCTTTTAGATAAGATGAGAGTAACTTATATTAAAACAATGACGTAACTTATGAATAAGAGTAGAATGGTTGACCGAATCAAAGGCTTTAGAGAAATCTAGAAAGGTCAAGAAAGTAATTTGGTCTTCATCAAGTTTCTCACTTATATCTTCCACCACACTCATCAAAGCAGTAGTACAGCTGTTTATCTCGAAATCCAGATTGAACTGAAACCAGTAGATTAGTACGTTTAAGATACTCATTTATTTGTTTATGCATAATTCGTTCACATACTTTAGCAAGGAAAGGTAAAATTGATATAAGTCTGAATTCATCACCTGACGAATTTTTAGGGATTTTGGGGAAAGATGCCGGTCGTAAAAATGGTGTTTATGACATACATAATATACGAAAGTAGTAATGGTAATATGGCTTTAATAAAAACTGGATAAACTCTATCGAGTCCTACAGCATTTGATTTTATGGACAAAAAACTTTCGACAACATCCATGTTTTCTATTCTTGTAAATAAAAATTGTGTCTCTGTTGAGGCAGCCGGACTTCGGTATATATAATCTTCATATACTTCCGTGGTTATGGGATGTGGAATGGATAAGAACCTACGATTAAGTTCATTGCAATCGATGTCATAAGAACAGCTCAATTTTTGTTTTCCAATCCCCAATTCACGAAGGTTACCCCCTAAATTGCTATTCAGAGGGTTGGAGTAAAACTGTGTTTTTGCAATTTTAATTTCACGAACAACACTATTTCTTAAACATTTGTAGATTTGATGAAGCTCGTCTATACGAAAGCGCTTTAATCGGTGGTAAGCCTGATCGCGTCGTCCCATTAAAATCGTTTGAATAAAATCAACTTGATCATCAGGAGAGGGAATACAGTAAATGAAATCCCATGGAACGCAACGTATGTGGTGTTCAACAGCAGTTCTGTTTACATTTTTAAAAATTAGGTCAAGCTTTGCTGGTGCAGAATTCTGGTCGTACAGGATTATCTTATCAGTATTGTGTACAAGGGAAAAATCTAACAAGGTACTGGAGGAATTCTAGGCGTGATATTGATATTCCTGTTTGGTCTATACACACTACCTAATAGAACAGTATTTTCCCCACAGACTATGTTTATAAAAAGATAATCAATCGGACATCCACTGGGCGACTTACAGTTTTCTTTACCAGTCAGACCTTTTCTTAAATAAATTGCTACACCGCCACCAATGCGATCAGTCCTATCAGAACGAAAAAGTTTATCACCACATAAGTCAAACAAAAAATGCACTAAATTCATCTATTTTTGGCATTTAGATGACAAACTTTGAGTCCTTGGCTATGACGGCAGAACACTTTAATCATAGCACACAATATAACATCACTGCCATTATCAATGTGGTTCACCGCACTATTTAATTCAATTTCTCGATAAGATCATCGGAAAACGAATCGTATGAGAACTAAATTCCACATACAAATCATCTGTAAGTTTAGCAGCATCTATTTCCCCAAATACTGGTTATATTTGTTGAACGGCAATTTCGGTGTTATGATTTTACGTGTTATGATTTATACCCGGTCATCAGCTGCTACCTTAAACAGCACAGTTAAATCGTCGAACCCACCACCTTTATTGGACATAAGCTTTGAGACTGCAGTCCTGACCTCATCTTTGTCGCGTGGATAGAAATGTTGTCTTTCTTAATTCATTCTATCTGACGATAAGATGTTGTTTACAATCACCACTTAATAGTCTGCATAAGAACTTTTCCAGATTCTCAGTACCGCCAGTGGTTCAACTAAAGGATTTCCTTCTACATTTTTACACATTTCTGTTCGGAGACTTACAGACTTTGTTATTCCTACTGCACCTTCCTAGAGCCTCGAAGAAACAACTCCCGTGCTTCTCCTATTTTCTTTTAGCTGTCAGCCAGGTCCGTTTATGGATATCTAGGTGTAGAAGCCGTGTGCTGGCGAATGGATCATTATGTCCTGCTGCGAAATCAATAAGTCTGTCTCAGTTTCCGAAGTTCATATTCTTGAGGACGATTTTGCGATATGTTTACAGTATTCCTTTAATGTCGAAGAGGTTGTAGAAGCAATTATTGGTAAGGTTGTCCTTCTCCCTGTTTTCAAGACAAAGTTTGCTAAGAGATAGCAAGCCACCAAAATTGTTGGTGCTGCCGAGCAACATCCCTCATGTCGCAATTCCCTACCGGCCTACTGAATCGGAGACGCTCCGCACTGCCGTGTGAGACGTCTCTGTCGTAGTTGAGCCGCCTGTCCGCAGCTGTTCGAGCGACGTGGACGCTCTATCTTTACTATCTAGGTAGAGAAACGCTTTTGGAGGAATAAAGCCGTTAAAGCGAACACTCTCGTGATAAATATAATTAGGGTAGTAAGCCCCGGAGATCAGGTTGTGCGATGAGATCATTGCTCTTGCAATATGCCTTCGAGTCAACTTAATGACAAAATTGTCCACTCTTATTAGGTTCGCCCTATTGTACAAGACCTCATTACGATTGAATTTTATGTACTCAGATTCTGGTGTTCTGTATAAGCGAAGACAAGTCCTAAGACAAGCCCTCTCAAACACCCGAATCTTTTCCAATAAACTTGTTCTCACGTTGAACCACACAGGACATCCAAATACGAGCATGGGCCGGATAAGGGCCATGTAGAAGATCACCTTCACCCTCGCACCCTGGCCAGAGCAACATCTATATGTTTGTTAAAATACAGATATTAGTCTAGCCAGATCCCAAGGTATCTGATTACATTTCGACAAGCAAGTGGCTGTCCAAGTTGTCCTACGATAGAGAACTTTCGCCAATTCTTTCTGGTTTCCCTAGAGGGCCCGGACAAAGGCGTCCTAAACAGAATGGTTTCCGACTTCTAAAAGTTAATTTTCAACTTCCAGTCGTCGCAATATCGCTTAATTTTATCAAAGTCACGTTGCAAAAGTGTATTTATGACCTCAATATTTGGACCCGATCTGTACGCGATTAAGTCGTCTGCGTACGCTATGGCATGGTGAAGTGAACCTATTAGATCACTTATGTAAATGTTAAACAGGATCGGCGAATTTACCGCACCTTATTGCAGACCGTTTTTAATGTTAAATGTTCCAGCAGAAGTCACATCGCCATTCTTCACAATGAACTGTCTACTGGAGAGCATATCAAAAAGAATATACAGCAGTGGTTTACTAATGTCCAACCTGTCAAGCTTGAAGAAGAGTCCCTCTAACCGTACAGTATCGAAGGCCCTTTCCAAGTCAATCAGACAGCCACCAGTGCACTGTTTCTTGCCTTTGTTCCATTGGATATCAGAAACCAGTTTAGAAGCAGCATGAATGATATCATGCCCTACCTTGAAACCGAATTGATTATCCGGAACTATATGTTTGTCCTCAACCCACTTAGTCAGGACTCTATTGATCACCTTCTCGAAAACCTTACTGATGTTTGGTAGAAGACTGATCGACCAGAGATTCGCCGGATTGGAGGTGTCTTTATCCCTTTTGGGGATGGGATGTACCACCGCAGTTTTTCCAATGCGCTGGATAATGTGCATTATTCATTGCATTGTTAAACAGGGTGGTATAAATGTCCACCGCTCTAGTGGGAGATATCGAAGCACAATGTTCGGTATTCCATCGGTTCCCACTGATTTCTTACTTCTTATTGTGTCGAAGATCGTTTGAAGCTCTTCCTTCGAAATGAACGGGGGTTGTTCCCTTTCATTGGCGATGACATTATTTGCCATATTCTCGTCACTGAACTGGGTTAAACCCGAGTTCTCGATTCGCCAGTTCACTATTTCATTTCGAAGGTAGAAACTATGCACAAGGATTCGATTATCCAGGTCGTGGTTCGGGCCAATGGTGTCATTCGTCTTGTACACTTCCTGGAAAGTCGCTCCTATAGCTTCGACCTTCTCCTGCGGATCTTCGATCACAAAGAAGTCGTCATCATCAATAGCCTCATTTGGATCTATGCCTGCTGTTGAGAGTATGCGCTTATTGTTTGTCATTCGGGTGATTTTAAGACATAAAAGGTCGTCTTGATCTTTCCTCCTAAATATTTTATTTATTTGCGGGAACATACTTGGGTTGCTGGTGTTAACAGCCCGAATCTTACTGTTCCAATACAAACTTACAGAATTTCTGTAATTTTTCTTTATTAATATCTGGAGGTTTTTAATCGACGACTTTAATGTCATAATCTCCGGGTTATGGCTATCAGTAAACTGTAGGTGAAGTGCGGCAATAGTTGCGTTGCGGAATAAGTCTTCGTTGTCAGTGTGTTGATACCGAGGTATCGTTTTGTCCATAGTCCGTTTAATTGTCTCGTCCATTAGTTTTAGATACCTGTCAATGTCCTCGTTTGACATATTTCTGTTTGACGGTGGGTAGAGCGAATTCGAGGACAGTGCTCTAGTCAGCGTCCTGGAGAAGTGTGTCCAACGCACTCTACTGTAGTTGTAGGAATGCTTTTGAGCAAATTCATCTAATTCCGCATTTTCGTTCGGAACGGTTATTTCGGTACTTAGACCGCAATGGTCACTGTCATACACAAAAGTGCGTAGACAGTTTATAATATGTTGAGTCGTGCCTGTCAGTCTTATACGTGTGTCAAACAACAGGAGATCCAAATGGGAGCCGTGTCTAGGAAACGACGGATAGTCCGTCGACGGACCTCCGTCGAGTCTATACATCACACTGTGTTGACCAAACCAATTGAATAGTAGGTTCCCTCTAGTGTTTTGTGTATTATTTTCCCAATCGCTATGTTTGGCGTTGAAATCTCCGCCGACATTGAAATAGTTTTCCTCCAATTCCAGTCTCAGAAATCGAAAAAGTGTTTCGAGCTCTGAGGTGAATAGGGTGGATTGACTATCCTTAGGTGCATAAACTGACACCATGTATAACCGCTTTCCACTACGGAGAAGGATATACATGATGCATGCTTCTAGCACCTGAAACCTACGCACTACACGACTGTATATTCTTTTCAAACGTATATCTTTTCTTACGAAGATTGCAACGCCTCCTCCTTGTATGGAGTTGGGTCGATTTATTCGCAAAATTTTGTACCTTCTGTGCCTCATTTTGTGTCTTTTGGTTAGCTTCGTTTCGCTAACCAAAATCACATCATTGGCTTGGTCTTTAAGCAACTTGAACAGTGTGGCTCTGCGCTAAATCCTAATCAGTGAATTAACATTCACTGCAAGGACCTTTAGGGTTTGCTCCGCCATGTACGTACCCATTACGACTGGAGGTGCGTAAGGCTCGGCAGCAGCGTGTAGATTTGATCAACGCGCGCAGCTTGTTCAGTAATCTGACGTTGAAACTGAGCCATCTGTCCCTGGATGGAGAGCAAGATAGCTAGCATGTCAGTTGCTAGTTCCGGTGCTCTAGGCGCTGGAGCCTGAGAAGCAACCTTCGCTTGCTGTACCGTATTCCCTCTACCTGCCGCCATTTGGGCGTAAGTAACTTGGGGAGTAACGGCTGGTGTTTGTATTTGAACTTCCACCTTTTGCTGCCGAGCCAGATTTACTCTTTTTATGTACTGAAATTTGGAACAGCCCCGATAATTTGCGCTGTGTCCCATGTTCCTGCATAAAACACAAGAAAGTTGGCTTTTTTCTGACGCTCCATCCCATCCTAGAGCGCATTCTTCAGACTTGTTGTTCTTATCGCACTTAACGCATCGAGGCTGCATTTCGCAGTTCGACGCGGCGTGCCCAAATTTTTGGCAGCGAACACATTGCAAAATGTTATCGCTCCGTTTTACTTTTTCCCCGTATACAACCTGGTAGTCTAGGACCTTAATACTCCTTAGACCATCCAGTTTGCTATCGGGAGTTAGCTGAACCAGGAAGAACGGTAGTTTCCGTTTCTCCCTTTTGGCTCTGGCTGTGGTGAATGGCTTGACCCCTACGAATTTGAGCTTTTCGCACTCTTTCTCTTTGAGCAGTGCGAGGAGCTCCTCCGGATCGGTTGACGGTTCTATCCCCCTCAGCAGCATTGTTTGCAGCTTTTCCCCCTTCGGGGTAAAGGAGAAGAACTACGTCGTCGAATCTTTTAACAAGCTTTTTATTTTTTTATAGCGCTCCACTGTGTTGCAGTGCGCATGCCTATCATTACTTAATCTTTAGATAAAAAAGTTATTGCCTATGGCCGACTTACATAGATCAATGGTTTCTTTTAATTCCAGTTTGTAAGTATTGATCGGGGGTATCCTTTGTTTAGCTCGTTGTTGTTGTTGTTGCTGTTGCTGTTGACGCTGCTGCTTTCGCTGTTGTTGCTGCTGCTGTTGCTGTTGTTGTGGCTGTTGCTTTTCTGTTTTTTGTTGTTGTTGTTGACTTCTTTTGAACTGGCTTAACGGCCTGATTATCAGATGACCTCGCGTTATCTTCTAATCCCGCTATTGACATAGCGGACCGTTCACTGCCACTTGTCGTTTAAACACACTTTTTTATTTATGTAGACAGTAATGTTTTTTTGTCTTTTTAAGCTCTAAAAAAAAATGGACAATGGTTTATTGGGGGACTCGAACCCACGACCCCGGCTTTCTCAGCTCACTGCCAATACCACCAGGCTACCGAAAAACTTAGAAAAGACTGTCTCTAATTTGATCTTTCACAAATTGATTGATTCGCTATTTCACAGACAAAAAAAAGCCGAAACACGTCTATTCTCCGCGAAGATCAATAAACGACCTGCTAAGAGATGGCGTAACTTGTATTATTCCATTGTTTTTATTCCATTGGAACATGCGTTGGAAGGCTACTGACATTGTACGTCATTTCAGTATATGCCATTCATTTGAAGCGTAAACAACAATAATTTTTTTTCACTCAAATATGTCGAACTTTGTGCCTGAAAAAGTGTTTTTGCGAGGAGTTTTTCTTCATTCATGAAGAAAACTGCTGCTGGAAGTCATCGTATTTTGGTGGAAGTTTATGGTGAACATGCGCTAGCTGAGCAAACGTGCCAAAAGTGGTTTGCACGATTTAAAAGTGGTGATTTTGGCTTGGAAGATTGGGCAGCCAAAAAAGTTTAAGGATGAAGAGCTCGAAGCATTACTCTATGAAGACTGTTGAAAAACACAAGAAAAGTGTCTTTATGTGTCACTCAAGCAGCCATTTCAAAACGTTTAAAAGCAGCTGGATATATTCAAAAGCAAGGAAATTGGGTTCCACATGAACTCAAGCCCAGAGACGTCAAAAGGCAGTTTTGCATGTCCGAAATGCTGCTGGAACACCACAAAAGGAAGTCATTTTTGCATCAGATTGTTACTGGTGATGAAAGATGGATCCATTATGATAAACCCAAGCGCAAAAAATCATATTTGAAACCCGGCCAACCAGCCAAATCAACGGCAAAGCCGAATATCCATGGCGCTAAGGTAATGCTCTGTATTTGGTGGGATCAGATGGGTGTGCTGTGTTATGAGCTACTAAAATCGGGTGAAACCATCAATGGACAACGTTACCGAACACAATTAATCCGTTTGAAGAGAGCAGTAGCCGAAAAACGCCCGAAATATGCGACCAGACACGAGGCAATAATTTTCCATCATGACAACGCTCGGCCCCACGTTGCTATTCCGGTTAAGAACTATTTGGAAAAGAGTGGATGGGAAGTCTTACCCCATCCGCCTTATAGCCCAGATCTTGCCCCTTCTGACTAATATTTGTTCCGGTCGATGAAGAACGCCCTCACTGAAATACGGTTCACATCAGAGCAGAATATCAAAAATTGGCTTGATTCATTCTTGGCTGCCAAGCCGGCGCAGTGCTTTTGGGATGGGATCCACAAATTGCCAGAAAGATGGGAAAAAGTCATAGCTTCAGATGGGCAATACTTTGAATAATACTATTGTACGTGTTTTTCTTAAATAAACGTTCAAATTTTGAAAAAATTAAGTTATATACCCAATATATTGTCCGTATTAATGCGACATCTGTAATCCCACAGACTAGCTCATTCAAAGACTCTAAATGAGTTGAGCACTTTACCGAGACATTGCTAGAAATCATTACGGATGACAAAAAGATTATAAGCGCCTTTCGGATATTGCCGATACTCGAAAGAAAACCTTTTCTTTTGCGGACATTCTGCAGTTGGTATCGACAAATCCGTAAGATAAGCATTAACAAATAGCAAGCCGTGACAAGTCCCCACTTACTTACAACTTAGTTCCACTCACAAATATCGCTGAGATTTATTGAGCACTCGTTTAAAAAGAAACTTTTTCAATCTCTGAATTCTCACGACTTTAATTTGGATAATCCTGGAATATCCCAGCCAGGTTTGGTCATTATCCAAGACAATAATAATTGTATATTCTGGGAGTAGATTCAATAACTAAAAGGACTAAACTATCTTTTAAAATATGCGATAAGTACAATGTTATCTTTTGCATATATTATGTATGAGTATATGTGCTTCCTTCTTATTCAAGAAACTCGGCACCTCTTTGTAGTATCTCATTTAGGTTTATTCGAAGCAATCTTAGTCGTTAGAGCTTGATGATTCCATTGATTCAAAATACGATACAATAGACTAGGAACCATAGTAACCACAATGGTAGTTCAACCGCTCGCCGCCTCTTATGTCCGCTATCATAAAGCTGAGCTCCAAAAATCACTTTTAACGTTAAACCCTTTGCAGCACTATATATTTTTTTTTTTACGTAAATCTGAGTTCATCGGCTACGCAAACGCTGATCGCGTGCAGTTTCTTCCTGTATACGAGCACCATGACACGGTGATGTCTTTAAAATCTCGTAAATGTCTGGCAGTGAAGTTTTTGCCCATTTCGGTTAACTGGAAGCCCGAAACACAGCCTCCGGTAGTTCGGAAGGCTTTAATGGCCTTAAAATTAGACCCAAAAAAGAACAAAAAACCAACACTCAAAACACAGAAAAACCATTTCGAGGCTCTGATTCAAAGAAAACAAAAAACCCAAAAAAAAAAAAAAAAACCTCAAACGTAGAACTTAACATCTCTAATTCAAAATGCCGCAATCTTTGCTGGACTTTGAAAGGACATCAAAACCACTCCCACATATCCTAATCCTTTTAAGCATCGACGCGGTGGCGGCGGTATCTTGGCCACTTGATCGTCATCGTCAGTCGGTCACTGTCGTCATCGCCATCATCAGAGATGTTGAAGGATGCACTTGATATGTCTTTCAACACTGACCGAATCTAACCAACCCGGACAGACCGACAGCCCAATAGGCCGACAGGCATCGACAGATTTCATACCGAATTTCAGTTTTGTTTTGTTATTACTTGATCTGTAGCTCCAAGCACACAGTGACCATTGTACGCGTTCGAAAAACGCTGACGCTAGACCTTTCCATAGCAATTAAATTGTATGACTTGTATGGTTTTCATATTTCGTTTCCACTGCTTTATCCTGCACCTAAGGTGAGAAGACGTACAGGAAAAAAAAAAAAACAAAAACACATTCGGAGCACAAATCTGTATCTTTCACCATTCATTCATGAATTCCAGTCGTCGTCGTCAGCGTCAGCTTCGCCGTTGTGATCCTACTCATCGACGAATGGGAATGTTTTTTTTTTTTTTTTTTTTTTGTTTTTTGTGTTCATCCATCACCGGCATCGCTACAAATTTAGATACAAATTGATCTGAGCTTCGAGATAATTTCACCAATAAATTGAATTTGACTTCCGTTGAGATGGTGTAGTAGCGATAAAATATTTTAAAATCGTTTTTGTTATTTTGCTCATACTTATGGGCTGTTTGTACTCCCTCTTCGGGATACTTACAAATGGTGAACTCGGACAGATACAATCATGGGTTTCAAAGTCTTTTATCTGCTTCTAGGTTACATTATTCCAGGTACTAGCTAGCGAATGCTATCAAAACATTGGCTGGGGCAGTGATGACTTTGCTTTTAGCTTTGGCGGTGACTTTTAGCCGCCCCAGCTGCGTCATTATTATCTGGTGGCGCTGGTCTGTAGCCAAGTGGAGAACAGGTCCGGTAAAAATAAAACCACTGAAGCCATTTGACGTAAGCCCGGTAGCCGTTCGGAATTGGTGTTTAATTGAAAAACTTACTTAATTGACTGAATGAAAAGATAATGTTAAGGTGAGGCTCGAATACAACACATACATATGTATGATACATACATGAATGGTATACGTTTCAGATTTCTGCTGAGTCAAACTTTTAAAATTGAAAGAAATAACAGCTTTCCGTGGGAAAATTTTAAAATTGAAGCCTCACAAAGTTGTGGGTAAACTAACAAATGAGGTGTTATGTGTCCGGGTAGTAGGTATGATCGAGGAAATTAACGAAAAGTCAACGGAAACTACTTGGTTCAGCCTTGTTATGAGTTAAACATACAAAAGTCTATTCGTACCTACTAAAATAGGAAAATTCGTGGAGCGCCATCTCATTAGAAGAGTAGAATGGATAAAACCAAGGACATGTAGTTCAAAGAAGACAACACACAAATATATCCTCCTCCACTTACCTGCTATCCAACTGGGACCGAAAATAACCCGAAGAATTTTCATCTTAAACCAGCCAAAAGTACGCTCATCAATTTTTGATAAAGCCCATGCTTCTGCGCCATAGAGTAGGGCTGGGATTAATGTGGGCTTTGCCTTATCAAAAAAGGATGAGGGTGCGCTTGACTGCTTTGAGAGGAATATTCTTCGAGTAAACTGTATGACATTCTGTACGGGCTGTACAGCATCGACGTAGCCAGAAGAGTGAAAGTCAAACGACTGTGATGGCTGGGCCATGTAGAGTGTCCCTGAGGGACAGCGCAGTAGAGGAAGACTATAAAAACAGGAAGATGAGAATATCATGTTCAAGCTAACACACTTCGTACAGAACCCAGAAAAAGGATATCCCGTAGCAGAATTACAGGTGATTCTAAGTACAAAGTCAAAGAAAATCTGAAAACAGCAACAACAAGTGAACTCCAAGATTTTAATGACTCTAGATTCAACCAGGAAAACCCATTACCGACCAAAGTCCTGTAAAAGTTCAATAATAGTCCAATAGCAGTATAAAGACGACCTATTCAGAGCAAGTTACGTAGACACTCCTGTGTGTAGTTTTGACATCACTGCTAAACTTATTGGTGAGAGATGACTTCGATTTAAAACTACTCTTCTTAAGTTCTGTCCCTACTCTGAGATCTTAAGTCTATTTTTATGGACTAGCGCCTCATTGTGTTTAAATTTCTGCAAAATTCGAAACCAGCTCATTTTTCGATAACACCTTTGCTAATCACCATCATTCTCTTCTCTCCATATATCTATAACTGTTGTCACTTTCGTCATCTGATAAAAAGCATTCGAAACTACAAACAAATGATAGTAATTTTGGCAGTAAAAGAGGGTCGGTATGTTCTTAGACGGAATGTGATAAAGCTGATTAATTTACTTAAAGAATTGCAAGCTAAGACACCCATTAAGGACACGTGGATGCCAGGCAAACTATGAATGATGGAAGAGACCAAAACTAATGCCGAATAGTCTCAGATAGTGTTTATGCAGAAAATATTGTTTTCAGATCCAAGATAGCGTTTCAAAGCAAAGGCAATAAAAGCAGCACTTATAGTTCTTGAAGTAGAGACATCTCCAAGTTTGCCGATCAATCAACTTCTCACAAAAAGCATCATCAGCATAAGGCTAAAATATGCCCTCGACTCGGGCATATGTATGTCAACTGAGACAAGCTGTAAGGTGATGTTCTTCCATCTTTTCCACCAAAAGTAATCTGAATACTCTAATAGACGTAGTGCAAAGAGCTCCAATTAGGCTTTCGGGAAATAAGCAGAAGAACTGTGTATTACTAGGAAATCGAACTGCTCGTGTATCAGTTTAAAGTTCAACTTTTACTATTTTATTATGTGCCAAACTGGACGATATGACTTTTTCAATTGTTGATTTAAGTCATTTCCGGATGTAAATACGTCTTTTTTAGAAAACATTTATGGATGGCATCAAATCACAGGCCAATTTCTATCCTTCTTTTCCTTAGTAAAGTGTTTGAGAAAATCTTTAGCTAAGAAGTGAGGATGTTCTTCGCAGAAAATAAATTAATAACGGCACAACAATCTGATTTTAGATCTAAGCACAACCGCACCACAGCCTTCTTGAAAATTACTCAAACTCCACCACAATGAAGTCCCTGTTCTAATCCATAATTCCCAGTAGTCAAAATTGCATCTCCGTCAACAATTTATCCACTACTGCTTCATTTACAGAAACCCCAAACTGGACAGCAATTCGACCTTTAATGAGTTTGATGTGCTGTCTGACTTCATACAAAGAATTGTATCCCTGTATCTTCATGCTGAAATCGTTATCACAGGCAATTTTAATATACACAATACCGGGTGGTTTCGACATTCTAGGCAGACAAGACTCAAAGGAAGGACGGTGCGTTGAAATCTTCAATGCGAAAAACAACTTGACGTAGCTTATAAATGAGCCCATGCGAATGCCACACATTTATTGTAATACTGCCAACACCCTGGATTTGTTTTTAACCTCCCCTCTAGGCTCGACCACACAGTTAGAGGAAAGATTCCTAAAAGAACCGTATTACGGATTTAACACTTTCGTATTAGGAATTTTAACCAGTCGTTATATTTCCTCGATAACGATGTGGATTACGCTGCTGAAATGATCACTGAAACTATTCTCTTTAGAATGAGATTCTTTATCCCTTATCGAATGAAGGGTATCAAACCAAAATGAAAGTCCTGGTACGTATTGATACGTAAAGTGGCTGTCATAGAGCAATGCTTTTTCGGCCTAACAAGTCCAATCCGAAAGACGAAAACCGAAAAAAGTTCAAACGAGCCAGGAATGACTGCAACGTCTTTCTCAAGCGTGTAAATTTCCAATACGACTAAAAACTGAAGCAAAAAATACTACAATGTCCCAAAGGTAGTTAAAATTGTTGGTCGTTCTCAAAAACATTAGAAATTCTGCCTCATCCACCATCCCAACACTCACTTACAATGACATTCCAGCTGCTAGCTCCTTGGACAGGCCAATCTGTTCGGTGCATACTTTGCGGCCAACTTAACACTTCCAGATTGTGCTTTGTCTCCGCCTATATTTGAGTACCTCGAATCTTCAATGGGACGAATCCATTTTCGCACTCATGAAGCAGCAAGAGTACTTAAAGATGGTCCAAATGGTATATCACCCCTTCTTCTGAAGAGGTGTTCTTCCTCGTGAGCAAAACAACTACGTAAGCTTTTTCATCAATCCTACTCTTTAGGACTCTTTCCGAGCAGATGGAAAACAGCATTTGTTCAGCCCGTCCCAAAAAAAGGCTCATCTTCTTCTTTATGTTCCTGATCAGCCGTCAGCTCACAAAATATCTCGAAACACGAAAACTTCTCAATGACCGGCAGTATGGTTTTCGTGGCAACTGTGGTGTATCTCACCGAAAAGTGGAACCAAAGCATACATCAATCTGGCGAAAACAAGATAGTTGCACTTGATATTTCTAAAGCATTTGACAGAGTTTCACATCAGGCTCTTTTGTCAAAAATGCGTGCTCTTGACGTCTCTCTTCGACGTCTCTTTTCTTCAATGGATTAGAAACTACCTTTCGAAACACTTAATTCAATTTTTCTTGGATATTTCTTGATGGTTTCAAGTCTGATATTCACAAAATAAAAGCTAGTGTGCCTCAGGGCTCCGTTCTGTCTCCGACAATCTTTTTAATTTTCATCAATTCGTTTCTGGACTCACGTCTCTCCTATCGGGAATAGAACGGGAACGTCAGAGTGTGTTCAGGACATTAAATTCTGATATTAACAGGATAACCAATTGCGGAACATTCAACAGAGTGGGATTTAATGCTTCCAAAACACAATGCTGTCTGCTGTCATTAAAGCGGAATCTACATAAATACCCAGTCATTATCGATGAATGGCACTTGCATTGTCGAAACCGAAACACTTTCCATTCCTGGTATGTGTGTCAGTGACAACCAACGTTGGAATAACCACATATTCGATGTCGTTAAAAATGCTGCGAAATGTCTAGGTTTCCTCAAGCGATGTTAGAAATATTTCAAGCCCTCCGATCATTTACCCAGAATTGGAATATATTGCCCAAATCTGGTCAGGCACTCTAAAAACATCTCTGCAAATGCTAGATAGACTTCAAACCCGTGCAATAAAACTCATAGGTGATACTAATATCAGTCTGTCAATTGACACCCTCGAACACCTACGTAATGTCTCGTGTCTCACTTCGTTTCATCGATATTTTTAACGTCAGTGCTTCACAGAAATTGCAAATAGCATTTTGCCCCTTCAAGCTTTCAACCCTAACACTCGTCATGCTATGAATGCTCATCAGTATACTCAGAAACATCGTAATTCATTTCTTAGCCGTACACCTCCTGCTAGCTCTTCCTAGTCATTATAACTTTCGAACATTTAAAACCAATGTTCATGGGTACCTTTCTTTCTTTCTTCCCTGATTTTTCTTCGCCTGCGCAGTCAACAAATATTTTAATGGTACTCAAGGTCTTTCAGTGCGCTGATTATAAAAAACAAAAACAAATTCCAATCGTCGCCGTTTACAGCTATTGGGATTGTGTTATTCAACTACGTGGAAAATTTTACGCAATGATCTTGGTATAAAAGCTTATAAAATAGATCTCGTGCAAGAGCTGAACGTCGAATTTTCTGTGAGTGGGCCTTAACAAATCTGTAGGGATATCCGCTTTTTTATTTAAAAATTATCTTCAGCGACGAAGCTCATCATTGGCCCGTATTTTTTCAAAGATGACCGTGAGAACAACGTTATTATCAATGTCGCGCGCTATCGTTTTTTTCCCAAAATGCATTAGCTGAACTTTATCGAAATGTGGTCCCAGCAAGACATTGCTACATGCTACACAGCACCCGAATCAATGGACAAATTGAGAAATGGGTTCAGTGAATAATTTATCTTTCGTTTTGGTGGGGTGAATAGGCCGGCTAGATTTAGACTATTTTTTTTATGGGGATACGTCAAATCACTTATATATGCCGATAAACCAGCGTCAATTGCAGCCTTAGAGGACAACTTTCGACATGTTATAAGCGAGACAACAGCCAATATGCTCAAAAAAGTAATTCAAAATTGGACTCTTCGTATGGACCACTTAAAGCATAGTCAACAGGGGTCAAAATGTAAAATAATCTTCATAAAGTAAATGGCAAGCATTTACAACTTGTGTACATTTTCGCAATTTTATGGTATTTCTTTTCGACAATTAAAAACCAAAAATCACTCATTAGTGAGTTTTGACAATTGTTAAACGATCCATATTGTGAAATGCCAAACCATAAGCTAATCATACGAGGGCTGTTTGATGAGTAGCCGGATTGAAAGATATGTGGCACTACTGAGCCAAAATGAGTGTACCACTATTTAGTATTGCCACTCTTAGTCCGCCTGCGATAATTTGGTAACAATTCAACGCTTAGTTTTGTTATCACACCTATTTCAAAGCATGGAAAAAGAGCAGTATCGCCCCGTGATCCCATTCCTATTTTTGAGTGGCGAAACCTGCGAGGATATCAAGCCCATTCTCGATGGTGTGTATGGGACCAATTCATCTTCCCGTACAACCGTTTACCATTGGTTCACAGATTTTCGCCGTGGCCGCAAGTCGGTTTTTGATGAACCGAGCTCAGTGGCCCAAGAACTGTTACCAAAGAGGAAACCGTTGACAAAATCCAAGATCTCGTACTGGCGTACATCCGAGAGAAAATTCGTGAGTTGGCTGAGATAGCAGGCACCTTATCTGAACGCGTTATCCATATTCTATACGAGATTTTGATCATGAGAAAGTTGTCCGCGCAATGGGTGCCGCATTTGCTCACACCGGAGAACAAACGCAATCGTAAGTCCACTTCAAAAAAGTGCTTGGCCCTTTTTAATCGAAATCCGGAGAAGTTTCTTCGTCGTTTTGTGACCGTCGATGAGACATGGATTCATTGGAACACACCAGAGACCAAAGAGCAATCGAAACAATGGCTTTTACCCGGTAAACGTGCTATAAAGAAGGCGAAAACCGTGCCTTCGGCCGGAAAGTTGATATCCACCGTTTTTTTGGGACGCGTGATTGGTGATCCACGTTGATTATTTAGAAAAGGAAAAAACAATCACAGGAGCATACTTCGTCGATTTATTGGGCAGATTCAATGCCGATTTGAAGAAAATACGACCACATTTGCCAAAGAAAAAAGTGCTCTTTTACCACGAAAACGCACCGGATCATATCTCCGCAGTTGCCACAGCCAAATTGGTCGAATTGCACTACGAATTGCTCCCCCGGATTGGGCTCCCTGCGACTTCTTTTTGTTTCTACGAGTAAACCTTAAAAGATCGCTCCCCGGAAAGAAGTATTTTAAAGACCAAATAATGAAAATACATAAAACACTAATTTTTAATCGGAAAGTAAAAAAAAAAACATTTTATTTAAAGTATTGGCCATTACTAGCTACATATTTTTTCCGTCATTCAGGCAACTTATTGATTCCACGCCAATAAAACTGTTCGTCTTTTGAAGCAAACCAAAAAAGTCACCCAATTTTCGACTTCCTCATAGGATTCGAAGTGATGCTCAGCTAATGCGTGTCCCATCGATGAAAACAAATGATAGTCGGAAGGAGTCAAGTGTGCTAAATATGGTGGGTGGGGTAGCAGCTCACAGCCAAGTGCTTTGCTTTGCGTCCAGATGCATTGTCATGGAGCAAAATTACCTTGCCGTGTCTTCAGGCCCATTCTGGTCGTTTTTCGATCAATGCATGGTTCAAATTGATCATTTGTTGTCTATAGCGATCTGTATTAACAGTTTCACCAGGTTTTAAGAGCTCGTGGTACACCACACGTTTCTGGTCCCACCAGACACATGGTTGTCCCGGATTAATCCATGATTTTCTCCGTTTAGGATTCTGAAAATAAATCCATTTTTCGTCGCCAGGAACAATGGCGATGAAGCAAAATTTCACAATGGTTTTTCGGTTTTCCATCTGTCTTTCATTCAAATCATGTGGCACCCATTTTCCAGACTTTTGGACCTTTCTCATAGCTTTCAAACGATCAGAAATTGTTTGTTGTGCAACATTTAACATTTCTGGCATTTGTTTCTATCTCAAAGTTTCATCTTCATCCAATATTGTTTGCAATTCGGTGTCTTTAGACTTTTTTGGTGGTCTTCCACATTCTTCTTTTCTTACTTCAAAAACCTTATCTCTGAAGCGTTGAAACCATCTTTGGCATGTTGCTTCTGATTGAGCATGATCACTATATGCCTCGACTAGCATTCGATGTGACTCTGAAGCACTTTTCTTCAAATGAAAACAAACAATTAATGACTTCCGCAAGTCATTATTTTCTGGTAAAAAATTCGAAATTTTTGTCGATGTATACTAAAAATGTTTGACATGTGTCATAGCAACCATAGCAACCATATCAATTGTAAAATTTCAAGAGACATTTGTATCTTGACGCTGATTTCATACTGGTACACCTGGTATTTCAGCTTTCGGATATTGATTTCTTCAGCGACTAAAATACCGTGGTGCTCAAATGATTGTTATAAATATTCTGCACTACGACCATTTTAAGAGTCCTAAATTCGAATAAGTTTTTGAGCCCCAGAACTGTATGCCGCAAGTCCATATTGACTTGATAATCGCTTTGTGAAGAAGGACTTTGTTTTCTAGACTGGTGCATCCAATGCAGTTTGTGAAATTTGAGGTTTTGAGCGTTTAGACCTAATGTGTTTTCTTCGGATTAAGCATCTGTCGTGACAGATACAGCGGGACTCCGTCTCTTTCACTTAAACACCACTGTGCCAGTAAATTTTTGTTCCAGAACGTTACATGGCAGAGTCATTCTTGTCCAAGTCATCGCAACGATCAGACGTATTGTATTGGGTCTATAACTAGGTATTCGTGCGATTTGCTAAGAGACGGCGTAACTTGTATTATTCCATTGGAACATGCGTTGGAAAGCTACTGTCATTGTACGTCATTTCAGTACATGTCATTCATTTGAAGTGTAAACAACAATCATTTTTTTTTCACTCAAATATGTCGTACTTTGTGCCTGAAAAAGTGTTTTTGCGGGGAGTCCTTCTTCATTACTTTAATATGAGAAAAACTGCTGCCGAAAGTCATCGTATTTTGGTGGAAGTTTATGGTGAGCACGTGCCAGCTGAGCGAACGTACCAAAAGTGGTTTGCACGATTTAAAAGTGGTGATTTTGGCTTGGAAGACGATGAACATCCTGGGCAGCCAAAAAAGTTTGAAGATGAAGAAGCATTACTCTATGAAGATTGTTGGCAAACACAAGAAGAGCTCGCAGAATCTTTGGGTGTCACTCAAGTAGCCATTTCAAAACAGCTGGATATATTCAAAAGCAAGGAAATTGGGTTCCACATGAACTCAAGCCGAGAGACGTCGAAGGGCGGTTTTGCATGTCCGAAATGCTGCTGGAACGCCACAAAAGGAAGTCATTTTTGCATCGGATTGTTACTGGTGGTGAAAAAAGGATCCATTACGACAACCCCAAGCGCAAAAAATTATATGTGAAACCCGGCCAACCAGCCAAATCAACGGCAAAGCCGAATATCCATGGCGCGAAGTTAATGCTCTGTATTTGGTGGGATCAAATGGGTGTGCTGTATTATGAGCTGCTAAAACCGGGTGAAACCATCAGTGGACAACGCTACCGAACACAATTAATCCATTTGAAGAGAGCAGTAGCTGAAAAACGCCCGAAATATGCGACCAGACACGAGGCAATAATTTTCCATCATGACAACGCTCGGCCCCACGTTGCTATTCCGGTTAAGAACTATTTGGAAAAGAGTGGATGGGAAGTCTTACCCCATCCGCCTTATAGCCCAGATCTTGCCCCTTCTGACTACCATTTGTTCCGGTCGATGCAGAACGCCCTCACTGAAATACGGTTCACATCAGAGCAGAATATCAAAAATTGGCTTGATTCATTCTTGGCTGCCAAGCCGGCGCAGTTCTTTTGGGATGTGATCCACATATTGCCAGAAAAAAGTCGTAGCTTCAGATGGGCAATACTTTGAATAATACTATTGCACATGTTTTTCTTAAATATACGTTCAGATGCTTTGCATCTGAATTGGTCAGTGGCTATAATCTTTTCCTGTTCCTAGACGGAGTTATGAGTATTTTGCCGAGTAGCATTTTCTCGAAGACTTTGGATAATAAGAGAAAGAGACTTATTGGACGATAAGGCAATACAAAAGTATTGTCAGGATCGTGATGGTCTTCCACGTCTTCCAAGGTTGGGGGTAGTGGCCTAAGTTTAAAATCCTGTTGAAAATTCGAGAGTGTTCATTTGCTACTTCTGGGAGTTCTATTAGCATTTTGCCTATAATTTGATCATATATGTAGTAACCTGGTGGCTTCTTGGGATTTTATCCATCTTTCAAAGCGTTTCATCCTGCTTCTCAAAAATACATGTTCGAGAGTATTACTGCAATTTTTTTTTTTTTTTTGTTGTAAACTGACTGAGATAGATGTGGCGTAAAAGCTTTGCTTAAACGCTCTGCGAAAGAGTTTCCTTTTTCATCGTTGTTTCTTGCCAATTTTTATTTGGTAGTCTGACTGGTGATGACTCATCCTATTTTGTAGTTTTTGTTTTCTTTTCTTCAATCCTAGCTGATGTGCATTGAACATTTTTTGATTTATTTTTTTTTTTTTTTTTGGTGGGAATTTTTGGAGAAGCGGTATTTGAAGCAAGTACTAGAGTTTGGTTGAATGTCAAAATTGTAATGTCTAGGACCTTGTGTTGAATCGTCGGAGCTAGCAGCTTGAGATGGGAGCTTATGTATCTAAGTTTGTTCATTTGCTTGTGAGGTTTCTATTACCTTGTTCCACGCTTCTTAAATCTGTCAGTATGATAATCACAAGTGAGTGATTGATATTTGGTTGCAGATTCTAGTGGTGTCTATGTTTCTATTTATTGTATATTCTTATATTTATTGTAATCACAATGCCTATAAGGTCCGGATTTTTGCGCCGGTCTGTAGGCCAGTAGATGATAGAGACGATGTCAAGATCAAGTTGTCTGCCTTTTGAGTTATAGGCTACCATAGTAGGTGTGCTTAGTATTATAATCGTTAGATGCTAAGAAATTGTTCCCAAGGCTGATGAAAAAGTTGGGAAATTTTTGGGTTTTAGTGTCCAATATAGGGAGACTGTATGGATTTGTTCTTCCCGATACTTATCTAGAGGATGGTGGTTAATATCTGATGAGTTTCAGATATTAGTGCGATATAAATTTCGTCCCTGAGTAAAAAGTGATGGAACTCGAGCCTGTGTTGGCTTATGCCGTTGCCGCTCCAATGACCAATTTTAAGCTGCTTCATTTGTTAGATAGTACGAGTTTCAGGATTTGGGATAGATTTCACGGCATTTGTTTGATCATATTTTTTTATGGAGATTAACAAATGGGGGAAGATTTGAGTAAAAGAGGAAAGAGCTCGTTTCAGATCATTTGAATCCTTCATGTTTGGATGTTTTTGGACGTTGATGGGTTGCTCAGTTTTGGACATGAGACCTATTTTTATTGTTTTGGCTAAGGACGCGTTCTCTGCTTCATATAGATGTACATCGTACATCCTCTTTAGTTCACAGGATGTGATCTACTGCAGTTGGTGTAATTCTTTTGACGTTCTTGTTATTTTAACTTGCAGTCTTAAGCAAGATAGATCTGATCCAAATCGAATATCAGAAAACTATGCAAAGGCCCCGCCTCAGCATCTTAGACCATTGTATACGCACCATTGGTAGACAGAGTCTCTAGTGTTTTTCATGAACTCCTGCCTGGTAGGCTTAATTTCACGGGATACCCATACATACATAGGAGCAAGGATACGACTTGCCTACCTCAACAAGTCAGGCACTGACCGAAATCCGGGGGCTCCTGACTCTCATGATAAAGTGTTCTAAGTCCTGGTATGGACTACTGGTGGTCCTGCCACCCAACAAATAGGTAGACAGTAAGCAATTAGTAAGCACTGGCGCGAATTCGATGATCTTTTGACTATAATCTTGCATTCAAAATGTCAAGAGCTATCTTCACCCGCCTTGGTATGACAAGGATCTTGCTCGTATGTTACCTTTGAAGTTATAGAAAAGGCGATTGGAAATTCATTTCATGTGCAATGACGTCGGTAAATTGTATATCATGTATTACGCATTAGAAGTGTGTGTCTATCTGGATTTTTCAGATTTTCACTACGAATTGGGTGGCCATGAATATATAATACACTTACCCGGAAAAAAAATGCATTAATTGAAACCAATTACATCATTAACAAACGGTTTCAGGAGTGTAAATTATACGACAGGAAAGATCTTGTATGCGTTCTTAAGAAGACTGATGTCTCTTTAATCGGTTCAGTGCAGAGAGCATCCTCTTTTGTGGATCTGCTGCCCAGTTATGGTTAAGTTTAGATATTATTATGTGCGGATGGATATCCTGCCTTTCGTCGCACTAGTTTTCAGTTTCAATCTGCCTGATAGCAGGATTCGGATTATCCTCATGAAATAACTATCTGCAGAAGGGGTTTTTCCATGTCGTCAATTTCGGTAAAACTTCCGCACGTTGTTCTTGGAGTTACAACTTAACACCTTGACGGGTGTTAAGGTGGCGGAATGCCCTTTGGTTGGTAAAAGTAGCGATAGAACATAGTGAGACAGGAGGCATTACTCTGGTGTTCGGGGATGTCAATTGACTGTGCTATATTTGCATCACGTATGCCTTTTTTGCGCACAGTTCTGACACCTATCTAAGGGGTGTAGAGATTTTTTAGGAACACCT
The DNA here is from genome assembly GCA_907269105.1 of Volucella inanis. Taxonomy (NCBI): domain Eukaryota; kingdom Metazoa; phylum Arthropoda; class Insecta; order Diptera; family Syrphidae; genus Volucella; species Volucella inanis. Next base: position 71,345,570 of record OU026155.1, read on the forward strand.
GACCAGGTAAGGGTATTGTAGTCCAATTATGAGCAGATGAACACGTTATAGATTGAGGCCAGATTAGAGGAGGTGAAGTATTTCTTACATTGCTTGAGCAAAGATAGACATTTTGGTTTGGTTGTTCCAACGCAGGTTGTAAATGGCACACAAGTGCCATTCATTGATAATGGCTGGGTTTTAAATTTATTTTCGATTTAAAGACAGCAGATAGCATTGTGTTCTACTCTGTTGGTGGTTCTTCACTAAGTAACGTTGTTTACGAGTATATTGGAATTTATTGAGCAGAGAGTGCTGTGGTCAGAAAAGAAATACATTGGATTAGAAGAAGCAGACAAGAGATCATTGATGAAAATTCAAAATAGTGTTGGAGACGGAACGGAGCCCTGAGGCACACCAACATTTATTTTATAAATATCAGACTTGAAACCACTCAAGACAACTTGAATTTAACTTCAGCAAAGTAATTTCTAATCCATTGAAAAAGACAGTCATTAGTACTAAAAGCACGCATTTTCGACAAAAAAGACAAACTCTGTCAAATGCCTTAAAAATACCAAGAGCAACTATCTTGCTTTGAATCCAGTTTTCGATGAGACATGTCATGGAATCACCAGTGGACCAGTATATCTATTTCTAGGAACACCGTACTACCAGTCATTGAGAAGTTTTCGTGTCTCGAGATATTTCATGAGCATTTCTATATAGACACTGTGCTTATCCCTGTTGAAATCCATAACACCATCACAGCCGTTAAAGACGGTTTTACAACATCAGTTCTTATAGACGACGTCGATTCCGAATTCGAGAACATATTTCCTCTGAAGAAAGTTAACAGACGCATACTCCGGATGGCCTTCCTCAATGGATCGGAGGTTTCAATCATCTCTCTTTCTTGTAACATTACTGACTACAGCATAAAAGTTCACCAATGATCTAGGACGTGCATTAGCATAATTATTCGCGTTTCTATTGCTGTTAACGACCGTAAATCTGTTTCTGCACCCTCCAACGCCTGTAATTGAGATCTGAAAATTCCCTGCCTTCCTAACTATCCATGTTGGATTTTTTTAAGAGTATCCACCTCCGTGGGGTTCTTATCCCTCAGAATGTACAAGCTATTTGAACACACACGCCAACTGGAGGGGGACCCGACGGTAGAATCAAAAAAAATTCACAATTGCACTTCTAGGAGGTTAATAAGCACAATTCAAGTTGATGAGTAGTTATAGTTACAGGTTGACGCCGGTCAGAGTCTACCCTAATGGTACAACAACAGAACAGTAGACTGTTGCCAAATGGCTCATGTCCACCCAGTCATCGGTTGTGTGTTGACTAATAATTCTCCCGTATACAAATGAAGATGCTGACGTGCATCTTTAGTTGTAAAACTGCGCTTTTAGATGTAAACTTACACTGAGATAAATCTCCTTCCAAACCCTAAATATACGATGGAAATACTAACTGAGAAAGTTATCAGCAATTGGATATGTACCAGTATTATGGTATGTCCAACAATCCAGGAGAGTATCCTCTTAAGCAAGCCCTCCATAGAATGACAAAGTTCTTGGTAATGAGTTTCACGGAATCAAAATGAATTGCAGAAACTAGCCGTGAGGAGAAAAACACCTCACAGACGATCAACTCGTTTGAACCTGTCTCAGGTGATGCAAGTTCCTATCCGCTACGAAAGTAAAAAATGATGAAAAAATGCGCTCTGTCATCCATGTAAACAGACACTTTGTTCAAATTTACAAATTTACACGAACAGTGCTAACAAGTTCATCATCTTGTTTAATACACAAGTATACATCATATCACGACAAATGAGTGGCACACCACACAAACACACATTCCATCAGCCACTGTCGTCGGCACTTGCATTATATAATGACAGCCAATCAATATCTTTGACTTTTATTCACAATCAACCGTATAATCCTATAATTAGGAGCTAATTACGATGCTGATAATAAATTTATCAGCGAACAAACAAACAGATCTCAGGTATGCATGCCTATGTCATATAGCGGTCAGAACGGGGCAATAATTGTCTCACGGATCGCGGTGTGGATTTTTCCACACAAACTTGCTGCGATTTTCCTTTCGGGTTTTTTTTTTTTTTTTTTTTTTAATTACTGTCGAGGGTCAGATGTTAGACAATTATTGCACAAATTGATGACACACACAATTCAATAGACTGGAGCGTTCACAAGTGTTAGTTACTTTACCAACTCTTGAATGACAGGCATGATTTGAAAGTCTAATACAGCTAGTGCTTTGTTAGAAACACCATCTGGTCTATATAAATTCGACCCCGTTTCCGTTCCTTTTGGACTTGAGTGGAGTAATGGAAATCGATTGACGCAGTGATTTAGGACCGCCAAAACCTTGGCCAGAGTAAGTTTATGACATTTACACCAAAATGATGTATAGCTTGACGCCATCATAAATTCAATTTAGTATGTGTGTTCGTACACCAGCTCCAAGCAGACAGGATCAAAGTGGACTCTGCCGATTGCACTTTTATGAAGTTCCGCTTTCGGTTGGAGGTTATATCATAAAAACCATCAAACTCTTATACCATCGAGGAGTGAATGCTAAATTATTGTAAGTTCAAGTTCTCACAATGCAATCACAGCCGACAGGTTTTCGTTATCCTTAACACAGTCGAGGGAGGTAAAGTGATTTTATTGCGAGCACAAAAGAAGAATGGTGATCCCTAGTTCCTGCAAAGGGAGGATATTCCACCAGCCGGCGGCAAGCACCACAAGATGTTGGAACTTTAGAAATTAATGAGCTGTCTGCGGTTGTAAGCCCGTCGCCAGGTTCTGATGGTTTTATGGTGGTCTGAGTTGACCGTATGCTTGGAGATTTAACCAAATAATATTGTTTGGTGTTCCGCCGACATGTGTTTGTTTATCTGTCAGGTGAATATTGTTCAGATAAAGTTGGTTTAAATGGCAGCTAAGCTGACGATAGATATTTTTAGCCTCCTATTGAGGTTTAGCACGAAAGGTGTTGACGACGATGTTAACATACAGTTGTGTGTTGAAGAATGTCAATGGAAGCACCCATTGTGCTGTTGCACTATATGGTAGAACAGAATAATAAATTTTAAAACACAAAAAGCTGTTTCATCATTATTCTCAATGAACTTAATACTCCAACTATTATGGCTTATGATGTGGTTAATCTATCCCAGTCTGTGAAGATGATGTTCCGTCACATTCTATGCTCTGCAAATTAGTTTTTACGTTGTCTTAAAGTCAAAGTTCTGGGCTGTCAAAGGATATAAAAGTCTTTCTTCGTTACTCGTGAGAGAGATTTACATCTCAGTTGCCTTCTTAGTCCAGTTCTGCATATTATCAAGATAAAGACACAGTGAGCGTTGCAATAAAATTGGTTTGCTTTTGAACGAAGGATGGCTTTTAGCAATGATAAGAACTTATCACACTATAAAACAACTGATAGCGCCTTAATGGTTTTCGAGGCTGGTCAACGAGGATTGCTATTCAGGATGATCTTCAGTTACTACTTCATTGGAGAAAATGTGGTTACAACTTTATGAGTCAAGCCATTCAACTGCCTCCTTAGTGAAAAGGCAGTCTGCATTTTTTGATTTATTGAAAGCCCTTTCGAACTGCATCTATCATAGATTTTGTCTGCTTATTATGATTAAGCAGACCAAGGCTTACGACAGATTGTTGCGTTTTCAAGGAAAAAATTATATTGTATTACCCACTGGCAGCTTGCTAGCCCGCATCTAATTCAACTCTCAAAGACCGTTGCAGTGAAATTAATCTGTGCAGCGTATATCTTGCCTTACTATCTAGCAATCGTCAAAAAATTAAGCCAAGTATGTCCTTGAATTCGAGCTGGGAATAAACATCATTGTTATGGACTGGATCTAGTGGAGAAGTATTAATCGCTCGGTGGCTTACGTATATTTATTTGCTTAGATAGCGCTGCAGTTCAGTGTGGACCTGGGCGTCAAGCAATAAAACTTTTTCAGTCAGCGCCAACTGTAGGCAACTGATTCCACTTCTACGTTCTGTGTTGCTGTACTACGTTGTATGTGTTCTTCTTTTAGGCTAAAAAACCAGCGACTGGCAGTTACAACATAATTCGTCGTTTGATTTCCAATTCGTTAAAGTTGGCTGTTCCTCTTTGCGAAAAGTATACATATATTTTTTTTTTGGACTGAAATCACCACGTTATCCATTTTTGGCGTCAATGTTTCAATACTTGTACGTACACCTGTGACAGCTCGCTACGGTTTACCAAAAATGTCATTGACCTGAGCTTGCCCAAGTAGTTGCATAAAATTTTTGCAAAGCTTACCTCTGATCTTCGCACAATTTTCTCACGAATACCACTTTGTAAGTCACATGACAGCGCATCACATTTCCTGAGCCGGTGTTTGTTTTCAAAGGTTTTGATAAGACTGCTTTGTCCTTACGGAATGCAGTGATCATTCTCAATCGTCCTTCTTCAAAATTTGTATGAGATTCCAAAACAAGGAATGTGCCTCTCTGCGTATCACAATATGTGATAGTGTAAATATATGGTAACCACCATGAGGTTTGATTTTCAATAGGCTTTTTTTGACAGACCACGCAGGACTCCTATCAAACTGATTTGTCAATTTTATTCAGTATCATTTGGCAAGTCATAGTAAAAAGACTCACACCACAACAGCATCTCCAAATTATTCAGCTGTATTACAAAAATCAGCGTTCTGTGATAAATGTTTTTCGAAACCATTATTGCCAATACCATTCGCAAATTTGAGTCCCAGTTTACATTAGAGGATGATACTCGACCAGTTAAACAACATCCAGCACGTAGTGAAGAGACTATAGCAGCTGTAGCTAAGAGTGTACTCGAAGACCGTGACGAATCGATTCGTCGTCGTTCTCATCAGCTTGGCTTGGCGTATTCGACAACTTGAACTTGGCGTTGGCTTAAAAGGGTTCGAAATTCAACTTGTGCAAGAACTGAAGCCAGGCGACTTGAATTTTTGTCATATTTTCAGTGAATGGGCTCTGGTCAATGAAAATCCGGTGTTTTATTGTGAAATTTTGTTCAGTGATGAAGCCTATTTCAGGCTCAATGGATACGTTAACAAACAAATTTTTTTTTTCGTGGGAAGGTGAGAAATCTTCATAGACACTATTGGCCCTGAGCCTATAGTAGTGTGAGATTCTTACTCACTAAAAAACACCTCCCTTATGCAAACCACGACTAAGTTCACACTCAACAAGCAGTTCTTCTATTGCATTTAATTTTGTTTTTATAAGATATCCTGCAAGCGATTTTCCATTGAAAATTCCTGTGTACTTTAGAAAAATTACGCGCTGCTAATCACCGCGCTAGATCGAGAGGCTTAGTCCTTTTCAGAGGGCGCAATGAATTTGTCTCGTCGAGGATCTGTTGAACAGAAATATTCGTATGACCTTGTAATCGATTATTATGTTTTCGCGCAAACATTTTAACTAAGTTCTGAACGTTTTCGACTCCTAAGACTCTGTGGATATCATCGTTTCTAATGTACCACGGCGCATTAACAATACCTCGAAGAACTTTGTTTTGGAAGGTCTGTAATACATTAATTTTACTATTTTTAGTACAACCCCAAAGTTGTACACCATATGTCCAGATCGGTTTTAGCACTTGCTTGTATAACAGCAGTTTGTTCTCTAAGCTAAGTTCGGAATACTTTCCAATAAGCCAGTATCTCTAAATTTGATTTCAAGCTCTTCACGTTTATTCTTGACGTGTGCTCTCCATTTTAGTTTAGCGTCGAATGTCATACCGAGATATTTGGCCTCGTTCGCGTAAGGAATTCGTACTGCGTTGATAAACAGCGGTGGAATCTCAATTTTCGTGAGAGTGAAGTTCACGTGGACAGACTTTTTCATTAAGCGCGATTCGCCAAGTCCTAGTCCAATTGTTAATCCATGTAAGGGCCATGGCAGTTGCTTCTTCGACTGTTTTAGCCGTTGCCCAAATGGCAGTGTCATCAGCAAATGTGGCTAGGACAGTGTCGTCCGTTTGCGGTATAACGCAGATAAATAGCAAATATAGCAGAGGGCCAAGTACACTTCCTTGCGGCACCCCCCCCCCCCTTTATTGTCTTAAAAGTGGAATATTCGTTTCCGTGTCTCAAACGGAAGAGTCGGTCTTCCAGGTATGAACCTAAAATACAAGACAATTGCAGGGGTAGGGCTTGTCGGAGTTTATATTTTAGGCCTTCATGCCATGAACAGACTAACTTACACTCTATTGCTCGTTCAATTACATCGGTTATTCGATGCGCTTGGTCAACTGTAGAGTGTTGGCTTCTAAAGCCAAATTGATGATCAGGCAAGACGGAATTTGTGTCGGTAATTGGTTTAAGACGATTAAGAAGGATTCGCTCGAAGACCTTTGATGTAATCGGGAGAAGCGATATTGGTCTATATGACTTGACTTCAGTCATCGGTTTACCGGGTTTCGGAACCATAATAACTTCGGCTACTTTCCACTGGTGCGGTACGTGCTCTTATCTAATGCTGGCATTTATAAGATAGAGCAGCTTTAGCAAACCTTTTTTCGGCAACGCTTTAAGTAACTCTCCCGTTATTAAGTCATATCCCGGGGCTTTATTGGGCTTAAGCGTGTCTATAACTTGTCTAAGTTCCCTAAGTGTAGCCTTTTCTACTGGAAAGTTTGTCGTCAGGTCTAGCGTATTGACATTCTCAGGAAGCACCCCCCCATAGAATGGTTAAACGTTTCTGCAAGATGATAGGCGAAAACATTAGCTTTTTCCTTATCTTCTTTCGCCCAGTCATCCTGGTTTCTTCTTATTGGCGCCACGTGTATTTGGGGCTTTCGAACACTTTTAACGGCTCTCCATATGGAGTAGTTGGTATCCTTTGTCGATGTGAGTCTTTCAAGGTAGTTATTAATACCTTGATTATTGAAGTCCTTGATCGATTTTTTCAACAAGTTGCAGAGCCTATTGAAGGACGTTTTATCTTGTGTTGCCCGAGTTTCATGCCACTTTTTCCGCGCTCTTCGTTTCTTCCTTATCATTTCTCTGATTTCCGGTGGATATCTTATGCAGACTTTCGAACTTTGTTCGATTAGCGGGGAGTGTTCTTCCAGGCCGCTTGCTGTATGACTTCAACGAAACGTTCAACTTTTTTTTCAAGTTGATACGGAGTTTTAAGTGCTACTTTCAACTCAGTATTGTCTACAACGTCTATTCGGAAATTTTCCCAGTGAGTTTTGCTGTTAGTTAATCTGGGTGGTCTTTGTTTCTTAACCAAGGATTCGCACAGTGAGAGGATAACTGGAGAATGTTTGGAGGAAAGATCGAAGCCCTCTTCCACTTTGACATAACCAGCGTTTACTCCTTTTCCGATAAAGAATACTATTAGATCGGGTGTTTTGGCGACATCCGAGGGCCAGTATGTCGGCTTGCCTGTTGAGTAAAATAGCAACCACATTCCATACCAGATTGAGGATATATTAAAAGAGTAATCTGGTCATTTGAAATTTGTCAAGTTCAGTTATTGCTTCCAGAGTATGTTGAATGCATAATTCATAAAAGAATAGAGATGACCCGCCTCTTGCTTTTCCCGATGGATGATGAGCGTGGTAGTCATGGTAACCTTTTAGTTCCACGCGCGATTCTGTCGCCAGGTGAGTTTCAGAAATTAAACGTATGTCAATTACTTTTTCCTGCCTGAAAATATTTAGGTCATCAAGCCTTTTCTGTAGCCCGTTGGCATTCCACGCAAGTATATTGAGTTTCTTTGCCATAATTAGTTGCAGAAATTGGCTTCGAACTTAAGAAGCCGTTCGACTATTATCTTATTTATTTTAGTCTGTTCTTCTAGTCTCTCGAGAATTACTGAGAACACATTTGAGGCAGGATCCGGTGATGTACAGTTAGTCATATTGTCACTAATCACTAGTCACTAGTCACTTTCCACTTGCGCATTGTTATTTTTGACGTTGTTGTTATTGGTGATTTTAGCGTTTGACACCATTACCTTCTTTAAAAGCTTTGGAGTAGGACCGCTGTTGCTATTTCTCATTCTAGCTGTCCTTACGTTTTTCAACGGCTTCGTTTTTGTTGATCTCGTATCTTTTGCAACTTCTTCGCGACTTCGCAGCATCGATAATGGGATAAACTGGATGTTTTCCCTTTGCAATTAATGCATATCGCTGGGGACTCTTTCGCGGCATTGCACTCTCGAGTCAGACGTTTGCCAGCGCATTTTACACAGCGAGGTTCCTTCTGGCCTGAGGTAGGCCTGAGTATGGCTGAATCCCTGGCAACGTGTACATTGGCAAATCAGCCTAGAGTTTTTCCGCGGAGGTTCAATTTTGACAACAAGTTTTGTCGAAAGTTAGCCTAAAGAGGGGAAGACCGCGTCTTGGGGTCGTCCTCTCGCTTTCAACATTGCGCTGGTTTTGCGCGATTATATTACAATAACTGCGTCGATTATCTTAAAGTCTTTATTTTTAAGGTCATTTACGATCTTTTCTTTAAAGCAAGAGGGATGCAATCCTCTAGCTACAACGCGTATGGGTCTTTCCGTTTTATTTTCGTAGGTATGCCATTGAATCTTCTCGGCATTTAATTTTTGCGAAAGCGAACTGTAGTTGTCTGGATTAAGGAAATTAATAGTCCATGTATCATTTTTGCGAGATCTTACTTTATAATCGGTTGAGCACAGTGATTTCAGGATTATGTGCAACTTGTTGTAGTCCGAGATTCCAAAAACGTTTATTGGCGGCGGCGGTCTTTGTTTGGGTTGCTTTGTTGCCTTATCGACCTCAGCAGTGTTAAAGCTGGCTTACTTCTTTGTTTGTTCGATATCAGGCGGGAAAGCAGCTTTGCGCTTCTTACCTGGCTTTTTTTTAAGTGTCCAGTCCGTTTCGTGGACTAGCTCTTCTTCGTCCGTGTGCAAACTCGAGTTTTCGGGACGGTCAAGTAGCGAAACAGACTCAGACTCAGATTTAGATTGCGGCTTAATGGCATCTAGCTACTCTTTTAGTTTGGCACAGAGCATTTAAATATTTTGGAGTCTGTAGTAGTTTGTAGCTTATTCGGTGTAATGCTATTGCCCTGAGCTACCGACTGTGTTTGGTCTTTGCTTTCGCATGATTTTCCTAGCGATCCGCGTGCTGGAGATCTCGTGACCCTTGAGCAATTTTTAAAGGGGTCCTGGTTTATATTTGTATTATTTTGAATATTATTTGAACTCATTTTAGTTTCCACGAGTAGCGGAGTAAGGGTAGTCCGTCTGTCCAGAGATCCGCATTAGACAGGTAAGGCTGGCTGATCCGGAGGTTGCCAAGTATCCGGATGCTCCGTTAGAGATTGAGCTATTTTTATACTGAGCCTCCAACCTGGTCGGTTCTGGCACGGGTCGCTTAACACCTTAATCCGACCCAGTGGATTTTAGTCGCCTCTTACGACAGGCATGCCTTACCTCGGGTATATTCTAACCCCTAACCCGAAAGGGGTTGCCGTATTTGGGCTGATGAGCAGCCCGAAGAGTACCAAGAGCTACCATCACATCCATTAAAAACAACCACACCACACACACACACACACACACACACGGTTTATGGGCTGGTGGAATCATTGGTGCATATTTCTTCAAAAATGAGGCAAATCAGAATGTTACCGTCAATGTTAGTCGTTATCGCGCCATGTTAACGGACTATGTGCTTCCTTAAATTCAAGCACATGGTCTCGGTGAGCTCTGGTTTCAACAAGATGGCGTTACGAGCTATAAGGCGCGTGAAGCAATGGACTGGTTGAGAAATCATTTTGGTGAGCACTTAATTTCACGTTTTGCTACGGTAAATTGGCCGCCTAGATCGTGCGATATCACACCTTTGAACTATTTTCTCTGGGGATATGTAAAGTCTCAGGTCTTCAGAAATAAGCCAGCTACGATTGACGCTTTGGAAGCCAACATTACCCCTGTTATCCACGAGATACCAGTTGCTATGCTCGAAAGAGTTGCACAAAATTGGACCTTCCGAATGGACCACCGCAGACGTAATCGTAACCAATATCTACATAACAACATGTTAAAAAGTAAATGCCATGAATTATTCTTTTGACCAGTAATAAAAATTTTAAGTTTACTTTCAAATTTATGTATTTTACTTTATATTATAAATCAGACCTTACGATGAATCACTCTATACCTGGACTTACTAGTTCTGAAATCGAGGTTTTATGATGTTGTGCGCGATGTCAAAGAAACAGTTAGCTTTGGCGTATTTTCTTTAGGAACACTTTCCTCCGACTGCAAAGTAATATCCAGCTGGATCAAATAGCCCGGCATGTAGGTCTTCCGATCCGACAGACATGTTATACGTAAATTGCAACATTTACTTCATTTTAGTGACTCCTCTTCTACATAATTTTCTTACTAATCTCTAAAGACCTTTGTTTGACATTTGATGAACATTCTTTGTATTTTCAGTAAATCTTGCGAACGTTGTTGTTGAAGTAGCAACTGAAGTAGCACGATCAAAGAGCTCACGAGCCGCTTTCTCGCCCTTTGACACCCTGACGACTACTTGATATTTGTGCTACTAATCTGAAGAACTTCATGTACGTTACATTGAATCTTCCACCAGTGTTTAGAGGTGGAAGAATCTATGGGTATTAATGGCTCGGAACCTTCAAGATCAACTGTTTGATTATTAGGTTGGGCATAATGATTTTAACCTTCCCTGCCTAAGTTCGTGTCCCTATGTAATACAGTATATCAGCAATAAATTAGAACAGTTGTTGTTCTCTACAGCAGTCTCTGTAGAGTATAGTCACCGGAATTTTTCATTCTCCTCTTGTTCGTCTATTTCATCAGACTTCCTGAATGCCAGCGATATTTTCTTCAAACGGTCTACAATCTTTACCGGATGTTCGCCTGCACGTAGCCTGCACGTAGCCTGCTCGTGTTCCGAATATTTCACGGGCAAATCCGAACGTCTTTGTCCTCTTTCGTCCTTAAAAATCATCAACCGTGAATCTGTATTTATCCAAAGTCCTCCAATGCCCTACAACTGTTGAGTTCTTATGCGCCTGGGTAGCTCAAGATGCAGACACTTTCTGAATTCAGAGGGCAGACGTTGACCCATTATCTGTCACCTTCTCTATTTCAACAGCAGCTCCAAATATCTACTTTGAAGTAGTCCATGTAAGAAATCGGTCATGCAGATAGTTGATGTAACGGTTTATACAGTCACACGAATCCAATCGCTGTACATGATCCTTTCGAGGTAGTATCATTTCTGATGAGGTATACGAGTGTTTTGCCTCCTGCTGAAGACAACGTGGATCACACTTCGCGAATCCTAAAAAATAGTGGCCGTCACCTTTCCGGCCGAAGACACGGTTTTCGCCTTTTTTGGAGCACGTTCACTGTGTAAAACCCATTGCTTTGATCTCTTGTGTATGCCAATGAATCCATGTCTCATCGACGATCACGAAGCAATGCAGAAACTCCGACGGATTTCGATTAAACAGGGCCAAGCACGTCTTTGAAATACTCTCTGGATTGCGCTTGTTCTCAGGTGTGAGCTAATCACGCGGCCAGCCCAAATACCCAAAAATCTCGTGTATGATATGGCTAACGCATACAGTTGAGAAGCGTGCTATCTCAGCATACTTGCGAATTTTCACTCGGCGGTTCGAAAATACGAGATCATGTTCCACGGTTTCCTCTGTGGTAACGAGAAGGTGAATGGGCCCCATACACATGATCGAGAACGTCCTCGATCTCCTCGCAGGTTTTCCACTTAAAAACAAGAATCAGATCAGCGATACTGCTCTTTTTCCATGGTCGCAAAAAAAACTAACACGATGTTTTGAAACGGGTGTCATAACAAAACTAAGCGTCGGATTGTCACAATCCGGCTAAGAGGTTAAACTGAATGATGTTATCATTTTGGCTCAGTAGGGCCACCTATCTTCCAATCCGGACACTCATCAAACAGCCCTCGTAGAGCAATCTACGACGGATGGATGCTATAAGAATAGAGCAGAAACTGACTGACGTCTACCTGATTTACCTAGTTTTGCAACGGTACTATTCATCTTACAATACATATAACTTACCTCCAAGCGGCATCAACCGGGTACTGGTTGGTGTCCATCCGGACTCGATTTACTGATCTCATAAGTGCGAGTGTTACAAAGGAGCAGCACTACTGAATTCACAACGAATTCCCTAGATAGAGTCAACGGTGGCGTCGTACGAGTAGCTTCCATCAGAAGCAGGCAGTAAGTACACCAAATCTGGGCTACTCCAACATATTCAGAGCTCAGGGCAATAAAGATTTCCAAGAATAAGTCAGGTGGCGTTGGCATTCCTTAAGTATGTTACTTGCATCGATATACTCGGTCCCTTGGTTTCTACAATGAAGAAGTTTGAGATTGTGCTATCGGGGTAACTATCTTACTACGTAAAAGGGAATCCGCCCCACCATGGAGCTCGCTCAACTATAAACTGAGTTATTTTAGCTCAGATGATGCTTTCTTGAACGTTGTGGCATTATCTGAGTACACAATGCGAGGGACACCTCTTCTGGCAATGAAACGTTTTATGATGACAATGCAACTTTCTGCTGCTACATCGTTGGTACATTCAAGGTGTACAGCTCGAACCGCTGCACACGCAAACAGTAGAAAATATAGCTTTTTTCGTTGACCGGTGTTATCCACTACGTCTAAGGGTCCGGCATTCCAGTGACTCAAATGCCCTTGATGACAAAAGTCTAAACCTTTGGGAGCGGCGCAAATACTTGTGTAGCCGCTTGTCCACGAAGTATTTTACAAACGAAGCAGCTTCTGATAAGGCTTTTAATTAGCTGCCTCCCCTTAATGACCCAATATCGAGAGCGCAATTTAGTGAGAACTAATGAGGTTCCACCATGGAATGTCCTTTGATGTACATCAGAAACGATGAGTTTAGTAATGTGAGATGCTTTCGGTAAGATGATGGGATGTGCGACATTTACATCAACTTCTATATTTTGGAGTCGACCTCCCACTCGAAGCAATTGGTCATCAGCATCTAAATATGGAAAAAGAGATAGTAATTTCGTACTAAAAGACAATACCTTTTTCTCTCGAAGACTTATTATATCCTGAAAGAAATGTTGGCGTTGTACTTGGCCAATCCAGTACAATTCCGCTCTATCAATATCTTTAGCTGTTATTTGAATTCCAATAGAGCGCTTTTTAATCGCATCCACGGCTGGAAAACAGTAAGCTGTCACACTAAGGATGCGCCTCCAGCTGCTAAATTTCTCAGCGTTCATGATTGGTTCACGTTCCAATCTACGTGCCCCTTTTCATCTTCGGCATGAATAAAACTACACTTATGTTCGCAGTCGATGGCCAGTGTATCTGTTCTTGCAATAACCAAAAAAGGCCCATTTACCCAAACCGAAGAATTTATGAGCGATGCTGCATTAACACCTGTCGTTAACAAATCCGCAGGATTTTCCGCACCGGGACAGTGTCTCCAAGCTGATAAATCTGATCTTATTTCTTTAACCCGGTTTTCTACGTATGGCTTCCAACACTTGTTAGATCCGAGAATCCAATACAGAATAATTTGCGAATCAGTCCATCAACTCGAAGATTAGCTTGCAAATAAGTAAGTAAACGCGCAGCAACCAACGCAGCTGTCAATTCCAATTTTGGTATACTCAGTTCGTTTTGCCTTACGTTTTTAAGTGGCGCAACTCTGCTTTTCGAACATATAAGGTGCACTGATATTTCACCATTACGTCGCACGGCCCTTGCGTAAGCTACGACTCCAAAAGCGAACTGGCTTGCGTCAGCAAAAATATGGAGCTGGATTCTTCGGTCGTCCGATAAAATATTCCGCGGTGTCGCCATATCAACAAGTTTTTTGATCTCATTCTTACACGCCATCCAAAGGTCCTCCAAGTGCGGTGGTAAACGCTCACCCCAATCCAGCTTCTTACGTCGTATGTCTTGAAAAAGAATTTTAAGTCGAACCGTCCACAGAGAGAGCACACCAAACGGATCGAAAATTTTTGCTATAACCCTTAGGACACTGCGTTTGGTACTCTGAATACATTCCAACCTAAGTAAATTCAGGACTAGGCTTAGATCTACTTGAAGTTCATCTGTTGCTATGATCCAACGCAAGCCTAGTACCTTAGGCGAGGCAGAAACGTTTTCCTCACTCAAAAAACAGGAATTTCGAACGCGAATGTTGTTAGTGTTCCATTTCCGAAGCATCATAGAAGCGCTTCCAAAAATCTGATTGCCCTGAAGGTACACATCTCTAGCGAGTTCCTTATTATCCACATATGCCACGAAGTCATCCATATAAAAACTTTTTCTTATCAGCTCACAAATACCTTTATAACGTAGTAGTTCCTTATCGCTTTTGTTTGATAACTAACATCGTTCTTCAAAATTTGACTGGGCTTCCTTGATTAGTTCTTGGATCATAGCACCAAGGATGTAAGGACTGCTTTTCACGCCAAAGGTAAGACGGGCCATTCGAAATGTACGTATTGCAGGTAGCGACTCCTCGTTAACAATCCGTTCGATAAACCAAAGAAAACAATTGCTATCTCTACCAGACGGTTGAAGCAAAATCTGCCAAAACGCCTTCAGAATATCCGCAATGACTCCGATTTTCCCTACTTGAAATATTCAAAGAATAAATAAAAGATCAGGTAAAAAGTTCTCTCCCACTTCCAAAACGACATTAAGTGAAAGATGATTCGGTGCATGTTTGTTGTTTCCTTATCTTCTCGATAAACAGGACTGTAAGGCAAGTAGTAGACTACACTTCCATCAGGTGTTGTATCTGGAACAACTTCGGAAATACCCTCAGCCAACATTTCCTTAATTAAAGCATCATATTCAGCAATTTTCCCAGCCAAACAGAGTTTCCGTACAAGCGATTGTAATCGTTCGAAGGCACCAGTTTTATTGTTATAAAGTTGAGTAGATTTGGTTACCCAGGGAAGAGATGCTTCAAACCTATCACCTTTCCTATATATATGTAAGGAAACGTCGGCACTTACACTTTTTTTGTCTTTAGGAACTATCCCCAGAACATCGAGCTTCCAAAATCGTTGAATATCTTCGCAAGCACGTACGTTTAGGCAAACTGAAGCTTAACCTTAAGATTTTGGGTCTGCATTTGATGGTCCTTGAATGGTCCAACCCAAAATGGTGTTAATTGCGGTTAACTTCTCGGTAAGACGCTTATACTCTCCTGTCGGTGTCGGCACCGATAAGCGCGCAGATTCCTTCCTCCAGTAGTTGTTCTTGGGCACGATTGTCTGCCAAATTCAGATGAAACCACTTGTTTGTTAATGGGTACTAACAATGCCTCAATAGCGTCCAAAACAACGGCTTTGTCATTATACTGGCTGCGAAATACTATTCGTACTTTGTTACATAATTTGCTGGGCTTAGGTTTGTCACTGCCGAAGGGTATAACACTCAAATTATGCTTTCCGACAATGGACAAATTCAAACGACGAGCCAAAGTTGACTTTGCAAAAGAGAACTGGCTACCGCCGTCTAAAACGATACGCACAAATGCGGACTCGGTCGAAGTTTCACTGCTTGCATACGCACACGCTGTTTGCAAATAAACATTATGCATCTTCATTTTATCCATCGAATACAGATTTACGCTCGAATTATTGTCCAAAGGTTCTGGCTTGGTATTATCACTTAAAGCAAAGAAAGGATCACTTTTTCCAGGGATTCCACTTCTCTTTTCAAAAATTTCAACAAAGAATTTACTTGCTTACCGCCGATGACGTTTGAGGAACTACGCAGCAAAACACCTTTCAGCATAACGAAATAATTCGACGAAGGAATGCCCAATGCTGAGAGTGAGCGAGTAAAAAACAATACTGATCTATATAGCCGTCTCAATGCGGTGACATCAGTTTTGAAAGAGACAGGCTGAAGAGAGAGCAACCGTTGTATCATGTAGTCAATTATCTTTTCGCTGTTCCCGTACTCTTCTTTCAACAGGGCTATAGCTTAAAATCGCCAGAGAAACGTTTTGGTTGTAACTTGTTTAACGTGACGGCACTGGCTGACAGAGATACATGCGGGTGTTAAGAAGGCGGTACAGCTGCTGCTAACGAGGATTTGTGCAAGTTTATGGCCTCAGGCGGCTGCCTTTGATAAAGGCGCAGTTTGGAAAGACGACATTTAATGCGCGTTATGGTCGATATTGCTTTGTTTTCGTCCTCTGCCACTGCATCAGATTCCTTTGCCACTTCATCCGGTTTAATCCAAGACTTTACATCTGCAATTGTTTTTTTTTTTTTAAGCTATCATGTGCAGCTGTAAGTCGGTTCAGCATTACACTTAGCTCCTCTTCGATGTCGTCGAGATTGTTTAAATTTTCCTTTATTTTGGAACTTAGATAGTCGGTCGCGTTTTTTATAAGCTTTGTCACTTGACCGCTATATGAAGCACGACTGGCAAAATCCATTTTGAAATCTTTCTTGCCGTTAACGTTAGGATAAAGGTTCCCGAGTTTCGGCATCAAATATTAAGAAAATTCATCCGAGTCGAACAATTGAAAATAAAAAGCAACGATTTCGCTGATTACAAAAGATTTATTTCCGAAACAAAACCAAAAATAAACTGAACGACACCCTTTTAAGAAGAATGCCGTTTCGGAAAAAAAGAATAGAAAATACAAAATGGTACATTAAAGCCTTGTTACATTTAGTGTTATTTATTTGAATTATTTTCGACAATTGTATAAATAGCAAACGAGTTTGACTCAAGAGTGAGTGAATTTGAGTGTGCTACGAATGTCAGAAAGTACATTTAGCCAACTAACGTCGAATAAAAAGTTAGGTTATGTCGTCATGTTTGTTTATTAGTGCGAAGAACACAGAACAATTACATTACTCTGGAATAATATATTATGTGCAGGCGTCCCTATCGACAAAGCGAGACCTCTATGAAGAAAGAAGTCCATTTAATGAAGCCAAAATCATGCTCATGGACTTCAATGCCAAAATCGGTAAAATTGCTTTGGGAAATTAATACGATCCACGATAAGGCAACAGATGACTTCGTGTTTATCGATTTTGTCCAGGTCGTCATGTGATGATAAGTAGCACTAGGTTTCCCAGACCACGAATTCACAAAAGTGCTTAATGCTCTAGATATGGTTGGTCCGCCAACCAAATTAACCAAGTGCTAATAGATACGAAATATGCTTCCAGCATTCTAAATGTGCAAGTATTTAGAAAAGAAAACGTCAACTCTGTTGCAACGAGAAAAGGGTGCCAACAGCTCAGAAAGAAAATTTTGTATACTGGAAGCCTTTGCATCACGGAAGTAGCCAAAACTAAAAAGAAACTCTCCGATGTATTCACCATCCATCAACGAAAACAATTTGCGAAATCAGTATCCCGACATCATTAAAGAAATAGTCGAAGCTACCGTAGGCTACCAGCCAGCTCTTAATGTTTCTTAGAAAAGCTAAGCAACTGGCACTGACTTCAAGACCAGAAATGTCGCAGAATTTCCACCTTCTATTTAATGAGCATCAATTAGAGAGAGTAAAGAAACCATCCCCTATCCAGAATAGAAGATGTTCCCTTAACTATCAAAGAACTGAAGAATAGTGAGGCTGCTGATTTCAATGATCTACCAGCGGAGCTTTTCAAACATGAATTGATGCTTTGATAAAGCGTGCCAAATTATCGACTAGGTATGGCAGGAGGAAAGTATGCTCGATGACTGTACTATCAACTGTTCAAGGAAGGTGATTCTGTGTTTTGTAAGAATCATATGCCTGCTCAATGTCGCATATAAAATCCTGTCCAACGCATTATCGAACATCTCGAGCCCTGAAGAAGACCACCGAATTTAGATTCCAGACTCACTTTCTCTTCATCTGATTTGTGTTAGGACAAACCACAAAAAGGAAAAATGAAATACAAGTACCAATGTTCATTTCACCATTTATCAAAACCACTGGTAAAGTTTATGACACTTTGAAGTTGCAGATAGTGTGATAGCGTTCATTGTCCTAAGCTCTATAACGTGTCATGTAACGCTGTAAAACACGCGGTCGATGTTTTTCCTTCGAGCTATTCCAAACGTATACCGGATTTCGGCAGGGAGATGTACCCTCATGTAACATAAGTTTTTCTATAATATATCTGGTGCTGGAACAGATAGTGTTCAAGGCGGGAATTAACACGAAATACACTATCTTCAACAAATCTGATCCTGAGATACGCAGATGACATCGACATTATAGGTTGCGCAAAATGCTCCATCTTTGGAGCTTTTTAAGCAATAGAAGAGAAGGCGAAACGAGTTTGTCATAAACTAAATGAAAACAAAATTTAGTACTGTCCACCGCCTAGCATAAAACGTCACTGTTGACAATAGTGACTTCGGAGTGATTAAGAAATTCAACGACCCTCGTGGTAAATATTAACTCTACGAATAGAATCGAAGATCCGGTGAAGACTTACCTTTACAAACCGCTTCTACTTCGGTTTGGTGAAGCAAATGGTCTTCTTGAGCTGAAACACGAATTGCATGCTCTACAAAACAGTGACAGGCGAGTGACAAGATTCCTCGGTCTGGACAACTGGAAGCAGCATACCCGGAATTGCGTGAAATGCAGCCTTGTCTCAGGCTGACACCCTTCACAGGTCGAGACTGAGAGATTCACATTCATCACTGTAAACAAAAATATTCTTTCATCTTCTGTGGACAGCAATGCTTATACTAATTTCGTGTAAAAGAAAAGCAACTAACCTTTGAATTCATACATATGTACGAGTAGAATCCGAAAAGCATCTATTTTCTCCAGTTGAAGTACAAAGGGTCAGGTCCTAACAGCTTCCGCATGTGTACACAAAATGAATTTGAAAGAAAACAAAGAAACGGTTAAATCTAAAAATTGACAAGACTACAACAGAAAAAGAAAAGCAAGTACTCGTACAAATTCTATTGTTCTGGTTCTTTTGATCTCAGATCTTAGCTATCTGCGAATTTTTTCCCACACCAACAACGGCCAACAAACTACCAGCACTCTGTGATCTCATTTAGCTCCCACAATCTCAACAGTCAACTCCTTCTCATGTAACAAAATGCGTGTACAGTATCGTCTTCAATTTGATTGCGTGGGCATTGCGCGCATGACCCTCTTATGTCCATTGATTCACTAACTCTGCCTCTTTGATTGAACAACAACGACACAATGACAAACAGCAACAGTCGACAGTCAAAAGTCAACATTCAACACATAACCAACAGCAGACAACAAGCAACAGACAATCCAAACCCAAAGACCTATCTTTCAATCTACAAATCATCGCACAGATATTCAAGACTCCATGACCAAAGATACAAGATATTTCAATCGTGGTTTCGAGGAGCTTCAGTGTGTAGTATTCATACTCGCACTCGCACTTGCACTCTAAGTCTTGTATGATGGCCAAAGCCATTCAAAAGACATAAAAATCAGACGCCCCAGAGAAGATGACTTAATTTCCAATTGAAAGACAATGCCCAAACAACAACAACAAACAGAACCCATTGTATAATGTAAAACAAAACTACAACTTCGACCAAACGAGCCCAATGAAGGAACCAAGGAACCATATTCTGTCGGTGGTTCCAAGTTCATACGAAGGCGACGTAGATGAAAAAAAAAGGTTCCGCGATGCTCTATCCCCGAACCGAACCGAACTGAACGATGACAGCGAATCTCTTTTGTACTTGTAAACGACCTAATCATCCTGAAGAATCATTGAAAAGTGTGACGAAGCAGTACGAGTATTCTCTGCGTTGCCTGCCACCACTGCGAGTCACTCTCGCACGGGGAGTAAATAAGTGATGGTGAGTTAACTGCTGGAGTGCTACAGTGGTCAAGTGAAGTGGCATTAAGACGATTTTATTGTTGGTCATCATGGGATTTGATAATGGGCTCTAGTCCATTTGGTAATGTCATTTTAAAGAGCCAGATACAGGTACGAATATTCGTATTCGTAAACAGCAACAGCGAAAGCAACAGATACTCGTATGTTTGAGAAGAGTATGAAAATCCATCTTAAGGGGGTGGATTCTCTCAAGTGTACTCTCAGGTGTACTCCTATACGCAGGTGCAGATTGAATAAAGTGAATGTTTTTCTATCGAACTTTTGTGACCTTGACTACATCTCTGAGATCTATCTCGTACAAGTACCATATATTCGCTGCCGGGAAAAAGAAGTGTGTTTTCCGTTTCAAAAAAAAAAAAAGAAAAAAAAAATATTCTTCGACACGCAGTATCTTCATTTGTGAACGTCCATCTTCCAAGACTCTTGTGGTTTTAATAGTTTCCCATCAAAAGTCCATCAATCAAAAAATCATTTATTGAGATGGTATTTGAAGAGGATATGCCTCTGGCCTAGGTCCGTCTAGTAAGCCCTTCATTTTGCTATTGCCCATGTCGTCGAATGATACACATCTGCATCTTTCGGATGCCTAACTCAATATCATCATCAACAACGGCACCAGCTCTATCATTGAGCTGATGTGTGGAATATGCTGCCACAGGCGTTTTGTGGCAGCATCACCCTATACCTGTCATACTGATGCATTTTTGAGCTTGAGCTTACAAACTATCGCATGATTTTGAAATTTGATGTTTGAAGTTCCAGTTGACGTTGACGATATGGAAAGATCTTGATGATGATAATGACGGTCATCACCAACATCACTATGACCATCTTCAACATTATAGATGTGAAGGCAACAGCCTAGACCCAATAGGGGAAAGTCTACGAATTGTTCCCCTAAGTCATTCTGGTTAATGACACATTTGGATGCCTCCCTCTTGACTAGACAGCGCACCTTTGAATGAAGATACACACGGACGATGACTTTTAGGCGGGGGTAAGTCCGGTGAATATGTTATGAATGAAAATGATGATGAGCCCTTTCATTGAACATTTATTGAGCTTGATCCGAATCAAAATCTCCCGACCAAAGTTGAAAGATAGAGATACTCGCGCTCGTATCTCCCATTATCGCCGGATGCTTCTGAAGCAGCTGAATCATTTAATCATTGAGTTGTTAAGCACATATCAAACTGTTTGCTAGTTGTTTGATTGTTTTTGTATATTCGTC
Organism: Volucella inanis; assembly: GCA_907269105.1. Classification (NCBI taxonomy): domain Eukaryota; kingdom Metazoa; phylum Arthropoda; class Insecta; order Diptera; family Syrphidae; genus Volucella; species Volucella inanis. The sequence continues at coordinate 71,366,772 of OU026155.1, forward strand.
TCTAGGTATCTGAGGCTGGGTGTCGAATGAAGATGTCATGCTGGAAGCTGTCAGACTTGGAGATTTATGGGAGTTGAAGTATCTTTAGTGGATCGATCGATTTGTAAATGATAGAACATTTGTATTATTTGTACGCGAACTTGTAGAGGGTGTCACTTGATTGATTTATCTTTTCCATTGGGGCTTAAATGGTGGGACACAATTTTACACCCGCGTTAATATTTGCTAACCTGGGGTATTTGTTTATTTCTTTGTCAGTTCCGATTGTCAATGGAATTAAATATATTTACGTAACAGAAAGATTTGAGTAATTGCTCAATGATCATTTGAGTTGCGAGTTTTTGTTTGAAACGACTTCAGAATAAACCGTGAAATCAAGCTATCTGTAGTAATTATTTGAATTGTAGAAGAGTTAATTTCCAGATGCCTTTGGGAAGGTGTCTTTGTCCTGTTAATTTTATTCAACAATAGTGAAACATTTGTTCGGGACATTAGACACTAATCCTAACCTGTTACGACATAAATGATCAAGCTACCATCTTATGCGTCGGCATGAATTTCTACGCAAAACTGTACGAATTATTTCCCGCCGGGTAAAGATAAGTTCACTAAGAGAGCGTTTGAGAGCGATGCCCTATTTAATCCTGGAACGAAAGAGATTTCTTAAATAATTTGTCAAGATCAGTGATCGTCATAGAGCACCTCTTGGAAGTGGTAATAGAGAGGAAGCTCGATTTTGTTTTGAGAAATACTCAAAAGCTGCGCATATCTTTCAATGACACGGTATGCCGTTACTATTTTTGTGTGGTTGATCAGCTCTCTAAATCTTTATAGATCCAATACGTCTCACAATGAAGTCATATGACAGTGCATCCTCTTGTTCAGAAACTCAAAATGATGACCTCAAAGGTCTCTCAAAGGTTAAGTTATTAGCGACTTTGGCGAAGCAGCGAGCATTCCCCATCGTTATTATAACTAGACTTGGCTCTATATAGCTCGTCTCTATAACAGCTGTCATATGTGGGTATCGATTTGGGCTTCTTGGGTTTTTTCAAGGATCTACCGGAGTGTAAAGATTTGGTCGATTGGGAATTTTCCTGGTCTAAAACCACATTGATAGAGGCTACTCAAGTTATCGACGATGGTTGTCGGACGTTCACACAATAAGGCGGATAAGATTTTGTATGCGATATTGAGGAGACTTATAGTTGGTACTGGTATGCTCTCCAGAAAGCCATTTTTAGCAGCTTTAAATACATCGGGGCCGGTACACTATCAGTTTCAGCTGCTTCGTTGGATTTCAGCCTAGATATTGCTGTTTTTATTTCGTTTTGGTTGTGTGGAAGAAAACTTGACTATTAATGCTCAAGTTGAAGGCCATATGCATTTTTCCATATTTACTTGATTCTGTACTGGTTTGACTGCTTTGACACGTTGTTTTTGCCTTTTAGTCAAACTTCTTCTGAAGCCCACGAGATGTGGGTTTGTACGCTTATTCTTGCCGGCATTCTTCATCAACCGGGGATTTCTTGGTAATGGTCGAGTGAAAACCAGCACATTAGTTGGGGGGTCTCTCATGGCACGTTAACAAAGTTGCCATTGGTCTTCGGTAATTAATGCTGGTGGCACAGGAGTTGTTGACAGATTTCGGTATACGCTTTCGGCGAAGATTCTGACAGTCTTTCGCGTTTGGAGCTTTTCTGCTTTATACCTTCTCACAGTAGTTCTTCTAATCCACGTGCAGGCCCGAACGTCGTTGTCCTTTAATCGTTTGAAGGGTTCATCAATAGGGAACAATTTTTATCCGAGGCCATTAGTTAATTAGTCACAAATTTTTAATCCGTATAAGTTTCTGTATTATCCTACTGGCCGAGCATGCCCTTGGCATTTTAGCTTGAATGAATAGGGGTTTATTCATGCAGTTACAGGGGTCAACCACTGGGAGATCAGTCAAGCACTGCACTATGAAACTGATTGTTGCGCTGATGGCACAATCCAGATTATGGCACACTCACCAGTTTCCCGTTTCAGTGCCACATGAAACTTAATTCGTGCGGTTTGCTAAGAGATGGCGTAACTTGTATTATTCCATTGGAACATGCGTTGAAAAGCTACTGTCATGTCGAACTTTGTGCCTGAAAAAGTGTTTTTGCGGGGAGTTCTCTTCATTACTTTAATATGAAGAAAACTGCTGCCGAAAGTCACCATCATATTTTGGTGGAAGTTTATGGTTTATGGAAGTTCGCTAGCTGAGCGAACGTGCCAAAAGTGGTTTGCACGATTTAAAAGTGGTGATTTTGGCTTATAAGACGATGAACATCCTGGGCAGCCAAAAAAGTTTGAAGATGAAGAACTGGAAGCATTACTCTATGAAGATTGTTGCCAAACACAAGAAGAGCTCGCAGAATCATTGGGTGTCACTCAAGCAGCCATTTCAAAACGTTTGAAAGCTGCTGGATATATTCAAAAACAAGGAAATTGGGTTCCACATGAACTCAAGCCGAGAGACGTCGAAAGGCGGTTTTGCATGTCCGAAATGCTGCTGGAACGCCACAAAAGGAAGTTATTTTTGCATCGGATTGTTACTGGTGATGAAAAATGGATCCATTACGACAACCCCAAGCGCAAAAAATCATATGTGAAACTCGGCCAACCAGCCAAATCAACGGCAAAGCCGAATATCCATGGAGCGAAGGTAATGCTCTGTATTTGGTGGGATCAGATGGGTGTGCTGTATTATGAGCTGCTAAAACCGGGTGAAACCACCAATGGACAACACTAACGAACACATTTAATATGTTTAAAGAGAGCAGTAGCCGAAAAACGCCCGGAATATGAGACCAGACACGAGGCAATAATTTTCCATCATGACAACGCTCGTCCCCACGTTGCTATTCCGGTTAGAAACTATTTGGAAAACAGTGGATGGGAAGTCTTACCCCACCCGTCTTATAGCCCAGACCTTGACCTTTCTGACTACCATTTGTTCCGGTTGATGCAGAACGCCCTCACTGAAATACGATTCACATCACAGCAGAATATCAAAAATTGGCTTGATTCATTCTTGGCTGCCAGTTCTTCTGGGATGGGATCCACAAATTGCCAGAAAGATGGGAAAAAGTCATAGCTTCAGGTGGGCAATACTTTGGATAATACTATTGTACATGTTTTTCTTAAATAAACGTTCAAATTTTGAAGAAAAAAAACCGCACGAATTAAATTACATACCTAATAAATATAGCTATAAACAAACCAAATTAATTCTAAGATTTACCTATGAAATGTTCACTTAACCACTTTACATTTTCTTTACATCTGTGACTAAAGTCTCTTGGTATTGCACTTTACAAAACTACCAAAAGCAAGCAAATGCTATAGAATTTTCAAGTTGGTCGAATGCAATCTCAAAAATTTGTAGTATCTACTGCAGAAAAAAAGTACATACTAGTTTTTAAGCATTCAAAAGAAGAGACTTACTACAAAAATCATCCAAAAAAGTATATGCTTTTACTTGAAGCAAATACTTCATTTTTTAGTATAGAGTTTTCCAATAAGGACTTGACAACTTTGCATTTAATTTGTGAACGCACTCCTTCACTAATAATCAAACTGTCACTGTCAATTTATTCAGTAAGCTCAACATTTCATCACGGTAAAGTACACTAACGAGCAACAATTGCAAATTATAAAAATTTTCTACAGATATTCGGAGTCGGTGACTGCAACTTTAAGAGCGATAACTCCAATTTTCGGTCATAATTCTCGCCCTAGTAGACAGGCAATAACAAATTTAGTACAAAAATTTGAGTCTACATATTTGTTGTGTGATGTTGCCGTGTCACTGAGACAAAGGGTTGGTCGAAGTGTCGAAAATATCGCTGCCGTTCAGACGTCCGCAGCAAATGATCCAAATCAGTCAATTCCACGGCGTTCTCAAGAATTGGGCATCGCGCAGACCACATTATGGCGTAGTTTGGGTAAGGATCTTGGTTTACACCCATACAAGATCCAGCTGACTTAAGAATTGAAGCCGATGGACCATCGTTCTCCGATGATGAATTTCATCGCGAAATCATCTTCAGTGACGAAGCTCATTTTTGGCTCAATGGGTTCGTCAATAAGCAAAATATATGTTAATGGTCGGTTGAAAATCCACATGTGCTTCATGAATCAGCACTTCATCCACAAAAAATAACTGTTTGGTGCCGTTTGCATGCCGGCGGCATTATTGGGCCATATTCTTTCGTCGATGATAACGATCGTCACGTTACTGTAAATGGTCAGCGTTATCACGCCATGATCACTGATTATTTTTGGCCCGAATTGGAAGATATGGACTTGCACGACATGTGGTTTCAACAGGCTTGTGGCATACAGCACACGCTACAATCGATTTATTGAAGAGTTAGTATAGTGAGCGTGTTATCTCAAGACATGGGCCAGTCGATTTGCCGTCTCGTTCGTACGATTTAACGCCGCTTGACTATTTTCTGTGGGGCTACGTTAAGACATTGGTTTATGCCAACACGCCGACGACGTTGAAAGAGCTCAGAGCCAACATTGAACGCGAAATAGCGGTCAAAATGTGTGGCCGAGTAGTTGAAAATTGGGTCCAACGAATCGACCACTGCAAACGTACCCACGGTGGCCATATGAACGAAGTCGTGTCCCATTCATTAATGTTTTGATTGTACTTCAAGCCAACAATAAAGTTTTTGAAATATCTCAAATGGTTTGCCTTTTATTTAACGTTGTCAAGTCGTTATAAGAAAGCCCTATACAACTAAAGACAACTCGAAGGTTTTTCAGGAGCAGAGAAATATAGGGTGATTCATCGTAGGGTTTAATTTATTTTTTTAAAATAAAGTACATAAATTTGAAAGCGAACTCAAAATTTTTATTATCGGTCAAAAGAATCATTCATGGCATTTACTCCTTAAATATGGTCTTAGGTAAATTTTGGTCACGATTACGTTTGAGCGGGTCCATTCGGAACGTCCAATTTTGTGCTACTCGTTCGAGCATAGCGAATGGTATCTCGCGGATAACACGAGTAATGTTGGCTTCCAAGGCGTCAATCGTAGCTAGCTTATTCCTGAAGACCTGAGACTTTACACATCTCCCTAGAAAATAGTCCAAAGGTGTGATATCGTACGATCTAGGCGGCCAGTTTACTGTAGCAAACGTGAAATTAGGTGCTCACCAAAATGATTTCTCAACAAGTCTATTGTTTCACGCGCTGTATAGCTCATAGCGCCGTCTTGTTGAAACCAGAGCTCACCGAGACCATGTACTTGAATTTCAGGAAGCACATAATCCGTTAAGATGGCACAATAACGGTTACCATTGACGATAACATTCTGATTTGCCTCATTTTTGAAGAAATATGGACCAATGATTCCAACAACCCATAAACCACACCATACCGTTGTTTTTAATGAATGTAATGGTAGCTCTTGCCACTCTTGCTCATCAGCCAAATACGGAACTTTTGTTTATTAACGTATCCATTAAGCCAGAAATGGGCTTCATCACTGAACAAAATTTCATGATAAAACACCGAATTTTCATTGAGTTTTTCCAGAGCCCATTACCTGAAAATATGACACAAATTCAAGTCGCCTGGCTTCAATTCTTGCACAAGTTGAATTTTGTACGCTTTTAGGCTGAGATCCTCATGTAAAATATGCCAAGTTGTAGAATACGCCAAGTCAAGCTGCTGAGAACGACGACGAATGGATTTGTCACGGTCTTCATGTACAATCTCAGCTGCAGCTGCTATAGTCTCCTCTCTACTGGCTGGGTGTGGCGTAACCGGTCGAGTATCATCCACTAATGTAAATTTGCGAATGGTATTGGCAATAGTGGTTTCAGTAGGTCGATTATGCGTACCGTAAATTCCTCGAATCACACAAAAAACATTTCTCAGGAGTGTAAAAATTCACCAAGTGAGAAACACAAATAAGTGCGAGAAGTTATGCCTTGGCCCACACCGGGCTCTCGTGCCATTTATTTATTTTTCAAATAACATCTCGATTTTGTATTTCACCTGTGTTTCGCGATCTATTTGCGTTTCGTTACCTTCTACATCAGCAGTCTCCATTTCTCCATCTCCGAGTCTTCCTCGTTCTGTGATTCAGATTCATCTGGTCGAAAGAATCACCACTTCCTGAAGAAAAGTCTTGCCCGGTAGAAATGTCTTCCTCATTTAGAAGGCTTCCGATTTCTTTGTTCTCCATTGCATTCTTAGAATAAAATAGATAAATAACATACTAGCGGAGAAAAGACGAGTGGTACGTATTAGTACCAACATAAAAGACGTATGGTACACTATAGTATCATCCACGTTTTTTTGTTGGAAATAATCACATTTTGGCTAGAAAATCTTACATTTTATGAAAATTACACGTCCAACGAATATGTAATGTAAATAAGTGCTCTTTTTTTAAGATAAAATTGGCACACTATTTATAAAACTCCAATTTCACTCCTGAAAACCAACTAAGACTTGCGAGAGAAAGCTATAAAAAAAAAAAACTGAATGACAATTGCAACCAAAGTCCGAAATGCAGTTATATTTTGTTTATAAGATATGAACGGACGAATTGGTAATATTTGATTTGTTTATTGTAATTATGAGACACTCTAGAGATGTTTGAGCTTTTGCTGGTACATATGTGTACCACGCGTCTCGAAAGGGTTAAATCCCTTTAGCGCCCGCAAGATATAAAAAAATAAAAAAAAATATCGCAACGCTCTATTGACGACAACTCATTGTTTTCTTCCGATATCTCAATATGGTCTGCTTATACGAGTGACCAAAAAGAATTTTGAAAAATAGTGCCTCCAAAGTTTGCTTGTGAGTTTCGCACAATTCAATCAGCTACTGTTGAAAAAGTCACATGGCGACGCATCGCTTTGGTCAAGTCCTATCCTGACGTTGAAGGTCTCGGTTTCTACGTATATTATCAATCGGCATGTTGCACAACCGAATAAGCTTGGCAAGGATGTCAAAACAAGACATCGCTCTGTACAAAGGTTTTTGATATACAAAAGAGATGGTGTGTTTCGATTGGAAAGACGATGGTCTTTCTTGGCCTAATGACACACTGATAGAAGCGATTCAGACTATTGAAAAATGGGTCTTAAGCATTCACATAATTTTATAAGTGATGTTGAGAAGACTTATTGCTCTTCCGGGTATGCTAAGTGTCTTTATTCTTGTATTCAGGAAGATTCTACGATTTATCTCTTTCACTAACACACGTAATTTTTCCTCACCATGATACACTTGGGGGTGGCCGTGGTGTAGTGGTACATGCATAATTAGACTCCTCAAGCAGAGGGTCGTGGGTTCGAATCCCATGCGAGGAAATTCTCTGAAAAAGTATTTTCGTAGATGAGAATCCCGTCGACGTCAACTCTGACATGAAGGCATTACACTGATGTTGGAATAGTTGCTGACTGGGCTAAATGTAACGAACTAACAACTAGCACGTACTTAAGACCCACTGGTTGAGGAGGATGTACTAGCTCGTCCCGTCCAGTTTGACACCCACCTCTGGGAAAAATATCGAGTTTCAAACTACTACACCACCCGCCCGCGCCCTGGAGAAAAAGCCAGTAAAAGGTTATTCATATCCCCTTGGTGCGCGCGTGGTATTATGAAAAAAAAAAAAAAAAAAAAAAAACTCATGGGAATAATAAATTAAGCATTCCTTTGTCGCAGTTTTAAGACAGGAATTTATCAACACATTTCTGTGTACCATATATTTGATCAGGATGTCGTATGATTTGTGTGGGAACTTGCAGTCCTCTGATGGTCTCATCCATTGTTGGTCTTGGGCACTTGGTCGAAATTTGATTAATACTTTCAAGAAGCCGCAATTATCGCTGCCTCGTACATTGGAGCACTTTTCATTAGTGCTGAATCATTTGACCAAGGGGAGGAGAGTACTGAATCTTTTAGTTGTCTTGTTCAGTCCGAAGGTCAACGTCAATGTCTATACTTATTCGTTTTTTTTTTTTTTTTTTTCTCACATTCGGCTAACTCTTATTTTGGCTCGAGGTGTCCATCTAAGCAAACAAGTGGATAAAAGTCACGATCAACGCCAGCGGATTTTCAGATACAAATAGCGTGAATGGATCAAATTAAAATGACGTACATAAGAGTACACAAAGCCAAAATGAGAGGGAGATTTGAAAAATATATATACCTACACGTACACCTACATATTTATATATTATATAAAAAATAAAAATAAAAAACAAGTCCGAATAGTGATCGCATGTTAAATATGATTTGTTGTATCTTTTGTTTTTTGTATCTCCGGTATGGTGACCTTCATCAGATTTTTGATTAGGAAACCACCTTACCACGGGTCAGGCAACGGACACCTTAGCACGAAGCGATGGATGGTGATAGTAGTGGTGCTGGTGGTGGTAGCGCGGAAAGTTCAACTCAACTCTTTTGTGAATGGCGCTCTGAGTGCCAGAGTGCTATGGACCATCAAAATGAGTCCAAGATGCAATCCCTTTTGCCTTGGTTATTGCGGTTCAACGAACGTATGGAGATAAATTACATGATTTATCCTTTTGGCGCCACTGGCGGCATCTTTTATGTCTCGGGCGGTCATTTGTAGAAACAAACCAACCGACATCCGCGATACAAAGGGCGAAGAAACAAACTCATACAAGTATAAGACGATCTAGAATGAGTGAGTAACCAGAGCTAAGGGGGAGAAATCTTTATCCTTCCTCAAAAGTTGCTTGTGGTAATTTTTCATTTTTTTTTTTTTTTTTTTTTTTTTTTTTTTTACTACTCGTTGTCCCTCCTTGTAAATCCTTTTGTGGTTAAATCTTGTTGTGGTAAGATCCTCTTAAAGCGGCAAATGTTCGATAGAAGAACTCCGCCGTATGTGCGCGTCTCGTTTCGATTGCGCCACTTCATCATCACCAGAATCGAAATGATATCCGAGACAATGAAGCAACCGAATTTAATGATTTGTTGTGGTGTTGGTTGAGTCTTTTTGATTTCTTGGGTACTGACACGCCTCCATTCATTCGACTGAGAGGCTCAAGTTGAAGTTGATGTTGAAGTGTATGAAGAGTTCCTTTTCGTTTATGATTTATCGGTTATTGTGTTGTTTGCTTTTGAGAGCCGTGGGATCGTTGCAAATTATCAAAAAAAAAAAAAAGTGAGAAAACTTTTATGAAAGGAAAAAATTTGAGCATTGAGTAGTACAATAAGGGTGTCATAAAGGCAAATGCAGATTCTACTAAAAGACCAACGAGTCCAGTTGTCTAGTCAAATCAAGCTAATAGTTACTTTTTATGCAAATATATAACGAAATGACAGGTATGTTCCAAACCAAAATGAACAGAAGGGACATACATATCATATATTTACATACGAGTACGTGTTGTCAGGTTGGCCATGTAACATTCTGTGACTTTCTTCCTTTGCATCCCTGCATTTACCCATTTATATCAATCACAGTCGTTCACTCATCATAGCCCCAGGTGTTAGGTGAGGTTAGATAAGTAAAAGCGCCAAGCCTTCATGCTTGCTTGCCTATGAGGCAGTTTTCAGTGATGACAATTATGATGGCGCTTAGATGTTTCCTGTTTAGAAGTATCAGACTCTTAGAGCGATTCAGATCCAGCTTTGGCCAGATCTGTTAAGTCGCTGGACATGTTGACCTACCGGTCCATCAAAGGTTTGTTCTTTTATTAGCATCCAGCTTAAATAATAATTTGCACGTAGTGATTGGTATCCCTATGCTACCCCTTTCCGGTAGAATAGGTAGAGTGGTTCCAATATGGGTAAATTCGTCGGCCCTACAATTCCCTGGAATGTTCCTGTGGCCCGGCATAAAATACAGGTGTAGGTTGAACTGCTCCTGCGGTACCCCAAGTGTACCAGCAACAGTACATTAAAAGAAGCTGCTCCAACGCGGACTTTGCTTTCGCCGACACCTAAGAGTAGAAGTTGATAAGAGTTCATAAGTGTTTAGAAGAAAGAGTTTCTGATGCTGTATTTTTCTGTATTTTAAACTCGAAAACGAATGTTGCAATCCAATTTACGATTATTTTACAAAACAGTCTGATGACAAACTCTGCCCTTGAGATATCTAATGCAGTTACTTTGCTATCGGCACAATCGGCTGGATATTCGGTACACCAACGGCCCGGATGTTTATCGTTTATCGCCATAAATCAGCTCTCATCATAAAAACTTTCTTACTTTACTTAACGGGCTCCCTCCCCGTGAAGAGTATCTGCCTGACGCATGGTACCCCTCCACACCATTCGGTTCCATACCCATTGTTTCCAATGGTCTAAACCAATCGCTCTGGCATCCACGACAGTTTGTTTCTTAAAACGTAGATCTGGTCTTTCTTGTCGTTTCCAACCCCTTGGGATATGGATATTCAAAGATTCTCTTGGTATCCCTCAATGTTACCGAGCCAGATTAGACGACGTGTTCTGATACATCTGCAGCACATAGTGGTTGCGACTCTCCATTGAACTTGTCGAACAATTATAGTTTGGAGGAACTGTTTCCAAATTACGCATTACACTGCGGTTTTTTTTAAGCGTCACGCAAGTCCTTGTATCATATGTGACTTTGAAGTTTTTGTCAGGATTTTCCCTAGTGAGGAAATTTGAGCGATCCTCGGTCTGCCGAGCCGAAAGCCACACTGTTGTGCATCTTGAGCGATTTTGTCGCAATTTCTTCATTTTCCGCTTATTTTCGAAACTCCATTCCGTAAACCCATGTCTCTTCGCTATGCGTTTCATGAAAGGGGGATCTACGGAAGCTTGAAAAATCATGTGTTAAACGACTTGTTTTCGATGCTTTTTTTGAACAAAATTGAGCTCTTTTGGAACAAGTAGTGCGGCGTCGCATTTCATATCAAAAATATCGGTGAGAACGCTATAAATGAACTTAACAGATAAGTTCACACAAGCACAAGCTTCTTGATTCTGTCGATGTTTTCTTCGTTGATAGCTGTTGAAAGTCGATCAGAATGAGGTAAATCAAATACCTCTTATCGGTCTCTTTAAATGCTTTATACCACTTATATGTCTCCGTTTTTTACATTCGCGTTCGCAGTAGGTCTTCCGTAACATTTTATACGATTCAGTACACGAAATTTCATTTGAAACACAAGATTTTCTTTACTGTTTCAAAGAACAATGTGTTCCATACTCGGTTCGTTTCCGTTGGGGGTGATTTCGGCTACCTCTTTGATGACGTCGCGATACAAGTTCTACAGATTATTGGCATTCACGGAGCGGAGAGCCTATTGCTTAGAGTCTCTCCATATGGTCTCTTAGTTAGCCCAGTTATGCTTAGTCTTGGAACGGCTTTTTCCCGTTCAATAGTCGAAATCTGAATTTGACTTCAACAAAATTGTGGTCAGACTTTATATTGGCCCATTCAGAATGTCTAATGCGTGTCTCACATCTGTTTACACCAATTTGCTGTCCAGATTCGTCGAGGAAACCAAGTGTCACTTTTCATTGTATTACAAGCTGATGCCAAATCGATTAGCCAGAAGCCGTTTTCCTACTTTTGTATCCTGGAGGACGTACTTTCCGTCTAATCAACGGAATATGTTTACTTTACCGATGTTGGCAACGAATTCCCAGAGTACTATAATGAAATTATTCTCCATACAGAATATATATAAAGCACTTCCCCTTGATACATAATCTTCAGCTTCGTCACAAGGGTCGTGCGTCGACAGATGCACATATTACGAGAGCGGTTTGATGAATACCAGGATTAGAAATGACACTGCAACTTTTTTAAGTTTTGAAAATTTATTTTTCAATATAATTCCCTTTCAACTCGATATACTTTTCCCAGCAGTGCAGCAATTTTTTTAACCCCTTCGTATACTACGACTTTTATTGGCCTTCAAAATACTCCTCCGCGGTGGCACTTTTTTTCTTCGCTAAATGTGGTCGTTTTTCCTTCAAATTGGCCTTGAATTGGCCCAATAAATCGACATAATATGCTCTTGTGATTGTTTTTCCCTTTTTCAAATAGTCAACGTGGATCACCAATCACGCGTCCCAAAAAACGGTGGGTATTACCTTTCCGGCCCAAGGCACGGTCTTCGCCTTCGCCGGATAAAACCCACTTAACAACGCAGAAACTGCTCCGGATTTCCATTAAACAGGGCCAATCACGTCTTTGAAGTGGTCTCACGAATGCACTTGTTCTCCAGTGTGAGTAAACGCGGCACACATCGCGCAGACAACTTTCTCATGCCCAAAATTTCGTACAGGATATGTCTAACGCATTCAGTTGAGATGGCTGCTATCTTAACTAATACGAGATCATGGATTTTGTCCACGGTTTCCTCTGTGATAACCGTTTTTGTAACACCTGGGAGCGGTTCATCAAAAACCGACGTGCGACCACAGTGTAACTCTACACGAATCAATGGTAAGCGGTTGTACGGGAAGGTTAATGAGTGTCATACACACCATAATGGGCTTGATTTTCTAGCAGACTTTGCCACTCAAAAACAAGATACGGATCACGGAGCGATACTGCTCTTTTTCCAGGGTCGCAAAAAACACTAACACAATATTTTGAAATAGTTGTCAAAACAAAACTAAGCACCAGATTGTCGTCAAATTTTGACATGTGCGTCAAAAGAGGTTATACTAAATGGTACTGTACTCATTTTGACTCAGTAGCGCCACATATCTTCCAGTCCGGGTACTCATCAAACAGCCCTCGTTTACTGATGTTCTGGAATGTTACCTTAACGGAAGTTTTTTTTTAATGACTGAGAAAAAAAGTGCTCGGCAGGCATCCATAAACAAGTTGTACCCAATTTCTAATATTTTTGACGAACGACCAAAAGTTATTAATATTTTCGGGATATTGTAAAGCGTGAGCCAACAGATGGTGCGGATGTTGGCTGTCAATTACTATCATTTCTTGAGTTTAATATGGTTGATCTTTTAGACAGATGTCATACAATCTTTCGCAATTTTAGTTATGGGGTCGCTTACCATTAAACAACGCATTTTTGTTATTCAATCTAATTACAAAAATGTGCGATCTGTAAAAGTAACATTCTGTAAAATTTGTGAAATTTTCAGTCAACATTATCACCCTAGTAAGTCCAAAATTCGTGAAATGGTGAACCGTTTTGAAGAAACAGGTTCAGTATCGGGTCAAACTCCGTATCAGCATGCTCAGGAAAAACATTACCACTGTAAACAAAAGTGTTCAAAACCAGCCAGGCACCTCAAATCGTCGCCGAACTCAACAATTGAACCTCACAAATGGCACTTCATTTGCACGCCCACAGAACCCAAATTACACAAAAATTGAGGGCTTTGGAACATCTTCGACGTCGCCGATTTGTTAACTGGATGTTGGATTGCCAGGACAATTTGTCATCGAATTTGATCTTTTCCGATGAAGCACATTTGTTGATGGATGAGTACGTAAATAGACAAAATTGTCATTTCTGGGGATCAGAAATCCCAGACAAGATTCACAAAAAACCAATGCATCCCAAAAAAGCCAATTATGGGTTTGCGGCATGATTGGCCCGTACTTTTTCGAACACCGTCGGCTGGTTATTTTTTTTTTCTTCGAAAATTTAATGAGTTGGGTCCGAATGATCTCTGTTTTCAACAGGATGGTACTACCACCCACACAAGCCATCAAAGTTGATAGAGCTCCAAGATCATGTGATTTGACAACTTTAGACTTCTTCCTGTAGTGTTATTTGAAGAGCAATATCTATGCCAATAAGCCAACAACAAATCAGAATCTCAAATATAACGTGCAAAGTGAAATTGCGTCCATTGAACCACTTATTCTTCAAAAATTTTATTTTATTCGCAATTACCATGCATAGGACTTTTTTATTCACTAAAATTCTACATGGATTCCATAACAGACATTGCAATCATTCCCAGCTCGCAAGAACTTTTCCGGTTTTCCTTTGTATGTTCGCCCATGTAGGACCATAAAAAAACATTTCTCTAACCCTGATAGCCTCTTCGTTTTCAGCAGCTTGACTTGGCTTGTTCGACAACTTGGCGTACTTTACGTGAGGATCTCGGCCTAAAAGCGTACAAAGCGTACTTGTGCCAGAATTGAAGCCAGGCGACTTGAATTTGTGTCATATTTTCAGTGAATGGACTCTGGAAAAACTCAATGAAGATCCGGTGTTTTATCGTGATGAAGCCCATTTCTGGCTCAATGGATATGTTAATAAACAAAATTTCCGTATTTGGGCTCATGAGCAACCCAAATAACAGCAAGAGCTACCATTACATCCATTAAAACAACGGTATGGTATGGTTTATGGGCTGGTGGAATTATTGGTCTATAATTCTTCAATAATAAGGCAAATCAGAATGTTACCTTCAATGGTAACCGTTATCGCGCCATGTTAACGGACTATGTGCTTCCTGAAATTCATGCACATGGTCTCGGTGAGCTCTGGTTTCAACAAGACGGCTACGAGAGACATACAGCGGGTGAAGCAATGGACTTGTTGAGAAATCATTTTGGTGAGCACTTAATTTTACGTTTTGCTACGGTAAATAAACCGCTTAAATCATGCGATATCACACCTTTGGGCTTTTTTCTCTGGGGATATTTAAAATCTTAGGTCTTCAGAGCCAGCTACGATAGACATTTTGGAAGCCAACATTACTCGTGTTATCCGCGAGATACCAGTCGCTATGCTCAAACGAGTCGCCCAAAATTGGATCTTCCAAATGGACTACCTTAGACGTAGTCATGGCCAATATTTACATGATGTTACTTTAAGCAGTAAATGCCATGAATTGTTCCTTTAAGCGATAATAAAAATTTTAAGTTTACTTTCAAACTTATGTATTTTATTTTACATTACAAATCAAACCTTATTATGAATCAGCCTATATTTGGTCGTTCGTCAAAAACATTAGAAATTCTGCCGCATCCTCCATCCCAACGCTCATTTATAATGACATTCTAGCTATCAGCTCTTTGGAGAAGACCAATCTGCTTACTGCACATTTTCCGGCCAATTCAACACTTCCAGATTGTGCCTTATTTCCGTCTACACTTGAGTTCGTCAAATCTTTAATAAGTGGAATTCACCTTCGCACTCTTGTTCCAAGTACCAAAAGTGCTTGATCTTAATATACACCCATCCGCAGGTCCAGATGGTATGTCTCACCGAAAAGTGGAACCAAAGTCTACACCAAACTTACAAAAACAAGATAGCTGGACTTCATATTTCAAAGGCATTTGACAGACAGCCTTTTTTGTCGAAAATGCGTGATTTTGGGGTCGACGACCCTCTCCTTTAGTGAATTAGACATATTCACAAAATAAAAGCTTTTCTGACGATAGCACTCTATGCTTTTCATATTCGTTTCCTAACTTACGTTCCTACTCTTCGGCTCCTTAAATTCCAATATCAACAGCATAGGTAACCAAGATTCAATGCTCTTTGCTGTCGTTTAACCGAAATTTAAACACCCAGCAATTGTTCATGAATCCGCCAAAACCGAAAAACTTTACATTGCATTGTGTGTCAATGACAACTTACGTTGGAGTGACCACATATTCGACGTCGTCAAAAATGCTGCGAAATGCCTGAATTTTAAACTTTTTTAGCAAGAATCAGTGGGGATTTCGGAAATCCAGTTCAACCGAAGATGCTATTCTATGAGTGTGTAGCCAATTATATGAACGTATCAACCGTAATAAATCCACAATGGCTCTCTTTATAGACATGACTAAAGCTTTCGATATGGTTTACCATGACCTTCTACTAAAAAAAATTAAACATATTTTACTTTGAACGCAGAAAACAAACAGTCACTTCAGTGATTCCCGTTTATTAAAAAATGGCGTACCACAGGGCTCAGTTCTTGGCCCTTTGCTATTTCTAATTTACATAAACCCTCTCTTTGGTCTTAACCATAATGGAATGCCAATGGCCTTTGCGCACGACATTGCATTCATGAATTGTTGCTCATGATTGTAAAAAATTCTGTTTACCGTTGCATATTTGTGGTAAATGTAATTTTATGGATAATTCATGTTGTTCTAGTAATTGTTTTAATGTCGAAACAGTATCTCATTTTAAATACAATATCTTAGAGTGATATTCGACCAGAACCTGAACTGAAAAGAACAAATCAAAATTTGTGATTCCTTTAATATTTCTTCTAAGCCGTTTCTCATAGCCCAAAAACATCTACTCAGAGTTATCTCTAATAAGAATCGTACTAGCCAAAGCTGTCCTTTATTTAAAGAACCTCGCATTCTACCATTGAAACACCTTTATGTTTTTAAAGTAGTGGTAATATTCCTAGTAGATCAAATCAGTATTATAGTCTTCGTGTAAACACAATGTATCTTACAAATGCCCCAGAGGTGTGCAAAACCAATTTTTCTAACTTCTATACTGTTGCAGCTTCTTTAATGTTTAGTAATTTGCCTCTTACTATTAGAATAACTTTACATCTAAATTCGTTCTTAAATAATCTTTTGGAATCGCTACTCAAAATAGATCAAAAAATCTCCAATAGGAACTTGACAACTTTGAGTTTAATTTGTGAACGCACTCTTTCACTAATCATCAAACTGTCACTGTCAATTTATTCAGTAAACTCAATTTTCATCATGGTAAAGTACAATAACGAGCTACGTTTTCCGATTGGGTTCTGGAGAAGATGCGCCAAGATTTTTTTTTTTTTTTTTTTCATGGGAAGGTGAGAAATCTTCATAGGCACTATAGGCCCGGAGCCTATAGTAGTGTGAGATTCTTACTCACTAAAAAACACCTCCCTTATGCAAACCACGACTGAGTTCACACTCAACAAGCAGTTCTTCTATTGCATTTTATTTTGTTTTTATAAGATATCCTGCAAGCGATTTTCCATTGAAAATTCCTGTGTACTTTAGAAAAATTACGCGCTGCTAATCACCGCGCTAGATCGAGAGGCTTAGTCCTTTCCAGACGGCGCAATAAATTCGTCTCATCGAGGATCTGTTGAACAGAAATATTCGTATGACCTTGTAATCGATTATTGTGTTTTCGCGCAAACATTTTAATTACGTTCTGAACGTTTTCGACTCCCAAGTCTCTGTGGATATCATCGTTTCTAATGGACCACGGCGCATTAACAATACCCCGAAGAACTTTGTTTTGGAAGGTCTGTAATACATTAATGTTACTATCTTTAGTACAACCCCAAAATTGTACACCATATGTCCAGATCGGTTTTAGCACTTGCTTGTATAACAGCAGTTTGTTTTCTAAGCTAAGTTCGGAATACTTTCCAATAAGCCAGTAAGTATCTTTAAATTTGATTTCAAACTCTTCACGTTTATTCTTAGCGTGTGCTCTCCATTTTAGTTTAGCAACGAATGTCATACCGAGATATGGACATACGGACATACGGGTACAGTGTTGTCCGTTTGCGGTATAACGCGGATAAATAGCAAATACAGCAGAGGGCCAAGTGAACTTCCTTGCGGCACCCCCCCCCCTTTATTGTCTTAAAAGTGGAATATTCGTTTCCGTGTCTCAAACGGAAGAGTCGGTCTTCCAGGTATGAACCTAAAATACAAGACAATTGCAGGGGTAGGGCTTGTCGGAGTTTATATTTTAGGCCTTCATGCCATGAACAGACTAACTTACACTCTATTGCTCGTTCAATTACATCGGTTATTCGATGCGCTTGGTCAACTGTAGAGTGTTGGCTTCTAAAGCCAAATTTATGATCAGGCAAGACGGAATTTGTGTCGGTAATTGGTTTAAGACGATTAAGAAGGATTCGCTCGAAGACCTTTGATGTAATCGGGAGAAGCGATATTGGTCTATATGACTTGACTTCAGTCAGCGGTTTACCGGGTTTCGGAACCATAATAACTTCGGCTACTTTCCACTGGTGCGGTACGTGCTCTAATCTAATGCTGGTATTTATAAGATAGAGCAGCTTTAGCAAACCTTTTTTCGGCAACGCTTTAAGTATCTCTCCCGTTATTAAGTCATACCCCGGGGCTTTATTGGGCTTAAGCGTGTCTATAACTTGTCTAAGTTCCCTAAGTGTAGCCTTTTCTCCTGGAAAGTTTGTCGTCACGTCTAGCGTATTGACATTCTCAGGAAGCACCCCCCCATCGAATGGTTAAACGTTTCTGCAAGATGGTAGGCGAAAACATTAGCTTTTTCCTTATCTTCTTTCTCCCAGTCATCCTGGTTTCTTCTTATTGGCGCCACGCGTAATTAGGGCTTTCGAACACTTTTAACGGCTCTCCATATGGGGTATTTGGTATCCTTTGTCGCTGTGAGTCTTTCAAGGTAGTTATTAATACCTTGATTATTGAAATCCTTGATCGATTTTTTCAACAAGTTGCAGAGCCTATTGAAGGACGTTTTATCTTATGGTGCCCTCGTTTCATGCCACTTTTTCCGCGCTCTTCGTTTCTTCCTTATCATTTCTCTGATTTCCGGTGGATATCTTATGCCGACTTTGGGAACTTTGTTCGATTCGCGGGGAGTGTTCTTCCAGGCCACTTTCTGTATGACTTCAACGAAACGTTCAACTTCTTTTCAAGTTGATACGGCGGTTTAAGTGCTACTTTCAACTCAGTATTGTCTACAACGTCTATTCGTAAAATTTTCCCAGTGAGTTTTGCTGTTAGTTAATCTGGGTGGTCTTTGTTTCTTAACCAAGGATTCGCACAGTGAGAAGATAACTGGAGAATGATCGGAGGAAAGATCGTCTCCTTTTTTGATAAAGAAGTCTATTAGATCGGCAAGCCGAGGGCCAGTATGTCGGCTTGGCTGTTGAGTAAAAGTAGCAACCACATTCTATACCAGCCCTGTAAGGAGTTTTGCCTTTTCGAGAGATACATCTTGAGCCCCAAAAAGTGTGCTTCGCATTAAAGTCGCCACCATTAATGAAGATTGGTCCAAAATTGTTGAATAGGTCAATAAAATCGTGTTTTTCTACTTTGCAGCGCGATTGGCAATAGATTGAGGATATATTAAAAGACTAATTTGGTCATTTGAAATTTGTCAAGTTCAATTATTGCTTCCAGAGTATGTTCAATGCAGACTTTTATGAATAGAGATGACCCGCCTCTTGCCTTTGCCGATGGATGATGAGCGTGGTAGTCATGGTAACCTTTTAGTTCCACGCGCGATTCTGTCGCCAGGTGAGTTTCAGAAATTAAACATATGTCAATTTCTTTTTACTGCATGAAAATATTTAGTTCATCAAGCCTTTTCTGTAGCCCGTTGGCATTCCACGCAAGTATATTGAGCTTCTTTGCCATAATTAGTTGCAGAAATTGGCTTCGAACTTAAGAAGCCGTTCGACTATTATCTTATTTATTTTAGTCTGTTCTTCTAGTCTCTCGAGAATAACTGAGAACACATTTGAGGCAGGATCCGGTGATGTACAGTTAGTCATATTGACTCGCGCCGCTATTTGCGCGTAAGTTTTACCACTTTCCACTTGCGCATTGTTATTTTTGAGGTTGTTGTTATTGGTAATTTTAGCGTTTGTCACCATTACCTTCTTTAAAGGCTTTGGAGTAGGACCGCTGTTGTTATTTCTCATTCTAGCTGTCCTTAAGTTTTTCAACGGCTTTGTTTTTGATTGATCTCGTATCTTTTGCAACTCCTTCGCGACTTCGCAGCCTCGATAATGGGATAAAGTGGATGTTTTCCTTTGCAATTAATGCATATCGCTGGGGACTCTTTCGACGCATTGCACTCTCAAGTCAGACGTTTGCCAGCGCATTTTACACAGCGAGGTTCCTTCTGGCCTGAGGTAGGCCTGAGTATGGCTGAATCCCTGGAAACGTGTACATTGGGGAATCAGCCTAGAGTTTTTCCGCGGAGGTTCAATTTTGACAACAAGTTTTGTCGAAAGTTAGCCTAAAGAGGGGAAGACCGCGTCTTGGGGTCGTCCTCTCGCTTTCAACATTGCGCTGGTTTTGCGCGATTATATTACAATAACAGCGTCGATTATCTTAAAGTCTTTATTTTTAAGGTCATTTACGATGTTTTCTTTAAGACAAGAGGGATGCAATCCTCTAGCTACAACGCGTATGGGTCTTTCCGTTTTATTTTCGTAGGTATGCCATTGAATCTTCTCGGCATTTAATTTTTGCGAAAGCGAACGGTAGTTGTCTGGATTAAGGACATTAATAGTCCATGTATCATTATTGCGAGATCTTACTTTATAATCGGTTGAGCACAGCGATTTCAGGATTATGTGCAACTTGTTGTAGTCCGAGATTCCAAAAACGTTTATTGGCGGCGGCGGTCTTTGTTTGGGTTGCTTTGTTGCCTTATCGACCTCAGCAGTGTTAAAGCTGGCTTACTTCTTTGTTTGATTCGATATCAGGCGGGGAAGCAGCTTTGCGCTTCTTACCTGGCTTTTTTTTAAGTATCCAGTCCGTTTCGCGGACTAGCTCTTCTTCTTTCGTGTGCAAACTCGAGTTTTCGGGACGGTCAAGTAGCGAAACAGACTCAGACTCAGATTTAGATTGCGGCTTAATGGCATCTAGCTACTCTTTTAGTTTGGCACAGAGCATTTAAATATTTTGGAGTCTGTAGTAGTTTGTAGCTTATTCGGTGTAATGCTATTGCCCTGAGCTACCGACTGTGTTTGGTCTTTGCTTTCGCATGATTTTCCTAGCGATCCGCGTGCTGGAGATCTCGTGACCCTTGAGCATTTTTTAAAGGGGTCCTGGTTTATATTTGTATTATTTTGAATATTATTTGAAGTCATTTTAGTTCCCACGAGTAGCAGAGAAAAGGTAGTCCGTCTGTCCAGAGATCCGCATTAGACAGAAAAGGCTGGCTGATCCAGAGGTCGCAAAGTATCCGGATGCTCCGTTCGAGATTGAGCTATTTTTATACGGGGCCCCCAAACTGGTCGATTCTGGCACGGGTCGCTTAACACCTTAATCCGGCCCAGTGGATTTTAGTCGCCTCTTACGATAGGCATGCCTTACCTCGGGTATATTCTAACCCCTAACCCGAAGGGGTTCGCGCCAAGATGATAAATTTCATCGCAAAATCTTTGGTTCAATGGGTTCGTCAATAAGCAAAATATGCGTTATTGGTTGTTTTTGAAATATCTCAAATAATTTGCCCTTTATTTAAAAAAAAAAAAATTGGCAAGTCGTTATTAGAAAACCCTATACCTTGATATAGTTTATATTTTTTTTTTTTAATTTTTTATATAACTTTTTATTGTCTATTAATTATCGATTTGTATCTTTTTTAATGATAGACGTTTTGAAATTTTTGAGTTTTTTTATGAATTTTTAGACTTATTCTGTAATATCAGATGGTTACAACACATCAAACTTTTGTTTTATTATTTTAATGAATTTGTTGTATCAATCCACACTAACTATCAAGTTAATGATTGATTACTATTATGTTCTGAGATAAATAAATAAAAAAAAAATACTTCATCCCCTCTGATCTGGCCTCAATATATAAGGCAATTATCCACCCTAAATTGGAGTACAATGCACACATTTGGGTATCACAAAGCGTGCAATAAAGCACATAGGTGATACTAATATCACTCAGACAATCCTCGAACACCGACGTAATGTCTCGTGTCTCACTCTGTTCTATCGCTATTTCCACCTCCAATGTATTCCGCACCTTCAAACTTTTAAGCGTAACACCCGTCTCGTTATGAATGCTCATCAGTATACCCTCAAGCCCACGTTCGGATATTCTCTGAAATATAGTGATTCATTTCTTAATCGTACAACTCGCTTATGGAATGCCCTTCCTAGCTTTTCATTTCCCAGTCATTATAACCTTCAAACATTTAAAACTAACGTTCATTGGTACCTCTTAAGAGGAAGAAGAAACATACACACTATTTTTAATAAAACTGGTAATCAGCTGACGATATAATAGAATTAGTTCCGCAGTTAGACAGTTAATTAAATAATTAAATAAATGCGCTATACAAGTTTCGTAATTTATGAAATCCTCACTCATTAGAAGGGAAACTGGCGAGTAGTCCACCATTTTTAGTGCACCTGCCAATTATTTTTGCAATCTTTATTATGTAAACATTAGTCCTACAATTTCTAACGTCTAATGAAATGATTTATTTTTTTCTTTTTTTCGACATGTTCTGGATTTCCATTCCACCACTACCGGTGCAATTGGCGCCCAGATCTGGAAATGATCGCTCGAGAAGGAGCATTTGTACTCTGTAAATTAAATGTTGCGAAATGATTTTGTCATTAGAATTTCTGCCTCTTGGACTATTTTACATGATTTTAATGAATGCTTTTGTCATAGGCGCCTTTTAATATTGAGAAGAATTTCTTCACTTCAGAGATGCATGTATGATATACAAATAGCTACTTTCGACCACCACAATTGAAATTAATTAAAGAATTGCAAAGCAAAATTAGATTTTCATTCATAACTACATGTGAAATTACAGATTTTTCTATTTTACGATTGCACTTAGCATAAAGGGTATTCATAGACTCTATGTTAACCTCGTATATTTGAAACCCGTACAAGTTGAAGCCAGGCACAATGATTTATTTCATTAACGGAAGCCATATGTCATACACGAAACTCACCATGAAATCCATCAGTAGTCTGCCCAATCCAACTTAGATGACAGCAATAATCAAAGAGCCCCGTCGCCGACATCTGACTTCTGATCATTTTTACCAAGTATCAGCTATGAAAGCCTCCCAGGTATATACCACGACATCCCGCTGCTTAAACCGTTTGGGATTTTTTTTAATTTATCTGGAGCTGGGCGACCATTCTGCGGTTTTCTTTCAAATTCAAATGTTCAAAATTTAATTACAGCCCCACGACTGAATAGTTTCTATTTTTGTGGTTTTATAGATTAATTAGGTAGTCGTCAATGCCGCCGAATTGGACAAAAAATCACAAAAAATGCTGAGAGTTACTGTGCATGAATGGTTAGATGTTCGCTTTAGTCTTGTGGTAGACTTACAAGTACTACTCCGCAGATAGATATCATTCACATTCACAGGTTTGGTTTTTTTTTTTTTTTTTTTTTTTAACTTTGAATATTATTGTTGACTCCTGGTTTTTTGGAATCTCTTCTGGACTTATGAATAATGAATTAGTAGCGAGAAATGTGCCCTGGGAAAAGAGAAATTGTATGATGCTTTGAGTTGATATTTATGAGCTGTGAGTTGATTGTTTTGATTGAGTGCTTTACGGTTTTGAAACGCTCATTAAAATTACTGAAGCGATAATCAATTAACTTGTTGGTCAATTAAAATTTATGAAGAAGTTTGGGGTAAATTTTATTTGCGTTAAAAGGTGCATTAAGTTCTGCTCAGTTTTCATTTTAATCCGATACAATTTTCGGAACACAGATACGATGAAGGAAGTTAAATTGTCAGTACATATACGTTGCAGTATCGAAGCTAAAAATGTAAGTTATATGCTACGCCTCCTACGGGGGAAGCTCCGTATAACTTGTAATATTCTAAGAATGGACACCACCGGCACACATATTGTACAGTCCCTAAGTGTGGCTTAGGGACTGAGAAGTCTACTATCGTGTTTGTCGAATTTAAAATCGCCTATAATAGCGTCTATCGGAAAAAATTATACTCAGCGAAGATGTGTTCATGGGTAAAGAAGGGAAAAACGAAGTACATGTTGAAGAATAACATCGAGGACTTGCTCAAAACGTCACAATCATGAGCAGTCAAATAATTTACCTACAACAATTTGATTCGGTTAACTATGTAAAGTCAGATATTTTACTTTGCGGACGTGCTTAGCATCACCGGTGCTTGTGCTTTCTGTGTTTGTTTGTGATTATGACTAGGGAATTCAGGATTGACGTAGCTAATATAAGCGGTCTAAAAAGTAATCGATTTTCTGTGTACAGTCCACGTTTATAAATATAAGCCAGCTTTTTTTTTCCAGATCACTCTGATCTGAAGATATCTGGCTATGGACTACATAGTGCCATTGTTCTTCTCTCACCGCAGTCTAGCTATTTACATGCGTAGTGATGTAGCTTACCAAACTCCACCACAATGTGATCCGGGTTCGAATCCAGAATTTAATTTCTTGTTTTTAAAATTTCATCTCCGTAAGAAAATGATTAACAACTGCTTTGTTTAGAGAAGCCCCAAACAGGACAGTAATTCGGCCTTTAACGAGTTCGATGCGCCGTTTGACTCCATTCAAAGAATTGTATTCCAGTATCCTCATACTGAAATCGTGATTACATGCGATATCAACATACACAATTCTGGGTGGTTTCGACATTTTAGACAGACAAGACTCAAAGACGTTGTGTTGAGATCTTCACTGCGGAAAACAACTTGACCCAGCTGGTAAATGAGCCCACCAGACGTTGATATTCATACTGCCATCACCCTGGACTTGCTTTTAACTTCTCACCCCGATAAGTATACCGTTGGTGTGCTATCCCCACTGCGCTCGATCACATAGTTAGGGAAAAGATTTCTAAAAGGTTGTCGGGGTTATAGAAATATTTTTTTTCAACCCGACTGAAGAAAACCGAAAAAAGTTCAAACGAAAGACTGCAACGTCTTTCTTGCGTGTGAAATTTCAATACGAGCAAAAACTGAGGCAAAAAATACTATAATGTGCCAAAGATAGGAAAAAATTTTGGTCGTTCTTCAAAAATATTGGAAATTCTGCCTCACCTCCATCCCAATGTTTATTTACAATGAAATTCTAGGTGTTAGCTCTTTGGACAAGGCCAATCTGTTTGCTGCACACTTTACGGTGAAATCAACGCTTCCTGATTGTGCTTTGTCCCCGCCTACATTTGAGTGTGTCGAATCTTCAATGGCACGAATCCACTTTTACACTCGTGTAGCACTCTTGCTACTACTAAAAGGTCTTAATATATACGAATTCACTCGTCACTCATCCTCGCTCTCGAAACCACTGTATAAGCTTTTTCCACCATCCTACCCGAGCATATGGAAAACAGCATTTGTCCAGCCCGTAACTAAAAAATGCGAATCTTTTTCTCTTTTTTGGTATAGACCCATTGCACTTACGTCTTTTCCTTCCAAGGTCATGGAAACGCTGATAAACCGTGAGCTAGTGAAATATTTCAAAACACGAAAACTTCTCAATGACCGGCGATACCGTTTTCGTAGCAACAAGTCCTTTGGTGATTTAATGGTATGTCTCACCGAAAAGTGGACCCAAAGTCTACATCAATCTGACGAAAGCAAGATACTTGCACTTGATATTTCTAGGACAATTGGAATTAACGACTCTCTGCTTCAATAGAAGAGAAATTACATTTCGGAACGATTAATTTGAGTTGTTCGGTCTCAGAAACTCGTTTTAATTTTAATTGATGATCTCCTTTCTGCTACTTCTAGTCCAACATATTCCCTTGCTGATGACAGTACTCTCTGCTTTTTATATTCGTTCCCGGATTCACATCCTTGTTTTTCGGCTGTAAAAAGCGAATGGTAGCGTATCTAGTGTAGTGTATGTATGGTGGGGAATGACCGCGATATGATGCCTTGATGTCCGTTTATATTTAGGCAGACATGCCAAATTTTAGTGCGAATCTGTCTTTAGTTTTGTTGTTGACGTGTTTGGCATCATGTTGAGTATGGACAGAAACGATTTTCGTTCTCTCATAAAACATTATTTTTTGAGAGGCAAAACGACGTAGAAAACAAAAGAAAAGTTGAACAAATATTATGGGGCTCATGCTCCGTCAGATTACACCGTCAAATATTGGTTTCGAGAGTGGTGTCCGCAACTCCATTACCGATCAAGTCCACAGCGGCAGGCCCTCCGATGCGGTTACAGAGGACAATGTCAAAAAAATACATGAAATGGTGTTGGTTGACAGGAAAGTGAAGGTGCGCGAGCTAGCAGATACCACGAAGATTAGTACTGAGCGCACACACCATATTTTGGGCAATATTCTGCATATGAAAAAGTTATCCGGCCGCTGGATGCCGCGCATACTCACTCCCGACCAAAAACACGAAAGCGAGAGCACTTCTAAAGAGTGTTTGGACTTACTGATGTGGAATCGAGGGGACTTTTGGCGTCGATTATTAACTGTGGATCAGAGAATAGAATAAGTTTTTTTCATTCCCAAGAAGGTTACTTTTCACCCCACCTAGAACTGTGATAATAATCTTGGTACTGACTATTTATTTATTTACTTTTTTTATTGAAGTCACTTTTTTAATGTGCACTGAGAATATAATATTTTTTTTATTAATTAATACTAGCTTAAAAGGTTTGATTAGAAGCTGAAGAGCCTCAATGATGACATGTTGTTGAAGTCTTTGTTCATGACTTTGAGTATACTTTTTGATGAGGTTAACAAAAGCAACGCTTTTGTCTAGGACATTGCTGCGTTTCATAGCTGTATGCTAAGTAGTTACCATAGATACCAAGTTGCTTTACGACGTTATTCCTGACATGTACATCCATTTCAAGAAACTTGTTGCAACTATGAATTAAATGTTGACCTTGATAACAGACCTTACACAAAAATTGTCTCTTTTTCGTTGATTTGGCATGGAAAACATTTTGGCGTAGAGTGCTCTTCTGTGTTGATGTTTTGGTTTTTGGTTTTTGCTAATGGATAACCAGTGTGCGAAATCGGGTTTCCATAAGCTGAGAAAAGGCCTTAAAAGTTGATAAGTCCTTTGTGGTACCCAGTTTCTCTTCCCACAATTGTTGTGTAGAATTTGGTAGCTTGTGTAGCAGGACGTAAGTAATAATAACATCGCAGTGTTCTACACTAATATCTAAATTTTTTAACGACTGTATGACTTCCGTAGACGTATCTAACAGAGACCTATTGGCATTGGAACTCTCAGATTGAATGAGGGGTCGAAGAAGATCTTAAGCTGAGCACTAACCAAAATACGCTTGTGATCATACCGCGAAGTCAGAATGAACCAAGCTTGTTAGTAAATTCCAATATCGATACTTAAATGCTGAAGCAATCGTTCTGCCTCATCTGTTATGCTAAATTTAAGGTAATGCAGCTTTTGTGTTTCAGAAAGGGAAGGATTGGAGTGCACCAAGGATACGAAAAGATCGTTAAAGGAACGCCATTTATCGTAAGCTCAACCTGATGTCATGTTCGTGCAATGAATTTATGGAATCATTGGATTCTAAAGTCGTATTTGTTAGTGAAGGAAGCTGTGAATGCCTTTCTAACTCATCCAACAGTTTCGCTTTGTAACCTAGGTAAACTTCCTTTTTCTTATCAAATGAGAGTTCACACTCACTCCACTTTCTCGTCCTTTTCAGATGCGATTGTTTCTTGATATTTTCCGCCAACGAGCTTAAATTCATTCATTCATTCTAGCACATCAAATCGTGTGGATAAATAATTTTTCGTTCTTCGTAGGGGATCCCTGATTTTATTAAAATTTTTACTATCTTTAAGTATTAGGTCTATAACGGTTTACTAAGAGATGGCGTAACTTGTATTATTCCATTGGAACATGCGTTGGAAAACTACTGTCATTGTACGTCATTTCAGTACATGTCATTCATTTGAAGCGTAAACAACAATATTTTTTTTCACTCAAATATGTCGAACTTTGTGCCTGAAAAAGTGTTTTTGCGGGGAGTTCTTCTTCATTACTTTAAAATGAAAATAACTGCTGCCGAAAGTCATCGTATTTTGGTGGAAGTTTATGGTGAATATGCGCTAGCTGAGCGAACGTACCAAAAATGCTTTGTACGATTTAAAAGTGGTAATTTTGGCTTCGAAGGCGATGAACATCCTGTGCAGCCAAAAAAGTTTGAAGATGCAGAACTGGAAGCATTACTCTATGAAGATTGTTGCCAAACACAAGAAGAATTCGCAGAATCTTTGGGTGTCACTCAAGCAGCCATTTAAAAACGTTTAAAAGCGGCTGGATATATTCAAAAGCAAGGAAATTGGGTTCCACATGAACTCAAGGCGAGAGACATCGAAAGACGGTTTTGCATGTCCGAAATGCTGCTGGAACGCAACAAAAGGAAGTCATTTTTGCATCGGATTGTTACTGGTCATGAAAAATGAATCTATTACGACAAAAGCTGAATACACATGACGCGAAGGTAATGCTCTGTATTTGGTGGGATCAGATGGGTGTGCTGTATTATGAGCTGCTAAAACTGGGTGAAACTATCAATGGACAACGCCACCGAACACAATTAATCCGCTTGAAGAGAGAAGTAGCCGAAAAACGCACGGAATATGCGACCAGACATGAGGCAATAATTTTCCATCATGACAACGCTCGGCCCCACGTTGCCGTTTGTTCCGGTCGATGCAGAACGCCCTCACTGAAATACATTTCACATCAGAGCAGGATATCAAAAATTGGCTTGATTCATTCTTGGCTGCCAAGCCGGCGCAGTTCTTTTGAGATGGGATCCGCAAATCGCCAGAAAGATGGGAAAAAGCCATAGCTTCAGATGGGCAATACTTTGAATAATACTATTGTACATGTTTTTCTTAAATAAACGTTCAAATTTTGAAAAAAAAAAACCGCACGAATCAAATTACATACCCAATATTTGACCACAAGTATTCTTAAATAATTTAATTGAATTTAATTGAATATGTGTGTATTATACGTATGTACAATGTACATAAATGTATAATTGTACTCACTTTGTGTCCTTTTTTATTTTTGCAGTGGTAAATCATTAAATCCTGTTGTGGTTCCTTCCTTTCGAGATAAAATGTGTTATTTGATGTATGGTCACTGCTGTTCAATGAGGTAAGCGGGCTCTTCGCTTCTCTTCCTCGTTTGGTTTCCTTCGTTTAAAGATGTCAGATTATGTGTTGAATTATTAGCCACAAAAAAAAAAAAAACCGTAAAAAATTTAAATATTTTTAAATATCCGGCTCGAAGGACCAAAATGTTCGCAACTACTGTGTTCACCGCAAGTTTTATAAATATAATTGTATAACTGTTTAGAAAAAAAAACGAATAAAACATATTTTGCCTCAAATGCTCATGTTTTATACCTATATGTAAGCGGTGATTCATCGTGAGGTTTGTTTTTAAAAAGGCTTTTTTTGACAGATCACGCATGAATCCTATCAAACTGCTTTGTCACTTTTGTTCAGTATCGTTTGGAAAGTTATCATGGAAAGACTCACGCCACAACAGCTTCTCCAAATATTTCAGCTGTATTACGAAAATCAGCGTTCTGTTGCTATTGACAATACCATTCGCAAATTTGAGTCTCAGTTTACGTAATTGGATGATACTCATTCGGTTAGACCACATCCAGTACGTAGTGAAGAGACTATAGCAGCTGTAGCTGAAAGTATATGGGAAGACCGTGACGAATCGATTCGTCGTCGTTCTCAGCAGCTTGGCTTGGCGTATTTTACGCGAGGATCTCGACCTAAAAGCGTACAAAATTAAGTTGTGCAAGAATTTGAGCCAGGCGACTTTAATTTGCGTCATATTTTCAGTGAATGGGCTCTGGAAAAACTCAATGAAAATCCGGTGTTTTATCGTGAAATTTTGTTCAGTGATGAAGCCCATTACTGGCTCAATTGATATGTTAATAAACAAAATTGCCGTATTTGGCCGCCTAGATCGTGCTATATCCGAACTTGTATTAAATTTTGCGTAAAAAACGGATTTAATGGTGCGCGAACGTTGGAAATGTTGGAAATGTTGGAAATGTTGGGAAAGTGTTTCGGCAACGATTCACTAAAGAAAACGGTCTTTTACCAGTAGCAGAGGAGTTCAAAAGTGGTCGTGAGTCAATCGAAGATGATGAGCGCAGTGCCAAACCATCGACATCGACGAAAACATTGATGAAGTAAAAGAAATGTTGGTCAATAACCGCAAATTAAGAGAGATAGCAGAGGACTTGAACATTGCCTATGGATCCGTTCAAGACATTTTGGTTAATGATTTGGGTTTCTGTCGTGTAGCAGCAAAGTTGGTACCAAAAGACTTCAATTTCATTCAAAAAAGAGACCGTGTTGACGTCGCAAAATAGATGATATACGAGGCTGAATCCGATCCCACATTCAACAAAAGGATCATTACTGGAGACGAGACGTTCGTTTATGAGTACGACATGCAGGCCAGACATCAGACAAGTGAATAACGTTCACCAAATGAGCCGAAACCAAAACAACCACATAGTTTTCATTCAAAAAAGAAGGCAATGCTCACGGTTTTCGTGGATTACAACGGTGTAGTGCATCATGTATTTTTGCCAAAATTCACAAAGAGTATTTTTTGGACGTTGTGAGACGTTTGCGTGAAGCAATTCGCCGAAGGAGACCAGAATTGTGGACAGAAAACTCGTGGATTTTGCATCATGATAACTCAACGTCACACAGTGCCATCATTATTCGTAATTTTTTGACGAAAAATGCAACAAATACCATCCAACAGCCACCGAATTCACCTGATTTGGCTCCCTGTGACTTCTTTCTGTTCAATCGAGTTAAAAAACCACTAACGGGAACGCTTTTCAGCAGCCGAGAGGAAGTAATGATAAAATCGCAGGAAGCACTAATGGCCATACCGAAAACCGAATATTAAAAATGTTTCAAGGATTAGATCAAGCGCTGGCATAAGTGTGTTGCAGTCGATGGGGATTACTTTAAAGGGTGCAATATAGATTGAGATGAACAAACTTGTATTTTTAATTTTCTGAATAGATTCTGGGAAATTTTTGATCAAGGTAGTAAGTTTGCAATGAAATAAACAAAAGTAATAATAATAATGCTGAAAAGCTAGACGATAGTATGAAGTCCAGTATGTGATAACCTCTCATTGCACTTGCTACTTACTGTGCCTGTATGTGTTCTGTTGTGTGTTAGCATTGCAACATAGAAGAAGCCCCATCTTCCTAGGATCACAATTTTCAGTGATTTCAACTGCCTTTGAGTGAAAATAAGTTGAAGCAATGACGAATTTCTGCCAATATCCATCTGTTTACATCGGAACACTTCTGATAGCGATTGAGCTGCATAGAACTATTTTTTACTGCATAAGATCTTCTTTCTTTTCAACTTTTTTGATGATGTTGTAATATTGTATCTGTTCCATGCAATATTGGCATTTGTGAGTTTTGTACGCATACTAAGATGTTCACTTCGATTTTGACGACACTTTTTGCCCTAAAACGTTCAATGTAGCACATCCTTTTTCCCCTGTAAGGAGCTTCACTCGTTTAACACCGAAGAGCTGTAAATTTGGTTGCTAGAAGATAACTATGTTCAAAGACTGTCCCAACTGTGATTGAAGAACAGGAAACAAAGGTATCATTCTAGATAACTCTAACTCGTGTTTAGATGGCAAAAAACTGTCCAGTTTACGAGCAAGTACAGTTGGTAAGAATTATTGAGATCTACCCCAAATTAAAATTTAATTTTCCAATTCAATAAAATCTGCCACGCTCCCAAATAGGCGAACAATAAATTTGTACGCCTCATAAACCCGTCTTCATGCCCACCTCTATAAACCATCTCTTCCCCTCTATTCTTGGTTTATCTTTCAAAAATGATTTAATTTCCCAAATATTTTCCGTCATAAATTCCCAGGAGATGGTTTTAATACCTGCACAACAAGGACCTACCGCAACCGCAACAATAACCACAACAGCTAATCTTCAACGCAACTGCTAGTAATTTCCGTCGGTTGTGATCAGTTTGCGTAAGGAACAAGGATAAAAACCACAACAACATCTTTCACAAAGGACCTCTCATACAAAAAGACAATCGAAATCCAATGCCACATCCATAGACAACAGTGGTATTCTCTCAACTTACATATGGCCTGTGACCGCACATACTCGTAAATTTTACACGCTCATCAGGATAACACAAGCCCACAACATATAGTAGTGCTCAGGGTTTTTATGACTTATTGATGGACAGACACATTCGTTGGCCATAAATGACTCCATTTCCCAGTGACTGTTGTTTTTTTTTTTTTTTACGAACAGTTACCTACGACAAGTACATATTGTAAAGATTTTTTTCTTACCGTTAACAAGGATTAATCAGCCCAGAGGTTACGAGTCCATAGTTCACACCTTGTAACTCCTAATTAAGGAATTTTTTTGTTTGTCTCCTTTGGTGTTTTTGTTTGGTTTCTTGTCGGCAATGATAGATTGCGACAATTAAACGCATTAGATGCGAGATAATCACCGGCGGGCAAACAAAAGTGCATAATCACCGGGACCCGTGGGCACCACACGGCCAAGTGACAGCTCTAACAGGGACGAGAGGCTGCAGCAGGGGTACTTTGAAGAAATTATTAATTTCTATGATTAAACAAAAAAATATTGTTGGAACTCACGACGAGCTTGGAATGGAATAGAGGGCTTGAGGCTGCAGATTGGGCCGATTGCAGCAGTGCTCATCAGCAAAAGCGCAAACATTCTAATTAATCGCGTAATCAAGGAAAGCAACAAAATAAAACTCCTCGCTGAATGTTTATATTGTATATACTCGTACATACATACATATGTCCGTCTGTTGGGTTGTCGCATATTTCGTTTTGTTTTATGCAATTGATGTGCTACTGCTGCCGTTAACACTTGACGTCTGTTGCATTCGTTGGATACATTTGTATTCGTGCAATTGAAGTGCTAAACAATTTGTGTATCCATTTCATGGGAATGGGCAGTAATTGAGTTGTTCGTGCTCTTGAATTAGCATAGATTTCTATGGAGGTCTCTTAATCGGTGGAACGCTTCAACGTGATGAATCAACCTGAACCGGCATTCTGTTTTGTGTCATGTTTGAGATTGTTTAAGATTGTGATCATGTTTCGATGATTAATTAGTTAGAAAACTGAGACGTGTGCCAGATAATCCCTATTCCATTTGTTACATTGAAGATTGGATTTAGTAGTGACAACACCACCTGCAGTATTGTTACCTGGAGTCAGGTAATATGCTGAAAAAGATGTTTGACATATTTAAGTGACCCCGAATGATAAATCACATACGACGATTGTCAAGAATGTACAATAAGTGAAAAAGTGTCAGAGTTTTAACAGCATGATACCATTTCGGAGGCCGATAAATTATTTTCAAAAACACCTGAGGACATAAAGGGTCTAATAGGATATGATTGAGTAATTTAAGTATTTGTTTAAGTCTTAAACGTGATCACTTAGTTGATTTCTAGAGATAGCGTTTCATTTAATCATCTCGAAAGCAAGGACATTTTTCTTATCTCAGAAAAAAAACTGAGTAAACTGGTTTAAAATTAGTGCTCTGATGGGTCCTAATACTATTCTCGCTTTTATATGCATCGACTCTTGCATATGTAGGTGGACTAATCTTTCACCTCAATATGTTATTGCTTGGAAAGTACGATTTCCTTATGTTACATGAGGTCTATTTCCAGCACGCTTGGCTCTGCTTTAATGCTTTCATTAATTTGTTCTTTGACATGAATAACACTTTAAGTCATCTTCTCTTCTTGCTGATTTTGCACACTAGGCGCACTAGATTTTAGTCCTTATTCTGGAGAAAATATTATTACCAGATGCATTAAAAATACAATTTTGGACGCAGCTTTACTAAAGCGTCGTAGTGGACAGTTTGTGGATGGTTGCGAAATCAATCAGTGAGCGCAAGCTTATATCTTCGTGGGGAATATTTATATCAAGGCCTTCCTTGGCCTTCTAATGAGTGTCTTTCTCTACAGCCTTGTCTATCGGGTCGAAATCGATGCCTTTTGGGACCAAAGCATTGTTGTCCGTTCGTTTTATATGTCCCAATCATTTAAAGTGACAAATGTCCAATTTTCTGATTAAGGCGATATGGGTCCTTTTCTTACTCAACGTACGAGGAATTTTTCTCTCGAATCGACCGAGGATCTTCATTCGATTTCAATATAGAGTCTCCTTAATTTTTCGGCATAGGGCCTTATAACTCAATTGCCTTCTTGATTGACACTGTACAACAGTGATTCTTGGTTTTATTTATGCTGAGGTATTGTTATGCGGTAGACAAAGTCCCTTACTACATCAAAATTATGGTTATCGACTGTAAAGTTCTGTCCAATTCGTCGATGTTGCGTGACACTTCTTGTCGACAGCATACGAGTATATTTGGATTTACTCTCGTTTACCCCTTATTATTTTGGCAGCTTCCATTGCAATATTATCGAGCACACTAGTAATTTATACAATATTAACGAGTGCTTAAATGGGAAAACGAAATATTTGCTAAATGCTGCACAAAATATTAAAAAAGAAAAGATGTACAAGTATGCTTGGGTTAAAAACGGGAGAGTATACATGGGAAAGGGGAATAATGATTACTTAATTGTTATAAATTCTAGTAAATATCTTCTAGTCCTTAAGTAATTTGAAAGAATCTCATAGTAATGATATCAATGTCCCCTCTATCGACTGTATTGACGTTGATGATCTCGATCTCTTTTTTAACCAAGAGTACTGATCCAATTTATTCATTGTACAATACATCTTGTAGCTTCTTGTGGAGCACTTCTGATCGGTTTCGGCATTGCGTCTGTTGGCCTTTGTGTTGATGGATCTACCACTGTCATGGCATCAGCCTCTTCATTAGAACCCTCTGCTTCTTCTGTAAGCGTATAACTTGCAGCTTCTTGTCGAGCTCGTCTTATCGGTTTCGGTTTTGTATCTGTTGGCTCCTATATTGATGGCTCTGTTTCTGCCGAGGCAACAAACCCTTTTTTTCGGTAACTTGCTGTAAGTCAGCACAGTACGCAAGTTGGTAAGTCAAGGCCACAATTAATTGATTCTGCGCCGTTCTTAAAAGCTCAAACGTTCCTGCGCAATTGACCATCATGCACGTCAACTTTCACTGACTCGGCTCTTTTGAAAATGAAAGAAAACTTTTTTATGTTCAACGAAAAATCATCTTCAGTGACACGGCACAGTTTTCGTATAAACGACAAAATACTACATGAATGGGTTGATTAAGCTATGTTAAGAAGGAGTATCCTTCTATGTAAATTTGGTCGCCTTGGTTTTTCCATGCCGGAAGCCTACAGCAGAAAAAGCTAAGAGTTGTTAGTATTTGTTGTTCCTAACACGGGTAGCTTATTGGAGAGGCTTTTGGATTGTTGATGTCTAAATTCTTTCAAATTGACGATTTGTCTCCAGCATAATCTGCCTTGCTTAATTGTCAGACAAACAATCCATAAAATATCCACCAATATGATGTAGGCCATAGTACCTTTGGTGAATCTCGTCCTACTCACGAGGTGGAACTTGTTCACAAGACTTTAACCTAAGTGATACAATAAATCTTTGTAAACATGAAGCTCTTGATCAAAATTTTAACTCAGTAATTTCCCTTTATTTTCTTTCGTTCCTCACAACTATCAAGTGTCCAACCTCCTGGTAAGCCTTTGATGCAAATTAAATCGAACCTAACAAGTACAACACTAAGGAATTTCATTTTACTCGCATTTCCAAAATATCCAATCCAAATGACCAACATCAAGGCTCGTATTTCAAACTGAACTCCATGATAGATGGCTTGAAATATAAGAGGATTCCAAGTAAATGATCTACTCGTACTATCGCTTCAAGGCACAAAACCCAATAGAGGTATTTGCATCTAAAAACCAATATTTTGCTGCAATAACAAATATGCATCTGGCGATGTTGCTGCTTTTATTAAAGATTCATTTCGCTTTGAAGATAATGGTTTCAACTTAAATAGCTGTGACGTTTTAAAAATTAGAATGGTTAATTTAAAGTTAACCTTTTTCTGGTTATATAGATTTAATGAGCCAACCTTGTCTAATAACATGTTTTATGAGGACTTGGAAAATTTATTATCAGGTGAAACATATGATACCATCCTTTTGGGTGATGTTAATTTAGACATCTTACATAATTCTAATTTTGTAGATAAATATTTGTTTCTTTTATCCTCTTTTTAATTTGAATCATGCATAAATAGACCTACTCGCTTCTCATCTAGAACTTTCCAACTCTCGAACAACTCAAATCCATAACTCTGTTGTCAATTCGCTAGTATCCGATCACTGTATGAAGTGTCTTAGCCTAAATCCTTCTTGTCCTTCTACCGTGAAGCCATTGTTGTCCAATTGTTCCCAAGTTAAAACTGACTTTGTTACTCTTAATAATCTTCTTCGTTTCGAATGTTGGGAATGTGTATATGAAGATGATAACTCTACAGCTTAAAATTTACACAAAAAAATTTACAAAAAGTAATGATATAGGTAAAGTTACTTAAGAAAATCAAAGAAAAAAATAATTTGTTCAAAAAAAAAAAAGGAGAAACATCACAAAAATAATTACTATATGAACAAATTTCGTGAGGTTAAAGGTGAATCAAGAAAAGAATGGGAACTAATAAGAGGCATATTAAATAAATTTGTTATTCTGTAGGTAGTCTCTGATAGTTCCGATTTATGCTGTGATTGTAACTGTTTAGTTAATGAAGTGTGATGTTCTCAATGTCATATCGTCATTTGAACTATATAAAATTATCTTGTCTCTTAAAAACTCAAACAAATAACTGAGAGTTTTTCAAATAACTTTATAAAAAAAAAATAGCTCTTAATATCTGTGATATTTTATGTTTCATTGTCAATAAAAGCGTTGCATGTGGTGTTCAAAAGTCGCTGAAGTTATTCCTTTGTTTAAGAAAGGAGATAATAACTTAATTAATATTGGGTCTATAACTTCGTAAGGTTTGCTAAAAGATGGCGTAACTTGTATTATTCCATTGGAACATGCGTTGGAAAGCTACTGTCATTATACGTCATTTCAGTATATGTCATTCATTTGAAGCGTAAGGAACAATCTTTTTTTTTTCTCTCAAATATGTCGAACTTTGTGCCTGAAAAAGTGTTTTTGTGGGGAGTTCTTCTTCATTGCTGAAAACTGCTCCCGAAAGTCATCGTATTTTGGTGGAAGTTTATGGTGAACATGCGCTAGCTGAGCAAACGTGCTAAAAGTGATTTGCACGATTTAAAAGTGATGATTTTGGCTTAACATCCTGGGCAGCCAAAAAAGTTTTAAGATGAAGAACTGGAAGCATTACTCTATGAAGATTGTTGCCAAACACAAGAAGAGCTCGCAGAATCTTTGGGTGTCACTCAAGCAGTTATTTCAAAATGTTTAAGAGCAGCTGTATATATTCAAAAGCAAGAAAATTGGATTCCACATGAACTCAAGCCGAGAGACGTCGAAAGGCGGTTTTGCATGTCCGAAATTCTGCTGGAACGCCACAAAAGGAAGTCATTTTTGCATCGGATTGTTACTGGTGATGAAAAATGGATCCATTACGACAACCCCAAGCGCAAAAAATCATATGTGAAACCTGGCCAACCAGCCAAACCAACGGCAAAGCCGAATATCCATGGCACGAAGTTAATGCTCGGTATTTGGTGGGATCAGATGGGTGTTCTGTATTACGAGCTGCTAAAACCTGGTGAAACCATCAATAGACAACGCTACCGAACACAATTAATCCGTTTGAAGAGAGCAGTAGCCGAAAAACACCCGGAATATGCGACCAGACACGAGGCAATAATTTTCCATCATGACAACGCTCGGCCCCACGTTGCTATTCCGGTTAAGAATTATTTGGAAAACAGTGGATGGGAAGTCTTACCCCACCCGCTTTATAGCCCAGACCTTGCCCCTTCTAACTAAAATTTGTTCCGGTCGATGCAGAACGCCCTCACTGAAATACGGTTCACATCAGAGCAGTATATCAAAAATTGGCTTGATTCATTCTTGGCTGCGAAGCCAACGCAGTTCTTTTGGGATGGGATCCACAAATTGTCAGAAAGATGGGAAAAAGTCATAGCTTCAGATGGGCAATACTTTGAATAATACTATTTTACATGCTTTTCTTAAATAAACGTTCAAATTTTGAAAAAAAAAACCGCACGAATTAAATTACATACCCAATAATTACAGGCCTATTTCTTTACTTTCAATATTCTCGAAAGTTTTTGAAAAAACATTAAAGATAAGAATGGTCAAGTTTTTAGAAAAAGTAAATTCTTTAGTGATTGCCAATTTGGTTTTCAATCAGGTGGTTCCACCGAGAGTGCATTATTAAACTTTTGTTCTGATATCTATAAAAATACCATACTGCTGCACCCTTTGTGGACATAACAAAAGCATTCGCTACGGTGGATCATACTATACTCTTAGATAAGTTGTTCAAATGTGGTTTTAGCGTTAAATTTCATAACTGGTTTCATTCATATCTATCAAATAGATCTCAAAGAGTGAAAATTGATGAGGTGTTAAATTCTCATAGAACTGTATCTACAGGTGTTCCACAGGGTTCCGTACTAGGTCCATTATTGTTTTTAATCTTTATTAATTCTCTCTTTGGGCAAAACTATCATAGTAAACTTACAGCTTTTGCTGATGATATGGCATGTGCTTTTACTAATGCTTCTGTTTTGAATCTTTTCTTCGATATCAATCATGACCTTGAAGTTCTTAGTCTTTGATTCAAAATCCACAAAATGGTCATAAGTGACAAAACCAAGATTATGTTTTTTAGTCCTATTTGCAAAAAAGTAGACTATGGATCTTTCTCTTTTCACTATCGGAACTGCCCGAGATTTAAACATAGTGCGGCTATTTGCAGCTCAAATAACAATACTCAGACTTTTTTCGATAAACTTTCGTGTTCAAACAAATGTTTTTGTATTGATCAGGTAAAAGAATTTAAGTACCTTGGTGTTACTCTGAACTGGATGATGAATTGGTCTGTCCTCTCGAATGCACTTAAAAAATATCTTCTGTCAACTACTAGGCAATTCTATTTTTTAAAATCCTATTGCTCACAGAATCTTTTAAAGAGCATTTATTATGGCTTAGTACATTCGAAGCTCGAATATGGCTTAGTTATTTGGGGTGGCACTTATTACAACAAAATCTTCCTGCTGCAAAAATTGACGATATGACAGCTTTTCGTTATTTAAAAGTCTCAATATTCTAACCTTGAAACATTTATTTTGTTTTAAAGTTTTAAAAATATTTTTTGAGAGATCGGATTATTCATTAATTAGGATTAATTCTAATTACCGACTTAGAGTAAATGAACAAAATCTTGTGCTAGTTCTTTACCACAATCGGCAAATATTTTTTTCTTCAATTGCTCCAAGAGATTTTAATAAATTACCCTATAGCATACGATGTACTCGAAATGAATCCATTTTCCTCAAGGAAGTCAAATCATGGCTATTAGAGTTCAATTATAAAGATATTCTTGACCTGCTTCGTGTTTTGTTTTAATAACATTCTTAATTTACATTTGTGTCATAAAGTTTTTAATGACCCCACTCATTCTGTTTATTGATTTTTTTGTTAAATTTTTTGTTTTTTCTACCTGTTTTCGCCTCTAGTTCCTTACGAACTATAGATTACAGATTCTTTTCTTTTTATTTATATCGAATGATTGTTGTATTACGTATAAAACATAAAAAATAAACAAATATCATCGGAATTATACTCCATATACATACGTTGCTTGTCTCTATAAATGCTGTCATACGCGACCTTAAAATCGATGAAAAGATGGAGGTTATCAATTTGGTTCATTCCAGGATCTGCTATCGAATTTATTGTGGACATTCCTCAATCCACAGTGATTGGTACCAATCAGGTTGTTGACTAAGGGTGACAGACATTCATGTGATCTTGTGCGCATTGTTGAGGAGGCATAAGTTCTGTAGTTGACACAGTTGAGGGAGTCTTTTTTGGATCGGATAAACGATGCTGATTTTCAATTCATCAGGCATACACCCTTCTGACTAGATCTGAGAAAAAAATTAGTGCGTGCTCCCCACAAAGTTATTTCCAGCAACTTTGATTATCTCGTTTTGTATGTCGTCAAGTCCCGCTGCTTTATTAGATTTAAGCTCAGATATTGCTATTGCTCTACTTTTTTTTCGGGCAGATAGTTTAGTTTTAGTTTTAAATGCATTTTATTTTCTTAAACACTAACTCTTACATACTAACAAGAAATGCTTAAATGCTAGCTTACAATTACTTAACAACCTTCTACTAACTTACTGGCCCCACACAGGCACTCTAAGCTACTCTAAATTCTTATATTTATGTCTTTCGACTTTATTTACATTTTACTTAGGAATATTTATTTTCGATACTTAAGGCTAAGAAAAAAAATTTTGACAAAAACTTAGCATATGGACTTAATTTTTTATAAAAATTGGGCGATTCCCCACCGCCCTACTGAACCTAAGACGATCCACACTTCCGTGTGCGACGTCTCTGTTGTAGTTAAGTCGCCTGTCCCCAGCTTTATGAGCGACATGGAAGATTAACGGGACTGCTGATCTATCCTGGATCAACCCTATCTGATCTAGGTAGAGGAATGCTTCCGGTGGAACGAAGCCGTCAGAGCGCAGCTCATGGTAACGGTAATTGGGATAGTAAGCCCCAGATATCAGGTTATTCGTCGAGGCCATTGCTCTTGCAATGTGCCTTCGAGTCAGCTTAATTACGAAGTTGTCCACTCGTATTAGGTTCGCTCTGTTGCAAAGGACCTCATTACGATAAAATTTTTTGTACTCCGACTCATGTGTTCTATACAAGCGAAGGCAAGCCCTCTCAAACACCCGAATCTTTTCCATTGAAATGCTCGCACGTTGAACCACACGGGACACCCAAATACCAACATGGGCCTGATAAGGGCCATGTAGCAGATTACCTTTACCTTCGCATCAAGTTGGCTGCTATAAAACAGTCTCTTTGTAAGGGCAAACACGCCTTTAGCTCTGACCAGAGCCGCATCTACGTTTTTGTCAAAATACAGAAACTGGTCTAGCCAGATCAGAAATTATCTGACTACCTTCCGACAGGCAAAAGGCTGTCCGCGTTGTCCAATGACCGAGAAATTTCGCAATTTTTTTCTGGTATCTCTACAGGCTCTAGACAACGGCGTCCTAAAGAGAATAGTTTCCGACTTCTGAAAGTTGATTTTCAACTTCCAGTCATCGCAAAATCGTCATATCTTATCGAAGTCACGATGCAAGAGAGTATTGATGACCTCGGATTTTTGGACCTGTTCTGTACGCTTTCAAATCGTCTGCGTACGCAATAGTATGGGGAAGTGAACCTATCAAGTCGCTTGTATAAATGTTGAACAGGATCGGCGAATTGACCGCGCCTTGCTGAAGACCATTTTTAATTTGAAATATTCCAACAGAAGTCACATCACCATTCTTTGCGATGAACTGTCTATTGGTTAACATATTATAAAGAATGTACAAGAGTGGTATACTGATCCCCAGCCTAGTCAGCTTATAGAAAAGACCCTCTAACCATATGGTGTCGAAGGCCTTCTCCAAGTCAACAAGGCAGGCACCAGTACATTGGTTTTTGCCTTTATTCCATTGGATATCGAACACCAGTTAAGACGCGGCATGTGAGATATCATGTCCCGCCTTAAAACCGAATTGATTATCTGGAACTATATGTTTGTCCTCAACCCACCTAGACATAGGTCTATTGATTACCTTTTCATTGATTACCACCGCTTCTAGAGGAAAATGTCGAAGCACGATGTTCGGAATACCATCGATCCTCATTGATTTCTTACTCCTGATTGTGTCGAAGATCTCATGGAGTTCTTCCTTCGAAATGAACGGGGGTAGGTCACCCTCTCTGGTAATGCCATTACTTTCCATGTTTTCGTCGTAGAAGTCGTGCACGAAGACGCGATAGTCCAGGTCATAATTAGGGCCAATGGTATCATTGGCCTTGTATACTTCCTGGAAAGTCGCCCCTATGGCCTCAACCTTCTCCTGTGGATCCTCGATCACAAACAAGTCATCGTCATTAGCGGCCTCATTTGGATCAATACCTGCTATTGTCAGTAACCGTTCGTTGTCTGATGTCCGGGCTATTTTAAGACACTGAGGGTCGTTTTGATTTTTTCTTCGAAATAGTTTATTTATTTGCGGGAACATATTCGGGTTACTGGTGTTTACAGCCCGAATCTTGTTGTTCCAATACAAACTTACAGATATTCTGTAATTCTCTTTTATTAACGTTTGCAGATTTTTAATCGACGACTTCAGCGTCCTGATCTCCGGGTGTTGTCTGTCAGTAAAATGTCTGTACAAGTTTTTGAGTCTTGACAGAAGTCTACTTTTCTGTCGGTGCAGTGCGTCAATAGTAGGATTGCGGAGCAGGTCTTCGTTGGTCGTACGTCGATACCGCGGTATTGTAGTGTCCATAGTTTGTTTAATTGTCTCGTCCATTTGTTTTAGGTAATTGTTGATCTCCTCGTTTGAAAAATTTCTATTGGACGGTGGGTAGAGCGTGTTCGAGGAGAGCGCTCTTGTCAAGGTTGCGGAGAAGCGTGTCCATCGAGCCTTACTGTAGTTGTAAGAATATCTTTGGACAAACTCCTCCAATTCCGCAATCTCGCTGGGAACTGTAATTTCGGTGCTAAAACCGCAATGGTCGCTGTCATACACGAATGTGCGCAGACAGTTTAGCGTTTGTAAATTCGTACCTGTCAGTCGTATACGTTCGTCGTACAGCAGTAGATCAAAGTAAGACCCGCCTCTGGGAAACGATGGGTTATCCGTAGCTTTAATAACGAGTCTGTACATAACATCGTGCTGACCCCACCAATCGAGTAGTAGTTTCCCTCTAGTATTTGGCAAATGATTTCCCCAATCTCTGTGTTTAGCGTTGAAATCTCCGCCGATTCCAGCCTCAGAAGTCGAAAAAGTGTGTCGAGCTCTGTAATGAATAAGGTGGATAGTGAAGCCTCAGGTACATAAACAGAGGCCAAGTACAGCCGCTTTCCACTGCAGAGCGGGATGTAAATGACCACAGCTTCCAACACCCGGAACCTGCGCAACACGCCCTTGTACACTCTGTGAAATGTTATGCCTTCTTTAATGAAGATCGCGACACCACCTCCACGTTTGGATCTGGGCCGGTTTCTTCTTCTAACAATATAATTATTGTACTTCAGTTTGTGATTATCGGTTAGCTTGGTTTCGCTAGCGAAAAGCACATCAGAAATTTGGTCTTGTAGCAATTTAAACATCGCGGCTCTTCGTTCGATCCTAATCAGTGAATTGACATTCACCGCAAGGACCTTCAAAGTTTGCTCCACCATGTGCGTACCCATTACGACATGTGTTGCGTTAGATCCGGCAGCAGCGCGTAGATCTGGTCCACCCGCTTGGCCTTGGTTCTTCCACCTGCTTTTGTAGCTGAGCCATTTTGGTCAGATGGATGGAAGTTTTGATTACCATCGCCCAAGTTGGATGGTATATTTTGTCTGATGGCGGAATGTTAGACTTCGTTGCCGTTATATGGTCTGCAGGAATAGTTTTTCCATATTTTCAGCTACTCTACTACAGGGTTTAATTCTTCGTCTCTACAGGTTTTAGTACGGGTCTTCTTACCTTGTCCCGTTCTTTTTACCTGTTCGTAAAACTTCCTAATGTTATTCCTGGAGTACAACCTCTTAATATCTTTGGTCGCGCGCTTTTCGTGCTCTCTTTTCTTCTTCTAGAGTAGCCTCCAGTAGCCTCCATTAAACCAGGAATTTCTTGGTGGTGGTCAGGTGAAACCCAGCACAGCCCAGTTACGGCGTCTCTGATGGCACTTGGCAGGGTTGCCACTGGTTTTTAGTATTTGATGCTGACGACATAATAGCTGTTGAAAGATTTCGGGATACGCGTTCGGCGAAGATTCTGGCGGTCTCTTGCGATTGCAGCTTTTATACGCTTTGTTGCGCTTGGGAAATCTGCTCTTGCACCTTAGCTGCAACAAGATATTGTAGTTATCCGAATAAATATTAGCGGCACGAAAGATTCGGATGTCTAGAATACTGCAGATATGACTTACGTCAATTTGACTTAACGTTTATGATCCGAAGACTACTGTATCCCCTTCTGGGGAAACAGTGTGCTTCTTATAATAATATTTCGTCCCGCCGCAAAGTCAATAAGTTTAATTCCTTTCCCAGACCTAGTGTCGTGCAGGCTTTGCCTTCCAACTGTCCTACCAAAGATGTCCTTATTTCATTTCGTGGCCTTACGATTTTAATATCATCATATCAGCATGAAAGGATGTTAAACTTATGTTAGCTAATCTAGCCTTGATGCGGATTGTCACGGACTCTCGCTTACTTTTTGCTTAAGTCGATCGCATCCGAATAAGCGCTATTTCACAGTATTTCATCCTCCCATCG
Organism: Volucella inanis; assembly: GCA_907269105.1. NCBI lineage: Eukaryota > Metazoa > Arthropoda > Insecta > Diptera > Syrphidae > Volucella > Volucella inanis. The sequence continues at coordinate 71,411,051 of OU026155.1, forward strand.
CACTTTCTGGCCTTTGCTAACTGCTATCACGTGACCTGTTAGGATTTCGAAGGTCGTTGTTCTGTTATCGTTTACCATGGTTCCCTTATCATCCTGGGCTGTTAGTTAGTTCGTCACAGTTTATTATTCTTTGGTATTATGGTACTGGTCGAGCACGCATTTGTCAATTTAGGCTGTTACCAGGGACTACCATTGGGTACGCTGCGAATTAAAATATTACGTTGCTGGCCCAATCTAAGGTATAGGACAATCAGACGTTTCTCGATCAATCGCCACTGGAGAGGTTTATTTTTTTAAGTCAAAACCCACTACAGACTCTGCAACGTCATCTAAGAAAATATGAAGCACTTGTGTCGAGTCCCCCCATGATGTCGAATCACTAAAGCTCTTTATAGCTGAAATTCCTTATGTGTCTACCTTGTAGTGCAATGAACTTATAGTTGTCTTCTAGCAGTAAACATCTTTCTCATGTTCGGGTTTCTCCGATTTTCTTTTTATTTTAATTTTGTCAGTGTCCGGTCTGTTTTATTCCGAATTGTGTTTGAAATTATTTCTTGCCCTCGTTGTCAGGTTTTATTCGTTTTATCTAACTATTCATCACAAAATCTAATTTTAATAGGTGCCACCAAAAACAAACACAAAAAAACTTTAAAAAAAAGTCCCAACTCAGGGACAATGAGTGCGTTTCCGGTGAAGCAATGATAACAACGTCGACGTTTCGTCTTTGTCACATTAAAAAGCAATTATCACCTTGGCAAACAAAAACACCTACAACCGATGGAATTGCGCGCATCGACATAGCCTGCGGGCCACAATACATATACAAATCCAATTTGACAGTATTTTGGTATTTTGACAAGGCTCTTTAGAAAACCTCATCTAAATTATCTGATGCCCTTGTGCGATGTGCATAAAATGATTCGAATAATTTTTCTGATTTTATTTTCTATGACAATTTTCGAAATTTTAGAACCGTAACCCTGTTACGTTCATGGTATCCGTACGTAGTCGTATCTGAATATAAATTATGTTGTAGGCTTTTGGTTAGAACGATTAATTCGACATTATTTTTGGATTTTACATTTGTCAGAGGCAGAGGATTGCTTGTCATGGAAATCATTTACGGAACCACTAACTCCTGTTTCACATATGAAGTGACAACTTAATTAAGTTAACATCAATGCAAAGCAACAAAATATAGAGCAGTGAAGGGGGAAATTGAACTTGTTTTGACGGCGTACCTATTTGAAAATCGCTGTTGAGGAACGCTATTGGGAAATGTTTGTTATGGAAGCTTGTTATCACAAAATTTGGGGCCTGAGCCGGGCGATGCGTAAAATTGCAGAGCTTTACGAAGCATAAACTTTGTAGAGCTACCGCTTATTATGTTGCACGACTAATAAACAGGCTGTTACTTTGACAATAGCATTTTTGACTGGTTTGTTTCATTGAATTTACAATTGGTTTCTTCTGCATGTCCTACTTGCATGTAGCTGTTTATTTGGCTGCTTCAAGATCAGACCCTAAGCCTAGCACTAGTAACTTGAAGCTTGTGTGCTGTGACGATTTATCCAATTATCCAAAAGGATGGATGAATGCTATTTCTTTTGGTTTTATCACCTTGAAGATCAACATCTTTAACCTTTCTTCGATTTTTGTTAATACTTCCAGAACTACTGAACGGTACCAGGCGATAACATCTAAACATATTGCCTACGTCGCCTAGCAGCTGGATAAGCTTGTTGGAATAGTTCATTTTACTTTGTCTGAGGCAACATGGCAAAACGAGATTGATCATTTTTTTATAATTTACTCGCGCTTAAGGGAGTAAAGTACCCTTAAAATGCTTGCACACAGCGTGTACCGATGAACGTTGGTTTTAAATGTTCGAAAGTTATAATGGCGAAGAAATAAAGAGCTATGCACAATATTTCAGAGTACATCCAATAGTGGGCTTGAAAGTATACTGATAATCATTCATAGCGAGACAGGTGTTACGGTTATTTACCGAGATCTTGAATTTAGCAATCCATTTGTGTGTCAATAGTGCTTAAAATCTGCACACAATATATAAGTTAAGGTTGGAGACCTGGCTATTGATTGATCGGAAAACTTTTTATCGCTGTATACTGTACTGTGATGGCAGGACATTGAACAAAATAGTAACTAAATGCTTGCCTTGAAACCCAAATCACACCTAAAAATCACACGTAGAATAGTTCCTCTAATGCAAAAACGTTTTTTAATTCAATAAGGAGGGTCTACAGAATTCCGGTTTCCTTAAACCAAAGAAAGAATTCGTGATATAAGTTGAACATGTCAAGATGGGGCGGTCTAGATCGGTTGTTGTAAGAGCCACCATGTTAGAGCACAAGACTTGGAGACCTCCAAGAACGGAAGTTTAACTCTCTATCGTATAAAATTCCGAAGTCGCGAAGGAATTGCACCTGGGGTACAGGTTGTTCATGCAGAAAATAAAGTCTAGAGGCGGATTTATAGAACTTACGAGACAAAGTCATAGTTTGGCATTTGGAGACGTTAAGCTCAAGGCAATTTTTTAGACACCAGGTGGAAAACCTATCGAGGTCTTCTTGAAGAAGAATAGAGTCTTGGGGTGAAGAAATAGTTTTGGAGAACTTAGTGTCATCAGCGTAAATGGATACGGAACAGTGTTTGATAATCCTCTCAGGATCGTATATAGTTAGAATGAAAAGGAGGGGACCAAGATGGCTGCCTTGTGGGACACCAGAAGTGGCTAAAAACGGCGTTTAGAAGGCTGACCTAAAGCGAACGCTATAGTAACGGTTCCCCAGATAAGAAGATATACATTTTAACAAAATGGGGTCAAAACCGAGGGAAGACAATTTAAAAAGGATCAGTTGATGTGATATTTTATCGAAGGCCTTAGCGAAATCTGTAGCAATAACATCAATTTCGTTGCCATATTCTAAGGCTGAAAGCGCAAAGGACACGAATTCAACTAAGTTTGTAGTAGTTGATCTACCTTTTTAGAAATCCGTGCTGACTGGGTGATATAAGTGACTTGCACTGAAAGCTTAGAACATCATATAAAACACTTTCGAACATTTTAGGTATGTGAGAAAGCTTAGCAATGGGACGGTATTTGGTTACTTCATTCTTTGATCACTTTTTGTGAACCGAGGTTATAAAAGAGCTCTTCCAAACTTGGGGGAATTCCCCTTGTGTGAGGGACAGATGAAATAGGGAAGAAAGTGGGTGCGAAAGATTGGAGGCACACTTTTTGAGAAATATTGCTGGGAGCCCATCTGGACCGAATAAAAATTCATCATTGAGATTTTGTAACTTTTCTTCGATAAGGGTGGGATCAAAAGGTTGAGAGAGAGAGGGGCCAATGTAGAAATTGGGAAGGTACTTGAAATACATGGGGTCGGGTACGAAGGAGTTGTGGGTCGGTCGATGATATGTTATCGAACGAGAGAGAGGGGGGATATCCGTCTGATTTTCTTTTGTAGTTGACGAATTGATAAAATGTCTTAGGATCATTGATAAGGTTGGTCTGCGCTGTGTCGGGAAAGCGCTGATAGAGGCAGTTATAGAGCTGGGTGAATTGCTGGTAATTTCCAAGATAGTAAGAGTAGTCGTAAAAAGAATAGGTGCGAAGAAAAGTTGCCCATAATTTGTTTCTTTTATTACGTAAAGAGCGAAGTCTTCTGTTGTACCATGGAGGGAAAATAGAAGATGTTTTAGAAATAGAATTAAATATTTCGCTGTAGAAAATGGAGACAGCATTAGGTAAGGATAGGTTAGTTAAATCAAGTTAGATAGGTATTGATTTTGCGAAAATTAGCTATATGGAAGTTGTAAGAAGAGATGGTAGTTGAAGAAGTGGGCTGGGATGGAGAGTTATGGAAAAATAAGAGAAGAAGAGGCTGATGAAAGTTGTCGACAGTTGATTTAATAAACGGACAAAACGTTACGGTGGAGTTTATAGGATCACTAGTGAAAATAAAGTCTAGTTGCCTACCGATAGAGTTAGGGACGCCACTTATTTGGCACAGGCTTGAGTCAGTTATGCTATCAATAAAAAGACATTCCTTGGATGAAGTGGCATTTGACGCGGTAAAAAATAAGTGATCATCCGATGGAATCCACTTCAGCAGGGGCAGATTGAAGTCTCCAAAGATAAGGATATCGTCGATGGAATCACTTAGACCAATTAGTTGGTCAATTGCTTTGATAGCAAGGATGTAGGATTCGATAGGTTGGGCTGGGAGAATGTAGCAGCACATAACGTACAGGGACCTATTGGAAAGTGTTATTTTAATTGAGACAGAGTCAATTTTAGCATTGGAAAATTAACTTTAGAAATGGCAGGGTCATTAACCATAGGGAGGAAGTGATCGTCATCTCGGAAGACATTAAACGAAGATGGGAATAGCTCCTGGCTCTTTATATCGGGGATCAGATTAGTTTCTGTAAGAGCATAGACGTCAAAAGAGAGACTGTGTGATTTAGACAATACAGCCCGAGTTTTAGAGCGCAAGCAAGCTTACGTTTTGGTAGTAAAATGTAAGAGGTAGTTTGTTGCGTGGAGGAGTAGGGGAGTGTAGATGAGATGCAGGCAAAGAAGTAAAATTAGGAATGAAAAAATTTATCATGGTCAGCTCGACTGCGCTGAAGATGAGAAAGTCTTTTAGAGTGAACATAACTGCGGAAAGCAGCGACGTCATCTGCAACCTTTTGAGGAGGTGTGCCGAAGATTTCGTGGTACCTGTTGTAAAGTTTTCTGAGACTAGTTATATCCGTAGGAAGGCCTTCCTGTTGGATGGAGATCATGACACTTGTTTTTGTTTTTCCCTCAAAGCAAACAGAGTCGGATATGTCGTAAAGATATGCGAGAAAGAGACGTATATTTTCGTATATCTTTTTATCCCTTAGCCTAGAGAGGGCGTAACGGCATTCCGTGGGGTCTATATTCTTTTGGGTCACTTTAACGTTAGGCGGTGAAAGGGGATCAAAAATAGGAATCGAGAGAGAAGGTGAGCTAGCAGCGGGATTTAGGATATGCGAGCTGATGAAGTTAGGGTATTTGGCTCCTGTTGTAAGGTCAAAATTGGGAAAGTTAGTATTCGTGGGAGGGAGTATGGGTGGTTGAGCAGTGACAAAACCAGGGGCAGGGATTAAATTAAATGAGACGCGTTGGGGCTTGGATGAAATAGAGGCACTTGGAGCTTTTGAGAAGATTCGTGAAGGGGTTTGCTAAGGGATACAAATGGGAGGGGAAAAATTGGGAAATATTTTGGTTTTAAGGCTCCAGTTGGGGTCTGGTTTGGGATGTGGATTAGAAATGGGTCAGGGCGATTTATAATTATCCTTTGATGAGACCATGCTTCGTTTTTTTTCTGTATTTTTGTTGATTGGTTGATGGTTCCATTTGGAGACCCGCATCTTTTCTAGATTGAGGTTGGTGTTGGATGATTTAACAAATAACCATTCGTATTTAGCCGGTAAATTAAGTTTGAAATTCCGTTTGTTTTTGTGGTGGGATGTTGGGAGTATTGTACATTGGCTAATGGTGATGCCATACCTCTTTTTGAAAAATTAGGAAATCCAAGCAACATCTGGATTTTGGGCATTTTTGATGAGTAGGGTGGTGAACATCTGATTCGTTGTGCTAAGTCGGTCTAGCCTGCCTTGTTCACGTCGTGTTAAATTGTGAAACAAGTTTCCGTGGGGCGGCTACAGGAGGGGTTGGCATTGGAGCAGTTATATCACCATAAGATTTTTGGATCGATGGGCTGGTGCGAGGGCTTGGAGGTTGGGTTGTTGGCACTGAGTGTGGCAATGATTCAGCTTCGGTTTGTAACAATTCTGTCAAAATTGAAGTATTATAACTTTTGTGCGGTGGGAGATGGTTTGGAAGACAATCTATTTTATGGCATACTGTTCCAATGAGATTTTCTAAATCATTCAACACTGTTCTATTCGTGGTGAGTTCATCATTAAGCTCATTGATTTTATCGAATATGATATCAAGTATCGACCCGTAATGATTTGAGAGTTGGTGATTGTTTGTTGTAGTTTCGAGATGGAGATTAGATGTGGATGATTGGAGATGGATATCGATGTCTTCCCGGAGAGAGTTGATGGAATTACATGTTTTTTTGTTGGAATCCATCATTGCGGAACCAATTGAAATAAATTCACTTAATGCTGTATCAAGGTGGCGCTTGTATATTTCTTCACTTCTGGATTTTGCACTTTCTAGTTCAATTAAACGCGCAATTTGTTTTTCAATGCTATGACCGAAGTCTTCCGCACATCTTACACTTTGTTCAAATATTGATAATTTGTCCGTTATCAGTCTGACAAGTGAGTTATGATTGGATTCATTTAAGTCACTGATGCATTTGATTGCAAGGACCACATGTGAGAGAGAAATACTGATACACTCATCACAGAAGAACAACAGATTTTCGGAGAACTCTTTAAGGAAGACCTTGTTTCTTTTATTTAAACCGACACAAATAGCATGGAATATTTTGCCGCAGATCCCCTTACAGGCAACAAAGTCAGCATTATTGTCGTTAATGGAGCAGTTGGTTAATCCACAAGAAGACATGACGAAGACCAGGAAAAACAAAAAGCTAATTGCGGAAAAAAAAAATAATAAAAGCACTAAACGCACTGTCGCAAAATGAACAGACTAGTAGGTCAACAATAAAAGAAAAAAAGGCGTGTCAGCGATAACAATTGTTGGGTAAGAATATAGGTTATTAGATTGATATCACTGGAACAAATGAAATTGGGAAATACACAAAATTATGGAGTAAAGTAAGAGAGCGACTGAATACAGTGGCGGTTTGAACTAAACGAAGCCCTGAGGCACACCAGCATTTATTTTGTGGATATCAGACTTTAAAACATCAAGGCAACTTAAATTGAATGTTCTGAAAGGTAGTTTCTAATCCATTGAAGAAGAGAATCGTCAATCCCAAAATCACGCATTTTCAACAAAAAAAAGCCCGTCACATGCCTTAGAAATACCAAGTGCAATTATCTTGCTTTCATCAGATTGGTTTAGACTTTACCGTAGTTCCACTTTCCTGTAAGGCATGCCACCAAATCACAAGTGGACCTGTTGCTTCGAAGAAAGTACTGCCCATCGTTTAGAAGTTTTCGTGTTTCGACAGATTTCATTAGCTCACGGCTTATCAGCGTTTCCAAAACCTTGAAAAGAAGTGACGTAAGTGCAATGGGTCTATAGGGACGGGCTGGACAACTGCTGTTTTCCATCTATTCGGAAAGAGTCCTAAGGAGTAGGGTCGATGGAAAAACTTACTCAGTGGTTTTCCAGCGATGAAGAACACCTCTTAAAAAGAAAGGGAGATATACCATCTGGACCAACGGATTTGTGTATATTAAGATCCTTAAGTACTCTTGCTTCTACACGAAATTGAAAGTGTATTCGTTCCATTGAAGATTCAACGCACACAAAGCACAATTTAGAAGCGTTGAGCTGCCCACAAAGTGTGCAGCAAACAGATTGTCCTTGTCCAAAGAGCTGGTACATCTGGAATGTCATTGTATATGAGCGTTGAGATGAAGGATGATGCAAATTTTCTAATGTTTTTGATGAATGACCAATCATTCGTAATACCTTTGGGACATTATAGTATTTTTTGCTTCGTCGACCAGCTAAAATTCCCAAAGAAGCTGTTAAGTCCGCTCCAATTTAAATTCTCGTGTTGCCATATTGTTCTTTTAGGAATCTCTTCTCTAACTGTTTGGTCGTATACAATAAATTAGCTGATAATGACAAAGTTGTTCGATGAGCCTAGAGGGGATACCACATCGACTTTGTATTTGTCAGGGTGAGAAGTTAACAACAAGTTCTAGGTGTTGGGGGTATTACTATCAACGTCTGGTATTAATGTGGGCTGATTTAAAAGCTGGGTTAAATTATTTTCCGTGCTTCTGGCTGCCACCCAGAATTGTGTATATTGAAATCGCATGTAATGACGATTTCAGTATGAGTCAGTCAGCACATCAAACTCGATAACTCGAATTGCTGTCCAGTTTTGGGCTTCCGGAGATAAAGCAATAGCGGATAACTTGCCTTCGGAGATTGAATTTTAATCGCATGAAATTGAATTCAAACTTGAGACAGGGGTTCCATTGTGGTGAAGTTTGGTAAAGTACATCACTACGCGAGTTAATGGCTAGACCTCGGTGAGAGGAGAATAGTGGCACTAGTTCGTAGTACATTGGCTACGTTCACTCAGAATTGATAACACAGCCTAGATAGACAAAGTCCTCAGCAACCTCATATCTATCGAGGGTGACGTTCTGTCCCAGACGTCAGTGTTGGGTGTCCGTCTTGTCCTCATTGACCTCACGCTGCTCTCTCCCGATCCAATTATGTCAATATTTTTATGTTATATTTATTTGCCCGAATGCTCATTCTAGAATGATGTTAAAGAAATCGAATGACAGCGCGTCACCTCGTCTAAATCCTTTTTTGACATCAAAGGTCCTGGTGAGTTCTATACCAACCTTGGTGAAGCAGCAAGCATTCTCCATCGTCACCATGCACAAACAGACGAGTTTGGCAGATATTTGCTCTGTATAGCGCGTGTCTATAGATGTTGTTATATCGAATCGTGTGTATCGATTTGGAGCTCATGAGTTTTTTCCTTCGATGGCTCCTTTTGCGATATCAACTACTGCTCTTACGGTATCAACATTACATCGTATTTTTCGAAAACCTAATTGGTAGTCTGAGAGGGATCCTTATTTGTCTGCCACTACGAGTAATCTATTGTAGATTATCTTCTCGAGGATTTTTCCCATGGCATTCAATAAGTACATTGGGCGACAGGACGATGGTTCCTTTGGAGGCTTCTTTCCTTCTGGTAGCAGGACCAAATGTTGCGTTTTTTACTTCTCCATAAACAGGTCTGCTCTTCTTTATAGATGATTTCTTACCTTGTTCGGGATGCCGTCGGGTCCGGATGCCTTGTTGTCGCCTATCTTGTTGCATACCTGGAGCAGTTCCTCCTGGTTAATTAATGGAATATCCACAGAACTGACCGCTCTTACGATATTGCATATATTAGCTGGTATTTTGGGGGGCAAAGATAGATTTAAGTATTATTGGACATGTTGGAGGGTTTCTGCCTTCCGGTACGTATTTGTATGACTTTTGTTGCCAATACTTATCGATAGAAGAGCGAATGTTTCCAGTAGGGCCTGTCCTCTCTTGTTAGAGAGTCTGCAGCCCCATTCTGTGGTCCATGCGTTTAAGTCGCCACCTATAACCACTGTGTCTCTCTGAAGAGCGACCGCGGTTGGATTGGCCAATATTTCTTGGTATTCGTTGGACGTCAAGCCTGGTCGGTTATAGCAGCTGTAGAAATGTATCCCAATTAATTTCGCCTGCATGAGGCCTTCTGTTTGACGTCTTGTTTTGCCTCCTCGCAGATCCAATTAGTATTCTCCTCGGGATATTTATGGAGTTCCCTTATCATGATCTTCATGGTCTTTTGCTAAAGATAGCTCTCCGAAAAATTGGGCATTTGTTACTACCAGCTACATGCTTCACGTCATCTGGATGGTCTTTCTTGTAAAACATACAGGATGGTTTCTATCACAGTTCTTAGCATGTGGCCACATCTTCCACGGCCCTCTTCGCTTTTGCATTGCCAAGTTAGGTGGTAAAACTCTTAGTATTTGAAACAATTTTTTTAGCTCGGTTCATTTGCGCATGCAAGATTTCATTCAGCCGATTTTTACTTTTCCAGCTTCTACAAGTTTTCCTGCTATTGGCAGTTTCAATGGAGTGCTGGTTGTGGAAATAAGTAGTATCTCCGCGTATGAGAGGGTCCCGATCGCTTTGATGACAATAGAATTAGGTCTAAGTTTTTTTGGCTCGTAGTTGGTTCTTTTTGGCGACATTCTTTTGGTATTGCTGGTTTTGGTAGTACTTTGCCATTCTTCTTCTCTTGTCGCCTGCTTCTTATTGATGCCTGCACTTTTTTTCCTTGTCCTTGGTCACTGGAGTCTCAACGCCGTTTTCCTCATCCTTCTCCTTGGTGATTTGCGTAGATAGGTGTTTTTGTTTAAGACTCTGGTCCAGGTGTCGTTTGTCTACAACATTATTTGCAGCTTTTTCTTGCCTTTGTTATCCGGAGCTTGTCGTCTGCAACCTATCTTCTCTTGGACTCTAATGTTGCCTTTAACCATGTTGAAGGTTATAAGGAATTGTTCTGATGAATCACTTCCTTTGCTTTCTCGTCATGCTACTCAATCGCCAAGAGCTCGTGTCACTCATCGCTTGATGGGTTGAACGTCTTTTACCATCTTCAAGCATTTCTACCAGCCCTCCTATTTGCTCAACTAGCTTGTGGAAGTCAGATTACTGGACGGTTGATTCGACCGCCACAAACTTGATTGGCCAACTAGTGACCTCAGCCTCCTTGACCCCCTCTGAAAGAGATTTGCAATATTCTCCTCTACTAGTCCCCCGATATTTTTAGAACAGCAACCTGTCAAACGTGGGTATTTACAGGTAGAGTGGACGAGACTATAAAATGAGCCCTTCCGTTTCTAAAGATCACCCGAATGGCGAACAAGGAACATATACTTCTAACAGCAGGTATACGAGTATGTTAGAAGAGATGATGATAATTTATTTGTGGTTAAATATCCGCAGGAAAAAGGAGAGGCAATGGGAGCGTTTTTCTAAGAAGCGTATAAAGCGAATGATGTCACTAGCTTGAATCACAATATGGAGAAAGGAAATATCCAACCAGGGATTCGAGGGGTTGGTTTTCATCAAGTTCAGGGAAGAAAATATGGTGAATAATATCATCGGCGATGTGAGGGAACAACTTCCGTTCATTTCGAAGGAAGAGCTCTATGCGATTTTCACAGAGAAATAAAAAATCTGCAGGAACCGATGGAACACCGAATATTGTGATTTGATACCTCCCACTGAAGGAGGGCAGGACATTAATAGCATCCTGTTTAATGAATAATGAATAAAGGCCATTATCCAACGCATTGAAAAAATGCATCCAAATCCTAAAAAGGATCCAATGAACCTTCGGTTGATAGGTCTCTTTCCGAATACCAGCGAAGTATTCGAAAAAGTGAAAACTATATCCCTTACTAAGTGGATTAAGGGCAAAATTAGTTCATTTTCAAGGCATCAAAAGTAGAATCCGGTATCCAGTCAAGTAAACGGATGTAATCTTATCAATGTTCCCCAGGCAAGAAGAACTTATATATATTCTTCATGGGAAAGATACTTCAGTATCAGAAGTATTACTACAGTTAATCAACTATAAGATATACATACACATGTACATACAAGGAAAGCTATACTTACGCTGAAAATTTCAACATCAACATAATTTCCATCACCAGATGACACATCTACTCACACGACAACATCATTCTCCAAATCTAGACAAATGTTTTCACAAGCCATTGCTAGACCTCTCGTTTCACAGATGCTAACCCGGCTTATTTTGCAGTTAAATTTAGGCCTATATCCGTATAAAGTTATTCTGATGCAAGAAATGAAATCGGAGGACCATAGACAACGCCGTGAGTTCGCTAATTGGGGCTGAAAATTTTGGCCGGAGATCCGGATTTTGGTCAAAAAATCATCTTCTCGGACGAGACCCGTTATAAGAGTGAGTGATGCCAAGCATCAATGCATCCAACAGGTATAGAGCCAACCAACAGTCACGTACGCATCAATATAACACCGCACAAACGTTGACAACAACTCATTATAAGAATCTCTGCGGAATTTTTCGGCAGAGAGTTCTACGGAAATGCGTTTGGAAGCATTGTGGTTCCAGAGTGATTTAAAGCCGAGTGTCCTGTAACTTGTGTGCTTTACTTCAACAGGATGGTGGAAACTGTAATGAAGATCCTCCAATCCTCTTATGGGCCGTTCAGTGAATATTTCGTCTTGTATTCGTTTAAAAGGATAGAATTTCAACATCGGGATCAGCCCATGCCCATCTGTTGCTTTGGTTGAAAAACGGCCCGGACGAAGTGGTATTAGAAAACATGCCGCAGATGATGTGCAGATGACGCCTTGGCCACCGTATCTCGATCGTTCGCAGCTGCCGAGGTACGCCAGACACAGGCTTGCACGAACGTACAAGAATATGAAAGACCAATCGTCAACTAAACGAAGAATCGGACGTTTGAAATACTATTCAACGGTCCCGGTAATGCGCCAATTGGACGAGACGTTTTCCGGAATACTAACGAAAATAGGAAACGGAGGTCCGTTGAATTCCGAACCGACCGAATATATCGGGCTTAAAACCGCCAAACATACAAATAACCGCACAAGAAACCGGAAACGGATGGAGAAGAAAAAATCCGGAGATTGTGGCTCGAGTTGAAGGACGAGAGGTTGGAAAGGGTGACTCGCGCTAGAGTGAGTAAGATCGTCCTTACTAATTCCCGTATTTCCAAATGATGGGTGCTCATCTCCATGCGCATTCCACGGTGACCTTTCGCCAACGCTCGCACAAATGCAAACGGCTACAAATGCTACGACGTTATACAAAAGTCTCAGTTCAGCACGTATTCCGAGACCGTTTAACAAACGCCGGTCTAAGTCGTACTTAGGCGCATTAAATTGCTCACAGGATTATACTTGACCACGTGCAACGCGGCTGCAAGAAGTAAATCCGAGAACCGTTGCGATAAACAACCTTGGGCGCACAGACTTTTTCGACACAGGTAAGAACGGAGTATTTATTTAAGTAATAGTAACAGTAACAGGACAAACTGTCTACTAATCGTATATCGCACGACTGCGAATCCTTTACATGGGAAACCTGCTTACTTACCGTACTCACCTTTAACGTAAAAATTCTGAAAGCTCACTATCTGGACTTCGAACAAAACTGCTTATTACACACCGCGAACATCATGAGTTTCATGGTAACCTAGCTGGACGAAGCCCAGAGAGTAGAAATTGACAACACAAACGGGAGAGAGTGTGGGCCGGATACGAACCCAAAGAATCGTCGACGGAAAGCGCTCCGCACCAACTGACGAAGATGAAAGAAAGCGACTTCATGAAAATCGACTGACTACTATTGGTGACCGACGATTGCGGAGATACGAGTATATGCGCCATAGAGACAGAAATCAACAGACAAAGCATCCGATCTTTCCTCTTTACAAATATGATGATGTACACACAAAGAATGGCCGTTAGATACAGAAAATTTGATAAGCAATATGGGGGCGATCTGGTCAAATACTCTAATATGCCCATCATAATCAACGGGTATTTCAATGTGGATGTAAGCAAACCTGAAAATGGAGAATTCATCGAATTTATGAACAAATGGTTCGACATGACCCCGAAAACCAACCTCACTCTTCCCACAGCTCTCAGTCACTCCACTATCGATATCGAGTTTACACGAAATATACCATAGATGCCTACGTGCTTCAATTACATCTCCTATTCCAGTCACCAAAAACCCATCCTGTCCAGGTATGAAGCGATTGACGAAAAAAAAAATAGAACACCACACATCCTCTAACTCATTAATTTTTATTAGCAAAAAAAATGAGAGAAAATCATTACACGCGAAACGAAACTTCTCCGTCGGCTTTTGTTTTCCCCTATCGTTCTTATCTGGTTAAATATAAAAAATATTTTTGTTTATTTAATTTATATAAGAAGACGCATCCAAGGTATGCTCCAAAGTAGCATGCATTGGAACTAAAGCGTATAGCTAGCGGTATGTAGGTTAAAAATTCTTGGTGCAACCGAAGTATAAAAATTAAGAAAGTGGTGGGTGTTACGGTGGATTGAAAAGTAACATCCTTGGGAATGAAACATAAATTTTTTTAAATGTTTTTTTATTTTATTCAATATTGTCCCTTTGTAGTTTGATACACCTATTCCAGCGATTTTCCAACTTCTTGATCCCGTCCGAAAAGTAATTTTCCGGAAGGTCTGTAAAATACTCCTCCGTGACGACGATGATTTCCTCACGTAAGCTGAACTTTTTATTGATGAGTCATCTTTTAAGGTTTGGGAAGAAATAATAGTCCGAGAGAGCCAAATCAGGTTAATACGGTGGATGCAACAGCATTTCAAGCCGTAAGTCATTGATTTAAGCCATGGTTGCGATGCTCTTGTGCGCCGGTGCATTGTCTTGCAAAAACAAATTTTTTCTCGCTTCATGTGAGGCCATTTTGTAGCGATTTTGGCCTTCAATTAGTTTTAGTTTTAAATGCATTTTATTATCTTAATCATTAACCCTTACATACTAACAAAAAATGCTTAAATGCTAGCTTACAATTACTTAACAATCTTCTACTAACTTACTGGCCCCACACAGGCACTCTAAGCTACTCTAAATTCTTATATCTATGTCTTTCGACTTTATTTACATTTTACTTAGGAATATTTATTTTCGATACTTAAGGCTAAGAAAAAAAATTTTGACAAAAACTTAGCATATGGACTTTATTTTTTATAAAAATTGGGCGATTCCCCACTGCCCTACTGAACCTAAGACGATCCACACTTCCGTGTGCGACGTCTCTGTTGTAGTTAAGTCGCCTGTCCCCAGCTTTCCAAGCGACATGGAAGATTAACGGGACCGCTGATCTATCCTGGATCAACCCTATCTGATCTAGGTAGAGGAATGCTTCCGGTGGAACGAACCCGTCAGAGCGCACACTCTCGTGGTAACCGTAATTGGAATAGTAAGCCCCAGATATCAGGTTATTCGTCAAGGCCTTCGAGTCAGCTTAATTACGAAGTTGTCCACTCGTATTAGGTCCGCTCTGTTGTAAAGGACCTCATTACGATAAAAAAATTTGTACTCCGACTCTGGTATTCTGTACAAGCGAAGGCAAGCCCTCTCAAACACCCGAATCTTTTCCATTGAAATGCTCGTACATTGAACCACACGGGACACCCAAATACCAACATGGGCCTAATAAGGGCCATGTAGCAGATTACCTTTACCTTCGCATCGAGTTGGCTGCTATAAAACAGTCTCTTTGTAAGGGCAAACACGCCTTTAGCTCTGACCAGAGCAGCATCTACGTTTTTGTCAAAATACAGAAACTGATCTAACCAGATCCCAAGGTATCTGACTACCTTCCGACAGGCAAGAGGCTGTCCGCGTTGTCCAATGATCGAGAAATTTCGCCAATTTTTTCTGGTATCTCTAGAGGCTCTAGACAACGGCGTCCTAAAGAGAATAGTTTCCGACTTCTGAAAGTTGATTTTCAACTTCCAGTCATCGCAAAATCGTCATATCTTATCGAAGTCACGCTACAAGAGAGTATTGATGACCTCGGATTTTTGGACCTGTTCTGTACGCTATCAAATCGTCTGTGTACGCAATAGTATGGGGAGGTGAACCTATCAAGTCGCTTGTATAAATGTTGAACAGGATCGGCAATTGACCGCGCCTTGCTGAAGACCATTTTTAATTTGAAATATTCCAACAGAAGTCACATCACCATTCTTTACGATGAACTGTCTATTGGTTAACATATTATAAAAAATGTACAAGAGTGGTTTACTGATCCCCAGCCTAGTCAGCTTATAGAAAAGACCCTCTAACCATACGGTGTCGAAGGCCTTCTCCAAGTCAACAAGGCAGGCACCAGTACATTGGTTTTTGCCTTTATTCCATTGGATATCGAACACCAGTTAAGACGCGGCATGTGAGATATCATGTCCCGCCTTAAAACCGAATTGATTATCTGGAACTATATGTTTGTCCTCAACCCACCTAGACATAGGTCTATTGATTACCTTTTCAAACACCTTACTGATATTCGGAAGGAGACTTATCGACCGGAGATTCGCTGCATTGGATATATCCTTTCCCTTTTTGGTGATAGGTTGAACCAGCGCCGTTTTCCAATGCGCTGGATAATGTGCATTATTCATTGCATTATTTAACAGAGTGGAATAAATGTCCACCGCTTCTAGAGGAATATGTCGAAGCACGATGTTCGGAATACCATCGATCCTCATTGATTTCTTACTCCTGATTGTGTCGAAGATCTCATGGAGTTCTTCCTTCGAAAGGAACGGGGGTAGGTCACCCTCTCTGATAATGACATTATTTTCCATGTTTTCGTCGCTGAACCGGGTGAAACCAGAGCTCTCGGTTCGCCAATTCTCTACTTCATTTCGAATGTAGAAGTCATGCACCAAGACGCGATCGTCCAGATCATAGTTAGGGCCAATGGTATCATTGGCCTTGTATACTTCCTGGAAAGTCGCCCCTATGGCCTCAACCTTCTCCTGTAGATCCTCGATCACAAACAAGTCATCGTCATTAGCGGCCTCATTTGGATCAATACCTGCTATTGTCAGTAACCGTTCGTTGTCTGATGTCCGGGCTATTTTAAGACACTGAAGGTCGTTTTGATTTTTTCTTCGAAATAGTTTATTTATTTGCGGGAACATATTTGGGCTACTGGTGTTTACAGCCCGAATCTTGTTGTTCCAATACAAACTTACAGAAAATCTGTAATTCTCTTTTATTAACGTTTGCAGATTTTTAATCGACGACTTCAGTGTCCTGATCTCCGGGTGTTGTCTGTCAGTAAACTGTCTGTACAAGTATTTGAGTCTTGACAGAAGTCTACTTTTCTGTCGGTGCAGTGCGTCAATAGTAGGATTGCGGAACAGGTCTTCGTTGGTCGTACGTCGATACCGCTGTATTGTAGTGTCCATAGTTTGTTTAATTATCTCGTCCATTTGTTTTAGGTAATTGTTGATCTCCTCGTTTGACAAATTCCTATTGGACGGTGGGTAGAGCGTGTTCGAGGAGAGCGCTCTTGTCAAGGTTGCGGAGAAGCGTGTCCATCGAGCCTTACTGTAGTTGTAAGAATATCTTTGGACAAACTCCTCCAATTCCGCAATCTCGTTGGGAACTGTAATTTCGGTGCTAAAACCGCAATGGTCGCTGTCATACACGAATGTTCGCAGACAGTTTAGCGTTTGTAAATTCGTACCTGTCAGTCGTATACGTTCGTCGTACAGCATTAGATCCAAGTAAGACCCGCCTCTGGGAAACGATGGGTTATCCGTAGCTTTAATACCGAGTCTGTACATGACATCGTGCTGACCCTACCAATCGAGTAGTAGGTTCAATTTCGGCCTTCAATCGCTCCAATAATGCACAGTAATACTCGCTGTTGATGGTTTTTCCTTTTTCGAGGTGTTCCACGAAGAGTATGCCGCGACAGTCCCAGAAAACTGACGCCATAACCTTTCCGAGGCATCAAGCCTTCCTCGGCCGCTTCGGAGCACACGTGCCGGCTTCAGTCCATTGCCGGGCACTCATTCAAACTCACTCAAACACTCTTTGGAAATGCTCTCGCGTTCGTGTTTTTGGTCAAGAGTGAGCATGCGTGGCACCCAGCGGCAGGATAACTTTTTCATATGCAGAATATTACCCAAAATATGGCGTGTGCGCTCAGTACTAATCTTTGTGGTATCTTCTAGCTCGCGCACCTTCGCTTTCCGGTTAGCAAACACCATTTCATATATTTTTTTCACATTGTCCTCTGTAACCGCATCGGAAGGCCTGCCGCTGCGGACTTGATCGGTAGTGGAGTTGCGGCCACCACGAAACTCTCTAAACTAATATTTGACGGTGTAATCTGATGGAGCATTAGCCCCATAATATTTATCCAACTTTTCTTTTGTTTAATCATTCCCATAGCTTGTTGTGCAACATTGGAAATTTTTACCATTTGTTTCAGACTCAAAGTGTCATCTCCATCCAATATTGTTTGCAATTCGGTGTCTTTAGACTTTTTTGGTGGTCTTCCACGTTCTTTATTTCTCACATCAAATACGTTATCTCTGAACCGTTGAAACCATCTTTTGCATGTTGCTTCTGATTGAGCATGATCACTATATGCCTCGACAAGCATTAGATGCGACTATGCATTACTTTTCTTCAAATGAAAACAATAAATTAAAGCTTTCCGCAAGTCATCATTTTCTGGTACAAAATTCGACATTTTTAAGACGATGAGAAAATATGATGTGATTTTGCTCAATGACTTGATGTATATGATTAAGGTCCGTTCACAATAATTTATCCCTATCGAGACATTTGTATCTTGACGCTCACTTCATACTAGTACACTTGGTATTGAACATGCGAGTAGTAAAGAAGGAAATTAAGGAAAATTTTCTAGGTCTTCAAAACAACGAATTTTATGTATCTTATCGTCTTCTTCTTTTTTTTTATCAAAATGACTCCTCTTGATATAGCACGACTTTATGTCATCACAAGAAATGTTTACACCTTAGCCATTCGTCAGCAACTCGACAGATAAGTCCAACGCGTTCTGATTGTTTACGTTAAGATCACCGATGACATCAACACTAGATTCAGTTTCAATATCATATTTTCCTATAAATCTGGACTTGGAAATACTTATAACCAACTTTAGACAGAAATCGAAGAAATTTAAAGAAGTCCACCAACAAAGGAGAGTTTTTTTTTTCTCTGAATGACCTCTTTCTATTAGTTTTTCCTGCAAAACTGATGAAATGATTTATTACCTTGATCCCTTTACTCCTGGAAAAAAAAAAAAAAAAAAAAAACAAATTCGTCTCGCTACAATTTTGCAAAATAACTTTGCAAAACAAACTCACAAAATGAGCGAAAATATCCGCTGCGTAACGAAAATGTTTTCAAAAGAGGTGGTCTCAGGTTGATTTTTATTTGTATCCTATTAAAGGATGCAGAACCTTCAAGTAACCGGTTTGAGATGCAAATTTAAAGTACACAACAATAGAAAGGAGGTATCAACCGCCTTTATCTTAATTTAAATGGTATTATCGAAATCCACACCTCAGTATGGGTTGCTTATAGAGCACTTATTCTGGAGTTTTTCGGAGGTCATTACACAAAAGGATGGACTACCTGTTTCTGGCGTTATCCCACAGAGCGACCTCATTGTTCTTTGAATTGCTAATGACCTGTTTGTTTGATCCACTTTCGTTGTAGATGCTCTTCCTGGATTTAATCTAACAGAGGCTTAAACCATAAATTCGAAATCAGAGTAAGCCTTTGCGGCGATCAAAGCGGTACGTTTACAGTAAATGAAGAGTGATATAGGATAATCCTTGAAGGTACTGTTTTAAATGTTAAAGTGAGGGAAGAAGAATGAATTTAGCGCCAGGATTATAAGTAATTTGTTTTTTTTTTTTTTTAATTCAAATAATAGGAAGATACAAATGTTAGAAGCTTAACTGTTCGATCCCAATAAGAAACAGTAGTGCAGCAATGAATGAACTCACAGTACGTCCTTTTATTAGTCTATCCTAATTTTTAGGCTGTGCTTACTGAACTGATCTGATAAATCTTTTGCAAAAACACTCAAATACCAATCTTTTTGACCCTAAGTCGATAAAGTTAGGATAAATTCATTTCACATGTTATGGTGTTATCAAAAAGCTTTACTTTTTTTAAGGACCTGTTCCACCAGTTGTGGGGGCACTGCAACCAAGAGATCTTTTATACCACAAAATCAGTTTTGACAAGCTAACAGAGGCTCAACTCTCTTGATGAAATTAGGAATCTCTCTCTGTTGGCGGATATTTTGAGAATATCCTCAGGAATGAGAATTTTTCTTAAGGCACTTAGAGGTATGTAATATTCACATAAAATGTGTTCCACAGATTTCAGAGTATTGCCCATCGCTAGCTACAACTTTTTCCCATCATTCTGGCAAAGCTCGAATACCGTTACGGTAAAAGTGTTTATCTTTTGAGGCTATCCACAAATCAAGCCAATTTTTTATGTCTTTATATAAGCGGAACAGCTGATCAGCCAGATCATGCGCCATCGAACGGAACAAGTAATAATCGGACGGCGAAATATCTGCGGAATATGACGGCTGTTGTAGGACTTCCCATTCGAGCATTTTTTTCACTTTTTTGTGCCGCTGCTCGTATTGTGGCCATTTTTCGCGGAGTGCTCGGCTCAATCGCATCAATTGAAGTCGATACCGTTTCCCAATGCTTGTTTCGTTAAGTTTCACCAGTTTATGTATAACAAATAACACCGACCTGGTCCCACCAAATACACAACATAAATTTCGCGGCGTGAGTATTCGGCCGAGCAGACGACGTAGAAGCATAACCGGGCAGTCCCCATGACTTTCTTTTGAATCTAATGAATCCGTTTTTCATCATCCGTCACATTGCGATGAAGAAAACCCTTTCTTTTTTGCCGCTTTAGCAGTTATTCCTTATTTTTGAATCATTCTCAACGCACGCAATCGCTTAGAAATGGTTTGGCGAGTAAGTCCTAATGCTGAAGCAAGCTCTTCTTGCTTTTGGAATAGATCCTCATCGGGCAATGCCTCTAATTCAGCGTCTTTTTTTAGATTTTGGCCTTCCTTCCTTCCGGACGGTCGTCAACATCGAAATCACCGTCTTTCAAGCAACGGAACCAATCACGGTATGTTGTTTCACGTAAACCAGCATCTCCGTAAACTTTTTGGAATTCTCGATGCACCTCAGCCGCCGTTTTCTTCGAATGAAAGAAGAAAATCATCAATTTTCGCAAATGACGATTATTTGGCACAAAATCAGACATTTTCACATAACTAAAAGTATATGACGCCAAAACAAAACCACTAATATGTCAAAGCTTGGTTCATGACGTTTTGGATATTTCAAAACTGACCAGCACTTACTGCTGGAGCTATCTATAGACAAACGCGAGAACTTAGTTGGGCACCTAATATTTTGTGTAGTTGATACAAGGAGACAGTGTCCGGTTAAGAATCCAACCAGTCCTCTGATATTATCCTTTTTGACTTGTAGGAGTTTTTTAGATTTGTCGAATTCGGGATATTACAGAACAGCTCAGCGCCGACAAAAAGTCAGCCAAACCGTTTCTAGCCAGTTCGTCGACTATTTTATTTCCGACAGCACTTTTACGACCAGGCACCCACCAAAGTTTTACTATGTTCTTATGGGAGAGGTCTTGTAGTGTATGGAAGCAGTGCAAAACTGATTTGGAGTTAGTGAGGTGAAAGCTTGACTGTCCCTTAGTATATGGATGGGGACAACCTTCACTCTCTGATTGAGGTTGAGATTAGCACACACTTGAATGGCATGCATTTTCGCTTGAAATACACTGGGATTTTTTCCATTGGTAGCAATATACTGTTTGCTCCAAATATAGGTTTGAGGATGGGTTTTTGTAATTCCATGCGGGATCCCTATTTTCAACCTTCTACTGAAGTACGGAGCCTTAGATAGGCGGTCATTTACCGTGCAGATGATGTCAAGCTGGGGGATTCCAAAGAAAAGATTCATTTGATCTATGTGATCTGAGTGATCAATTTCTCCTGTTTGTAGTATTGAGACCGTACTTCGGATTTTTATAAAAAGATTGGGTGGCATTAAGCCAATGAAGTTTTCATAGCCGCATAAACCCCATATTATGTGTACTACGCCAACGATGTAGAAGCATGCAAGTTTTGTTTTGCTCCATCATACTTATGATGATGAGTTGTATTATCATTATTGTATATATCCAATGGATAACCTTTGGTGTTATTCCCAATCGACATGGCTTTCAGGAAGCTTTACTTACTATTGTTCATATTTCCAAGCAGTTTTCTGACAGCTATACAGGACGCTACTAACTTATGTGGAGCTGCAGTTCATGTTGAACCGTGCTCTAAGCCGATTAGCACGATCTCTCCCCAACTGCCTTCAAATCTCCAATTTGGTTGAACCCCCTACCATTTGCATGCGACACTTTAGGCACAAGCATCCTCTGCTGCGCTGCCCCTTGCTGTTGCACTTGAAGATCCTCAACATAGCTTATTTAGACCGATGATGATGTACAGACCGTATAATTTGTGATCGAGTTTCTTCTTCCATGACCTGTCTGTACAAATGGGGCCAAAAATTAGTCTCTCTCTCGCGTTATAGAGCAGGACCGAAATTATAAAGCTAGTTTAGTCCTATGAGAGAGAGCTCTGATACTCAATTGCTCTTGAGCCCAAAGAAACAGCGATTGGCAGCAGTACTGCGTCTGATTTATTCGTTAATATCATTGCTGCTCGTAACTGCGTAGTTGAGGTTGACGAAATGCTTAATTACCTTGGTATCCTTCATTTTCTAATGACTTCATATACTTGGTTTTGGCTTCTTAAAGCGTCAGACCCGTTTTTTCCACTTTCGCCACAAAACTTATGAAAGCTTATTTGACGGCTCGATCACAGCGCGCTATCCCTTTACATGAATGTCATTTTCGTTCACAAGTAATTGTGCGAACTTAAAAAAATTGTGCCCCTTTTTTGGCTTGTGAGATTTGGACGATTCTTTCTAAGTCACATGATAGGATGTCTGAAACTTTTCTTGACATTGAAGTTCTCGTTTAGTTTGTTGCCGACCTTGATGGAATACCATGAATGCTTTACAGTCATCCTGCACAACCTAACGAGTTTTGTAATGATGTCAAAACTATACATGGAGTTGTATAGCCTGTCCCTATCCGCACCATCATGTTTTTTTTTTTTCTGGCGGAACAGAGAATTCAAACAAAGAGCTAGTCCATTTTACTCCTTGCAAATTCATTTTCATAGAATTTCTGTCTTTCTGAGAAAAATTAGTAAACACCTCAGTGAAAAGGTGTACAGTCCCAGCACCCATACGTCAACGCTAAATACGTGCAGCCCGATGCAAGCGTAAGCCGGACATTCACAGAAGTAATGCTCCGCGGTGTCTATATAATGTATATAATATATGTATATATAATGTATAACTTATTCCGAGCACATTCCAGTGCTTAGCAAAATTGTAGTGCTCCGTCACGACCGCAATAACCATCCTGCAGTGTTTCCTAATTCTAGAGACTTAGACACATTCAAGTGCTTAGCAAAAATGTAATGCTCCGTCATGACCCCAGTAACCATCCTGCAGTGTTTCTTACTAAAGGACAATGGGAAGACCTCTGACTTCTGGAGACTTAGACTTCTGCAGTCAACTTGGAGAGTCATATCATCTGCAGTTGTGGTCATATGAAACTCCACTGTCAATGTAAGCCCTAACCGAGGACGAAGGCAGTCATACCGTAGGTTCGAGTCCTGAAAAATTTGCCTTGCTTGGCAAGCTCATGGGTAATTTCATTTTTCCTAAACCCACTATGACCTGGAACCCAGAAAAGGCTCAGTGAATTCAGCCCTCCGACTGCGGTCAATAATGTCTTGCATATTCAAACTAGCTTGGAAGTCGTAAGAGGTTTCAGCAAGGCTCCAAGCGCAGCTTAGTTGTCGCTACAAATGCAAATACTTCGTTCTCTAAACCGGTTTTTCACAATATACATAGTTCGTTGCCATCAGGATTGCGTATATCTCCGCTTGGAAGACAGACACAAGTCTTCCTTACGAGAAGTCTAAAATCGTCGTCCTCCAAAAAGACACCAGTGCGCATCCTATATCGGTTTTGGAACCATTCGTGAAGATCCGACTAAATTTCTTCCCTGGTTCAGATTCTGGCCTAAGCCAGTCTTGTTCACTGGAAAAGTCATTTTCGTATTTTTTCCGCAGGAGGTGTTTTAGTGTCATTGATCAGTGTAAATGAGTCCGGTAGAAGCAGCAATAACGTATTTTCGTGAGAGCTTATTCCACCAGACAACCGACGCACAGGATATATTTTTAAATCTTCGTAACGAAGTACAACTGTCGTTCTTATTAAAAAATTTGTTTTTCACTCAACCATCAGTAATTATGCTAACACTAGACAAGACTAAGCCCATCAGCGCTGTTGGAGTCATTCGAATCAAGGAAGATTCATAATCCGGTCCACACCATTTGGTTAATATAAAACTAGCTATTACTGGCTATTACTTTTACCGTGATATGGACCATCCAGTTTGCTCATGAAAGATCTCAGATATTTACATAATACGGCAGAGGCTTATTTATCTGTATTTGGCGCAGTCAAAAAAGTCTCCTTTCCTATGAATTGGTCAAAAGCTAATGAGATTATATACTTCGCGAATGTTTTCCTCTGATCATATCTTGTGGATGAGCTTGTGCATATGCCGATTACAATTTGCACTTTGTTGTCTTCGTTGAAGATGAAGGGTTCGTTCTGCTTAGCAGCGGTATTTTGACTATCACAGCCGTTGTATAGTCTGCAATATATAGTCTTTACATATTTTCAGCATGGCCTGTGGTCCACTACTAGTGGTCTATGTCCATCTTTGTAGGTTTCCATTCTTGTTTTGTAGCCCTGTTCGTTTTCTTCTCTGATAAAACATTCGGGCAACTCTCCATTTCCTCGCTTACGCACTTCTCGTTCATTTTCTTTTCGAAAAGCCTGTAAGCTGCCTTTTTTTTCTGCTCACAGAGCAGCTTTACATGCTTCTTGTTTAGCTTCATGTACCTGCCTACATTCATCGTCAGACAATTCACATCAGAAGCAGTTCTCTGATGGCCGGTTGACACATTCCCATTGGTATTGTTACGGTTTGTGTATGGAGGGTAAGATTTTGTGAGAGCTTAAAAGAAACGCGATCGGTAAAAATTCGAGTGGTCTCTCGGGATTACAGCTTTTCGACGTCGAACTTTGGTAGTCTTGCTTGACTCCCTTGTGCCTTGACTCCTTGGCTGGAACAACATAATAATCCGAATCTATGTAAGTTTGCTCCTCCGAATATTCGTGGTGTCTGCAACGCTGAACAAATTTCTGTTGTCGATTGCAGTGTGATCAATCTGGTTGACTATTGATTGATTGATCCCTGGATATTGATATGTGGAACCACGTGCTGGCTATTAAAAGGTTGCCCTCCCTACAAATTCTAAAACTCTGAATCTATTGTCGGACATGTCGGTACGCAAGCTGTCTTTTTCGAAGACTTGCTCAAAGACGGCTCTCTTACCCAACATTGTGTGAAAATCTCTTAGGAAAATTTATATGCCATAGATGGTGTACTAAGCATATGTTTGTCTAGGAGCTCATAGAATTCGTCTTTGTTGCAAATTAGCTTTAAATTACGGAATTTGGCATACTCTCCCTCGAATAGCAAATCCACAACCATATAAGCGTTGTCTTCCTTCTTTGTAGCGGTCATAGTAGATGTCGTGCCACTTTTTGTCCGGCCCATCATATTGCAGATTTTGTATTGCGATAATATTTGCTTTATAGCAGTCTAAGGAATCCGGAGTCTATTAAGGGTTCTACAGTTCCATGTTGAAAATTGTATCTGGAGCTATTGGTTGCCTCTGAAATGCCGTTGATCCATCTATGGGATTATTCCGCTGACGTCATCCCGATGAAGGAGAAATGCAAACATTTTTACTCTCTCTCACTCTCTCTCTCAACAAGGAATGAAGTGCCCTAAGGGTTGAGTACCCTACCTTCAGTCAGAGGTACATGGCTTCCATGCTTCACCAGGTGAAGGTGAGATTAGGAGTTGATGGAAGGAGGCTTAAGTGTTGACGTTTGTTGTTTCATAAGGCTTTGATTATCACCGTTATTTTCATAACAATTAGCCTGGCCTTATAAGGCTTCTTGTTAAGACTTCTCCGATGCATGTTAGAGCCGATGAGATCAACAAGATGTGTACTACCCCTTCTAACAAGTTTTCATTTACGGATATAGCCCGAAACGTACTTGGGCATTCTGATTGATTGGTACTAATATATCACGGAGTTTGTCATCATTGAAGTTCACCTAGATAAGCCAGAATTGTTCCGAGTGTTCAACTATGGGAATAACCCAAGGAAAAATTGTTTATCATATCTTGAAAATGCGTTGCATTGACCGCAATGGCTTTTCCGGTCTCATATTTGAAAAAGTACGGCGCCTTCGGTCTATACTCTTTAGTATACTCGTTCTGGGTACATTAGCATCTCTTAAATTACTTGTGGATTTTTGGTTCTCCAGATGCGGCAATTTTCCTTATTAAGTTAGCCGCCAATATGGAAATATTACTCAGCAGAAATAAGGATTTTCTTGCGAAAATCAATGTCAGCATGCACGTTCTTCAGCACCCAATCCGAGAACGTGCGACGCTGGAGTCATCTGTAAGACATCGTGTTCTATAAATAATCAACATGTGTCTACTTTCTAAAGTCTCAGAAATAATAAATTTAAACAATTGTTCGTTCTATTAAAAAACAAATAACACACCTCTTGTTAAAATACATTTTCGCTATCCAGTACGCATTGCGGGGAAGTAATGAAGCGATTTTAACCTACTCTCAGGAGAAGAGATATCTTCAAACTCTGGAAGACAAATGGGGACGAGGAGAAAGAGATATTTGTGGCGGATTTTTTCTACAACTGCCCAGCATTGGCACGTATCAGAATGGAATCCCTAGGCATGTACTATTTCCGAGATCTAGTCTCCTTGGTTCAATGAGTAGCCAGAGCATCTTACTCCCACTCTCGCCAATTGGAACCTCAAAGACCACTTTCACCATAACTTACCTTAACTGCAATTCAAAATAATTCGTCAGCCACAACGCTCTCAAGGTTATCAGAAAATCGCTCTTTTCCAGCCTAAATGACTTACTTAGCGGTACATTACAACTTAAAGACAGTGTCAAAAATTTTCCTAATCAAAGCAAACCAGCCAATTACCCGTGTTTTCAAATTGCATAATAAGGCGCCACAAAAAACACCTCTGTCGAGTAAATCGCGAAATTACACTCCACACGAGTTAACATGGAAAAAACAACAAACTATGTCCCAATCATCGCATAATATCCTTCTCATGTAACTGCAACTGAACACCCTTCTCAGTGGCTCCATTCAGAGCTCACCACAAAACGACCCAATTTTCTGGTTACGCAAATAACCGGGTGCGGTGTACCCCAACTTCAACTCTAATTCCTACTCTTGTAATGCATATGCGGTGCGGCTGGATAAGTATTGCTTCGCTGCTAGTCCCGCATAACATTTTACCTGAGGATTTCCGTCTCAAATTATGCAATTCGTATGAGTACCTACCTGAACCTGTTATAAGTTGAACTCTCTCCAATTTCTGGTAAGGAATAGAGGACGACTCCTCCGTCGGTCGCTAACAACTATCAGCGAAGAGAAAACGTTATTCCGTCTAACGATTTTCCGCTTTCCACTTATGATTGCATCCAAAGCTGACTCCGCTTTCAAATCAGCGCTTATCCGTCCATGGCGATGTGTTTGGCAATGTTCCCATCGTGTGTTTTTGATGCGCGTTTCGATCACCTGTTCTGACTCTGATTCTGGACATTGCTTGTCATTATCGTTGTCGTCATATGGAAGCGCAACAAAACGACAAAAGTGCCCAATTATTGTCATCAAGTGAATCAATTTGTCATGACATCGAGGGGTTGCTTTTGCGTTGCCTTTCCATTTTTCCAGCCGCCGGAATCGGAACCTTGCGCTGCGTTGGTGGCCCACTGAAGGGCGGTCATGTGTCTCAGGTAATTGCGGGCGTTCATCATTAAATTTAATGCGATTGTGCGCAGCTATTTAATAGAAGTGCCCCTGTTTCTGTCTCTGTCTCTGTTTAGCCAGAGTGGCTGCAGTTTTTTTGGGGAATCTTTTCTACCTACATACATATGTATCTACGTAATCGTACCTAAACCGCATCTTGTTGGCTATGTGGTTGGGCAGCTTTGTGGTTTTGTTGGCTGACTATTTATTTAATTGGGCGTCAATTTTATTATTGTTGACTACTCATTGTGAATTAGTGTTTGAATAGAGGTTTCCGTAAGTTGGTCAATGGAGTTTTGTTTGTTAAGCTTTTAGTTGATGAATTGTTTACGAGTATATTAGGTTGGTTGAAATAGTGGAGCATTTTGTTTGAATACGGACATGCTTTCCGTTTTTGGGCCATGTACTTTACATTCAATTTCATTTGATAATTCATTGTTTGTTGTGGACATTAAAGCCCACTCAGAATACAAAAGCAAATACTTAAAGAACATCCTTTCTAGGTAGCTGACGTAAGTGCACAACATACTCATACTCGTACCTAGTTATCATTAAACCAAAAAAAAAAAAAAAAAAATACTTAAGCACTTTATGTGGAGGTTGCTTTGATGACAATAAGCAAATGAGTACGTACAACAAAATTATTCTTTTTCAACCAAAATTCACCATTTTCCCAGCTGGAATGAGTATGTTAGAATTGGACCTTTCGAACAACCCAAAATATATTGGCGTAAGTCTGTCTAGGAAGCTAAGCTGTTCTATTGCGAAAGTGCAACAGGCAAGATTTGGAATCTGGAACTAAGACGGGCACGGGCTATACATATAAAGTAGTGGATAAGCCCATATTTACCTATGACGTACTAGTGTGGTGGAGAGCATTTTCAGTAAGCTTGGACAGTAAGTGAACGTGCAAATAGCAGCCAAAAAGTCATTTTCGTTCCTCACCGACAGCAGCACTGCTCACCTTTCGGCACCTTGCAACACTTGATTTGTGGATTTAGCAACTCATTGATACCATTGCGATCCTTAGCCGTTTTGCAGCATTGAACACTGAAAGATTCGAATGCGGGCGACCCAATAAGGTTAATTAAATTTCTATCTTCTTACAAATGATAAGGCCTCAGAAGCAGGACGTATGCAGCATGACTCAGCGCTATTGAACTACCTATTCCTTTTATGAGTCACTTTAATGAATGGGGAACTGATTCCAATAAAGATCTTCATGTCTTGAGAGTGTGCCAAAATGGAGATAGCTGTTCATGAACTATTCATGGATCAACGTCAAAATTAATATTTTTGTAGTTGGTTACTGGCGCCCGAATATCTGGCTTTCATTTCTTAAGGCTGCCAAAGGGGGTCTTGGTATTGTGCGTGGGGCTAACTACTCGGCTTTGAGAGAACCTTACTCATGCAATACAAGACAAATTCACTGTTAACGACAATGCAAGCCCCAGATAAGAACGGGTATACTGTCGACGACTATGCAACAAACAATCCAAGTAGAGCCGAACTACTACAAAAGGTCATGAATCACTGTAGCATATATGATCATTAATGCAGAGAACATAGACATTTTGGTACATGATTGAACGTCTTGTAACAATCCTGATCTGGAACAGCGTTCGGAAGTTTTGCACAAGGTATAAAGGTGTCTTAGTTGAGTGCAGGAAAGAGGTGTCAACTTGGCGATGCCCGGTGTTGTAACTGTTTGTGTTTATTTCACCTCCAAGTGGTAACCACCGGGTACTGGTCAATATCCATCCCGACTCGACTTGTCAAACTTATAAGCTCGAGTGCTGACCATAAGACAAAAATAGCAGCACTGGAAATGGGACAGATGGAAGAATTCCCCAGATGGAATCAACGGTGAAGTTAGATCGCGGAAGAAAGCAAACAAAGTCTTATCCGGGCTAGTTCGTCATATTTGACGTTCAGGCTGGAAAGGATTTCTGAGACTAAATCGGGATCACACGGCAGTAATCCCCGAACTTAGACACTTCGGTCTAACCGACCCCTCGACCTAGGGATATCTATAATGGAACCAGGCCTTTAGGTTGGAGATTGTGCCTCGGGGATAACTGCCAGGCTTTGGAAAAAAATACAGTTACGAAGCAACAACAAGCCTCGGATACAGACGGATCTACTGCTGAAAAATAAGCCACTTGCAGCTGAGAAACTACGGAGTACTGGACTGCTCTAGAGCAGATGTTACGCGATGTGATGGGCCGGACAAAAAGAGGTTGAAAAACTGCGGCACCTACTACGGCGATTTTTATCGACGCCTATTTGGATACGAATTTGTTGGTAGAGGCAGTTTTAGGTAAGAAGTCTTGAGATTCCGGCATGTTAACGAACATCTCGTAACAATCCCTATTTAGGTTAAATTTTTCAACTTTAGTCTTATATGCGCGCACTTCCCACAGAGGAAAAAGACAACAACACTAAAGATAGCTTTTTCGAGCTTCAGCATAAGACCTCTTATCGACTTTAATCCAAAGTAAAGCCAGCACGACAACACCTCCGATACCGGATTCAGGCTTTTAGACTTTGCGGTGGGACGGAACATTGTTGTAGCTACCTCGCGGTTCCCGCATTTTGATATTTACATACGGACTTAGATATTCACAAGGAGACATGGAGATCTCCTGATCAATCAACCGTCAACAAGATCGACCATATTGCACTCCTTACATATTATGTAGATCGAGCCTTCCGAGGGGCCAACATCGACTGCTTTGTTGTAGCTAAGATGAGGTGTCGGATATCTTGAACAACACAAAGGCAAGCTCATACTGTGAGCGAATTCGACATCGTACAGCTATAATCGCAAGAGATCGCGATAAAGTTGCAGTCGTTGTTGAGGATTTGGAAAGGGCATTTTAGCATACACCAACTTCACTCTAAAATATGGGAGGATAACATTATGCACGTTGAAACCTCAGCGATCCTCAAGAAAGGACACTCTCTGAACTTCGTCACCAACAGATTCATCAGTCTTCTTAACATCGCCTATTTGCCGTACTGTGAGTATTGTGTGAAGCCGTTCGTCAACAACTTAGTTGATACATATCAGTGTAGGTTCAAGCCAAGAATGTCCACCTTTGACCAAATAATCACACTACGGTAGATATTAGAAAAAACCCATAAGCTCCAAGTCGATGCGCACTACCTATTCATCGATAGCATCTATAGAAACGAGCTATAGTTTTGACATTCCTGGCAAACTGACATCCGACCTCGAGAAACAGCGCAGCAGAGGAAGAAAGTGACTCAGGTGAGCCAGATAGCTGAAGATCGAGATAGCTGGAGGCCCTTGTTGGTTGATGCATTTGGTTCAGCCCGGACTGTAGCGCCACCGTAATTAAGTAAGTGAGCACAAGGGAGGTATCAAGCCAACAAGACCACAACAAAAATCTGTAGAAATAAACAAGGAAATTAAGTGTCATAGTAGAGTATGTGATGATATAGAAAAATCACTCCAGCTGATTGTTACACATCAGGGATAGCCCAAATTCTGCTGTTAGGTAGGACCAACTGTTTAACCTGAGTGTTAAGACCTTTCATCCACCGAACCAATAAAGTAGCGATGACATTGTTTAAATATGATAACAACGAGGCTAGAAGAGACACTCACTAACCTCAGCGTCGTTTGCCCGATCCAGAAGTAAGGAGATCCTCTTAACTTCGACAACTATACCTATCGAGGCATCAGTCTACTTAATATCATACATCGTAAAAGTATAAACCATCGGCAGCAGTCTGTTCAGCCATTATCAGTGAAGTTTTGGTCCCAGTAAGACTAGAAATCAACCAAGGCCACATCAAGTTCATCGCATGTGCCGACCATGATTTTTTCATGAAAGCCATAGGTAGATTAGAAGAGATTTGACCAGTTGCAAAACTCGAACTCGTGCCTAAGGAGGATTTCCCTAGTAGACCTAGAACCCGCACCTGAATTCCAGCCGAACCCTCCTCTCCAGAAAGCACTCTAGAGATCATCAGGCTCAGTAATCCGACCCTTTAGACTCATGACCGGAAAGTCATGAAACTGGAGGAGCTAAGGGGCGTTCATGGTGACCAATAAGGATTCCCCTAACACTCTAGCGCAGGTTAAAGGCAGGACCCAGTTCGGATTCGAGGCAATACACCTTAGGGTCTACAAAAAAGATAAGCTGAATGTTGATAAGCAACTTCCTCTTCCTTTAGATCTTGGAGCGTCGATATCCTTTCCAAAAACAGACTGCGACGACTCCAATTCATCCAAGGTGACTATTAAGCCGTCGGTCTCCTCTTTTGACACTCTGTCGAAAATGGAAACCGATGACGAAATAAAAAGGGATCCTACACAATCAGACGAAGAAGATGAGCTTTTAAGCTTATGTTCAGAATCGGAGGACTCAAACAACATCTTGGCTGAGGTTACTCTGGTAAATTATAGCAATGATACGGTTTCTCCAAATTAATTTCCACCAATCAAAACAGGCTTCGGTCGAACTTATTCTGCGTCTTTCCAAAAACACAGAAGACATAATCCTAATCCAGCACCCATGGATCACAGAAGGCGAGACAAAAGTATGATTAGAACTTGTATATTAGTGAAACGTAGCCTTAATACTACAGTGGCCAGTGCTGCCAAAGCTTCGGGCACGACACGTCGAACTGCGAAATGCAGCCTCGATGCGTGAAGTAAGGAGAGAACCACAAGTCAGAGGATTTTTTTTTTTTTTTTTCATGGGAAGGTGAGAAATCTTCATAGAAACTATAGATTCTTACTCACTAAAAAACAACTCCCTCATGCAAACCACGACTGAGTTCACACTCAACAAGCAGTTCTTCTATTGCATTTTATTTTTTTTTTATAGGATATCCTGCAGGCGATTTTCCATTGAAAATTCCTGTGTACATTAGAAAAATTACGCGCTGCTAATCACCGCGCTAGATCGAGAGGCTTAGTCCTTTTCAGACGGCGCAATAGATTTGTCTCGTCGAGGATCTGTTGAACAGAAATATTCGTATGACCTTGTAATCGATTATTATGTTTTCGCGCAAACATTTTAACTAAGTTCTGAACGTTTTCGACTCCTAAGACTCTGTGGATATCATTGTTTCTATTGTACAAAGGCGCATTAATAATACCTCAAAGAACTTTGTTTTGGAAGGTCTGTAATACATTAATGTTACTATATTTAGTGCAACCCCAAAGTTGTACACCATATGTCCAGATCGGTTTTAGCACTTGCTTGTATAACAGCAGTCTGTTCTCTAAGCTAAGCTTGGAATACTTTCCAATAAGCCAGTAAGTATCTCTAAATTTGATTTCAAGCTCTTCACGTTTATTCTTGACGTGTGCTCTCCATTTTCGTTTAGCGTCGAGTGTCATACCGAGATATTTGGCCTCGTTCGCGTAAGGAATTCGTACTGCGTTGATAAACACCGGTGGATTCTCAATTTTCTTGAGAGTGAAG
Organism: Volucella inanis; assembly: GCA_907269105.1. Taxonomy (NCBI): domain Eukaryota; kingdom Metazoa; phylum Arthropoda; class Insecta; order Diptera; family Syrphidae; genus Volucella; species Volucella inanis. Next base: position 71,444,009 of record OU026155.1, read on the forward strand.
TTCACGTGGACAGACTTGTTTTCATTAAGCGCGATTCGCCAAGTCCTTGTCCAATTGTTAATCCATGTAAGGGCCATGGCAGTTGCTTCTTCGACTGTTTTAGCCGTTGCCAAAATGGCAGTGTCATCAGCAAATGTGGCTAGGACAGTGTCGTCCGTTTGCGGTATAACGCAGATAAATAGCAAATATAGCAGAGGGCCAAGTACACTTCCTTGCGGCACCCCCCCCCCCCTTTATTGTCTTAAAAGTGGAATATTCGTTTCCGTGTCTCAAACGGAAGAGCCGGTCTTCCAGGTATGAACCTAAAATACAAGACAATTGCAGGGGTAGGGCTTGTCGGAGTTTATATTTTAGGCCTTCATGCCATGAATAGACTAACTTACACTCGATTGCTCGTTCAATTACATCGGTTATTCGATGCGCTTGGTCAACTGTAGAGTGTTGGCTTCTAAAGCCAAATTGATGATCAGGCAAGACGGAATTTGTGTCGGTAATTGGTTTAATACGATTAAGAAGGATTCGCTCGAAGACCTTTAAGTCATATCCCGGGGCTTTATTGGGCTTAAGCGTGTCTATAACTTGTCTAAGTTCCCTAAGTGTAGCCTTTTCTCCTGGAAAGTTTGTCGGCACGTCTAGCGTATTGACATTCTCAGGAAGCACCCCCCCATCGAATGGTTAAACGTTTCTGCAAGATGGTAGGCGAAAACATTAGCTTTTTCCTTATCTTCTTTCTCCCAGTCATCCTGGTTTCTTCTTATTGGCGCCACGCGTAATTAGGGCTTTCGAACACTTTTAACGGCTCTCCATATGGGGTAGTTGGTATCCTTTGTCGCTGTGAGTCTTTCAAGGTAGTTATTAATACCTTGATTATTGAAATCCTTGATCGATTTTTTCAACAAGTTGCAGAGCCTATTGAAGGACGTTTTATCTTATGGTGCCCTCGTTTCATGCCACTTTTTCCGCGCTCTTCGTTTCTTCCTTATCATTTCTCTGATTTCCGGTGGATATCTTATGCCGACTTTGGGAACTTTGTTCGATTCGCGGGGAGTGTTCTTCCAGGCCACTTTCTGTATGACTTCAACGAAACGTTCAACTTCTTTTCAAGTTGATACGGCGGTTTAAGTGCTACTTTCAACTCAGTATTGTCTACAACGTCTATTCGTAAAATTTTCCCAGTGAGTTTTGCTGTTAGTTAATCTGGGTGGTCTTTGTTTCTTAACCAAGGATTCGCACAGTGAGAAGATAACTGGAGAATGATCGGAGGAAAGATCGTCTCCTTTTTTGATAAAGAAGTCTATTAGATCGGCAAGCCGAGGGCCAGTATGTCGGCTTGGCTGTTGAGTAAAAGTAGCAACCACATTCTATACCAGCCCTGTAAGGAGTTTTGCCCTTCTGAGAGATACATCTTGAGCCCCAAAAGGTGTGCTTCGCGTTAAAGTCGCCACCAATAATGAAGATTAGTCCAAGAGAGTTGAATAGGTCAATAAATTCGTGTTTTTCTACTTTGCAGCGCGATTGGCAATAGATTGAGGATATATTAAAAGAATAATTTGGTCATTTGAAATTTGTCAAGTTCAATTATTGCTTCCAGAGTATGTTCAATGCAGTCTTTTATGAATAGAGATGACCCGCCTCTTACCTTTGCCGATGGATGATGAGCGTGGTAGGCATGGTAACCTTTTAGTTCCACGCGCGATTCTGTCGCCAGGTGAGTTTCAGAAATTAAACGTATGTCAATTACTTTTTCCTGCATGAAAATATTTAGTTCATCAAGCCTTTTCTGTAGCCCGTTGGCATTCCACGTAAGTATATTGAGCTTCTTTGCCATAATTAGTTGCAGAAATTGGCTTTGAACTTAAGAAGCCGCTCGACTATTATCTTATTTATTTTAGTCTGTTCTTCTAGTCTCTCGAGAATTACTGAGAACACATTTGAGGCAGGATCCGGTGATGTACAGTTAGTCATATTGTCACTAATCACTAGTGACTAGTCACTTTCCACTTGCGCATTGTTATTTTTGACGTTGTTGTTATTGGTGATTTTAGCGTTTGACACCATTACCTTCTTTAAAGGCTTTGGAGTAGGACCGCTGTTGTTACTTCTCATTCTAGCTGTCCTTAAGTTTTTCAACGGCTTCGTTTTTGATTGATCTCGTATCTTTTGCAACTCCTTCGCGACTTCGCAGCCTCGATAATGGGATAAACTGGATGTTTTCCCTTGCAATTAATGCATATCGCTGGGGACTCTTTCGCGGCATTGCACTCTCGAGTCAGACGTTTGCCAGCGCATTTTACACAGCGAGGTTCCTTCTGGCCTGAGGTAGGCCTGAGTATGGCTGAATCCCTGGCAACGTGTACATTGGGGAATCAGCCTAGAGTTTTTCCGCGGAGGTTCAATTTTGACAACAAGTCCCAAAATTGAATTTATGGCATAAATTCTTTCTAGGCTTTCGGTTTTGTCGAAAGTTAGCCTAAAGAGGGGAAGACCGCGTCTTGGGGTCGTCCTCTCGATTTCAACAGTGCGCTGTTTTTGCGCAAGTATATTAACTGCGTCGATTATCTTAAAGTCTTTATTTTTAAGGTCATTTACGATGTTTTCTTTAAGGCAAGAGGGATGCAATCCTTTAGCTACAACGCGTATGGGTCTTTCCGTATTATTTTTGTACGTATGCCATTGAATCTTCTCGACGAACGGTAGTTGTCTGGACATTAATAGTCCATGTATCATTATTGCGAGATCTTACTTTATAATCGGTTGATCACAGTGATTTCAGGATTATGTGCAACTTGTTGTAGTCCGAGATTCCAAAAACGTTTATTGGCGGCGGCGGTCTTTGTTTGGGTTGCTTTGTTGCCTTATCGACCTCAGCAGTGTTAAAGCTGGCTTGCTTCTTTGTTTGTTCAATATCAGGTGGGGAAGTAGCTTTGCGCTTCTTACCTGGAGGAATGCGCTCTAGGATAGTTGAGCGTCAGAAAAAAACCAACTCTCTTGTGCCTTATATAGGAACAAGGGGCATACCGCAAATTATCGGGGTTGTCCTAAATTCCAATACATAAAAAGAGTAAATCTGGCTCGACGGCAGAAGGTGGAAACAAAACATCCACCCGTGCAAATACAAACACCAGCCGTCACTCCCCAAGTTACCTACCCCCAAACGGCGGCAGGTAGGGGAACTACGGTACAACAAGCAAAGGTAGCTTCTCAGGCCCCAGCGCCTAGAGCACCAGAACCTGTACCTGACATGCTGGCTATCTTGCTCTCTATTCAGGGGCAGATGGCTTAGCTTCAGCGTCAAATACAGGAACAGGCTACGCGGGTAGATCAAATATACACGCTGCTGCCGGGCCTAATGCACCTCCAGTCGTAATGGGTACGTACATGGCGGAGCAAACCCTGAAGGTCCTTGCAGTGAATGTTAATTCACTGTTTAAGTTAGAACGAAGAGCCACACTATTTAAGTTGCTTAAAGACCAAGCCCCTGATGTGCTTTTGGTAAGCGAAACTAAGCTTACTAAAAGACACAAAATGACGCACAGAAGATATAAAATATTACGAAGAAACCGACCCAACTCCATTCAAGGAGGAGGTGTTGCAATCTTTGTAAGAAAAGGACTGCATTCCAAAAGAGTATACAGTCGTGTAGTACGTAGGTTTCAGGTGCTGGAAGCATGCGTCATGTACATCCCTCTCTGTAGTGGAAAGCAGCTGTACATGGTGTCTGTCTATGCACCTAAGTCTACTCAATCCACCTTATTCATCTCAGAGCTCGAGACACTTTTTCGATTCCTGAGGCTGGAATTGGAAGACAACTATTTTATTATCGGCGGAGATTTCAATGCCAAACATAGAGATTGGGGAAATAATACACCAAATACTAGAGGGAACCTACTATTCAATTGGTGGGGTCAGCACAGTATAACGTATCGACTCGGGCTTAAGGCGACAGATAGTCCGTCGTTTCCCAGACATGGGTCATATTTGGATCTTCTGCTGTTCGACTCACGAATACAACTGACGTTCACTAACCAATCAACTACAATCTGTCTACGCACTTTCGTGTATGACAGTGACCATTGAGGTTTCAGCACCGAAATAACTATTCCCAACAAAACTGCGGAATTGGAAGAGTTTGTTCAAAGGCATTCCTACAATTGTAGTAGAGTGCGTTGGACATAATTCTCCAGAATACTGACAAGGGCACTCTCCTCGAATTCGGTCTACCCGCCGTCCAACAGAAATCTGTCAAATGAGGAGATTGACGGATATCTAAAACTAATGGACGAGACAATTAAACGAAATGGAATTAAACTACTGACAGACATAACCCGGAGATCATGACATTGAAGTCGTCGATTAAAAACCTCCAGATATTAATAAAGGAAAATTACAGAAATTCTGTAAGTTTGTATTGGAACAGTAAAATTCGGGCTGTAAACACCAGCAACCCGAATATGTTCCCGCAAATAAATAAAATATTCCGGAGAAATAATCAAAACGACCTTCCATATCTCAAAATCGCCCGAAAATCGACGAACAACGAACAAATACTTGTAGCAGCGGGTATCGATCCAAATGATGATGACAACTTCTTTGTGATCGAGGACCCGTAGGAGAAGGTAGAGGCTATAGGAGCGACTTTCCATGAAGTGTACAAGGCGAGTGACATCATTGGCCCGAACCACGACCTGGAGAGTCGAGTCCTTGTACACAATTTCTGCCTTCGAAATGAAATTGTGAATTGGCGATTCCAGATCTCGGGTTTCACCCAGTTCAGTGACGATAACATGGCAAATAATGTCATCACCAACGAAAGGGCATTACCACCGTTCATTTCGAAGGAAGAGCTCCAAACGATCTTCGAATCACTTAGAAGTAAGAAATCAGTGGGAACCGATGAAATACCGAACATTGTGCTTCGACATCTCCCACTAGAAGCGATGGACATTTATACCACCTAAACAATGGTAAGCAATGCGGTGGTACATCCCATTCCCAAAAGGAATAAAGATTCTTCCAATCCGGCTAATCTCCTCTCGATCAGTCTTCTACCAAACATCAGTAAGGTTTTCGAGAAGGTGATCAATAGAGTCCTGACTAAGTGGGTTGAGGACAAACATATAGTTCCGGATAATCAATTCGGTTTCAAGGTGGGGCATGATATCATTCATGCTGCGTCTAAACTAGTTTCTGATATCCAATGGAACAAAGGCAAGAAACAGTGCACTGGTGCCTGTCTGATTGACTTGGAAAGGGCCTTCGATACCGTATGGTTAAAGGGACTCTTCTTCAAGCTTGACAGCTTGGACATTAGTAAACCACTGCTGTATATTCTTTTTGATATGCTCTCCAGTAGACAGTTCATTGTGAAGAATGGCGATGTGACTTCTGCTGGAACATTTAACATTAAAAACGGTCTGCAATAAGGTGTGGTAAATTCGCCGATCCTGTTTAACATTTACACAAGTGACCTAATAGGTTCACTTCACCATGCCATAGCGTACGCAGATGACTTAATCGCTTACAGATCGGGTCCAAAGATTGAGGTCATTAATACACTTTTGCAACGTGACTTCCATAAAATTAAGCGGTATTGCGACGACTGGAAGTTGAAAATTAACTTTCAGAAGTCTGGGACCTCTAGGGATACCAGAAAGAATTGGAGAAAGTTCTCTATCGTAAGACAACTTGGACAGCCACTTGCTTGTCGAAATGTAATCAGATACCTTGGGATCTGGCTAGACCAATATCTGTATTTTAACAAACATATAGATGTTGCTCTGGCCAGAGCCAAAGGTGCTTTTGCCCTTACAAAGAGACTATTTTATAACAGCCAATTCGATGCGAGGGTGAAGGTGATCTTCTACATGGCCCTTATCCGTCCCATGCTCGTATTTGGATGTCCTGTGTGGTTCAACGTGAGAACAAGTTTATTGGAAAAGATTCGGGTGTTTGAGAGGGCTAGTCTTAGGACTTGTCTTCGCTTATACAGAACACCAGAATCTGAGTACATAAAATTCTATCGTAATGAGGTCTTTTACAATAGGGTGAACCTAAAAAGAGTGGACAATTTCGTCTAGCAAGTAAGAGTAAATTAAGTGATACAAAAAAATGCATACAAACTGAACTGACTACCGTGGCCAGTAGAGACGGCTAAAAGCTCCTACTGGCTGGCATTGGCGTATCTTGGCAACGATCATGTGGGCCCCTTATCACCGGGTGTGACGCTAACGCTAATCACATGATATGGGGCAGTACCGACAGCAACGATAGAGGTGAGTCACTTTTTGATTATATTTTAAGCACCAACCTCATTGTTTGCAACATTGAAAGTGAGCCCACTTTTATAACAAGAAACCGGCAGGAAGTTCTAGATATCACTCTTGTCTCATACAACATCCCTTATATGTTAACGAACTGGATGGTATCATCTGAACACTCATTTTCAGACCACAGATACATCCAATTCAACCTGAGTGATGCCCCTTTCAGCTAACCAGCATTTCGCAACTATTGGAAAACTGAATTCCCAAAATACAGAGGAATACTGTTAGAAATACTAACCTCTGAACTCTCAAGTCCCCCGCGTGAGACCAATGAGTTTGTCAGAGAATTAACATCGACTCTCAATCAAGCTATGGGTGCTTCTTAGAGGCGAGAGAAAGCGGCACTGCAGAAAACTTTTCAATCTTACAAAAAGCGCATACAAAGTGAGTGACTGGAACTCATACAAAGAATCCATCAAAATATATAAAAAAGAACTGTGAAAGGAAGGCAAGGCGACAACTCGGGGGATCATTCTGTGACAAAATCACAGGAACCTCTGAGGCATCTTGGCTATGAAAAATCCTCTCAAATCCTGTTTACCCCAAGGAAAGCTCTACCTTGAAACATAAACTTAAAAACTTATTCGTGAAATGTTCATTGACTTTACAATATCCCAGAAATGTACTTAATGTGTGCACCTAATCTAGGTAGCTGTAGAAGTTGTTTCATTATAGTTTTGTGAGAGGTTTTTGGATTATCTGTAACCTTCAGTTTCCGTCCCTCTCAATTTGAAATACGAAGGTGCAACTGTCCAAAAGACAGATTTTAGAAGCCACTCCATGTACTCCTGTCCCAACTCCTTCCTCTGTTTCAGATAAATCAGGGTACCATACTAGTGAATCTTTAACAAAGATCGGCTTGTTCATTATGGAAATGTATCCTTAATATTGCACGTGAAGTTGTATCTTTTCAAGCAGTTATCTGTTAAGGTGAATACTAGAAGGTCCGAATGAACTATAGTAGTTGGACATTGTTCTTATTCACTAATAAGAGACTCTAGGCGACAGCTAAAGCTTGCTTTAAATGTGAAAGTGGAGAGGAGGGAGGTTCAATAGGAGCTGTTCCCATTGCACCCGTTGTGCATACACAGACCGGCGTTTACTGTTTTTTGCATCCGGCCTGTATAGAACTTTGTTTCGTTATATGCCACCAAATGGGTGCGGGTTATCAATTGCCACGTACAGCAACAGTGTCACTTTGCTTTCTTGTTTTCTTGAGTGTTAACCAGATAAGTTGTCCATCAAAAATCGGAACTCCCTTGGAAAATGTATAGCTCCGCCAAAAGTTTTAGATTTTTCCAATTTTCTTCTTTTGGTAATGGGGCGTATGGTATAAGGTGACCAGATAGCAGTGATAGTTTTTCCAGTTGTTATGTCAGCAGCTGTCAATTTACCAATGATATTCAGCTGTCAAAATATTCAGTAAGGTTTGCCAGATCCGAATTTTAGCCAAAAAATTATCTTCTCGGATGAGGCCCATTTTTGGCTCAGCAGCTATGTCAACGGAAAAGAATCAAAGATTGACTGTTCGGTGCAGTTTATAGCATGTCGGCATCATTGGACCTTATTTCTTTCGAAACGAGGAAGGAAACACCGTTACTGTCAATGGTCTCAGGCTCGGCAACATCGTTATATCGGAGCTGTGGTTCCACCAAGACTGCACTATATCCTATACAATCGACGCAACGCTCGAAGTTGTGAAGGAGAAATTTGGCGGCTTGGTCATCTCACGGCGAGCGTTCATCAATTGGCCATCGCGATCATGCGAATTGACACCATTCCATTATTTTCGCTGAGGCTACGTCAAGTCTTTAATCTACGTTCACAAGCCAACCACTTTGAACGAGATCAAGGCCAATATCCAACACATTATTGACGGAATAACGCCGCACAAATTGGACCAAGTCATCAAAAATTGCACCGATCGCTTGAAACACTGCCAGCGAAGCCGAAACGGCCATTTGAATCCGCACATAATGCCAGAATCAATCATCTATCTCGCACCATTGTTTAGCTCTGGTTCTGGTCACCCTTTATATTCAGAAGTACATTTACTATGGACGACCTTAAATGGGAGCGAGAACCTCTCCGTGTGGGCAGCCTTTCGCAGAAATGACTCTGAGTTGAGGGCTGCCTAGTGAAGTTTTCATGTTCTTGTTCACGAGTGTTTTTAATATCCATTTACCTGCCAACTTCTATGTTTTGGAGGCTTCTTAATATCAATATCAGCCCCGGCTATTTGTAGCTCTCTGAAACGCAGGACTTTTCCCGCTTTTTTGAGGAGAAAAGAAAAGAGGATAATAGGTCTAAGCGATTTCTTTTGCTTTCTTTTCGATTGCTCTAGGGATTAATTTTAGCCATTAATGGTATCTTACTATATTTTCCATCCAACAATTTGGTATATAATCACATGCATAACGTACTCTAAAGATGTTGATGACTTATGCATCGGTTACCCTCTTATAGTGGAGCAGGAAAGTCTCCATCGTCTCCTGGGACTTTAAAGGGTTGAAATGGGTTACTAGTCCATTCAACTTTCCAAATGCTACATAGAACGTTTTATGATCTTACCATGAAGAAGATCTTAGGAAACTGAAATGACATAAGCGATGAGGGGGGTGTTTCAGTAAGAAGCTTTAGCGTTACAGCACATTAATTTGGTTGGTGTGATATTTGAAGAGCGCGCGCTTCCGCTGCTTTGGCGCAGTTTCAGCAGGATGTTTTCCGTCATTCTATTTCAGATCTTCTAATCTTAATCTTGTATCTTGGGAGGGTTTTTTTTATATCCTTCCCGTTCTCCATTCTGTTTTACTCTGTTGAAAAGTTTTCTGTTTTCAGTTCATAACAAAGGTTATACTTAGAATACGAAGGAGTGATTCTATATCCTGTTTTAATTTTTATCGTGTTTCGTGAAATGCGTTCCATAAATTTCTGGCTTTGAAATCTCAATATTCAGATCCCAAATGGCTGGCGGCGATCAAACATTGAACTCTCTGTTGATGCATGCCAATTTTCAAATAAGCTTACCGGGGTTAATTTTACCATTAATCGCATTATAATCACCGTTAATCTATCCGGACAATATCCCTTTGTGGTAAATAGTAACATTTTCGCATAGAGAACCCCCAAAAATGCCGAAAGAAGCTACAGTAGGAAATCAAGTCTTACTTAAGAGATGCTATTGGATTAGTTGAGTTATAATTTGTGCAGAAGATTCCTACCTAGTTGTTAAGCTCCAGAAGCTTCAGTACATGCTTCAGTGATAAAGTGCCTACATTACCAGTACTCACCACACCAGTACCAAGTACCTGTAACTTAATTGGGAGCGTAGGCCGGACACTCACAGAGATAGTGCACTGCTTCGCAGGATGTTGTGTCACTTATGCTTAGCATACTTAGGTGATGCTGAGAGACAAAAGGACAATCATTGACTTCGGAAAGAATTTGATTGGTTTAACGTGATCCTAAAGAGTGATGCAAGCTATATTATGGTCACCATGACCCAAACTGTCAATGGACGCATTAACTGAAGACGCAAGCAGTCCTAATAATTCTTCACTGAATGTTGGTAAGCAAATTTATGGAAGATCTTATTTCATCCGGCCACATTGTGCCCCAAGATTATTGCTTAGTGAATTTCCACTGCGTTCAAAGAAGCCTTAAAATCTCGAAGCAGCTTGGATATTGTAAAAGATTTCAGCAAGTCCCTTAGAGCAGCTTTACTGTCTCTACAGACCCAGATACTTCGCTTTTCTACTGATTCTTTACAACACAGTTTACTGGTAAGAGGATTACGCATGTATTCCTATATATCCGCTTAGAAAACAGACACAAGTTTTTCTAATGAGGAGTTTTTCCATAAGACGAGTCAAAAGACAATCGACGGAGGAGGATTCATCAGTGCGTCTAGAGTAGAGCCAGGCGTACTAAAGGAAGGCCCCACATAGCTGAAATATTAGACCGTTCCTTGGAGTCTGCAGCAGTGATGTATTGATGCATAGGTTATAATTGTCCTTATCATATCGTGTAGATCTAAAGGACTCTTCTCACATCTTCATATCCTCTGTGCTATGCTAATGGAGGATTAAAGAGGAAACTATAAGGTTATTCATCGTAAAGTTTCATTTTTAATCACGCGTAATTCCTATCAAACTGCTTTGTCATTTTTGTTCAGTATAGTTCGGCAAGTTATCATGGAGAGACTCACACCAAATTGTTCAGCTGTATTACAAAAATCAGCGTTCTGTGAGAAATGTTTTTCGTGCGGTTCGTCGTCGTTCTCAGCAGCTTGGTTTGGCGTATGCGACAACTTGGCGTATTTTACGTGAGGATCTCGGCCTAAAAGCGTACAAAATTCAACTTGTACAAAAATTGAAGCCAGGCGACTTGGATTTGCGTCATATTTACAGTGAATGGGCTCTGGAAAAACTCAATGAAAGTCCGGTGTTTTATCGAGAAATTTTTTTTTAGTGATGAAGCCCATTTATGGCTCAATGGATACGTTAATAAACAAAATTGCCGTATTTTGGCTGATGAGCAACTCGAAGAGTACCAAGAACTACTATTATATCCATTAAAAACAACGGTATGGTGTGGTTTATGGACTGGTGGAATCCTTGGTCCATTTTCTACAAAAATGAGGCAAATCAGAATGTTACCGTCAATTGTAACCGTTACCGCGCCATGTTAACGGACTATGTGCTTCCTAAAATTCAAGCACGTGGTCTCGGCGAGCTCTGGTTTCAACAAGATGGCTCTACGATCCATACAGCGCGTGAAACAATAGACTCGTTGAGAAATCATTTTGGTGAGCACTTAATTTCACGTTTTGCTACGGTAAATTGGCCGCCTAGATCTTGCGATATCACACCTTTGGTCTATTTTCTCTGGGGATATGTAAAGTCTCAGATCTTCAGGAATAAGCCAGCTACGATTGACGCTTTGGAAGCCAACATTTCTCGTGTTATCCGCGAGATACCTGTCGCTATGCTCGAACGAGTCGCCCAAAATTGGACCTTACGAATAGACCACCTCAAACGTAATTTTGGACAACATTTACATGATACCATTTTAAAAAAGTAAATGCCATAAATAGTCCTTTTAACCAATAATAAAAATTGTAAGTTCACTTTCAAATTTATGTATTTTATTTTACATTATAAATCAAACCTCACGATGAATCAGCCTTTATAATCTGCAACCACACAACCTACACCAAAATATCGATCGAAGTCAAAATGAAAATACGATCTAATGAACCTTCCGAGTTCTGGTGTACTCAGGATCGACAATTGTTCCCTTTTTGGGCTTTAGTCCTATAAATTCGTAATTCAATTCTAGTTTGTGACTAAAACCCAACCAACAAGTTTCAGGATCGGAATGAGTATTAGTACAACAGGTAGATCCTGAAAACAATTCTTGCGTGTGGCCTTCGTTCTAAATGTACAAGTTTTTTAGTTCTATCTATAATCTCATGACGTAAGTATTCCTTTCGTCTGTGCCTGCGTATGCATTCCAGAGAGACAGATACGTGGTAACAGGATTAGTTACTTCAAATCTTTGTCATTTATCATACTTACATGCACGTTTGGCATGTACTCGTCCACTTGATTGTCACATTTTCACTGATCATTTCAGGCAAATATCTTCCAAAGTTGTTCTCCATGCGAAGGTAGGATGTCCTGTTTTCGAAATTCTTTTTTCTTTTGTCTTCTAATCCCTTCAGTCTCACTCTGTCAGACTTCTTCACTTTGAAGAGCCAGACAAGTGGATGATGTTATTTTTTTCCAACACGCATACGAGTACTCGTTTATTCGTACCTTGCCACTCTTATTCGACATGCCAGTCTCCCATTGCGAACAGTGCAAGAAGGCGTTGCCGAAGATTAGTCCTTGAATGTTGTCTGCAAGATGAACGTGCACAATGGACGTATGGACGAATAAACGAAAGAACAACCGGACGACTGGACAATGATGTAGAAATAAAATTAATTGATCTAGAATTGCATGAATAAAGTGGAGAGTAAGTGTTAAATCAGATCATTACCATGGCGCCTGAGAAAATAATTGGCCCTGAAAATAGGTGGGTGCTTACGAACATCAGAACAGCCCAGCACCTGCTTTTAGGTTACAATTTGCACTGATGTTTGTCTATTGTTGCTGGACTGGTGAAAAGTCGGTTAGATTGACCCTTACAAAGGAGTTTTGTCAATGAATCGTTGTCCTTACACAATTTTTATTGCTACAACTGGATTTACAGCACAGCAATCTAGCCATCACAGAAAGCAAGGTTTTAGACAGACGCCATGTAGATAGAATCTAATGCGCTTAAATTGGTGAACGATTGACTGATAAGATGACTATCAAATCCTCCAGACCGTTCAGCATCGCAGAGGCTACGAATTACGGCTTTTTTCATTAAATTCGAATCAATTTTCTAAGCCGCAAAAAAAAAGGGAAGGCACTCGCTCTGATATCGTACCACTCAAGAAGCACTTACATAGCAACTGAACAGTGCTAGTACTAGGTTAGTATATTACAATATATTCAGATCAACATCCCACCCTTTTTAATGGAATCCTTTGCTTAATGTGGTTAGAAGTCCAATTATAGCAACATAATTTTGGGCTTCGTCTTGAAATCCTTGCACTAGGCATTGGCTTATATTTGATAACTGCTGATTTACCAAAACTAGCATACTGGCTGAAGTTTTCCGGTTATCTCGAATCTAAAGACGTGACTGTTGCCCATTTGCTGTGTACTTTTTAGCTACTACTCGTACATTTTGTTGCAATTACAGATCTGTGACTCATCCTTTAGATATGACTCGGGTTCTACAGAGAATTATTTTAGCTCCATGCCTAAAGGAATTTAAGCAGAGTTTTATGCATTTGGCTACCTTGAATCTAAAGTTGTCGATAGCAACATTGGTCCTCGTTAACTCGAAAGCAAACGTCTTTGACATCTTTTCCCATTGCCGTAAATATTTCAAAAATCGTACGCTAGTGGCTAGCGATAACATTGATAATATACGATGGACCTTTCAATCGCTCTATAATCTTCGTATTAATTTGAAACGGACAGCACTTGAGAAAAACCTTCGTAGGTAGGGACACCGTAGAGAGTTACGGCAGTGTAAGACTCGTGAAATGGTTGGGTTGGGACCAACCTGATAGTCACTAGCCCTTCTGCCTCGTAGCTTTAATAAACCTTGAAACAGCGTTAGCATTACTTCAAAGTAGAGCTACCGTTTGGCTTTTAACACCCGTAAGTACTCTGAAAGATATCTTATCGGTAAGCTTCTTTTCAGACCAAAGCAACTGGGCAGAGCTACCATTTGGGTGACAATAACGATACCGTAAGTACCCCGAAAGGTATCTTATCGGTAAGCTTCTTTTCAGACCGTAGCGATTGTTCATACTGGTGTTTGATATTGCTAGTAACCTGGAGGAGTCGGAGATAAACACAGGCAGCGCAGCTCGGTTCAGTATCAACTAGTATCCAAGCGTTGAGAGACTCCGACCCGCCCACCGCCAGCTTCTCCTTTTCTTTACCTTTATTACTTACTGTGCGTAGACGCCTCCATACGTCCTTGTAACTCAAAATCGCGAAAACGATTATTTCGATGATTTCAACGAGTCAACTAACGTTGTTTTTGCTGGTGCCACCTTAAGCATACGAATAACATCTGTTTGGCGGTATCGTAAACATCAGTGCAGTAGTCGCATTTAGATGACTCTTTCACCTTCATGCAAGTGTAGATAGTGTAAGGTAGTAAGACTTCACCAAAGCTTTGCCTTATCCATGGAATCAGCACGGGTATGCGTCGGTGTGTCCAGCTACCCATCACCTCGTCATAATATTCCTGCTGCCAGCACGCCAACGTTCTATCCCTGCTATCGAAATTTATCTCTAAACTTTTGAGCCAACAACAGTTATTGCAATCACCATAACGACCTGAAAGGATCCAACGCATTGTACCGAAGTGGTTCGCTTTCTGTCTATAATCCGTCTCGATAGTGCATCCACCCACACTTTGGCACCGTACAACAATATAGAACTAGCGACAGGCGCGGGTAACATGCTTTTGGCCTCCAGTGAGCCGCAAACATTGAGCTTTAGCCTAGACAGTGCGACCACTACCTTGGTGGGCTTATCAGTCGCCATCCCTATATGTTACCCAATGGTAATCCGTGAGTCGACCCACATTCCAAGATAGCGCAAGGTTCACATAAAAATCCATCCCAAACCATTCTTGCCTAGTGAGGACGAACATCTCCGGGTTTCCAGCTCAAACCCATGACTCCGCAGTCAATCCGCCACTCTCACACCCGCCACCGCATTTTTCGTACGACCTGCTCACTGTATCTCGCATTCACGATCAGTTCGACATTGTCCCCAAAACCGGTCAGTGTGGCCTCCAGACATTTGTAGGCGCAGGAGTACGTCGTACACGAGGTTCAGAGATCGCCATACCCTGGGCCACTTCCGACGTCATCCGCTTCTTTCTTCGTACGGGAGTACTCGATCCTGGAGATAGCCACATATCTTTCTAAGGTACACCAGTGCACTTTGCTCCCCCAATATACATCAGATGTCGGTCCATCTTGCCAAGTTAAATGCGTTCTTGACATCGACCGTTGCAAGGATACCTTGTCTCACTCCTCGTCTTATGAGAGGCTGCCAGGCCTGGTTTGATATCGCTAGAATTGGTATGTCGAGCAGCCCTCGCCGAGCATATACATACTAATTATATCCGAATTCCAAGCGAGTAGTATCTATTATTTTTATGTTGCATACTTTTTCTATGTTATTGAAATCCTTTGATGTGAGCCCGCAAACAAAACATCTTTGTGTTGATTTGGTATCTGTGATGGCATTACATATCTTTCCATCTATTATTGTAAATAACATTGTAATCGCAACATATACTTCAATGTTGTTCATGTTGTATATAACTGGCTGTAGCTCCTCGATTTTTTTCCTAATTGTTTCTACCTCCATCCTTGCCAACTCTGTTGTTTCGCGCCAAAACATAAACTTTATTGGTCGGCAATATTGTGTGGATGAAGGACTTTCATTTTACCAAATTTTGAAATGCTTATGAACCATCCATGCCCCACTTACATATAAGCTCCAGATTTTTTAAAATGTCTACCCTTTGTGATTCAGCAAAGCTTGCTTTTTAATTTCAGCAACAGTATCCGTGACCGTGTTGTGTTCTCTAGAACGGTTACACTCCTTTTAAGCAAGTAAAATTCACCCTGACTGACTCGAACTGCAATTTTTTAAAATGCTATAATTGTTTTATTTTTTGATAAATTTTATTGTGCCAAAGCAAAAAATGTTCCAAAGTACATCAATTTTCAAATTGTATCAGTAATTTTCAAAATGTCCACCTTTGGCGCGAATAATGGCCTTGAGACGGCGGAAAAAAGCATCGCACGCTGCACGCAAGTGGCTCTGCGATATTTTGAGCCATTGTTTGTTGGTGCTTGTTTGAGGTGGTCCAAACTTTGGTATTTTTTAGTGCCAACCTTCGCCTTCCAAATAACTCAGACAGAGAAATCCAACGGACTTGCATCCGGAGAATTTGCAATCTATTTTATCGAAGAAATGAAGTGTGGCACATTGTTTTTTAACCAATCTGTGTTGACGCGAGTTTTGTGAGTCGGTGCTGAGTCTTGTTGAAATGTCAATTTTTTTTTTGACATATTGCTCGATAACAAATGGCGACTCATCGGTAAAAACCAAATTCGGCAACTCACCACTTTCGTGCAAGCGTAAAAACCCCTTCGCTTTTTCGACTCTAACTTTTTCTGTTGCGGTGTAAGATCGTGTGTTTTTTGGAACTTCAATGGCTTGAGCCCAAGCTCATTTTTCAGTATGTATTGCATCCGTTTCAACGATTTGTTGAGCTCACGAGCCATTTTTCTTTCACTTCCACGCGGATTACGCTCAATTCGGGGATTCACTTTCCGAACCATTTCTGGTTGTTGCTGTTTTTTTTTATGACCACCTCCATGGCGTTTCGCAACATTGCCAGTATCACGGTAACGAGCTATGGTTCCAGACACAAATGATTTATTCACGTTGAGGTTCTGGAGGGCTCTAACGATAGCTACTTGTGGTTTTCCAGCCAAATATAAAGCAATCACACTATCACATTTGAATTCCATCGCGGATAAAAATTTTTCAACACAACCGAGACGCAAATCGTTTAAAAGGTCTGTAAATAATAAAATTATCTGTCATGAGTCAAAATTTGAGCTCACAGTAATGAACGGTTTGGAAATTATAGCAGTCTGAAGTTGGTTGCAGTTCAAATCAGTCAGGGTTGTGTTGGTGTCTGGTTAGTTTAACTTCCACGAGAATAGAAAGAGTTTGTCTTCCAGTCAGTTGCATCCTTTTAGCTACTTCAAAATGTTTGTATGCTGTCCTTTATATCTAACAGCTCTTTGGAAGAATTTGTGGTAATGTCATTCAGAGCTTTTGCTGTTTTTAACTGAATAGAGGATCGCAGCTTTTTCGCAAGAAGCTACAGTTTGACTTGAGTAGTTCTTACTATAAACCCAATTGAAGTATCCAGTCAAGTTTTAATATTAGCAAGAAACCTCTCTTCTTTTCTACAAAATCTTGTCTACCTGTTGTTAAAATCTGTCAAAAAAACTAGATCTACTTCCTCAATTCAGGCTTTAAGTGCTCGGCACATTTAGTACGATTTTCTAAATATTTCTTCAGATTTTTTTACGTTAAGAGCTTAAGAATCATTGCTAGATTGCCCCAAAACATCAAACAAGATTCGCCGTGGAAGTAGAATATCAGTTGAACCTGAACCTAAAACAAATTAAGGAAGTTCATATTTTGTCAAAAAAAAAAAAAAAAAACGTATATTTCGAAGCTAAGACCTTGGTTCACGTAAGAAGCAAAATTTTGAAAAAGCGCAAATATGCGCAAAAGTTATGCGCAGTACATCTAGATGTGCCTACGGATCTTCATTAATAGAAGAGGAACTCCTATACGTATACGTTCGGGTAATGCTACAACCTTTGTTGGCGCTGATAAATAATTAAGAAGGAAGTTGGATCATCTAAACCATGGGGCTATTACTGATGCACTAGCAAGATCGAGAAAAGTAAAAGAGTAAAGGCGTTGTACTCGTACAATCAAAATCTCGAAGAGTACACTCTATTTAGCATAGTATGCGAAGCCGAAAATATTGTTAAATCGCGACCCTTGACATATATTCCACTTGACTTTCCCACTTTCTCCTAAGTACTTCAAGCTCCGAACAGACGCCAAGCATATAAAGACGCACGCCTTTAGTCAAATGTCGGGATTCAAGTTTTAAAAATGTCACGTAAAAGACTTTTCAATAAGAGATTAAAGCAGCCAGAACTATCTTTGATTGCGGAACTTGAGAAACCTCAAAGAAGGAGTTTTCAAATGACTCGAGACATCGTAAGGTTCTTCCATCAACCCCAACTACCCCAAGCTATCTAATTTAACCGTAATGAAGCGGTTCTACTCACTACTGACATTACAATCTTCGAGGTGTTTTCGGGAACTTACGGGTGATTCATCGTGACGTTTGATTTTCAATCAGCTTTTCTTGACAGATCATGCATGACTCCTATCAAACTGCTTTGTCATTTTTGTTCAGTATCGTTTAGCAAGTCATCATGGAAAAATTCACAGCAGCATCTCCAAATTGTTCAGCGTTCTGTGAGAAATGTTTTTCGTGCGCATGTACGGTGCGCATAATCGAACTACTGAAATCACTATTGCCAAAACCATTCGCAAATTTGAGTCCCAGTTTACATTAGTGAATGATACTTGACCGGTTAAACCACATCCAGCACGTAGTGAAGAGACTATAGCAGCTGGAGCTGAGAGTGTACGCGAAGACCGTGACGAATCGATTCATCGTCGTTCTCAGCAGCTTGGCTTGGCGTATTTTACGCGAGGATCTCGGCCTAAAAGTGTACAAAATTAAACTCGTGCAAGAATTGAAGCCAAGCAACTTGAATTTGCGTCATATTTTCAGTGAATGGGCTCTGGAAAAACTCAATGAAAATCCGGTGTTTTATAGTGAAATTTTGTTCAGTGATGAAGCCCGTTTCTGTCTCAATGGATACGTTAATAAACAAAATTGCAATATTTCGGCTGATGAGCAACTCGAAAAGTACCAAGAGCTACCATTACATCCATTAAAAACAACGGTATGGTGTGGTTTATGGGCTGGTGGAATTATTGGTCCATATTTCTTAAAAAATGAGGCAAATCAGAATGTTACCGTCAAAGCTAGTCGTTATCGCGCCATGTTAACGTGCTTCCTGAAATTCAAGCACATGGTCTCGGTGAGCTCTGGTTTCAACAAGACGGCGTTACGAGCCATAATGCACGTGAAACAATGGATTGGTTGAGAAATCATTTTGGTGGGCACTTAATTTCACGTTTTGCTACGGTAAATTGGCCGCCTAGATCGTGCGTTATCACACCTTTGGATTATTTTCTCTGGGGATATGTAAAGTCTCAGGTCTTCAGGAATAAGCCAACTACGATTGAAGCTTTGGAAGCCAACATTACTCGTGCTCTCCGCGAGATACCAGTCGCAATGCTCGAAAGATTCGCCCAAAATTGGACCTTCCGAGTGGACCACCGCAGACGTAATCGTGACCAATATTTACATAATATCATTTTTAAAAAGTAAATGCCATGAATTTTTCTTTTGACCACTAATAAAAATTTTAAGTTTACTTTGAAATTTATGTATTTTATTTTACATTATAAATCAAACCTCACAATCAATCACCCTTTACTACAAACTACATGGAATGTCACCACAATCAATACAATCTGGTCACCAGAATAAAAGTCAACTGAGCTGGAAGTCATTCTTAACGGCTATCTAGATAAGGTATATATGTATATTAAGGTGTACGTAGGTTAATACATTTTCCATTCTAACGTCGCACGTTAACGCAATCAACTTTAACCTTCTCTGCTATTCAACATGCTTACGCAATGGTAAAGATGTAGAAAATGCTTTAGATTTTCTACAGCTGTTTTACTGAAAGAACTTTTAGTCTCCAGGAACATTCTCTGGTTTCCTTACTCGACCTTTTAAAGTTCCCAAGCAAAGCATTGACAACATTAACTATAAGCGCAAAGATAGGAGGATGCTTAGATCGGAGATATGTAGTCGAGACATACCAACGGTAAGACGAAAATGGTGTAGCAGTAGCCAAAGATATCACCTTAACACTACAATAGGTGCA
This sequence comes from Volucella inanis, assembly GCA_907269105.1. NCBI lineage: Eukaryota > Metazoa > Arthropoda > Insecta > Diptera > Syrphidae > Volucella > Volucella inanis. Next base: position 71,463,611 of record OU026155.1, read on the forward strand.
AGTCTCAGCCTTTCAGTATCTCAGCTCTTAGATCCCCCACTGCTGAAGTAAACATCGTTCCTTCCTCGTATTTGGAATCAATGTTGTTTGCGAAGTGAAGTGATCACGTAGTGTCAAATTGTACGATCTCAGTGGCCAATGTACTCATCCATTTCGCGATATAACGTAGTATATATATGGCATGTAGCGCCATCCTGCTGAAACATATTGTCCGGTTCAATATCGTCCATATTCACTGACCATTATCTGGTAACGGCGACTGTATCACGAGCTCCATCCTCATTTTTGAGCGAGCTGTCAGAGAGAAGAGCCCACTAAACACTGAATATTTATGGGTGTAATTGAGGCTCATAAGTAACTTCTGGATCTTCCTTACTTCAGAAACGGCAGCCACTGAGCAAAAGTGCACCTCGTCATTAAACACAATCTTTCGATAAAACTAAGAGTCGACTTATAGCCCGTCAAAAGCGCAATTCGCAAACTCTTGTCACAGACCATCATCTCGTGGCTTTAGTTTCTGCTACAACTCCAAGGATAAATTGTTAGATTCGACGCCGAATTAACAATTGCTGATCTTTGGTCATACTTTCACTCAATGAAGCTGCAGTTTCTTCTCGATGCCCATTACTATACTTTGACCCGTTGTTGACTTTGCTTCAAGTGACCACAACGAATACTAATCTAAGTTGGTCGATTATGAGGACGAGGTGGGTTTGGCATTATTTCAAATGCAACAATCAAACATGGATCGCCACAAAACGCCAGAAGTCAAACATCGTCACAAAGAAGGGTATGGGAACAGTGCAAACAGTGTAATCCACATCGATAACCTTAAAAAAAAAATCAGCAATGAATTCAATGACAACTTATTGCATCGGATTAACTACGATTTGAAGAAAAAAGAACAGCATTTATTCCAGTAGTCAATTCTATTTCATCAACACATTACACAGGTACTTGCAATATAAAAATTGCGATCCAGATTGCTTCTTCATCCGCCATATTCTCAGGACCTAGTCCCTTATGACTATTTCATGTTTCGAAACCAACATAAATGGCTCAGCGAAGAAATTATCACTTAAATCCAAGGGATCAAAAAATTAAAAAAAAACTCTGGACGAACTCAAAGAAACTATTTTAAGAAATAAAACGTTATGTGCGCGAAATAACTATCGTTTATTCAAAATGTTACGGACATATCAATTCACACTGTTGTTGTATCTATTGGATGCTCAGTAACTCAACAAAATATCAACTTTTTCATTCATAATAGATAAAATATTGGGATTTACTTCTAAAAAATTTCAACGGAAAAATTCAAATTCTTGACTCCAGCCCTACATTACCTATTTTTTCACTCCACCATACATCGCCATCTATACGAAAATAGCATAATCATCAATACGGTCCTAACTGAAAAGAGAAACAACCAGTAAATGTTGTTAGTTGTACATATTATCCACTCTAGCAACCGACGTCCCACTTTGATACGGATTCTAGTTGGATAAAAAGAGAAAGAATAGACAAAGAGAAGAAATGTTAATAATGGCGGCTAACAACAAACTTTTATTTCATTGGTTGCGATCGAATAAAAGCCCATAATAAATCTTTCTTCTTTATATCATAATTCCTGTTTTCTTAGGGAGAAACCAAAATGGTGGACATCACACAAAAGTTGAAAAGCAACATTTGTGGAAAATTAAAATCTACTTTGTATCAGAATTCTCCCATAACGAAATTCGCAAACTCAATTTGGTACGATTTGATGTTTGACATGTCAAAGTAACGTCTTATGGCTAAAACAGATGTGCAGTAGCACTGCTCGCATTACTGCTTGCAGTAACGCAGATGAGTAAAACGTGACACATATTTCAACGTCTTATTTTTTATAAACAAATTTTATAATTTTTATCCTTTTTGCCATATAAACGCTTTTTATTTCGCAGAAATTCAATTATTTATTCCTCCATTTTCAACAACATTCCGTCGTTTTCCAAGAACCTCAAATGATTTAAAATGTACTAAATTGTACTAGTTTGTGGTTCTATTGCATCGGGTTTGCAGTGAAAATAGAATTTACGAGGATCATCTGCGAAATACTAATCCTGTACATATTGGTGTTCCAGGTAAATGTTGTCGCGGTAAAATTTACCACAACAAGCCCTCATTCCTTCGAACCTTGCGTCAAAATAATCATGGCCTCACTGCTTGCACAGATAACCATGGGATCATTAGGTAACTACACATCCGGACATTGATAACGACCTTGAGAGGGAACCCAATAGAAATGATGAAAACCAAAAATTAAAAATAAAAAAAAAACGGAGTACACGAGGAGAAAGAAATTAATCCCTTCCAGAAGAGTTCTACGTTGCAAAGGCCTCAAGTGAGCAACTAAACACCCAACCTTGAGTCGGCCTTCCACAAAATGATAGAACACACTTAAAGTTCGATGGAAATGCTGGAAGATGGTAAGAGGCACTCCATTAAACAACAAATGAGAGACAACATCGAAAGCATTAGGGCCCTTTACGAGCTGTCAGCTATAGATATGCGCGATGACAGGTCAGATAAGGAATTCATACTCAAAAACAATTCCTCGCAGACATCTGCATGGCTAAAAACGGTAAAAGAGTCGAAAGAGGCCCAAAACCAATCGGAAAAACCCCTAGTTCAAAGCGGCAACTTAAACAGTCTCCAGATGAGCGAATTAAGGTACCCCGGAGACCCACAGACTGAGAAAATACTGCCGGGACCATTAAAGCTAAACGAACCGCAAGCGACCTCATACAGACATTAATCGATGTCAACAATGCCCGGTCAAACGTTTCGAATGAAAAACAGAAGGACGCTAAAAGGAAAAACATGACCTGAAGCAATTGTGGTAGCAACAAAGGGAGAACTGTCTTACGCGGAAATACCATACTCCGCAGAGTTAAAGCGCATCACAAGTTATGCAACCTCGGTGAATCAGTAATGAAGGCAACATGTTTTTCCAACTTAATAAAGCCGGTGGAAAAACAGAGCAATTCAATGGAATAATAACCGAAATTCCTGGGGGCGAATGCGGAGGTTCGTACGCTAACACGCCGAACCACCGTAAAAGTCAAGGATATCGACAGGGTTATTACAAAGAAAGATATCTACGAAGCGATTAAATGCCAGTTCAAACTGAACGAGGTAAGCGAAGCGGATGTCGTGAGCGTAAAGAAGCCCAAAGGTGACACGAAAATCGCTACGATAGGCTTACCTGCAGAAAGCGCAAGCGTAGTATGCGAGTAGGATCAAAATTGGCTTAAACTTGGATTCGCACAGAGCTAATAAAATGCTTTAGATGCCTAGAATTGGGCCACACCGCGCGTCAGTGCAAGAACGAGAAAGACCGCTTAAAACAGTGTAGAAGATGTGGAGAAGAAGATCACATAGCCAAGAACTGTATAAAGGACACAATATGTTTTTGGTGAAAAACAGCCGGTAGTAGCAGTCGTCCGGTATTCCGGAAGGCCTGAGTAGCAAACAATGATGAAGGTTATAAGGATAAATCTTTACCATTGTGCAGCCACACAGGATCTGCTGACCCAAATGACGAGGGAAAAGAAAGTCGTAATTGCTCTTATCAGAGAACCTTACAAATACTTGGATGGTTGTAGCTGGCTAGATGACAACACCAAAAAGGCGATATGGACCTGTGGACATCACGCTCTAGAAAAAATCAGGGGTCCGGCGAATTACTTCGTAACAGCTGGAGTAAACGGCACCCCCTTCTACAGCTGCTACGCAATCCCACGTCTAGCACACAGTGACTACCTGAAGCTGTTGAACGAAATTGTAACCCAGTGGTTATTGGCGGTGGTTATGGGCTATAAAATGGGGCAGCAGGACTATGGACACGAGAGACCAAGCCCTTCTCGAAGCATTGGCATCAGTCAACATTAATAATATTGTCTAGCAAACCACGGCGTAAAATACACGTTTAGTAAAGCAGGCAAGAGTTCCATTATAGATATCACCTTCATGAGCAGCTCACTTCTGCGTAAAACAAAATGGCGGGTAAGCGAAGAATATACGGACAGCGACCACCCGGCGATAATATTCAACGTTGACCTTTTAGGTAGTTACGGATCAGCAGAGGCCTTATCGCATCATCTGACCCAAGCAATCATCGCAGCGTGTGAAAACAGAAAACAGGGGTTCAGCTATATAGCAGGGTTTGACCTTGCTACTGCTGGAATGACGAAATCAGAGCACTTATGGCAAACTGCCTTCGGGCCCGGTGCAGATCGCAACGTTCAATGGTTAGGCAGGAATTCCTGAAACGTTTATCTACTTTTAAACTGGCAACACGCGATCTCGAAAAGGACATCAAGGAGAGCAAAGCAAGATGCTTCAAACAACTATGTAAGGAAGCAGAACTTGATCCCTGGGGAGTTCACACAAATATCCTGTCCGACAATGCTGAAGACAATAGTTGAGCATCTATTCCCCCATAGACCAATTACGTAACGCATCCCCATGCGAGCAACAAACCCGGAACATATACCGAAAATCACAACAGATGAGCTATATGAAGCATGCAGGAAAATAGGTGACAATAAAACGCCGGAACCCGATGGCATTCCAAATATGGCCGTCAAAGCAGCCGTCCATAAGAGACCGGACCTTTTTATAGCACCAATGCAAAAGTGCCTTAAGGAAGGGATCTTCTCTGAACCATGGAAACTTCAGCATCTGGTGTTGTTACCTAAGGGAAATAAACTACCCGGAGAACTTTCGTTGTATCGACCAATATGCCTGCTAGATAAACGGGGAAAAGTCCTAGAACGCATCATGTACAGCAGACTACTAGCAGCGGCAGAGAATAGAGGAGCTTTGTCGGACGCCCAGTATGGATTCAAAAAATTGCGTTCTTCCGTCGATGTCATAAGGACAATAGTACCATGGATACAGCAGCCAAAGCAATACAAGGAAGGAGATGGAGGGGAGGCACAAACAAATACTGCGCAGTATTAACGCTAGACGTTAAAAAACGCCTTTAACTCTGCCAACTGGACATGCATTGGCAGATCACTGGCCAGAATGAAGGCACCAGAGTTTCTATTAAAGATATCCACGAACTACTTTACCGACATGGTGCTAAGATACCAAATAGACCATGGCATTAAGTACTACGATATCACCGCTGGAGTTCCGCAGGGGTCAGTCCTAGGACCACTGCTGTGGAATATCATGTACGACGGTGTTTTGCGCCTAAAGCTACCGCAAGAAGTTAAAGTGATCGGTTTGGCTGACGATATCGCCGTGATTACTGTGTCCAAGCATATCCACGCCGGGATCAAAAATTGGCTTGACACGGCCGCCTAGCTCGAATGCTACCAAACATCGGCGGACCTGGATACGCAAGGAGAATTCTACTATCGTACTCCTGGCATTGATTACTCAGTTTTGCGAATCGTGATAATAGAACTCGGGCTATTAGTGACTATGAAGATTACACATCCATGGCACAACCAAAAAAAAATCGTACAGAAGCATAGATACAAACAAAACACAAGAGAGAAACAAAAAAAAAATTACCAAAGTACAAATTGTTAAAAAAAAAATGTATCAATTTAAAGACTTGGTTCCGGTAGCACCCAAATTCCTCTCCAGTTTTCGCACTGCGTAAGGTCTCCTTTCTTTGGGAGCTTGACAATCATTCATTTTTTCCACTCTTCCGGAAAACTCTCTGTTACCCAAGCTTTCTCAATGAGAGGGTGCAGGAGCTCACTCGATATTGTTGGCGATACTCATAAGAGCTTTGCAGGAATACCGTAAAGTCCAACCGCTTTGTTGCTCTTCAGTGCTTTGATTGCGGTAAAGATTTCTTCTCTACTGTGGAATTCAATGCGTATTCGGAAATTTATTACTAAGGGCATTGGGTTCACTACACTGGCGAAAACGCGGTTTAAAACCGCAGAAAAGTGCTGCTTCCACCTTTTAAGCTAGACCTCATCCGAAACTGACAGATATCCGTCTGCGACTTTTACCAGGTGTTGTTTAGAGCTTTGAACACCTGTGAGCTCTTTGGTATTTCTGTAGACGCTCACACCTACTAGCGACCTCTTCTGCTTCTGAAGTCAACGCGTTGATATACATAGTTACGATTATCACGTCGCACGCTACAGGAAACTCCTCTCATCTTCATACGCAGACTAGATCGTTTTTCCCTGCTGCTGGAGTAGATGTAATGCGACCTTTGGGATGTTTTTTTTTTTTCTTCGATCCTAGTCCAAGTTTCTTCGGAAAACCAAGTACTGTTTTTTGTTTGCGACCGACCGACTATATTTTCAGCACTGGACATGAAGACATTTTTCACAGCACACCAATAGTTTTCGATGGAATTTGGTTCCGTGCTACTGATTCCTCTCAATCCTTGTGAAAGGTGCTCGCCTTTAGTCTATCAGTATTAAACTTAGGCATTCTGGTGTTTTCTTAAGTTCTTCGAACTGCAGCTGTACGTAATCTTACGGTAGAAACCATCAGATGTTGGTCCGGAGCCATTTCCATGTCTGGAGCCCTTCTGTTACGAACGTCCTATAGACTGCTTCTAAATCGCCGACTGATCGCGAAGTGATCAATTTAGTTGGAGTTTGCTTGTCTGTTCGTCGACATCCAACTTACTTTATAGCACGTCTTGTGCTATAACAAGGCGGTTGGCGTTGCAAAAATCGACAAAACGCTCGTCATTGTCATTACGTTCGCCAACACTATGCGTTCTTATAACATGCCCATCAGCCGGTTATAAAGACCTCCTTCTCCTCGGCATAAGAGAGCTCCGTTGATGCGTAGCTTTTTATGATGGTGACAGGACGTACTACTGGTTTTCAGGATCCTGTCGTCTAAAGGTTCCCAAGCTTTGGATAATGGAAACTTTTACCTAATTTCTAGCAAAATGGAAATTTGTATGGAACGCTGGATGGTACAGACTGTTCTCGAGAGATGTCAACATCCCTCAAGATATGCAAATCAATTCTAAAGTGGAATGAAAGCTTTTAAGTATTGTAGAATAGATAGTATTGCCACAGCACCAATCATCAGGAGAGCTTTGGTGCAGAAATCCGATGCAAAACACCAGCAGTTACAGCTTAAGAACAACTACAAGGGAAACCGCTAATTTATATGGTGAAGTCAGCATAAATATGGCCGGAATAACCTTCTGTCACGTTTTTTTTTTTGGTGACGTTTTTCATAAAAGAACGTTGAGTAGTAGGGGACTTTGGGGCACAAACCCTGAAATGCGAAAACATGAAGATATCAATGTTATAAGGAAACGCTAATACTTCCGTCTTTAAAGTCTTCATCTGCTGAAATCCGGTGATAGGGCCTTCTTCGGAAGTAATCGTGTGGACAAAAGTGGTAGATGTTCCTGGTAACCAGATGATGGGAACAGAAATCAGGAGGGACTTCATGGTGGGAAAGACCTTAGTAGAATCAAAGAACAATATGGTTCCTATAAGAATTCTAAATTTGAAAACATTTAGTGTTAAAGTGAAAAAGGGAGAGATAGTGGAGAAATTTGCTTCTATTGAGGCCATATCAATCACAACGAAAACAAATCGTGCAACACCGGTTGCGAATGCCCAGAGTATGAAAATTGAAAAACAACCCTCAGCCTCTGTAAACTGGATCAAGAGCAGCGTATCCTGATAAACAAATTAATCGGTGAGTTCGCTGATATATTTGCTACACAAGACAGAGAATATTGACGTACTAGGTGAAGTGAAAACTAACCTTCTTGATCGCCAGAATGCGCTGCTACTGCAAAAAAGTTATGGTGCCTTGAAGTCCGTTCATTTTTAGCAGACATCCCAAATTTCAGTGCGATACTGTCTTTAGTTTTGTTTTGGCAGCTGATTGTTGTTGACATGTGGTGGCCGTGGTGTAGTGGTATATGCATACACTCCTCAAGCAGAGAGTCGCGGGTTCAAATCCCGTGCGAGGCCCTGGAGAAAAGCTAGTAAAAAGGATATTCATATACCCTTGGTGCGCGTGCGGGATTATAAAAAAAATCATGTTGAGTATGGACAAAAACGATTTTCGTTCTCTCATAAAACATTATTTTTTGAGAGGCAAAACGGCGAAGGAAACAAAAGTTGGACAAATATTATGGGGCTAATGCTCCGTCAGATTACACCGTCAAATATTGGTTTCGAGAGTAGTGGCCGCAATTCCACTACCGATCAAGTCCGCAGCGGCAGGCCCTCCGATGCGGTTACAGAGGACAATGTCAAAAAAATACATGAAATGGTGTTGGCTGACAGGAAAGTGAAGGTGCACGAGCTAGCAGATAACACAAAGATTAGTACTGAGTGCACACGCCATATTTTGGGCAATATTCTGCTTATTAAAAAGTTATCCTGCCGCTGGGTGCCGCGCATACTCACTCCTGACCAAAAACACGAATGCGAGAGCACTTCGAAAGAGTGTTTGGACTTGCTGATGCGGAATCGGGTGGACTTTTGTCGTCGATTGGTACTTAGATCCACTATTACACACCAGATAACAGAATGAGTGCCCGGCAATGGACTGAAGCCAGCACGAGTGCTCCGAAGCGGAGGGAGGCTCGATGGGTCGGAAAGGTTATAGCGTCGGTTTTCTGGGATTGTCATGGCATTCTCTTCGTGGACTACCTCGAAAAAGAAAAAACCATCAACAGCGAGTAATACTGTGCATTATTGGAGCGATTGAAGGCCGAAATCGCTGCAAAATGGCCTCACATGAAGCGAAAAAAAATTTTGTTTTTGCAAGACAATGCATCGGCGCACAAGAGCATCGCAACCACGGCTAAAATCAATGACTTACGGCTCCAATTGCTGTCACATCCACCGCATTCGCCCGATTTAGCTCCTTCGGAGTATTATCTCTTCTCAAACCTCAAAAGATGGCTCATCAATAAAAAATTCAGCTCACGCGAGGAAATCATCGACGCCACGGAGGAGTTTTTGCAGACCTTCCGGAAAATTACTTTTCGGGCGGGATCAAGAAGTTGGAAAATCCCTGGAATGAGTATATCAAACTAAAAGGGGACCATATTGAAAATAAAAAAAAACATTTAAAAAAAAATTTTTTTTTCATTCCCAAGGAGGTTACTTTTCACCCCAACTAGTACGCAACTGATTCAAAAACGCATTAACACCGGAGACGCCCGACTAATTCGTCAACCCGCAAGGCGTCTTCCATTAGCAAAGAAAATAGAAGTTGCCCAAGTGATGTCAAAGTTGAAAGTTGAAGGGCTGATCGAAGAATCGCAGAGTCCGTGCACATGTTCAGTGTTCCTCGTGAGGAAGAAAAACGGCAGCATGAGGTTTTTGTAGACTTCGGACGTCTCAACGATGTCACTAAAAAGGACAGCTACCCACTATCAAGAATTGACGACATTTTGGATATGCTTTCAGGAGCTTTCCGATCACTTAACCTGCCACCTGGCAGGTGGAGATTGATTGAAAATATAGTGAGGAAACGGCTTTCACTACAGAAAGCGGTTTTTGGTTGTGCAACGCTTCGGCTACCTTCAAGCGATTAATGGAACGAACATTGCAAGGCCTTACGTGTGAAATTTCGATGTTATCGTCATATGTGAGGCGTTCGAGGAGCATCAAGAGCGGCTAAAATAAGTGTTTGGGAATCTGCGAAGCGCTCATTTGAAGCTGAACCCAGAAAAGGGCACCCTGTTCCGTCCGGAAGTAAAATATCTGAGTCACATTATATCCGCGGAAGGAGTAAGGACCGATCTTGACAAAATCGAAGCGGTGAAAATCTGGTCTGCCCCAAAGATAAACATCAACTGAAAAGCTTCTTGGAACTTTCCACGTATTACAGTAGATTCGTAAAATATTTTGCGGTCGAAAGTTCAGGTGTTCTGGAGAGTATGAGAAAGCATTCCAAGAACTCAAGTGGCAACTGTGCAATGCCCCCATTTTGGGTTACCCCACATTCGAAAAGTTGTTCAGCGTGGACGCAGACGCCAGCAGTCGAAGCAGTGATCTCTCAAGTTCATGATGATCAAGAGAGAGTGCTTGCATATTACAAGGTACTCTCCAGACCTTAAAGGAACTACTGCGTAACTCGGCGTGAGCTTCTTGCTTTAATTCTAGTTCCGAAGCATTTCCATAAGTAACACTATGGATAAAAACTCATTTTTCGAAAAGACCACGTAGCTCTGAAGTGCCTACTACAATTTAAGAACGCTGAAGTTGCGAGATGGATGGAACAGTTGCAAGTATACGTCTTTGAAGTGCAATACCGCAAGGGAAAACCACTCAAATGCTCTCGTCGACCTCTTAGAGTCAAATGTAAACACTGCAACCGTAAAGAAGCGAAAGAACAGACCACTATCCGAAGGATCAGAACAGAGCAAGTAGTGACATCTAATGCTGACATGGATAACGCAAGCATAAATTGTTGACCCACAAAGTTATGCTAAAGAGGATAACTTTATTTTGTTTAGTTTTTCTGGCTTCGGTTCTGTTGCCTCTATTCGATGGCTCTTGTGTAGTATTTCAACGTTGGAACGTTGGGTGTACATTTGTACTTGCATGTACTGTGTTATTGTACAGAGTGTATGTTAACAAATGGGTAAACTTGAACTCGTAAATAACGAGTATTTTAGTCGTTTCAAAGTATCAAATGTGTCAAAAGTTATTGAAGATTAAAAGTGATTATCCTTTTTTTTTCTTTTTTTTTAAACTTATTATTATTATTATACAAACCAAGAAAATAATCTTAAATTACTAAGCTAGTAGGCACAGTTTAAGAAAACACAAGCTGCGTAGGCTATTGGCTCGCTGGTATATGGTATGTTAAATATAGAGTGATTCATCGTGAGGTTTGATTTTCAATAGGCTTTTCTTGACAGATCACGCATGACTCCTATCAAGCTGCTTTATCATTTTTGTTCAGTATCGCTTGGCAAGTCATCATGGAAAGACTCACACTACAACAGCGTCTATAAATTGTTCAGGTGTGTTACGAAAATCAGCGTTCTGTGAGAAATGTTTTTCGTGCGATTAGAGGTACTTACGGTGCGCATATCGACCTATTAAAACCACTATCGCCAATACCATTCGCAAATTTGAGTCTCAGTTTACATTAGTGGATGATACTCGACCGGTTAGACCACATCCAGTACGTAGTGAAGAGACTATAGCAGCTGTAGCTGAAAGTATATGGGAAGACCGTGACGAATCGATTCGTCGTCGTTCTCAGCAGTTTGGCTTGGCGTATTCCACAACTTGGCAGCGTACAAAATTCAAGAATTGAAAACAGGCGACTTGAATTTGCGTCAAATTTTCAGTGAATGAGCTCTGGAAAAACTCAATGCAAATCCGGTGTTTTATGGTATCAAGAGCAACCATTACATTCATTAAAAACAACGGTATGGTGTGGTTTATGGGCTGGTGGAATCGTTGGCCCATATTTCTTCAAAAATGAGGCAAATCAGAATGTTACCATCAATGGTAACCGTTATTGCGCCATGTTAACGGACTGTGTGCTTCCTTAAATTCAAGCACATGGTCTCGGTGAGCTCTGGTTTCAACAAGACAGCGCTACGAGCCATACAGCGCGTGAAACAATGGACTTGTTGAGAAATATTTCTTCAAAAATGAGGCAAATCAGAATGTTACCATCAATGGTAACCGTTATTGCGCCATGTTAACGGACTGTGTGCTTCCTTAAATTCAAGCACATGGTCTCGGTGAGCTCTGGTTTCAACAAGACAGCGCTACGAGCCATACAGCGCGTGAAACAATGGACTTGTTGAGAAATCATTTTTGTGCGATATCACACCTTTAGAGTATTTTCTCTGAAATAAGCCAGCTACGATTGATGCTTTGGAAGCCAACATTACTCGTGTTATCCACGAGATACCAGTCGCTACGCTCGAACGAGTTGCCCAAAATTGGACCTTCCGAATGGACCACCTTAAACGTAGTCGTTTGCTTTCAAATATATGTGTTTTATTTTACATATAAATCAAACCTCACGATGAATCACCCTTAATATGCACATGGCATCAGTCATACTACATTTTTTCTGGGTTTTTATTTCAATTTCTTTTATTTGAATGAATTTTTCGCAGTCGTTAGAATTGGCGGTATGGGCGCCCAAGCAATTTGCACACAAAGTTCGGAAACATTCAGAGTTTACGTTTGGTGGAAGATTACAACTTTGGCATATGATGGTATGCTTGCACAGTTTAGTGTTGTGACCAAGCAGCTGTCAGTTCTGGCACCGCATGGGATTGGGAATGTACTCAGTGACTTTGGCATTATACCACCCGATTTCGACAGAATTTGGCACTTGAAATTTGTCAAAAGTAAACAGCATCAAACCTGTTGAAATCCGCTTGTTATTTACTTGCATCGTAAATTTGTAGACTTCTGTTACTTTTTGCTTTTTCATTTCTGATATAATTTCTTGCTCCAGAACACTAATAAGGCAGGGAGTGTAAACTATGCCTTTAGATGAGTTCAGTTGACTGCGTAGAGTGACAGTGACAGGGCATGAGTTAGAAAGATTTTTTGTGACAATGAATCTGTCCGCAACCGTTTGATTTTTTGAGAGGATTAGGATCTTACCATCTCTAAGTTGGGAGACCTGCATATAACACATGTACTGAAAAGTCAGTGCCGTTTTATAGTAAAACACCCAATTTATGCAAAATTCAACTTTATTTATCAATATAGTTGCCTTCGAGGGCGACACACTGATTGAAATGATTTTTCAATCTTTCGATACCAGTTTTGTAGTACGATTTCGGTTTAGCCTCAAAATAGGCCTCTGTTTCGGCGATTACTTCTTCATCGGTCTTAAATCTTTTTCCGGCGAGCATTCTTTTGAGGTCTGCGAACAGGAAATAGTCGCTGAGGGCCAAATCTGGAGAATACGGTGGGTGGGGAAGCAATTCGTAGCCGAATTCATTCAATTTTGCCATCGTTTTCATCGACTTGTGACGCGGTGCATTGCCTTGATGAGCACTTTCTTTTTCTTCAAACGCTCCAACAACGCAATGTAATAGTCGCTGTTGATAGTCTGCCCCTTTTGGAGATAGTCGATGAAAATTATTCCATGTGTATCCCAAAATACGGAGGCCATAACCTTTCCAGTTGACTGTTGAGTTTTTGGTCGTTTTGGACGAGGTTCGTCGCCTGCTCGCCACTTAGCTGACTGCCGACTTGACTCTGGTGTGAAGTGATGGAGCCAAGTTTCATCCATTGTCACATACCGACGCAAAAATTCGGCTTTCTGCGGTTGAACAGCTTTAAACACTCCTCTGAATCATCAACACGTTGTTGTTTTTGGTCGACTGTGAGCAAACGCGGCACCCACTTTGAACAGAGCTTTCGCATGTCCAAATATTCGTGTATGATATATCCAACACGCTGCCTTGATATCTTCAGAGCCTCAGCTATCTCGATCAACTTCACTTTACGGACATTCGTAATCCTTCTGTGGATTTTTTTGATGTTTTCATCTGAAACAGCCACTTTTGGACGTCCACTGCTTGCATCATTTTTCAATCCACTTGCGAATGGTTCGTTCGTCTGGTGCAGAGTCCGGGTAACACTTATCAAGCCATTTCTTTGCATCGGCTGCATTTTTTCCCATCAAAAAGCAATGATAAATCAACACACGAAATTGCTTTGAATCCATTTTTTCCACAATAACAAAAGTTGCTTCATTCACAACGCTATATCTCGAGAACTAATCGTTCTACAGCTGTCAAATTTATACACGTATCTCTTGAAGGTTGGTACTAACTGAAAATGGTATGGATTTAATTCAAGTGGTGCCCTCTCTTAGAAACGGACTTTTCAGCCTATGTATTGGGTATATATTTTAATTCGTGTGGTTTTTTTTTTTAATTTGAACGTTTATTTAAGAAAAACATGTACAATAGTATTATTCAAAGTATTGGCCATCTGAAGCTATGACTTTTTCACATCTTTCTAGCTATTTGTGGATCCCATCCCAAAAGAACTGAGCCGGCTTGGCAGCCAAGAATGAATCAAGCCAATTTTTTATTTTCTGCTCTCATGTGAACCGTATTTCATTGAGGGCGTTCTGCATCGACCGGAACAAATGGTAGTCAGAAGAGATAAATTCTGGGCTATAAGGCGGGTGGGGTAAGACTTCCCAACCACTGTTTTCCAAATAGTTCTTAGCCGGAATAGCAACTTGGGGCCGAGCGTTGTCATAATGGAAAATTATTGCCTCGTATCTGGTCGCATATTCCGGGCGTTTTTCGGCTACTGCTCTCGTCAAACGGATTAATTGTGTTCGGTAGCGTTGTCCATTGATGGTTTCACTCGGTTTTAGCAGCTCATAATACAGCACACCCATCTGATCCCACCAAATACAGAGCATTAACTTCGCGCTATGGATATTGGGCTTTGTGATCCATTTTTCATCACCAGTAACAATCCGATGCAAAAGTGGCTTCCTTTTGTGGCATTCCAGCAGCATTTCGGACATGCAAAACCGACTTTCGACGTCTCCCGGCTTGAGTTCATGTGGAACCCAGTTTCCTTGCTTTTGAATATATCCAACTGCTTTCAAACGTTTTGAAATGGCTGCTTGAGTGGCACCCAAAGATTCAGCGAGCTCTTCTTGTGTTTGGCAACAATCTTCATAGAGTAATGCTTCCAGTTCTTCATCTTCAACCTTTTTTGGCTGCCCAGGACGTTCATCGTCTTCCAAGCTAAAATCACCACATTTAAATCGTGCAAACCACTTTTGGCACGTTCGCTCAGCTAGCGCATGTTCACCATAAACTTCCACCAAAATACGATGACTTTCGGCAGCAGTTTTCTTCATATTAAAGTAATGAAGAAGAACTCCCCGCAAAAACACTTTTTCAGGCACAAAATTCGACATATTTGAGTAAAAAAAAATTGTTGTTTACGCTTCAAATGAATGACATATGAAATGACGTACAATGACAGTAGCTTTCCAACGCATATTCCAATAGAATAATAACAATGGAATAATACAAGTTACGCCATCTCTTAGCAAACCGCACGAAGTTATAGACCCAATATTATTTGGTGCTTATAGCATCAATAGCTTTTCTCAATGCAAAAATGCTCACAAAAGAAAGAGTTTGCTTCTCATTTGGGTTTTTTTTTATTGATATTTTTCGGAAGTTCGGGAAACATATCTTATTTCTTTTAGGCTGGGGGGTTCAGAAAGAGCACTGAACCTATTTTTGACTTTATTTTTGGCCCTGAGGCCATGGTGGAACGAAAAACACACTATCACTCGCGAGATGAGTGGAATTCAGCGCAAAAACAAAGCGGAAGAAAAAGAGATTAGATTGGTAAGTAACGGGAGCTATGCACTAGCACAGTAAGTACAGTATAGGAAGCCGCCGGTTGAAACGCCGGTGACTGTTTTTTAAACTTAAATTTTTGACTTTGTCATAATTTTTTTTTTTTTCGGAAAAATATGCTATTTACCCCCACTTTTTGCAACTTTGAAATGTGTACCTAGTACTTACAAATAAAAAAAAAAGTTAGCTCATCTCTCATCTCATCTCAAGTCAGCAGTTTTATTGAAATAGGTAAAACCTTAGCTTAAAAATTTTTAAAAAATTTAAGAAAAAAAATACAAATGAGTGGTTCAGAAATAAAGTCCAGAAAAGGTCGATTTTTTGTACTTCATGTTAGTTAAAAGGATTTTTAATTAAACAATTAATTAAATTGACTGTTGTCGTACTTAGACCAAGATGTTGGTTAAACAAACTCAAAATAATAGATTTTGTGATTTTGAATTGTATTCTCTGCAAAAACAAAATTTCGGAGCCATATTTTCTCAAAAGATTCAACTGAACTTGGTTCACTTTATTTCTGACCCACTCAAATATTGATTGCATATTTTTGTTTTTATTTTTGTCATCAAACCTTGTATTATTTATATGCTTTCCTTCGTCAAAGTTAACCCACATAGCGTATGGAAGACTACAGGTAGACTACCGTTTAACCCTCCTCTGATACTGAGATAGAAGAAGAATCGACTCTGTCTAGTTCAGACAATACAAACACTTTAGGTTCTGGGAAAAACGACCAAAGCATGAAATGATAACATTGTGGTGGAAATAAAAGAACCTAGAGCTAAATAAAAAGCAGCTGGCTTTAACTGGTAGCGAGTCATTGAGTTCTGATATCTTGGATCTTGAAACTCCTGTACAGTTTTGTCTTTACCTATTTTCTTCAGAACTTATAAAGAAAAAAAGGGACAAACCCCTATTTGATGCAGAAAGATTCCAATAGCACTTTTCGTATAACTGAAACAGAAATCCGACAATTCATAGGTCTGGTTTATATTATGTCAATGATTCAGCTTCCCAGAGTAACCAACCAACCTCTAATTCAACGGACTATGCCCTCTAACAAAATTGAAAAAATACGACAGTACCCGTATTTCAATGACAACTCCAAATGTCTTCCCAGGACTCACCCTGACGCTGATAAGATCTTCAAAATCCATGCAATTTTTGATAGAAAGACGACTTTGTGTAGATGAGCTTCACAAAAGCTCGAAATATGCTAAAAATACATATATAGCCCCAAGAAACCCCGAAAGTGGTGCTATAAATTATATGTTTTGATTGGTGTTTCCGGTTTCGCTTACACGACAGAGGTTGAAACTGGCAAACAGAATTTTGTCAGAGCTGATGAGCCAGATTTAGAAGCCTCCCCAAACGTCGTACTGAGATTATTGAGAATGATTTCGTCACACCAAAATTACAGAATCTACTTCAATAATTACTTCACTTCTTTGCCCCTTTTGGAATATTTAACCTAAGAAGGTATCTTTGGGGTTGGAAAAATCAGAAGAAATTGAATTCCTGACTGCAAGCTATCGTTATTCTGAAGAAAACGTCACTTATGTCAACGGCGTCGACGTGTCAACAGTTGTATGGAAGGACAATAATACGGTTACATTAGCTTTTGCATTTACCGGCCAAAATTCGATATCTGAAGTCCGGTGATACGACAAAAAACAACTTAAAGTACATCAACATCCCGCGACCTAGTGTTGTGGGCGAGTATAATCGACATATGGCGTTGTAGACTTTGTCAACAGCAAAATGGAAGACTAAATATAGGGTTTTCTAATAACGACTTGACAACTTTTTTTTTAAATAAAAGGCAAACCATTTGAGATATTTCAAAAATTTTATTATTGGCTTGAAGTACAATCAAAACATTTATGACTGGAACTCGTTGGACTCAATTTTCAACGGTTCGGCCACACATTTCGGCCAAAACAGCTGCTATTTCGCGTTCAATGTTGGCTTTGAACGTCGTCGGCGTGTTAGCATAAACCAATGACTTAACGTTGCCCTACAGAAAATAGTCAAACGGCGTTAAATTGCATGAACGAAGCGGCCAATCGATTGACCCATGTCTTGAGATAACACGCTCAATATACTTACTCTTCAGTAAATCGATTGTAGCGTGTGCTGTGTGGCTTGTGGCACCATCCTGTTGAAACCACATGTCGTCCAAGTCCACGTCTTCCAATTCGGGTCAAAAATAATCGGTGATCATGGCTCGATAACGCTGACAATTCACAGTAACGTGACGATCGTTATCGTCGATGAAAAAGTATGGCCCAATAACGCCGCTGGCATGCAAACCGCACCAAATAGTTATTTTTTGTGGATGAAGTGATGATTCATGAAGCATATGTGGATTTTCACCCGATCAATAACGCATATTTTGATATTGACGAACCCATTGAGTCAGAAATAAGCTTCGTCACTGAAGATGATTTTGCGACTCCGAATATCTGTAGAAAAATTTTATTAATTTGCAGACGTTGCTCGTTAGTGTACTTTACCATGATGAAAATG
Source organism: Volucella inanis (assembly GCA_907269105.1). Classification (NCBI taxonomy): domain Eukaryota; kingdom Metazoa; phylum Arthropoda; class Insecta; order Diptera; family Syrphidae; genus Volucella; species Volucella inanis. Next base: position 71,481,510 of record OU026155.1, read on the forward strand.
TTGAGTTTACTGAATAAATTGATAGTGACAGTTTGATAATTAGTGAAAGAGTGCGTTCACAAATTAAATTCAAAGTTGTCAAGTCCCAATTGGAAAACCCTATATAAGATACGACTGAGGTGCAAACGCTGGCAGATGTGCCTGTTCTATCACTACTTGGACCCTACTACGGCTAACTTTTGGCTGCTATACAAGAAAGTCAGCATATAAAAAGCTTTCTGAGAAATTGCAGAAACTCTATGGAAATTATGGACAAAACCAGTTTGAGAACACGCCGATCTATTGAAACTGCAATCTTAGCAAAAAAAAACATATAGAACCTGCTTAAGATGTACCTCCGCAAGCAGTCAGCCAAGATCAAGTCGGAGACTGGCTTAAATGGGCGGGAAAAAAATACGGTGTAAGTTCCCAAAGTGTACTGGATCCACTCATACGGTCTATGAGAAGTACGGCGTAGCATTATGTTATACGAAAAACAAACAACTAGTTTTTCAATATAATCCGCTTTCAACTCAATACACTTTTCTTGGGTTGAAAAATACTCCCCCGCTACAGCAAAAAAACCTTTCAAGGTTCAAGAAGTCACAGGGAGCCAAACCCGGAAAAAACAGGGCATGGGGGAGCAATTCGTTGTGCATTTCGACCAATTTAGCGACTGCGGAGGTGTGAGCCGGTGTGTTATCGTGGTGGAAGAGCACTTTTTTCTTCGCATAAAGGGGTCGTTTTTTCTTCAAATCGGCGTTGAATCGGTCCAATAAATCGATGTAGTATGCTCCTGTGATTGTTTTTCCGCTCTCCAAATTGCCAACGTGCATCACACCTCGCGCGTTCCAAAACATGGTGGCCATCACCTTTCCAGCCAAAGGCACGGTCTTCGCCATCTTTGGAGCACGTTCACCGGGTAAAACCCCCTGTTTCGATTGTTCTTTGGTCTCTGATGTGTACCAATGAATCCATGTCTTATCAACGATTACAAAACGACAAAGAAATTCCTCCGGATTTCGATTAAGCAGAGTCAAGCACGTCTTTAACATGGTCTCACGATTGCGCTTGTTCTCCTGTGTGAGCAAACGCGGCACACATCGCTCGGACAGCTTTCTCATGTCCATAATCTGCAGAATATGGCTTACGCGTTCAGTTGAGATGCCGTATATCTCAGCCAACTCGCGAATTTTCGGTCGGCGGTCCGCCAATACGAAATCATGGATTTTGTCTCGGTTTCCTCTATGGTAACCGTTTTTGGGACACCTGAGCGCGGTTCATCAAAAACCGAGGTGCGCCCACGGCGAAACACTGCAAATCAATGGTAAACAATTGTACGTGAAGGTGAATGGTTTTGCCACTCAAAAACAAGAATCAGATCACGAAGTTATACCACTCTTATTCCATGGTCGAAAAAAATACTAACACGATGTTTTGTCAAACCAAAACTGAGCCTCGGACTGTCACCAAATTTTGACAGACGGGATAGAAAAGGTTATACTAATGGTATACTAAGGTATAACTACGGTTATACACTCATTTTGGCTCAGTAGCGCCGCCTACCTTCCAATTCGGGTACTCATCAAACAGCCCTAATATATAGTTGTTGTTTAATAAGCTCTGCGGTTTTTTAGCGTTAAGGTTAGACACGTATTTTTGGTACAAAAGCTTATATTTAATGTGTCAGATATTGTTCATCATGGTCTATTACTTCCTTCCAACATTCTGAAAGAAACATAATGCCGCTTTTGTGAAATTCGTTGTGAAAAGTAAACTTATGGGCAAAAAAGGCTTCCAGATTTCATCTTCGGAATTAAATTGACTTCTGTCCAAATTGTTTTGGAGAGAGCGGAACAGATAGTAGTCAGAAAGCGCAAGGGCTGAAGAGTACGGTGTGTGCTGCACAATTTAACAGCCAAATGAATTTAGCTTTTGTTTTGTCACTAAAGCTGTGCGTAAACAACGCCCATTCTGTTTGCCAACTCTGGCCGTTTTTCTTTCACGTGAAAGCAACTTGAAGTAAATAACACCTCGCCAGTCCCACCAAATGCTCAACATGACCATTTTGGGATGCAAATCTTGTTTATCGACCGGGACTGCGGTGTTTTGCCAGAAGCGCACCATGACCTCTTGCGCCGAATGTTATTGTAAGCCACCCACTTTTCGTCTCCCGTAACCACTCTTTTTGGGAAAGCCCCAAGAGAGTTCGATGTAGGAAAAGTGTTCTCACAATCCATTTTCCTTTCAAAGAAAACCCTATCCAACCTCTGTCCCATTGTATGTATAGTATTGCTTACGTTTGATCTATTTAGACCTCCTACCTCAGTGCAAGTTGGTTGGAATAGTTCCCAAATAACAATATAAAAGTTATACCTACTTACACGAAAGTCACCCAGTCACATCTTAGCCCCCAACTCTCCTATTAATGATAACGACCTTAACCATTCCCCTTTCACAAGGATCATGACCCATTCAAAAGCAAACTACACAGCAAGTACATCCACACAGCCGAGCATTGCAAGAGTAAACACCTCACCAATATCTACAATTACTCAAGACCTTATCCGAAACCATCAATATTACGTCCCAATCACGCAATTAGAAGATGACTCCAATTAATCACCATATGACCCAACAAATACTACATTTCCGTCAATAAAAATGACGATGAAGACTCCATCTAATAATAACTATTCAGGCCCTTTACCAGGCCCGTCCACTTCAACATCAAAAATAGTAGCGCTTCAAACTTCCCACACTAATAGCAAACCTTCACTGCCTACAGACTCACTTTTGAAAGTTCTACAATGGAACCTAAAGGGTTATTATAATAATTTTCATGAGCTGCAACTTCTGGTTAATTACATACGACCAAGTATAATCTCCTTGCAAGAAACTCATATCCCTTTCGGTACTCAACCGTTTTCACCAAAACAATATACGCCATATTTCAATAATCTTACCTCCAAACAACGAGTCTGCTTACTCGTCCACAAATCCATTCCACATACCCCCATTACAATAAACTCAAACATATCAGCAGTAGGAGTGGAAATCAACCTTAACATAAAAATCATCTGTCATCTCTCTTTACATCCCTCCCTCCATTCGCAACAAACGACCTTGAAGATATCGTAGATGGACTTAACTCTCCAGTTTTAATAACAGGCGATTTCAACTCATGGAGTGCTTCATGGGGTTCTGAAAAAACCAACAAACGTGGTAAATTGGTTGAACATTTCATTGCTTATTCAGGACTTGCGATTCTTAATGACGGTCAACCCACTCACTTCTCCACTCATAACACGTTTACCCATGTAGACTTGCCCCTCCTTTCACCTTTACTTCTTCCAAAGTCCGGCAACCTCTCTGGTAGTGATCACTTTCCCATCCTCATAACGTTAACCTCCGGCCCCCACAATCACCAGCCACGAAATCAAAACAAGTTTTTGTTCACCAAAGCAAACTGGGATCGCTTCCGAACCACTATCTTAAGCGAACTACTCGCGAGGAAAGGATCTAATTATATTAATAAGGAATCTGCAATGATTCACAAGATCATAAGATCTGCAGCAAATCAATCCATTCCCCAGTCCAACAATAAGATGCACACAAAAACTGTTCCATGGTGGAACAAGGATATTAGTTCAATTCGCATACAAAAGCAAAAAGCCTGGCATAACTTTAAGAAATCACCCACAGACTCATATCTCAGACTCTATCGGAGAGTGAACGTCAAGTTTTGTAAAACGGTAAAAGCTGAAAAAAGAGTATGTTTCGAAAAATTTGCCGCCAATGTCAGTCCAAACTCCACCTCCCACAAACTTTGGTCTGACATTAAAACTTTAACTGGTACTTACGTACCACACTCCATCAAAACCATAAATACTGGCAAAAAAATGTTAGTCTGTCCAGAAGAGATCGTCGACCATTTCGCTCGTACCTGGGAACAATTAGAGGATGACTCAAAATTCAACCCAACGTTCATTAGGGAAAAAATCAAGATCTTTAACGACCAAAGCATATCTTTCAACCCCAGTCCTTCAGCACTCTACATCGAGTCCAAAGTTAAAATATCAGAACCCTGTGCTTGTTTGTATTCCGCAAAAGGTAGAACCCCAGGTTTCGACCGCATTTCATACGGAATGCTAAAAAACTGTCCCATCGATTTAAAAACTCGTCTATTGTCACTGTACAACAACATCTTTGACACAGGAATAATTCCACAAGCATGGAAAGTTGCGAGCACGATCCCACTACCTAAACCAAACAAAGATCCCACCACTATCTCCGGGTACCGACCAATCTCATTGCTTCCTTGTACCGGCAAGTTTTTAGAAAAAATTATCGCCAAACGGCTTGTTTGGTTCCTAGAGAAAGAAAACCTAATAGACAAGCGGCAAGTCGGTTTCAAAAAAGGTAGATCCACCTTGGACGCACTCCTCGTTCTCGACCATTTTGTCTCCTCATCATTGTCCGAGAAAAACCATGCCTCTATTCTCAGTATAGACTTTGAACAAGCCTTTGACAGGATCGGGGCACATGTTGTATTAAAGCAACTACTAAAATGGAAGATTGACACCTTCCAGAAGTTAGAACATGTACGTTACGCGGAATATTTTCATTTTTTCAAAATGCAAAGACCTATCTGTAGTAGGCGATACTTTTTCCCGCATTATCAGGCTTCACTGATAGAATTGTAGATAGAATGATAGAATTGGGCTCCTAACTGCAGTAATCATCCCGTAAATCAACTCGCCAATTCAGTCACCTATACATACTATCGTCCACCAAACCATAGAACGGAAACGAAGCCAGAGACTCCAATCAATCTTATGCAAAGCACTTCAGTCCGCCAAAGATTTTGACATTCCCATCCTTACATCAAAAAACAAAATAAATCAACAGCCATTCTGGACCCTTTCAGGCTACGCGGTCAACACGGCTCTTTGCCAGTATGCTAAAACTTCCACCAACATTAACATATATAAAGCTCTTTACCTAAACATTTCTAACAAATTTAAATCTATCGGATGGAAACTCCTTTTTACCGACGCCTCAACAACAGATAGCAACACAGCATTTGCAGTTGTTGACGAAAATGGAACCGTGTTATCTAAAGTCTTACTACCAAACTTTGTATCAACATTCACTGCGGAAGCATACGCTATATTCAAAGCGATTCAGATATCAAAAAAAAAGCAAAGTCTGTAATTTTTTCTGACAGTCTATCTGCAATATCCGCTGTAAAAAAACATCGCAAACTCGCCACAAAGATTCGCGACCTACTTATATTAAACAGTGAAACACTGACTGGGTTCCCAGTCACATTGGGATCACAGCCAACGAAGTGGCTGCACGGTCAGCAACAAAAGAGCCTTTGATCACCTTCTACCAATTCAATAAAAAAGACATAACGAACTGCATCCTTAAAAATTGTAAACTTAAACTCAAAAACGACTGGATTACTACAACCACACATATAAAAACTTTAATCCTAGTGAAGTCAAAGCAATCTACCCCAAATTCGTCGCTTCACTCATTCGATGATTATCTAAAAAAAAAAAAAAAACTAAAAAGTGTGAAGTTAAATAATGATTCTACCTATAACGAACATAATTCTCAGGTACAACATTTTATATCTTTTCTGAAGAATACTACACCATGATTTGGGAAACCGCAATGCTGTTACATCTGTACCCTTTTACACTGCTCGGCTTCATTCAATTTGCTCCATAAAGGGTGGATTGTACACATGAGATGTCTTACCTAAGCCACAACTGTCTTTGAATAGAACCGAAACTACAAACAATCTTTCACAATGGAACATCAACAATATCAATTGTATTTTTCTCTTAATTACATAACAATAAAACTAAATGATTATGTTTAAGAAGCGTGATTTATGATTCTATTCGGCTTCTTCTTTTCCTTAACCCAGAAGGACGGCACTTATTTATGATCAACACGGGTGATATAGGTGGGGGTTCACCGTACATTTTTAGCCGCTCTATTCTCTGTTGTGGTGATGGGGTTACTTGTGAACATGTCACATTTAAATCAGCCAATGAGTTTGTTTTCACTGTATGGTCTGAATTATTAGCATCTTCCCAACTAATTTGTCGAAAGTCCATATCAATGGAAAGGCCTTTCGAAATGCAAGTTACTGGTTTCTTTTGATTAGCACGAGTCAATCGTGGTGTACTTGTTGCTACAGAATCAAAAAATTCCCGAAGATTGGGCGTTGCAATTTCATTACAACCAGAATTCATCGTTTCCTGGAGCTTATCGGGCGTTTTTGGTGCTTTTTCATCGATCTCAGGTATGGTCGGTGAATTGATTTTTTTTCGTTTACTTAACGAAAGCAGATTTTTGCGTGATATGAATCCAGACTTGGAAGTTGATTTCAATTGTGGCATAGATGATGTCTTATGAAGGATGCCGTTATCAATTTGGTTTAAAGGTGGCCGTTCGGTAAAACTTGCTCTTCGTGGTGAGACAAGGTCTGATGATCTTACAAGGTCTTCTGCGCACAGTGTTTTCCGTTTTCGTTTCAGATTGTTATTGCTTTCAATCATTTCATACTCTTGGGTTATAGAGTAAACATCATCATTAAGCTGTTCGTCAAATTTACTCGTATTTGTTGCATGCGTGTGAAATTTGGATTCAAGTTCTTTACGAGTACTATTGAGAGGGTTTGTTGAAGTTGAAGTTGCATTGTTGTCATGCAAATTTTCTTTTCTATAACTTATTTGATTATGTTTAATTGAATTTTTGGAATCACCATCAACTTGTTTCACTTTTCCTATCGAGCTTATATTCACGTTACACGTTTCCGGATTGATTTCCTCGATATCAGCTTCAATGCACTTTAGAAAATCTTGAGGTAGATCTTCTATTTCTACATCCCGTAATAACTTATCGGCATGCCTTTTAGCAACTTCAGATACTTGAATGGGTTTTTTTGAAGCGGTTTTAAATCCTACAAAGATATGTTCCGATGAGAAGTTTGATTTAGTAACAGTTTCGGATTGATATTTTTTAGGCCTTACAAGTCTGAATCCATTTTCTTTATGATTATTTTTTAAAAGCGCGCTGCTTTCTTTTTCCATTGTTTTAAGTTCTTCCTCGAAAGCTTCTTCGAAAAATTCCATCTCCATAAGTAGTTCTTGTTCTTTTCTTTTAACAGTTTCGGAAGTTTTCATTTCATTTTCACTTATCTCGTTTTGGCCGATTTTTTTAAGAATATCGTCAGCTTTGCGCTTTGCTTCTTCAGATATAACTATTGGTTTTCTGGAAGCAGTAGAAAAACCTTGAAAAATGGATGTAGAAGACTGAACTATCCTGATTAATTTATCATCTTGTTTTTGAATAGAATCTTCTTTTAAAGAGTTTTCTTGTTTTTTTTGTTCCTCCTGCTGTTCGAATTGCTTTAATATTTCATCAGCCCTGCGTTTTGCTTCGTTGGATATTGATATGGGCTTCATGGAAGCGGTAGAAAATCCTGCGAAAGCAGAATCGGACGCTTTCTTTACTGGTAGGTTTTTGTTTTTCTCATTTAAAGTATCATTTTCCTCTTTGAATTTTCTTTGAATGCTTTTAGAAGCTGTGGCTTCTACTTTGTTTGACATTTTATCTTCTTTTTCTTCTTCTTCTTCTTCTTCTTCTTTCTGTTCGATCTTTTTTATGATCTCATCGGCTTTTTGTTTTGCTTTATAAGATTTGCCTACGAGTTCTTGTTTTGTACACAAATTCATTCGTTGATGCGTAGAAGGCGATTGGTTAACTTCTGTTTTTATTTCCGTTATTGTTCTTACACCCGCTAGATTCTGAACACTTTCTGTTGAGATGAATTGTGAATTGCTTGAATAAGTTTTCGCTTGAATACCATTAGCCGTTTTTGCCAGGTCTCTTTCTGATTGCTCGAATTTCGTCAAAATTTCTTCAGCCTTACGTTTAGCTTCATCAGATATTGTGATGCGATTCTCTGAGGCTGTTGAAAATCCTTGGAAAGAAGTCAGTATTTTTGCTTTTTCCGTTTTTATTGGTTTTTGGTATATCTCAGTTACTTGAACATTATTGGTAGAAAATCGGCACTGCTTAATATCAGGTTTTTTTACATTAGAACTTGGTTTTTGAGTTTTATAGTTCAACAAACAATCCGCATCATTCCAGAGATCAACTTCATCAAATAATTGCTCATCCTTTCGTAAAGAATTGTGAAGTGAATGTTGATGAACATCTAAAGCAAAAAAAATCAATCAATGAGAATGTTTCGTACGTCTTATATGTTTCTTAATCATACCTTTCCAATTATCACAGTTTTGTTCATCCGTCTTGGTTGATTCGTTCCTTGAATCTTTATCTAAAATGCAACAAACAAGAAAAAATATGTAAAACAGAACTCAAAACGCTGCAAAGGTAAGCATGTCAAATTTCGAAGAGATTTTTAGTCAGTATTGACAATTTTGAAGAAGTTTTACGGCAATGGTGACAAATTTTTGGCTTGTCATATGGAACAATTCAACATAAATGACGTTTAGCCATAAAAATGCTCACTTGGCTTGCGGTATGCAGTATATAAAAGAGCCAATAAAGCCACTGGATCAGACGGGCTTACTCTATTCAAAGCACCATCCCTTTAAAACACGTCAGCTTGTGCAGGAAATCGACTTCATAGCTAGATGTTAGACCGGGTAAGTCCATCATCGATCAAATGTTCACCTTACACTGATGCCTGTTTATTGGTTTCAAAGACATATAGGTTTTCCAATAGGGACTTGACAACTTTGAATTTAATTTGTGAACGCAGTCTTTCACTTATCATCAAACTGTCACTGTCAATTTATTCAGTAAACTCAAAATTTTCATCATGATAAAGTACACTAACGAGCTACGTTCTCCGATTGGGTTCTGGAGAAGATGCGCCAAGATGATGAATTTCATCGCAAAATCATCTTAAGTGACGAAGCTCATTTTTGGCTCAATGGGTTCGTCAATAAGCAAAATATGCGTTATTGGTCGGGTGAAAACCCACATGTGCTTCATGAATTACCACTTCATCCACAAAAAATAACTGTTTGATGCGGTTCGCATGCCGGCGGCGTTATTGGGCCATATTTTTTCGTCGACGATAACGATCGTCACGTTACTGTGAATGGTCAGCGTTATCGCGCCATGATCACCGATTATTTTTGGCCCGAATTGAAAGATATGGACTTGGACGACATGTGGTTTCAACAGGATGGTGCCACAAGCCACACAGCACACGCTACAATCGATTTATTGAAGAGTAAGTATGGTGATCGTGTTATCTCAAGACATGGCCCAGGCGATTGGCCGCCGCTTGATTTTTTTTTTGTTTGACTACGTTAAGTCATTGGTTTATGCCAACATGCCGACGACGTTGGAAGAGCTCAGAGCCAACATTGAATGCGAAATAGCGGCCGTTTCAGCCGAAATGTGTGGCCGAGTCGTTGAAAATTGGGTCCAACGAATCGACCGCTGAACGAAGTCGAGTTCCATTCATAAATGTTTTGATTGTATTTCAAGCCAATAATAAATTTTTGAAATATCTCAAATAGTTTGCCTTTTATTTAAAAAAAAAAGTTGTGAAGTCGTTATAAGAAAACCCTATATATGAAAGCTTTTATAGAGAGGAGCTGCATACAATATACAGGGTCATATCAAGTTTTACCATTCCTGTGAATGACGCGTTGTCATGTGATTTCTTCAACATTCAACTTGAAAAAATTGTGGGAACTCACAGGCCAATACCAACATCGCTCCGGCCCGGAATGTCTTCGGATACATTTCTGAGGGACAACACAGTAGAGAACCCTTTGCCATAGGTGGCGTTCTCAAGTGGAAAGGGATTTCATCCAACTACAATAGATGTACGCAACTTACCCGCAAATCAAGCTAAATAAAGAGAAGTGTTGTTTAACTCTATATTTCTCTGTATCATTTCTTCATAAATGTAGGCAACAACACCCTTGACAAGTAACATTAGATTCTTTAACTGCATTGTCATGGTAGAAAGGCTTAAGAGCCAAAGATTCTAAGGTTCTAAAAAGAATACAGGTGAAACTGCGAAACAGTTTTACTGCGACCAAGGCACGGATTCTGGTGACTCCAACCAACATGCTCAAAAAAAAAACCCAACCGATTTAGGCACTGATCACTTGATTCCGATAGATCATGTACCTCTTTCTACGACACGTTTGATGTATTGGGCTGGTATGATGAAGAGAGTACCAGAGAGGGCCTTTCTGTTAGGGTTAAACTACATTAAAATAGATCTGCGGTTAGTCAGAGTCCTTTTTTCGACGACTTGTCGAAATTGGAAATTGGAAATTGAAAAGGTGGAACGGACTTTAGAGCAAGCACACTCTGAAGGACTACTGTCTACAGGGCAGATGAAGAACAAACGGAGATATGCGACAACCGCACGACGCAAAGAGACGACAAGTGCTGTCGAAGGCTCAAGAGTTAAAAGTCTCACTCCTCCAATGGCGACGGCGAAGAGAAACAGGTCAGTGGACGGAAATCGTTTAAAACGGTTAAAATCATCGACGAAAGCAAAACCAGCGGTGGATCTCCACGCACACCTCTTAGATTTAGCTCCTGCAAACATAAGCTACGAAACGAACGAAGAAGGGCACAAATTCGTCGTTGCATCTGCTTAAATTCCCTATGATTCGTTTTTAACACCACCACTGAATACTGCGATTCTGGGAAGATACGACTTATCAAAAGCTGCGTTGCTGATGCTCACAATTTTTGTTGAGACAGTAGCAAATGCAACGTGAAGGGCAATCATTTCCTGGATTTCATACTATCGTCTGACCTGGTTGTCAACAATGTTGGCTCTCAGGCAACTTTTGTTACAAGGTAATAGACTTAATGTCGTCCAACAAATATGATAAGGAGATTACATAGGTACATCGAATTCAGAATAGGATCGGATTTAAGGAGGAAGTCGATAAGTGCAACAGTGCTTTCTCTAAGCTTAGGACAAAATAAGAGCTAGAGGAAGCTATTCAGAACCTGAACGGTACCCTCACCAAAAGTTTTGAAAGCAATCCTGCATATCGCCCTTAACTTGGTGGAACGCAGATCTGCAGCGCCTTCGTAAAGACAGCAGGCAGACTATTAAACAACTCGCTTAAGACTAATTTAGAGGACTGGAATCTATACAGATTGAAGTAAATAGAACATGAGATGCTTATTCGGATTTTTGAGAGTTCCTCATATAAGGACTTTTGCGGAAGGATCGAAACTGTTGGCGAACCCAGTAGTCTGGTCAAAGTACCGAAAAGGGGAAGATCAAACAGGCTAAAATCACTCTGATGGCGCTACACTGAGTCGAAAGTAAAAATTCTCTGTCTCCTGCTTAAGGCTCACTTCCCAAGTAACCTAATCAGAACCAGCTCACAACCATCTCACATTAACGAAACTGCTAGTTAGTTGGATAACACAATACGCTGTAGCCTCATCGGTTGTGATGACGGATGAGGCCATTAAACATGCTGGTGCTTCCTGTATGTATGCCTGGCACTGGCATACCAAAAATCGGAAAAAAGGACAATAAGCTCGCCAAGAGCTTCAGACCTAAAAGTTTGACTTTCTTCAAGCTGAAGAGCATGGAAAAAATGGTCGAGATTCATTTGCGCAAAACTGCTTTGAGAATGCATCCTCTGTCTACGATGCAACACGCTTACCAATTCGATGGATCTTGCGAGAGTGCGCTTCAAAATTGCAGAGTTAAAGACGCACAGAAAAAGAAGAACACGACTTGAACATTTTCATCGATTTTAAGGGTACTTTCGACAACGCAACATTTTAAGGTATGTGTAACTCAGCCAGACAACACGGCGTAAATGAATCAATAGTGCAGTGCTAGTATTTTAGGACACTGATTGCGGATTCTAACTGTGGTCAATATGTGGTGCTGGGGGTGAACAGGAGTTGCTCTTAAGGCGGCTTTCTGTCTCCACTGCATGTTGATCGATTCCCTGCTCAACGGGCTCAATAGTTCTGATGTCTATGCAGAAGCATACGCAGATCATGCAGCTGTACTATCTACCTAGGGATTGTCTACTCTAAAGAGCAGGCAGTCCTAAACGTGATCAGCGATTGAGCTTTTAAGTTTATTTTACAAAAAGCAGTTAGCTGTCTGGCTAACACCTGGATAAAAAAAAACTTCTATAGACACAACATGTTACGTCGAATGCCTCTAAGGCGCTGTTTATGTGTTATAAGTAAGGGGCGATTCATCGTGAGGTTTGATTTTCAATAGGCTTTGACAGATCATCCGTGACTCCTACCAAACTGCTTTATCATTTTTGTTCCGTTTCGTTTGGCAAGTCATCATGGAAAGACTCACACCACAACATCTTCTCCAAATTGTTCAGCTGTATTACAAAAATCAGCGTTCTGTGGAAATCTTTTCCGTGCGATTCGAAGAACTTACGGTGCGCATAACCGATCTACTGAAACCACTATTGCCAATAGCATTTGCAAATTTGAGTCCCAGTTTACATTAGTGGATAATACTCGACCGATTAGACCACATCCAGCACGTAGTGAAGAGATTATAGCAGCTGTAGCTGAGAGTGTACACGAAGACCGTGACGAATCGATTCGTCGTCGTTCTCAGCAGTTTGGCTTGGCGTATTCGACAACTTGGCGGCCTACAAAACTCAACTTGTGCAACAATTGAAACCAGGCGACTTGAATTTGCGTCAAATTTTCAGTGAATGGGCTCTGGAAAAACTCAATGAAAATCCGGTGTTTTATCGTGAAATGGTAATGGTACCAAGAGCAACCATTACATTCATTAAAAACATCGGTATAGTGTGGTTTATGGGCTGGTGGAATCATTGATCCATATTTCTTCAAAAATGAGGCAAATCAGAATGTTACCATCAATGGTAACCGTTATCGCGCCATGTTAACGAACTATGTGCTTCCTTTGGTGAGCACTTAATTTCACATTTTGCGACGGATATCGTGCGATATCACACCTTTGGACTACTTTCTCTGAGGATATGTAAAGTCTCTGGTCTTCAGGAATAAGCCAGCTGCGATTGACGCTTTAGAAGCCAACATTACTCGTGTTTTCCGCGAGATACCAGTCGCTATGCTCAAACGAGTCGGCCGAAATTGGACCTTTCGAATGGACTACCTCAGACGTAGTCGTGGCCAACATTTTCATGATATAATTTTCAAAAAGTAAATGTCATGAATTGTCCTTTTTACCGATAGTAAAAATTTTAAGTTTACTTTCAAATTTATGTGTTTTATTTTACATTATAAATCAAACCTCACGATGAATCACCCTTTATAAGAGAGATGTTCTTCTTAAATAGAGTCCACCCTCAATACTCACAATCAAGTTATCGACTTTACGTACGTTATGTACGCTGCATTACAAGATCTTACTTTAGGAGTTCATGGCCAAAATATGTAAGATAAATATGCATCTTAGTCAAAACAACATATAATGGTATTCGACTAGTTGACTTGACAGCAGTTCATTATATGTTTTCCAAGCAACGTAGGGTTTAAGCAAATGGATGGAACTAGAGTTGGTAGGTAGGTTTTCAGAAAAATCGTCGATGCCGGACGAGACATTAAACCGAAATTCCACGAAAAGAAGACAATAGTGACTATTTGGTGGTCAATAGACGCACCATCTGTGCAAAACAATCGCAGCAGAGAAGTACTTATAAAAACTTGACACAAAAGAGTTCAATCAATATAAGATTAAATCTTCCTGGATTAAACAAGCTTTGCTACAAAACCTGCAGAGGAGAACACTCAACAAGAGTTTGCTGCTTTCCGCAGTCCGGTATATGATCCCATCAGATTGATTCTAAATGGAAATATTGTGTAGATTGAAACGGTTATTTCGACTAAGAAATTATGTTCTTAGCAGTGATATGTGCATTTTAATTAAAAGATAAAAAACCGCAACCTTATACTCTTTTAAGCTTACACATAATGGTATATAGGAGCCGCTTAATTAAATCATTTTTGAGGCAAAAAGAATTTTCAAAAAGTTAACCTGTACAGTGTTAACAAAATAACAAACTGATAGGTAGTATTGAGAGCCTGTTATGAATCCTGTCACATCAAACATAGCATAGACAAACTAACATATAGAGAGTTCCAATGTAGAGAGAATAAACAATGTAATTTGAAACAAATATAAAGTGGCACACAAGTTGGTTTGTGCTTAACATGAAGTTTGAGAGTAAGGCAACATTAAGAATAGAGCAGTGAAGCGAAATTTATCGGTGGTATATGATATACTTGCATTTTCTTATCAAAAACCATGATAAATTCAAGTTGGTTCGAATATAGATCCCTTAAAATTTCTTAGCAATATATCAATACACTCACCATCGATTAACGACATCAAGTTGTTTGTCTCTTCTATCACAGCATTCACATGTTCTAAAACACTTTCAAACCCGCTACAATCATTTGAGAAGGACACTTTGGGCACAACCCTATCGTAACAAAGAGAATCGCAGTTGATTTGCTGAATCACATCATCTTCGTCTTCTAACAACCCCTTTAGAGAGTCTTCTTTAGAGGGACTCTCACTATTTGAGAAACCGTAAAACTTATCCTCACTTCGATCACGAGATATTTTCCATGTTTCACGTCTTATTTGCAATATATCCGCAACTATTATTGATAATCTTTTATTCTTTTCACCCTCAGGGGTACTGTTTTTAGTTGGCGCCAACTGTGAAAAATATGAGCTCAAATTTAACAAATTTTCACAAACTTTAATCGAATTGTTCAGATCTACTGTGTCCAGCTGTGGAACAACGGTTTGACTTAAATCCTCCTGTATTGACAAATCGGAGGAATCGCTTGCATTACCACAACTTTCAGGTAACCTTACATTTGCTAACTCACTGCTTATATTTCGAAGCGGTTTTCTTCTCCTTCGGCCGCTATAAGTACGGAGAGGTTTTGACTTCAAACGAAAAACTGGTGAATTATCAACTCTTAATTTTGGTGGGCTTTCACTGAATGGTGATCCACAAAAGTCTTCTAATATTGCATCGACTATTGACTTAGTTTTTTCCGATTTGGCATCAACCATCGGTTGTGATGTAACTTCGTCTTCTGCTTCATCACAAAACCGCATAAATTCAGATTCTGTAATTCCGAATTGCGTCTCTGGACCTAGAATTGTTTGAACTTCATGAGCTAGTATTGATGTATTTATAGGTGATGCTGGCAGACTGGTCCCACTAACTTCATTCACTGATATATCTTTAAGTCTTACAAATCCTTGTGAAACAAGGCTGGTCAATTTTGAACTTGATGCTGTTGTGTCTGCTATATCTGCCGCTGCTAAAACAATCTCATTCTCGAAAGGATTAAAATATTCGTACTGGGTTGGAACGCTGCCCATTGACTGCGTTGATTCTTCGTACAGCAACTGCAGACACGGTTGTCTTTGCTCTAAGGATTTTTGGGTTCTCTGCTTAGTTTTCTTATGGAAACGACGAGAACGAGATGACTTTTTATCATTGCCGGGACTGCAAGATATGCTGTCTTCGAACATATCAAGTATATTTGCAATTCAACCTAATTTAAATTACTTATTTAGAAAATAAGGTCAACAAAACAAAAACGAAGGACTTTGACCGCATCTTTATAATGACAAGTAACATATTTTGAAATATGATCAGTGATGCCAAGTCTTATACTCTTATACTTTACATAACTCTAAAAATCTATTAATTATTTTGTTGAATTCAAGGGAAGTGAAAATCCCAAATACTATTTGATAAAAAATCTAGACCAAATGAACCTACGAAATCTAGGAAAAACGGCTGAAAACTATCAAAAAACGCATTTTTTGTATAAATCAAATAAAATCCGAAATTGAAAAATTCTTCTGAAAGAAATAAAACAAAAAGGGATCTATTGAAATGCCTCTTAACTTAAGAAGAAGAATTCATTTTCCACAATTCAGAAATAAATGGAAGCATATGGATCTCTTGTAATTTTAAGTTATTTCCTTATTTAATCTCTTGACAGAGGTTATCTTTTTTACAAACATCTGAATCAGATTATTAACTATTAAGTAACTGTTCGGAATGAATACCAACTTTAATCAAAAAGCCAACCGCAACCTCATTTTTTTTTTTTTTTAAATTTTATCTACTGCCATCCGACAGAGATGAATCGGGAAACTGCTGTCTTTCCTATAACTTGGATTGCACCAAAAGCCCAACTATCAAATTCATAATGCTCGCCTTAACCGCCAAGTAGTGCTCCTCGATAAGAGCAAGAGTAAATCCTTACTCACACAGGCTAAAATGGCAAGTGCTTCCTCGACGAGTAGCAAATGAAAGGCATACGTCGTCGTAGAGCTCATAATTTTATATGAGAGAATTTAAAAAAAAAAAAAAAAAAAGTTGACGAAGCAGCTAATAGCCTCGAATAATAATGGATTGATGATCCTGACAAACCATTTAAAGACAGCAACTTTCGGATTGTAATGTTCGGACCACAATCACCCGATCAATTAACAGAGGCTGTTGACTGCTATTACCCAGATACTACCGCCATCTACAAATTACGATATAATGGCCTGAGCAAAAGGATGGGGTGAAACGGTGATATCTATGGTGATTGCTATGGGGAATAGAAACAGAGCAAGGAAAACTTAGGCAAGAAGTTTCGATCATCCCACACGTGATCGACCACCTTATGACAATCCGCATCAAAGCTAAATTCGGTAGCATAAGCCTTATATGCGCTCTTGCTTCATGGAAGCATGGAAGCATATACGATACCAAAGAATGTTTTTTTTTCTAACAGCTACCTGACAAGACATATGAGCTATGTCCTGAGTATCAACAACAGCTGGTAAGCATAGTCTACACAACACTACTTCTGGTAAGAGATTTAGGACTATAGACTTTACAGCGGGACGACATATCACTGTATCAAGCACACGTTTCATCTTCTCAATATGCCACAGGAGTTATGGCGGCCTCTGGATCATAAAACTTGCTATCGACGTAATGTATGTCTCTGGTATTCTGGACATTCAAACCTTCCGGCAACCAGCATTGACTCGGATCAATACCTTTTTGCAGCCATGGTAAGAATGAAAACCTCCACAGCTAAAAACGACTACTTTGCGAAGATATAACGTAGAAAAGCTGTAATCACAAGAGCCTGCCAAATTCTTTGCCGAACCCTAATCCCGAAATCCCTCAACAACTCCTACGCCGCTAGCATCAATACAGAAGACCAGTGGCAACGTTGTCAACGTGCCATCAAAAACGCCGCAACTCATACGCTAAATACCATCAAAAAATCAATGACGTGATGAAGAATGCCAGCAGGCACATGCAGCTGAATTTACCCAGCACAACGAAGACTTTCTAGAAGAAGAAAAATAATAATTGTTCTGCAGAATAACGAAGAAGAAGTTCAATATCCCGCTGTCAGGCAGAATAGATCATTCAACTTGGACGGTGATAGCCAAAACGTCCGTCCACCTGACCAGAATGAAGTAAGGATAGCAATATTAAAGCCTAAATCCAACAAAATGGACTTAACAGCTTACCAGCCGAGGTATTCAAAACTGCTAGAAAAGACTTTGGAGAAAGCATACACCAACGTATTTCTCAGGACTAATCAGAAGAGTGTATGCCTGATGAATGGAATCTCAGCACAGTTTTCCCGGTTCACAAAAAAGGAGATTCCTCAATTGCACCAATATGTCTCCTCAAGATTGCATTCGAAATTTTATCTGGCATATTATATGAAAGTCTGAAATCCTACATCTAAATGCCTACAGTCGATCAAATCTTTACACTTCGGCAGATACAGGAAAAGCTCAATGCCTAATATCTTTTCATAAATTGTAAGGCCGCAAATAAAAGTATTTATGGAGACGAAATGATGTGAGACAATGTTTACACTATCTCTGCTAAAAATTCTGCCAACAAAACCTCAGTAAAAAAAAACGAAGAATCACTCATCATCATTATCACAATTTACTTTATGGATGGCCGTAGCTCAAGTGGATGGTTTGGAGTCTAATACCGAAAAACATTCTTTTTTCCAGGCAACATATACCATTTTCTAAAAAACTTAAAAACATATTAAAATAATCCACAGCCAATTGAACCCTATGAACATAGCCCGATGTATAAAAAAAAAAATTCCCCATACCCTCTGAACGTAGCCGGTTATATGTAGAAATTTTCACTCGAGCGGAGAACGCAACAAAAAGAAATCGGAAAACACGAAAATCAAACACAAAGCAAAGGACTAAAACCAATTTTTTTGTGTTGGAGGTGGAAAATTTGTGCAGAAAATTTTTCAAACTAAATTCTACATTAAACAATAATGTTAAACGACTAAAAGTATCAATCATTAGTAAGAAAAACGCTTACTCTTCAAAAAAAGAAAAGAAAAAACCCATAAAAACCACAAGGAAAACCCGTAGAAAAAGTCTGCACATCTTTTTCCAAAAGAAAATCTCCGTGTACAAGAACGAGTGCATCGTGAAAAGCAAGTGAAAGCCCCCCCGCTGAAGGAACGAAAAAAATGTTTGTGAACTCGATGACGTTTCGCGGAAACCCATCCAACCATCACCATCATCTGCATCAGACGCACCCATTGCACCATCACGTCAACAATCATCATCATCATCAGCAGCACGCAAGTGGTCACAACAATAACAACCATCATCATAGCAATCATCATAACGGTGGTAGCCACCAGAAATCGTCAGATGCTGGCAAAATCTACATCAAGAACTTGGAACGCTCCATTGATAATGAAGCGCTATGCGACACCTTTTCCGTTTTCGGTAAAATTCTAAACTGCAACGTGGCCAAGGATGAGGAGGGAAATTCACGTGGATATGGATTTGTTCACTTCGAGACCGAGGTAGCAGCTAAAATGGCTATTGAACGGGTAAACGGTATGCTGTGCAACAATCAGAAGGTTCATGTTGTGAAGTTCATACCACGTCGTGATCGTGAACAAGAGAAGGCTACACATTTCAAAAATCTCTACGTAAAGAATCTCAATGAAGATTTCAACGATAACAATTTGCGTGAAATGTTTGAGCCATACGGACGAATCACTAGCCACAAGGTAAGTTTCCATTTTTTTTTTTTTTTTTTTTTTTTTTGTGTTATTATTTCTATTTTTTCTGATTTTTTTTTTCTCCCTTTTTTCAATAATTTGGGTTATTCAATTTTACACGGCGATTGTGTGTGTTGTGTTTGAGTGCGAATGAATGTGTGTGTTTGTGGTATGCGTGCGTACCTATCTATACCTATGTATATTTTGAATTTTCTTTGTACCTAAATAATATTAGGTTAGCAATTAAATTAGAGCCCAGAGCCTTTCTCCCTTACCTTCTTCGGAAAAGGATGTCGAGAAACACGTGGGGTTGTATCCAGAAATGCATCTTACACTTTAGAAGCGGAAGTAAGGTGGCATTTGTTGGGTACGTTGGGATTTGTTGTTCTGTTGTTTGTGGTTTATAGTGAATGTTAGTTTTTAATCACCAACTCCATTGTAAAGGAACGTGCTGATAGATTTTGATTTCAGTACCATTCGATTGGGAGGTTAGGATTCTCGAAAACTTTTTGTTATGCGCATGAGTTTGAAAATTCTCATAAAACCAGCATCTCTTACGAATTTGGAATAACAAAGCATGTGGTCCTATGGAGGATTGGATAAACTGTCCTTACTACCTGATGCACTGATAAAATTTATTGAAACTACCATTCGCCATTTATTGAAGCTCATAATGTGGGAGGAAATAACTTCTTACAAATTGGGTTACTGGATTTTGTTTAAAAAAAAAAAAGGAAAAAACAGTATGAATTTATCAAAAGTTGGTAACAATGTTAACACTGATAGAGTTTGTTTCCAGCAGAGTCGTGTTCGAGTGACATACCAACTTTCTAGTCTTGATAGTCGCTATCGAGAGCTTAGCCAGGCCATGCTATTCTTTCTTGTCCTAGAAACATCTTATCTACAATTCTTATCGAAAGTATAGCTTTCGGAAACTCTGACGATTTTAACTGGACGTTCGTATTCTTCCTATTTCTAATGAGAAATCAGGAATTATAAATTATGGATTAGAAAGAAATCAGAGCACAGGTCGCATCTGCAGGCTGGTCAAGGAAAAACCAAACCGTGCCACAATAGAGGAAAATTAAAATTTGGCGCCATTTTTGCCGTTGTGCTCTATCAGTCAAATCATTATAACAGTTTGGTGGACAATCAGTCATTATAAAAACTCGCTATTCGACTTACTTAGATGGCGCTGGGATG
This sequence comes from Volucella inanis, assembly GCA_907269105.1. NCBI lineage: Eukaryota > Metazoa > Arthropoda > Insecta > Diptera > Syrphidae > Volucella > Volucella inanis. Next base: position 71,501,847 of record OU026155.1, read on the forward strand.
GACTTGGACCTCAACCAATAGACCTCTTGAGTTACACACTCCAAGTTAATTGAGTTGAGTAAGGCAAGATTTTCTTTTACTGCGTTGTCATTTCCAATTGGAATTAGTTAATTCTTAGACAGCTTAGGCGACTAATGTACAATTTTTAATGTCATTGTACAGTTCGTTGTTAAATCTCTACCAACCTTGGATCCCATTATAAAATAGCACTAGAATGATGAGGATCTTATATTGGGTCCTCTTAGTGTTTCTTGGCAAGGCCTTATTACTAGGCTGCACCGGGGACTACAGTGTCTCTAACTACCTTAAAATTATTGCTGTCTATTGCGACATTCTGTCTGATTCGTCGATGTTGTAACAAGTTTTGCTCTTATTCACGGCTTAACACATTTTTGCGACTTCTGTCCCAATACGTGTGAACGCATCAGTGACAGCTCGATGAGTTTTGCTATTGATGTAAAATTTATGCTTATACAACTAGTTGTACAGACTTGTCCAATGGCGTTTTCGATTGATTTCTTTCCGAAATTTGACAATTTGGACTCCAATGGAACACAAAAAACTTCTTTTGACTTTGAAGCTAAACACAGTTGATTGCTCGAAAACAAAAATCTGGATTGGCACACAATACTATTTGAAATTTTTATTTACATATATGCGTTAGTACATTCTAACATACAAAGAAAATTTTGTTTCTGAAAAAGCAAGCAACAGTTTAATGTCATTTATTTCTCTCCGGAGTGCAGTCGAAAACACCATAATAGTGTGTCTCTGTTGACTAGTGTTGTGGTGACTTGCAAGTTTCGCACAATTTTCTCAAATATGATGCTGAAAAAGTCACATGACAGCGCATCACTTTGTCAAAATCTTTGTTTAATATCAAAGGTCTCCACTTTTTGGTGTTTTTTTTTTTTTTTTTTTTTTTTTACTTTGATCTGGTAGTGTAACATTTAGTAGATTGTAGACTTACCGTGCGTAAAACCTCACCGATATGAGCTAATCTGGAATTTATAAATGGCTAAGATGATGAAACATGTTCTTATATGCGATGTTAAGTAAACTGATGCCTCCGTAATTGGCGTATTCAAGACAATCTCCTTTGTTGTCGATCGGGCAAACGGTGCTAAGATTCCATTCTTCAAGTTTGTTTTTTGTCGACAAAATCTTGGAAATGAATTGGTCCATTTCATACCATATCTTTCTCCGTAATAGAAAAACACGTCCATATAGCTTTAAATTTGCGTCAAGAAGAAAGAACTTATTACAAAAATATGCTGAAACACTTTTATTCAACAACGCAATTGCGCCCTTTTCAATAATACGCAGGAACACTTTTCAACACAATTTATCAAATTATGTTGCGCCTGTTTCTGAATTCGTCCTTCGATATGAATGCATCCAGGAGAAGTTGTTTTATTATAGATAAGGATTACGCAAGGGAAAACGGAATCTTCTGTCTAAACAAAAGAAAACGGTAACGTGGAATCCTTTGTGTCAATTATTATTATTAAAAATATTTTGCCAAGAAATTTAAGGGTCGGAATAAGCACAGGGAACAAATCCTTAATTTTTGCGCTGCAGGAAAAACCTAGAAAGGTATTCAATAAATATTATTATGCTTAGCGAAGATGATAACCAACCTTATGGTAAAGTTAGGCAGCAGGCTCTTCTGTCGAAAGTTCGTGCTTTTGGGATGGATGACTCTCTTGTTCAATGGATTAGAAATTACCTTTCGGAACGTTCAATTCAAGTTGTTTTGGACTTTTTCAGATCTGATTTTCACAAAATATATGCTGGTGTGCACCACCAGCTCCGTTCTGTCTCCGACACCTCTTGTCTACTACTTGTAATCCAATATATTCCTTTGCTGACGACAGTACTCGTTCAATGACTCACGTCCCTGCTCTTCGGCTGTAAAACGGTAACGGCAGCGTATGTTAAGCTCATTAAATTCTGACATTAACAGCATAACTAAATTGAACCACTAACAGAGAATTTAATACTTCCTGTATGCTGTTGTCTCTAAAGCTAACATTATTAGAACACCCAGCCATTGTCCATGAATGGCATTTGCATCGTCGAAACCGAAAAACTTTCCATTCTCGGTATGTATGTCAATGACAACTTACGTTGGAATAATTACACATTCGGTGTCGTCAAAAATGCTCCGAAATGTCTACGATTTCTCAAGCAATGTAAGAAATATGTACTTTACCCCCTCTGATCTGGCCTCAATATATAGGGCATAAATCCGCCGGAAATTGGAGTACAATGCCAACACCTGGTCGGGTGCGCCCAAAACATCTCTGCACCTGTTAGATAGAATTCAAAACCGTGCGCTAAAACTCATAGGTAATAATAATATCACTCAGAAAATCGATACCCTTGAACACCGTCGTAATGTCTCATGTCTCACTCCGTCTTGTCGCTATTTCCACCGCCAGTGCTTCATTGAAATAGCTCAAATCCCTTAAGCGCGCGCAAATTATATATAAAAAAAAAAACCAATCGAATATCAAAATAATCCGGAAACGAAGGACCGAAAGAAGAACACAAGTGCGTTAGAAGATCGAAGATTTGTGCGTCATAGCAGAAAGTTTCCAACAAAGCCTGTTTCGAGTATGACAGTTCGAAGACGTCTGCTAGACCAGCATTTAAATGCTTGGATGCCAAGAAGAAAGCCACTTCTCTCTTAAACACATACTATAAAACGACTTGAATTTGCTAAAAAAACATGTCGACTGGCCGGTCTCAGAGTGGCGAAATGTTTTATGGACAGATTAGTCGAAAATTGTGTTATTTGGTGGGCCTGGTGCTCAGCAATATGTAAGAAGCCTAACAAATACCGAATTGCTTCCATATTACACAATAAAAACTATTAAACATGGCAAAATAGCAATTATTGTGTGGAGTTGCTTTTCGTATTACGGGATGGGTCCCATCTGTAAAATTGAGAGCATCATGGGTCAGAATGTTTATGTACCATAAATGTTTTATAGACGATGATGCTGCCACATTGTCAAGAAGATATGCCGCTTAGATGGGTCCTGCAGCAGGAATATGACCCCAAACATACCAACCGCTAAACGAAACAATGGTTTCAGCAAAACAGGATTCAAGTCTGCCCAATTCCCTGATTTGAACCCTATTGAAAATCTTTGGGAGATATTAAGCGTGTTGTGCACTTGGTCAAATATTCCAGAAACTAGATTTCATGGACTTGTGAACTCCATGCCATTGTCCGCAGAAGTTCAAAACGATCTTTATTTACTGCCTTTGTCATTATTGTCAAGCTCTTCATCCGTTGGTACATAATCATAAATCAAAAAGATTATCCTCATACCTCTCCTGTATGAAATGTACTAAGCGAATTGCACTTTGATTATCCATATTTAGTATTAGCCTTTTCTTCAATCCACCCACACTCCCAATAAGCCTCTTTAGCAAGATAAGTTGTTTCACACCCACAATTGCGGATAGGTATTCTGACTTTGTTGTTGATACTGCAACCGACTTTTGATGGCTACTGGTCCACCGTTTTATATAAATATCACTCCCGATGCTGACCGTCTAGTTTCTCAATCTCCGCCGTAGTCCGCATCGCTGTATGCAATCCAACTTTCTTCATCTGATCTGAACATGATCCCATACTCATATAGAGTTTTCTAATAACGACTTGACAACTTTTTTTTTAAATAAAAGGCAAAACATTTGAGATATTTCACGACTTGGCCACACATTTCGGCCGAAACGGTCGCTATTTCGCGTTCAATGTTGGCTCTGAGCTCTTCCAACGTCGTCGGCGTGTTGGCATAAACCAATGACTTAACGTAGCTCCACAGAAAATAGTGAAGTGGCGTTAAATCGCACGAACGAGGCGGCCAATCGACTGGCCCATGTCTTGAGATAACACGCTCACCATACTTATTCTTCAATAAATCGATTTGTGCTGTGTGGCTTCTGGCACCATCCTGTTGAAACCACATGTCGTCCAAGTCCATATCTTCCAATTCGGGCCAAAAATAATCGATGATCATGGCGCGATAACGCTGACCATTCACAGTAACGTGACGATCGTTATCGTCTACGAAAAAATATGGCCCAATGACGCCGCCGGCATGCAAACCGCACCAAAAGTTATTTTTTGTGGATGAAGTTTTTTGCTTATTGACGAACCCATTGAGCCAAAAATGAGCTTCGCCACTGAAGATGATTTTGCGATGAAATTCATCATCTTGGCGCATCTTCTTCAGAACCCAATCGGAGAACGTACGTCGCTTCAAATGGTTCATCGGCTTCAATTCTTGAGTCAGCTTGATCTTGTTTGGGTGTAAACCAAGATCCTTACGCAAAATACGCCATAATGTGGTCTGAGCGATGCCCAATTCTTGAGAACGCCGTGGAATTGACTGATTTGGATCGTTTGCCTACGGACGTCTGAACGGCAGCGATATTTTTGACACTTTTTTGACACGGCAACATCACACAACGAATATGTAGACTCAAATTTTTGCACTAAACTTGTTATTGCCGGTCTACTAGGGCGAGAAATACGACCGAAAATTGGAGTTAACGCTCTTAAAGTTGCAGTCACCGACTCCGAATATCTGTAGAAAATTTTCATAATTTGCAGACGTGGCTCGTTAGTTTACTTTACCATGATGAAAATGTTGAGTTTACTGAATAAATTGACAGTAACAGTATGATGATTAGTGAAAGAGTGCGTTCACAAATTAAATTCAAAGTTGTCAAGTCCCTATTGGAAAACCCTATATATACATATATATGCCCATACCCCTTGAGGTATTTGCATTCGTTGAATTTCCAAGATAGCGACTTGCAACTCCCACTGCACATTGAATATCAGGTCTTGTCGCCATGCACAAGTGCATCAAACTTCCTACAGCTTGTCTTTATGCAAAAGTTTCATTAATTTTGGAACTTTCAAAACTACTCACGGCCTGATTAGCGTCCATAGGCGTTGATACTGGATTACAGTTTTCCATTTTGAACTTTACCAACATTTTTATGCTGCCTGACTTAAATGAATATCATTATTCACCTTCCTGTCAATACCCATTCACATGAATGTTTTAACGTTTAAAACTTTTATATCTAAACCGCGTTGCAAAGGTTCTACGACCTGTTCGATATATTTATCATCGTCTGATGCAATTATTCCATCATTTACCTCGCGTAACAGAGAAGTATCATAAAGACTTTTTTTTTGTAGACGTCTTCAGTCTTCTTCACGTCTTCCATATAAAAAGGCAGTTCTCCCGTCAAATTGACACATCATTCCCCTACGCTGCCAATGATAAAATAACTCGTGGTAAGCAAATCTTTCCACTGCGCCGAAAGTCTGTATGTATTTTACTTTGTAGTTCCATTTGTTATCAATCACTTCTTTGTCTTTTGGTTTCTCTAGAAGTTGCCATCAGTGAAGCATTGCTTTTTTCCAATTCTTTGAGCCCAATGATTTCATTAGCGTATCGTAACTTGCCGGTTCCTCTTTGACAACCAGCATTGGTGCTGTCATAGATGTGTTTTCACACTCACCGTGATTTTCTCTGCATTTGCACATCTTTGCACTTCGATTTGTTTTTACCTGAACAATATCCCCTTTGTCTACGCAACACCAATCAGTCTTAGTGATTGACCCTCCGGTGAATAATCAGCCGTCCGTTGTTCTTCACTTTCATATCTCATTTCGAAGTTATTCCCGTCCTTGACTTCATCCACTTCAGCTTTGAACTCATTGATTTTCTTTGCCTTGCTTCTGTGAACCTGTATCTCAACCGCATCGTCTTCAATGAACCTCAAGTCCCTTGCTACTTTGGGGGATTCCAAATACGAAAGCCTTTTACATTTTCATCGTACTGGACTAAAATGCATTACTTTTTCTTTGCATCCAATTTTTGCCTTTGATGCTTTGAAATGTGGACGAAAACTTTTGACTCAAAAACTCTCAGATGCCTAAACAGTGTCTTTACTATATCACAGTTCATATGGCGTCTTTCCAGATACACTACTCGTACCAGTTCTATTGAGGATAAAAACGGCCGCATTCACAGCTTCCGCTCAGAATTTTCGTGCCGTCTCTACAGCCGTTTTCGTTCTGTCGATCCGTTCTGTTCCGGACAATATGGAAGTTTTTAACGTCGTCATTCACGAACTCAGTATCATTGTCTGTTCTGATTACTTTCACTTTATGGCCGTTTTTCGGTTACAAAATTTCGGAATTTCTCAAAAACTTGTGACCTAATTTTCATGCAATAAATAAACCGAAAATGTGAATAAGCATCTTTAAACAAAAGAAAATACCCTAATCCTCTGATGGAAGTCGGAGGAAATTAAGAGAAAAAAAGATGTTTGGGCTCAGTGGCTATTTCGCTCCATGGGTAGCATCCAACATTTAACGGGGGGACTACTTGATGTTGTATTTAGGCTACCATTTATCTCACAAGATTTAAGTTGCCTGAAAAAAAGTCTTTCGGCCACGGCTGGTATTGAACCTCGTAAAGCCCGATTGGGAAGCCAATACACTACCATTGGAGCCATTGTCACACCCACTCACTCACAGGTTAAGTTTTCTCCGTCATATTTAATGCCATTCTTCTGCAGGAAATTTTTCAATTTTTCACATGGTGACCTAGTCTTTCATGCGATTGTCTCAAATTATAACTCCCGCCTACCAAGTACGCTAATCCCATAGTTGTATTGGTCTTGAATGTTGTAGAGATTTCCATCACTGCAACAAAGTCTTTTCCTCTTTTTACTTCGCATATGTTGCAGTTTGAGCTCAACGTAAAACCTTTGTCCATTACGTGTGCACCAGAAATAAATTGCTCTGTAACGTACAAAACAAATTCTTTTCGTTCCAGTTTCTTCCATCAAAGCACGGTGCCATCAGAATTCCACCATCTGCAATTTTTACTTCTTTAAAATCTGTGAACCACTCTTTCTAGTGACTTATATGATCGCTTGCATCAGTGTCCAAAAGCCAACTGTCGAAGTTCAAGCTCTCCGATGTACATTTTAATATCTCAGTTTCCCTGTAAGATGTGTGAACAGACGAAAACTTAGTTGTTCAGTCCAGGCAATCCCTTTTAAAATTCCCTAGCTTATGGCATTGGAAGCATTTAAATTCCCGTCGCGTTTCATCTTTTCGTTCATCAATGTTTCTTCATTTTTTGTAGCTTCCCTTTGCCTTTTTTTTTACAAGCAAAGCTTCGCTTTGTGTCCAGGTTTCTTCTTTCCGATTTACTCTTCGATTCCCAAGCAGTGCCGAATCCGGCAACTGGCTGGCTTCAACCAATTTATCAATCCGGATTACTTCAGCATCCATTTTGTTGATTTAATAATCAAAAAAATATTATTTTAACAGACACCGACTAGCACTCGCAGCGTTCGTGTTTGACTTTCCCTGGTGCAAGTGAGTTGACAAAGAATATTCTCTCGATAGTGTGTATATCTTATCTTTCCCGCTTACTTTACATAAAATTTTTATTTTTTTATTGGTCAAAGGCGCGTATTCAATTTTACGCGCGCATTTAGTGATAAATTAAATAATCATGGCCCCGGGGCCAAATAAATCAAAACCCGGGAATCGTTTTAGTGAACTTGCTGATGATCACCAATTCATTGAACCCCGACCAAAGACATATAGATCCATAATCCATGATGATTTTTCAATTCTTTCCCCTCCCTCCAGCCTTAAGATTCCTATATTTGTGCTGATTTCTGCAAAGGAGACTGATAAACCACTTACTTCTGTTAGCATTTTTGTACTACAGAAAGCATTAGACACTATAAGCACTGAGTACGAAAATGTATTGGAGTTATTCTAACCAAATCCCAAACCAGCGCGCAGTCGCTATAAACTTGCACTCTAACCTCAATTCCTCCAAAGATATGGTACACGCGCCCTGTTTAATAAACATAAAAGAAGAAGAAATCATTTCGGAGATGAAATCCAAAGGTGTCACTGACGTGTACAAGTTCACTAAGCACGTGGATGGCAAAGTTCGTTCCTAAGGCTTAATGTTATTTACTTTCGACCTCTACCAAATCCCGGCAACGGTTGAAATAGGTTGGTACAAAGCCAAAGTTCAAAAGTATATCTCAAATCCTATGAGATTCCAAAACTGCCAGCTTCTCGGCCACACAAACAAAAGGTGTAATAGAAATAGTGCTTGCCCCACGTGTAATCTTCCTCCACACAGCCCCTCCGACTGCACATGTCTAATGTGCGCTAATTGCGCCGAAGATCACTCTTCAAGAGAAATATTTTCAAAACAAAGAAATTTTAAAAATCAAAACTCGCAATTAATGCACAATGGCATTAGCCAAACGTATATACTCGAACTGTAACCAACTTCAGACTGCTATAATTTCCAAACCGTTCATGACAGTGAGCTAAAATTTTGACACATGACAGATAATTTTATTATTCACAAGCCTTTTAAATGATTTGCGTCACAGTTGTGTTGAAAAATTTTATCCGCGATGGAATTCAAACGTGATAGTGTGATTGCTTTATATTGCGCTGGAAAACCACAGTAGCTACCTCTCCAGCACCTCAACGTGAATAAATCATTTGTGTCTCGAACCATAGATCGTTACCGTGATACTGGCAATGTTGCAAAACGCCATGTAGGTGGTCATAAAAAAAAAACTGCAACATCGGCAGAAATTGTTCGGAAAGTGAATCCCCGAATTGACGAAATCCGCGTGCAAGTGGAAGAAAAATGGCTCGTGAGCTCAACATATCGTTGAAAGCTTGGGCTCAAGCCATTGAAGTTTCAAAAAACACACGATCTTACACCGCAACGGAAAAAAATAAGAGTCGAAAGAGCGAAGGAGTTGCTACGCTTGCACGAAAGTGGTGAGTTGCCGAATTTGGTTTTGTCCGATGAGACGCCATTTGTTATCGAGCAATATGTCAACAAACAAAATGACCGAGCTTACTTGCCAGAGAGGTCCTTCGAAAATTTACACCTTCGGACGGCCACCAGAAAGCAGCCAGCACCGATGGTGATGGTTTGGGCCGCTATAACCGCCGATGGTCGCTCTCCGCTCGTATTTTTGGACCGTGGCGTCAAAATATATGCGATCGTATACCGTGAAACTGTCTTAGAGTCAGTATTGAAGCCTTGGGCAAACAATGATTTCAGTCGTAGACCGTAGACATTTCAACAAAACTCGGCACCGTCTCACAAAGCACGCGGCAACCAATATTGGCTAAAAAACAATGTTCCACACTTCATTTCTTCGACACAATGGATTGCAAATTCTCCTGATGCAAATCCGTTGGATGTCTCTGTCTGGGGTATTTTGAAGGCAAAGGTTGGCACTAAAAAATAGCAAAGTTTGGACCACCTCAAACAAGCACTTCGCCGGGAATGGGCCAAAATACCGCAGAGCCACTTGGGTGCAGCGTGCGATGCTTTTTTCGGCCGTCTCAAGGCCATTATTCGCGCCAAAAGTGGACATATTGAAAACTACTAATATTGATGTATTTTTCAACATTTTTTGCTTTGGCACAATAAAATTTATCAAAAGATAAAACAATTATAGCATTTTAAAAAGTTGCAGTTCGAGTCAGGCTTATATCAATCAGTCCCTCCTTTACTCACATCTAATGAAATCTCATACTCAGTACAAGCCCAAAAATCCACACTTAAAGGCTGTACAATAATCAGAATGAAACCTGTCACATCAATCCCTCAAGTTTAACCTATTACTAACTATAAAATTACCCTTTAAACTACCCTCGCAAACACAACAACCACACCAACAAAAGAAAATAAAAATAATGAAAACAGTTCAAATTTCTTTATCATCTCAAACAATCCATCTCTACACATACCTTTTCCCAATACACCACTAACCTACAGCGTTAACATCCAAACTCACCTATAACATCACTTACAAAAAATAAAAAGTTAAATGCTAATACGTACTATATGAGTACATCTGATACGGACGATATTGCGTATAAACAAACAACACTATTCCTACCAAAGCGTCGTGGACTTCACTGGCGGGAGCGGGAGCGAGTGCAGCCAATTCTGGCTCTCCGCTGTGAGGCCCACGATTTTCGATATCTCAACAACTTAATATACGCCAACATTAAAAATAATAAAAATATCATATCCATTCAAGAAACATACATATTATGGTATTTCCATAACTTCCCTATAATCTTGTCATCCAAACAAGGTATCGGTATCTTAATAAAAAATAGCATCCTACACAAGCCAATACCTATAAATTCGAACATCTTACGCCTACCTTATGAAATACATAATACTTCCAACGCGTATTTGCTATAGTTTATACTTATATTTTTTCTGACCAAGTTTTCACGGCAAATGACTTAGACAATATCCTTGTTCAAATTATTATTCCAATTATAATAACAGATGATGTTAACTCCTGGAGTTCGCTTTGGGATTAGCTTATCACCAATCAGAGAGGAACCATTCTAGAAATTTTTTTATCAGACTCAAACAATATGATTCTAAATGATGGTTCTCCCAGCCACCTGCTGCTCAGCTGGCAGATTTTGGATGTTCTTCATAATAGCGATCACTTTCCTATTATTTCCTTGATTATCATTGGTCCAGCTTACCCTCAAACGTCAGTAAGCCGCAAGTTTAAAACTGATTTTGCTAATTGGGCTTCTTTCAAAAAGCACATTTTATATTATATTTCAGTATGCAACACTTCGACCAAAATAAACAAGGAGGCAGCTCAGCTTCACAAAGCCATCCGCACTGCAACAAACAAATCAATCCCCCATAGTTCGCCTAAAGCCCTAAACTTACTGTATCATGGTGGAGTCAAGAGCTAAACTTCCTGAGAAATTAAGAAGTCACAGCATGTACTCTAAATTTCGCAGACAACTAAAATTCAGCAAAGCAAAATGTTCCCAGAATTTCACTTCGTCACTATAAATTCATTTTGTAGTAAAATATGGCATAACATTTGCTATATACTCCCAGATACTCCCAGTATAGTTCCCACTTCGCTCTTACTTGGTCAAACCTATCTGAAGACGCAAATTTCCACCCCAACTTCATCAACAGGAAAAATGCTACCCTATCCACCTCCTTCCATAGTGGTTCTATCTCTCCATTAGTTCGACGCATTGAAGGACAAATCACAAAATTAGAGTTCGATTGCTGTCTTAGGCAAGCTCAGGGGGAAAACTCTCAGAAGAGACACAATATCATACCCCATGCTGAGTAATCTCCATTCTTCAACTATCTTTAGGCTCGTGTCATTATATAATAATATCCTCAATACAGAACTTATTCCCCATTACTGGAAATTGGCAACCATACTCCATACGGTTTTCAACCAATTTCACTTATTCCATGTATGTCGAAAGTACTTGAGAAAATAATTGCCAAAAGATTACTCTGGCTTATTGTATTCAATCAGAAAATCTCATAAGCCCTAACCAAGAAGCATTTCAATCAGTTAAATATCGACTTCTACGTTTCTAATGCCTTATCCGCCCACAATCATGTCGCAATTCTTGCATTGTACTTTGAAAAAGCGTTCGACAAAATAGGCATCCACCTAGTCCTAGATAAACTTAGATCATGGAGTATCGGTCCCAAAATTTATAATTACCAATAGAAAAATCTGCGTAAAATCTAACAACTGTTTTTCGCCTTCTTTTGGACTTTTTAATGGAATTCCGTAAGGGTCGCCATTATCGGTGATGTTAATCATCATTGCCTTTCACGTTATAACACCTTTTGTTCAATTTCGAGAGCTATACCATCAAGCGTCCCGTAGGAGTATTAATGCTTTCGCCACAAGCCCGTTAAGAACATATTAGAAGACCGGATACAAGCAACAAAAACGATACTGCCTATAAAACTCTCTTTCTCAAATGGCTCAATCATTGACAGAGACGTCATCTCTTGTATGAACAGAAAAAGCTCACATCTGCTATAGGGTGATTCATCGTGAGTAATTCATGGCATTTACTTTTTGAAAATGGTATCATGTAAATGTTGGCCACGAATACGTCTGAGGTGATCCATTTGAAAGGTCCAATTTTGGGCGACTCGTTCGAGCATAGCGACTGGTATCTCACGGATAACACGAGTATTGTTGGCTTTCAAAGTGTCAATTGTAGCTGGCTTATTCCTGAAGACCTGAGACTTTACATATCCTCAGAGAAAATAGTCCAAAGGTGTGATATCGCATGACCTAGGCAGCCTATTTACAGTACCAAAACGTGAAACTGAGTGCTCACCACTTAATGGCTTCAATTCTTGCATAAGTTGAATTTTGTACGCATTTAGGCCGAGATCCTCACTAAAATACGCCAAGTTGTCGAATACGCCAAGCCAAGCTGCTGAGAACGACGACGAATCGATTCGTCACGATCTTCGCATACACTCTCAGCTACAGCTGCTATGGTCTCTTCATTACGTACTGGATGTGGTCTTATCGGTCGAGTTTCATCCACTAATGTAAACTGGGACTCAAATTTGCGAATTGTATTGGCAATAGTGGTTTCAGTAAGTCAATTATGCGCACCGTAAGTTCCTCGAATCGCACGAAAAACATTTCTCACAGAACGCTGATTTTCGTAACATAGCTGAACAATTTGGATACGCTGTTGTAGTGTGAGTCTTTCCATGATGACTTGCCAAACGATACTGAACGAAAATGACAAAGCAGTTTGATAAGAGTCACGCGTGATCTGTCAAAAAAAGCCTATTGAAAATCAAACGATGAATCACCCTATATTTTCTCATCTTTAATAATGGAAAAAAATATGAAAATCCCCATAGGTTGCTTTAGTAAGCACACTAAATCGCATCCACCATGGAACATTAGCCCCCCATCTTTCTTAATGGAACTGCCACAATATCCTAATTGGTTTTCACAGATGGATCAAAAACTAAGCACATCTTTTGTCGCCACACACGAAAATGGTGGCATAAAAGCCATAGAACTATCCTCAAAAGTACGTTGTAAGTTTGTAATAGACACAGATAGCTTATCTGTAATACATGCTGTTAAAAATCCTAATAAAAACGTTTTAATCATCAACAAAATCAGAGATGGTCTCATAAGAATGCCTCACAAGTTGAAGCTAATGTGGATCCCTATCTGCACACCATGCTCCAGTTTATAAATCGGTCACATACATCAGACTCGGCGTATTACGACTCGCTAAAAACAATCTCAGGACAAAACAACTCCTGGATTGGTGCAGCTACATTCATCACTATTCAACCAATAACACTGACAGATCTCATCCAATTTATCCCAGCTCTTCTTTTAAATCGATGAATAGGACGTTTGTTAAGCTACGTGTAGGTCACATTGAGTCTACCCACCAACACCTCTTCAAGAAGGAAGATCCGCCTTCCTTCAATCGACATAAATCACAACTTAGTTATGGGAATACCACCTTAATAAAAAAAAATAAAAAAAACGGAATAACCACCGTGTGGCGCTCCCATTGTTCCGATTTGAGTTCTGTTTTTTTTTTTTTTATTAAGTTGGTACATCTGTTGTTGACATTCTCTCTAAATCTTAGCGTCATAGCTTGACATTTGCAAAAGTTACGTGGATTTAAATTTTGCAACAACGAATCCGATTCCACATTCATCAAAAGGATCATTACTGGAGGCGAAACGTGGCAATGCTCACTGTTTTCATGGATTACGTGTAGTGTATCGTGAATTTTTGCCAGAATGCCAGACATTAAAAAAAGACTATTATTTGGACGTTATGAAACGTTTGCGTGATTAGAATTATGGGCAGAAAACTCTTGGATTTTGCACCATGATAACGCACCGTCGCACAGTGCCATCAATATTCGTAATTTTTTGACGAAAAATGCAACAAATACCGTCCAACAGCCACTGAATTTACCTGATTTGCCTCCTTGTGATTTCTTTCTGTTCAATAGAGTTAAAAAACCACTACGGGCGTTTCAGCAGCCGAGCCGCAGGAAGCACTGATGGCCATACCGAAAACCGAATATAAAAAATGTTTCGAGGATTGGATCAAGTGGAATAAGTGTGTTGCAGTCGATGGGGATTACTTTAGAGGGGACAATATAGATTTAGATAAATAAACTTGTATTTTCAATTTTCTGAATAAATTTCTAAAAATTTTTGATCAAGGTGGTATCTTCCTTATGTAAAAAAACGAATCAACTATTAACCCCTTCGCAATCTTCTATTTACGAGATCTTAAGAAATCATAATTACGACAATATTCTTAAAATATAAAACCTCATGAACATGTCTAAATTTAAAATTGAACTTAATCTCAAAACAAATTAATAGAGCCGGAAGCTCTCTGTTTTTAGCATGTACATTTATTTATATGGTAATAAATTACAACGATAGTAATAATATATTTTTAACCCCACAAGATTTTCGAACCGCGCATTTAATTTTCGAACGATCAAAATATTCTTTTAATAATTTTAAAGATATTTTCACTATATTTCCTAGCTTGAAGTTTTCTGGGTCCATAACCTCTTGAGTTTTTTGAAGTAACTTAGTTACTCTGCTAAAAAAAAACACGTCCATATACGATAGCGGTCCCAGAAGTACCCGACCCTACAAGGAAAACACAAAAATTTTGAAAAAAAAATTTATTTATTTTTCAACATAATCGCCTTTCAGCTCTATACACTTTTTCCAGCGATATTCAAAAATGTCGATACCCTTTTTATAATAAGAACTGTTTTGCTCCTCGAAATAGCCATTAACTGCCGATATCACTTCTTCATCGTTGTAAGATCTTTGACCACTGAGCCATTTTTTCAAGTTTGGGAACAGAAAATAATCCGAAGGGGGCTAAATTTGGAGAATAGAGTACATGAGGTAACAATTTAAACTTTAATTTATTAATTCTGGCCATTGCAATAACGGATTTGTGACTTGTCTTGATGAGACAACACTTTATTCTTAGCCAAATGCGACCGTTTTTACTTGATTTCTTCGCTCAAACTTTGCAATAAAGTTCGCATAATACTGGCCTCTTATAGTTTTTCCTTTTTCAAGACAGTAAATGAAAATTATCCCATGCCTGCAGATGAAACGGTCTTCGCCTTCTTTGGAGCCGGTTCTCCTGTTTGAATCCATTGTTTCGATTGTTCTTTAGTCTCGGGTGTAAAGTGATGGACCCGTGTTTCATCCATTGTTATGAAACGGCGCAAAAATTCTGCATTGTTGCTGTGAAACTTCGCTAAACACTCAATTGAAACATCTTCACGACACTTTTTTTGCTCGAGTGTGAGCAAATGCGGCACCCATCTTGCACACAGCTTTCTCATGTCAAATTTTCAAATAATATGCGATGTACCGCACTTTTTGAAATGCCTACAATGTCTGCTAGCTCGCGCACTTTCAGTCGACGATCATTCAGTACCGCTTTGTGGATTTTCTGCACCATTTCTGGAGTCGTCACCTTATTTGGTCGGCCACTGCGATGCTCGTCTTGGTCTCGTTTAAACTCAGCAGCCCAAAATTTCACTGTTGTAAACGAAGGAGCAGACTCACCTAGAGTAGAATCCAGTTCAACTTCTATATTGGTTGGGCTGAGGCCTTTCAAATAAAAGTATTGTATCACATATCGATGACCAATTTTCTCCATTTTCACAAATTCACTGACAATGTTCACTATTGATGGCTGCCAAACAAATACTAAGCAACGTGGCGCTTTCAAACTTAAAACATATGCTTTATAGACTGCGTGGACAGTGATATTTTTAAACAACTACAACTTCTGGGACCGCCCTTGTATTTATTCATCAATGTTAATGTTGTCCCCTCCAAAGTAATCCCGCTCAGATATACCATAATACACTTGTGTCAACGCTTTTTTCAATGCTCGAAGCACTTTACATAAGCACTTTTTGGTATAGCCTTGAGCTATGCCTTTCAGCGATGTCACTTTTATATTTTCTTTCGTTCCAAATCCGTCCTTTCATAGGTTTTTTTTTTTTACTTTTTGGAACAATGTTGAGGAGAGTAATTCTTCTATAATTGGCGCAGATTAGAGGGTCTCCTTTCTTCATGATCGGCAATATAATATAAAGTTCAGTTCGTCTTACATGCTTAGGTCATACCTTCATTTAGAAATAATTTGGTGTATGCTTTTCATAAAGTCATCTCTCTATTCCTTGAAAACCTGGACAGCTAGGCCCTGTTTGAACTAAGTTTGGATATAGTTTTTCAAACTTTGTTGAGGTTAGCAGTGCAGAACTGTTGTCAACTTCCCCCTCTACGCTGATAATTAATTTTCTAAAGCTTTTTCTTTTCTTCAAAGCTCCAGTCTTTTGCAATAAGACCTTCATTTATTTTCTATTTAGCACCATAATCGCCAAACTCCAATCTATTACCTTATTACTTTAGTGTAACAAGTCCCTTTCCCGACTTTATCTTCCCTACAACCAGCCAGCTCATTAATTGAATTTATCCAGTGGTGAGCCAAAGAGTTTTCCTACCCTTACAAGACCATATTTACCTCGTGCTCGGGTAAACCTTCATGCAGCCCATACAGAGCGTTCTTTAAAATATAGTTAAGGCAATAGTGACATATTTTCGTGAAAGCATGTTTGACAAGGCAATCATCTCATAACATAAAATAAGTCTTATCGTGGTAATGTGTATAAAGGGCTGTCCTCGGCGATAAGCCTCATTTTTTGACTTAGTTTCTTTGGAAATCGAAATGGAATTAGATCGTGATACCTTTAAGCACTAAATGAGTCAGACCAGTCAGCTTCCTTCTTCTCTTAAGGAGAACAACTCTAGTTTTGAGAGGGTTTACTGAAAGCCCATCTCTTATGCACCAGCCATCGATGTATTAAAGGGCTACATGCGTTTTATAACAATCAGTCACAAGTCATGATCCAATAGACAGTACAACTACATCTTGTTAAGCAGTGAGTAGACTAATATTCAACATAGTACTAAGAAGTGGACGCCCACTTACGGGCACCCCCGACTCACCCTTGCCATCATCAGCAATCTGTGCGTAAACATGTAGTCAAAAGTTTCGCTGTCGAAAGAACCCTCAATGTCGATGAAAATTGCATCCCAGTCCTCTAATTGAATGAAAACATTCTCTACACCGGCTAGATCCCACAGTCGATCAACACAGTATTTGCACTCAAGGGTGGCTAAGCACCAGAGTTGTTTTTCAGGTTGAGTATTAACACATCAACCAACCTCTGTCCACCAGAATAACCACCTTTGTAGCTTCAGTGCCGATTTCATCATGTCATCGTGCGCCGGAAAATTAATCGATCGAGGCAATGCCAGAAACTTTGGTCGAAAACATAGGATTCAATTTTAGTTCCAAAATCTGCCTTTCTTCTCTGTCGCCGGTATGTGTCGCCCTTAACTCCCTTCATAGTGTTGTCCTTCAGAGAGTGTCCGTCAGAACTTTTTGGTTTCCCGGAACCAGTAGTCAAAAAAAAAAAGCCCTCTGAACAATCATTCTAGAATGAATCGAATGAATCTATCGAATGTTACGAGAAAGAGCCCCAGGAGTTATTAGATCAAACTCGCAATTATCGGCAGGAAGCTTAGTTATTATGGAATCCTGCGAGTACCACTGGAAGCAAATTCCATGTGGTATTCTCCATACTGTTTATCCATCTTACGTTTCATTTGTATGCTATTGGCGTGAAGGTGATATATAGGGTTTTCCAATAGGGACTTGACAATCAAACTGTCAATGTCAATTTATTCAGTAAACTCAACATTTTCATCAGGGTAAAGTACACTTACGAGTAACGTCTGCAAATTATGAAAATTTTCTACAGATATTCGGAGTCGGTGACTGCAACTTAAAGAGCGTTAACTCCAATTTTCGGTCGTAATTCTCGCCCTATTAGACAGGCAATAACAAGTTTAGTGCAAAAATTTGAGTCTACATATTCGTTGTCTGATGTTGCCGTGTTAGTGAGACAACGGGTTGGTCGAAGTGTCGAAAATATCGCTGCCGTTCAAACATCCGTAGCAAACGATCTAAATCAGTCAATTCCACGGCGTTCTGAAGAATTGGGCATCGCTCAGACCACATTATGATCTTAGTGTACACCCAAGATCAAGCTGACTCAAGAATTGAAGCCGATGGACCATTTGAAGCGACGTACGTTCTCCGATTGGGTTCTGGAGAAGATGCGCTAAGATGATGAATTTCATCGCAAAATCATCTTCAGTGATGAAGCTCATTTTTGGCTCAATGGGTTCATCAATAAGCAAAATATGCGTTATTGGTCGGGTGAAAACCCACTTGTGCTTCATGAATCACCACTTCATTCACAAAAAATAACTGCATGCCGGCGGCGTTATTGGGCCATATTTTGTCGTCGACGATAACGATCGTCAGGTTACTGTGAATGGTCAGCGTTATCGCGCCATGATCACCGATTATTTTTGGCCCGAATTGAAAGATATGGACTTGGACGACGTGTAGTTTCAACAGGATGGTGCCACAAGCCACACAGCACACGCTATAATCGATTTATTGAAGAGTAAGTATGGTGAGCGTTTTATCTTAAGACATGGGCTAGTCGATTTACCGCCTCGTTCGTGCGATTTAACGCCGCTTTACTATTTTCTATGGGGAAACGTTAAGTGATTGGTTTAAACGATTGGCCGAGTCGTTGAAAATTGGGTCCAACGAATCGACTGTTGCAAACGTGCCCGCGTGGCCATATGAACGAAGTCGAGTTCTATTCATAATGTTTTAATTGTATTGTACTTCAAGCCAGTAATAAAGTTTTTGAAATATCTCAAATAGTTTGCCTTTTATTTTAAAAAAAAGTTGTCAAGTCGTTATTAGAAAACCCTATATATATAATATAATATACTTTTTAGTTACAGTAGACCCTAAAGCCTTCGCAGCTAGCGCGGAATTAATCTTAGCATATCAATTTTAATTATTATATGTTAATAAATTATAATAATAATAATATTAAAAATCTGAAGAACAATCATATTAAATTAAAATTAACAAAATGTAAAATATTTTGTTCACTCCATTTGGGTATATTTTTTTAAATGTATTTTATATATTATAGATAAATAAACAAATAAATGTTTTTTTTTTTTATTTTCAATTTTTTAACAACCAGGTGATGCTTGATGAAGAGGGACGTTCCAAAAGGTTTGGTTTTGTTGCCTTTGAAAATTCCCAATCAGCCCTGGCAGCAGTAATTGCACTCAATGGAAAGCAACTGGCCGAGAATAAAGTTCTTTATGTTGCTCGTGCTCTTAACAAAGCGGAGCGCCAGCAGGAGATTCAACGAAAATTTGAAGAGAGAAAGCGTCAAAAGCAAGCACACGTTTTCTATTATTAAATGAAAAAGGATATCTCCTTCCTTCTTCTGTATCTTTCAGTGGAGTATATATGTATTCACAAAAAAAAAGATTAAATAAAAAAAACACACTTCGAAACAAAATATTAAGCATTTTAAAATTAAAACAAAAAATAAACAAAAACAAAAAAAAAAACAACAAACATTGCAGCTAAGTACTGAGAGTATGTATTTAGCAAACAAAAAAACCGATACATCTGATTAAAATAGATATTTGAACATAGCAAAAAACATAAAAATAAAAAAGTAAAAGAAAACAAAAACATAAAAAAAAAACAATAAAAACAAAAGAAATAATTATTTGATACTACAACAAAAAAACAAAAACAAAAAATCGTAACTTTAGAAAGAAAGAAAAAACCTAAATATTTGTTAAACTGGGTTCATTATTGATTAAATTATTATTGTAAACAATTATGGAAAACAAAAAATAAAACAAGAAACCTAGTATTATTGTAAAATTGCAAAAACAAAATGAAACAACAAGAAACAAAAGAAATATTCGAGCAAAGTTCATCAATATTATTATTAAAGCAATGAACTTTGTTGAAACTCATACAGAAAAACAAAACAGTAAAAAAAAAACAAAATACACTATATGAAATATAAATTTTAAGTTAAGGCAAAACAAAAAAGAAGAAAATAAGAAAACACATAAAATTATTAATGCAAGAATTAAAAGTAAAAAAAAAGAAAAAAAAAAGAGATTACATGTAGTTAATGTTTATAATTTGAAAGGTAAAACAAAATGATAGAAACAAAGAAAAACAGAAAACAGAAAACAGAAAAACAGAAAAATAGAAAACAGAAAACGAAACAGAAAACAAATGCAAGTGCAGGAATAAGAAATGGATTTAAGAAGCATAACCCCTTATTGTTGATAGCAAACAATAGAGAAAAAAAAGCGAACACACATGACCCATAATTATGTTGAAACAAAAACAAAATATCCAATCTAAGAAATTATATATTTTTTTTTATTACTTTATTACACAGCGATTATGTTAAGAATTTATAAATTTATTTGTTTTATTTTTTTCTTGTTTGTATTTTTTAATTTTATTTTTTACTTTATACAGAAGAAAAACTAAGTAATTTACATTTACCTTTACCTATACCTTTACCACATTTTTTATTTGGCAAAACAAAAAGAAATTAAATGAACATAGAAATGAAAAGAGAGGAAGAGGAAAGAAAAACCGAATAAATGATGCTTATATCCTTATCCATGTTTTTTCTTTTCTTTTTATTATTTATTTCTATCTTTGTTAAGATCAGTGTTGCTTATTTATTAGATTATCAAACCACGCGTGTAAGGATTGTGTCTGGGATCTACTAATTCCTGTGGTACACATGCGGGAATTTAGGGAAAAAAATTATATTATATGATTCTCCTTCTGTTGTGAGGCTATTAACCCTTTGAAGACAACTGTTGCTTTTAATTTTACCACTCTTTATCTCGATTTGGCAACCCCTGATTTGTAACGGTAAACTGTATGCGGTAGAGTGATTATTATTGAGTAAAATGAGACAGTTGCGAATACGACGTAGTCTTGATTCTTGTGCTTTGTTGTGTTTATCAATAGAAGATCAGGTGAGCAAAAATTTTGTGTTAAAGGAAGTGCAAAAAAAAAAAAAAAAAAACGAATTACTATTGGGTATATCCATTTTATCCATTTTTCATCACCAGTAACAATCCGATGCAAAAATGGCTTCCTTTTGTGGCGTTCCAGCAGCATTTCGGACATGCAAAACCGCCTTTCGACGTCTCTCGGCTTTTAAATATATCCAGCTGTTTTTAAACGTTTTGAAATGGCTGCTTGAGTGACACCAAAAAATTCTGCGAGCTCTTCTTGTATTTGGCAACAATCTTCATATATATACAGATTTTTTTAAAACTCATGTTGCTTATAAGCAACATTGGTTCATAGTGTACAAAAATATTTGAATTCCAAAATTGATTTGTAGGAAAGAAACGACTGACTGATGTTGAAATTGAAGCTATTGCAAACGTAGATTGGCACCTTTCTTCCGACGAATATGAAAGTAAGTAAGTATTTTGGTAAGAGAAGAGGAAATTGAAACGGATTTATTGGAAAAGTTGATGGAAAATGATTCACATCCAAACAGTGCTGATGATAAAGACGAAGGTGGCAAAATTTGTGTTGAAAAAGTGGACGCTTCTAAGTCAAAATGGAGAAAATGGGAAATGGGCCCTGTTAATGTGGTATGCAAACCAATAACCGTAACCGATGATGAGAGTCAGGTAAAAACGTCTATAGAATATTTTGAAATGTTTTTCGACGACGAAGTTTTTGAACTCAACATTGCAAAGCAATTTATATGCAATGGGTAAAAAAGGTATAGAACATGGCTTTTGAAAACAGGCGTTACATCGGTATACTGCTATACATGGGTATTATAGAAATACCGCAAGAATGATTTGGTCAAAAAAAATTCAAATTTAATTTTATAACTGACGCCATGACCTGACAAATTGTAAAAAGTCCGTCCATTGCTGGAATTGTTTAAAAATAGATTTAACCTCTTGCCTCAAGAAGAATTTCAATGCGTGGATGAACAAACTATAGCATTCAAGGGAAAATCAAGCTTAAAACAATACAATCCAGCAAAGCCCCATAAGTGGGGAATGAAGATGTTTGTCAGTGCTGGCGTATCAGGTATGATTTGTAATTTTGCTTTATATGTCGGTGACGGAACGTGCCCAAATTATGGGTTGGGAAAATCTTCAGATATAGTGCTGTATTTAGCCTCTAACATGCTGAAAAATTAAAATTTTAAACTTTACTTTGATAATTGGTTTACGTCAATGAGTCTCATGGTTGCTCTAAAAGAAATGGGCATATTTTCTACTGGGACCGTCCGACGAAACAGAATTTTGAAATGTGATCTCTGCTCATATGATACGAAATGCGAGATTACCAACAACATAACATCGATTTCCTGGTATGATAATAAATCTGTGATGCTTTTGTCCACCTTTATGTTCGACAAGCCGTTGGGATCCTGCAGGCGATGGAGCGGTAAAGAAAAAAAATTCATAGATATTCCACGAACAGCGGTAGTTGAAGATTATAACCGCCATATGATTTGGGTTGACTTATGTGATATGCTTATGGAGCTGTATAAAATTAATCATAAGTCAAAAAAGTTCTACACGCACATTGTCTACTGGTGCATTGGGGCAGCTGTTGTAAACGCTTGCCTCCTATATCGAAAGCATTTCAAGCCAGCAAACAATCTTCGTAGGCCGATGCAACTTATAAACTTCCAAATGAATATAGCAGAATCACTAATAAGCAACTTGCTTCCCTCCACCAACATAAAACGTGCAAGGGCTCGTCCTACTGCAGAGAGCCTGCAAACTCTGCAATCCCTGTCTCCGTCTTCATCAACATCCATAAGCAGTGCTTGCAGCTCGTGGAAACGGAAATATGTTCCCGATCCACCAAAATCTTCTAGATACGATGAACAGGGACATTGGGTAATATGGACCCAGAAAGGTCGCTGCCGCCTTTGCAAAACCGGAACTCCACTTTCCTCCAATCCAAATAAAAACTGCTTTTTATCTTACCATACAAAAATAATTGAAATAAAATTCTGATTTTGCTAGTTGTGTGCGCTTTTTTATTACCACGTAGACAATGGTTGCCTATAATCAACTATTTACAGGACCTTCCAGGAAGGACATAGAACTATAAAAATTCAAAAATAGCTTATTTAGGGGCAGCAAGTAATAACTAAGATGATTTCGAATTTTCCGTATCACAGGTAAAAAAGTGGTCTTCAAAGGGTTAAAAGCAGAGTTTTATCAAAAAAGTTAATAAAAAAAAGAAATTTATTACGCTTGGGATCGCTCCAAAATCGGGAGCGAATCTGTTCCTCAATCAACAGCTTTTTTCCAGTTGTGTACATCACTGAAGTCACATCAATAGTGCACCATCTAAGGTTTCTATTACCCTGTTGTCTCTACTTCGGGCCGATCAAATTCTTTCTTGTTACATCCACTCTAAATCGTAGATCACTTGAAGAACTTTTTTCTTAAAGTAGCGCAACACGGACTGACAGGATAAGAGTGTTATGATATATAGTGCTTTTTTTCTTGTTCGCCTAACTCATCTCTATGTAGCCTTTTAAGATCTAAGAAACAGTGATTTTTTGATTGACCTCTACAGTTGTGCCGTTGTTTGGACTTACAGCGGAGTTGTAACTGTAACAAATTTCCCGTTGTGCGGTGCTGCCCAAGCATACTCGTTTTAAGGGTTTTATCCAATAAGAGGTTTCATTTTTTTTTTATCAAAAAACAAATATTTTTTATGATATAAGATTTGACTTTGTTTTTAATCGATAAATGAAGGAGGAGACTATTTTGACAAAACTTTTCATTTTCACACATTTCTTGCTCTACCAGATATCATCGATAACATCATGGATGTTGACTTTGGGTGATTCTTCGGCATAGAGCCAAGAAAAGTAGTCGTAATCATAAAGCATATGGCTTGGGCAGGAAACTTTTTTCTCTAAATCGCACAAAATAGTACCACCTTGTGGACAGGGAGAGCTATTATTTGGTTTTCTAAACTCCAAGTGCAACAATATTGCCATATGCGACAGACACATGAGTGAGCGTCTTACGACAATCCACATCAAAGCTTAATTCGCTAAGATTAGCATAATATGCGCCAATGCCCCTACGGGGATCTAGAGCTACGCCACCAAAGAATATTTTTACGAGCTCCTTGATAAGAAATAAGCAATGTCCGAACAATGACGCTAAAATGGTAGTAGGCGAATTTATCTCCAGGATAGCCTACCAATACCACGTCTGGCAACGGACTTAGGTTTATTGACTTTGCCGCGGGATGAAATATCACTATAGTAAACACAATACACGAGGGGCCATGGACCATGAAACGGTTAATCAAATTGTTCACGTTACGATAGATGTAAGACATGCCTCCAGTATTTTGGACATCTGAATTTTCTGGGCAGCCAACATTGACTCAGATCCCCATCTGGTTGCAGCTTAGGTTCGAATAGAGCTTTCCCAAGCGCCACAATAAAGACGAACTTCGTAAAAACGTATTGTAGAACGCCTAGCCAAAGGCGTATCCCCAAATCTTTCAACAATTCCTATGCCAACAGCACCAAGTACTGATTATCAGTGGCAACGCTGTCAACGTGTTATCAGAGATAACTTGACTGTTATGCTGGGTTTCACCCGACCACCCTTAAGAATTGTCTGGTTTGATGAAGAATGTCGGCAAGCACGTGCAACTAAACAAGTAGAAGAAGAAAAAAGAGCACGAGAAGCACCCGTACAGAAACCTCAATGTTGAGAATACTGAATAGAATACATTTTTCGGCGGACCGTGTAACAGCGAGGAAGCACAACATCCTGCTGTCAGGCAGACTAGACTATTCAATGACGATGACAACAAATTGCCACTATTTTATCTTCAGAATTCATCTGGACTTCATTAAGTGAAAATATGTTGTACAAGGACACCTACGAGTATATGTTTGAAGGCGAAAAGAAAATTTCGATGCAGGTAGTCTCTCTAGTGCATTTCTAATTTGCTGTTTCTTCGACGTTGAACGAAATTCTAGACTGCACTGGGAAATTGTGATGTGTGTTCCTCCTACTCAAACGTCTTAGAAGTTGTGTGCACAAATTGTCCTGTGTGTAAGCGTTTTAAGTCTTCAACATCGCATACAAGATGCCGTATTGTGTGAACGTCTGATACCTTTCGCTAACAATCTGTTGGTCCCTATTAGTGCGGTTTCAGATCAGGAAAGTCCGCACTCGACCAAATCTTTACATGCCGGCAGATCCTGGAAAAAACTCAAGAAGTTCAAACCGATAACAGATCAGATTCTGATTCTGATTCCTTTATAGTTAGGAATTGAGAGGGTCCTCTTTATGGATTAATCAAACTATTATGTTCAAATTCCATTAAGTTGAGATTTTTTTTTCAGATCTTATATTCCACGAAAGTTGGTGTATGCTTCATGAGTGTACGCTTTTTGTGTCGCTGCATGCGCTTGCGGGCAGTCTTCATCAAACCAGATTTCGTTGACGAATCTAGCACTTCAAATTCTTTACCCCTGATGGCTTACTGACAATGCCTCCACTATTCTTTCGTCCTTGATGCTGGCAGCACAAAAACTCTCCAAAGTTATATAGATACTCGATCTTGCGATTGTCGCCCTTCGAAGTCAAATTTCTTCATACCATATTATTTCTTCGGTGTCCAGCACCCGGCATATTCGCATTCGCACTAGGAAGTAAGTAGTGGCCCGATTTAATGTTGAGTCTATGGAACGTTGGAAGGTTTGGAACGTTCGGGTACCTTGCGTCGTTTATAATGTGATCAATCTGGTTGACGATTCTTTGATGCCAGGTCCCTCCGTGGATCAGATGATGATGTTTCTTCTGAAGTTCTTCATTGGCCGAACTATCATAGATCAGACATGGTTCTATATAGCTCATCTCTATAGATGATAATATAGCTCATCTTAATATTAGTGGGCTTACCAGGTTGAAAACCGCACCGATATGGACCTATCAGGTTGTTGATGACTGGCTTAAGATATTACAATTAAACGATGCCAAGGGTTTTGTTTGCTGCATTTTGTAGACTTATGATCCTGTAATTGGCGCAGCTCCAGAGTTCTTTCTTATGATTGGGCAGACGATGCAAAGACCTGTTAGTTGTCCATGCTTTCCTCTGATCAAATTTAACAGATGGGCTGATATACATCTCTTACCCTTTTCCTAAAGCTTTTAAAATCTTGGCGGTTAAGTGGTCGGCTTATACGAATTTGATGCATAGCATTTCTGATATTGCTATCCTCACTGTCCTAACTGGCAACAGTACTTTCGTCATCTTCACCGTTTAATAGTCTAAACAAATGGTCATTCTAAATTCTGAGCACCGACTACGCCTATATACGAGCATATAACGATGTTGAGTGGCAAGCGGATCTTTGAGTTCAGGAACATAATTGACTATATCATCTAACCACATAACATAAGAAGAAGCATAACAGATGTTAAAGTAATTGCGGTTGCGGAATTGGGGAGTGACCACCCATTGCTAATAGCAGATACCCGATTTAGGAAGCCGCCAAGACCAAAATATAAAGTCTTCAAATCTATCAAGATAAAAGAACACCAAAAAGAGGATAAAAGGCAAGTGTACATCTACGCAACGTCATGAAGACTTCAAGAGAATTCCGAAGATAAACACCTAAAGGAATAAATAGGAATAAAAGAACCTGTACTTACTAAAATACAATGGAAAAAAGAAGATAGCCTGACGGACATATGACAAAAGGTGGAAAGTTAAAGAAAAGAAGGAGGCATGGAAGAAATAGAAACGAACCCGTTCAACGACTGATAACATATTCTATGTGAATAAGAGAAATGCAGTAAAAGACGCAGTTAATGAAGTAACTAACGTTCATAGACATAAAAGTGGTGTTTTAAAGCGTGCCAAGACAATATGTATGGGATGCACTTAAAACTAGAAATGTCAAAGAGGGATTGATAAATGCTATTAAAAGTGTTTAACATATGACTGTACAATGGAAAAAGTAAGAATAAAAGCGGAGAAGTCAGAGGTATTAGAAATATGCAAAGGACTAAAGCAAAGAGACAGTCTTAGCTCTCTACTGGATGTCTTAGTACGAGAACCGTACACTCCGGCTCCAACTCCTACATTTGTTTTGGATCTTCTGTGATGAGCATGTAGGCTTTGATCATTGCTTCTTTTATGAGTTTCAGATGAAGTGGTGGGATATTTAGGACGACTTCAAGCGCAGCTGTTGGTTTGGTTTTCATTGCACCAGACACAGACACAGGCTAGTCTCTGCAATTTGTTGAGTTTTGCCTGTGACCTCTGCGATGCTCTCTGCGACCAAGCGGCGGCCTCGTACGTGATGATAAGTCTCATTATTATTGCCGTGTACTCGTACATCCATTTTGAGATTAAATCCTCAATTTTTTCCAGCTAGACATTTGCTGGTCGCTAATGAGGTCCTGACCTTGTCAATAGTCTTAGAAAGATGAGTGTTCCGCGAAAATTTTTCATCCAGTGTGATTCCTAAATGTTTAACTTCCGTTGAGAACTCTATTGTTTCATCGAAAAGAATGACATTTTTGAGTCTTTCTCGCGTTTGTCTCTTGGTGAATTAAACAATTATATTTTTTTGGAATTAGCTTTGAGGTCAACTTTGGCGCACCATTCAGCAACTACGTTCAAAGCCCTCTGAGGATCGCCTGCAGAGATTGTGTCCTCGAATTTATCACTGATAAGGATAGAAATTTCGGCTGCATATCCTTTGATATTGAAGCCATCGTTGTTGGGTATAATCGGTAGCTGACTAATACTGGGCTGAAAAGTGTCGTTTCTAAATCCATACTATTTTCAGTTAGTACCAACCTTAAAAAGATACGTTTATAAATTTGACAGCTGTCGGACGATTAGCTCTCGAGATATAGCGTTGTGAGTGAAGCAACTTTTGTTATTGTGAAAAAATATGGATTCAAAGCAATTTCGTGTGTTGATTTATTATTGCTTATTGATGGGAAAAAATGCAGACGATGCAAAGAAATGGCTTGATAAGTGTTACCAGCCGAACGAACCATTCGCATGGTTCCACCATTTAAAAATTTAAAAGTGGACGTCCAAAAGAGGCTGTTTCAGATGAAAACATCAAAAAAGTCCACAAAATGATTACGAATGACCGTTAAGTGAATGTGATCGAGATAGCTGAGGCTCTGAAGATATCAAAAGAGCGTGTTGGATATATCATACCCGAATATTTGGACATGCGAAAGCTCTGTTCAAAGTGGGTGCCGTGTTTGCTCACAGTCGACAAAAAACAACAACGTGTTGATGATTCAGAGGAGTGTTTAAAGCTGTTCAACCGCAATTAAGCCGAATTTTTGCGTCGGTATGTGACAATGGATGAAACTTGGCTCCATCACTTCACACCAGAGTCAAGTCGGCAGTCAGCTGAGTGGCGAGCAGGCGACGAACCTCGTCCAAGACGACCAAAAACTCAAAAGTCGGCTGGCAAGGTTATGGCATCCGTATTTTGAGATACACATGGAATAATTTTCATCGACTATCTCCAAAAGAGGCAGAGTATCAACAGCGACTATTACATTGCGTTTTTGGAGCGTTTGAAGGACGAAATCAGAAACACGGCCGCATTTGAAGAAAAAGAAAGTGGTGTTTCACCGTGTCACAAGTCGATGAAAGCAATGCCAAAATTAAATGAATTCGGCTACGAATTGCTTCCCCTTCCACAGTATTCCCCAGATTTGGCCCCCAACGACTATTTCCTGTTCGCAGACCTCAAAAGAATGGTCGCCGGAAATAGATTTAAGACCGATGAAGAAGTAATCGCCGAAACAGAGGCGATTTTGAGGCTAAACCGAAATCGTACTACAAAACTGGTATCGAAAGATTAAAAAATCGTTTCAATCAGTGTATCGCTCTCGAAGGCAACTATATTGATAAATAAAATTAAATTTTGCAAAAATTTTGTGTTTTACTATAAAACGGCACTGACTTTTCAGCCCTCTAACATATATTTTATCCACTTACATGTGATGTCGTCAACTCCTTCCCTCTGGGAGAATTCTGTATTGTCGAATGCTTCTTCTATATCGAAAAAAAAAACCAGACCTCTTTATCTGAGATTTTTCAATTCTTGTGGTTAGATTTTGTAGGGCGTAAGTTGTTGATTTTCCAAGTTGATAGGCATATTGATATTTGTGAAGGGGGTTCATTTGAAGTGCCCCGTCTCTGATATGGCAAGGATTTTTGGAGAAAAAGGAAGTGAGGCTGATTGGTCTATATGACTTTGGTAGTCCAGACGGTCTAAGTCATACCTTAGTTATATATATTTGTCAGCAAACTTCTTCCATTTTTTTGGACTGGATACCGGTAAAACCAGTGATGTTGTAAGAGAAATAATTATTCCAAAGGTTCAAGCAAATCTAAATTGAACGCCTTTAGAGAGGTCCTGCTCCTACATCTAAAAGGCTGGTCGGCTGGTATCAGCATAAGAAAGAATTTATCAGCTAAAAGAATTTTCCATCGAGGCTTTCCTGGTGATCAAAGGAGCATTCAACAATGAAAATAAGAGGGCAATGTACTATAAATACATTAGTATAGATCTCCCGACAGAAGGCAGATCAATAGTTTTTTGAGTGGAGTGGTGGAATAGGAAGTGAAAACTTCAAGAAGAATCGGAAGATTCCTTTAAGTATCGAAAAAGTCCCCCTAATGTTTCCTTCCTACTTCAAAAATTCAATTTGGAATTTTTCTATGAGCTCTTGATAGGAATCGCTGTAGAAAGCTTTTATGTTTTTCTAATTTTTGTTGTAATGCAAAACTGTCATTCACTTTTCCTTCACGTAATGAAGGTACTCAAGGATTTACATTGGCGATGACTTCGCTCAAAAAAAAATCTTGGCTATGCTAGCAACTTTTCCCTGATTCTCGATAAAATTTTGGACCTTTACAAAATAGTCCAAAATAATGAAGGTGCGAAAAGTAAAGTAGGCTGAAGAAAATGCTCCAAACTACTCAGTAAGAGGATTATGTGAAACCGTTAACACTGTTACAACACATGCCCAAAATCAAAACAATAAACTTAGCCATTAAAACAAAATAAAAAATTAGTTCCTATGATATTTTATTTCTTAAAAAACGACGAAATACTTTTCGTCCCTTTGGCGCCTTTGGCTAATGCTTTCTCCTTTGCTGTGATTTTTTTCTCTTTTACTGGAACAAGTGGCTTTGGGGAGTCCTCTACCCCCTCCGAAGTAGAGTCCTCTAATTTGATCTTCTTCGATAAACTTGTATCCGAGCTAGTGGATTTTCTTTTATTATTACTTGATTTGTTTTCCATTTCTTTTATTCCAAGATACTCTCTTAATTTCTCATGGACAACCAATTCAACATATGACCCAACAATTTCGCAGGCATTTCTTAAGTAGTCCTCATCGCTAACATTTTGGTCAACTTCGCTTTTCTTGTAGTTTTGTGACAATGAACTGAATCCACAGTATATACCTTCTGTTTTCAATCGTTTTGAGAGATTCCTTACTTTGATTGCTAGCCATGTTAAAGTTTTGTTCTGATTGTACTTAAAAAACTTCATCCCTGCAGCGGTCTTCACATCGGCAACCACCTCTAACCGATCTCTAGCTGTATAGTTAGACAGAAACGTGTGCACTGATGGATCATCATCATCTATAATAT
The DNA here is from genome assembly GCA_907269105.1 of Volucella inanis. Lineage (NCBI taxonomy): Eukaryota > Metazoa > Arthropoda > Insecta > Diptera > Syrphidae > Volucella > Volucella inanis. The sequence continues at coordinate 71,532,543 of OU026155.1, forward strand.
CATCTAGAGCCATAGCTTTTTGCGAACAGAATTGCTTTAGAAAATACAACGCCAAGAAGGTACAATCGAGTGGAATTGTGATGTAAACTTTTCCATTTGAGCAGACGTTGTTATCGATTAACCAACTTCGATGTGGCTCTGAAATCTCCTTTACTTCATAGAGGTTTTTCGACTTCACATCCGCAATGAACAGAGTGCGTTTACCTATACCGGGATGATAGAAGAATTCAAGTTTAAGATCCTCGGATTCATTAAGAAGAGTCTCGTCGAAGAAGAAAACTTTTTGCTTCGCAGCAAGTGATTTAATTTTTTTCTTTGAAGAGGTTTCATCTGAGGCAATGCAGGTTTTCGCTCGCGTTGCTTTGGTCATCTTTGATCAATGTTTTAATAAAATTAACTTTTTATAACAAACAAGTAAACAAAACAAATTTTTGAAATTCGCGCGAATGTGAAATTTTGCTCAAATGTCAGTTTGACACATGGTACCAAACCACTTCCCAGGAGATTCATTCACAATGGTCAATCGGTACGAGAGCGGACGTGAGTTTTGCTAATGGTATCAGCCACATTGTTTAATTTTTAATAAAATCTACTTTGGATGGTACAAATTAGAGTTCTTTAACTTGCTGCCATTGCATAGAATACATTTTTTTTATTTTCATCAAAATAAAAATGAACGCCTTCAATAATTTGAATGCCCTAAGCTACTTCCCTTGGCTTGGACTTGCAACCAAGCTATGAATGCGGAACAAACAAAATAAAATATAAATCCCGGAAACAGAAAGCGTCAATCGCAAAATACGAAGACCCTTCAATTAAGATGCCAAGAAGTTAAAGAGCCTGTCTACAGTGTGCTAGCAAGTAACTTAATTGTCAATAATTGTCAATTGTCAATAGTCCTAACGCAAGTTCAAGTAACAAGACTTCCTCTGATCCTTGCCCAGTATATTCAACGGGGACCTCATTTAAAGCAATCAAATTGTGAACTGGGACTCTAAAATTGTTAAAAAATACTGCAATCAAACTAAATTATTAAATGCAAAGCACGAGGTTTTGGTGGACATAGGAAACTTTATTTTAACAATCTGACATATGTACAGTTGACATACAGTTTATAGGGTCGGCATTAAGTGGAAGTTGCATTCTGTATGTCTATTCACATTGGTATGAGCATGAAAGTCCTGTCCATGAACGTCGTGTTCATATTTTCATGGGGACGAAAGACTTTTTGACAAGCGGAACACTCGAATCGGACAATTTTTAAATTTGCGCAGTTGACCTGAAACGTACTTTTTTTTCTCTTGTTTACACTTCCTTGTTTATCAACGAACAAAACTTAAATAAAAAAATACGTCAGAAATGGAACGATATGGGAAAAAATTTCAAGCTTCACCCGAAAATCGACTTCTGAACTGGAAGCCTGAACCCTTCTTCTTCCCACTTAAATAAAAAGCGTTCCTTCTCTTCCGGACAATTTTCCTGCCCAAACCAATGTAAACTAAGGCACTATTACAATAGAGATCGCCTGAAAAAGCTAGACATTTAAAGTTAATACGTTAACTGGTCTAAACCAGATTTTTTTTTTTACAAAAGTTGATGTGAAGATGGGTGCGTTGATCTCTACTCTCGAAGTTTTCGTGGAAATTCCAATGAGTTTTGGCTACTTACCAAAATTATTATGTCGATTGGTAAATGGGTGGAGTTCGCGACTTATACTATGATAGAGGCAATGGAATATCGACAGGACAAAGACTGACAGATCGTCAAGGCATTGTAGGAAACAGTCAGGACCACAAAAATTCACTTTTTTTCGTCTACAAGTATAGATGATGTAGATATGTAGCAGAATTTTTGGTGATATTGATTATGTGGTTATTTCAACATGGGTTGTCGTTGCCACACAAACTGTACGTGGGTAGTTTTTCGATTTCGACAATGCAAGTGCGATTCGTGGATAATGGCTGGGAGTTAAATTTATCTTAACCCCAACAGACATAATTGTTTTTTGGAAGTATTAAATTTCATGCTGTTGGTGGTTTCATGCTTAGCTAAATCGTTAATATCGGCATTTAATGAGCTTAACGTGTGCATCATACACAGCTGAAGAGCAGGAACAACAAGTTTGAAAAGTAGAGATTCTTTTCTTCATCGAACGAATAGATTGAATTAGAAAGAGCATACAGAAAATGTTTATGAAATATAAAAAGAGCTTGGGAGCATACCAGTGCCAATACAAGAGTATTTAATTTGTAAATATCGGACTTAGAACCATTCAAAACACCTTGAACTGAATGTTTGGATTCATTAAAAAAGAGACTAATCGATCCCAAATGCAAGCATTTTTAACAGAGGAGTCTGATACCAAAATCTGTCAAATGAAATACAAAGTGTAACTGCCTTGTTTTCACCAGTTTGAGGTAGATTATAATTCCGATTTCAGGTGAGATGTGCTAACGAATCATCATAGGACATCTTGCACGAGAACCGTATTGCCGGTCATTTAAAAGTTTTTGTATTTCGAGATATTCCATCTGCGATTTGTTGTATTTTCTTTTTAATCGCAATGAGTCTTAAAATTTTGTTGGAAAAACTTAAGCAAAGTAAAGAATACTTCTCTAGCAGTAGGCTTGTATATATTAAGATCTCCGAATGGGTACTCTACACGAGAGCAAAAGTGGATTGATCCCTTAGAGTATTAGACGAGTCCAATGCGATGATATAATAACATCCTACTACTATATTACTATTTATACGCAATTATATGAGCGTAAACAACTGGCTTGCAGTTTATAATTATACATATATGCACATAAATTCATATATATACATATGTTCACATGTTTGCGATTTAACATAAATTATCAGTCATCAAATTACCATAGCAAGCACCCTATTGCTCAAAACTCTGAGCGAAATTGAATCGGTTCTCATTACCGTTTCAAATTTGTAAATGTCAAACAGTTTGCGTTCAGTTTTAATTTGAAATCGCGCTTGAATTTTTTTTCCTTTTTATGAGAGACTATTTATATGTTGCTTTTGTAAATATTGTAGAAATATCAATTTGTTTTCTTTTTTTTTTTTTGCTTCATTTACAATCAACAATGCCGAATGCTGTGGATCCAGAAAAGCGGGAAGTTCGCTCATTTCTCGTTTCTAGAGATCCTAGCGTTGATAGAATGTGTCGACCACGTCCTAAGCGCCAAGTGGCTCTTTTTCAAAATGTCGACGAAGTCGACGATGAAGACAATTGCTCCTACGAAGAGAGTGAATCTGCAGCAAGTACAAACACGACAACAGATCAGGAGGGTGCCTTGATTTACCTCCGAATGAGACCACTACCCCAAGAATCCCTATGCTCTAGCTACAAGATGTTGGGAAACATCTTGGTAACATCGCAGCTAGACGCTAGTGGAAATTGTAATAAAAATCAGATAGAAAAACATTTCACATTTAGCGAGATCTTCGATAATTCCATTGATCAGGCTGCCATATATGATAAGTGCATCAGGAACAAAATTGAATCGGAGGAAAACTTTACAGTGCTAACTTATGGAACTTCTGGTTCGGGTAAAACATACACTTTACTTGGGGATCTTGAGAAGCCTGGTATAATTCCACGAGCAATAGAAAATATTTTTACTCTGCATGCGAGCAACTTGTATCCACAACCAGCTGCAAAAGTTGCAAATGCCGGCGTTATAATTGTTGACGATGAATCCATGCGGAAGGAGATGCTACGGAGACAGACAATTATTTCCGCCTGCAATGATATTCAATCTGTGTACAATCGTGTTCAACAGAAAGTATCAATGGATCATGATTTCAACACTGTAGTGTTGGACAACACTTCCGTGTTTATTTGGGTGTCCTTTGTGGAGATATACAATGAATTCGTTTACGATCTTCTCAGCTCAAATGTAATAACAGCTTCGGAAAGAAGAAAGAATCACAAAATCGTTACAAATGATGGAAAAGTTTTCATAAAGGATTTGACTTCAGTGCACGCTAAGATGGCATCTGACGCATATAAACTTCTGGCTTATGGGCTACAAAAAGTAAAATACGCTTCGACGGCGATCAATTCGAACTCGAGTCGTTCACATTGTATATTCTTTATTGATGTGATCAAGTTTTCTCATCCTGGTATTTTGACTTTAACTTCGTATAAATTCTGTGATTTGGCGGGTTCAGAACGCTTAGGTAAGACTTGTAACGTTGGTAGCCGTTTGAAAGAGGCACAACGTATAAATACATCTTTAATGGTATTGGGCCGTTGCCTAGATGCAGCGAATAATAATCAGAAGAAGAAACATGCTGATGTCATTCCGTTTAGAGAATCTAAGCTTACGATGCTGTTACAATCAGCACTGCTTGGCAAGGAGAAGCTGAGTATGATTGTGAATATTACTCCATCAGATAAGTACTTCGAAGAGAATATGAATGTTTTGGGATTTGCATCGATTGCCAAGAATATCGTTTTTAAACAACCAATAGTGAAGAACGATCGAAGTGCGAGGTATTCGTGGTTCATCGCACACGCGGCGCAAAATAAACGATCAACAGCTGCAGGAGATACCACTCAATTGGATGCTCTGTTGGAAGAGAACTTCACGTGAGTATTTATTAGTTTTCCTCATGTATATTGTACTTTTTGATTGACAACGATTTTGTTACTTTTACTATCAGCAATTTGTGTAACTTGAGGGGCTTCCTACGGGTTGGTATCGGATACATGAGATCTTAGCATTACATCTTGTTTGTAAGCTCATAACTTAAAAATGTGTGTACTTACGTACTCAATGAGCCCTTAAGGGGTTAGGCCACTCTATAGGCCGTAAAAATAGTCTTTTTTGTGATTTTTTTTTCAGGAAAAATATAAATGAAATCGAGTTTAGAAGTTTAGAAGTTTATTGTACATATGATTGACTGTAAAACATAATTTTTTTAAAAATGGTGCTGTGCAGCGTTTCTCAGATGACTTCTCTTGTTTGGATGGGTATACGGCCATGCCAACATATATTGATGTAACTAAAATTTGAAGTGAATTGGTTGAAAATTGTTCAAATTATGGGTTTAAAATTTGAAGTTGTAGATAGTCATGAACAATTTTGCAATATCTATAATCTGCGATGCCTGGACCATATAATTAGACTTCTTTATTAGTGTGCTGCTCTTCCGTTTATTTTCTATTGAATTTTAATGCGATCATCCACTCTTTTGCAGCTTCAGACAGTGATATTTCTGTAAGCTTTATGCGCTCTTTGTCAATCTCCAAACCCTTTTTGGAGTTGTTTGGGCCGATTTCTGAATCCAGCCGTCATTATGAATGCAAACTGCAATATACATAGCTATATCCAACACAGTTTTACCACTAGAAATGGATATTGGGGGTCATGCCCACACAGTCGAATTAAAACTTTCATTACAGTTTTGATTATAACCGCCGATGCATCGAGTACGAAGATCGTCTCTGGTCACTTCTTCGTAGATTGGCTTGATAGCTTCATACACTTCAATTGAAAGAGCTGGCTTATGTTTGTACTCAACCAAATTATTTGTAGCTTCAGCCTTTTACCATGAGCATCATGAATACTCTCTGATCGGACATTTATCATGCTGCGATTTTGCATCAGCAGATAATTTATCAAGATCAAGCGAGCCGATATATTGTTTCTCATATTTTCAACTAAATCACAGTTTCTACGAATGGCTAAACCATAATAAATTAAGTGTTCGTCTATTAGTTTTCCCGTCAATTTGAATCTCCACTGAGAGCTTCGAATTATGTAGACGGGTACCCATTCGCTTTTGAACGTGATCTATATACTCTTTCTTAAGCACTGTTACATTCTCATAGGGCTTGGCATCGCTAGTGCCTTTAAAAAAAAGAGTCACCGTTACCAACATAATGAGTGTGTGTTACCTGGTGCAAACTTCGGATCGCAGAAACATCTCAACAATTGCATTGACCTCCATTTTTCCTGCTGATCCATCGTGATTCACATCCCACTCATCTTAATGATTTTGTACTCCTCACACGCCTTACAGTATTTTGATTTCACTGCGCATTCTAGAATTTATTGCATTGTAATTGCCCATAAGAGTCACTTAACCAAACAAGGACGTAAACCCACGTTTTCTCCACGAACTATCGCCTGATACCGTAATTCCATTCTCCTTTTTCAATAGAAATAGTTGTCTCATCTTTGCAAACTACGATTAGTTTAGATGCAGTTGAAATTCTTTTGACAACCTTATCATAGAAAGAGTGAAACATAGGCCGAGGTAATTCCAAGAATGCACAAAACTTTATAATTCCGTGCAAAACAATTCCAAGTAATCGCATCGAAATTATATTTCTAAGGTTTATTTCATAGCTCTTATCACTTTCCGTAATACTTTACAAACGACAACGTTTGAAATAGCGTAAACAACTGCTAAAAAGTTAATCATACAATCGCCAGAAGCTAGATTCACTTCAATATCGTACATATCTTCCGATTCATTTCACTTTGTGCCTCTAACTCATTTCGATTCAACGGTCTTCTTCTTCCAGATTTTATTTTATTTTATTGAATAGCTACAATATAATTAAAATTATAGAGAAGCTTAGTAGCCATAGCACCAAGGGGCCTTAAGCTATGTACATATACGATGGCCTGTCCAAGATATATTACTGTTTTGAAAATTTCGCAGTCTATAAGCCATATGTTTGCAATTTGAAAGCGCCACGTTGTTAAGTATGTGTTTGGCAGCCATCAATATTGAACGTGGCCGTGGTGTAGTGGTATATGCGGGTGGCGGGTTCGAATCCCGTGCGAGGGGCAATTCTCTGAAAAAGTCTTTTCATGGAATTTGTATGTAGTTATATGTAAATCCCGTCGGCGTCAACTCTGACATAAAGGCATAACACTGATAATGGAGAGTGGTTGCTGCTGGCTGGGTTAAACGTAACGAACTAACAACTAGCACGTACTAAGACCCACTGGTTGAGGACGCACTGGCTCTAGTTTGACAGCCACCTCTCAAAAAATATCGAAACCTAACACCTGAGTTTCAAAACTACTACACCACCCGCCCGCGCCCAGGAGAACAGCCAGTAAAAAGGTATTCATATCCCCTTGGTGCGCGCGCGGAATTATTTAAAAAAAAAAAAAAACACTAGCGTGTTCCAGGCGGAAATTTTAGCGATTAAAGAAGCTCTGTCCTGGCTGAAAAAAAAACGTGATATCTGCAAAGGATATCCGGATCTTTTTGGATAGTCAGGCCGCTATCAAGTCCCTGGACTAAATTCTGAAACCGCCCTTCAATGCCGATCATCTCTTACGGAGATGGCAGAGCATTTCAACCTTCACTTTTGTTGGGTGCCGAGTATTCCAGGGAATTTTAGGGCCGACGAACTCGCTAAAACTGGAACCACTCTACTTATTCTATCGGAAAAGGGTAGCATAAGTATACCAATCGCTATGTGCAAGCTATTATTTAAGCTGGATGCTAATAAAAGAACAGACCTTAGGTGGACCGGTGGGCCAACATGTCTAGTAACTAAACAGATCTGGCCAAAGCTGGATCTGAATCGCTCTTAGAGTTTGAATCTTTTGAATAGGAAACATCTTAGCGCCATTATAGGTGTCATCACTGGACACCGGACGAGGAGGAAATGGAGACAATCCTCCACTTTCTCTGTACATGCCCAGCTCTCTCCCATAGACGAAAACTCCACCTAGGTGCCTTCTTCTACAACGACTTAAACAATCTAAAGAATACAGACGTTAACACTCTCCTGCGCTTCATCATAAGCTCAAATTGGTTCCATGAGTAAGAGATCCACGGTAGATCCACGTGGCAGTACAATAGACCAATAGGCCTAAGTGTGTTGGTTTTCATACCGCCACTCTCAACTAGCGTTACCTAGTCCGAAGCAACAGCGACTGGCAGGGATGATTCTTCACTTCATCCCTATCTAATGTTTCTCAAGTGTGTCCACATTGCTATTGCCCCATTCTACAGACTGCTCTATTTTAGTTTTTTTTTTTTGTAATGTCGGAACAAAGCACTCAGACAAGGAACTAGTCCATTGTATACTTTGTAAAGTTCCTTTTAATGAAATCTTTCAATCTTACCACGTCAGTACCGAATACCTACAGCTTAATGCGAGCGTGAGCCGGACGTTCACAAAGATAGTGCTCCGCGGTGTCGTCATCACTTTCGCAGCAAGCATCGCAGGATGTTGTGTCCGTTATGCCATCTGCAGTTGTGCTCTTATGAGACCCAACTGTCTCATAATAGATTTGGGTTCGGAAAAACTCTCCTCTAAACCATGCCTGATAAGTTCATCGGCGATTTCATTTCCCGTGATCCTATTGTGACCTTGGACCCAGATAAGGGTCACTGAATTTAGCTTTCCCACTGCGTTCAGTGATCTTTTGCATTCTCGAATCAGCTTGGAAGTTGTAAGAGGGTTCAACAAGGCTCTAAGCGCAGCTTGGTTGTCGCTGCAGATGCAAATGCTTCGCCCCCTCAACCGGTTCTCTGCAATATATGGTAGTTCGCTGCCATCAGGATTGCGTAAATTTTACGCTGTCGTCCTCCAGAAAGACACTAGCGCCACATCCTGTATTGGTTTTGCAGACGTCCTTTTCTAGTTCAGATTCTGACCGAAGCCAGTCTTGGGCACAAGGAAAGTCGATTTCGTAGTTTTTCCGCAACAGGAATTCAGATGTCATTGCATCGTACGGCATTTATATAAGACCGGTGTGCATATGGTGCAGCCCATGATATGAATATCCAGAGAAGGGAGATTCATCTATGCGTCTGGAGCTAGGTGTGCTAGGGAAAGCTCCCATGCATCCGAGATAAACCGTTCTTTAGAGTCTTGAAAAATCAGCAATCACGTATTTTCGCGAGAGCTTATTCCACCAGACAACCGACGCATAGGATATAATTGGCCTTATCATAGCCGTGTAGGTCCCAAAAGAACCCTTCTCGGCGACAGGCCCCATGTCTTGCCGATAGCTTCTCTGCACTGCCAGAAGGCCGACAACGCCTTAGATGCTTTTGACGTAACATGTTTAGTTTAGAGAAGTTTGTTATCCAGGATAACACCCAAATTCTTAGCTTCTTTGTGCTGTTGTCTTTAGTGCTCGATGCCTTTAAGCACTAGATGAGTCAGATCAGGCAGCTTCCTCCTCTCTATTTTGGACAGATTAGTTAGCCGCTTATTTCTCGTAAATCGTCCAACACTGTGATGTCTATGTGCCATGTTACCCAACCCTAATTTTATGTGCGACATCGTCATAGTTCCGCATTCGTTAATTCGTTGCTTCAATAGAAAATATTGCTTTGTACATTGCCTTGGTGCACACTTATGTACTATAACGTCAGATTCTTCGGTTATTCCCGCTGTGCATTTAACTTTAACCTCACGTTCTAATGCGAAATATTCTTGTGCACGTTTCGGGACAAGATCTTAGTACCGCCCAGAAAAGATCTCTGATAATTCTACGAATACTTTTTCCAAATCGCTGATGTGCAGATTTTTCGTGATATGTCGAAGCTTCATCTCAATCTAGCCTCCATAAAATTCAAGAACTCTCTCCGACTGTACGTACCCGATTAAGCTTACAGTCGCTCTTTCCGCGATTTCGGTCTTGTCTTTCCTGGGTGCTTCAATTGGGACGATTGGGTTTTGGTTTCGACGTCAAATCGATATACCTATGATTCGTCACCAGTTATGACCCTTTTGAGCAAGTCAGGATCATCATTGACGTCATTCAAGAGCTCCTGAGCGATGCTCATGCGACGGTTCTTCTGATCAAAATTAAGAAGTTTCGGAACAAACTTCGCTGACACACGTGTCATGCCCAAAACATCCGAAAAAATTCCATGACACGAGCCGACCGATATGCCAATATCCACAGCAACTTTTCTTATGGTAATTCAACGATTTTCCAAAAAAAATTTTCTTCACGGCTTCGACGTTATCATCTTTTGTTGATGTGCTGGAGCGTCCATATTGGAAGAGGTTGTATCACTTGTAAAAAATTCTGTTTACTTAGAGCAGACTCACCATATGCCACTGTCAACAGGTCAAGTGTTTTAGAGCACTTAATTCCATTTTTTTACAGAAAATTTTATTCAAATTCTTTGCTACATTTTTTATACACCAAATCACGTCTAACTTTTTTATCTGTCACAAACTAAGTATATGCTATATATTTGAAACTGGGAACTGAACATAACACATGGGCTGAAAAATCAGTGCCTTTTTATCGTAAAACACAAAATATTTGCAAAATTCAACTTTATTTATTGCCTTCGAGGGCAATAATAATCTTTCGATACCAGTTTTGTAGTACGATTTCGGTTTAGCCTCAAAATAGGACTCTGTTTCGGCGATTACTTCTTCATCGGTCTTAAATCTATTTCCGGCGAGCATTCTTTTGAGGTCTGCGAACAGGAAATAGTCGCTGGGGGCCAAATCTGGAGAATACAGTGGGTGGGGAAGCAATTTGTAGCCGAATTCATTCAATTTTGCCATTTGCCAAATTTGGCCGTTTTTCTGCGATTTCGTCCTTCAAACGCTCCAATAATGCAACTCAATAGTCGCTGTTAAAAGTCTGCCCCTTTTGGAGATAATCGATGAAAATTATTCCATGTGTATCACAAAAAACGGATGCCATAAGCTTTCCAGCAGACTGTTGAGTTTTGGTCGTTTTGGACGAGGTTTGTCGCCTGCTTGCTACTCCGCTGACTTGACTCTGGTGTGAAGTGTTGGAGCCAAGTTTCATCTATTGTCACATACCGACGCCAAAATTCGGCTTTATTGCGGTTGAACAGCTTTAAATACTCCTCTGAATTATCATGTTGTTGTTTTTTGTCGATTGCAAACGCGGCACCCACTTTGAACAGAGCTTTCGCATATCCAAATATTCTTGTATAATATATCCAACACGCTCTTTTCAATCTTCAGAGCCTCAGCTATCTCGATCAACTTCACTTTACGGTCATACGTAATCATTTTGTGGACTTTTTTGATGTTTTGATCTGAAATAGCCTCTTTTGGACGTCCACTGCGTGCATCATCTTCGGTGCTTGTATGACCTCTTTTAAATTTTCCAATCCACTTGCGAATGGTTCGTTCGGCTGGTGCAGAGTCCGGGTAACACTTATCAAGCCATTTCTTTGCATCGACTGCATTTTTTCCCATCAAAAAGCAATGAAAAATCAACACACGAATTTGCTTTGAACCCATTTTTTTCACAATAACAAAAGTTGCTTCACTTACAACGCTATATCTCGAGAACAAATCGTCCGACAGCCGTCATATTTATACAAGTATCTTTTGAAGGTTGGTATTAACCGAAAATGGTATGGATTTAATTCAAGTGGTGCCCTCTCTTAGAAACGGCACGGACTTTTCAGCCCATGTACTATGTTCGGGACATATGTACCAACACTGCAAAAAAAAAAAAAAAAAATTGATAATCGTACGAATATGTACGATTGTGTACATGTACACAAATCTTTAAAATATTAACTCGTTTGTCTGCGATTCAACGTTGCACTTATTCTATTGTCTGCCTCCTGTTTATAGGAGGCTTGCTTTTGCTCCTCACTGAAATTTTCGTTTCACTACTACGATTCTGTGCTGTTCGACAAGCCATGTGGGCTTTGTTCTTCTTCTTGCTTTACCCCATCTTTAACCAATTCTCTCAAATTTACCATCTAGAACTGACCTCGTAAATTATTTAACTTGTACTACAATACACCCTGACTGACTTGAACTGCAACCAACTTTAGACTGCTATAATTTCCAGACCGTTCATTACTGTAAGCTCAAACGTGATAGTGTGATTGCTTTATATTGGGCTGGAAAACCACAAGTAGCTATCATTAGAGCCCTCTAGCACCTCAACGTGAACAAATTATTTGTGTCTCGAACCATAGCTCGTTACCGTGATACTCGCAGCGTTGCAAAACGCCATGGAGGTGGTCATAAAAAAACAGCAGCATCGGCAGAAATGGTTCGAAAAGTGAAGGCTCCAACATATCGTTGGAATGGATGCAACACATACTGAAAAATGAGCTTGGGCTCAAGCCATTTAAGTTCCAAAAAGTACACGATCTTACACCGCAACGGAAAAAAATAAGAGTCGAAAGAGCAAAGGAGTTGCTATGTTTGCACGAAAGCGGTGAGTTGCCGAATTTGGTTTTTTCCGATAAGTCGCCATTTGTTATAGAGCAATATCTCAACAAACAAAATGACCGAGTTTACTTGCCAGAGAGATTCTTCGAAAATTTACACCTTTGGACGGCCACCAGAAAGCAGGCAGCACCGACGGTGTAGTTTGGGCCGCCATAACCGCCGATGGTTGCTATCCGCTCGTATTTTTGGACCGTGGCGTCAAATTAATGCGATCGTATACCGTAAAACTGTCTTAGAGACAGTATTGAAGTCTTGTGCAAACAATCATTTCAGTTGGAGACCGTGGACATTTCAACAAGACTCGTCACCGTCTCACAAAGCGCGCGTCAATTAAGATTGCTTAAAAAACAATGTTCCACACTTCATTTCTTCGACACAATGGATTGCAAATTCTCCGGATGCAAATCCGTTGGATTTCTCTGTCTGGGGTATTTTGAAGGCGAAGGTTGGCACTAAAAAAATACCAAAGTTTGGACCAGCTCAACCAGCACTTGCGTGCAGCGTACGATGCTTTCTTCGGCCGTCTCAAAGCCATTATTCGCGCCAAAGGTGGACGTATTGAAAACTACTGATACAATTTGAAAATTGATGTATTTTCCAACATTTTTTGCTTTGGCACAATAAAGTTTATCAAAAAATAAAAAAAATTATAGCATTTTAAAAGGTTGCAGTTCGAGTCAGTCACTGTAGTTTACTTTCTCGACAGGTTTTCCTTCGTTTTTCTCTGGTTCCTTCACAAAAAATGCTGGCAAAAAAAGTCAGGCTTGCAAGTGACTTGCTATTAGTGTACCCAATATATGTATGTATGTAACTTTCGATTTTTTTTAGTTTAGTATACTGTATTTTCTATAGTTGAGTTTTACGTTTCGAAACCGTTTCCTCGATGGCAATCTTCGTACTCGTAATTTGATCCCCCAGCGTGTTCATTTAAATATCCACCGATGAGAAGCATTTTCTCCCTTGATATTCCCATCGAGATACTTACGCTAGTTTTAATGCTTCTTCTTTTGAGTGGGAAGGCCGAGCTCTGGCGGAGGTGGAAGGTAGCCATGCTCCCATCAACCATTGGCCCACCGACCACAGACTTTGGAAAGGAAGCCACATAGGCCTTCGGGCGATTTTCTCCTCAGAAGAGGACGAGCGGGTTCGGTCGGTGAAGCCCTATGGACGGTAGGGAAACTCACGACGAACCATTAGCACAGGGTGCGACAGGAGGCCCACCAGGATCACCGTTGTCGGGGCTCGTAGGCTAGACGGGAGACTCGCAGCGGGCAGCAGCAGACAGGACGTCTGAAAGTCGCCGACGGATGGGGATGTACGGTACTTTAAAGCCAGATACCAACACGATGAAGACGGGTGGGGGAGGACGATCCCCGGAACCTACATCCCAACGAAAAGCCAAACAAAGAAAGGGCTAAAAGGCACCACATCTTACACTCGATGTGGGTGCAGCTAGCTAAAAAGCTAGCAAAGCAATTGTTCGGAGAGGGAAGAGTTGATGATCTCTTTTATAGCCACACCCCCACAGAGAAACGACGGTAGTGTGCAGGCGGACGGCCAACATAATAAGACACATCCCAACGTTGTATCATCTTTCAAATTAAGGTTTGATGGATGAAGGGATGATGATCCCTTTGAAGCCAGCACCCTACCGATGGAGCACCAAGGTAGCAGCAGAGACTGTAGGCGGACAGCCCAGCTACGAGACAGCCTCCAACGAGGGAAAACTTAAACATATATAATAACAACAATAGCATAAAACATAACCTATAACAATAACAACATAATAACAATAAACACCAGGAGGGTAGAACGGCCCACATCCCAAAAGAAATAGATCAATAATTGTAAGCAGCGACACGAGGGTATTCAGGTAAATAAGTTTAAGGCGGTTACGATAGGAAGGTAAAATTGAAACGACATTGAATGTTGTCAACCAGATTTGGCTGACATATTCGAGAAGGGGCCGGACAGGGTAATGTAAAGTGATCTTGTCACATAGACCATCTTTAGACCATCTTTAGACCATCTTTAGACCATCGTTTAATAAAATAAAGTGAAGAGTTGGCTTTAAGGGTTATCTCATCAAGATGCCAAGTTCAATTCTATCATATCATATTTCAAGGTCGCGAAGGGATTAATCCTGGGGTATAGGTTGGCCATGCAGAAAATAAAGTCTGGCAGGAGATTGATTGGACTTACGTGATAAAGTTATAAATTAATATTTGGAGACATTAAGCTCTTAGCTATTTTTAGACACCACTTGGAAAACCTCTCGAGGTCTTCTTGAAGGAAAACAGAATCTTGGTGTGAAGAAATAGTTTTGGAGAACTTAGTGTTGTCGGCTTAAACGGATAGGGCCCAGTGTTTAATAATTCTTTTAAGATGGTTTATAGTTAAAATGAAAAGGAGCGGATCTAGATGGCTGCCTTGTGGAACACCAGAAGTAGCTAAAAATGGGGTTGGGAAGGCTGACCTAAAACGAACACTATAATAATAGTTCTCCAGAGAAGAATATATCCATTTTAACAATATAGGGTCAAAACCGAGGGAAGACAATTTAAAAAGGATCTATTGTTGAGATATTTTATCGAAGGCCTTAGCAAAATCTGTAGCAATAACATCGCTTTCGTTGCCATTTTCAAGAGCTGGAAACGCAAAGGATACGAATTCAACTAAGTTTATAGCAATGGGACAGTAGTTAATTACTCCATTCTTTATTACATTTTTGTGGACCGGAGTTATGAAAGAGGTCTTCCAAAATTGGGGGAACTCCTCTTCTGTGAGGTATAGATAAAATACGAAGGATAGTGGGAAAGAAAAATCCGAGGCACACTTTTTGAGAAATATTTCGGGGAGCCCGTTTGGCGCGGGTAAAAATTCATCATTGATATTTTGTGACTTTTCGTCGATAAAGTTAGGACCAAAAAATTTAGAGAGAGAGAGAGAGAGAGAGAGCCGTATGAAGAAATTGGGAAGGAACTGAAGTCAAGAAGTTGTCTGCATATGTTTGCTTAAAAAAGGTTGCAAAGTGTTTGGGTCTGTTTACGATATATTATCGAACAAGAGAGAGAATGAGAGAGTGGGGATTCAATCGTCAGATTTTCTTTTGTATTTGACGAATTGATTAAGCGACGTAAAATCGTTGATAAGGTTGATCTGCGCAGTGTCTAGAAAGCGCTGGTAGAGGCAATTATAGAGCTGAATGAATTGGAGTCAGAATAAGAATTGGTGCGAATTCTGTAATTTGTTCCTTTTGTCTTGTTACCGTGGATTTAATGAGATCGCTAATGAAAATAAGGTTTAATTGCCTATCTGATGGAGTTAAAGACGCCACTTGGGATAGGTTTGCATCTGTTATACCATCAATCAATAGACGTGATGAACTAGCGTTAGACGCAGTAAAAAAAAATTAATCTTCCCATGGAATCCACTTCAGCAGAGGCAGATTAAAATCGCCAAAGATAAGGTGAGATCACTTTTGCCAATAAGTTAGTCAATCTCTTTAATAGCCAGGATGTGAGATTCGATGGATTGAGCCGGGAGAATGTAGCAACATAAAACTTGACAAAGTCAAGTTTGACAAAACAAAACAAGAGATAAGAGAGAAGACTTAAGGTAATTCTGAATAGTAAGTAGAAAGCCTAGGCATGGAGAATCAACTATAGAGAGGACAGGATATTTAACCATAAAGTAAGAGTGATCGTCATATTGGAAAACATTATAAGGAGATGGAAAAGCTTATGACCCTTTATGTCGGGAATCAGATTGGTTTTTGTAAGAGCATAGACGTCGAAAGAGGGGCTATGAGACCTAGAAAAAACAGCGCGAGTTTAAGAGCCCAAGCCTCTTACTTTTTGCATTTTAAATGTAAGAGGGATTCTTTTGCGTGGAGGAGTAAGGTATGATTTTGAAAGAGGATTTTCTAATAGTGTCCATTCTGGTCCAATACCTTTCTGGTATTTCTGGTCTTTCTGGCAGTAGCATGCTTCCACGCTCATAAAAATTTTGTTCTTTTCTGGCAAAAAACCGATCCCGTTGATTTTTGACCCCCTCATTTGAAGTAAAAGTTTTATCGTCTAGAAAATTTTGTAAAGACCGAAACCTTCAATTGGCTTTCCAGAAGGTAGTGCATCTTTAACATCAAAATTGCCGGATCGAAATTTTGAAAATCAGTTTTGGCACTGGCGCTCTGGCAATATATTTTTTCCATACTATACACATCGAATAATTTTTTGCTTGCTTAAATTCAGCATTTTTACATTTGCGATAGTAAAATGCTGCGATGCCGAAAATGCTGCGATGCCGAAAATGCTGCGATGTCGAAAATGCTGCTTTTCACTTTCCATATTTGAATGGGCATCAAATAAAAACTACCTCGAACTTTTCTATATCAGCTGTCAAAATTATAATTATTATACGGCTTAAGTTGGAAGTTGGCTATATGTAAAAAAATAATTAAGTTCTCTGTTGGAAAAAAACGAAATTACTTTCTGAACAAATCAATACTTGAGATGCAGCCAAGGAAAGCAAGTTAGGAATGAAAAAAATTATCATGCCCGGCACGGCTACGCTGAAGGTGAAATCCCCTTTTAGAGTGTACAAAGCTCCAGAAAGCAGCGAGGTCATCTGCAACCTTTTGGGGAGGTGTGTTGAAAATGTCGTGGAACCTTTTTTAAAGATTCCTGAGACTAGTTATATCAGTAAGAAGGTTTTCCTGTTGCATGGAGACCATGACGCTTGTTTTGATGTTTCCCTCAAAGCGTATTCGGATTAATCGTGAAGATATGCGAGAGAGCGATGTATATTTTCGTAGATCTTTTTATCCTGACATTCCGTGATATCTATATTCTGTTGTTGTTAATTTGACTTTAGGTAGCGAAAATAGCGGCAGATGCATGTGCAATAGAGTAAAAAGTTTGTAAAGTCGAAATTGCGGAAGGAGTTGTTAGTGGTAGGAGGTGTCGGCGATTGAACAGCGACCGTATGCAATGGGGGCATTTGTGGGGTGATGTGAAGGGGATTGCTTAGGGATATAGATAGGAGGGGAAATTGGGAAATATTCTGGTTTAAAGGCTCCAGTTCGGGTCAGGTTTAAAATGGGAACGGGGAATGGATCTGGGTGATTTATAATTAGATTTATTAGCTGAGATGTTGTTTCGTTTTCATTCTATATTTTTATTTTGGATTTATCCATCCATTTGGGGATACTCATATTTCCAACGTTAAGGTTAGTGTTGGATGGTTTAACAATTTATATTTAGCCGGTAAGTTTAGTTCGAAATTGCGCTTATTTTTGTGCTGAAATGTTAAAAAAATTGTGCATTGGCTAATGGTGATGTCATACCTCTTTTTGAAAAACTTAGAGATCCAAGTAACATCTGCGTATTTTGGGGCACTTATTATTATTATTTTTTTTTATAATCCCGCGCGCGCACCAAGGGGATATGAATACAATTTTACTGGCTTTTTCTCCAGGGCGCGGGCGGGTGGTGTAGTAGTTTGAAACTCAGGTGTATTAGGTTTCGATATTTTTCCCAGAGGTGGTTGTCAAACCGGACGGGACGAGCAAGTGTATCCTCAACCAGTGGGTCTCAATACGTGCAAGTTGTTAGTTCGTTACATTTAGCTCAGCCAGCAACCACTCCAATATCAGTGTTATGTCTTCATGTCAGAGTTGACGCCGACGGGATTCTCATATATCTACATACTTGCAAATTCTACGAAAAGACTTTTTCAGAGAATTGCCTCGCACGGGATTCGAACCCGCGACCCTCTGCTTGAGGAGTGTCGCCCCCTTACACTTATGACGAGTAGTGTGGTGAACAGCTTATTTGTTGTGCGGAGGCTAAAAATTCAGCCAAGATTGAAGTGTTGTAAATAGGTTCGTTGTGCGAGAAGGGATGGGTTGGAAGACAATCGATTTTGTAACATATTATCTCCATAAAATTTTTGAAATCATTCAACATTGTTTTATTCGTAATGAGTTCGTCTCTAAGCTTATTGATTCTATTGAATATAACGTGAAGCATGGACTTGTACTGCTTTGAGGCTGGACGATTGTATGTTGCAAATTGAAAATGGGTATTGGGTGTGGATAACTTGAAACGAATATCTATGTCTTCCAAAAGAGGGCTGACAAAAGTACATGTTTTCTTGTTAAAATTCATCATTACGAAACCAATCAACCCCTTATTACTGTGAAGCTTGGATGTTTCTTTATTTCTGGATCTAGCAGTTTCAAATTCAATTAAACAAAGTCTTCCACCCATCTTACACTGTATTCGAAGATAAATCGTTTGTCCGCTATCGGTCTGACGAGTGAGTTAACATATGACTAAATTCATAGGAGTCACTGGGACACCTAATTGCCTCATACACCGTATATATTGTGTATATTTATACACTCGTCACAGAATTCTTTTATTTAGGCCGTCAAAAATAGCATGCAATGTTTTGCCGTAGATCCCTTTACAGGCAACAAAGTCAGCATTATTGTCAGTAATGGAGCAGTTGATTAATCCACAAAATATAACAAAAACCAAGCGACGTGAAAACAGTTGGGGAGAAAATAAATAAAAAAAAAAAAATAACTAAACGAAATATCGCTAAACAACTAAACTAGTAGGTGGCGAAACAACCAAACTAGTAGGTGATAAAAAGGCGCGTCTGCGATAACAACGTTTGGGTGAGGAATTGGATTATTGGATTGATTGAAGTGGAAGAAACGAAATATAAATTTAAAATTTGAAGCAAAGTAAGAGTGCGACTGTATACCGTGACGGTTTGAAACTTCTTGTTAGTCTATGTCTATGTCTGTGTCTGGTTCAGGTATTAGAAATCGAAAACTTCTTGTCTAAATCGATGTTCAAATAAGTTTTGTTCTCGGTAATAGTCTCTGTCAAAAAGTATCGCACTTTTTGGAACTATTGGCTGCTTTTAAAGTAGGTAGCCTGTTGTTAATTCCACACTTGATTCATTCTGTGGAAACCTTACTACATGTTTATACATACAGTACATACAGTGTTTGTAAGAAGTTAAGTTTACTTATTCAAAATGAGCATATCTGTTTGCTATAATGATTGGTTTGTTTTTCTTACAGACTACGAAATGAAATTGAAGGCCTTAACGCCGAAGTTGCACGCTTGGAAAAAGCACTGACTCAACAAGAATACGATCTGCGTAATCAGCTTGTTAATAATTTTCAGAAATCTTTGGAAGACCGAAATCGCATCTGGGAAGAGAGAATGGCTAAAGAAGTCGAAATGGTCAAGCAAATGTATGAAAACAAGGTAAGATTAATCCTTTTCTTGTTGTATTTATTATAGTGCGTCCGATATATTAACTTTTGTTTTGTTTCCTTGATACATGCAGATAACCGCTTTAAAATCAAAACACGCCCTCGAATTAGAGGAAATAAATGACGAATTACCCAATGTAAAGAAGCGAAGAGCTACGTTAAGCGATATTGAAAACATCAAGAAGAGTCCATAGTAATCGCTTAATTTTTGTTTAATGTTATTTGTTTAAGATTTATTTGAATAAATTCTATGACTTATTCAATTTCACTTTTTATACAATTTTTGTTTTTGTAATTATAAGTTTCACAGAGAGAGAGAGAGAGAGAGGTCAGTCGAAGTGAGATTCACTGCTGCACTATATTCTTACCATAATATTCTGACACGAAATTACGAGCTGTTTTTTTCTATTGCTTTTATAAATACGTTGAATGTATTCATTTAAACAAGTACTATACGAGTATACATATGTGGGTATATACTGTGCAAAAAATTATGAAATATTTACAAACGCAACATTCGCTCAAAGGAATGAGAATCGAGGGCGATAGGGGAACTATTCCCTTGTAAGCATTACTTATTGAAAGGGTTGTGCGTGTGTTCTCATTAAGTAAAATTGCTTTTAATCTGTTAATTAAACTGATTACTACTTGTACCTAGAGTTGATTTTAAAAAGTCACTGCTAACTGTGGGATATAAAGATTCAACTTTTGTACCAGGTGGAATGCCTGTTTCTCTAAATGCACATTACTTGTTTCTAATTGGATTTTTGCATACAGATGAATTGCAGCCTTGGTAAGCAATTAAACCAGAAGAAGTAAAAATATTTGCAGTCATAATGAAGAAGAAGATTTATATCCTATGAGGTCTATCTCTACCGTGTTGATATGGTTGAATTGGGATTGAAAAAAAAAATAACAAGTAAGAACAAAATTCTCAAGTGTTGAAAACAGTGAAGGACGGCTAATTATGAATCAACTCAAAAGGAAACTAAAGGTATCTGTAAACTCTAATCGGAGGTAGGTAACTAATTTCTAAGACCAAAAACCGTGTTTTTCTGCTGTCCCAAACATAATCAACAAAAAATCTAACGTAACTTCTAACTACCCGCACTTTCCAGACTTAATGCGTTGGCGTCTTACTCTTTGGATCCGGTGAAAATGTTGCCACTATCAAGAAATATCTTGCTTCTGCTAGAGAGAACTAAATAAAAGTTTTCTAAACGAGGATAATAACAACACAGGGTGCAAATTGCGAGAGCTAGCAAAGGCTAGCAACAAATGTTGAATGGACAAGTAAGCCCTTTGCATTAGCTTAGTTCCTCCGTGCTTCCGAATCAAAACCACCATAAAAATTCTTTTTAAAAGCCAAAGGTCTACAAAGATTTTTCAACTATTTCTACTTGTCACTATCTATGTACTTGTCTTGACACTAATTTAAAATCGTTATACGATTTGCTTGATTCAGATAGTACCTTTTATTTTTTAGGATTAGTTACTACGATATTGAACTGACCAGCTTCTTAAGTTCTTACCCATAGAATCCGTAAATCAGTCCGGAAAGAACTGTTCCATACAATCCGTCATACTTTGACAGAAAACAGCCAATGACATGCTGTCATTACTGTTACTGTTACTGTTTTTTTAGCGATGAGTTTTTCTATATTTTTTTTTCTATATTTTCTCGATGCTTTTACCAATGAATGAGCTTACTTTCAATTTGTGATTGGGTGGACTTCAATATGTAAATGTGTGAACTGATCAACGCGTTGAAAAAGTAGAAAAGTTGAAAAGTTGAAAAGTCGAACTTTATACATCCGTTGGTTATGGGCCACCTTCCATAAGAACTCGTGTATTCGAGCTTTTAGTTAAAAATGACAGCGCGACGGGTCGTCGGATTCTATAGGTTGCGACCTTTAGTTTTTCTGCTTGCTATGTTAAAATATTGCCATTTATGTCTTTGGAGTTGTACTTTGTTGCATTTCTTCTCGACAATATCAGTCACCGACTAGCTTTCTTTGCGATAACATCGTTTGTCTACCTGTGTTCTCGGTCACATTCCTCTACTGCGTCCCGCTAATCGCACTCCTCGTCCACCACCTACGGTCAGTGAAGTAAACAAAAACCGGTATACAGTGACAAACAAGTGAGTGTTTCATGGCCTCTGGGCCACGTATTCCTTCGGGCAACCGGTTCAGTTCTTAAGCAAAGCAAAAGAAAAAAAATTTAACTGTACGCCAATCAACAATAATTCAATCCACAATGTGCTTACAACTAATGCAGAGTCCAATATCCCTAAATTTATTGTTATTTCTTCATCCAACAAAGAAAAACCCCTCTCATCTTTCAGCGTTTTCTTACTTAAGAAAGCAATTGTACGCAATTAGTACGGCCTATGAGAATATTTCTCAACTACGGGATGGAAACCTTTTGGTTCTCACAAAATCCCAAAAAATTGCAGACCTATTTCTTAAGCAAAAAACCCTTTCCAATCTTTGCCCACACAAATCTAAATCCTTCCAAAGGTAGAGTCCATGCGCCATGTCTTATCAACGTGGATGAAACGGAAATTATTCAAGAGATGAAACCTCAAGGTGTGACAGATGTCTTTAAATTCGAAAAAACTGTAGACAGCAACCAACGCGTCACCGGACTCGTCCTACTTACTTTTGACCTATTTCGTCCACCAACTTCAGTTAACATTGACTGGTACAACGTTAAAGTCAACGAATACTTCCCGAACCCCATGAGATGCCAAAACTGCCAGTTGCTAAGCCACACCACAAAAAGATGTAACAGGACCTCTTCATGCGGGAACTGTAATCTTCCTCCCCATAGCCCCGAAAAATGCACTCGTGTTTTATGCGCCAACTGTCAAGAAAAACACCCATCTTCTTCTAAAACATGTAAACGATACTTACAAGCTAAGGAAGTTTTAAAAATAAAAACCATTAAAAAGTGCAGCATGGCTGAAGCAAAATAAATATTCCGGGAACAAAACCCAATTAACGACTTTCCCACTGCTTTCTCCACAGTTGCTAAAAGAGCAATTCAAACAGAGATACCTACACCCAACTCGCAAGGCAAATTCTCCGACAAAAGCAACAACCCTACATCAATCCCTTCTCCACCCCGCCCAACCACATCAATAAGTAAATAAAACATATCCATACCACACGATCTCTACAATAAAGTTCAGAGCAACCTTACGTGGAAAGCTAATACAACCTCTACCACGCAACAACTTCACTAAAACCACTCACAACACCACAAACCAACCCATAACACCTGTGTTGGATACTCAATCCACCTCACCCAACATAAACTCACTCACTCACAACCATTCAACCAAGCCCAAAGGCATTGATACAAACCATTCACACAATTCCAAAAACAAACAACAAACCAACCCTTCAAAAACAATACTTAGCAGCACTCAAAAATCTAACACCTCACCTATATCTACAGTAACCCAAACCCTTATAAGAAACAATCAATACTTTTTAAATTCCCCAGATCCAAGCGATGATGAAAACATGTCATAATAATTCTCAAACCCAATATCCCGACTCTGCTGCTCAGCGGCTTAATCGTTCGATTTCTTTACAAAGCTCGGGCAACTCAGCAACTGAGCCACAGAGTCCTAGCAATCACCCTCAAACCTCATCCAACACGAACCTTCTACAACATAAATCCTATTATAATGTACAAGGTTTTCCCCAAAGTAACAAATCAATACTTAAGGTTCTCAAATGGAACCTTAGAGGCTATTTTAATAATTACAATAAGTTGCAATTACTTATCAATGACCTCCAACCGTCTATCATTTCCTTACAGAAAACTCATATTAAGCACAACGGTCAACCTGTGGCACCTAAACAATACAAAACTATTTCTACAATCTACCCTCAAACACCTCTTCGAAACACGGCACCTGTCTTCTTATTCACAAAACCATTTCATAAAATCCTCTTAATATCCACCCCAATATATCCGCAATAGCAGTCAAAATATTCCTAAAAATAAAAATAACCATAATCTCTGTATACATCCCATCGGATCAACAATTTACAAGCAACGACCTCGAAAATATCCTGCACGGTATAAGCACATCAATCATTCTAACGGGGGACTTCAATGCCTGCCTACACCTATAATAAACGAGGTAAACAGGTTGAAAGATTCATTGCAAACTCGGGACTAGCAATTCTAAACAACGGGCAACCTACCCACTTCGCAATGCACAAAACATTCACTCATATCGACCTAACACTTATAACACTCTCTCTTATACCCAATTCAACATGGAATGTTTCTGACTACCTTCATGGTAGCGATCATTTTTCTATCACCACCATTGTATCACTTGGTTCCAACATTTCCCCAAAAACACACCAACAAAAATTTATACAGCAAAAATCTAATTGGGGCCTTTTTCAAACAAAAATATTCAACGAGGTTTCTAGGATTCAACGTTCTCCCAATATAAACAAGGAAGCGGCTAACATCCTAAAAGCAATACGGTCCGCTGCAAACGAAGAAATCCCCCAAACAAAACAAAAAACATGCCACAAAACCGTCCCTTGGTGGACCAAAGAAATAAGCGTCCTTCGTGACGAAAAACAGAAAGCTTGGCGACTGTTTAAAAGATCCCCAACAGACTCTAACATTATCTTGTATCGCAAAGCTAACGCTAAGTTCAGAAGGGCCGCGAAGGCACAAAAAACGGTATGTTATGAGAAATTCACTGCTGGGATTAATCCAAACTCAACACCAAAAAAGATGTGGTCCGATATAAAAATCCTCACTGGCAACTACATTCACCGAATTATATAATTAAGACTGAGAGCAACACCCCCGTCTGTCCTAAACAAATTGCTGAATTCTTTGCAATTTCTTGGGAAAGCGCATCAAATGACTCTAATTTTCATCACGATTTTGTCTGTGAAAAGTACGTAGTATTGAATGACCAATCTCCATAATTTGACGCCTCTTCGATTCAAATTGAATCAACCATCAATATGATAGAACTAGAAAGCTGTTTAAGATCTACCAAAGGGACGGGCTAAGGATTTGATCGTATATCATGCGCAATGATAAAAAACGCCCCTTCGGCACTTAAAACAAGATTGTTGGCCCTATACAACCACATTTTCTTCGAAGAGGTAACAATGCATAAATATGGAAAGTCGCAAGCATTATCCCCTTACCAAAACCGAAGAAAGACCACTCCACCATACAAGGATATCGACTTATATCCCTCCTACCATGCACTGCGAAAATCCTAGAAAAGATAATAACTAAACGACTTTTCTGGTTCCTCGAAAAAAGAAAACTTATTTACCAAAACCAAGTAGCCTTTAAAAAAGGAAGGAGCACTATTGATGCACTTTTGCATCTAGACGAATTTATTTCCTCTGAAATCACGTAACAATTCTCAGCATTGACTTTGAAAAAACATTCGACCGCATTGGTGTTCATGTTATCTTAAAACAACTCGTGGTATGAAAGGTTGGGCCAAAAATTCTCAATTATATAAGATCTTTTCTTACCAATAGACGTTTCCATATTAAGACCAACTACGTTTTTTCCACCGTTCATCAACTACAAAACGGTATTCCACAAGGATCCCCTTTATCAGTCGTTCTATTTATAATTGCTTTTAACGGAATAAGTAGAGAACAAGAGCTGCCACATCCTATATGCAGATGATCTCATCCTTTTTTCAAAATGTAAAAATCTAACTTTAATGAGAGACATCTTCTCAGACATTGATTGCTTATCCAAATGGGACAAGATCTCGATTAACAAATGTAAAATATTAAATATTTGTAAAAAAATACGATGCTGTAAATCTATATTAGTACATTTAAATAATAAGTCCATAGAAAACGTTAATTGTGCTAGCATACTAGGTCTTTTATTCGATTATAATTTTCGTAACAATTGTTTCTTATATTAAGAAAAGCCTTACTTCTAGAGTAAATGTTATCAAATACCTTTCTTCAAAAAATAGTTTTTGCAATATCAACACTATCATTAACGTCATTGAATCCATTATTTTATCAAAAATTGATTATGGCCTAGCAATTTACGGAAAATGTTCAAAATCAAGCATTCAACTTATCGCAACACCATACCACGGAGTGGTATAAAAAATCTTCTGACAGAAGAGGAGTTACCCCAAATTACTAAGAGGTTTGACTGCCTTTCTTCTCTGGTTCTACAAAAAATCAACTCTCCAAGAATATCTCCCATCCATGACGACAACAAAAAAATACTGAAACGGAAAAAAAGTCCAAAACACCAATCTGCAATAGCCAAGAAATTAACATCTGCAATTACACTGGACATCCCAATCACCACCCAAAACAAAAAAACGTCGTTTCCACCCTGGATGCTTCCGGAAGAAACTAAAACTATAGACCTGGCATACTTTCCTAAAGCTACAACCACCAACGACATATATAAAACACCATTTTTCGAGCTAGCCGAAAACCATAAGCGATGAGGATGGACTACTCCGATGGCTCGAAAACAACTGACGGAACGTCTTTTGCTGTTACAGACGGAATTGGATCTGTTATCTAAAAGGGAATGTTGCCCTCATTTTCATCAATCTTCTCAATCGAAGCTTTTGCCATCCTTAAAGCAATTGCGATGACTTGCAACAAAAAAAACATAATATTCACAGATAGCTTATCCTCAATTACCGCTATAAAGAACACGAATAACTCTTCTAACACCATCGAAACCATCCGTGACAAATTTATAGCGAAGAAGGTAAACGTTAAACTCGCTTGGATTCCAGGGCACGTTGGGATTAAAGGAAACGAGTACGCAGACGCAATTGCAAAATCGGCTTTAATGGAACCGATCACCACTTTTTACACTTATAACAAAAAAAGACCTGAAAAATCACATCACCTCAAGTTGGAAACATAGGAAAAAAATTTGCTGGACCGAGTATCAACATCTATACAAAGAATTTAATCCGTCCGCCGAGAAAGTTTTCTTCCCAGGGAATGTATCTATAAAAAATGTTAAAAATCTTTATAAGACTTAGAATGGGCCACACCAACATCACCTATAAACATATTTTTACGAAGCAATCACCACCTCTCTGCCACCTATGTGAAGAAAAACCTATCCTAACAGTAAACCATCTCTTGGACTGCGAACAAGTAAATACAATCTGTCACCAAATCTCTAACCTAAACCTCAAAGGCCTTTTAGGTACGACAAACGAAGAAAATGTAAAAAATGTATATAAATTGATGATAGCCATTAAGTTAGTTAATAATATTTAGAACTCATCTCGCCGAAAGCCCTAACAGCTAGTGCTTTATATTTTATTTATCTGTATTATGTATTAATAATTTATAATAATAATAATAATTATCGACAATGTTCTCGAAACAATACGAGTAGTTTTCTTGTTGTTTCTACCTGCCCTGTACTTGATTTGTAAATATTAAATGGAGGGAAAAAAGCGTTTAAATTGTTAAAAAAATGTTATTTTATGTAATTTCTTATGTTACTTTTTTACTTACTAAGTTGGCGCTACAGTCCGAGTTTAAACTGAACCTCAACCAACAAGTTTTTTCAGTTAGGCCGATCTTTCGCCAGCTGCCTAAGATGAGGACGTTCTTCTGATGCGAATACTCTGCATCCGAGCAGAATCAACCGTCAGCTCACCAGCCAGACAAAAATCCTCCTTCATTCCTCGTTAGTATAAACGGACCGAAAATCACGTGTAAGTAGTATCTTTCTCTGAAAACGGCCTAGTGCTTTCTCATGCGCTTTCGACAAGGTTCAATCCTCTGCGAAATAGAGAAAGACCAGGATGATAAGGGTCTTGAATAAGGACAGTTTTGTATTACGAGAGAGGACTCCGTTACTCAATTGACTCCTTAGCCCAAAAAAACCACGCAAGAGTAATTCTCCATCTAATTTCTGCGCTGATGTAACTGATGTGTATTTGTAACTGCGGAGCCAAGGTGGGTGAAGTCCACAGGTACCTCGAATTTGTAAATGCCAATTGTACTGTTCTGGCAAAGCCATCAGTGGCGTTGGTCTCTTCCGGATGATACCATTCTCCATACTTATGCTGCACAATCTGACGAGTTTAGCAGGGATGTTAAAACTAAACATGGCATTGCAGGTTTAAAGTTGACAAATAGATGATGAATGTTGGTCTGTGTGAATATTTGATCGATTGTGGTCTTTCCTGGCCTGATTGTTTGTGAGTAGTTTTAGATGCGGAAAAGATTTTATAGGCGAGTTTTGGGAGATTAATTCATCCACAGACACACAGATGAGTCGATGCATGTTCCTAACTATGTCATTTTTTGAGCTGTTTTAAGCAGTTTAACAGGCACTCCATCTCAATCAGACTTTAGTTTCGATATCGACCATCGAGGCCATTGATTATTCTGTATAAATAGTCTTTCCATATTCTTTGCACTGACTGCGACTCGCTTACTAATAAGTTTAACTTTGTAACCTTCTATTCTAGTTTTGAAACCCTGGCATGTTCGCTTTACTATCTGGTAAGACTTTCGAACATCTCTCCATTTCGTAGATTGCGCGCTTCTGGTGCTCTTTATGTTCCTTTCTGCGAAGCCTGTGCTCTTTACTTTTTTTCTGTTTTTCTGTTTAGAAAGCTCAGGAGTAGCTACAGTCCTTCGACGCAGCGCAGCTTCTTGATTGGGTTGCACGTACCTGCCTCTAATCGTTGTTAACTCAGACTTTTCTCTGTGTTAACGTTCCCATTGATGTTCAACGCTAAACTTTGGTGGTCTCACTTGTGCCTGTGAAATTTGCATTCGTATCCTGGATGTAACAAGGTAATAGTCAGAGCCGTTTCCCAGAAAGTTTGGATATCCAGAATGCTAGAAGAGTGTCTGGCGTCGATCACCATGCGATCAATCTGTTTGAACTATGTGCTGGCTATGAAAAGATTACACCCTGCTACAAATTCAAAACCTGGTTCCATTGTTGTTAGGTCTAACACATGGGCTGAAAAGTCGGTGCCGTTTTATAGTAATTCAACTTTATCAATATAGTTGCCTTCGAGGGTGATACACTGATTGAAACGATTACTTATTCATCGGTTTTAAATCGCTTTCCGGCGAGCGTTCTTTTGAGGTCTGTGAACAGGAAATAGTCGTTGGGGGCCAAATCTGGAGAATACGGTTGGTGGGGAAGCAATTCGTAGCCGAATTCATTCAATTTTGCCATCGTTTTCATCGACTTGTGACACGGTGCATTGTCTTGATGAAACATCACTTTCTTTTTCTTCAAATGCGGCCGTTTTTCTGCGATTTCGTCCTTCAAACGCTTAAACAACGCAATGTAATAGTCGCTGTTGATAGTCTGCTCCTTTTGGATATAGTCGATGAAAATTATTCCATGCGTATCCCAAAATACGGATACCATAACCTTGCCAGCCGACTGTTGAGTTTTTGATCGTTTTGGACGAGGTTTGTCGCCTGCTCGCCACTCAGCTGACTGCCGACTTGACTCTGGTGTGAAGTGATGTAGCCAAGTTTCATCCATTGTCACATACCGACGCAAAAATTCGGCTTTATTGCGGTTGAACAGCTTTAAACACTCCTCTGAATCATCAACACGTTGTTGTTTTTGGTCGACTGTGAGCAAACGCGGCACCCACTTTGAACAGAGCTTTCGCATGTCCAAATATTCGTATGATATCTTCAGAGCCTCAGCTATCTCGATCAACTTCACTTTACGGTCATTCGTAATCATTTTGTGAACTTTTTTGATGTTTTTATCTGAAACAGCCTCTTTTGGACGTCCACCGCGTGCAGCATCTTCGGTGCTTGTATGGCCACTTTTAAATTTTTCAATCCACTTGCGAATGGTTCGTTCGTCTGGTGCAGAGTCCGGGTAACACTTATCAAGCCATTTCTTTGCATCGGCTGCATTTTTTCCCATCAAAAAGCAATGATAAATCAGCACACGAAATTGCTTTGAATCCATTTTTTTCACAATAACAAAAGTTGCTTCACTCACAACGCTATATCTCGAGAACTAATCATCCGACAGCTGTCCAATTTATACACGTATCTTTTGAAGGTTGGTACTAACTGAAAATGGTATGGATTTAATACAAGTGGTGCCCTCTCTTACAAACAGTAGCCTATGAATTAGCTCCTTAATAGAATTTTTGGAAAAAGGGTTTCATGCCGTATGATGTTGATAGGGCTACATTTAGGTCTGGGCTTCGAATACATCGAAGTAACTCTAAAAGATTGTGTGCACCAAGTAGGGCAGTCTTTGATCGGTATATGGGATTCCTCTGCCGTTGTAACGATGAAGTACAAGTGCCCTAGTGCGAACATTCTCCATCATTCTCTCATCTGCAACCGTCAGTGGGGAATGGGTGATTGTCAGAGGGTTGGATCTTCATGAAACTATTGACCACCGTTGAAATCATCGTCTATGAAAACAACATCAGTTTAACGAGAACCATCTTTTCGAGCGCAAAATCCTTGTCTTTTTTTTGAGTGGTTGAGTGCTTCTTACGGTATAAGACCAATCGTGTTGGCCAACTCAAATCGCTATATTTGGGGACAATCCGATGTGAAAATTGTTGCCTAAATTACTCCATTGCTGTGAAGTAAGGCCAGTTAGTGGGCTCTACCAGCAGAAACGATAAATAAGACAAAATCTTTTAGAAAAAGATGAAACTACACGACAAGAAAGGTATTGAGAAGTTCTGCTGCAGGAACAATGCACATAAGTCTTATCAGAAGTTAAAAAGGCAAAAGAACAAATCAAATCACAAATTAATCAGGAATAGAGAATAGAAAAAATACAACGAATTTCAGCATCGTATTCAATATCCTGTCTATGAAATGCTCATATTGCGGTTGTTTTTGAAACGAAACCTGAGAAATCTAAATTGACACACGAAAGCATTGGATTTGTCTACTTGTAACCTGCACTCGTGAACGTTTTATGAGAAGTCCTCAAATTGCACCACCAGCGATTTAATTTTTCGCGATTCCGTTGTTACCTACGACGTTTATCAAATTTAGCCAACTGCACTGAAATAAGCCTTGAATTCTTGAATTTAGAGGTGGGGATTCAGTAAGGTTTTAAGCGCACCTTGCTATCGCTATATGGTAGACGTCAGATATGCTCCATTCACCTTTTCACCACAATATAGTTTACTTCCATCAGGATTGCATATGTCTCCAATTGAAAGACAGATGAAAGTTGGCCTAACGAAGTAATGAAGTCCAAAGTTGTCACCCTGCATAAAGAACAATGCCTCATGGTAGGTCGTTTTTAAGGCAATATTCAACGTGTGATTTTTGGTCCCGTATGCGTTTACGAGGCCAGTGTGGCGATTAATCGGAAAACTGCTGAGTATTCTATAACTTGGATTGGGTCAGCACGTCCCAGTGGTGGGCCTCAGTAGCTGCATGGGTACTCATACCTTGACACGGGTTAAGACAAGAAGACCTGTACTAAAGCTTATAGAGATGAAAAATGAAACACTGTAGTAGAGTCACAATCGGTGCTGAGAATATTGAAAAACTTTTTCTGCAAACTGTATAATGTTGACCATTATGCCCAACATCACGTCGTCAGGGAGAATACACCATTTAACTTAGACGATGATAGCCATAATTTCAAAACTTCCTTCCATCCAAAACGAAGAAAAGATAGCAATTTTATTGCCCAAATTCAACAAGTCAGATGGATCTGAAGGCTTACTGGCCGAAGTATTCAAAGCTGCTGTAAGTGACTGTGGAGAGCATATATCTATATACGTATTGGGATTGAATGAGAAACATACGTTGACGTTCTCGTTCTGAACAAGAACAGGGACGTGAGTCCGGGAGCGAATATGAAAAGCTTATGCTGTCATCAGCAAAGGAACACGAGTATAATCGATTAGAAGTAGCGGACAAGAAATCATTTGTGAGAATTCAAAAGAAGGCGGGACCTAGGACACAGAACAGGACACAGGATGAAAACCAAAAATCTTGGACTTAAATGACTTCCAATTTTGTTTAATAAAGTTATGAAAGGTGATTATACGCCTACCGGCTGAAGTGTCTGTGGAAAAACAAATGTGAGACACGAGACCAATACAATTGACGATCCATCACAGTCAACAGCGAAATATAATTCAACTTTACGGCATTCAATATGGACATACGATGCCATCCAAAGTTTACGTATCTTGATTCTATTTTGTTCGCAGACAACAGTGCGGTCGTAAGTTACGGCGTGAGAACCATTTAGGCAACAAATATAAATTGCAAATTGGCTCTTTAACCCTAACAGACTCCGTACAACACGAATTGTACCACACTTTTTTGGTTTCATACTCTAAAGTTATATGATATCATCCCAGAGTGGTCACATCATTAGTGGCATCCACGTCATTATCAAGGAAACACAATGACTAGTCAAAAATTCTATATTTTCTCGCAGTGTCACACAGTCCTTTAGGAAAATATACCTTAACTGTGTTGGCCGAATACGAGTACGAGAAATTAATATTGGTCATATAAAAAGTCTCTGCGGTTTTTTGTCATTAGATGGTGTTGGTGTCCATTCATCTGGGAACACTAATCTGATTGTCTCAAACGAACACATATTTGAAAGATGACATGTCAGGCTACATTTTTTGTGAAGACAGCTGTGTAATTCGTTGCTCGTGTTAAAAGTTATACTGATTTGAATATGAGTGAAATATCTGAAGAAATACACAGTATTTCGCTCCAAAAACATGGCGAAAAACTTGTGTAGTTTACGGTGAGAATGCTGTGAGTAAAGTCCGGACCCAGGAGTGGTTTGTTCGATTCCGTTCCGGAAATTTCGATGTAAAAAATACACCTCGCACTAAACATCAATCGTAAAGCAGTTTGGATTCATGCAAAACGTGCAAGCTACTCAAAGAATGGATGGCACATGAATAAACGCAAAGAAATTTAACTGACCGAATAACCATCAGTGAAACGCTGTTGAAACGCAACGAAATGGAACCATTTTTGAAGCTATTCATTATGAGCGATAAAAAATGGACTAAATACGAGAATATCCAACGCAAGCGATCATGGTCAAAGACCGGTGACCGACCACAAACGACTTTAAAGATTGGATTGACGGTAAACAAGGTTATGTTGAGTGTTTGGTGAGATGGGAAGGGAATTGTCCATTATAAGCCACTAAAACTTTCCGAAATGGTCTATTCTTGTCTTATATCATGACAATGCTAGGCCACACATATCTTTGATGACCCGGAATAAATTTTAAGTTTTCATGCATCCACCGTATAGCCCGGACCTTGCATCTTTTGATTAACATTTGTTTCGGTCTTTGTAAAACTCTTTTGATGGTAAAAAATTGGCCAACCAAAGAGCCGTTGAAAATCACTTGGCCAAGTTTTTTGCTGATAAACCACAGAAGTTCTTCACCGATGGAATTATGAAGCTACCCGGAAAATGGCAAAAGGTCATAGATAATAATGGCCAATATGTATAGGGTGATTCATCATTAGGTTTGATTTTTTTTAATAGGTTTTTTTTTGACAGATCAGCCGTGACTCCTATAAACCTGCTTTGTAATTTTTGTTCAGTATCGTTTGGCAAGCCGTCATGGAAAGACTCACAGCACAACAGCGTCTCCAAATTGTTCAGCTGTATTACGAAAATCAGCGTTCTGTGAGAAATCTTTTTCTTGCGATTCGGGGAACTTATGGTGCGCATAATCGACCTACTGAAACCACTATTGCCAATACCATTCGCAAATTTAAGTCCCAGTTTACATTAGTGGATGATATTCGACCGGTTAGACCACATCCAGTACGTAGTGAATAGACTATAGCAGCTGTAGCTGAGAGTGTACGCGAAGACCATGACAAATCGATTCGTCGTCGTTCTCAGCGGCTTGGCTTGGCGTATTTTACGTGAGAATCTTGGCCTAAAAGCATACAGAATTCAACTTGTGCAAGAAGTGAAGTCAGGCAATTTGAATTTGCGTCATATTTTCAGTGAATGGGCTCTGGAAAAACTCAATGAAAATCCGGTGTTTTATCGTGAAATTTTGTTCAGTGAAGAAGCCCATTTCAGGCTCAATGTTATGTTGATACGTTAAGAAACAAAATTGCGGTATTTGGGTTGATTAGCAACCCGAATAGTACCAAGGGCTACTATTACATCAATTTAAAATGGCTGGTGGAATCATTGGTCCATATTCAAAATTGAGGCAAATCAGAATGTTACCGTCAATGGTAATCGTTATCGCGCCATGTTAACGGACTGTGTGCTTCCTGAAATTCAAGCACATGGTCTCGGGAGCTCTGGTTTCAACAAGACGGCGCTAGGAGCCATATAGCGCGTGAAAGAATGGACTTGTTGAGAAATCCTTTTGGTGAGCACTTAATTTCACGTTTTGCTACTGTAAATTGGCCGAGTAGATAGTGCGATATCACATCTTTGGACAATTTTCTCTGGGGATATGTAAAGTCTCAAGTCTTCAGGAATAAGCCAAGTACGATTACCATTTTGGAAGCCAACATTACTCGTGTTATCCGAACGAGTTGCCCAAAATTGGTCCTTCCGAATAGACCACCTCAGACGTTGTCTGGCCAGCATTTACATGATATCATTTTTAAAAAGTAAATGCCATAAATTTTTCCTTTTACTGATAGTAAAAAATTTAAGTTCACTTTCAAATTTATGTATTTTATTTTACATTATAAATCAAACCTCACAATGAATCAGCCTATACTTGATTGAAATTGATTTTGAATAAAGAAAATTTTTTTTCAAAAATGTCCACAAAACTGCGGAGACTTTTTATAACTGTCAGGGTAGAAAGTTTAAAACAAGTTCAGAGGATTGGTGTCATGACCATTAAAATCAGTAACTCGTGTATGGTCATTTGCAATCATAAATAAAAATAGAATCAGATTTACGTCTAAGTATAGTAAATTAGACATCCCTCGGCTTGGAACAGCTTTCATTCATGAAATGTAATTGGCTAGTCCTGGAGTAATCAGTTTATAATTAATCCATATTAATTGGACATAAGAAGACAGTATATCGCAGGGGAGAACGCCCTAAAATAAAATAAAATTGGCCCTTATCAAAAGCCATTTAATCGCTGCTGTCTTTTTATAAAAAAAATATATCACACAAAAAATAAATATGTATATTACCATCCAAAACCAAGGTCCCTTGGCGTAAATATTCGCGATTACATACTCCACATAAATGACATCTCCCAAAGGAGTTATTTTTTACAGCAAATACGAGTAACATGTCCTGTCTAAACCGGACCCAGTGTGTGGAGACACCGGCATAACATTAATTAAAAGTAGTTCATTGGGTAAATGTCCTTGTACTCGTAGCTTTTCCATATTCAAGTGTTCAATGTGTTAGTTTCATTGAGTTCGTAGAACTAAATAAGCTCCGTAAGCAGCTAACGGTTAAGAGTTTGGACATTCATTGTTTGGTGGTCGAGACGAGAGTTAGTGTTCTGCAAATCGAATAAAAATGAAAAAAAAAGTCGGCGACATATCCGCTAGTACAGATTCAATAACTTCAAAGAATGATTCGAATGTACCTTCGGAACTCCTCAGTGATGTGCCCAGTGCTGTGATTATAAGCTCTCGCATTAAATATGGCACAAGGTGCCAGTTGGTCGAAGGTTTGATTATGGAATATGCCGCCAAGTCATCAGTGCATGGTATCCGGTATATCTTTCAAAAACGTAGACCCGTGCTTGAAAGGTGAAATAGTGATTGCATTTATTGTTCGTCAATACATTGTCAGGATTAATGAATTTTTTATTATTTTAGATGCCTCTGGTTAATTTTGTTTATAGTATCGGTTATATATAGCTGCTTTGTCATTCGGCAGATCTACCAAAAATGGCTAGAAACTCCGGTGATTGTGGGTTTTGATGAAACACTTATACCCATTAACCGAATTCCCTTTCCAACAATTACCATATGTCCCGAGTCGAAAATGGAAACGGAGGTATTTAACTTCTCCAGTGTTTATGAGCGCTTCTCAGCCGGTAATAGAAGTGAATTATCACAGCAAGAGTAAGTTTCGAGAGAATGTTTTTGAAAATATTTTGACTAAAGTTGTTTCGAGCAGAATGGAACGATTTTCAGCAGCTTTGCATATTTGTGATATTGAAATAGCAGAGGCTATTGCTGCAGACCTACCATTGGGATTGGAGCCATCAATTGGTAAGACCTTGCGTGACATGGCAATATCGAAGAATTTAACCGCACCCTTTTGCAAGTGGAACAATCGATTTTATTTGTGTGAAGACATTTTTACACTTGTTGCTACGGATGATGGAATTTGTTATCAATTCAATGGACTGTCTGCAGAGGAATTGTACAGGAATAAGAGGTAATACTGGTTTTTTTCAATTTTTGTGAATTTTTGTAAATCGATTCGTGAAATTACGCGTCCGTACAACATTAAAACGTTTGCCGGTAGTTTGGTATGTAGCGCACTTAGCCCTTGATCTAATCTATCCGTGAAGAACTCTTCCGTGCAAATTGAGCAGCGATTCGAAAATTGCCTGACGCCTTTCTACATTACCGTAAACAAAGATTTATTAAAAAAGGGTGCTCCCGTTTTTTTTTTTTTTTTTTTTTTTTAAGAACATAATTTAAGAAAATAATTTCACGGCGTCACATTCGAATGGGTCTCAGTTATCTGTTACCCTTTCACAGCGTCCTGGATTAAGCTTTTTTGGCAAATGGCAAAGCGGATGGAATGTTCAATGCCGGGTTTTTATGGTTAGTTTATTTGTTGTATCTAAAGTTCGGAACGACCAAACCTCTCCACTGATAAAAAAGTTTTGACGAGAATCGTGATAAACCTAACGTCGGGAATCTTAGTCTTGGTGAGCACGGAGGCCCTCATAATGCTTGTTTTTGGACGAAAAAGTGAAAAAATCATCAGTGGAGTACACTTTTGAACTTTGGAGTTTTAGTTTGTTGTGAAACGCACGGTGACGTTTGAGCACTCGTATTCGCGTTATAGTACTTTATTCGACAAGGATCCATGAAACTTGGAAAATAGTACCAAAGTCAGGCTTCTAAAGAGGAAATGAGGAAGTGGTAAATGTGGGTACAAGATACGCTAATTTTATTCTCACTGCAAAAACTGGTCAATTTAACGAAATTCAAAATCATTGTCGGGAAACCATCAGTAAAAATCACGGAAGAAGATTTCACGTTTTGGACTAGCAAAGTCAACAGAAATTGCAAACATCTTACAGTTTCTAGTTCAAATGTCTTTATTTCATCATGGTTAGGAGTCCCTGAACAATGCGAGAAGTACAATGAGAAGTACTGTATGGAATATGTTCATTGAATGTTATTGCATCACTAATTTGAGGAATAATGTGATGCTCATAGAAACCGCGATTTATCATTACGCCTTTAACGCTGAAACAACGAGCAGCAAATCGTTCACAACCTACAGCAATCAGCCAGCTAAAAATGCCTTACAACATTAAACCGCCTTGTTTTTTGAAACAATGCATTAAGACCGATTGCAGGTACAGCCATCATATCCGCTCATCATTCCATTTGTCATGATACATGGAAGGCTGCTGTTCCTATTTAAACCACAAAGGAGCAACACAGGATGACGAACAATAACATATAAGAAGGCCAAGGCAAACAGAAGAGATAAGGATAAATGCAAACGTATGTATAGATTCCGAAAATATAACACAAAATTGTTGCAGTCAACAAAACAATCTGTGCTCTAAGAATATATGTAAAAATATTTTCGAATAACTATCTAATGCGAGTCTAAAGGATACTACATCAGACGTTGCAATAATTTCAAAAACGGGCAAATATCAACTGCATTCTTAAGGTCAGCAAACCAAAATGCTAACTGAATTAAGCCAATCAACACAAATTTTGAGTCTGAGTTTTGCTTGTCTGATTCCTATTTCTTCCTATCTTCTAATTAATAACAAAAAGGCTACCTATTGCTTATGCGAATTTTAAGAAAAGTTTTTTTTTATCTCTTTATTGTACCTAGTCTTGCCATAAGTTCTGTTACAAATGCATTATATGTTCTCCAATTCTGATCACAAACCATAATTCAGTGGATTCAGATCTGGTCTCCATGACGGCCAATCTTCTCCTTTTATAAAGTCAGGAATATTGACTTTGAGCCACTCTTGCGTGGTTTTGGCTTTGTGCGCTGGAGCCGAGTCCTGTTGGAAAATTCATCTGTATCCACTGCAAACGGTATGGATCAAACTCTTCACAACACCTTCTAGCACATCTTCTTGGTAAACGTTTGCATCAGTTGTTACGCCTTTTTCACAGAAATGGAGAGATGTGACACCACGGTGAGAGACTTCCTACCAAACTATTACGAAAGCGGAATGATGTCCACATTAAACCCTTGGAACAAATTTTTTCGCTTCCTTAGATGAAGTGGCATAAATTTTGTCATTTTTTTTGTTGAAAAATTCTTTCACAGTAAAAAAAATTTTCCCATCTGTAAACAAAATGTTTTCATGGCCATTGTCCGCGTTCCACTGCAAAACTCGCTTGCATCTTTCCAGCCTAATTTTTTTTTAGTTGAGGAGTTAGGCTTTCATATGCAGATCATCCCGAATCAGCCTAGACATGAATCTGGTTGATATATCCAATTCCTTGGACATGATCTTCTGCTTCTTAAGGGGATTTCTCCGAATTGGTTCACGCACTGCCTTTACTACCGCATTCGAACAGACGACACGCGGGCGACCACTTCTTGGCCTGTCCTCTACTCCAGACGATTCGCCGAAGCGAGTGGTTTTAGCAATTCGAAAATTTGGCCAGTACTCTTTCCGCACTTATGCACTGCTATTACTGCGACTCGATTCTCTTTAACGCCCCACTCCATGTTAATAGTTTGCAAACTGAAACCAAACTGACTGGAATGTGTTCTAAAAAAAAGGTAATGGTTCTATTCCCGCGAGAAATTTTGAACGTTATAGATTGTGTAACAGAACTTATAGCGGGACTAGGTACAAGGTTGGCCATATTGAAGAGTGCCACAGATTCTAGAAATGGTGTCGCATGTCAATTCGGTTTTGATATTTGTGAAGCAAACAAAATTATAATTTATGTAAATAAGCAATGGAACGCTATACTTCTGAAAAACGCGAAATAATCACTACGATGTTTTTGAATAACAATTTGTCAGTGATTTTGGTGCAACGTGCACTGGTCGTTTAATGCTGCAAGTTTCTTTGAGACTTGAGCAATACCGGACCGAGCAGGAACTGGAAGGCCTCGTCCCTTTCGTTCGGTCAATAATAATGCTGCCGTGCTAAAGATGTTATAGAGGCTCCATCGATATCGACCAGACGACGTGTCATGCAATTGCAATTCCATGCACATCCCTGCGGCTCATTTAAGTGAAAGACTTGGAAATCCTCGAGTAATGCATGAAGAGCCATTACATCCAAATTGTCACTGTGGATAGTGAGCCCTACAGAGGCATGATTAATTAATTTTTCATCCCTCAATTGGATGATATGGGACTGGAGGACATGTGGTTAAAACAGGATGCAGCAACTGTGCGTAAAGCAGGGTCTTACCTTATGGCCCACCTTGTAGTTACAAATAAAATAAACTTTTGCATAAAATTTAAATTTTTCTACTAACTTAAAAATGGTTAAAAATTAATACAATGTATATATACTTCTTTTGTCATTGTATGGACTGTCTCATATTGACCCCCAAATATAATCTCCCATCATTCTCCCATTATATTAGCGCCCTGATAACGACGTTCAAAATACATCAAATCTTGTTCTTTTGATTAGGCACATTCTGTAACGCATGAGTTTAAAAGGTTCAAGCGCTATTTGAAATCAGCTCTTATGTTTTCTTAAAAGTTAAGTACAACTAAAGAACATCTTGAAAAATGTCACTTACTTCACCCTTTCACTGTTATGTTCTTTTGCTTTAGTATACCTTGCCGGTCATCGGTCATCAAATAACTGTTTTTTTTTTTTTTTAAATCTGGAATAGTTGTGATTTTATTCTTTTTTTTTTTTTTTTGATTGTCGAAACAGAGCACTCAAACAAAGAACTAGTCCATTATATTCTATGTAAGTTCCTTTTAATGAAATTTTTCAGTCTTACGAAGAAAGATGAGTAAGCGCTTAAGGTGCCTACAGTACCAGCACCCACCATGTCAGCGCCAAGATGATGCGAGCGTAAGCCGGACATTTATAGCGATAGTGCTCAGCGGTGTCTCATCACTTTCACAGCAAGCATCGCAGGATGTTGTGTCACTTATGCCTAGTCCAACATGTCTAGCGACTAAACAGATCTGACCAAAGCTGGATCTGAATCGCTCTAAGGGTCTGACTCTTCTAAATAGGAAACATCTCAGCGCCATTATAGGTATTATCACTGGACACTGTCTTATAGGCAAGAATGCAAGAAGGCTTGCCGCTTTTACAAATGATTTCTGTAGAAACAGCTAGGACGAGGAGGATGAGGAGACATTCCTCCACCATCATGGAACATGTCCACCTCTATCTCAGAGAAGAAAACTCCACCTAGGAGCTTTCTTCTATTGTACAATGACTTAAACGATCTAAAGAATACATACGTTAACAGTCTTCTGCGCTTCATCATATCCACAAATTGGTTCCATGAGTAAGAGGATCGTAGATCCACGTGGCAGCATAACAGGTCAATAGACCTAAATGGGTTGGTTTTCCAACGGCCACTCTCACCTAACTTAGCCTTACATATACCTAGCACATTCTAGTGCTTAGTAAACGTGTAATGCCCTGTCACGAAACCAGTTAGCAACCTGCAGTCTATCTTGCTAAGAGACAGCAGAAAGACCGCTGAATTCCTAGAGACGTCGGGAAGCATTCGTTTGGTCTGCCTACAACCTGAGGAGTTATGGCATCTGTAGTTGTGCTCATATGAGACCCAATTGTCGTGGAAAGCCTTGACCGAGGACGTAGGTAGACACAACGTAGGTTCGGCTACTCTCTTTGAACCTTGCCTGGCAAGCTCATTGGCTAGGAGCTAGGACCCAGACAAGGGTCATTAAATTTAGCCTTCTGACTGCGTTTATTGATCTCTTGCATTCTTGAACTAGCTTGGAAGTCGTAAAAGGGGTACGAAAGGCTCTAAGCGCAGATTGGCTGTCGCTACAGATGAAAATGATGGGCCTCCTATACCGGTTCTACGCAATACAGTTCGCTGCTATCAGGATTGCATAAATTTTCGCTTGAAAGATAGATGCAAGCTTTCCAAACGTGAAGATACCAGCGCCAAATCTTATATTGGTTTTGGAGCAGTCCGTGAAGACCCGACTGCATTCCTTTCCTGGCTCAGATTCTGGCCGAAGCGGTTTTATATTTTTTTCACAACAGGAGGTCATGTTGTCAGTCATTTCATAGTCATAGCAGTGTCTGCCGTGTAGTCCAAGTCGGTTGAAATCCCCCTATATACGCGCTACATAAGGTGGGGACTCCCTTAACTTAACTGTGTAGTCCTTTAAATACTCTGCGGACCTGAGCATGGGAGTCTATTCGATCTAGATGTCCTATCCATATCAGTTTTCCGACTAGATAGATGTCATTGTATAGCTCATGTTAGTCGTCGTTCTTCTCCTCCAAAGCCCGTCAAAGCAAACGCGACCGAATATTTTTCGAAGGATTTTTCACTCGAAACAACTCAGGATATTTTCATCCTGCCCCATAATGTAGGACTGGGTTAATCAAGGTCTTATATAGACCCTCCCTAAGAAACAGCGATTGTAAAAAGAAATTGTTTGTTTTATTTCTGTCGAGGTATTATTTGCAGAACTTAGAGCAGAGTCCTTCATTACCTGACTGAAAAGTCAATAAGACTAAGTCCGTTGCCTGGCGTAATGTCGAGTAGGCTATGCTTACCAACTCTCCTACCAAAGATGTCCCCTTTTCTATCCTGCCGTTACAATCGCCTAGTAGAAACATTATTTGCTGTTTTCGTCTTTGTCTTCAGGCATTATGTTATCCGAATCTTGATCGGATTGTCATAATTCGCACGCTCACGTGTCGGAAGCTCAAGGCTTTTTGCCTTAGTCTGTCGCATATGTCGAATTCGCATCCGAATTAGCGCTGTTTCTTTTCCCTTTAGCAATTATCGTAGCATACGAGTATATAACAGTTTTTCATTATCCGTATGTCCGCGCCATTCCATCGCACTTTCTGGATGGTGGTGATTCTGTGTTATAGCAGTCAAGGGCCTCTGCTAATTGCTCGGCTGCGCGTGGCTTGTTAAGTGTCTGAATACTGCACTTAGCGGTCTGGGGGTCATTGTCCTTTATATGTTTGCAAGTGTCTTAAGTGAACCCATCTTTATCCGAGGCTCATCAAATCTCTTTAATTTTCTCCATAAGAGGTTGTGAACCATCGGACGGTGTAGGTCAGTATTGTGCTACTGGTTGAGCATACCCTAGCCATTTAAGCCTGTTTGATCATGCAATTACCTCGAACCACCACTGTCAGACAAAGTAAGTACTTCGATACGAACTTGATTGTTGCGTTATCTTCAGTTTTCGGATTAATCGTCACGCTGGGCCCCAACGAATCACCACTGGTGATGAAAAGCCCCGACCTTCATTTCGCAAAACTTTGAGAATGATAAAATTTTCATCAATGATGATAACCTGAAACCCCACTTGGTGGTCCAATAAGACCAGAAGTTCTCTTGAAAATCTAGTATATTGCTTTTGTCCCAACGCCAGTTGTGTCTGAATCGAACTGCAACCAACTTCAGACTATAATTTCCAAACCGTTCATTACTGTGAGCTCAAATTTTGACTCATGACAGATAATTTTATTATTTACAAGCCTTTTAAATGATTTGCGTCACAATTGAGTTGAAAAAATTTTATCCGCGATGGAATTCAAACGTGATAGTGTGATTGCTTTATATTTGACTGGAAAAACACAAGTAGCTATCGTAAGAGCCGTCCAGCACCTCAACGTGAATAAATCATTTGTGTCTCGAACCATACCTCGTTACCGTGATACTTTCAGCGTTCGAAAAGTGAAGGCTCGAATTGAGCGAAATCCGCTTAGAAGTGGAAGAGAAATGGCTCGTGAGCTTAACATATCGTTGGAACGGATGCAACACATACTGAAAATCAAGCCATTGAAGTTCCAAAAAACACACGATCTTACACCGCAACGGTGTTGCCGAATTTGTTTTTTTTTCGATTAGTCGCCATTTGTTATTGAGCAATATGTCAACAAACAAAATGACCGAGTTTACTTGCCAGAGAGGTCCTTCGAAAATTTACAACTTCGGACGGCCACCAGAAAGCAGGCAGCACCGATGGTGATGGTTTGGGCCACCATAACCGCCGATGGTCGCTCTCCGCTCGTATTTTTGGACCGTGGCGTCAAAATGAATGCAGTCGTATACCGTGAAACTGTCTTAGAGCCAGTATTGAAGCCTTGGGCAAACAATCATTTCAGTCGGAGACCGTCGAAATTTCAAGAAGACTCGGCACCGCCTCACAAGGCGCGCGTCAATCAAGATTGGTTAAGAAACAATGTTCCACACTTCATTTCTTCGACACAATGGATTGCAAATTCTCCGGATGTAAATCCGTTGGATTTCTCTGTCTGGGGTATTTTGAAGGCGAAGGTTGGTACTAAAAAATACCAAACAAGCACTTCGCCGGGAATGGGTCAAAAAACCGCAGAGCCACTTGCGTGCAGCGTGCGATGCTTTCTTCGGCCGTCTCAAGGCCATTATTCGCGCCAAAGGTGGACATATTGAAAACTACTAATACAATTTGAAAATTGATGTATTTTCCAACATTTTTTGCTTTGGCACAATAAAATTTATTAAAAAATAAAACAATTATAGCATTTTTGCAGTTCGAGTCAGTCACCCTGTATGTACAGGCTTCGGGTAATCGTACCTATATTAGATTTTACTGCGCTTCATTTTCATCTTAAATATTTAGTGTCTGAATTGTTGTATCCCCATTTAGTCGCCTTTTCTGATAATCAGGGGAACGCACTACGCAATATGACAATACTCTATAAGCCATCGTCGTTCGGCTAGGATCAAGATAAACCCTATTAAATGAAGACAATCTTCTTCAAAAGTAACCTCCATGCGCTGCTACAGCAAAAAAGGTTATGTTGCCTTGAAGTTCGTTCATATTTAGGCAGACATGTCAAATTTCAGTGCGATACTGTCTTTAGTTTTGTTTTGACAGCTGATTGTTGTTGACGTGTTTGGAATCATATTGAGTATGGACAAAAACGATTTTCGTTCTCTCATAAAACATTATTTTTTGAGAGGCAAAACGGCGAAGGAAACAAAAGAAAAGTTGGATAAATATTATGGGGCTAATGCTCCGTCAGATTACATCGTCAAATATTGGTTTCGAGAGTTTCGTGGTGGCCTCAACTCCGATGCGGTTACAGAGGATAATGTCAAAAAAATACATGAAATGGTGTTGGTTGACAGGAAAGTGAAGGTGCGCGAGCTAGCAAATACCACAAAGATTAGTACTGAGCGCACACGCCATATTTTGGGCAATATTCTGCATATGAAAAGGTTATCCTGCCGCTGGGTGCCGCGCATGCTCACTCTTGACCAAAAACACGAACGCGAAAGCACTTCGAAAGAGTGTTTGGACTTGCTGATGCGGAATCGGGCGGACTTTCGGCGTCGATTGGTAACTGT
Organism: Volucella inanis; assembly: GCA_907269105.1. Taxonomy (NCBI): domain Eukaryota; kingdom Metazoa; phylum Arthropoda; class Insecta; order Diptera; family Syrphidae; genus Volucella; species Volucella inanis. Next base: position 71,576,811 of record OU026155.1, read on the forward strand.
TGAACATCAGAGAACAGAATGAGTGCCCGGCAATGGACTGAAGCCGGCACGAGTTTTCCGAGGCAGCCGAGAGGGCTCGATGGGTCGGAAAGGTTATGGCGTCGGTTTTCTGGGATTTTCATGGAATACTCTTCGTGAACTACCTCGAAAAAGGAAAAGTCATCAACAGCGAGTATTACTGTGCATTATTGGAGCGATTGAAGGCGGAAATCGCTGCATAACGGCCTCACATGAAGCGAAAAAAAATTTGTTTTTGCAGTACTATGCACCCTCGGACTATTATCTCTTCCCAAATCTCAAAAGATGGCTCATCAATAAAAAATTCAGCTCACGCGAGGAAATCATCGACGCCACGGAGGACTATTTTGCAGACCTTCCGGAAAATTACTTTTCGGACGGGATAAAGAAGTTGGAAACATTTAAAAAAATTTTTTTTTTCATTCCCAATTAGGTTCGATTCAAATTTGTACTATATACATACGTAGACGCTTCTATTTTTCTTATCGAGTAAACCATGGTCTGTTAGACAGTGTTACTTTTGTTAATACTTCAGTTATGCTACGGAAATACCCGATGATATCAAAGTCGACTTCAATAAACATGTAGACCGCACTCCCAGTGATTCGGTGATTGAATACAGTGGCTCTTGGTCAGTGGAAGAAGGATACATAAATCAGACTGAGGACGCCTATCCACTTAGAGTAATAATTGCTTCAGCTAGAACTGCCTTTGTTGCGTTATTGCAAGGCCTTGGTCATAATTTGGACTATCAGTGTCGAAGTTTTAGACAGGGCTACAAGGTACTCATAAATGCTTATATATATATATTTTTTTTAAATAATTTTTTTTTCGAATGTATTTTTAAAGGTCTATTTGAATTCGCCGCAAAATGTTGTACTTTCGGCAAGTAATTACTTTTTAGTTCGTCATAAACAGGAAGTAATTGTGCAGATTTATCCAGTTTACACTACTACATCTAAAGGAGTTCGTGGCTTTAAGCCAGAAAGGTTTAAAAAATTCTATCGGATTGTTATAGAAAGATATTTTAGAGTGATATTTTATTTGCAGAAGGCAGTGCTTCTTTAATAGCGAGCGATATCTAAGATTTTTCAAATACTACTCCGAAAGCAATTGCAAATTTGAATGTTTAACCAACTTTACAATTTCCAGATGTGGATGCGTTAAATTTTCAATGCCAAGTATAAACAATCTTTATTGATCAATAATGCTTAAAATGCTCTTCTTTATTTTTGTAGGACCTGAGGGAGTTAGGGTTTGTAGCCACGCGGATATTGCTTGCTACAATGAAGCTGAAGACGAGCTGACAAAAGTACAACAGCACGAAGTTCTGCTATCCACTCGAGATCCAACGTTTCAAAGTGAATGCAATTGTCTACCAGGATGCGTTTCATTGAATTACAACTTTGATATTTCTCAAGCAAGAATGGAAGGTCTGGGTACTATTCTAGCAAACAATGATTCATATGATGAACATCCAGAGTAAGTTTTTATTTTTATGGTTAATATGATATCACACTTCAAACTAGCTATGTTATTAGCCCCAATTACTATAATAATCATGCGAACTGTATCTTTTCAGTCTGTAACATCCTAGCCACTGCTTTCAATTAGTTAGAAAAAGCTTTCTAAAGCGTGTCCCGAAATTCACGCAAGAAATAATTTTGATCGGAAACACATGATTTTAATTACTGATTTAAGGTCGACCTGGGCCTCAACCAACAAGCGTCTCCAGCCAGTTCGATCTTTAGCCAGCTGCCCCCAATTTTGCACGCTAAGTTGGCTAATGTACCATTCCACTTGCGTTTACCACCTGAGTCGCGGTGTTCCTCTGTCCATCCGCTCTACATGAGCCAGCCAAATCAGTAGTTGCACCTTCATTCTTCAGGCTAGTTCGATGTCGCTGTACAGCCCTTAAACTTCGTCGTTGTATCCCCTACTTCACTCAACGACCGAAAAGCACCCGAACAATTTTCCTCCCAAAGCAGCAAAGAGCGCACTGACCCATTTTTGATAAAGTCAATGGGGTCACTTTTGTTGTTCTAGAGACAGTTTTGGTAGTCAATTGGCTTCTTAGCTCAGTGATGGTGTCGTTGTTTAAATTGATAGCGGAGCCTAGGTAGATAAATTCTTTAACTACATCAAAGCTACATCTGTCGAGGGTGACGTTTTGTCCGAGATGTCGATGTTGGGTATCCTTTGTGGTTAACAGCATATACTTGGTCTTGCTTTTGTTGGTTGTTAAGCCCATCTTCGCCACTTCCGTCTCGATACTCACGGAAGCGCTACTAACACCAATCTGCTTTCTTCCGACTACGCTTTCTTCATTGGGGTGTGCGAGTAATTGGACGGGCTGTTAAAAGATTGTGCGCCCTGTGTTACCGCGTGAGTTTTGCACTATTCTTTGAAAAAGAAAAAGAAATCGCATGACAGCGCATAGCCTTGTTTAAATCCTTTTTTCTCATCAAAAGTCTCGGTGAGTTCTTTACTGACGTTGATGGGGCAACGTAAATTCCCTATCGTCATTCTTAACAAACGAATGGGTTTGCTAAAACTAAACTAAAACTTTACATTTCTCTGTATAGCTCGTCTCTATAGATGTTGCCATATGCGGCCTTAAAACGATGAATATGTTAAGTGACTTGTATCGATTTGGAGCTCATGGACTTTTTCCTTGATTTCCGCAATGCGAATATTTGGTTGATAATAGATTTTCCTACCTTGAAGCCACACTAATATGGACCAATATAGCGCTGCTTTATATGCATCTTGGTTAGCTGCATGTGCTAGCCTGTACTCTTCGTCAAACTAAGGCTTTCATTGCGCTGGGCGAATGAAACCCACAGAGAGGTGGCATCTCTGATGGCTTTTTGGCAATCTTGCCACTGGTCTTCGATAGTTGATAATGCAGTATAGCACCTCTTAAGAGATTACAACTCGTTCGGAAAAGGCTTTGTCGATTTTTGACAGCCGTTTACGGGTATTATAGCCGTCCGACGTCTATTTCCTTATAGTATTATCTTGTGCTTCCGATAATCGGGATATCCGCAACCGTACCTTGGCTACATCCGAGTCGATGATGGCTCATTGAAACGTTCGGACATCCATTATACTCAAGGTGTTCCTTATGTCGATAGTAATGTGGTCAATCTGGTTGACGGTTGATTGATCAGGAGTTTTCCAAGTCACCTTGTGAAAATCGAAATATGGGAACCGCATGTAACTACGACAATGTTTGGTTCCGTCGCAAAGTCGATTAGTCTAAATCCGTTATCGGCGGTGGTGTCATGCAAGCTATATATTCCGAAAGTGCTACCAAAGATGTCCTCTCTTTTAAATCACCAAGGAAAATTTTTATGTCATAGCTAGGACACTGATAGAAGCCATCGTCTTTCTGCTATTTGTAGGCGTGCGCGCAAATTTAGCCTTAATACGAATTGTTACGAGGCGCTCGTTCGCATGCCGAAATTTTCTCGCCTAAGTCTGCCTCTAACAACGAATCAGCATCCAAATATGGGCTGCTTTTGACGTCGGTAACTATCGCCATAGTAAATGTCGTAGTTTTTCATACTCATTTTGTCCGGCCTATCCCGTCGCATTTCGTGAATGGCGATAATATCTGCTTTGCAGCAGTCAAGGGCCTCCGCTAGTTGTTCGGCTGCACGTGGCCTATTAAGAGATCTTACATTCCAACGTATAGATCCGAAATTCGTTGTCATTGTTTCGTTTGCAGGTGTTGTCAACAGTAGATAGTATCCGAAGCTTTTTGTTGCTTCGTGACTGTATTTTTTTTTCCATAACCAGGCAGTTAAGCATTTTTAACTGGTCGTTATGTTTCCTCAATAACGACGTGGTTGCCGCTACTAATATAATCACAGACACTAATCTCTTTGGAATAAGATCCTTTATCTCTCATCGGATGAAGAGAATTAAACCAAAAGCCAGGCATGACTGCAACGTCTTTCTCAAGTTTGTGAAATTTCAATACGACTAAAAACTGAGGAAAAAATGCTACAGTGTCCCAAAGGTAGTAAAAAATGTCAGTACTTTTGACAAGGCCAATCTGCTTGCTGCACACTTTGCGGCCAGTTCAACACTTCTAGATTGTGCTTGAGTACACTTGAGTACGTCGAATACAATTTCGCACTCGTGTAATAGCAAGAGTACTTAAACATCTCAATATACACAAACCTGATAGTCTAGATGGTATATTCCCCTTTTTCTGAAGAGGTGTTCTTCCTCGCTAGCAAAACCACTGCGTACGCTTTTTCATCCATCTTACACTTTAGCACTATTTCCGAGCAGATGGAAAAGAGCATTTGTCCAGCTTGTCCCTATAAAAGGCGAGTATTCCTCTTTCTCCTCCTACAGACCCATTGGGCTTACGTTCCTTTTTCCAAGGTCATTGAAAAGCTGATAAACCGTTTGCTCATGAAATATCTTGAAACACGAAAACTTTTTACTGAGCACATCCACTGGTGAACTGATAGCATGTCTCACCGAGTGGAACCAAAGCACACATTAATCTAGCGAAAGAAAGATAGTTGTACTTGATATTTCTAAGGCATTTGACAGAGATTGGCGTCACGTACTTTCACATGCATTTGGGATCGATGAATTTCTCTTCAATGGATTAGAAACTACCTTTCAGAACGTTTAAGTCTTATATCCAAAAACTAAATGCTGGTTTGCCCCAGCAGTCTATCCGTTCTGTCTATCATCAACGGTTTAATATTTGTAACTTCTATTCCACTATATTCCCTTGCTGACGACAGTATTCTCTTTTCATATTCGTTGCCTGACTTTTGTCCCTGCTCTTCGGCTCTAGAACGGAAACGGGAGCTTACGTTGGAATGACCACATATTCGGTGTCGTCAAAAATGTCTAGAAAATGAATGAATGCGAAATGTCTAGGATCCCTCAAATAATGTAAGAAACACTTTACCTCACTGATGTGGCCTCATTATTTAAGGCATTCATTCGCCCGAAAATGGAGTACATTTCCACCACCAGTGCTCCATAGAAATTTCCAGTAGCATTCCGTCTCTTCAAAATTTAAACCGTAACACTCATCTTGCTATGCATTCTCATCAGTCCTTCAAACATTTAAAACCAACGTTCGTCGATACCTCTCTTTCTTTCCTCCCTGATTTTCCTTCCCTCGCGCTGTATGCAAGTACTTGGTACTTAAATCTCTTGAGCGAGCGCAAGTTGTAAAAAAAACCGGCCGCGCAATACTCAACTGAAGGGGCAGTTCCATTATAATATCTCTAATACCCTGGGGCTAGTTGGACCGAAACCAGTCCAAGTTGGGGATGCGAGCGCTGCTGTTGGTCCATTTAAATTTCATCTACCACCATCCATTTTCCAAGACCTTGACTTAGTCTCGGAAAACCTTTCCTGCCTGAGCTCCGAATATATTGGAGTAACCCGGATAAGGTCTGATTTATTTTGTTCCGTGAACTTATTTCACCGTTGATTCCATCTAAGAAATTCATTTGCTGTCCCGTTTATATTGTAGTACTGCTATTTTCGTCTGCTGTCAGCACACCTGCTTATAAGTTTGGCAGTTCAGGTCCGATGGTTACCACTTGGAGGTGAAATAAGCACAACTGATGTGTAGAAACAGTTACAACACTGGATTTCGCCAGCTTGACACTTCTCAGTACCTACCCCACTTTTACAGCACCCAACCACCATGATTTTAATTAAAAATTCTAATTTTTTTCATAAAATTTCAAAAGTCACCATACTTTTTGAATACACCTCTTATCTCATGCCTCTTGTTAATACTTACATTGCTTTAGGTAGAGGGCTGTACCTAGACGGAAACCAATAACTTTCTTCATTTGGCTTAAATATGCCACTAGATTCGAGGTGTTTTTACACCGAATTATTCTTCGAGTTGTAGAACTGGGACGATAAGGGTCTTATACGGGTTTTTTCGTTTTTCGTGAGAGGGCCTTACATATTTCGCAGTTTTGTTTTTAGTCCAATGAAACAGCGTTCGCAACCGGAAGACTATTCTTCGGTTGATGCCTACGATGTTGTCATTGCTTTAATTTAAAGGGAAATTTACCATCTCAAAGATCAAATTTGCCGCTATGGCGTGCTATCCGCACAGATGGTGTTGAGTGGAGTGTCGTTTTTTTTATAATTTACGCCTTCAGGGGACTTAAGTACCTTTGTTTCAAGTACGAGTACATATGATGTTGACCAACACACATCACAGGGCGTCACCTTGTCGAAATTATCTCTTGATGTCAAATGCTTCGGTAGTGTCATTGCCGACTATTATGGAGTCGCAAGCGTTTTCCATTGTCATCCACAGACGACCGAGTTTGGTAGGGATACAGTGATACCTTTAAATGTTAGATGAATCAAACTAATCAGATTCCTCGTAAAGAGAACAACCTCAGTTTTTGGACAGTCGCTAGGCATGATCTGTGGAACGATATAATTAGATCATTTACCTGAGGGTAGATGTTAGAACCATGAAGAACCGTAGTAGTGGAGACAGGATCGTGCTTTGCGGGCAACCCCTGTGCAGCTGACGTCAGCATCCATAATCAGGGTTGTATTTATCAGCAATGCTCTCATCCATAATACTAGTGATTGGTCTATGCCATTTTGTCTGCCAGAGTTGCACATGTCGTCAAAAGCGGTGTTGACAAAAGCAACCTCAATGGTGAGATTCGTAGAGGTTTCGAATTTCTTTCTCTACCTTTTATCGTGTTCTGAAATTAGGAGGAGCATTTGTTGATTTAACGAGTCCTTCATTAACCAGTTGCTCTTAAGGAGTTTTTGATTCACTTAAAATGGTACCGATGAGATTCCGTGATCCAAAATACACGCATTCTCGACAAAAGAGCCTGATGCTATACTTTGTCAATATCAGATTGATGTACGCTTTGTTTACGCAATGGAATTGTTGCTACGGTTTGGTTAGTACGCAGGAATACCTCTTACTTTCTCTGACCGCCTTTTTACAGCTCGAGTCGTACTATGCCTTTTTTTTTGGTCTGATACTCTTCATCTGATAAGGGATAAAGGATTTCATTTTGAATTTGATGTAGCTGCAATCTGACTGAAGTACTTTTCAGTTAGTAATCTCCTTTGTGTACCGGTAGGATAATATTCAGTCTATTACTCTCTTAGCAAATATTACCTCTGCATTGTTCACTATTAGATCAGAAAAAAGTGTGGATTCCAAGATATAATTGCCTCTCAGACTGTATCTGCTACTGCCTGCTCATATATCCCATTTTTCTGGAATTATATTGGGTCTATAACTATTCGTGCGGCTTGCTAAGAGATGGCGTAACTTGTATTATTCCATTGGAACATGCGTTGGGAAGCTACTGTCATTGTACGTCATTTCAGTATATATCATTCATTTGAAGCGTAAACAACAATATTTTTTTCACTCAAATATTTTTAACTTTGTGCCTGAAAAAGTGTTTTGGCGGGTAGTTCTTCTTCATTACTTTAAAATGAAGAAAACTTGCCGAAAGTCATCGTATTTTGGTGGAAGTTTATGGTGAACATGCGCTAGCTGAGCGAACGTGCCAAAAGTGGTTTGCACGATTTAAAAGTTATGATTTTGGCTTGGAAGACGATGAACGTCCTGGGCAGCCAAAAAAGTTTGAAGAAGAAGAGCTCGCAGAAGCTTTGGGTGTCACTCAAGCAGCCATTTCAAAACGTTTAAAGCAGCTGCATATATTCAAAAGCAAGGAAATTGGGTTCCACATGAACTCAAGCCGAGAAACGTCGAAAGGCGGTTTTGCATGTCCGAAATGCTGCTTGAACGCCACAAAAGGAAGTCATTTTTGCATCGGATTGTTACTGGTGATGAAAAATGGATCCATTACGACAACCCCAAGTGCAAAAAATTATATGTGAAACCCGGCCAACCAGCCAAATCAACGGCAATGCCGAATATACATGGCGCGAAGATAATGCTCTGTATTTGGTAGGATCAGATGGGTGTGCTGTATTATGAGCTGCTAAAACCGGGTGAAACCATCAATGGACAACGTTACAGAACACAATTATTCCATTTGAAGAGAGCAGTAGCCGAAAAACGCCCAGAATCTGCGACCAGACACGAGGCAATAATTTTCCATCATGACAACGCTCGGCCCCACGTTGCTATTCAGGTTAAGAACTATTTAGAAAACAGTGGATGGGAAGTCTTACTCCATCCGCCTTATAGCCCAGACCTTGGCCCTTCTGACTACCATTTGTTCCGGTCGATGCAGAACGCCCTCACTGAAATACGGTTCACATCAGAGCAGAATATCAAAAATTGGCTTGATTCATTCTTGGCACAGTTCTTTTTGGATGGGATCCACAAATTGCCAGAAAGATAGGAAAAAGTCATAGCTTCAGATGGGCAATACTTTGAATAACACTATTGTACATGTTTTTCTTAAATAAACGTTCAAATTTCGGAAAAAAAACCGCACAAATTAAAATATATACCCAACAGTAATGAATGATTTGACTTCTTTGGTTGTGGCGGTTTGTCGCATGGTACAATATTTAGGAAGTTCTAAGTACATGACTTACTACGAAAGGACGCCTTTTTCTTTTTCTTTAGAGTAAACGAAAGAATGAACGTAAATTCCAAAATCCTATTCGATAAGAAAGTTACCAATAGATAAATTGTAGGGTTACTAGTCCCGAAGAAGAAGTGTTGGGCTTTTCGTACACCTAGAACGCAGAAGTCAAATGGACCAATGTCGGTAGGGGATTTGAACGCTGCTTCATCTGTCCCTATTTATATTTTAAAAGTCCTGAAAGATGTTTTAGACCTACGCTCTGAATATTATCTCAAAGTGCTTTAAAAGAGATCAGATCATAGTCATAGTTACAATTTATACATCTATTGTCCGCAAAGGTGTGAGATTCCAGCATTACAGTTTATTCCTTCTCTGGTTTCATATGTTTTAGGGTAGGTACCTGGTTTTTACAAGTATTCTGATTTTGCACCTTTTGATTTGTACTGATTTCACTGAGCGTTTTGATCCTATCACAAGTTACCTAAGAATGAATGTGGCATATCAGACTTGCACTTTGAATTTGCTCGTCGTACCGGTTTTGCTTTAAGGAATCCTTCGAAGCAAGTTTGTTGAAAACTTTCCGTAAATCTTTACCTCCAGGAAACTGCATTCCTAAACAGTATCTTAACTGATGATAGCACTAATTACGAAATAATGCATTAAGGTTCCGATTTAACTTTTTATTAATAAACTAAGAGTTTTTTTTTTTTTTTTTTGTACAGCTTTATGTGGTCACGATTGACAGTCCATTTCAAGGAGCAGCAATTCACAGCAATGAAACGCAGCGAACTCTATACAATATCAACGCTCATTGCCAATTGTGGAGGAGTATTTAGTCTCTTTATTGGCTTCTCTACTTTAAGTATTGTGGAATTGATTTATTTCTTGACCATCCGATTGAGGCACAGCTTAAAAATAAGGGATCATGAAAAGAAGACAGGATGTAATTAGAAACATGTAATTTTATTTTTAATCAAATTAATAATATTTGTTAGAAGATGTATTGTGTTATATGTATGTGTTTTAAAAATTGAGTTATCCTTGCGAAATTAATTAAATAAAGTCTTATTGACAAACTTCAGTGTAGTTGAAGTGAGAATATCTTAGAGGAACACATTAACGTCAATCCAGACTTCTAAAGTCAGAAGAGGACACATTTTTATGTATTATATTTGATTATATTTTCGAATCTTTTATCTATTATATATATTCGTGTAAGAATTCATAAAGCTAAGTTAGTGTTCCTGCAAAAGCGGATGAATTCTTTAGATTTATCGCACCACGAAACCGGCTTCACATCATAGGAAATTGCTTTTAAAAAATGAAATAATGAAGAGATATCAGCTTCAGATATTCACCATGGAAGAATTAAACTCCCTTGTAATGGAGATGATAAATAAATTAGGTTCATGAAAAACAAAAGTAGAACAATTTAATGCCATTGCACAATTAGCTACCAAGTTTTTTGTACAAACATGTCAAGTATGCAAGAAGTGTTTAAAATAAACATATTAAACTCATTTGTTTCTTGAACAATAATAATATTGATATTGCATTAATAACGGAAACATGGCTACATTCCATAATGCAAATGTCAATGTCTGTATTTAAATGTTATCGTATGGATAACATTGGTGGTTGTGTAGCAATCCTAATAAGGAGATCAATTCAGCACATATTGTAGAAAACCTGGGTATAGAGATAATTTTAGGTACCGGAAATAGACTGAAAATCTTCTGTGTTTAATTCCCTGGTGGTACTCCTGGAGTTGTACAACAGCTTCAGTTGAATACCGATTTGAGGAAACTCTTCAGTTCTGTTGGAGACTTTTTAATTAGAGGTGATCTTAACTATAGACATCGGGACTGGGGTTGTGTACGTGCTAACTCCTGTGGTAACGTTCTGTCTAACCTATTTGCCATGTTGCCTGTTCGTGGTCTGTTTCCATCCAGTCCTACTTATATTCCAGCTGGTTCTCGTGGTCGTCCATCTGTTATTGATTTTTTTGTCACTAACATATTTCCCAGCCAGTAACAATTAATGACCTATCTTCTGATCATAAAACAGTTCTTTTTACGGCTTCCCTGTTCAGGTGATAAAGTCGTGCAATATTTCCAGGATCTGAAACGCGCAAATTGGAACATTTTTCGATCCGAAATCAAATCCAGACTTAGAAACGTTGCTACCAGCCTGGACAAAGTAAACAGCAAAGATGACATTGACAATATCGTCTCTCAGTTTTCCGAACATATTCTTACTTCCGCTGATATAAGTGTGCCAAAAGTTGAAAAAAAGTTTTCTTATATGAAACTTCCAGCTCATGTCTTGGAGTTTATTCGTTTACGTAATACGCACCGAAGAAACTGGCAAAGATATAGACAGCCCATCTCTCAAAGGCTGGTAAAACACTTCAACAAACTCAAAGCGAAGTTTATTCCAACGAAACGCCTTAAAGAGTGGAATAGGAAGATCAGTTCTCTAGACAAATCTTGTATACCTTTCTGAAATATCGTGAAATTTACGAAAAACAAAAATAAAAATATTCCTACTCTTACAAACATGGGTGCAACATATCACACTGATCTAGACAAAGCCAATATTTTCTGCCAGAGTGTTGCTAAAAACTATTGCGTTTCCCTACATCTAGGGGACACTAATGCCTCAATAACCACAACACCTGAAAATGCGTTCATTACTGAGGCTGAGATAAAACGCATCACAGATAACCTCATTGTATGGAAAACTGGCCGTCTAGATAGAGTAAGAAATCTTTATTTGAAGAACTTACCCAAGGCTGGAACTAGATATTTAGCTTTTATAATAAATGCTTGTTCAAAAATTCAATACTATCCAACTGCTTGGAGAGAAACAAAAGTAATACCTGTCCTAAAAGCAGGAAAACCTCCGAATGAACCAACTAGCTATAGGTCTATAAGTCTGTTGAGTAGCAGGGTAAAATCTATGGAAAAGTAATAAAGGACAAAGTACTCAAAACCATCGATGAGCAAAATATACTTCCCAAAGAGCAATTTGGCTTTAGGCGCTCTCATAGTACGAACCACCAAATTCTACGAATTTGCAATAGTATTAAGAGGAATCGTGCTTTAGGAAAATCAACCGAATTATTAATACTGGATATTGAAAAGGCATTCGATACTGTGTGGCAATATGGCTTATTATACAATAAGTCTATAATTCGTGCGGTTTGCTAAGAGATGGCGTAACTTGTATTATTCCATTAGAACAAGCGTTGGAAAGCTACTGTCATTGTACGTCATTTCAGTATATGTCATTCATTTGAAGCGTAAACAACAATAATTTTTTTTTCACTCAAATATGTTGAACTTTGTGCCTGAAAAAGTGTTTTTTCGGGGAGTTTTGTATGTCCGATTGCACTGGATTGCTACTGGTGATGAAAAATGGATCCATTACGACAACCCCAAACGCAAAAATCATTTGTGAAACCCGGCCAACCAGCCAAATCAACCAAAGCCGAATATCCATGGCGCGAAGGTAAAGCTCTGTATTTGGTGGGATCAGATGGGTGTGCTGTATTATGAGCTGCTAAAAAAGGGTGAAACTATCAATGGACAACGCTACCGAACACAATTAATCCGTTTGAAGAGAGCAGTAGCCGAAAAACGCCTGGAATATGCGACCAGACACGAGGAAATAATTTTCCATCATGACAACGCCCGGCCCCACGTTGCTATTCCGGTTAAGAACTATTTGGAAAACATCAGAGTAGAGTATCAAAAATTGGCTTGATTCATTCTTGGCGCAGTTCTTTTGGGATGGGATCCACAAATTGAAAGAAAGATGCAAAAATATAGCTTCATGTTTTTCTTAAATAAACGTTCAAATTTTCAAAAAAAAAAAACCGCACCCAATAAGTTATATACCCAATAAAGTGATTAGATTCCATTTCCCAACGTCCGATCGAAGTTATAAAGTTCATGTCAATGATAGTAATTCATGTTTGTGTTATGTAGATGCAGGTGTTCCTCAGGGATCAGTTCTTGCGCCGATCTTGTTCAACAAGCTGATTTCCCCCATTTACCGGAATATGATTTTGCCCTGTACGCTGATGATTCTGCGATTTTTTCGTCGCATAAATTTGGTCTCAATATTGAGACTAATTTAAAAGATACAGCGGAAATAGTTATTCCATATCCAAACAAATGGAAAATTAAAGTTAATGAGGAAAAGATAAAAGCTATTTTTTTTTTTTCACAAGAAAAAGAAAGTCTTGTTATCTTCCGCCCGACCAATTAAATGTAAGCGGGCAACACATATATTGGGAGACTTCAGTGAAGTAATTGGGTGTTTATCTGGACACAAAACTTACTTTTAACGAGCACATTACAAAGACTCTCCATAAAACAAGCACTGCAATCAAAATGATGTATTCCTTTATAAATAGGAAATCCTTGCTTTCAAATGACAACAAAATATTATTACATAAGGTAATTTTTCAGACAATACTGTTGTACGGCTGTCAAGTATGTGGTGACTGCGATAAGAGTCACATAAAACGATTACAAATACAGCAAAATAAGATACTCAAAATGATGCTCAAATAAACATGATTGATTGATTGATTGATCAGCTTCAGATATGGGCTAGCCTTAAACAAGCAGCACAGATTACAACGTAATATGTACATGTGATCATGAAGGTGAAGCTGAAGATGATCCTAAGTAAAATGCAGGAGTTTTAAGATGTTCTGTGTGGAGCCAGCTTAATAAACGTACTGTATACTAAAAGACGTAAGGCGGCGAGTATACCAGGTGTATGCATAAGTTTTTTCCGGTTTTTTTTTCGTAAGACAAAGTACGTAATTTTTGTGGGAAATTATTATTTATTTTTTTTATTCAAAATTTTGGCCATTGGCTTCCACACTTTTCACCCATTTTTCAGGTAAATCTTCCAGAAAATTTTTCCAACTTCTTCGAAATCGCTGCAGTGCTGCTCTGCCAGTGCACGTCCCATTGATGCGAAGAGGTGATAGTCAGATGACGCCAAGTCTGGGGAGTACGGCGGGTGTAGAAGGATGTCTAATAAAAGCGATTTTAATGTGTCTTTCATAAGTTTTGCTGTGTGAGACGGCGTGTTGTCGTGTAAAAAAATTACAAAATCACGTGTAACAAAATTTGGTCCATTCCTGTCGTCTTTCGATTAATGTGTGGTTTAAATTAATCATTTGTTGGTGATAGCGTTGTTTATTAACGGTTTCGCCTGGCTTCAAGAGTTCATAATAAACAATACTCTAGTCGCACCAGCCACAGAGCATGGTCTTCTTGACGAGGCGATTTGGCCTTGCTGTTGAAGGACGGCTTCGCCAAGGGAAAGATGCGATTTTTCCGTTTCGAGTTTTCAAAATAAATCCATATTTCGTCACCCGTCGCAAGAAGATGCAAAAATGATTTCCTTTCGTGGCGTTGAAGCAGGATTTCACAAGTGACTTTGCGATTTTCCATTTGACGTTCATTCAACCATTTATCAAGTTTATTGATCTTCCCCATTGCTCGTAAGCGTCTGCTGATTGTTTCTTGTGACACATGTAATGCTTCTACTAATTGCTGTTGAGTTTGAGTTGGGTCATCATCCAATAACTCCTCCAATTGCTCGTTTTCGCATTTTTGTGGTCTACCAGAACGCTTCCTGTTTTTCAAATTGAAATAGTCACTTTTTTACTATCGAAACCAGGTCTCACATGTTCTAATTGATGAAGCGTGTTCACCATATGTTTTTAGCAGCAAATGATGACCTTCGACAGCCTTTTTCTTTTGATTAAAAAGCAAATGCTGTTTCTTAGGCACAAGATTCGACATGAGCACTGAACAATAAAACAAAGACGCTAGTTTTTGGCGGACTTAACCTATGTGTGTTTATAGTTAAATGTCAGACAAACAAAATGACGTATGTGTCAAATTAATAAGCTGCGTACTTTTCACTGGCGTCATATCCTAGTTAAACCGGACAACAACTAATGTATACACCTGGTATCCAAGCTTTGGTTGCCTTTTTGTAGCAACCTTTTGGAAGGCTTATTGTCGTAAAAGCAACCCAAGTATAGGGTTTTCTAATAACGACATGACAACTTTTTGTTTAAATAAAAAGCAAACCATTTGAGATATTTCAAAAACTTTATTATTGGCTTGAAGTACAATCAAAACATTTATGGACAGAACTCGACTTCGTTCATATGGCCACCGCGGGCACGTTTGCAGCGGTCGATTCGTTGGACCCAATTTTCAACGACTCGGCCACACATTTCGGCCAACACAACGTCGTCGGCGTGTTGGTATAAACCAATGACTTAACGTAGTCCCACAGAAAATAGTCAAGCGGCGTTAAGTCGCATGAACGAGGCGGCCAATCGACTGGCCCATGTCTTGAGATAACACGATCACCATACTTACTCTTCAATAAATCGATTGTAGCGTGTACTGTGTGGCTTGTGGCATCATCCTGTTGAAACCACATGTCGTCCAAGTCTATATCTTCCAATTCGGGCCAAAAATAATCGGTGATCATGGCGCGATAACGCTGACCATTCACAGTAACCTGACGATCGTTATCATCGACGACAAAATATGGCCCAATAACGCCGCCGGCATGCAAACCGCACCAAGCAGTTATTTTTTGTGGATGAAGTGGTGATTCATGAAGCACAAGTGGGTTTTCACCCGACCAATAACGCATATTTTGCTTATTGATAAACCATTGAGCCAAAAATGAGCTTCATAACTGAAGATGATTTTGCGATGAAATTCATCATCTTAGCGCATCGGCTTCAATTCTTGATTCAGCTTGATCTTGGGTGTACACCAAGATCATAATGTGGTCTGAGCGATGCCCAATTCTTGAGAACGCCGTGGAATTGACTGATTTAGATCGTTTGCTACGGACGTCTGAACGGCAGCGATATTTTGACACTTCGACCAACCCGTGTCATCAGACAACGAATATGTAGATTCAAATTTTTGCACTAAACTTGTTATTGCTTGTCTACTAGGGCGAAAATTACGACCGAAAATTGGAGTTAACGCTCTTAAAGTTGCAGTCACCGACTCCGAATATCTGTAGAAAATTTTCATAACTTGCAGACGTGGCTCGTTAGTGTACTTTACCATGATGAAAATGTTGAGATTACTGAATGAATTGACAGTGACAGTTTGATGATTAGCGAGAGGGTAGGTTCACAAATTAAATTCAAAGTTGTCAAGTCCCTATTGGAAAACCCTATATATCACCTTCACGCCAACAGCATATAAATGAAACGTAAGATGGTTAAACAGTATGGAGAATACCACATGGAATTTGCTTCAAGTGGTACTCGCAGGATTTCATAATAAATAAGCTTCCTGCCCATAACTGCGAGTTTGATTTAATAAGTCCTGGAGCTCTTTCTCGTAACATTCGATAGATTCATTCGATTCATTCTAGAATGATTGTTCAGAGGGCTTTTTTTTTTTTGACTACTGGTTCCGGGAAACCAAAAAGTTCTGACGGACATTCTCTGAAGGACAACACTATGAAGGGAGTTAAGGGCGACACATACCGGCGACAGAGAAGAAAGGCAGATTTTGGAACTAAAATTGAATCCTATGTTTTCCACCAAAGTTTCTGGCATTGCCTCGATCGATTAATTTTCCGGCGCACGATGACATGATGAAATCGGCGCTGAAGCTACAAAGGTTGTTATTCTGGTGGACGGAGTTTGGTTGATGTGGTAATGCTCAACCTGAAAAACAACTCTGGTGCTTAGCCACCCTTGAGTGCAAATACTGTGTTGATCGACTGTGGGATCTAGCCGGTGTAGAGAATGTTTTCATTCAATTAGAGGACTGGGATGCAATTTTCATCGACATTGAGGGTTCTTTCGACAGCGAAACTTTTGACTACATGTTTACGCACAGATTGCTGATGATGGCAAGGGTGAGTCGGGTGTGCCCGTAAGTGGGCGTCCACTTCTTAGTGCTATGTTGAATATTAGTCTACTCACTGCTTAACATGAAGTAGTTGTACTGTCTATTGGATCATGACTTGTGACTGATTGTTATAAAACGCATGTAACCCTTTAATACATCGATGGCTGGTGCATAAGAGATGGGCTTTCAGTAAACCCTCTCAAAACTAGAGTTGTTCTCCCTAAGAGAAGAAGGAAGCTGACTGGTCTAACTCATTTAGTGCTTAAAGGTATCACGATCTAATTCCATTTCGATTTCCAAAGAAACTAAGTATTTTCGCGTCATCCTGGATAACAAAACGACTTTCCAGTAGTATAAAAGAAATCCGGCAAAAAATGAAGCTTATCGCCGAGGACAGCCCTTTATATACATTACCACGATAAGACTTATTTTATGTTATGAGATGATTGCCTTGTCAAACATGCTTTCACGAAAATATGTCACTATTGCCTTAACTATATTTTAAAGAACGCTCTGTATGGGCTGCATGAAGGTTTACCCGAGCACGAGGTAAATATGGTCTTGTAAGGGTAGGAAAACTCTTTGGCTCACCACTGGATAAATTCAATTAATGAGCTGGCTGGTTGTAGGGAAGATAAAGTCGGGAAAGGGACTTGTTACACTAAAGTAATAAAGTAATAGATTGGAGTTTGGCGATTATGGTACTAAATAGAAAATAAATGAAGGTCTTCTTGCAAAAGACTGGAGCTTTGAAGAAAAGAAAAAGCTTTAGAAAATTAATTATCAGCGTAGAGGGGGAAGTTGACAACAGTTCTGCACTGCTAACCTCAATAAAGTTTGAAAAACTATATCCAAACTTAGTTCAAACAGGGCCTAGCTGTCCAGGTTTTCAGGGAATAGAGAGAGGACTTTATGAAAAGCATACACCAAGTTATTTCTAAATGAAGGTATGACCTAAGCATGTAAGACGAACTGAACCTTATATTATATTGCCGATCATGAAGAAAGGAGACACTCTAATCTGCGCCAATTATAGAAGAATTACTCTCCTCAACATTGTTCCAAAAAGTAAAAAAAAACCTATGAAAAGACGGATTTGGAACGAAAGAAGATATAAAAGTGTCATCGCTGAAAGAGCTCAAGGCTATACCAAAAAGTGCTTATGTAAAGTGCTTCGAGCATTGAAAAAGGCGTTGGCACACGTGTATTATGGTATATCTGAGCGGGATTACTTTGGAGGGGACAACATTAATATTGATGAATAAATACAAGGGCGGTCCCAGAAGTTGTAGTTGTTTGAAAATATCACTGTCCACGCAGTCTATAAAGCATATGTTTTAAGTTTGAAAGCGCCACTTTGCTTAGTATTTGTTTGGCAGCCATCAATAGTGGACGTTGTCAGTGAATTTGTGAAAATGGAGAAAATTGGTCATCGTTATGTGATACAATACTTTTATTTGAAAGGCCTCAGCCCAACCAATATAAAATCTGAACTGGATTCTATGTACTCTGGGTGAGTCTGCTCCTTCGTTTACAACAGTGAAATATTGGGCTGCTGAGTTTAAACGAGACCAAGACGAGCATCGCAGTGGCCGACCAAATAAGATGACGACTCCAGAAATGGTGCAGAAAATCCACAAAGCGGTACTGAATGATCGTCGACTGAAAGTGCGCGAGCTAGCAGACATTGTAGGCATTTCACAAAGTGCGGTACATCGCATATTATTTGAAAATTTGACATGAGAAAGCTGTGTGCAAGATGGGTGCCGCATTTGCTCACACTCGAGCAAAAAAAGTGTCGTGAAGATTTTTCAATTGAGTGTTTAGCGAAGTTTCACAGCAACAATGTAGAATTTTTGCGCCGTTTCATAACAATGGATGAAACATGGGTCCATCACTTTACACCCGAGACTAAAGAACAATCGAAACAATGGATTCAAACGGGAGAACCGGCTCCAAAGAAGGCGAAGACCGTTTCATCTGCAGGCATGGGATAATTTTCATTTACTGTCTTGAAAAAGGAAAAACTATCAGAGGCCAGTATTATGCGAACTTATTGCAAAGTTTGAGCGAAGAAATCAAGTAAAAACGGTCGCATTTGGCTAAGAATAAAGTGTTGTTGTTATTGCAATGGCCAGAATTAATGAATTAAAGTTTAAATTGTTACCTCATGTACTCTATTCTCCAAATTTAGCCACCTTCGGATTATTTTCTGTTCCCAAACTTGAAAAAATGGCTCAGTGGTCAAAGATTTTACAACGATGAAGAAGTGATATCGACAGTTAATGGCTATTTCGAGGAGCAAAACAGTTCTTATTATAAAAAGGGTATCGACATTTTTGAATATCGCTGAGAAAAGTGGATAGAGCTGAAAGGCGATTATGTTGAAAAATAAATAAATTTTTTTCCAAAATTTTTGTGTACTTCTGGGACCGCCATCGTAAATATTTTTTTATAAAAATATAAGGTCACCTTCGTCAACATCGACGATTTGGACAGAACGACGTAGTTGATAGCTATAATTTCGTGGTACTAAAGGACTTGTCTACCTTGGTGAGGAACATCTTTTGAAAAATGTTCTGTCCCGTTTGCGCTGACGGGCTTTGGAGGAGAAAATTCAAGCTGTAAACGAGCTATGCAGTGACGTCGACGTCAATCGCCTAAGATGGCTAGGACATGTAGAGCGAATGAACACCAATGGTTTTGCCCACAGGGTCTTCGAATCTAACTAGTCACGAGAATGCAGTAGAGGAAAACCTCGTCTTAGGTGGCGCGCACAGCAGAAAGGGATCTCAACTGACTTGGAGTGCGCAATGGGAGGCAGTTAGCTAGAGATTGGACCAGCCGGAGGGCTGTTGAACCCAATGTTCACCCCGAACTCTAGCACCACCAAAAGAAGTAAGTCAGTAATTTATTTTAAAGTGAATCGTGCTTAAATCTTAGACAAGAAGTTCGAAAAATAAACAGCTCCTAAGCATACAGAGACTCATAATTTTTTTCGTGTTTTGCACGCAGACAACCTTCATGCGTGCTTTTTCGCTTCTCATCAATATGTTGGTCGATCGTGCACTTGGAACGGTTTCACATACCATAAAATGCTGCATTTCCGTAAATTGTATGAATTTTTTTTACTAAATTTGGTTAGAGCATTCTTAACAAATGCATCTTCAGTGACTGGTCTGGTGCCTTAATTTCTATAGGGTGACCAGATATATTAGCAATGATAGTTTTTCCAATCGCTATGTTTTAGCAACTGTCAAAGTTACCAATGACATCTAGCTGTCAAAATATTCAATAAGATTTGTCGTTTTATCGTGCATCGTTTTACGCTTGCCGAGTGTTCCGAAATTATTAAAAAATATTATCGAAATATCGGTCATCATCATGGCTTCAGTGTGCAGGCAATTCGTCGCACCGTAGAAAATTTTAAGCGTCAGTAAACTCTTTTCGATCTTAAGCCGCTAAACAAACAGAGATCGGTAAAACGTAGCCGCTATTGTCGGCAGTACCGAAGAGGAACCAAAGATGTCGATTTACCGCGGATCAGCTGAATTGGGCATCGCTAGAGAGTCAATCCAGCTTAATTTGCGGCTGGATGGAGCCATCCGTGGGCAAGAATTGAAGCCGGACGATTATAGACCATGCCGTGATTTCGCTAATTGGGCGCTGGAAATGTTGGCCGGAGATCCGGATTTTGGCCAAAAAAATCATTTTCTCGGACGAGGTTCATTTTTGGCTCAGCTACTCTGTCAATAACTAAAATTGTCATTATTGGAGTGAATTTAATCCACAAGTGTTTGGCCAAGCATCAATGCATCTACAAAAATTGAATATTTAGTGCGGCTTATGGCATGGCAGAATCATCGTTCTTTATTTCTTTTGAAATGAGGAAGGAGACACCGTTACCGTTAATGAGCCCAGGTATAGAGCGATATTAACCGACTTTCTGTAGTTAGAGCTCGACAACATCGATATAGCCAAGCTGATGTCTGACAAGACGGTCCTATATGCTATACAAGCGACGAAGTTGTGAAGGAGAAATTTGGCGACTGAGTCTTCTCACGGCAAGCGTTCATCAATTGAGCGCCACGATCATGCGATTTGACATCTCTTGAATATTTTCATTAAGGCTACGTCATGTCCTTAGTCAACGCTAACAAGCCATATGGTTCACATATTGAACCAAGTCATCAAAAATTAGACCGAGCGCTTGAAGCACTGTAAGGAAAGCCCAAGCGACTATTTGAATCATGTGCTATTTCACACATAATGGCATGAACATAGCTTCAAAACAAAGCCAGAATCAATTTTTTATCTCACACCGTTGTTGTTTTATTTAAATTTTTTTCCCATCGTTCCTATCTGGTCACCCTTTAGAACCTACTAAGTTGGCAGACTTACCAGATATAATATTGAAAAAGGTCAGCTTTAACTGAATAGCATAACTCCATTGCTTGTGTTGACAACAGACCATTCCAAAACTTAAGTGCTCCATTTATTTTATCTGATCAATTAAATTCGATTTTCTAAGAAATCTAAGTAATTGAAGAAATCAGAGAAATCTTATCTTGGACTCTGTTATCTTATCAAATAGTTGCCCATCATACAAAATAATGGAAACCTGTCTTATCAATATTGACAGAAGTTAAAAAATAAAAAAAAAGCGTTGGTTTCTGACTCATCCAAACGTCACTTACGAAACTTTCTTGGAAAGTTGATAAGGGCCTCAGCTGCTGTTGTTCTATTAGCGAATCCATACTTTTTGTTTTGAAAAGTGACAAAATGATAAGATAAGGTTCTGAGCAATTTCAACAGGGTACCTGAGGTATATAAATAAATGAATATTTTTCATTATACATACCAGTTACAGATAGTCACTTATTAATTCTTTGAAAATGAAGAACGTTGGCACTATTATTTTTGCAGTTTTAATTGCATTCGCAGCTACCACTTATGCAATTAGCAGTACTTGGGGTACTATCTCTTCCAGGGATAAGATTTTGCTTTCCGAGAGGGTTTTCAACTACACTTCCCCCTACGGAATCTACCGCAATGTTCAGTTTCCTAAATACGTAAGAGATATTTGTATTTTATGTTAAAATAATTTTATTTTATAATAACGGTGAAAATCTGTTTCTTAGGGAAAGACGAATAAAGTGAAAATCACTGGTATTCAAGTTACTGATTATGCAAGGAATGTTACGGCCAGCTGGTCTAGTCTTATTGCTGGAGGTCCCGGATTCACTTATACCACACTAAATTTCCAGAGCAAAGCTAATAATGGCCTAGACTACCAATTGGTTATTTATGGAAGATAAATTCAAACCTTTTTCGTTTCTGCAACTGATCTTAACTTAGTAGGAGCCAAAGGCTTTTGAGTCATCAGATCATTAGTAGGAATTTGGTGTAATTTTTGTTGGAATAAACGTTGTTATATCATACAAGTATTAAATTTGTAAATAAACAAATAGTGGGAAAACATATTCGAAATTTTGACATGCAAACAAGTAATTTGGAAAGACTTCGTTATCATGTTTATTTAACGGGATACAAGAAAGCCCTGGGTCTGGCTTTCTGGACCATATAAAAGCATTTCTATTGCGAAGCTACAAAGATTCTCGGACAACGGTTGATGAGTCCGCAAAATGAAAAATGGACAACGATATTGGAATGTTCGGCCTTTAACATGATCTGATATATACTACGATGACTGCTATAAAACCATCATTAGTTTGTGTGCCGATTTGTTCTAAGCGGCGAGAGATCTAGAGAGATCTGAATATTCGCAACGGCTGTTGCAGACACGGAGTAATACTTTGTTGGAGCAAAGGTGCGCCTAATAATATCTCAGACGCCACAATAAAGGAAAAATACTGTGAGGTTGTTTAACATTCATATTGTGTAAATAAGCACAGACTAAAGGCATGATTAGGTTCGAATTCGAGGCAATACACCTAAGGGTCTATAAAAAGGATGAGCTGGATGCTGATAAGCAACCTTATCCTCCTTTAATCGAAACTCCAAATACAGCCTTAGATTTTGGAGCGTCGATATAATTTCCAGAAATGGACAGTGACGACTCCAATTTATCAGCGGCGACTACTAAGCCGTTGATCTCCTTTTCTAACACTCTGTCGATGACGAAATAAAAAGAGATCCTACACGATCAGAGGAAAAAGATTAGCTCTTGAGGTCATTTTCAAAATTGGAGGACTTGAACAACACCGTGGTGGAAGCTACTCTGGTAAATTATAGAAATGATATGGTTTCTCCAAATTAATCTCCACCACTCGAAAAATGTTTCGGTTATACATATTCTGTGTCCTTCCAAAAACACAGAAGACATCATCCTAATTTAGAAAACATGGCGTGGTTCGTGAACTTGGGAGACCTGTATACGCTCCACTCTACCATATACAAGAGACAAAGCTAAGATTAGAACTTGTATATAAGTGAAACGTATAGGTGGGCCTTCTCCACGGCGGTAACCTAGAAAGGGTGATACTGGAAGCTGAAAGGCAACAAATTGGCCTCATCATCGGATGAGACGCTAACGTTCATCACACGGTATGGGGCAGTACCGACATCAACGATAGGTTGAGTCAATTTTTGATTATGGTATATTTTAAGTACTAACCTAGTGCTAGATGTCACTTTTGTCTCCGACAGCATCATTGCAATGCTGACGAACTGGATGGTTTCGTCTGAACACCTATTTTCCGACCACAGGTACATCCAAAGTGATGTTCCCTCCAGCCAAACAGCTTTCCGGAACTATCAGAAAACTGATTGGCCGCTTGACACCAACGAGCTTGACATGAAAGTCAAGGAATTTAACCTGGCTCTCAATCAAGCTATGGCTGCTTCCTCCTTCTCCTTTATGTATTCAACCTAGATGCACCAGTACCAATTTAGTGTTTTTCGATACACCAACATATCTGGGCCTCATTTTTGACACCAAACTTCTCTGGCTAAACATGTAACGTCGAAAGCATCTTAGGCGCTGTCGGTCTTCTAACAGTGCAAAGGAGCTATCGTCATGACGTGGTGTCTGTGACCGAGAAGGGTTCTTTGGATATACACTGCTTTGATAAGGACAAATATATTTAATGGGTCGGTTGTCTGGTGGAATAAGCTCTTGCTAAAATACGCGATTGCAGCTTTTACCAGATTTCAAAGAACGGTTTGTCTCGGATGCGTGGAGGCTTTCCCTATAATTTCTTTCTCCAGACGCATTGATGAATCTCCCTTTTCTGGATATTTATATCATGGGCTGCACTCTCACAGCCATCTTCCCATTAAAAAGAAGTGGTCTTTGGTACAACACGCACTGGAGCTTTGATGACCATACGCGCGGACTGTATTATGACTCCGGTCTTATGGAAATGCCGTCTAATGCACTGACACCGGAGTTCCTGTTGCGGAAAAAATACGAAATCGACTTTCCTTGTGTTCAGGACTGGCTTCGGTCAGAATCTGAGCTAGGAAAGGAATGCAATCGGGTGTTTACGGACGGCAGCAAAACCAATATATAATGTGGCGCTAGTGTCTTTCTAGAGGACGACAGCATAAAATTTCACTTCACGTTAGGAAAGCTTGCATCTGTCTTTCAATCAGAAATTTACGCAATCCTGATGGCAGCGAACTATATTACGGAGAACCGGGAGGGAGCGAAGCATTTGCATCTGCAGCGACAGACGTTTGTTTTGGAAAACCGTCGAATTATCATAAGAGAAGTTGCTGTGGATATTGGCATATCGGTCGGCTTGTGTCATGGAATTTTTTCGGATGTTTTGGGCATGAAACGTGTGTCAGCGAAGTTTAATTTTGATCAGAAGAACACCGTCGCATGAGCATTGCTCAGGAGCTCTTGAATGACGTCAACGATGATCCTGACTTGCTCAAAAGGGTCATCACCTGGTGATGAATCATAGGTATATGGATTTGACGTCGAAACCAAAACCCAATCGTCCCAATTGAAGCACCCAGGAAAGACAAGACCGAAATTGCGGAAAGAGCTTAAGGCTATATCAAAAAGTGCTTATGAGAATTGCTACGAGGTTTGGAAAAAGCGTAAAAAAAGTGGAAAAAGTTCTTCAAGGCGCTTGTTGGCGAAGAATTTGCACGTGGTAACATTACCTGACCTGTCGCGCAGGAGAGAGTTCTTGAATTTTATAGAGGCTAGATTGGTAGGAAGGTTCGACATATCACGAAAAATCTGCACATCTGCTTTCAGCGATTTGGAAAAAGTATTCGTAGAATTATCAGAGATCTTTTATGAGCGGTATTAAGATCTCGTCCCGAAAGGTGCATAGGAATATTTCGCATGTGAACGTGAGGTTAAAGTTAAATACACAGCGGGAATAACTGAAGCATCTGACGTTATAGTACATAAGTGTGCACCAAGGCAATGTACAAAGCAATATTTTCTATTGAAGCAACGAATTGACGAGTGCGTGACTATGAAGATGTCGCACATAAAATTAGGGTTGGGTAACATGGCACATGGACATCACAGTGTTGGACGATTTACGAAAAAATGAGACTAAATATTACGAATATCATCAGCATACTGTTAATCTCGCTAACTAACCTATCCAAAATGGAGAGGAGGAAGCTGCCTGATCTGACTCATTTAATGCTTAAAGGCATCGAGCACTAAAGACAACAGCACAAAGAAGCTAAGAATTTGGGTGTTATTCTGGATAACAAACTTCTCTAGACTAAACATATTACGTCAAAAGCATCTAAGGCGCTGTCGGCCTTCTGGCAGTGCAGAGGAGCTATCGGCAAGACATGGGGCCTTTTGGGACCTACACGGCTATGATCACGCGAAAATACGTGATTGCTGATTTTTCAAGACTCCAAAGAACTGTTTATCTCGGATGCATCGGAGCTTTCACTAGCACTCCTGGCTCCAGACGCATAGATGAATCTCCCTTCTCTGGATATTCATATCATGGGCTATACTATATGCACACCGGTCTGCGGAAAAAATACGAAATGGACTTTCGGTCAGAATTTGAGCTATGAAAGGAATGCAGTTAGGTCTTTACGGACGGCTGCAAGAATTAATATAGGATAGTGTCTTTCTGGAGGACGACAGCTTGCATCTGTCTTCCAATCAGAAATTTACACAATCCTGATGGCAGCGAAGTATATTGCGTAGAGCCTTGTTAAATCCTCTTCTGAAACTCTTCCTAGCTAGTTTGAGAATGAAAGAGATCACTGAACGCAGTCGGAAGGCTAAATTCAGTGACCCTTAGCTTGGTCCCAGGTCACAATGGGATCACGGGAAATGAAATCGCCAATGAACTTGTCTGGCATGGTTTAGAAGAGAGTTTTTCCGGACCCTCGGTTAAAGTCTAATACGAGCACAACTGCAGATGGCACAGCTCCGCGGGACGTAGGATGTTTGCTTACATTGGAACGGCAAGTTGAAGACTTTGATATAAACTTATGGTGCCCGAGACAGTTTTAATACTGATGAAACTGGCCTCTTTTTCAAATGTTTACCTGACAAAACTCTTTCTTTCAAAGATGAACAATGTCATGCGGTAAAGAGAGATTGACAGTTTTATTTGCAGCAAATATGGACGGATCGGTAAAGCAATGAAGCCACGTTGTTTCAAAGGAGTGAAACGGTTTCCTACTGCTTATAGTGCTAACAAAAAAGCTTGGATGACCACAGAACTTTTTAACGATTGGCTTTTAACAGTTAACTTGGGAATGAAACGACAAAAGTGGAAAACTCTCTTCTTCTTAGACAATTGCACTGTCCACAAGTCCCCCTACATTGTACAATGTAAAACTCTACTTCTTTCCGCCGAATACCACTTCCAAATTGCAACCACTGGACTAAGGCGACATTCATAATTTTAAGACGTTCTATTGCAAGGAAATTGTTAACCTCTTTTCAGAATCTCTCGACAATCAGCTAATTGCGAATATCACGGTCCTGATGGCTATTTTACTGATTGACAAGGCATGGAGAGCTGTAACACCACTAACGATTCTCAACTGCTTAATTAAATCCGATTTCATAAAAGAAGATCAGGAAAATCAGGCTATAACTACGGAAGATGAAGAAGTAGCAATAGCATCACTTGTTGATATCAGCGGTGGGAGTTTTTATGACTTTGTCCAGGTGGATGAAGATGTTGCTGTCTCGGGTTCTTTAATCGATGACGAAATTTTATCGGCTATAGATACAATAGAAATAATCAACGATGAAGATGAGGAAGATACATCAGAGTTTTTGGCAGAGGTGTCAGTAAAGGAAGCAAGAGCCTCATTCGACACATTACAAAGCTTCTGTCTACAAAACAACACTGATGAAACAGCATTTCATTCACTATTTCTTATAAAAAAATTTATTGATAAGTCTCAGCAATGTGCTTTGAAGCAAACTAACATTAAAAACTTCTTCCGAAAGACTAATAATGTATTCACATTATGTATGCAGATATATATGTATGTACATACATATATACATGTATGTATGTATGTAACGATAACCTTTTAATTTTGTTAAAAAATTAGCAGTTAATAAATAAAAATAATTGATTTCGAAATTCGTAATATTTTAAAAGTCCTTCGAGTTTCGAATTAACGAGAGTCGACTGTAGTTGATTGGACGGGTTCCCGCGGTCCCTGATATCCTTCTATTGAACAGTTCAAAGTGGTTACAAATTGCTTATAAATGCACCACCCCAACAAGATATGCCGTATTCGAAGCGGGAATTGACTAAGGAATAATATATTGAAATCAAAAGATTTGAAGATACAGTTCTTCCAGACTTCCAGGTAAGTCCACGATCTAGTGTTATGCTAAAGTATTTAAATTTAGAAACTGATTTTAGATCTGGACAGTTACTTCTGCAGTTTACATGATTACAGTCAAGATCATGTACATAGTTGGTACTTAAGTTTTGATATACGATTATGCCAATACCGGTGTAGATAAGTCAAATTTGGCAATAGCATCATAATGGTCATCTTTGGCGTTCTTCATCGTACATGTGCTCAAAACGTTGCGTCATACGAGTTCTACTATAATTGCGTTTTCACAGAAACTTGAAAAATTCATCTTAGCCCAAAAATGAAATTAAATCGTCTACATTTGTTTACGATGATTTTTATTGATTTTCGACGTGGATGAACTCAATAATTAACTCGATTCGACTTTTGGTAATGAAGCACCATCCTGGGCTATCGTGTTTCCATTTCCGATGGTGGTCGTCGTTCGCTCCTGGACGAATTTCGTGAAGATCATCCAATGTTGCGCCAGAGAACATTAAACCTTTGCAGGAACTGATATGCGTTGGATACCGAATAATTTGGAAATCGGTCAAAAAAAGGCTTGTATGTCAGGAAACGAATCATTAATCTATGTATCGGCTGTATGGATCTGTATGGCACGTAGCACTTCGAAGTAAATGTCTGTGCGATGGTTGCCGCGTTTGCTCACACCGGAGAAGCGCAATCGTGAGAACACTTCAAAGATGTGCTTGGCCATGTTGAATCGAAATCCACAGAAGTTTCTGTGTTCTTTCGTGACCGTCAATGAGACATGGATTCACTGCTACACATCAAAGACCAAAGAACGAATGAAACAATGGGTTTTACCTGGTGAACGTGCTCCAAAGAAGGTGAAGACCGTGCCTTCGGTCAGAAAGGTGACGGCCACCGTTTTTTTCGGGACGCGCGAGATGTGATCCACGAATCGCACTTCAGATTGGTTTGTTCCTAAACCTTAAAAGATCGCTTTAGGAAGAAGTAGGCACCGTTGGGTAAAGTGTATCGAGTTGAAAGGGACTAAACTAAAAAATAAATTTTCAAAACCTTAAAAAGTTGCGTTGTCATTTCTAATCAGGATAATTTGATTTCCACGCGTTTAACAATTCGTCAAGTTACGTTTTTGATAAGTTTTAAAGGTCACATCGCAAGGGAGTTAATTATATGCCCTTATCTTCTTTTTAATGATCATTGTGTGCAGATTCTCATAGAAATTTGGGCAACCTTCATATATGAGTATTGTAAAGCAGTGCTTAACAAACATCGATTCCAATAAAAGTAGTCTTAAAAAATGTCTTAAGCCCTCCAAAATTGTTCATTTAACGGCAAACTATGTAACTACATTCAGACATCAGTATCATAATTAATCAGGGGAACATTGTAATGTCATATCATAGTAAATAGACGTTTAACTTAACGCTCCCAGTTTTTCCTTGATTTCCGTCGGAAGTAAACCCTTAAAAGTGTTGTAGTTTTTCACGTGAAGTAACATAATCTCCTGCACTTTGTTTCGTTCTGCATAAAGATTTTCGCAGTATACATCCTTGATCAAAAAAATTTCGGAATTTATTCAGAAAATTAAAAATACAAGTTTATACATCTAAATCTATATTATACACTTATGACAGCGCGTGATCCAATCCTCGAAACATTTTTTATATTCGGTTTTCGGTATGTCCATTAGTGCTTCCTGTGCTTTTCGGCTGCTGAAATGCGTTCCCCGTAGTGGTTTTTTAACTTGATTGCACAGAAAGAAGTCACAGGGAGCCAAATCAGGTGAATTCGGTGGCTGTTGGATGGTATTTGTTTCATTTTTCGTCAAAAAAATACGAATAATGATGGCACTGTGCTATGGTGCGTTATCATGGTGCAAAATCTATGAGTTTTCTGCCCACAATTCTGGTATCTCATAACGTCCTAATAATACTCTTTGTTTACTGTCTGGCCTTCTTTCAAAAATACATGATGCACTTCACCGTTGTAATCCATAAAAACTGTGAGCATTGACTTCTTTTTTGATTGAAAACGACATGGTTTTTTTCGGCCTTGGCTCAAAAACGCCATTGTCTGATGCCTGATGTCTGAATTGCGTGTCGTACTCATTAACCCACGTTTCGACTCCAGTAATGATCCTTTTGATGAATGTGGAATCGGATTCAGCCTCGCAAATCATCTCTTTTGCGACGTCAACACGGTTTTTTTGCATGAAATTGAGGTATTTTGAAACCAATTTCGACGGACACCCAAATCATTAACCAAAATGTCTTGGACGGATCCATAGGCAATATTCAAGCCTCTGATATCTCTCTGATGGTTAATCAATGTTTTCGTCGGTTTTCGATGTCGATTGTCTGCCACTACGTTCATAATCTTCGATTGACTCACAACCACTTTTGAACCGCTCCTGTCACTAGTAAACGACCGTTTTCTTTAGAGAATCGTTGCCTAATCACTTTTCCAACATTTCCAACGTTCGCGCACCATTCCACCAACCAATCCGTTTTTTACTCAAAATTTAATACAAGGTCGTTGTTGCAACTTTAAATCGTATTTCTAAAATTGTAAAAAATCGCCAACACACACAGAGATAGATGTACACTTGGCTACGTAATTTTTGCAAATGTCGAGCTATAACACCAAGATTTAGACAGAATGTCAACAAAAGATGTACCAACTTAACAAAAGAAAAACAGTATTTTAATCGTAATAAAACTGCACAACACAACACAACAAATAAATACTACAATCAAAGCGAACTCCCTTGATGCTGATGAAATCTGGACCCGAATTAAGAAGAGACTTGTGACACTCTCAAGGATGCATTCTCGCCAAGGTCAATGTAATCGAGGTGAACATATGGCATTGGGCAAAATCCATGAGTTGCACGCCCTCTGATACACTTATTCTAGCGATTTTCCAACTTCTTGATCCCGTCCGAAAAGTAATTTTCCGGAAGGTCTGCAAAATACCCCTCCGTAGCGTCGATGATTTCCTCGCGTGAGCTGAATTTTTTTATTGATAATAGTCCAAGGGAGCCAAATCAGGTAAATACGGTGGATGCAAAGGCAATTGGAGCCGTAAGTCATTGATTTTAGTAATGGTTGCGATGCTTTTGTGCGCCGGTGCATTGTATTACAAAAGCAAAATTTTTTTCGCTTCATTTGAGGCCGTTTTGCAGCGACTTCGGCCTTTAATCGCTCCAATAATGCACAGTAATACTCGCTGTTGATGGTTTTTCCTTTTTCGAGGTAGTCCACGAGGAGTATGCCATGACAATCCCAGAAAACCGACGCCATAAATTTTCCCACCCATCGAGCCGGCCTCGGCCGCTTCGGAGCACTCGTGCTGGCTTCAGTCCATTGCCGGGCGCTCATTCTGTTCTCTGGTGTTCAACAGTTACCAATCGACGCGAAAAGTCTGCCCGATTCCGCATCAGCAAGTCCAAACACTCTTTCGAAGTGCTCTCGCGGTCATGTTTTTGGTCAGTAGTGAGTATGCACGGCAGGATAACTTTTTCATATGCAGAATACTGCCCAAAATATGGCGTGTGCACTTAGTACTAATCTTTGTGTTATCTGCTAGCTCGCGCACCTTCACTTTCCGATCAGCCAACACCATTTCATGTATTTTTTTTTGTCATTGTCCTCTGTAACCGCATCGGAGGGCCTGCCGCTGCGGACTTGATCGGTAGTGGAGTTGCGGTCACCACAAAACTGTCGAAACCAATATTTGACGGTGTAATCTGACAGAACATTTGCCCCATAATTTTTATCCAACTTTTCTTTTGTTTCCTTCGCCGTTTTGCCTCACAAAAAATTATGTTTTATGAGAGAACGAAAATCGTTTTTGTCCATACTCAACATTATGCCAAACACGTCAACAACAATTAGCTGTCAAAATAAAACTTAAGACAGTATCGCACTAAAATTTGGCATGTCCGTATAAATATGAACGGACTTCAAGGCACCATAATCTTTTTTGCAGTAGCAGCGCTGTTTCTCTGATAATTTCAAAAATAGAAAAAGAAAAAAAAAAAAAAAAAAACGGTAATCCGGTGCATCATTTTGTCTCCCCCTCCCCACATAAAATGTTTTTCAATTTCTCCTAGATGAAGAGGTTGGATGTTTTTCAGCTATGGCGACAAACTGCGAAATAAAAAAGACTTCGAAAGATAGTGCAGCTTGTTGCTTCTTAAAACGGTTTTGAGGATTCTAATAGGGAATTGGAAATGTTTGTAAGTAATCTGCTTGGAAGAATAAAAGCCGAATGGGAAAAAAAGTAAAAGAAACTACTGAAGATTCCTCCAACAACATGAAGATTGGTTAGAACCACCCATTGTCTTCCCACTTAAGGACATTTTCTCAGTTGTACCAAATACAAGTTCCAGATCAGAAGTTGCAAAACCTGAAAGACCAGTTAACCATTCGAAGAATATAAGATTAAGTTTAAAAAAAGGAAAATCAAAGTTCTTATTGACGAAAAATCTCCTGACGAATTAGCACTTGCTAATGAAATGAGTTTGAGATGTTTAGGGAAAAAAGATGCAGAAAATTTGGTAAGAGAGCTGTCATTTTCTTCGTCAGGTCGTGCTATAAGTCTAAAGCATTCAAGAAACATAAGCTCAGAACCAAAACTGTTGAGTGTTCAACAGTACAACACGATAAAGCAAAAGGCAAAAGATGCTGGAAGCGATTTATTTCCTCCCTACTATATCGTTCAAAAAGCAAAAGAACAATGCTATCCGCCAGAACAAAGCATTATAGTCACCGACACATCTGCAGTTGTAAATTTGCAAGACCTTGTTGATTTGACCGCGAAAAGAATTTGTGAAGCGCAATCCGAAGTCATTGAACAAGGAAAGCATGAACTATTACTCTTAACATACAAGTGGGGATGTGAAGGAAGTTGTGCGCAGAGTAGATGTAAACAAACCTTAGCGGAGGGATTCAGCGACGAAAATTTGTTTTCAGTTAATTTAGTGCCCAAAAGGCTTGTTTGTGAGAGCTCCAAAAGTATTGTTTGGTAGAAACCCTAATCCAAATTCTATTAGATTTTGTAGACCTGTTCGCTTTTCAATGACTAAAGAAACGAAGGATGTCATAAGAACCGAATCTAAAACGAATTTTAAAATCAATCTAATTATGACGTTGATAGATCGAAAAGTTTGCAGTGCCTTATTGCAATACGATTCATCACAAAAGTGCTACATACTAAATGTGGAGCTACTCCAAAGGAAATGAATCAGGATTCGATTGTCACACGCAATGCAGATGAATATATGTATTTCTTTGGAATATCTCCTTTGCATTCCTGAATTCGGGCATATGAGTGTTTGCTGCATAAAAAAAAAGCTTCTGCTCAAAAAAGAAAATATTTAATTCAAGAACGGTTCCAAAAAGAAATGGGTCTGTTGGTAGATATGCCAAAACAAATAGCGGGCAACAATAATGGCGGTAATTTGGCCAGAAGATTTTTTAGAAACTGGGAGCTAACTGCTTCAATCACAGGTATAGATAATAGGTCACTAAATCGATTTTTAGTAATTCTCGAAACTCTTTCCTGTGATTTGGAGATTGATGCAGAGAAATTCAAAAACTATGCTGCAGAAACAAAAAGCCTTTACCTATCGCTTTATCCATGGTACATAATGCCAGCAACCATACACAAAATTCTTGTTCATGGAGAGAGAATAATCAGATCATGCGTTTTGCCATTTGGTCAACTGGCTAAAGAAGCTGAAAAGGCAAATAACAAAGAATATCGCTGAAATCGTGAGTATTTCAGCCGAAAAACCAGTAGTAAGGATACAAACCGAGATATTCTTAACAGGTTTCTCATTGCGCGGATCCACTGCTTTCGATTAAATCCGGTTTTTCACGAATGAAAACTTAAAACCTTCTGCCAGAAACCATATCTCTACTCAAAATACCAACTGCTCCTGTTCCTGTTCCTGCTTCTGCTCCTATTTCCTAATCAGATAGTGATTAAGGTTCCTTTTATAACAAATAAATGAAAAAAAAATTCAAATTTCAAATTTCAAAACGTTAAAATTGTTTGTTTATACATATTTTATCTCATATACAAACTAGGTAACATGTTTTTAAATGTTTTTTTTTTATTTTATGCAATATAGTCCCCTTTTAGTTTGATACACTTATTCCAGCGATTTTCCAACTTCTTGATCTTGATCGTCCGAAAAGTAATTTTTCGAAAGGTCTGTAAAATACTCCTCCGTGGCGTCGATGGTTTCCTCGCGTGAGCTGAATTTTTTATTGATAATAGTCCGAGGGAGCCAAATCGGGTGAATACGGTGGATGCAACAGCAATTGGAGCCATAAGTCATTGATTTTAGCCATGGTTGCGACGCTCTTGTGCGCCGGTGCATTGTATTACAAAAGCAAAATTTTTTTCGCTTCATTTGAGGCCGTTTTGCAGCGATTTCGGCCTTCAATCGCTCCAACAATGCACAGTTATACTCGCTG
Organism: Volucella inanis; assembly: GCA_907269105.1. NCBI lineage: Eukaryota > Metazoa > Arthropoda > Insecta > Diptera > Syrphidae > Volucella > Volucella inanis. The sequence goes on from OU026155.1 coordinate 71,610,609, forward strand.
TTGATGGTTTTTCCTTTTTCGAGGTAGTCCACGAAGATTATGCCATGACAATCCCAGAAAACCGACGCCATAACCTTTCCCACCCATCGAGCCTCCCTCGGCCGCTTCGGAGCACTCGTGCTGGCTTCAGTCCATTGCCGGGCGCTCATTCTGTTCTCTGGTGTTCAACAGTTACCAATCGACGCGAAAAGTCTGCCCGATTCCGCATCAGCAAGTCCAAACACTCTTTCGAAGTGCTCTCGCGGTCATGTTTTTGGTCAGTAGTGAGTATGCACGGCAGGATAACTTTTTCATATGCAGAATACTGCCCAAAATATGGCGTGTGCACTTAGTACTAATCTTTGTGTTATCTGCTAGCTCGCGCACCTTCACTTTCCGATCAGCCAACACCATTTCATGTATTTTTTTTGTCATTGTCCTCTGTAACCGCATCGGAGGGCCTGCCGCTGCGGACTTGATCGGTAGTGGAGTTGCGGTCACCACAAAACTGTCGAAACCAATATTTGACGGTGTAATCTGACAGAACATTTGCCCCATAATATTTATCCAACTTTTCTTTTGTTTCCTTCGCCGTTTTGCCTCACAAAAAATAATGTTTTATGAGAGAACGAAAATCGTTTTTGTCCATACTTAACATGATGCCAAACACGTCAACAACAATCAGCTGTCAAAACAAAACTAAAGACAGTATCGCACTGAAATTTGGCATGTCTGCCTAAATATGAACAGACTTCAAACCACCATAACCATATGCATATAGTATAAGATGATTCATGGTGAGGTTTGATTTTTTACACTATAATATGTGCTTCATATTCATGAAGCACATGAAAGTGAACTTAAAATTTACTATCGATTAAAACAACAATGATATCATGTAAATGTTGGCCACGACTACGTTCGAGCATAGCAACTGGTATCCCTCGGATAACTGGAGTAATGTTGGCTTCCAAAGCGTCAATCGTAGCTGGCTTATTCTTGAAGAACCTGAGATTTCACATATCCCCAGAGAAAATAGTCTAAAGGTGTGATATTGCACGATCTAGGCGGCCAATTTACCGTAGAAAAACGTGAAATTAAGTGCTCACCAAAATGATTTCTCAACAAGTCCATTGTTTCACGCGCTGGATGGCTCGTAGCGCCTCCTTGTTGAGACCAGGGATCACCGAGACCATGTTCTTGAATTTAAGGAGGCACATAGTTCGTTAACATGGCGCGATAACGGTTACCATTACTAGGTAACATTCTCATTTGACTCATTTTTGAAGAAATATGGACCAATGTTCTCGTACCCATTTCACCACCCCATAAACCACACCATGACGTTGTTTTTAATGGATGTAATGGTAGTTCTTGGTACTCTTCGGGTTGCTCATCAGCCCAAATATGACAGTTTTGTTTATTAACGTATTCATTGAGCCATAAATGGGCTTCATCACTGAAGTTTCACGATAAAACACCGGATTTTCATTGAGTTTTTCCAGAGTCCATTCACTGAAAATATGACGCAAATTCAAGTCGCCTGGTTTCAATTCTTGCATAAGTTGAATTTTTTACGTTTTAAGGCCGAGGTCCTCACGTAAAATACGCCAAGTTGTCGAATACGCCAAGCCAAGCTGCTGAGAACAACGACGAATCGATTCGCCATGGTTTTCGCGTACACTCTCAGCTACAGCTCCTATAATCTCTTTAATTCGTGTTGGGTGTGGTCTAACCGATCGAGTATCATCCACTAATGTAAATTGAAACTTAAATTTGCGAATGGTATTGGCAATAGTGGTTTCAGTAGGTCGATTATGTGCACCGTAAGTTCCTGGAATCGCACGAAAAAAATTTCTCACAAAACGCTGATTTTCGTAATACAGCTGAACAATTTAGAGACACTATTTTAATGTGAGTCTTTTCGTGATGACTTGCCAAGCGATACTGAACAAAACTGATAAAGCAGTTAGATAGGAGTCACGCGTAATCTGACCAAATAAGCCTATTAAAAATAAAATCTCACGATGAATCACTTTTTATATCTATGATATTAAATATGAATGTATTTTCCTGTACACGAACGAAAGTTTTTTATTTTAAATAACTTATATATGAGTTGAATTAAACAAATAAATAAATAAAATAAACATATAAGCTCAGGTGAATTCATAAATATTAAAAAAAAATTCTGTAAATTTACTGCAGTAAAACTTTAAAGCATTAATGAAGCAAGCATTAAAGCATTTTGCAGCATTGTTGTCGCAGTTTTAGAGCTGTCAAAATTGTGTCCGTATTGTACGTTGTCTAAGAACTTCTTTTTTAACGGTTTTGTGTAACTATCTAAGCTAGTGAATGTAGATAAATAGCTTTTTGCCTGCGACCGCTGATATAACCCGATTCTATTGCTAAACGTATGCAAATTAATAGTTTAATTTGATATTCTCTCAGATCACAAAATCGCAGCCAAATAAGGGCTGCTGCAAAATTGCAATACATAGACAGGCATTTGACGTTTATGAACACTGTAATACTATATGTACACAGTAATCCTTTTACGTTTTTGAGAACAAACTCTGCATAGCTGCAGTATTTTTACAATTATGAACCCCACCTTACGTCAAAGCAGCAAATTCCTTTTGTTTTAATCTTCCATCACACTGGAGCAATTTAACTGAAAGATTGTTGAAGCATTTCATTGTTGTTTCCTTTCCACCTTCCAGACCAGTGCACCAAGCCACTGTGACACAATTTACCGTGCAATAAGCAACCCCAACTCTGTGGCATTCCGGCATTTTAATTTGTGTGTCACTTGTGTTTGCTTCTGTGTGGGTTGAGGGAAACCTTGCACAAATGCAAAAAGCATGCCACAAGGAGCTGTAAACAAAGTCACAGACGCAATAACTCAAATTGCATGTTGTTCACGTTTCCGGCTAAAGTTTTCAAAAGTTGTGTTCAAGTTTATGAGTATGCAATAGTCTGTAACCATTGGGGAGGAAAAATAGAAACTCATTACACCGTTTGAGGTATGTTGAATTTACCATCCAGCGATTCGGTGTTGTGTCAGATGCACATATTATTTCATAGAGTGAAAAGTAGAAAGGAATCTTTTGTCGTTCAATGAGATGGTGGAATATGAATCGTTGCATCATTGTGCAATAAAAACTCCAGGGCAAATATCTTGACTATGCCTTAAGATGTTCTTTTTAAGGGAAAATAATCCACGATTTTGCATTTGTATGATGGAAAATTTTGTTTAATTGCTCTGCAAAATAAAAGACTGAAACGATTGCGGTTGTGTTGAACTTGATCCCTAAAACACGTAAATTATTTTCGATTACAAGTTCTTAACCATTGCGGTCTTCTTGAGCTGTGGATTCGTAAGCTCTCTTAACTACAAATCCAACATTGAGCTCAGAAAATGTATTAAAAATATGCAATTTGAGGACGTCGATCAATTCACTTGTGATGCATGTAACATAGTTTTGTCAAACTGCATAGGTTACCATTCCTAAAGAGCACCTTTAAAGCACAACATCCAGGTGAATTCATGCACGCTGATGTTTGGAAGAAACATCTAAATCATCAAAATCCGAAGTGTGCTTTGTTCTTAAAAAGCTTATAGATCAAGCAAAGTTGGAAAGTGGGAATCCTGTGAAGGTTTTTCGTTCAAACAACGGGTTGGAGTTCGTCAACGAAGGAGTAAAGTTGCTCTTTGAAAAGCCTTTCATTCGTTCTCAGAGGTTCCTTACACCCGAAGCAAAATGGTGTTGTTGAAAGGGAGAACCGAAAAATTATTGTGGCAGCTTGGACGATGTGGTTTCAGTGGAATTATCTAAGAAATTTTGGGCTGAGGCGGTGAGTACTACTGTGCGTGTGCTGAATATGACTAGTACAAGTTCAATCAAAGGCAAAAATCCATGTGAGCTATGGTGTGGAAGGAATAAAAGGGTTAGCGACTTGAAGATTTTTGGTGTGGAGGTTTTTGTTCATGTGACTAAACAGAAGGGTAGAAAATGGGATCGGAAAGAGGCTATTGGTATTTTCGTGAGGTATCCGGACAATACAAAGGGCGAAAAGATATTTTTATCTACAAAAATTGAAGATATCAAAGGATGTTGAACTTAGAGACATGTCGTTTCCAAAAAAAAAAAAAAAAAATCAACAGTACTACATTCAGAGGAAATCAGCAGACGGCGATAGTGATTGTGAGCTTTTCCCGGCACCATATGTGAATGCGGAAGTGGATCACGAAGTTGTCAGCAGACAAGGACCGTAGACCACGTATTGGAAATGAATTTTTCCATTAAGAAATCGATTGCTAAGCGCTAAAAACAAACATGATTCAGGAACTTGGGTTTTTGAATAAAAGCATGCTTTTCTTGTGCAGAGCGAGCCAAGAGGCGATACGTTGTACTAATGCTGCTCACTGGAAGAGAGCCATGGGAGATAAAAGAGAGAGTCTACTTAAAAATCGTATCTGGTATATAGTGCTATCTCCTAAGAATCGGAAGATACTTGACAATAAATGGGTCTACAAACTGAAGGACTTGCATGTAAACGGATACCAAAAATACAAAGACAAGTTAGTCGTTCGTGGTTTTACCCAAGAGTAAAGTACAGATTATAAGGAAACATACAGTTATGTGTTGCAATTTAACTCCTTACGTGCAATACTCGCCATTTCGGGTAACGAGGGAATTTGTCCCACTCAATTTGATGTGAAGACTGCCTTCTTAAACGGAGATTAGAAGGTTTCGATGATGGTTCAGGCATGGTCTGTTAGCTCTGAAAAAACTTACATGGCATCTGGCTGTTGGACCTAAAAATTAACAAGGATTTTGAAAGGTTTTTACTTGGAGCCGTGTAAGATGGATCTTTAAGATTTTGTGACAAAAGGCATGGAAGGCGTATTTTACTAGTAACTACATCTGATATTGGTTGCAGCTAAAGATAAAAACGATGCTGTTCAACTGCTGAGTTTTCTACAGAAATTCTTCGAAATCACAGTTTTAAAACCAAACCTTTTTCTTGGTATGGAGATATTAAGAAGATTGAAAAATGAAATTCATGTTAGTCAGGCGCTGTATGCAAAGCGTATACTAAAAAGGTTCAATATGGACAACTGTAAGCCAGTAGCAATACCAGCGGAAAATTGCTCTAGTGCGGATAGAGCTTGATGAAACACCGCGGGTCATTTGAATAGGGACAATCAATTTAGGAATTATTTTACTTAATATGTTTCGTTTCTAGCTTTCTAGAGTAAAAAGTGTTATATCCTCATTATAGCCCTCACATTTAATCTTTTTCACTTACTCATTCGGAATGCATATAGGGGACGAATAGGGACGGTAGTGAAATCCTGATTTTACTAAATAAAAAATAACGAAAAAAGCATTTATTTTTTTAGTAATGAGTACTTCCTTCTTTATTTAAAACTAACTCAAAACTCCTCTTCGAAATGGAATCGTATAAAGATTTTAAGTAATTTGGGGAAATTTCATACCAAGCTACTTCGATGACCGTGATTAGCTGGTTTTTGGCCTCAAACTTCCTGCCTCCCTAGTATACTTTTCGTGTCAGTCATCCCCAAACATTTTCCATAATGTTCAAGTCTGGTTAGTCATGATGTATTTTGGGATACACATGGAATAATTTTCATCGACTATCTTCAAAAGAGGCAGACTACCAACAGCGACTATTACATTGCTTTGTTGGAGCGTTTAAAGGGCGACATCGCAGAAAAACATCCGCATTTGAAGAAAAAGAAAGTGCTGTTTCATCAAGACAATGCACCGTGTCACAAGTCGATGAAAACGATGGCAAAATTGAATGAATTCGGCTACGAATTGCTTCCCCACCCACCGTATTCTTCAGATTTAGCCCCCAGCGACTGTTTCTTGTTCGCAGACCTCAAAAGAATGCTCGCCGGAAAGAGATTTAAACCGAAATCTTACTACAAAACTGGTATCGCGAAGAATATTCCATCCTTTCAATAAGCCGGTTCTTTCAGGACTTGGTATTAATAGACTAACATGCTTCGAAACACAAGGAACTATTTGCGAGCGTACGAGTACGATAGTGATCACTTCGGACTTGCCGCCACAACACGGATCCCAAATGAGCAAGCGCGGCTGGAGAAGTATGATCAAGTTTACTCATATGACTACAGTATAGTATTGTGCAGCAGCTGTATAGCTGTATAGACTCTAAAGTCACTGAACAAAAACTTAAAATAATTAGTTAAAGAAAATTACAGTAAGTGTTTGAGTCTATACTGGCTCAATAAGATCCAGGCTTTGAAATCCAATAGTCCGAACATGTTTCCACAGATAAATAGATGATTCAGGCGGAAAGATCACAATGACATTCAATGTGTCCAAATTCCACAAACGACAGAAAACAGACAAACACCACTGACCGTTTGCATAAGTCTAGAGAGTGCCGACTCAGGCGACGGTCTTTTCGTGGTCAAAGACCCACAGGAAAAATTATATTTGCTGGGAGCCTTTTCTGAGGCCGTGTATACGGTGAATAATTTGGTCCACGTAAATCACTTTAAGCGCAACGAACTTCAAAATTGGCGATCCGAGAATTACAGTTTCACCGTATTCAGTGAATAAAATTCGGCAAACGTTATCATCGCCGATGAACAAGCATCCTTGCATTTGTTCGTTCGTAAAGATGAGCTTCTGTGCATCCTTGAGTTTTTGAAAAACAAAAAAGTTATCGGGGGTAAACCGTATTCCAAACCTCGGGTTAAGACACTTGTCCTTGGAAGCAGTGAATATATTTACTGTGTAATTTAACAATGCGCTGAACAATGCATATTACCTGACGCATTGGAAAACAGCAGTGGTACATTCAATCCCGAAAAGTGATAGAGTTAGAAATAAACCTGCTTATCTTCGGTCAATAAGTCCGAAAATTAGCAAATATTTGAGAAAGTGGGTTGAGAAAAATAATATAATTCTGGAAAATCAGTTTGGTTTTAGGTCAATTCATGACACTTTTCATGCTGCGTCAAAGCTGTTCTCCAACATACTGCCTTGTTGAATTTGAGATGGCTTTCTACACCATATGGTTAGAGAGGGTTTTTTATAAGTTGACCAGGATAGGCATCTCGAAACTTCTGCTATATGTAATTTCCTACATGCTTATAAGACAGAAGCTCGTTGTAACAACGTCATTTCTAGCAAGATATTTGACATTAAAAACGGGTAAAAATAGGGGGCTGTGATTTCTCCGATACTGTTTAACATTTACACAAGTGATCTTTCATATTCAAAAATCGAAGTCATCAATATTCTTCTGCAGCGCGATTCCGATCAAGTTAAGATATAGTGCCAAACTTAGAGGTGTTTATCTTGTTGGGGCTAAGAAGGCTTGTCTTCAGGGTGACGGTCATATGATATGTGACCCTAATCAGGCCAGTCATCGCGTATGTTTGTCCCGTGTGATTCAATATAGCGCCGTATCAGATAAAAAACAGTCAGGTGTTTGAAAAGCAGTGTCTTAGGACTTGTTTCGGCTTGTATTCAACACCGGAATGAGACTACAAAAAATATCATCACAACAAAGTCTTTTACGATGAGGCTTAATTGAATAGGATTGATAATCTCCTTATTAAGATGATTCCACGGCGCTATCACATGATGGGCCATGTCATCAAAATCCACATTTTGAGCGTGGATCCAGTTTTTTATAATTCGGGCTGTATGAATGGGAGCATTATCCTGCTGATCTGCTCATCTAAGGGGACCAAAAATATCCTGGCATTGCGGAAAAGCTGTTTTCAATACTGTTTGATACCATTTTGCTGCCATTTTGGTACTATGAAGGTTCAATGGTATCACGATATAGAAGGGAACAGCTCCCCAAACCATAACGTCACCCTACCTGCTGTGATGTCTTGTCAAAAACTGCTCTTCCTTTCGCAGATCATGGAAATAGTAGTTGAACTTGTTCGGACCGTCGAGGTTACATTTTTTTTCATCCGAGGAAACCACTTTCTGCCACTCCTGTTTGCTTTTTCTAACGAAATCTAATAGTGTTTTTTTCTTCATTTTTCGTAGTTCCAGGTATGAGGCGCTTTTAATCACTCGTTTAACAGTTGACGAACTAGCACTTACTTAATTTTTTTCCCTGCTGCCGCTGACCGTGCTGAATTTGAGGCTTCTCGTAATATTGTTCGTTTATCTTGAGCAGTTAACACATCCCATGTACGCCCTTTCATGTTTTTGCGGTATTTACTTTTGTTCTTTAAATAATTAAACACAACAGATTTGCTTTTTTTAATTTCCTTGGCTATTTCACGTACACATCTTCAAGCACCCTGGCAAATTTAAAAAAAAATCAGCGATGTTTTCTTGGGAGCACTTGTAGAAATGACGACCGAATTGCAACTGTCCCTATTCTATTGACCCGATTTTTAACGTGGAATTTACTAGTGCATCAAAACAGATACGACGAAGTATGTATAGGGTGATTCATCGTGAGGTTTGATTTTCAATAGACTTTTTTTTTTCCCTATCAAACTGCTTCGTCATTTTTGTTCAGTATCGTTTGGAAAATCGATAGCTGTATTACGAAAATCAGCGTTCTGTGAGAAATGTTTTTCGTGCGATTTGAGGAACTTATGGCGCGCATAATCGACCTACTGAAACCACTAATGCCAATACCATTTGCAAGTTTGAGTCCCAATTTACATAAGTGGATGATACTCGACCGGTTAAACCACATCCAGCACGTAGAGAAGGGACTACAGCAGCTGTAGCTGAGAGTGTACGCGAAGACCGTGACAAATCGATTCGTCGTGGCGTATTCGACAACTTGGCTTATTTTACGTGAGGATATCGGTCCAAAAGCGTACAAAATTCAACGCTCTGTGAATGGGCTCTGGAAAAACTCAATGAAAATTTTGTTCAGTGATGAAGCCCATTTCTGTCTCAATGGATACCTTAATAAACAAAATTGCCATATTTGGGTTGATAAGCAATCCGAAGAGTACCAAGAGCTACCATTATATCTATTAAAAACAAAGGTATAGTGTGGTTTATGGGCTGGTGGAATCATTGGTCCATATTTTTTTAAAACTGAGGCAAATCAGAATGTTACCGTCAATGGTAACCTTTATCGTGAGCTCTGGTTTCAACAAGACGGAGCTACGAACCACACAGCGCGTGAAACAATGGACTTGTTGAAAAACCATTTTGGTGAGCACTTAATTTCACGTTTTGCTAAGGTAAATTGGCCGCCTAGACTGTATGATATCACACCTTTGCACTATTTTCTCTGGGGATATGTAACGTCTGAGGTCTTCAGGAATAAGCTAGTAATATAGTAAACCCTTTATAACTATTCTTTACCAAAGCTCTCTTACTTTGCCTGAAAAGTGTGAGTAATAAAGTAACCTACCATAACAGAATCTAAGGTTAACTCTGTGAACTAAAACGCTGCAGATTTTGGGTGCAACAAATTTTGAAGCGGTTGTCCCTTTTCAAGTGATCCGCGGTGTCCTTAGCCGTTGCTAATAGGCCAAACATTGCGGATGCAGTAGGAGTTGTATCGCGTTTTTTGGTATCGCCAAAACAGTGGCACGAACCAAATACTATAAGTTATTGTTAAAAAAAAAAATATAATTTTATCTTTGATTTGTTTCAGTGATGCTGATTACGCTACGATACAACTACTCGGCGGTACACGACAGGGTACGTTTTCATGTTGGGAGATGAACCAGTTTCTGCGCATCACAAAGGCAGAGATGTGTGTAACTATCCACTAAGAAGTCTGAATACGCGGCAGCTTCGCAGTCAGTGAAGGAAATGGTTTGAATTAATAGGCTTTTGTCTGAAATGCGCCCATGTGGTTTTGATGCTGCAACACTGAACATGGACAATTAAGGTATAATACGGCCAATAAAGAACACGGAGTTCTATAAAAAGACAAAGCACATTGATGTGCTCTACCATTTTATTAGAGAGAGGTAGAAGTATGGAGATTATGAAATTCATTACGTTCCATCTGAATCTAAAACTGCAGATATTTTTACTAAAGTTTTAAACAAGAATAAGTTTGAAAAGTTTTGATACTTGTTTGAATGGATTGTTTTTAAAGAAATGTATATACTTTATTGTTTGCTTAACAGGATTTAACTTGAATTCCATTCTGTAATTGAAATATGTAAAACATAAGTTGATTTAAATTTTTAAAAAGTGGGAGTGTAAAGTACAATATTTTGATAGAAATTATCATTTGTGTAAGCCTTTAGTGTCAAACAGCCGATTCTGAATATTCTTTTCGAAGTGTTTAAGTTGACCAGTATTAAGTTCAAAATTATAGTATATTGTAGGATTTGTCAAACCAAGGCCATTCTTTAAATCTTAAATCACATGTTTCCTGAATCGTGTGCTTGGACTCTTTGATGTCTCAGGACTTTGACATTATCAACAGGAGAATTGCCGTCTATTTGCATGACGTTACTATGTTTGCGCCTTCTCCATCATATTTTCAAAAGGCGCCTTTGTACAGCATTGCTTTGTATGTAGTAAATGCGTATCTACGTATCACACCTACTAGGTGGGGTGAAAAGTAACCTCCTTGGGAATGAAAAAAAAAATTTTTTTTTATTTTATTCAATATAGTCCCCTTTTAGTTTGATACACTTATTCCAGCGATTTGCCGACTTCTTGCTCCCGTCCGAAAAGTAATTTTCCGGAAGGTACTGCAAAATACGCCTCCGTGGCTTCGATGATTTCCTCGCGTGAGCTGAATTTTTTCATTGATGAGCCATCTTTTAAGGTTTGGGAAGAGATAATAGTCCAAAGGGAGCCAAATCGGGCGAATACGATGGATGCGACAGTGATTGGAGCCGTAAGTCATTGATTTTAGCCGTGGTTGCGATGCTCTTGTGCGCCGGTGCATTGTCTTGCAAAAATGAATTTTTTTTTCGCTTCATGTGAGGCCGTTTTGCAACGATTTCGCTCCAATAATGCACAGTAATACTCACTGTTGATGGCTTTCCCTTATCCGAGGTAGTCCACGAAGAGTATTCCATGAAAATCCCAGAAAACCGACGCCATAACCTTTCCGACCCATCGAGCCCCCTCGGCTGCTTCGGAAAACTCGTGCCGGCTTCAGTCCATTGCCGGGCACTCATTCTGTTCTCTGGTATTCAACAGTTACCAATCGACGCCAAAAGTCCGTCCGATTCCACATCAGCAAATCCAAACACTCTTTCAAAGTGCTTTCGCATTCGTGTTTTTGGTCAAGAGTGAGCATGCGCGGCACCCAGCGGCAGGATAACCTTTTCGTATGCAGAATATTGCCCAAAATATGGCGTGTGCACTCAGTACTAATCTTTTTGGCATCTGCTAGCTCGCGCACCTTCACTTTCCGGTCAGCTAACACAATTTCATGTATTTTTTTGACATTGCCTTCTGTAACCGCATCGGAGGTCCTGCCGCTGCGGACTTGATAGGTGGTGGAGTTGCGGCCACCACAAAACTGTCGAAACCAATATATGGCGGTGTAATCTGACGGAGCGTTAGCCCCATAATATTTATCCAAGTTTTCTTTTGTTTCCTTCGCCGTTTTGCCTCTCAAAAAATAATGTTTTATGAGAGAACGAAAATCGTTTTTGTCTATACTCACCATGATGCCAAACACATCAACAACAATAAGCTGTCAAAACAAAACTAAAGATAGTATTGCACTGAAATTTGGCATGTCTGTCTAAATATTAACGGACTTCAAGGCACCATAAGCTTTTTTGCAGAAGCAGCGCATTCTGGCGGTTAACGAGGTTACTTTTCACTCCACCTAGTACTTCAGCCAATCCATGCTATTAACTAAGAGGTAACTATATTGCCTGACCAAGTCTAATGTGACATTGATAAAGTATATGGATTTAAATCCTTTCTGTGAGTATGATGCAATTAAGCGTCAAGCACTCTATGCACTTATATCTACACATATAATTCACACAATTTAATTCATTTAAAATAGTTAACAACTAAGTAGGAATACGCTCTGCATTGACGTCGACATTGAGGCCTGAAAATTATATGAAAACTTCATAACTTGTCCACTCATTCAATAGCCATCCCATTATGCATGCAAAATTTAATTTTCATTAGCAAAAGTATAAATATGTAATCACTATACGGGCTGCATTAAACAATGGAGGGAATACAGGCCAATTGCAGATTAAATCAAATTAATTTCGAACAATGAATGATAAGCGCCGTAAAGTTAAAGGCGCCATATGGATGGTTGCTCTCTGGTAATTAAATCTACAGATACGAAGCTATCGCAGTGCATGTTCATTCTGAGCGAACCTAGGCAAATTCTTCCATCATGGACAATTTTCTGATAGACATTCTGGTAAGCCGATTTTATAAAATTTTCTGTGAAAAAGGCAATAATGGGGATTGTTTCCATTCAATTAAGAGACAGCAGAAAATATTGCGTTGTACCTGTTAAAGACCGTTAAGCATTAAAGGAATCAAACAGTTGATTAAAGCTTCTGATAGAAAGTACTAGGTACATTGAGGGGATAAAAAATTTCATCGATTATTCTTTAAGTTCTTAAATTCTGTTGGAAAAACTGAAGAATGAGAAATGGTTTCTCGTCGATTAGATTTCACTTGATCCTATTTTTATTTATTCTAGGTGGAGCATTCTTCTCTGGAAGAGATCTGGACATGTACAGAGATGTACAGGTGGAGGATTGTCTTCTCTTCTCTTTCAGATGTTTCTTATTTAGAAGAATCAGACTCTTAGGGTGATTTAGATTTGTTTAGTCGCTAGACATGTTGGCCCATCGGTCCATCTAAGGTGCTGTTCTGCATGCACGTGCCCCATTGATGCGAGGTTGTGATAATCAGATGGCATCAAGTCTGGGGAGTACGGTGGGTGCAGTCTAAGCAATTTTAAGGTGACTTTCACTAGTTTTGCTGTGTGAGACGGCCACGATTTTTTTCGCTTCGGGTTTTCAAAATAAATCCGTATTTTGTCCCCCGTCACAATATGATGCAAAAATGGTTTCTTCATGTGATGTTGAAGCAACATTTCACAAGTGGCTTTTCGATTTTCCATTCGACGTTCATTCAAATCGTGTGTTCATTTGACGAGTTTATTGATATCCCCCGTTGATCGTAAACGTCTGCTGATTGTTTCTTGTGACACATGTATTGCTTCTGCTAATTGCCGTTGAGTTTGAGATGAGTCATCATCCGATAACTCTTGCAATTGCTCGACTTTGCATTTTTGTGGTCTACCAGAGCGCTCACTGTCTTTCACATTCAAATTGTCGGATTTAAATTGTCGAAACCATGTCTCACATGTTCTATTCGATGGAGCGTGTTCACTATATGTTTCTACCAGCAAACGATGACATTCAACAGCCTTTTTCTTTTGATTAAATGAGAAAATCAATGCGTGCCGCAAATGTTGTCTTTTAGGCACAAAACTCGGCATGATCACTGAAATACAATACAAAACAAAGACGCTAGTTTTTGGCGGACTGAACTTGTGTGTGTTTGTAGTTAAGTGTCAGACGAAAAAAATTGACGTATGTGTCAAATTAATACGCTGCGTACTTTTTGTTTGGGCTATCTCTTGGTTAGCCCGAAAAAAACTGGTATACTCGTAGCTGAGGTCAAGGTGGCATATAGTATAAACTATGCTCTGAAGCAGGCTTGCGCCGACGCCGGAATACTCGAAGTTTTCTGGCCAAAAGTTGCAATAAAAGGTCTGGTCCCGCTTTTGCATTGGGATCAAGAATCCCATATAAACATTGACTAACGACTAACGCAAAACGAGTTTCGGACCTAGATATGGATATTGAGCACCCAATCGAACAGCTAGGGAAGTCTGTAGCCTACTATAAAGCTCAAATCACGGCCATGGTAAGAAGTTTTGAGCTTTCAGGCCCCAACTAGTATTCACTTGCAGTTAAGGTATCCCTACGGATATCTCCGACAGGTCAAATTCACAGAAGTACTCATACTCATGATTCAGGATTGGATTGTTAAACTCATCACAAACCCACAGAACCTTTTATTATTGTGTATCCTTCAAACTTCCTCCAAGTCCCATGGAATCTGCGTCAAATCCAGAAGACTGTATATGTATGCTGGATTTCATTCGACTACCTCACGAAATATTTTGTTTGATGAAGAGTGCAGGTAGCAAACCAACTCGCTTGCAAAGTGATGTTGCATAGAAAAAAGAGAGTGGATTCCGCGCTCCATAAGCAAACGGAAAGGCAAAAGTAACGGCTTCTGCGAAAGAAAATAGAGGCATTGCTTCAAAAAATACTTGAAAAGGTTGTATGAAGTTAACTACACTGTCATGCTGAACGGAATATTTAACCTATGCGATGAAAGTCAAGATTCCGCTCACTTAATCAAAATAAATTAAAGATAAGACTACCCAAACTTAAGTACTCATATAACTTGCAAGGCTATAAGGGTAGCAGAGGTGATTTGAAAGATAGCATACACCAACCCATTTCCAAAATATGGTGAAAGGAACTGCCCGATGAAAAGATCTTGTCTGCGATTACTTGCATACATTGACAGAACGCAGCAAGGTTAATGTAAAAGAAGTGGCATAAATGAGTTAAGCTGTAAATTATAATAATACCAAGCATGTGTACGCATGTGTACAAGCCACGCACAACATCGACAAATTGGAAAGAACGTCACTGTAGAGAGCTTTAGTCCACAAACCATATATTTTGTCCACCAACCATATCAGAAGCCAAAAAAAGAGTTTCATTTTCTTATCGCTATTTCTTAGTGAATGTATGGGAACGTGTGCTGACGCAAGCGCAGCAATATTAGATTCAGTCACAAACCGAATGCAACATAAGTGAGATAGCTGTTTCAGCAATTCGTTTGGGCATATGCGAAGCAACGACCATAAGACTGGTGGCAGTCTTTAACGTTAAAGCAAGTACATTGGCTCTTACTAACAACCAAATTGAGTATACAACTTAAGTATAATCTCCACAATTTCCGAAATATTTGACCAACAACGAATTTAATAGATGGATTTATGGTTAATATGGAGATAAATTTTAATGTACAGAAAGCCATGTCTAATTTTTAAATTTTACAATAAACAACAGAGTGATGTCAATGTACTAATTCAATAGCAGATTGTTGTGATTGACTCCCGGCAACTGTCAACTGTTGCCCCCAATCAAAAATAAAGCTGAGATCCATCTAACCCATTGTGGTTACCTTCGCCGGTTAGCGCTTTACTGGACCCAAATTACGGGGTTATAAGCTACAATATTTTCAGGTTTTGCTAGTGTGTGCACTCTTGTTCGTGTCCTATTAACCATTTCATTCTTCACATCCATTTTTAACTCTCCAGTCTCGGAGTTCGCTCCCAGTTATCACTTAAGATAAGATAACTAAGAGAGTGGACCAAGCTATACCTAATTATTTCCCCTAACCTTGGATTTTAGTGGAATTTTCGAAAAGCTGTCTTTCACCAGAATCAATAAATATTTTCTGCAATTAAAACAAAGTGTTGGGACGAAAGAAAGGAGGTGTAGATACAATCCAATTAGGAATTTTATTCCGATCCAACCATCCTTTGGGATGGCCACCCCTAATAAATCTTAGTATAGGTCTTTGGCAACTTTTTCCGCGGTTCACTAAAGTTCAGATTTGGTGGAATTTAGCTTACTAATAGGGTGCCATTCCTTACAATTAATTATTTGTTTTGGATTTTTTTTTTCTGGGTCTTTCTGCCCCTTTGAACTCGGCCGGTTTTATAATTTGTTCTTCGTGGTTATTTTCTTCTTCTGTTCACCTATATGCGGTTGTTTTTTGATGTTGCTGTTGTTACTATGATTATATATTCTCTTATTGGAGACTGTCATATGTCTCGTCCACCTACTTACCTGCCTCTGATGCTACTTTAGTGTTCCATTGGTGGGGTGCTAGCTTAAAAAAGGTTCGTCGTCCCTTCACCCATCGAACCTGACTTTTTCCAGCAACTCTTTTCTAACTCCTTTGTTGACCCCTCCTTGAGGTATAACTACAAAAGAGACCGTCATCTTTTCACCTATCTATCGATTCATTCTATGCTAGCTGCATCTACCTCAGTTATGGAATATGATACTTCTGTTGTCACCACATCGGTTGCAGGCTGTAGTGTTTCTCCAGCTATAATGCCCATGGCTTTTATTGGGATGTAAGCTCCAGGGATCGTTCTCTTCGATACGTCATCATCGTGCTGGGGTGTCTGGATTGAAAAGACCGTGCTTCCCCATCAGTCGGCAATTTTCAGACTTCGTATTTGATGCTGCCCGTAGCTAGTCTCCCATCTACCCTATGGGTTCCGACAGCGGTGTTCCTGGTAGACCTCTTGTCGCAATTTGGGCTCTTGGTTCGTCGTGAGTCTCCCTATCGTCCTCAGGGCTTCACCGACCGAAACCTTTCGTTCTCGTCATGATCTCTGATTTGAGAGCACATGAGAATACGCGAGAGGCAAGAATGGCTCGTAGACAACATCAACTCGTAGTACAAGATGCTGCTGATGATACAGAGGGTCTATCTTATGGCCCTGGGATAAATGACTCCACGTAAGTAAGAAAAAAAAAATGTATCTATGTTTAAAATTCTTTCGAAACTTTAAACGCGTTTTTCTCAGTACTGTGCTTTCGAAGTCGGTGATCAAGATTTCTAAAAACGCTCTGAAATTTGAACACAACCTTCTCAGATATATTCCTCAGGATTTCGGATAGTTATTTCTATTTTTTTAAACAATTTACGTGGTAATTTTGTTCGAAAATTAGATTTTTTTTTGTCTATTTGTCTATGCTATTATGTCGAAAATAAAAATTTCGATTATTCCTTCAGTCAATACCTAGTTTTATCTATCCACTTAAAGAATCTTTAAGGTTTTTGGTTTCAGATGAATTAAGCCGAACACCTTTTTTGGAGGACGTTCCGAAAATCATCTGCAGGAGCACAGTATATCGATATTTTTACAAATCATAAGTGCCATTATAAACTAAGATGTTGCCACTAAATGTACCTATACTTTTTGTTTTTATAAAATAAAATATCTATTCAGAAAAAAATTCATAAAAAAACGTCTTTTTTCTCCTTGCAACTGTGTATAACTCCTTAAGTACGTGTTTAATTTATGGACAAGTTGGTCATTCTTTATTTTTTTTATTAAGTCTTCGTAGAGGAACTCGTTAACGGGCGCCCGAGCAGGGTTCGGCATAAAAAAAATTTATTTTTCGCCTGAGGATCTGTGCTATAAGACTAATACGCTCCATGGAGTGCTCGTTATTGTGCGCATAAGACCACAGTTGACTATTCTAGATCTCATGATCACAAGAAATGACACATCTTTTCTTATGCGAGGACGGATACGAAATAAAAGGCATATGTATCCGCCCGGCATCGAGGATATTCAACTTGAGAAAGGAAAGCACGAAAGAGATGGCAAAAATCACCTATACCTCTAAAATATATATATCCTATATAAACTACCTTTCAAATAAGCTATGGCAAATGCTGCAGGATTTCAGGAGCCGTGAAACATCACGTTACCTTGAAACTGCCGAAAAAACATCAATTCAATCGCTCTGGAAAGTCATAAAGTCTACCAAAAAACCGATAATGCACTCTCCGCCAATACGGAAAGTCAACGGCGAATGGGCAAAAAGGGACGTAGGGAAAGCAAATATATTTGCCGAACATTTGGAAGAAACTTTCTAACTATTCGAAGGACGACAACTTACTAAAATTCACGATGTCAGCACAGATCCTGACAATTATAGAATAAAACACGTATTACTGAGTGAAAAGTAATAAAGCTCTAGGATACGACCTGATTACGAGCGAGATTCTTAAAGAGCTTCTCAAAAAAGCGGCAGTCAAGCTACTTCATATAATAAATGCTTCAATAAGACTTTTATACGTTCCCAGCCAATGGAAAGTCGCCAAAGTTATTATGGTTCCGAAACCAGGGAAAATTCTTAACGACAAAAAGTCGTATAAACCAATTTCACTCCTGCCGGAAACGTCAAAAGTATTCGAAATTATTTTGCTTAAACGGTTGAAAAGTATAAGTGAAAAGAGACGAAATGAACAGAAGTGAAATTGAAAACGTCTTAGAAAAAAAAGCAAATATGCTCTAGAGTTTTTCTCGATGTGTCACAGGCCTTGAACAAGGTATGGCATAAGGGCCTGAGGTATAGGGTTTTCCAATAGGGACCTGATAACTTTGAATTTAATTTGTGAACGCACTCTTTCACTAATCATCAAACTGTCACTGTCAATTTATTCAGTAAACTCAACATTTTCATCATAGTAAAGTACGCTAACGAGCTACGTTCTTCAATTGGGTTCTCTAGAAGATGCGCCAAGATGATGAATTTCATCGCAAAATCATCTTCAGTGACGAAGCTCATTTTTGGTTCAATGTGTTCGTCAATAACCAAAATATGCGTTATTGGTCGGGTGAAAACCCACATGTGCTTCATGAATTACCACTTCATCCACAAAAAATAACTGTTTGGTGCGGTTTGCATGCCGGCGGCGTTATTGGAAAATATTTTTTCGTCGACGATAATTATCGTCACGTTACTGTGAATGTCAGCGTTATCGCGCCATGATCACTGACTATTTTTGGCCCGAATTGGAAGATATGGACTTGGACGACATGTGGTTTCAACAGGATGGTGCCACAAGCCACACAGCACACGCTACAATCGATTTATTGAAGAGTAAATATGGTGAGCATGTTATCTCAAGACATGGGTCAGTCGATTGGCCGACTCGTTCGTGCGATTTAACGCCGCTTGAATATTTTTTGTGAGGCTACGTTAAGCCATTGGTTTATGCCAACATGTCGATGCGAAATAGCGGCCGTTTCGGCGGAAATGTGTGGCCGAGTCGTTGAAAACTGGTCCAACGAATCGACCGCTGCAAACGTGCCCGCGGTGGCCATATGAACGAAGTCGAATTCCATTCATAAATGTTTTCATTGTACTTCAAGCCAATAATAAAGTTTTTGAAATATCTTAAATGGTTAGCCTTTTATTTAAAAAAAGTTGTCAAGTCATTATTAGAAAACTCTTTATAGCTAAGGTAGATCTTACCCGACAAATTATGCAAAATAGTAAATTCATACCTTAAAAACCGGCTGTTTCTTGTTAGGCATGGGTCTGAATACTCGGAATTCAAAGAAATTCACGCTGGTGGTATATAAAGACCTCAGGATGAAGAGATAGAACGAGTAGTAGCCACGTTCGCTAAGGATACGGCTATTCTTGCCACAGGTCAAACGGTAGGATCTTTAACGTAAGACTCCAACGAGCCCTAAACAAGTTGTTTGAGCCGACGAAGACCTGGAGAATCGTTCCAAACGAGACGAAGTCGACTCATAGGCAAGACATCCCAAACTAAGCTTATATAACAAACTGCTCTTATATAAGCAAGTGCTTTAAGCGTGTTGAACGTATGGTATACAACTTTGTGGTTGTACTTAACCAGGTAACATACATATGTATTCTACAAAAGTTTCAAAACAAAGCACTAAGAGCAGTCAAGAATGCTTCTTGGTATCTAAGGAATAGCGATATTCACCGGGACCTAGGATTTGCTACCGTAAAAGACGAAATAGCAAGCTCTGCGCGAAGTCTTAGTACTCGTCTCGTGCATCATTGCAACCCAGAAATAATCCGGACATTGAACCAGACCAACCTTGTGTAGAATAAGGCAGTTCGACTTAGCACCGTAAGGACGAACCGTATGGATTAACGGAAATAGTAACTGCCTTAGCTGGAAGGCTACCTAAAAAAACCTGAACATTTTACAGAAGATGGAATTACTTGTTAAGGAAACTTAGTCGTAGTCTGGAAGAAAATGGGAGATTTTTTTAGTGAGTAGGAATCTCGCACTACCATGAGCCCATGCTTATAATAGGCGCTGCTATGCTACTGTGGTAGGCAGCAAGTGTTTGTGCTTATGTGCCTGCTATGGTGACGTGAAGGTTTTTACCTACCCACCGAAAAAAAGAATGATCACAAGAACATGCGAATATCCTAGATGGCTGAGGTAAATGGTAGTAAAGATCGTTACTGCCATTAATAGGTTGCCTATATATCTCCTGAAAAAAAGTCCAACGGTGTGATATCGCACGATCTAGGCGGCCAATTTACCGTAGCAAAACGTGAAATTAAGTGCTCACCAAAATGATTTCTCAACAAGTCCATTGTTTCACGCGCCGTATGGTTCGTAGCGCCGTCTTGTTGAAATCAAAGCTCACCGAGATCATTTGCTTGAATTTCAGGAAGCACATAGTCCGTTAATATGGCGCGATAACCGTTACCAGCCTATAAATCACACCATATCGTTGTTTTGTTTATTAACGTATCTATTGAGGCAGAAATGAGCTTCATCATTGAACAAAATTCCACGATAAAACACCGGATTTTCATTGAGTATTTCCAGAGCTCATTCACTGAAAATATGACGCAAATTCAAGTCGCCTGGCTTCCATTCTTGCATAAGTTGAGATCCTTAAGCCGAGATCCTAACGTAAAATACACCAAGTTGTTGAATACGCCAAGCCAAACTGCTGAGAACGACGACGAATCGATTCGTCACGGTCTTCGCGTACACTCTCAGCTACAACCGGTCGAGTATAATCCACTAATGTAAACTGGGACTCAAATTTGCGAATGGTATTGGCAATAGTGGTTTTAGTAAGTTATGCACACCGTAAGTTCCCCGAATCACACGAAAAACATTTCTCACAGAACGCTGATTTTCGTAATACAGCTGAAAAATTTGAAGACACTGTTGTGATGTGAGTCTTTCCATGATGACTTGCCAAAGATACTGAACAAAAACGTCAAAGCAGTTTGATAGAAATCATGCGTGATCTGTCAAAAAAAGCCTATTGAAAATCAAACCATCAAAATGCAATACCACTTTGATCAACTTCCCGGAAGTTATTCAGAAAATTAAATATACAAGTTTACTTATCTAAATCTATATTTTCCCCTTTATAGTAATTCCCATCGACTGTTACACACTTATGCCAGCGCTTGATCCACTCCTCAAAATATTTTTTTATATTCGGGTTTCGTTATGTCCATCTGTTGTGCCTGCGATTTTTCTATTACTTCCTCTCGGCTGCTGAAACGCGTTCCCCGTAGTGGTTTTTTAACTCGATTGAACAGAAACGAGTCACAGGGAACCAAATCAGATGAATTCGGTGGCTGTTGCCTTCTTTTTTGATTGAAAACGACGTGGTTTTTTTGGTATCGGCTCATTTAGTGAACGCCATTCACTTGCCTGATGTCTGGATTGCGATTGATGTCGTATCGTATCGAATTCAGATAACGTCAACACGGTATCTTTTTTGCATAAAATTGAGGTCTTTTGCCACCAACTTTGCTGCTACACGACGGAAACCCAAATCATTAACCAAAATGTCTTGGACGGATCCATAGGCAATGTTCAAGTCCTCCGCTAGCTCTCTGATGGTTAATTTGCTGTTACTGACCAACATTTCTGCCACTACGGTCACCATTTTCGATTGACTCACGACCATTTTTGAACCGCTCTTGCCACTTTTCCAATCCGTTTTTTACGCAAAATTTAATACAAGTTCGTTATTGCAAATTTAAATCCATTTCTAAGATTTTACAAAATAGCCAACACACACAGAGATAGATGTACTCTTGGCTACGTAACTTTTGCAAATGTCAAGCTATGACGCTTAGATTTAGAGAGAATGTCCACAACAGAAACATAACTCAAATCGGAACAATGGGAGCGCCACAAGATGTGGTATATTTTTGAACTTCTTTTGATATCTTCAAACTGGAAGTGATGAATGCGTAGCGCAAAGTGTAGCTCTCAGGTGCTCTTAAGGCTACTGCTTTTGTGTTTGTGTTAAGCTATCCCAAGTCTGGTTCTGAATTTAAAATGATAAAGCATTGATCAGAATCGGCATTTATTTATTTAAATGTGAATTTTCACGATGCACAAGTAGGAACCGAAGTGGAATTTTATCTTAAAAATACTTCAGCTGACACAGTTTCGCGTAAATCTTTTTTTTTTTCATTGTAGTTTACTTAAAAAACAATCTAACAAGCCAATCCCTCTAACACTCTCTTAAAGTAACCTCTAAACACATAGCATTACATGTTCTTTTGCCATTCTGTGGTAAAATAGAAACGTAAGCAACTTCAACAAAATCAATTTTGCACCTCAAAACAATTTTAGTTCCGACGCCAAATTGTCCAGATTGACATCCTAAAAAAAAAAATGTATATTGCTAGTGTTAGTGTAGGTACTACATAGAATACTCTTACTTATACTCATAATGTGTGTAGCCAACTGTAATTGACCCAGTTTTTCTAAAAGAGCAAGGATCATCCGTTGTCCTCAATGCGAAATCTTGTTTAAACATGCAAATCTATTCCAGCCATCCTCAAACCCTCAAACTCTAAAACACGTCCTCATACCCATCCACAGCACATGAGACAAGACCTAATGACTTAATGTTCGCCATATCATGCAAGGTTGTCGCCATCGATCCTTCTCGTTTGTTTTTCTTCCGATTTTATGAAGAAATTTTCTTTCGTTCCTCTATAGTATGGTTTGGTCTTTTTGTGTTCCTTTCTTTTTCCTTACTCCAACTCTGAGTAAATTCAACGAAACCATTGAACAAACACTTCAGGGATAAAATCCTGCCGCAATTCTGTCTCATGTCCTTGCAGCAACAAAACTAAAAATATTTTTTTTAACCAGTTGCTCTACTGGTATTTTTGGTGTTGTAGATTCAGGAAGGAATTTTGTTATTTCAGTCTACGAGACTACAATGAAAATGGAAGACCAGCCTCAAGGATGTTGTAAAAAAGTAAACGTAAGCCTGAATGGCGCTCCGAGGAAGTATATACGTTACGAGTATGGAATATGTAGGAGTATACAAGAACGAGCGGCTTTTCCTTATTTTTTTCCATTAAATAACCAAGAGGAATCCACTCAATTTGCGGAAATGACAATAGGTATATACGGCATACTTTCAGCTCATGCGTTTCCTGGTCAGTCAAAATCAATACATTCCCTTTGCTTCGTTTCCTCGTTGATCAATCTAGTATGTACATTTTGTTTGATTGTGCTTGAGAGAAGATTAATTTCTATTGACATAACGAAGGGAACAAGTCGGTAAAATGATTTGCGAAATTAATCTTATTTGAGCATGGAAAAGGATATAAAGGATGTGGTATACGTAGACAGCATTACAATGGAAAAAATTGATTCTGTGGGAACTGCGCTTTTTAGTGATAGACAGAGAACAGGTAATGAAAATCTGGTTCAGAAAAGCGATTTATGGCCAATCCGAGTGTTTGCGGTAAGCTCATATACGAGCCACTCTAGCAGTTTAGTAAGTGAATCACAATAAACAAGGTTAGGGTTTGGCATTATTTTAGTAAGCAGGCGTATTTTAGATCGGCTTACTTTTGTGCGACCAACACGGATATAGTTGCTTATAAGGAAACCTGAAATTCGATAAAATGGCAATGGAGTATACAACATGGACAAAGCTGCAATGGCACCAAACCTAGGTCGAGGTGATCAAGTATCGTTAATGAAAGACGCTTCCAAATTTTTCTTTTCTTTTTAACCGCAAGTGCACACAGCGGAGCGGCGGAAATTTTAAAGAATCTTTTATTAAGAAGGATACAAAGGAAGTTGGGTATAGAATATCAGCCTTTCCAGTTTCAATTGAGGTTTTTCTTCTTCTTCTTTTGACTGCTAAATTAATCTTTTAAGTTAGGTGAGTTTAGGTTAAAACTGGGGTGTGATGGTTATACCATCACACAAACACTAGGCAGCAAAACGGGCCCATCGCGATCCCTGTGGATACAGATGAATTTATTCAATTGGCAAAAGCCTAAACAATCTCCCTGGTGAAACATCCAATTTCTTTGCAAAATCTAAGAAGGCCTTGAGGTTCATGCCGTCTGTGTCCTCTGGGTTTTTAAAAAGTATATGCGAGGCAATATCGTATTCACACAGTATGTATGCAGATCGCCGCAGAATCTGCAAGTACTCGTATCTGAGAATTTGAGTCTCTTTGCATGTTTCAGCAGAAGAATGTGTACTGTCAAGATTCCTCCTATTGTCCTAAGCTTATCTCTGTTTAATTTTATTAATTCCCTAGATCTCTTACCATCAAAAAATTGCCAGGCAACTTGGATACTCTGTGTCTTTGAAGACTTGACCACCTTAGGTGGACAGTCTGTATGATTTTTTCCTCGGTAGTGTCCCTTACTACGCAATGGGATGGTTGACGTTAGCTTCCTCACTATTATCGAGTAGCCCTCCTCTTCTTTCAAGCTTATCCACTCGTTCATTTCCCTATATACCGCAGTGTCATGTCACCCAGCACAGTCTCACCCGGTTCTGATATTGCATAATGCTTTAAGCACTGTGCTACAGCCCCTGACTACTATAGGGTTTTCTAATAACGACTTGACAACTATTTTTTTTAAATAAAAGGGAAATCATTTGAAATATTTCAAAAACTTTATTATAGGCTTGAAGAACAATCAAAACATTTATGAATGGAACTCGGATTCGTTCATATGGCTACCGCGGGCACGTTTGCAGCGGTCGATTCGTTGGATCCAATTTTCAACGACTCGGCCACATATTTCGGCCGAAACGGCCGCTATTTCGCGTTCAATGTTGGCTCTGCGATCTTCCAACGTCGTCGGCGTGTTAGCATAAGCCAATGACTTAACGTAGCTCCACAGAAAATAGTCAAGCGGCGTTAAATCGCACGAACGAGGCGGCCAATCGACTGGCCCATGTCTTGAGATAACGCGCTCACCATACTTACTCTTCAATAAATGGATTGTAGCGTGTGCTGTGTGGCTTGTGGCACCATCCTGTTGAAACCACATGTTGTCCAAGTCCACATCTTCCAATTCGGGCCAAAAATAATCGGTGATCATGGCGCGATATCGTAACGTGACGATCGTTATCGTCGACGAAAAAATATGGCCCAATAACGCCGCCGGCATGCAAACCGCACCAAATAGTTATTTTTTGAGGATGAAGTGGTGATTCATGAAGCACATGTGGGTTCAAACCCGACCAATAACGCATATTTTGCTTATTGACGAACCCTTTGAGCCAAAAATGAGCTTCGTCACTGAAGATGATTTTGCTATGAAATTTATCATCTTGGCGCATCTTCTCCAGAACCCAATCGGAGAACGTACGTTGCCTCAAATGGTCCATCGGCTTCAATTCTTGAGTCAGCTTGATCTTGTATGGGTGTAAACCAAGATCCTTACACAAAATACGCCATAATGTGGTTTTAGCGATGCCCAATTCTTGAGAACGCCGTGGAATTGACTCACATTTTTGCACTAAACTTGTTATTGCCTGTCTACTAGGGCGAGAATAACGACCGAAAATTGGAGTTAACGCTCTTAAAGTTGCAGTCACCGACTCCGAATATCTGTAGAAAATTTTTATAATATGCAGACGTTGCACGTTAGTGCACTTTACCATGATGAAAATGTTAAGTTTACTGAATAAATTGACAGTGTCAGTTTGATGATTAGTGAAAAAGTGCGTTCACAAAATTTAATTCAAAGTTGTCAAGTCCCAATTTTAGAACCCTATATGTATCAGAATTGATGTTTTATCGATTCCATTGCCTTAAGTGCAGCCGGCTTTCAATGTAGCTACCGATATCTCTTCCGGATACCGATCTTATCTGCATTGGTTCAGCCACCTTGAGGACGGCCATAACCTCTGATTGAAAGACACTGCTTGCGTCTAGTAATCTTATAGACACTTTAATTTTGGGTCTTTTGAGAAGACATCAGAACCTGTTCCTTCTTCTGTTTTCATTCATTTGACCTGATTACTGTATTTTTTTTGTCAGTTATTCATCTCCGGATATATTATATCTTACGGAATGTCGAAGTCGACCTCGAGAGCGCACCTGTGATGGCTATGTATGTAGTCCGCCATATGTAAGTATGGAATTTACTACCACCATATTCAACCAGTACACCACAGCAGGTTTTAAGCCCAACATTTTTCCTACCGTTCTTTTGCAGATAATAAGAGCATTATATGCCTTTTTGATACCTTCCGCTATGTTAAGACCCCAATACAGGTTTTTGTTCAGGATAACATCTAGATACTTCAATCCGTTGACTTTTGAGAGCTTGAATTGCGGTATCTTGTACTTTCTGGTTAAAAGAACCAGTCCCGTTTTGGAAGGGTTGGCATTGAAACCACAGCTGTGATCGTCTTCTACTTATCTTCACCTCCATAATCTCGCTTAAAATATTGAAGTATTTTTCCTGTGGTCATACCACGTCATCTGCGTATGCCTTGGCACTTATAATCATTGTATTGAGCTTTTTAAGGATGTCATTGACAACCAGCACAGACATTCTAAATGAGCTTTGCCCAATGGTACGTTTTATTTTCCTACTTGCAAGCGTGTTGTAAGCCCAGTTTGTAATGCCCTGTTCAATATTAGCGTCTACTAGAGCGTTTTTAATGTCGGTGCACTCTATGTTATTGAAGACTACTTGTATAGCGAGGAAGGCCGCCATAGCAAACTCATCGAAGTGTAGACTTTTCATTATTTTCCCCATCACCTCATGCAGGGCGGTTTCTACGGACTTGTCTTTCATATATGCATGATGTGAATCAATCAAAAAGCTATTACTGCATCTGTTCCTAATATGAATCTCCAATAATCTCTTTAGGGTTTTAAGCATAAATGATGACAGGCCTATTGGTCTGAAATCGTTTGCCATTATACGCCGCTGTTTGCCAGCTTTAAGTATAAAAACTATCATAATTTCCCTTCAAGCTGTTGGTGCACTATTTTTAGATTGTGTCTAAGAATTTTCATAATTTTTTTGGATTGCTACCTCCTGTGCTTTATGTAGAAAAATCGGTAGAATACCATCCGCACCGATGGACTGAACTGCCCACTGCAATTTTTTTCCTTTTACGAAGAACAACTATTTCCACTTCGGGGAGAGAGAGTGTGCCGTAGCATGCCAGAGTCATCCGATAATGTGGATCCAGGAAAATGAGTTTCCACCGAACGTTAGCAGAACCACTAAGCTACTTCCGTCGAGGTTTCATAATTTTTTCTGAAGTAGTAAGGAACGCTTACTTTCTTTAAAAGCATTTTGCGTAACCTCGAAGCCTCGTCTGTTACCATGATAGATTCGTAGTATAATGAAGCCCTTTTTGACGTTCTAAAAAGGTACTTGAGTAGTTTTTTACATTTGTAGTACTCATTCCATGTACTGTCACTTCTGAAAGGCTTCGCCCTATTATAGAGCTTCCTAACTTTTTCCCTTTTTAAACCTATCTTCCTAGTTCATCATTTTGGTTAAGCCCATTTAGGTGTTCTGTTAGCTGGACAACCTTTCTCAAATGCCATTGTTAGTGCCTTATCAATATATTCTACCGCCATATCTAAGGTAACAATATTGTCGCAGCTGATTGATTGGGTATCCAATTTATTTAAATTTGATTTCCTTGAAAACTACATACCCTCTTCTGTAAGTTCATATTGAAGCATATCCATCTGTGATCCGACATCGACACTTCTTCACCTACTCTCAATTCTCATATTTCTATTTGTATTTGTAGCAAGTGTGATATCTAATACGTGCCGTTCCTAAGAGAGGGCACCACTTGAATTAAATCCATACCATTTTCAGTTAGTACCAACCTTCAAAAGATACGTGTATAGATTTGACAGATGTCGGACGATTCGTTCTTGAGATATAGCGTTGTGAGTGAAGGAACTTTTGTTATTGAAAAAAATGGATTCAAAGAAATTTCGTGTTTTGATTTATCATTGCTTTTTGATGGGAAAAAATGCAGCCGATGCAAAGAAATGTCTTGATAAGTGTTACCCGGACTCTGCACCAGCCGAACGAACCATTCGCAAGTGGATTGAAAAATTTAAAAGTGGTCATACAAGCACCGAAGATGCTGCACGCGGTGGACGTCTAAAAGAGGCTATTTCAGATAAAAACATCAAAAAAGTTCACAAAATGATTACGAATGACCGTAAAGTGAAATTGATCGAGATAGCTGAGGCTCTGAAGATATCATACGAATATTTGGACATGCGAAAGCTCTGTTCAAAGTGGATGCCGCGTTTGCTCACATTCGACCAAAAACAACAACGTGTTGATGATTCAGAGGAGTGTTTAAAGCTGTTCAACCGCAATAAAGCCGAATTTTTGCGTCGGTATGTGACAATGGATGAAACTTGGCTACATCACTTCACACCAGAGTCAAGTCGGCAGGCGACAAACCTCGTCCAAAACGACCAAAGTCTCAACAGTCGGCTGGCAAGGTTATGGCATCCGTATTTGGGGATTTAAGAGAGATTTAAGACCGATGAAGAAGTAATCGCCGAAACAGAGGCCTATTTTGAAGGCGATTTACTATAAAACGGTACTGACTTTTCAGCCCATGTGTTATGTTAGTACCTCCTGCCTATTTTTGACCACAAAAGTGGGTGAATTCCATCTACTGCAAATGAAGTCTTGGATTCATATCACTGCTTCTCTATTGTATAGGGTTTTCCAATAGGGACTTGACAACTTTGAATTTAATTTGTGAACGCACTCTTTCACTAATCATTAAACTGTCACTGTCATTTTATTTAGTAACTCAACATTTTGATCGTGGTAAAGTACACCAACGAGCAATGTCTGCAAATTATAAAAATTTTCTACAGATATTCGGAATCGCAAAATCATCTTCTGTGACGAAGCTCATTTTTGGCTCAATGGGTTCGCCAATAAGCAAAATATGCGTTATTGGTCGGGTGGAAACCCACAAGTGCTTCATGAATCACCACTTCATCCACAAAAAATAACTGTTTGGTGCGGTTTGCATGCCGGCGGCGTTATTGGGCCATAATTTTTCGTCGACGATAACGATCGTCACGTTACTGTGAATGGTCAGCGTTATCGCGCCATGATCACTGATTATTTTTGGCCCGAATTGGAAGATATGGACTTGGACGACATGTGGTTTCAACAGGATGGTGCCACAAGCCAAACAGCACACGCTACAATCGATTTATTGAAGAGTAAGTATGGTGAGCGTGTTATCTCAAGACATGGGCCAGTCGATTGGCCGCCTCGTTCGTGCGATTTAACGCCGCTTGACTATTTTCTGTGAAACTACGTTAAGTCATTGGTTTATGCCAACACGCCGACGACGTTGGAAGAGCTCGGAGCCAACATTTAACGCGAAATAGCGGCCGTTTCGGCCGAAATGTGTGGCCGAGTCATTGAAAATTGGGTCCAGCGAATCGACCGCTGCAAACGTGCCCGCAGTGGTCATGTGAACGAAGTCGAGTTCCATTCATAAATGTTTTGATTGTACTTCAAGCCAATAATAAAGTTTTTGAAATATCTCAAATGGTTTGCCTTTAATTTAAAAAAAAAGTTGTCCAGTCGTTATTAGAAAACCCTATATATGATGAGCGTATGCACCACAACCCACCATCAGCATCCATTCTGCCTTACCAAGTTCTTTAGTTTCTTCGAGGACTTTTGGAAGAACATAAAACCTCTCGTTAAAGTCAACAAATCTAATGATACTTACGCTAGATCGAACCAGAACTGAACTGGCTCACAATTTGCAAGTTAGCTGAGTAATAAACGCCCCGTAACTAGTACCTGTCATCGATTGTAGTGATGGATAGGTCCATCAAATATGCTTCTCCATCCCTTGATTAGGTTCGCTTGACACCTTGACTGTGGCTCTGGCATTGCAATGCATCCCGGTAAGAACAGTAAGCGTTATATCATATTATGTTGAAACAAATTGAGTACACCCTCACTAAGAGCTTCAGATCAATAAGTCTGAGTACCTTTATGCTGAAGTACATTTAAAGAATGGTTTAGTTTCATAAGCGCAAAACTGTTTTGCGAATCCATCCTCTGTCCTACCAACACGCACGTTTCTGCGAGACAGCGTTCCAAAATCTGCTAGGTAGACATTGATAGGTTATGCAGATTATTGGATAGGGATTGCGATTGGAGCACTAGAAATTCAGGCCATCGCCTCTGATTGGTCTGACTCATCTATTGCTTAAAGATATTGCCATTTGTATTTTCAACGAAGCTACATTAATATTTGGGTGTCGTCCTCGATAGCAAACATCATATACATATCGTATCGAGAACATCTTAAATGCTTTCGGAAAGGGGCTTGCCACACAAATGGGTCAGTTTTTTTGGGTTTCAGATCACAATTAGATAGCGAGAAATGAAATCACCAATGAGCTTGCTTGGTATGGTCAGAGAAGTATTTCTCAGGAACCAAATTTAAGCTGTCGGGTTGGGCTTGTGTGTATAAATAAAGATGGCATGACTTCCCAGAGAGCAGACAGACTAAACAATCGCTTCCAGATAGCACTATACTTTTGCTAACTAAGTGAAGCAGGCATATGTAAGCGACAAATTAATTTGCAATGCTTGCTGTGAAGCAGATGACGACACTGCAAATACATCCCTGAATGTCCGTGTCAGGCTTAATGTAGTTTGTGTTGATGTGGTGAGTGCCGGAATATAGCTTTTCACTTTAAAGAGCTTTATATCAGTCGTAAGCATGATCTTCGGACTTAACAGCAGTGACATCATATGCCTGAGCATAAATGTGTCAAACATATACGAGTACAGTAGGGGTAGGAAGCTACATTTTGTGCAACTTCAATAGATTTAAGGAAATCGATATGAAAAAAAAAAAAATCGTACCGAAATTGACACACAAGGCCATTCACATTCATCTCCTCTACGTACGTGTACAAGCCCTGATACTGTACAAAAGGAATCTACTTTGTTTGTTGTTTTTCTTTGCGTCTTATGCTAAAACAAAAATTTAAGAAAAAAAAACTTCAAATATGAAAGACTTTTCCATAATTTCATCAAAGAAATACTTGATCTGACAAGATATTGGACTGCCTTCCCCATTCCAACTTCGTTGAGTGCCTTGGCGGTCGATGTCATCCGCTTGACTAAAAACCTTGAATTGCTGTCGAAATTAAATATTTAAGAAGACATCTCCTTGTTACGATACCACCGCATCAACAAGAGTCTCTTACCGCCCTTCAATAAAATTTTATCCCCCATCTTTAATGAGATTGGAAAGAAGTTCCACGAACATCCACCACGAGGTCCCCTTGATTCTGGTTGCATGCTTCTTAAATTTTTCACGCAAAAAGTTGGCATGATATTCTGACATTTAGTTTAAAGAGGTCAGAGAGAAAATTGATGGGGTAATACGGTTGAAGGTTAACAACTTATGTACGGATACGTACCCGAATCTACCCATTGTCAGTTTCCCTTAGAATTAGAATTATTGCTATGAGTAGAAATGACACTGACGTCGATTGCAACCTTCATTTCCATCTTCAATTGGTTTCTAGTCGCCATGGATGAGGTACTTTGGAGTATTTGAAACCTTAATTTGGGTATCTTTCTCCTCTTTGAGGATTCGTTTTAAAATAATCATTCGTTTGGAATTTCTGCTAGGATTCTTAAAGAAGGATAATGAATCGTTCAACGTTAGCAAACGTCTTAGTCACAGCTTTCTTTACGTCGAAGTCACGTTGGTAAATCGCTTTTCAGTTAAATGAGCTGTAAAATTCATTCGGATGGATAATCAGGAAGAAGCTCTAGGACGAGAACGCGCAAATATGAGTATACAATCAGATGTGGGTAGAGAAAAAGATGGTTTAGGGTGGAAACTTTGCCATGTGAAGTACTCGTATGTCACATGGAGGTGGATTTTTGATGGGAGCTAACATAGTAAATTATTTTGAATTAACGAAAGCTGTTGACTTTCATAATATGATCGAAAGTAATCATATAACGGTAATTGAGGTTTAGCAATTCGTGTCAAATCCATTGGAAGATATTTAACTCAGTTGGGATATGTACGCTTCTAAGGATGACAAGTTTTCACTATACGGATTCAGAAGAACTTAATGAGAGGTTTACCCCATATTTTCGAGAGGAATGCGTTAGATGAAATTTTCCAACCACAGAAAATCAGACAACATACATGGGAATGGGACGTATTCGCTACTAACTACTATGTAAGACGTATTCTTTAAAGGGTGCGTACAATCAATTATCATACTACACAGTATCAACAGTGAACAAAAGCCATATTTCGAACAAGAAAGAAGCATCCGTAGAAGAGTATATATATGACTTTTGTTTTGATCTGAAATACGGAACAGATGCAATGCTTAAAAAAAGAGGAAATATGCTTACTAAAGCGGAAAGAATTTCGAGATTTTAGGTTTCTCACATAAAAAACGCTAAAAGATGTTAAAAATTGCCGAAAAGTCAAAACTCAGTTGGTCCTGTCGATGGATTCTGTGTGCTACGTGCACATTCAAAACGTTAGTCTACCTTATTTAGATGGAGCTACAGTCCAGAGTTGACTAAGGCCTCATCTAAGATGCCCCTTCTTTTCTCTGGCTGCGTTGACTTGGCAGGAAGGCAGATTCTAAGGTTGTGAACAGAACCCAGGTACGGCATCGAACTAATCACCAAAAGCTCCAAATTAGACGTAAAACGGTTAACTGTATGCAGGTGATCTCAAAGGATTATACTTCAGGTGGTACTCCCGACAATCCGCCCATGGTCTTTTCGACTCCGGCCAGGGCATGAACTCTGAAACCCCGCCAATTTCGGCGCTGACCAAGGACCAACTGGAACATTTGATTTCGACGATTACTGCGTCTGATGCGTTCCTGATGCGTCTTCATCCTAGAATCCTGAACTCGACACTGAAAAGTGGAGATCTACTCTCACAGGGCGAAAAAGAATTGAGAAAACAATGACGAATCACTTCTTGTTGTGAGTTTAGATAAAACTTCTGTCGAGACCATCAAGTCTAGGTATGACAAACATCCCTATCTGCACCTTGGAAGAATTAACTTCCACTTTGTGTACTTTGGTCAATCTTCAACATTCCTAGTCTGCTACCACGTCCCTATGTATGGGACTTTCTGTGTTGAATACAAAACCTTACACCACTTTCTGATGAACGATCGGAAAGGCCGAGAGCTTGTCTGTAAGTTCCGCACTCACTCTCACCAATACCATCTTGTGCAATTTTGTAACCAAGATTTAGTTGCTGTAGACATGAGCTACGAAACGTCTGCTTATTTTCCCTCTGATTCGATACTGACGCTAATACCGGACGCAGCAGTAGAACTCATTGAATATTGTGATTCCAGGAAGATGGGATGCACCAAACACCTCTTGGGGCAGGGGCAGGATGCAAAGTGAGAGGTAATCATCTCCTGGACTTTCTACTAACGCCTGACCTGGCCATAAGCAATTTTGGGGCTCGGACAACTTTTGTTACGAGCGTAAGACAGCAAGCAATCAACTAAACTTTATCCAAACGGGTATGCTTAGGAGATTACTGGCTGAAAAGTATAGAGTGGTTCATCGCAGAGTTTGATTTATAATGTAAAATAAAATAAATAAATTTGAAAGTGAACTTAAAATTTTTGTTGTCGGTTAAAAGAAAAATTCATGGCATTTACTTCTTAAAATTGATATCATGTAAATGTTGGCCACAGCTACGTCTGGTATCTCGCGGATAACACGACTAATGTTGGCTTCCAAAGCGTCAATCGTAGCTAGCTTATTCTTGAAGACCTGAGACTTTACGTATCCCCAGAGAAAATATTCCAATGTGATATCACACGATATAGGCGTCCAATTTACCTTAGCAAAACGTGAAATTAAGTGCTCACCAAAGTGATTTCTCAACAAGTCCATTGTTTAATGCGCTGTATGGCTCGTAGAGCCGTCTTGTTGAAACCAGAGCTCACTGAGACTATGTGTTTGAACTTCAAGAAGCACATAGTCTGTTTACATGGCGCGAAAACGGTTGTCATTGACGGTAACAATTTGATTTGCCTCAATTTTGAATATGGACCAATGATTCCACCAGCCACACATAATGTTGTTTTAAATTGATGTAATGGTAGCCCTTGGTACTATTCGGGTTGCTAATCAACCCAAATACCGCAATTTTGTTTCTTAACGTATCCATTGAGCTTGAAATGGGCTTCTTCACTGAACAAAATTTCACGATAAAACACCGGATTTTCATTGAATTTTTCCAGAGCCCATTCACAGAAAATATGACGCAAATTCAAGTACGCTTTTAGGCCGTGAGAACGACGACGAATCGATTCGTCATGGTTTTCGCGTACACTCTCAGCTACAGCTGCTATAGTCTCTTCACTACGTGCCGGATGTGGTCTAACCGGTCTAGTATCATCCACTAATGTAAACTGGGATTCAAATTTGCAAATGGTATTGGCAATAGTGGTTTTAGTAGGTCGAATATGCACACCGTAAGTTCCTCGAATCACACGAAAAACATTTCTTACAGAACGCTTTTCGTAATACAGCTGAACAATTTAGAGATGCTGTTGTAGTGTGAGTCTTTCCATGATAACTTGCCAAATGATATTGAACAAAAATGACAAAGCAGTTTGATAGGAGTCAGGCGTGATCTGTCAAAAAAAGCCTATTGAAAATCAAACCTCACGATGAATCACCATATACTCTCGGAGTTCTCCATGTCAGACCATAGATACATTGAGGAGGAATCCACCTAATACCAACTGAACACGATTAAAGCAGGAGCTCAATGCTCTCCCCTTAAGCGCAGGACTACACAAAAACTCGAGGAAGCTGTTCAGAATCTGAACGCTAACCTCAACAAGTTTTTCACAAAGGCATGTCCACCTAGTAAGCAATCCTGCAGATCGACCGTTCCTTGGTGGAATACAGACCTGCAGCGTCTTCGTCAAGAATCCAGACAACTTCTAAACAGTTCACTCAAGACTATTTTTCAGCAAGATTGGAATCTTTACAGATCGAAGTAAAAAGATTGTGTTAAGCTTATTCGGACTTTGAAGAGCGCCTCTTACAAAGCTGCGAAGAGATCGAAATTATCAGTAAAACCAGTAGGCGGGTCAAAGTTTTCAAAACGGGGAAGATCAACCAGGCTGGAACCACCGAGTCAAAAGCATAGGCTCTCCGTCTCATGCTCGAATCTCACTTCCCAGGTTACCTAATCGAAAACAGCTCACAACTAGCCCCTATCAACGAAGCTGGTAGTGAGCTGAACAACACAATACGCCGTAGCTGTCATAGCTCATCGGATGTGGTAACGAATGAAGCCATCAAACATGGTGTTGCTTCCTTTGATGACTTCAAGTCGCCTGGCACCAATGACATTTACCAAGTTATGCTACAAAAAGGTATAGACCAGCTGCTGGTAACTCTGAAGAGAATTTTCACTGCTAGCCTGGTAAGGGCATACATACCGAATTCCTGGCGAACAGTGAGAGCGGCCTACAGTCTGCTTTTCTTCATGCTGAAAAGCATCGAAGGTCAAGATCCTTGTGCGCAAAACCGTTTGTGGATAAAAGTAATGCTGGTGAATAAAACATTGATTGCGGGTGCTGGCTGCGGCCAATATATGGTGGCGGAGGTAAACAAGGGTTGCTCGCAAGGTGGCGTTCTGTCTCCACTGCTATGGTGCAAGTTGGTTGGCTCACTGCTCAACGCGTTCAATAGTTTTAACGTCTATGCACAAGCATACGCGGATGATATAGCTATACTGTTTGTTGGATCGTGTCTAGAGACTGTCTGCTGTAAAGCGCAGGCAACTCTTGACGTGATTGACGACTGGTGCCCCAGTAATGGGGTTTTAGTCAATCCTAAACTGTGGGTTTTTCTCTTTAGGAGTTTGGTCTGACTCGTCTTGTGCTTAAATGCATCACCATCCAATTCTCTATTAGCGCAGACCAATCTTATCAACGATCCTAAGACTTCAGATAATTATCCACCCTCTCTCTCATTCGATAATATATCATCGACTGTCTTACGTACTATTGCCAACTATTTTGCAAACTCTTTTAAACAATCATTTGCAGACAACTTCTTCGTACCTGACCACTTATATTTCAAGAACCTTTCCAGTTTCCGCATTGGCCCCTCTCTATCTTATCGAAGAAAAGTTTCCTGTGCCATACGGGCTCCCAGCAATATTTCTCAAAAAGTGTGCCTCGAATCTTTCTCCCCAATCATCCTCCGTATCTCATCTATCCCTCACAGAAGGGGAATTCCCCAAGTAAAAGTTCTAAGCTTTCAGTGCAAGTCACTTACTACATATATATCACCATTTCTGCAAGTAGATCAACTTAGTTGAATTCGTATCCTTTGTGCTTTTAGCGCTAGAAAATGACGACGAAACCGATGTTATTGCTACAGATTTTGCTAAGGCCTTCGACTAAATATCTCATCAGTTGATCATTTTCTATTTCTTCACCTCAAAACTCTATTATCCTTCAAGGAGACCTCGAGAAGTTCTCCACGTGGTGTCTAAAAATAGCTAAGAGCTTAATGTCTCCAAATATCAATTTATGGCTTTGTCACGTAAGTCCAATCAATCTCCTCCTTGACTTTATTTTATGCATGGCCAAGCTATACCCCAGGTTCAATCCCTTTGCGGCCGTGAAATATTATATGATAGAGAGTTGAACTTCGCATATGGATGAGATAACCCTTAAAGTCACACTTCACTTTATTTTATTAAACGATGGTCTAAAGATGGTCAAAAGATGGTCTATGTTACAAGATCACTTTACATTACCCATGTCCGGCCCCTTTTCAAATATGTCAGCCAAATGTGGTCCCTCTAAAAGCGAGTTCATTTATTCCGAATCGAGAACATTTAACGTCGTTTCACTAATCGACTACTCAGACTTCTTAACCCTCGAAAAACGCAGATACATAGTTTACATTCTCTTCATTCAGCGACTGCTGTTTGGTTCTGTGGATTTCACTTCCGTTTTACTTTGTCGTCGTCTCTTTTATATTCCAACCCATTGCACCTCTAATGGTTCCAATGAACTAATACTCCACATGCTCCGTAAGGTCAACTGAAACTACCCCATTTTTGATTTTAACCTGAGCACTCCTTGTCTCAAACTTGATTTCCTCCACCACTCACCTTCTAACTAGCTCCTAATTTTTGTTAGTTTTTAAGTTAGATTGAGCTGGTAATGAGTCAAATAAATGGGGGCGTCAGCCCCGTCTCAGGTAAGCATCTTAATACCATTAAAGAACTCCTTCAGCTAAATCTTAACAGATTAACCCCCATAAAACTCATCTTGTCTTCTTTTCCAGGAAACATAAAATTCCAACTATAGACCCTCCCTCAATAAACGCTACCAGTTTAGTGTTTTCCGATACAGCAAAATATCTGGGCCTCATTTTTGACTGGAAACTAAACTGGAAACCTAACATTCAAGAAAGAGTTAAGAAAGCTATTATTCTCGTGCAAGAAAGCCATTGGAAACAAATGGGGCTTTTAACCTCGCATAAACCACTGGCTATACATCTCGGTTATAAGACCTATCCTCACCTACGGAGTGGTTGTCTAGAGGATGGCCTTAGACAATGCAGTCTAGAAGTCTAGAAGCCAAAGAACAGCATGTCTATGCATAAGCGAAGCCTGGATATTCTGTTTCACTTAACACCCCTCGATATCTTCAGCAGGCAGCTGGCCTTAAAGCGACTACACCGTGAACAAATAATTTATTTGCCCACGCTTATATTCTCGATATATTAGGAATCCACTTACAGAACATCGATTACACCATACCTAAACTCTGGTTTGACAAAGACTTTCATGTAAGCTTCCCCTCTAGATTCTTCTGGGAGGAAGATGCTTTTTTGGGACACAAAAGAATCCACTTTTACACAGATGAGTCTAAGATTGATAGCGGGATTAATTGCGCTGTTTTCTCAGATAAGCTTAATCTAAGGCTCTCCTGTAGTCTTATAAATCACTGTAGTGTGTTCCAGGCGGACATTTTGAGGATTAAAGAAGCTCTGTCCTGGATGAAGGAAAACGTGATATCTGCAAAGGATATCCGCATCTTTTCGGATAGTCAGACCGCTATCAAGTTCGTGGACTCAGTCTCATTATATTCCAAAACCGCCCTTGATTGCCGATCATCTCTTACGGATATGGCAGTCCACAGACATTCTATGGAATTATAGGGCTGACGAACTCGCCAAATTTGAAACCACTCTACCTATTCTAACGGAAATTGGTATACCAATTGCTACGTGCAAATTAATACGAAAGCTGGATGTTATTAGAACAAACTTTAGGTGAACTATTGGGTCAACATGTCTGGCCAAAGCTGAATCTGAATCGATCTAAGAGTCTGATCTTTCTAAACAGAAAACATCTCAGCGCCATCATAGGTGTCATCATTGGACACTGCCTCATAGGCAAGCATGCAAGAAGGCTTTGCGTTTTAACAAATGATTACTGTAGAAGCTGCATGGTCGAGGAGGAGGAAGAGGCAATCCACCACCAACTCTGTACATGCCAAGCTCTCTCCCAAAAATGAAAACCCCGCTTAGGAACTTTCTCCCACAATGTATTAAGCGATCTAAATAGACGTTAACAGTCTCCGGAGCTTTATCATTAGCTCAAATTGGTTCCAAGAGTAGGAGTATCACAGATCTACGCAAGCTAACTATTGGAAAGACACCACTCTTATCTATTTCGGATTTACTTTCTCACTATCGTTAAGGAAACGCTGGGTTGGTCATATTTACAAGTCACAAGTATGTATTTTTTTTTCTTAAACTAAATAAAGTTGCCTACTTAAACCTATTTCCTCGCTGAAAGCCGCTGGTGGTTTGTGGTGCGTCGTCTTACTTCAATGGACACAGTGAACAAAGAATTGAAAAATCCATAATTTTACTATATTCCCAAGATCATTTAATCACTGGAGTCATTGTCAGATTCCATGGAATCTTCCTTCTTCATCTCTTCCAGCAATTTCTCCAAGTTCTCAGTTCTGACGGGGCTGACCACTTCCTTTTTCACTTTGACTGGCGTCTACGAACGAAAAGCGATAAATTTAAAGCTCCAATCAATGGTTCTTTACAATATTTAACTTACTTCGTCTTCACAGGAGTTCTTCTCCATCAATTCTCCCTCGATGTAAGGAACAACGCCTTCCAAGTCGAATTTCTTCATTTTCAGATAAATCTCACTGTCCACGGCGATAGGTGTTTTGGGTTTCTTTACGAGTCGAATGGTTACACTGAAAACTCGATAGATAATGACGCCCAGCTGAGAGAAAGACACATGTCGCACAATTCCTTTCACAACAGCTCCTACCACAGGTTGGAAGACGTAGCAATCGCACATCAATTTCACGTGTATCCTCGGATCGTCAAATCGAATGGCACAGGTGCCGTCCAGAAATTTAATGTTACGAATATCTAGGATGATACTTTGCAACTGCTTGTCGTAGCAGCCAATTCTTTCCGTGGCTAACTGATTCACAAGAGACTTTTTAAATTCCCGCAGGCCGATTGGAAACATACAGATACGAAGAGTCGTGTTTACTTTCTTTACACACGAACTGCTGTTTTGTATGTAGTTATCCAGCTCTTCGGCTGTGTACTTGACGTAGTTTTGAATCCGTTTTGTCATTTTTTATATAAAATTTTAACTAAAATTAGAGAAATTTTGAATAAATATTACGAAGAACAACGGCAGCACATGGTTTCAGCGAAATTTGTAAACAAAAGGAACTGCCACATTTGACAACTGTTGGTTGCGTTCAAGTGCGTAGTGAACGACAAAAATATATTCGTTAAGTCTTATGGTATGTTCGGTTTGACATTTCAGTTGAAAATATTGATATAGATGGAAGTTTTATTTTATGATAGACATATGAACACTTTAAAAAGTTTATGAGGTTTTATATGCTTAACACGTAAGTTCCTAAAATTTTTAAGAATTTGAAGAAGAGGAAGGAAAAATCCACAAGGATTCACCGTGTTCTTGTGTAGAGCAGAAATATTTTAAAACATGTAGCCAAACTTGTGTATCAGACGTAAATTATACTCCATTGAATGATTCTTAAAAAATCTATGTAAGCACCTGGGAGAATATTCAAAATTGCAAAAACGTGAAGTGAAAATGACATTGGACTGCTTGCAACTTGATGTGTATTGAATGAAGTGATTGCATATTCTGGACAGACGTCTGATACTTTACTTCAGGGGATATACTGCGAGTTTTTATTAGATACTTACTAAGCATGTGGTAGCGCCTCTAGTCAGGATTGAATATACCTCAGGCAAACATCCTTCCGCCGGTTAGGGATCAGGCACCACTTGGATGGTTTTATTCGTCAGTGTCAATGGTCTTTTTCAAAATATTCATATAAGAATGGTTTAAGTTTTGCTTTGCCATTAGGTTAGGTTAGGTTAAGTTTGCGGGTTGATGTGGTATAAAGAGCCGAAAGCGCTGAAGTCTGTATAGACCCATCGTGATGACCGCAAGAGGGGATTTGATTACGGTTGCTAATTTTAGTTTCCGCTTTCCTCCTAGCGTTGGTCATTTTATTGAATTTGTCAATCTGAAAAGAGATGTAAGTGAAACAGCAGATATTTCTGAGAAGTCATAGAAGTGTTAGATTCCAAAACTCCTGAGGCTGAGATGGTGACAAAGAAAGTGGAAGGTATTCTCCTGTGAGCCCACTTTTATACAGGTTCTGCAGAGGTCGTCGGAAAATTATGACGAATTACATATAAGTAATTCAATAAACGTAGATAGATCAGCTCTACCTTTACAGAGAATCTGGATTTACTGAGTTCCAGCAATGATTGTCTCAAAGTTTCACATGTTGGAAGGTTTTTTCACGTTTTTTTGGCTTTGATTTATATCGTTTACTTCACTTTTAAAATTCAGAGTGGAGATTTAGACCTTTGACCTATTGTGCCACCTGAGTCACGGTCTTCCTATACTGCGCTGTCCCTCGGGGGCAGATGGAAAGACTTTTCGGAAAGGAGAATTGATTTTCATCCGCTCTTCATGACCCAGCCGCCACAGTCATTGGAACTTCACTCTTCTTGCAAAGTCGCTGTACATTTCGTCGTTGTACCGTGACCGAAAGTCACCCCAAGAATTTACCCCTCAAAGCAGCCAAGAGTACCCTCATCCATTATTAATAAAGTCCATGGGAGGACTGGGATTAATAAGGTCTTATAAAGGGTCACTTTTGTTATTCGAGAGAGGACTTTGCTAGTCAATTGCCTTCTTAGTCAAAAGAGCAGCGATTGGCAAGATTTATTTTTTGTTTGATCACAGCGCTGGTGTTGTTGTTGTCCCAATTGATAGCAGAGATAGAAGTAGCAGACAAAGTCCTTAACTACCCCAGAAAGAAAGGTTCTACCCCAGATGTCGATCATTGGTGTCCTCCCTGGTTGACAACATATACTTGGTCTCGCCTTCGTTGACCATTAAACTCATCTCCGCCGCTTCCATCTCAATACTCTCGAAAGCGCCATTGGCATCACGCTGCTTTCTTCCGATAACATCAGTATCATCAGCGTATGCCAGTAATTGGGCTGACTTTAGAAAGATTGTGTCTCTTGTGTTGACGCGTGAGCTTTGCACAACTCTTTTAGAAATGATGTTGAATAAATCGCATGACAGTGCATTGCCTTGTCTAAATCGTTTTTGGTGAGTTCTCTACCGACCTTGATGGATCAGCGTGCATTCTCCATCGTCATGCTGCAGAAGTGGACGAGTTTAGCAGGGAGGCCAAAACTAAACATGGCCCTCTATAGCCCGTCT
The DNA here is from genome assembly GCA_907269105.1 of Volucella inanis. Classification (NCBI taxonomy): domain Eukaryota; kingdom Metazoa; phylum Arthropoda; class Insecta; order Diptera; family Syrphidae; genus Volucella; species Volucella inanis. The sequence goes on from OU026155.1 coordinate 71,652,410, forward strand.
TCATAGCTGTGTGTATCGGTTTGGAGCTCATGGGTATGCCGTAGTGTGAATATTTGGTCGATGGTTAATTTTTCTGGCCTGGAGCCACACTGATATGGATCAGTTCAAATGGTCTCCTTTCTTGAAGATCGGAAAAACAATACTGAGGTTCCGTTCAAATGGTAGACCTTTGTGGGATCTTATTTTACAGATGAGTTGGTGTATGCTCCTTATCAAATCATCGCTTGCGACTTCGAAGATCTCGGGAGTCAGGTCGTCAGCTCCAGCAGCTTTGTTGGACTTAGGCTTAAATATGTCTATCTTAACTTGACGGAATTGTTAGTCATCATCGTCCAGGTTGAAAAGCTTATTCTGCCTGACAGCGGTATTTGGTTCGTCATCGCTGTTATACAACCTACAGAAATGCTCTTTCCAAATCCTCAGCATCGACTGCGACTCTTCTTTGATGTTTCCTTGTTCGTCTCTACAGGTTTCAGATCGGGGCTTGTCATGTTCCTTCTTTATCCTTCTGAAAAGCCGGTGTTCGTCTCTCGCTTTCTGCTCGTAGAGCTCGTGACCAGCTCTCGTCATTCTATACAGCGCCGATTTTTATGCATTTTACTTAGATTCATGTGCTTACCGCCACTCGTCATCAAACCAGGGATTTCGTTTCGCCGAGTGGAACACAGCACATCAGTGGCAGTATCTCTGATGGCTTTTTGACAATGTTGCCACTTATCTTCGATACTTAATGCTGGCGGCATAGCACCTCTGAAGAGATTTAGGTAGACCTAACCGGAAAAGGATTTGGCAATCTCTTGGGATTATAGCCGTCCGATGTCGAACTTCCTCCGAGTATTAGGTTGCCTTTGCGATGTTCGAGATATCCGCAACCATACCTTAGCTACAAGGTAATGGTTCGAGTCGATGTTGGTTCCCAGAAAGATTCATATTATCTGCCCGGATTAATTCATCAGTTCTCCAAGTCTACTTGTGAATATTTCTTTTATACCATATATGTCGCAGCAAGTTGTACTGTTATTAGCGCGAATGTGTTAGAAACTTGTGAAAGCATTATATTCGTTCCACGTGCAGTTCGTTATCCTTGTTTCGTTTGTAGGTGTTATCGTATATCCGCCCGTATACGGTGCTTGTTGTTGTTTCGTAACCTAGGATGACGGATCGGTTAGACCGAAGCCAGTATGCCGTTGGGGTGTGTGAGTGCTGACGTTGGTCTATTAAGGTTTATTCGCCACCATATCTTCTAAACTTAGTCTCGGAGTATTCATCCACTGTCCCGTTTATAGTGTTGCTATTTTTGTCTGCTGGTCAGCACTTGCGCTTATAAGTTTGGCAAGTCGATTCCGGATGGATATCGACCAGTACCCGATAGTTACCACTTCTGAGGTAAAATAAGCACAATTAATGTTTAGAAACACTTGCAACACTGGGTATCGACAGGTTGACATCTCTCAGTGTCTACACTATTAGCTTCATATAAAAAGCTGTGGGATTAACAGGCTTAAAACAGAGGCACTCCATTACTGGACGGAAACGGACAGGTAAGTCGTTACCAACCCCTTCAATCAAGAGAACAAAACATCTGCTACAGCTTTCTTTGCGTCAGTTACATGCTGTAACCGGATTCCAAACGGGTAACTGCAGACAATAATTGTAGCATGTGCAGCCAGGACGAAGAAACAGTGGAGTATATCTTTTGGCACTATGACCGCCTAAGCAGAATCACTGTCAGCGCACACAAAGACATAAGGAAGGAAGATGGCCAAAGTGTATTTTTTGCCGTAGAAATTTTTCCAATCGTACTGATAAATCCATTCAGGGCCGTTTCTATATCTTTACCTTTTGTGTAGGCATATTGGTTTGAGGCTAGATCTTTACATCATTCCTATGTGCCACTAGTTGCAAAGAGTCTGATCATGTTGTTCTAAAGAGTGTTAAGATCCTCATTGGGAGTGCGATGGGAGAAATTCAATCTTAGATTGAAAGGGTAGCGCAAGTAGACGTCAGTTTCCAATTACTTTGCCAAATGTGATGATGTGGACATTCAGCCGAGACTAAGGATGGATTGGGAATTCGTTAATTCTGCGGCATTCTCAACGTCACAAGTAATTGATTGTGGCGTTCATTACAAACATCGTTGACTTTGTTGGAGATTACATTGGATTAGACTAGTCCCCTTAGTTGGTTATTGGTGGAGATTGGAAGCGAATGCCTATTTCACATTAAGCATAGAGTTAAGTGATATTCTGCGTGAAACTGCTTCCTTTAATGTCACTTAATAATATATCAAGGTGGCGCAAAGCGGTTTGAAAAAAGGTTTTCAAATCCTCTGAGTCAGGCGTTACAATCAAAGCAGCTGCTAATAATGTATCTGAGAGCGGCAGAACAGCCAACTGATCAAGAGCAGCTGCTTGCACGGCTTACAGAGAATATGTGCGATGAGCTCACTATCTCATAGATTAAACCATTCAATACGGCTAGGTGCAAAACGGAGAAACAGAAGCTACGATTTTCCTAGTTCAGCTTAGTTCCAACAGCAAACTAAGAAGTATAAGAATTCTAGACTATCTAGAGATATGAAAAAGGGTCCTAATCTTCAGTACATAAGGAAAGTAATTCTGGTTTGGTAAAAAAAGTTAGAGGTTAAATGACCACCATTCTTCAGTCAAACAACATCCGTCATTCTCCATATCGGCTACTGCGTCTAAGCTCTTAGACGTTCACATAATATGACAGGCGGGATTTTGTGTGCGATGTTAAGGAGAACGCTCGTAGCTTCGTCAAGGTTGGAGACATTTTTTGTCAAAAAAGGTCTTAGACAAGGTGACTTCCTTAAATTGAATTGTGCGGAACTCAAAAGCGAACACTGGGGCAAAAATATTGCAAACATTTCTACAACTCCTAGATGATATCGATACAATTGGGAGAACTCAGGGGAAATGAAAGCTGCCAAAGTGGAAGGTGAAACCAAGTTTATGCTGTTAAAAAGAAGGGAAACACAAAATTGACGAATTGGGCAAAACGTCTCAGTTGACAGCTAAAACTTTGAGGTAGTAAAAGACTTTGTCTGTGCTTTGGCTCTGCAGTCAATTCTGCCAATAAAACCTACGAAGATATTAAAACGAACGCAATCTTTTCCTAATCGCTGTATCTATGGGCTAAGAAGGCAATCAAGTAAAGCCGAAATACTGAAGAACTACGTAGACTCTATATAAGTCCTTGATTATCTCAGTGCTACTTTATGCCGCTGAAGCGTAGATTTTATCGAAAGTGGATATCCTCGATCGTTTCGAGAGAAAAATTCTGCGTAAAATATTCGTTCCCGCTTGCGTTAAAAGGCTTTGGAGGTGAAGCTACAACGGCGATCTATTCGACCTGTGCAGCGACATCGATCTAGTTCGAAAACTGCGCACTAGTCATCTGAGATGGCTAGGACATGTACAGCGAATGGACACCAATGCTCCGGCCCGAAAAGTTTTCGAATCTAGCATGGAGGGACAACGTAGTAGAGGAAGACCTCTCATTAGGTTATGCGCACAAGTGGAAGATAACCTCAGCTGACATGGACTGCGCAACTGGAGGCAGTTAGTTAAAGACTGAGCGAATTGGAAAGGCTTGTTCGTTGAAGCCCGGGTTCTCCCTTCTTTAGGATCGGACGAACAATGCTGAGGTTTTTTACGTCCATACTTTCGTCGACACAGATTTTGGAAGTGAGATATATCAACTCATATATCCAATCCATATCCAACAGTCACCTGCTGTTTAAGCACTTCGGTAACTGAGCCATTGAATCCAGCAGCTTTTTTGAATTTAAGCTTGAAAATGGCTGTCCTGAGATGTTCTGTACATCCGTTGTTTTCCCAGGTTTGCCTGTCTGCATTCGTCAACGAACCAGAATTTTCTTTGTTAGGGCGGGTTGAATCCCAGTAGGTATTTTAGAGGAAACCTTTCAGTGATAGCTCTTTGACAGTAATGTGACCTGTCTTCTACGTTCGAAGCTGGTCTAATCGAACCTATCGAGAGGTTAAGCGGAACTCGATCGGAAAAAGCCCTGGCGTTCGACATTGAACTTTCTCACAATAGCTCTGTGGGTTTAGGCTGTTACAGGCATCCACATTCATATGTCGGCTACAATAAGGTTATGGCCCGAGTCTAAGCTTCTTGGAACGCTTAGACATCCAAAACACTGGGAGAGTGCTTTGCGTCGATCACAATTTGATCAATTTGGTTGACTGATCCTTTAATGGATATCAAAGTGTGGAAATTGTGTTTTCGAAGGTGATGGCTTGGAGGCTGCACTTCTTTACCTGTATCACCAAATATGTTCTCCTTGCCTAGCTTGGCATTAACATCGCTAAGAACGCTTTTCACATCATATTTAGGGCATTGGTCGTAGGTTTTGATGGGGAGCTCGTATATGCAGTTTTTTGTATGGTCGCGTTTCTCATTTGCGAATGAAATCTGTTCGCTAAGTCTTGCTGTTAAGGAAAATCCGCTTCCGAATAAAGATTTCGACTGCAGTCACGCTGGTTTTCTGTAACATTCTTAACAGTAGACAGGCTCCGTTGATTGCTTTTCTCTTTAGAACTCCATTTTCTTTTCCACTAACCCTCGAAATCTACCTTGCCCCCGTCTCTTTTATCTACCAATCCACCGCACTATATATGACTCTAACGAACCAATCGATGCTCTCTCCCTAAGCTAAATAAATGAGGGCGTTAGCCACTACCAAAAAATTACAATTTAGTATCCTCTTTTTGTCTGGTCTATTCCATTCGAACATTTTTGATAGTTTTGCGGCTACACGCGGTCTGTTAAGGGTTTGAAAACTTCATGTACAGATCTGATGATCATTGTTTTTTAAATGCATGGCCGTCAATAGTGAATCCATTATTATTCGGCTCAGTACAAGGTTGTGAGCCTTATGAAGGCGTAGGCTACTGGTCGAGCACACACTTGTCATTTTATCTGCATGAGTAAATCTTCACCGGGTACCACCGGTACCACCGGGTAAGGAACGAACTTCACCTTTGGTGAAGAGTCGAGGCCTATTTAACACCTCAGCCATTCTATGGGTCATAGCATCCGGTTGCTGTGCAACTCCATATCGAGTCAACTGATCAGTTCCATAACCTTCAAAGGTTGAACACAATCCCTAGCACGCTACACTATATATTGAATCATGAGATGTGCAAGCTCCAGTCAGTCTACTCTTCTCATGATTTGGATATAACCTACAACCACCACTACACTCTTAGGTCAGGCTGGAACTATAGTTCTAGAGGCCCCTGATCCCCGGGATACCAAAATATAGCTTCCGGTCGAGCTTCGCAACCTTGCAGTCACTTCCAGTTAAGCACCTTACAGCCCAAGACTGGCAGCCTTCAGTTCAACATTAAGTGAATCTTTTTGCGACCAGCTAACTACCTATGTCATCTACCACAAAAAAATTCGTTTGCAAAGCTAGGTACTCTTTCGAATTTCGAATATCACCATCATAGGTGATACCCATAGTGTGCAAATCCCTAGCATCAGAATAGATTGCAAACACGCACAGAACATGCATTCAATCCTCAAGGGGAGCTTCTCATGAGTAGCTATATCGCTAAGGCTTTTCTTATGCAAAAACCCACTCAAGGAGCCATGTACGGTTAGCAGGAATCCCATACTGATATTGGCACTCTGCTCTGGAATTTCGGTCATGGTCGACACGTCTTGAAGGAAAGCAGGAAAATAAACTCCCTACGAGACAAATCTTCCACTTGTGTCGAGGAGATTCAATCATCATTTGCCAGCGGGAGTCCATTTTTAATCCTGCGGGCAATACCTCGAAGTATCATTTCAAAGTTAAAGGGAGGCATTCCCTACAGAACCTGTACTACATACGGTCCTACAAACCGATAAGAAGCCAAACAAAGTCACTTTCTGGCTAGCCAAGATCGGCTGAACTTTACCCATTACATTACCCTTTCGTACTAAACCGATGCCCCAAATGTTGCATAGGCAACAAAAAAGCCACCATATACGTTAGGAATAGTACATCTGGTAAGTCCCCAGTCAGCGCGTAGAATGCACCATACCTGGCCTACAACACTCAACAATCGTTCTCTTAGCTGGATGAGGTGAGGTAGGAACATCATCTTCTCACCTATCGTTATGCCAAAATATTTGACACTAGCCACGTATCTAACACTTACACCACCCTAGGGTAGTTAGGTAGCCTGACGGACTGCATTCAATTTGCCGCGAAGCTACATTGCCACAGTCTTTTCCCGGGATATACTGACATCAATATGTCAATATTTCTTCTACTACAGCACGAGGTCTACCTGCTATCAATGAACTCCAAGTAATAGGACACTCTGCAGTTTCCCGATCAATTACCTTGCAAATCCCCTGTCTACGTGTTTTTGCCCTTACAACGATATAGCAGCTAACTCGATATGCTAGATAGGCTTTATCCGACCTATGCTATGCAATTGGAGGTCCTGTGTGATTTAATGAGAGAGGAAATTAATTGGAAAGGATCCCAGTTCTTCAGAGGGCTTCTCTTTTTATTTTTATTTTTGGTGGTGGCGAAAGCCCCCATTTATTCGGCTTAATACAAGCTATAACTTAAAATTAAACTTAAACTTATACTTAAAACTAAGGTTGGTTGTTGTGGTGAAGGAGAACCGATTTGAGGTAGGAAGTGTTGCAGTGGAAGTCAAAGACGCTATGGTTTGAATTAATTTTTCGTAGCATGCGGGAGATTGGTTCGTTCGCGCCATAGGTGGTGTGGTGGGTTGGGAGATAGAAGAGACGAGGGGTACGCAGATAACGAGGGTTAGTGTTGAGGAAAATAGAATTGTGAAGGGACATGCATTCAACTTGACCTGAAAGAAGTCGATGAATGAAGAGAAAGTCGGCTGCATCTCTGCGTTCCTCAAGGGTGTTTAGGTTAATAAGGTTGAGACGGTTTTGATAGGAAGGCAGAGTAAAAGAATCATCCCAGGGCAAACCTAGAAGAGCAAATCGAAGAAAACGGCGCTGGATGCTTTCTATTCTCGAGATATGAACGCGATGATATGGGGACCATACTTGACTCGCGTACTCTAGAAGGGGACGAACAAAGTTAATATAGAGGGACCTGGTCACGTATGGGTTGGTGAATTCTTTGGACCATCGTTTTACAAAACCTAGTGCAGAGTTGGCTTTAAGGATTACCCCATCCATATGCAAACGGAAATTGAGCTCCCTATCACACAAAATGCCGAGGTCGCGAAGAGATTCAACGGAGGAGATCGGTTGGTTGTGGAGAAGGTAGAATCGGGGAGGAGATTTGAGCCGCTTATGTGAAAAGGTGATGGATTGGCATTTGGTGATATTAAGTTCCAAATAATTTTTGAGGCACCAGATCGAAAAACTCTCAAGGTCTTCTTGAAGAAGGAAGGAGTCATGGGGAGAGGAAATGGTTTTGAAAAATTTGGTATCGTCGGCGTAAAGGGAGACGGAGGAGTATTTGATGATCCTATCGAGATCATTTATGGTTAATATAAAGAGAAGGGGGCCGAGATGGCTACCTTGAGGAACTCCAGAGGTGGCCAAAAATGGAGTGGAGTGGGCTGACCTAAAACGAAACGGTTTTCGAGGTAAGAGGATATCCATTTTAACAGTATGGGTTCAAAGCCGAGGGCAGACAATTTGAAGAGTATTAATCGATGAGAGATTTTATCGAAGGCTTTGCTAAAATCGGTTGCAACTACATCGACTTCGTTGCCGTTCTCTAGGGCAGAGATGGCAAAGGATTCGAATTCAACGAGATTTGTGGTGGTTGACCTACCCTTTAGGAAGCCATGTTGTCTAGGGGAAATAAGTGATTTGCATTGGAAACTTAGAGCTTCATACAAAATACTTTCGAGAAGTTTGGGAATATGGGAGAGTTTAGCGATTGGACGATAGTTTGTTATTTCGTTATTTGATCCCTTTTTGTGGATCGGGGTTATAAAGGAGGTTTTCCAAACCTGAGGAAATTCTCCTTGTAAAAGGGATAGACGAAAGAGATCAGAAAGGACAAGGAAAAGAGACGAAGAACATTTTTTAAAAAATATGGCAGGGAGGCCATCTGGACCGGGTGTAAATTCGTCATTGAGTTGGTGTAATTTATATTCGATATAGGAGGGATCCAAGATGTGAGAGAGAAGTGTGCCGTTGGAGAAGTTCGGTAGGTGGTGAAGGATTGTTTAAAGAAGCTGGCAAATAGGTTGGCAGTGGTGAATGGATTGGTTGATGACTTGTTGTTGAAAGAGAGGGAAGGAGGTTAACCATCGGACTTTCTTTTGTAGTTAACAAATTGGTAAAAGGACTTAGGATCATTTATAAGGTTGACTTGCGCATTGTTAAGGTAACGCTGGTAAAGGGAATCGTAAAGTTCGGTGAAATGAAGATAAGCACCAAGATAGTTGGAATAGTCGGACAAGGATCTGCTACACAGGAAAACAGCCCATAACTTGTTTCTCTTGTTTCGTAAGGAACGAAGCTTGCGATTATACCAGGGAGGACTAGTAGATGATGTTTTAAGGCGGGAAAACGGAACGTAAAGGCTGAAAGAATTAAATAATTAAAATGGATAAGGCATCATTTACGCTTAGGTTGTGAAAGTTAAGGGGGGATCTGCTAAGATAGTCACTGATTTTGTGAAAGTTTGCTTTATGAAAGTCGTAGGATGAGAGAGTTGTGGGAGGAGTGGACTGGAAAGAAGAGTTATGAAAAAATGAAAGTAGAAGGGGGGGGTGGTGGTAGTTATCGATTGTAGAGAGAGATAGAAGACAAAGTGAGACTGAGGAGTTAATGGAATCTGTTGTGAAAATAAGGTCCAATTGCCTACCCATATAGTTGGATACACCACTGACTTGGCATAGACTTGAGTCTGTTAAGCGATCTAAGAAGAGACATTCCTTAGCTGAGTTGGCACTTGAAGCGATGAAGAACGATTGATCGTTTGATGGAATCCACTGTAGCTGAGGAAGATTAAAGTCGCCGAAAACAAAGATATCGTCAGTAGAGTCAGACAGGTCAATTAAATAGTCGATCGCATCGACAACAAGTTGGTAAGATTTGGTAGGTTGAGCTGGCAGGATGTAGCAACATAAAACGTAAAGGGACTTGAAGGGGAGTGATATTTGTATAGCGACAAAGTCGACTTTAGAGGATGCTAATGGGAGAAGAGTTAAGGCTATTGTGGATCGCCAGTAAGACGCCTCGACAGGGGGAATCATCATGTGGGCGGGTAGGATCGTCGTCGCGAAAAACATTAAAAGTAGGGGGAGCAATTCCTGGTTCTTTATGTCGAGAATCAAATTGGTTTCAGTCAAGGCGTAAATATCAAAGGGAAGAGAATGCGATTGACGTAGGACAGCATTGGTTTTAGAGCGAAGACCTCTTACATTCTGGTAGTAAAATGTAAGAGGGATGTTGTGTGGTGGAGATGTATTACGGGATGGTATAAGTGCTGACGAGGAAGGCACGTTATGGGGAACGCCAAAATCTAAGTATTTATATATAAAGTTTTCTAATAACGACTTGACAACTTTTTTTTTAAATAAAAGGCAAACCATTTAAGATATTTCAAAAACTTTATTATTGGCTTGAAGTACAATCAAAACATTTATGAATGGAACTCGACTTCGTTCATATGACCACTGCGGGCACGTTTGCAGCGGTCGATTCGTTGGACCCAATTTTCAACGACTCGGTCACACATTTCGGCCGAAACGGCCGCTATTTTGTGTTCAATTTTGGCTCTGAGCTCTTCCAACGTCGTCGGCGTGTTGGAATAAGCCAATGACTTAACGTAGCCCTACAGAAAATAGTCGTTAAATCGCACGAACGAGGCGGCCAATCGACTGGCCCATGTCTTGAGATAACACGCTCACCATATTTACTCTTCAATAAATCGATTGTAGCGTGTGCTGTGTGGCTTGTGGCACCAACCTGTTGAAACCACATGTTATCCAAGTCCATATCTTCCAATTCGGGCCAAAAATAATCGGTGATCATGGCGCGATAACGCCATAACCATTCACAATTACGTGACGATCGTTATCGTCGACGAAAAAATATGGCGCAATAACGCCGCCGGCATGCAAACCGCACCAAACAGTTATTTTTTGTGGATGAAGTAGTGATTCATGAAGCACATGTGGGTTTTCATCCGACGATGAATATTTTGCTTATTGACGAACCCATTGAGCCAAAAATGAGCTTCGTCACTGAAGATGATTAAGCGATGAAATTCATCATCTTGGCGCATCTTCTCCAGAACCCAATCGGAGAACATACGTCTCTTCAAATGGTCCATCGGCTTCAATTCTTGAGTCAGCTTGATCTTGTATGGGTGTAAACCAAGATCCTTACGCAAAATACGCCATAATGTGGTCTGAGCGATGCCCAATTCTTGAGAACGCCGTGGAATTGACTGATTTGGATCGTTTGCTACTGATGTCTGAACGGCAGCGATATTTTCGACACTTCGACCAACCCATTGTCTCACTGACACGGCAACATCACACAACGAATATGTAGACTCAAATTTTTGCACTAAACTTGTTATTGCCTGTCTACTAGGGCGAAAAATACGACCGAAAATTGGAGTTAACGCTCTTAAAGTTGCAGTCACCGACTTCGAATAACTGTAGAAAATTTTTATAATTTGCAGACGTTGCTCGTTAGTGTACTTTCCTATGATAAAAATGCTGAGTTTACTGAATAAATTGACAGTGACAGTTTGATTAGTGAAAGAGTGCGTTCACAAATTAAATTCAAAGTTGTCAAGTCCCTATTGGAAAACCCTATACAACTCTACCCTAATCTTGTACAATAGGGTGAACAAATTACTAAGTTGATTCGAGGACACATTGCAAGAATAACAATCAGTAAAGCATCCTGACAGTGTTTTTTTATTGTTTTGAAAATAAACACACGTGACCACTTTTTTAAATTTATTTCATGCTTAGAGTACTCTTAACAACAGTCCAACTTTTGTAAATAAATATTTAACATTTACAAACATACATCCACACATTTAATATTCTCTCCTAAAAAGGGACACGATATTTTTTATTAGGTTTACCCAAAGTTTTTTGATTTTTTGGAAACCAGAGCTCCTTTGTTGTGGGAGAAGTGTATCACAATTAATTGCTTGAGAGAAAAGAGTTTCAAACTCAGGAGCTCGCGTGGCTTTGGCAAATCTGGCAAAATCCCGACTTGTTTGGATTTTTTTCTTCAATAAATTCGTGAACTTCGGTGAGGACATGGTTCTGGATAAATCACCAAGAAGATCTGTAGACAGTAGCGGATTGAATGTACGCGTTTCTCTTACAGAAGATTCAAGCCTCTCCAAAATGGATTGATGGCCCAGTAATTCGGGGATCAAGCGGAAAAGAATGACTTTCAAATCAAATCCACGATATTTGAAGAAGTCCAGGATATTTCTTACTTCGGTAAAATCAAGGAGTTCTTTTAACCATCGCAGAACTTTTGATTTATGTAAAATTGAAAGATTACTTCGCGGCTGTATATCGAAGACACATGGTTTCTGGCCGATGAACGTACGTTCCTTTGATCCTTGTAGTTGACAGATGATATCTCTCAGATCCGATTCGAAGGTAGCAGATATAGTAACAGCTGACACGAAAAGTAACAGACATGTAATGCGCATTTCGAAAACTTATGTACTCGTATGTAGGTATTCGTAATTTAACCTTTCAGAACAGATACTTGCACTTTCTTACATCTTTTCACTAGCGAATGCGCTTTTTATACCGGCATACGAGTTTGGGGCAATCAATTACGGAAGCTACTGTGGTATTTTATCAGTTTTATCAAAATTTAATTAGATTCTGAAGAAGATTTGATGTTGCACGTAAGTGGTTCTTGATAAGATCATGAGTGGTTGCATTGAAATCAGGTAGCTATCAGATGCCGGCTTCTGCAGGTCTTTAAACGTGATTGGGAACCGTTTCTTTGGGTCGTCAATGCATCGAGTTTTGAGAGTTCTAAGTTGGTATATGTATCTTCGGGATTTTACCGTCATCGATTTAAATTGTACTATGAGCACGACCTACGATATGTTCTTAAGATCATCGACATTTTTCTGTACAAAGAAAATGAGATTCCACATTTAATTAAAATAATTTTGAACTAGCAAAATTTGTTTACGGTTCTTGCTTAATAAAGGAAGTTAAGTGCTGAAGGATGCAATCATTCAGGCAAAGATCGAAAAACGAGGCAAAATTAATAAAAATCGAAAATCTCGTTGAAGGTGGTATTTAGCGAAGACGTGAAGTTTCACTAAGACCAGTGAAATGCATCGAGTATTTTAGAAACATCGGGAAGTATTCATTTCGTCTAAATGCATCCTGGAGAGCAGAGCCACCTTTAATTACCGATAAAAGCCAAACTGACGACATAGATAGTTTAAATACAGGTTCAAGTGCTGAGAAGTCTTCATCTAGGCAAGACTCAGAGAATTCATGTTTTCGACTATGCAGATGCAACTCATCAAATAGTATTGATGTTACGGCGAGTATAGTAGTTCATCATCATGCGAAATAGTTTGAAACGCACTGAAGACTATTAAAGGGCTACGGCTGTATGCAGATTTGACTCCCCTCACGCAAGACTTAATATATGCGGTACAGAGTATAGAATTCGCAGCTCCAGCAAGAAGGAGCCCTTTATTCTGTCTTGGGTTTCAGATTGCTTCATGCCCTCCAACTCTAACCGTTTTGGTTTCGTGAATAAGCACGGCTTCAGTTTTATGATCGACAAGATGCAAATCGGTGCTAGTTAACCACTGACGTACAGTTACAATTGTTTCGTTGCTGTGGAGTTGAATTTCGTCTAGCGTTTTTGCTACAACCATCACAGCAATGCCATCAGCAAATCCGATAATCGACGATTCGCATGGAATCTATAGGCGGAAAATTTTATCCTCTGGATTATGTTCAATAGTAGGGGGGCTATGACCGAACCTTATGGCACAGCTGAAGAAATTTCGTACGCTTTATCTAGCTCATCGGAGAACGATTCTACTCATATTCGAGAACAAGCCCGTTATCAGTATTTCAATTCGTGACTTTCCGTTTCCTTTTCTCTTTGGCAAGAGCAATAGCTGTTGGTCAGCAGCTCAGCATAAACGCCCTCTTGAAGACACTTGGAAAACATTTCGGCAAATAAGTTCGGTCGTAACGGAATAGTGAGAATTAAAGCTTTTTGGCATTAAACGTGATAATAATGATAGAAACTGATCTTACTGGGCTAAACGTATTGTCCCATTCCTTTTGGAAGCGCTACTTAGGGCGAAATCTTCTTTTACTGCATTGTCCACCAGGAGAAGTGTATGGGAGGGAGTATGGGAGTATGGGAGAGCCTTTTACGATACTTTGCTTTTTTCGTTATTCGTGAGAGGGACTTATTTCTCAGATACCTTCGCAGTCCAAAAAACAGAGATCAGTAAGAGTGATTCTACACTTGACCTCTAGATGGTGTCCTTGTTTGAATTAACAGCGGTGTCCAGTTAGACAAAGCCCTTTAACGCTTCAAAGTTATAGTTGTGGGATGCTATCTTGGATGTCATTTCTTTTCTGCAGCATAAACATTATTTTACAGTCAAAACAGTCATATATCACTTAATCCATTTGTGCCGGATTGATAGCTTCCAGATTGCGTGAACGTTGTTGGTGGGGGATAGGCCCCCAATTAGTTTGGTTTAATACAAGCTGAACACAAGGACTTACAAATAAACAAAGATACTTTAGAGCTAGGAACCAAGGCTAGTTTAAGACGAGGTGTGCTCAGGTTGAAATAAAAGAGTAAGGGGTTTGAGTTGATTTTTCGGAGCATACAAGAGATTGATTCGTTGCAGCCATAAGTGAAGTAGACCGTTAGATAGAAGAGACGAAGGCAAGGTAAATTACGTGGATTGGTGCTAAAAGAAATAGAGTTGTAAGGGAATGCGCAGTCGATGAAATCCGATGAAAGAAAAGAATGCTAGCTATATTCCTTCGTTCTTTCAATGAATTTAAATTGATAAGTGTGAGGCGAAATTGGAAGAATTGACGTTGAATAGGCTCAAGCAGCGGGCGAACAGAAGTAACATAGAGAGATTTGGCTATGTATCGGTTGGAAAATTCCTTGGACCACCATGACTATCATATTTGTTGCGAATACAAACTGCAGTCAATATCTGACGTAAGATTGATCGGATAATTTATAAATTTTATCAACAGTTCTGACGTTCATACTCTGTCATCTGCACTTGATGTATTATGAAATGGGCTTTCTGTCAGCTAAGTATCATATTTCGGTGTCATTTTAGAGAGCAAATCTGCTTAAACTTATTATGACGCATCGAAAGCTTTCAAGGCACTATCAGCTAACAGGAAGACATGGGCTTATCAATGACTGTTAGATCCACGCTCTTGTATTTACACATTTATGAAAAAAAAAAAAAAAAATTTCAGTTATTTTGTGGAAAAATCTTTTACATATACACGTCACTGTTGGTTTAGTCAGCTTTAAAAAAATGGTCTGGCCTTGTTGGAACGCCTGGCTCTGCTCTACCTACGCGAAAGAACCTTCCTTCCATTAATATTTATACCAAGGATTGCACTTTTTAAATCAGCTTCCGTTTAAAAACAAGTGATCCTAGACAACTCACACTGCAGTTTCGAGACCATCTCAAACTTATTTACCTGAATACCCTTGAGGAACGAAGGGACGCAGCACTTTGATTGCACGTCTCCTTACAACTTCAATTTCTTTAACACTTAAAATCTACGTTGCAACCGATTCTTTTATCTCTCAACTAACCGCACCACATATTGCTCTAACGAGCCAATCATTCGTATGCTCTCCCTTAAATTCGATCTCCTTCACCATCTATAGCTTTAAACTCTAGTGATAGACACTTAATTTTTATTCATTTTTAAGCCTCTAAGAGATCAGCGATTTTTTTTGCTGTTCTTCAGGAAGAAAGACTATGGATTGCTTGGTGGCATCGCTTCACTTTTCCTAAACACCTCAGTGTGCTGGGCATAAGTGACACAACATCCTGAGACACACATCTATAATTGTGCTTCCTACTACTACAGTATGGCTTTGTAGTATTAAATCAGCTCAACGTTTCAGATATTAATTCTACTTTTCAGCAAGCTCTGACTTTTTTATTAGCCGAAACTTCAAAATTGAATTAAAGTTGGAAAACTCGAAACCTTTGCCTTTAGTGCCAGTACCCAGAAATTTCCGGGTTAAATGTGAGACACCCGTGGAGAAATCTTTTGTGTTTAACTTTCCCTTTTACAAAAAAAATGTTTAATAGCCCTCAGCCAATGAAAAGGAAATTTCTTTATTAAAGTCAACCGTGTAATTCTAAATACCATACAGCTTCCAAACTTACCACAGGCAATGACACTTACTACAACTTACACAGGAACAAAAATTACAAAGGTTGAACTATTAACTGAATTTTCATTGGGAAGGGTGAAACCGAATATAATTATCTATCGTAGCCGGGATGCCGAGTTCCCAGAAGGCTTAAATAATTGTGTTGGATTGATTGCAGAGTTCCTAAAAGACTTGAAAAATTTCTCCACTGGTAATGAACCTCAAACCAAGTCATACACTTGCAGTACACGGTGGATGAATATCAATTAGTCGCCACACAACCGATGCGCACCTATATAGTACACTCGGAATCCCACAAATCGATGGAGATAAAATTCCCGGCACAACCATTGTTATTGGAGCCTAAACACGTTTGGATCAGAAACCAAGCCAAACCGCCACCCCAACAGAAATAATGGATGGCTTACATTAGGAGGATTTCTCTGAAAAAACCTCATCGGCAAAGTGTTTGGTTACATGTCGACGCAGTGATGAAAACGTAGGGAAGCACGATATTGTCTAGATACACCTACAACTCCTGTCACTTGGAGGAACAGTTGAAAACTCGTTATCGTACAGCTAATGTCTTTTGGGGGAGATGACAGCAAAATTACTAATATCACCTTGAGGACATTGCCAGCAAAGCGATTACGTTTACACTGAATAGGGGTGGGTGGATAAACGGAGATTATTGGATTAACTTGACATTCACTTGGTGTCGGTAGCGATGATTGTGCACGATAAATATGATGCTGACAAAGGGGATAGTAAGACGTGTCAGTGTTGGATAATGCATTCACAGAAATCGTGAAGGAAATTCTAACAAGGAAAGAAGGATGCATCAGTTTAGGGTAGAAAGTGTTAAGGTAGGAAGATTGAAATTAGGAATGAAAGTTGCAATCAATTTCGACTAAGCCTTTCAATGAAGGTAGTTTTAAAAGGTTATTATTGTAATTATTAATAAAAATGAGTTAATCAATTGGTGTTTCCTTTTAGCAAGCAAACTGCTTAGCTCTGAATATTCCCGAAATATTGTATTTCATGGTCCTATTATATTATAGAACTTAGTGAAGGCAGAAACAACGCAAAAATCATATTCTGATATCAAAGCTAAAGTTTAAGAGACCTAACTCACTTCCTTTCTTTATGCTTTAACCTAGTCTTGTCCTAAAATAGGGTACAAGCTGAGCGTAAGTGGCAGCAGTGGTCAATCAATGACCCCCAAGACTTGCATTCCAAGTGTAGGAAAGACGTTAATCTGGTTAATTAACTATATGAAAACAGGGCTGGAAAACCTATAATGCTACTTTTAAGATCTACAAATGAGAAATATCAAAGACTTAACGTAGGTCCTGGTTTAGGTTTTGCCAAAATATCACTCACGCTAGTGGATTCTCCATAATACAGAAAGTTTTTCTCCAAATTGCACGAGTTTCGAAAGTATTTAAGCGTCCGAATGGTACTTCGATTGCTTTTGAGAAAGAAACCTTTGATCCGTTTATGAACACTTATTTCTTTGGCATTTAACATGAAAGTTATATACCTCACATGTACTAAGCAAGTCTATCCCGACACTTTGAGAAAAAGCTCAAATGGGTAGTTTGCAACATGGAATCTAACAAGGAGCGGGAACATTATTGTACACACATTCCTTCAATAACTACTGAATGCTTTTCTTAAGGTCAAAGACACTTTGTTTAGCATTCTCAAAGCATAGTACCTAGAATTAGTTAAATTTTTTATAGCTAAAGCAGGTATGACCAAATCAATTCCTTTCAAAGAATCCTTGGTATCGAGGAAGCTTCCTTAAGTATTATGCTGTTCCCAATAACATCATATAAATGACTCTATCTGTAATTTGATCCTTTTTATTCTTAACACCAGATTTACTATATAAAACACACAAAGGAACACCCCAAGTGTATGTAGTCACTCTTCTCTTATATAGGACGCTGGACTTAGTGTGGTGGTTTACGAAGACAATTCTCTATGTGTAATCCAAACACCCACAGGTGATCTCCAATACTTTCCAAGATGACTTGGGCATACCTTTCTCTTGGATACATAGCTGTGGCCTTAATGTAAGTTCAGCCAAAATGGATCAGGTGCTCTTCACAAGAAAAATCAAGATACCCTGCATTATTCTGAACAAGTGAAACCATAGCGCAGTGAGCTTCTCTAGGGGTTCGATGTATCTACTCGAACGTCTTGACACGAAGGGTAAACTGAGGTGGAAATAATGAAAAAAAGTATTTCGAAACGAAAAAAATTTTTTAGCTATAGTTTTTCCTATTCGGAATCAAAATGACGTCTGCAGCATAAACTTGGTCTGCACCATGGTCGTAGACTGATCCTGGTTTTTAGCATAGTCGTATTGGTTGTATGAATTCGCAGGGGGTTCATTTGCTATCCATTGACTTATTTGATTTGCCTTAAATATGAGAGAAACTTTGAAATGAAAAAAGCTTAATGTGTGGCATGCACTCTTCTAAAGATGCATCACCGTTTAACTTAATCAACTGATTTTCGAATTACTGAAATCAAAACATTGTCAATATAGAAACATAGACTTCAATGCAACTGGCTGATTTGGCATGAATCCGAATGCAAATTACCATTTCCGATATAATTGAGCTTTTCTCTACAAAGGTTACCATAATATCGCTAAGAATTTTCTATGATTCCAAAATAAGTAAACGGATCTGCAACTAGTCTGAGTGTATTTTAAATGCGGACCATTCGTACCATCACTTATGTACGCTATTTAGGAACTTCCTTCAAGTTTTCCATAACAGGTACCTGCTCTCATATGTATACACTGCTTCTGCACTTGGCTGAAGTATTTCCTTCTTTGATTATTAACAGTCTGAACGTCGTACTAAAGTTCTTGCATTGAACCTAAAATTGTAATCTAAAGATTAGGCTCTCATGACTAGCTCTCAGTAAAGCAGCTCTAAATAACTATTCTTTGATCTGAAGATATCCTGGACAATAGAGGAGGCAATCTTTTGTAGTATAGTCAACTTGTCGGCTTGCGTCATAGGTTGTGGTATCACTAAGAGGCGCGTAGTATACGTATGTCAATATAATTGCTCTTAATTACGGTGGCAAATACCACCTTGATCAAAAAATAACCATAATAACCACCGTGTGGCGCTCCCATTGGTTCAATTTAAGTTCTGTTTTTTTGTTAAGTTGGTACATCTGTTGCTGACACTTTCTCTAAATTTTATCGTCATAGCTTGACATTTGAAAAAGTTACGTATCCAAGAGTACATTTATCTCTGTGTGTGTTGGCCATTTTTTAAAATCCTAGAAATGGATTTAAATTTGCAACAAAGAACTTGTATTAAATTTTGCGTAAAAAACGGTTTGGAAAAGTGTTCGGCAACGGTTCTCTTAAGAAAACAGTCGTTTACCGGTGTCACGAGCGGTTCAAAAGTGGTCGTGAGTCAATTGAAGATGATGAACGCAGTGGCAGTCCATCGACATCGAAAACCGACGAAAACATTGATCAAGTAAAAGAAATGTTGGTCAATAACCGCAACTTAACCATCAAAGACATAGGGGAGGACTTGAACATTGCCTATGGATCCGTTAAAGATTGTTGCCAAAAGACCTCAATTTCATGCATAAAAGAGACCGTATTGACGTCGCAAAAGACATGATTTGCGAGGCTGTATCCGATCCCGCATTCTTCAAAAGGATTATTACTGGAGACGAGACGTGGCTTTTTGAGTACGACATGCAATCCAGACATCAGGCAAGTGAATGGCGTTCATCAAATGAGCCGAGACCAAAAAAAAACACGTCATTTTCAGTCAAAAAAGAAGGTAGTGCATCATGAATTTTTGCTAAAAGGCCAGACAGTAAACAAAGAGTATTATTTGGACGTTATGAGACGTTTGCGTGAAGCAATTCGCCGAAAGAGACCAGAATTGTGGGCAGAAAACTCGTGCATTTTGCACCATGATAACGCACTGTCGCACAATGCTATCATTGTTCGTAATTTGTTGACGAAAAATGCAACAAATACCATTTAACAGCCACCGAATTCACCTGATTTGGCTCCCTGTGACTTGTTTCTGTTCAATCGAGGTAAAAACCACTACGGGGAACGCGTTTCAGCAGCCGAGAGGAAGTATTGGAAAAATCGCAGGCAGCACAGATGGATATTACGAAAACCGAATATAAAAAAACGTTTCGAGGATTGGATCAAGCGCTGGCATAAGTGTGTTGCAGTCGATTGGGATTGCTTTGAAGAGGACAATATAGATTTAGATGAATAAACCTGTATTTTTAATGTTCAGAATAAATTCCGGTATTTGGTGGTAGTTCACCTTGGCTAAGCTCTCATTAATATAAATTCTCTGTTTGGAGTTCATCCCGATATCACTGACAGTCAGACCTCTCTTTGCTTGAAAAACTTTAAGCAATTTCTTATGACGTTTTTTTGTCATAGGAATCAGCAAATTTCAGAATGACGGAGCCATCAATTGAAGAAGATTTTCCCTCAGAAACAGCAGGTCTTACACGGGGAAGATTTCTTTCATCGGTGCACAGTGTGAAATTTTCGCATTCTAGCAGAACTTAATTCCAAATCTTAATGATTGCAACAATGCTAGTCATAGCAAATTTTGAGAACAAAGGCTATACCATATATGAAATATGGTACATATAGGGTGATTCATAGTGATGTTTGATTTTCAATAGGCCTTTTTGACAGATCACGCGTGAGTCTTATCAAACTCACTGAACTATTTTTGTTCAGTATCGTTTGGCAAATTATCATTTTTCAGCTGTATTATGAAAATCAGCGTTCTGTGAGAAATGTTTTTCGTGCAATTAGAGGAACTTACGGTGCGCATAATCGACCTACTGAAACCACTTTTGCCAATAGCGTTCGCAAATTTGAGTCCGAGTTTGCATAAGTGGATGATATTCGACCGGTTAGACCACGTACAGCACGTAGTGAAGAGACTATAGCAGCTGTAGCTGAGAGTGTACGCGAAGACCGTGACAAATCGATTCGTCGTCGTTCTCAGCAGCTTGGCTTGGCGTGTTCAACAAATTGTCGCTCTGTGAATGGGCTCTGCGAAAACTCAACGAAAATCCGGTGTTTTATCACGAAATTTTGTTCAGTGATGAAGCCCCTTTCTGTCTCAATGGATACGTTAATAAACAAAATTGCCATATTTGGCCTGATAAGCAATCCGAAGAGTACCAAGAGCTACCATTATATCTATTAAAAACAACGGTTTGGTGTGGTTAATGAGCTGGTGGAATCATTGGTCCATATTTCTTCAATTATAAGGCAAATCAGAATGTTACCTTCAATGGGGACCGTTATCGTGCCATTTTAATGGACTATGTGCTTCCTAAATTCAAGCACATGGTCTTGGTGAGCTCTGGTTTCAACAAAACGGTGCTACGAGCCATAAAGCACGTGAAACAATGGACTTGTTGAGAAATCACTTTGGTGAGCACTTCATTTCACGTTTTGCTACGGTAAATTGGTCGCCTAGATCGTGCTATATCACACCTTTGGACTATCGTGCTATCTCTGGGGATATGTAAAGTCTCAGGTCTTTCGGAATAAGTCAGCTACGATTGACGTTTCGGAAGCCAAGATTACTCGTGTTATCCGCGACATATCAATTTCGAGACTCGAGAGTCGAGAGTCGAGAACGTGTCGCCAAAAAGTAGACCTTCCAAATGGACCACCTCAGACTAAGTCATGGACAACATTTATGTAATATAATTTTTAAAAAGTAAATGCCATGAATTGTTCTTTTCATCAATAATACAAATTTTAAGTTCACTTTCCAGTTTATGTATTTTATTTTACATTATAAGTCAAACCTTACGATGAATCACCCTATATTTCCTCAGGATTCATTTTACGAGTATATCTGTACCAAAATTCCACCAATATCGTATAATTAGTTACAGAGATTACCCCGCCCCAAACATAAACACAAACAAACAAATGTTACCTCTTTAAGTTTAAATAATTAAAATAAATTTGCACTTACTTAACTGCTTTTACATTATTTGTATTTCAACTTTTTAGCATTGCAACGAAGAGTGGACCGTCTGATTACTGTGTCTGTTTGTTATTTTTTAAATAATTGGAATAAGTGCGTGCACCGATGTAATGAATTAGAATGAGGTGTGAAAAGTTGGGAATAGAAGGGAACACACACAGCTTAAGAGATTTTGTGTTAATGACAAACAGTCGCTGTCCTTATTTATAAGATAAAATTTTCTTTAGAACTATCTTATTCTAATTGCATCCTGCAGTGTATGAATATGTCTGCATCGTATATCGTTGCGTACCACTTGGTGTCGACTCAAATAGGATATCTTACAACTAAAGTACATATGTTTGTTTTGTGTGCCCTTATAGTGAAAATGTTTATCTTATCCACAATAAGGTCGCACATCGTTCGGTTGCTCTTTGTTATCGCAGGAGTTGTCCAAACTAAGTAAATTTATTGAGCATGCTGATTATATTTATCTTTTTTATTGTCTCATTCTTATCATTACTTGTGTCATAAAAGTAAATCTGAACAGTAATGACCCAAGCGCTGATAAGATTGAAACCAGTAGACTTGTTTTTTTCTATTGAATCTACTTAAAAGATTCAATAAACTGAGTGCGTTACGCTTCATCTAAAATACAATAACACCAACTTTTTTTTAACTTAAATGTTAAAAAGAGATAGATAATGTGTTTCTCTATGGTCGGGGATCTGATTGAACGGATTGAATACTGCGTTCTATTCTAATGTTACTACCATTACGATTTTTTCCCTAGATTTAGGGAATTTACGATTAATTAATGGTTAATATTTCGTTTTGTAGCAGTACCTTCTGGATTACATAAAGTAATCAAAAATAAAAGATTGTTTGTTAAAAAGGTAAGATGTTTTCAGTTTATGTTTTGTTGCTAAAGCAACACTGTGGCATAGTGGGTTACATTAAAAGAGGCGTAGTGGGGTATCGTTTGAAACGTACCCCACTTTGGCCCTTTTTTAGGTAACTAAAGTAACTTTTTTAAAGACAAACAAATTGCTATATTTTTTTTTCTTTTCAGTCGATATGGTTCACACTTATAAAAGGACTACAGATCAGCATTCATGGTCTATGGAAGGAATGAAAAAAGATGAGAGAAAATGGGCTACAAGAAAGCAGCCACTTTGCACAACGTTCCACAGACTACACCAGAACGGTATGTTTCTAAAAATCGGGCTAATACGGACGATAGTATGTTTCAAAAGAAGTTGGGTCATTTCAAAAGCGTGTTTTCTCCTTAACAGGAAAAAGAACTAATTGAATACATAAAACTGATGGAAGCGCGATTTTATGGACTGACTTGCTTTTGAAGTGACAGAAAAAAAAAAAAAAAAAATGGAATCCCTCATAGATATGATTCGCAGAGTGATATGGCTGATAAAGATTGGTTAAAAGGATTGCTTAAAAGACATCCAGATATCAGCTATAGAAAACCTGAACCAAGATCAGCAGCCAGGGCTATGGGTTTCAATAGAGTATCGGTTGTAACATTTTTTCAACTTTAAGAAAAGATTTATGACGAACATATGTAAGCTTTCTCCACAGCGGATATACACTCTGCTTGACTCGAACTGCAACTTTTTAAAATGCTATAATTTGTCTACCTTTGGCGCAAATAATGGCCTTGAGGCGGCTGAAGAAAGCATCGCACGCTGCACGCAAGTGGCTCTGCGGTATTTTAGCCCATTCCTGGCGAAGTGCTGGTTGAGCTGGTCCAAACTTTGGTATTTTTTAGTGCCAACTTTAGCCTTCAAAATACCCCAGACAGAGATATCCAACGGATTTGCATTCGGAGAATTTGCAATCCATTGTGTCGAAGAAATGAAGTGTGGAACATTGTTTTTTAACCAATCTTGGTTGACGCGCGCTTTTTGAGACGGTGCCGAGTCTTGTTGAAATGTCCACGGTCTCCGACCGAAATGATTGCTTGTCCAAGGCTTCAATACTGCCTCTAAGATAGTTTCACAGTATACGATCGCATTAATTATGACGCCACGGCCCAAAAATACGAGCGAAGAGTGACCATCGGCTGTTATGGCGGCCCAAACCATCGCCATCGGTGCTGCCTGCTTTCTAGTAGCCGTCCGAAGGTGTAAATTTTCGGAGGACCTCTCTGGCAAGTAAACACGGTCATTTTGTTTGTTGACATATTGCTCGATAACAAATGGTGACTAATCAGAAAAAAACAAATTCGGCAACTCACCACTTTCGTGCAAGCGTAGCAACTCCTTTGCTCTTTCGACTTTAACTTTTTTCTGCTGTTGAGCCCAAGCTTTTTCAGTATTTGTTGCATCCGTTCCAACGAGATCGCCAGGGGGCATTTTTCTTCCACTTCGAGACGGATTTCGCTCAATTCGGGTCTTCACTTTCCGAACCATTTCTACCGATGCTGCTATTTTTTTTATGACCGCCTCCATGACGTTTTGCAACGCTGCCAGTATCACGGTAACGAGCTTTGGTTCAAGACACAAATGATTTATTCACTTTGAGGTACTGGAGGGCTCTAACGATAGCTACTTGTGGTTTTCCAGCCAAATATAAAGCAATCATACTGAATTCCATCGCGGATAACACAACTGAGACGCAAATCTTTTAAAAGGCTTGTTAATAATAAAATTATCTGTACTGTGTCAAAATTGAGCTTAATGTCGTGAACGGTTTGGAAATTATAGCAGTCTGAAGTTGGTTGCAGTTCGAGTCAGTCAGGGTCACTAAAAGTCACTATAAAATCCTGGCTGCCTGTGGTAAATAACAGATGGGAACATTGACCTCTGCAGAAAGAGGAAAATTAATGACCACAATTTACTGCTTTAGCGCAGTCGGTAATTATATGCCACCGATGTTTATATTCCCCAGAAAGCGTATAAAACCGGAATTGCTTGATGGATCACCAGCTGGAACGTGGGGGAGAATGTCACAAATCTGGCTGGATCCAATGTCACTTATTTATACTTTGGCTAAAGAGATTCGTTGAGTGGTCGCATTTCACCAAGAATGACCCAGTAGTTTTATTGCTAGACAGTCATGCAACACATGTCAAATCTTTTGAGGTCATTGATTTGGCTCGCGAAAATGGTGTTATTTTATTGCGCTTTCCACCTCATTGCATTGACTCCAGCCACTGGATGTTGGGTTCATGTAGCCTATAAGCACATATTATGCCAATATGTGTAAAAAATTGGCTACGTTGCTATCCAGGACGTATAGTGACACAATTTCAGACCGCTGCACTATTCGGAAAGGCTTTAGTATCTGCAGCAACTATGACGACTGCTATTAATGCGTATAGAGCCACCGGTGTTCGGCCTATGGATAAGGATATATTTACCACCCGCGAAAACTACATACAACCTTGAATCTGCTCAGGTGCACTTAGTTGATGAAGACATTTTTCAGGTTGAAAACACGCCACATAGACAAGAACTTCTAGAAGTTGAGCCTGGCGAAAAAACACCACCCAGACAACCAACCCTAACAAGGCAATTTTCCTCACAACCTGGTTGTTCTTGGATGATTGATAGACCCTCGTCTTTAACAACAACCCCAGAACAAATAATGCCACTGCCCAAGGAGAACAGAACAAACAAAAGAGTAACTAAGCGAAGAGGGAAAACAGCAATCATTACAGAGCCACCACACAAAAATGAGCTTGTTACCTTAAAAAAGACCACAGAATTAAAAGAACAAAAAAAGAGGGTATCTGAAGATTTGGAATTGAAATTAGAAAAAAAAAAAAAGAGAAAGCTTCTCAAAAGTAAAGGTAGCAGACGTTCCTTAGAAGATAATAACGATGCTAAATGCATATATAGCACTGTGGTTACTTGTAGTCAGAATCGACAGAACGATGGATTCGTTGTGTAAAATGTTCTCGTTGGGCACACTGCTCTTGTGCAGGAGATGATGAAGATGACGAAGTTTCTCATTTATGTGCTATGTGCGTTGAAGACTATGTGGACTTGGACGACATGTGGTTTCAACAGGATGGTGCCATAAGCCACACACTAAGTTGGAAGAGCTCAGAGCCAACACTGAACGCGAATAGCGGCCGTTTCGGCTGAAATGTGTGGCCCAGTCGTTATAAATTGGGTCCTCCCTACCAAACCTATCAGTCGCAGGAACCGTTATGCCAGGTGTCACAAGTTTTTTATCATGTCCCCTTCGAAAGTGACGGATGACCTTTCTGCATCCTACAGCTTATCCGAACCGACCACGATTCGGCTGCAAATGTGCCTACGGTGGCTATATGAACGAAGTCGAGTTCCATTCATAAATGTTTTAATTGTACTTCAAGCCAATAATAAAGTTTTTGAAATACCTCAATTGGTTTGCCTTTTATTTAAAAAAAAATTTGTCAAGTCGTTATTAGAAAACCCTATATTTATAAAAGCGCACTTTAATTTTGTTCGCTTTAAGAGTACAACAACTGTTTATCCAGATTTTCTATCTACATATTTAGAAACAAAAACTCGTTACTGGAGCTACCTCCGAAACGAGCCTTTTAACCCCACGAGCTCCACACTGGCTCCGACCTTAGCTTAAAGCTCATGAACGAGGACTGTTTGATGAGTCAAAATTTGGTGGCAATCCGACGCTTAGTTTTGTTTTGACACCCATTTCGAGACATCGTGTTAGTGTTTTTTGCAAACCATGGAAGAAGAGCAGTATCGCTCCATGCCCCGAGTGCCAAAACCTGCGAGGAAATCAAGCCCAATCTCGATGGGCTTGTTAAAGAAGTAGAGTTTGGGAGGAGATTGGTGCCGCTTATGTGAAAGGGTAATAGATTAGCATTTGGCGATATTAAATTCCAAACAATTTTTAAGGCACCAGATCAACCAGGTCTTGCTGAAGGAGTCATGGGGTGAGATAATGCCTTTGAAAGGGAAACAGACAATTGTTTGGTGATCCTATCGAGATCATTTATGGTTAATATAAAAAGTAGCGGACCTAGATGGCTGCCTTGTGAAACTCCAGAAGTTTCAAAAAAAACTGTAAAAACTGTAAAAACGTTTTCCACGTAAGAGGATATCCATTTTAACAATGTGGGTTCAAAGCTGAAGGCAGTCAATTAGAGGAGTATGGTATTAATCAGAGATTTTATCGAAGGCCTTGCTAAAATCGACTGCAACTACATCGACTTCGATACCATTCTATAGAGCTTTAGAGGAAAAGGATACGAATTCAACGAGATTTGTGGTGGTTGACCTATCCTTTAGGAAGGCATGTTGCCTAGAGGAAATAAGTGATTAGCCTTTGAAGCTTAGAGGTTCATACAAAATACTTTCGAAGAGTTTGAGTATGTGGGTGAGGGGACAATAATTGGTTATTTTATTCTTTGATCCTTTTTTGTGGATCGGAGGAGGTTTTCCAAGCCTGAGAGAATTCTCCTTGTAACGAATGGGGTTAGAAAGGACAAGGAGAAACATTTTTCGAAAAATATGGCAGAGAGACTATCTGGGCCGGGTGTGAATTCGTTGTAAATTAAGTTGCTGTAATTTACTAAATATTCGATAAAAGACGGTTCCAAGGTATAAGAGAGATGTGGGTAATTGGAGAAGTTCAGTAGGTAATTAAATAAGGACGGATCTGGTACAAAGGAGTCGTTAGTGAAGAATTGTTTAAGAAAAATGGCAAATAGGTTGGCACTGGTGAGTGGATCGGGTAATGACTTGTTGTTGAAAGAGTGGGAATGAGGTAAATCATTAAATTTGCTTTTGTGGTTAACAAATTGAAAAAAGGACATAGGGTCGTTTAAAAACGTAAGTTCGGTGAAATGACGATAAGTACCGAGATAGTTGGAATAGCCGAAAAGAAACTGGTACGAAGGAAAACAGTCCATAACTTGTTTCTTCTATTTCGTAAGAAACGAAGCTTGAGATTATACTGTACCAGGGAGGTCTAGTTGATGATATTTTAAGACGGGAAAACGGAACGAAAAGGGAAAAATAATTTAATATTTCTTTATAAACGATGGATAGGGCATCATTTATAGTTAGGTTGTGAAAGTTAGAGGGAGATCTGTTGAGATAGTCACTGGCTTGGTGAAAGTTAGCTTTATGAAAGTCGTAGGATGAAAGGGTCATGAAAACACGAGGGAAAAAGGAGAGGGTGGTAATTATCAATTGTTTAGACAGATAGGGGAGAAAGTGAGGCTGAGGAGTTAAATGAACCTGTTGTGAAAGTAAGGTATAATTTCCTGCCCATGTAGTTGGATATACCGCTGACTTGGCATAAAGTTGAGTCGTTAGAGAGAAGAGACATTCGTTAGCTGAACTGGCATTTAAAGCGATGAAACACGAGATTGATCATCCACTGTAGATGAGAAAGATTAAAGTCGCCGAAAATAAGGATATGACGTAAAGAGACTTGAAGAAGAGTGTTATTTTTATTGCGACAAAGTGGACTTTAGAGGAAGAAGAAATGGTAATGAAAGAAGAGTCAAGGATGTTGTGGATACCCAGTAAGATGCCTAGTTAGGGGAAGTCATCATTTAGGCGGGTAGGGTCGTTGTCGCTAAAACATAAGAAGTAGAAGGGAATAATTAAAGGTTTTTTATGTCGGGAATCAGATTTGTTTCAGTCAGGGCATACATATCAAAGGAAACAGCATGCGATTGGAGTAGAATAGTATTGGGAGTTAAAAGTAAGAGGGATGTTGGTGTGGAGGTGTGAGGCGGGATTGTTTAAGTGCTGGTAAGTGAGGCAAGTTTTGGACAAACAAATTAATCGTGGTCGGTTCGGATAAGCTGTAGGATGCAGAAAGGTTATCCGTCACTTTCGAAGGGGACATGATAAAAAACTTGTGACACCTGGCATAACGGTTCCTGCGACTGATAGGTTTGGTAGGGAGGCCTTCCTGCTGCATAGAAACCATGACGCTAGACCGAATCCGATTTGTCTTTCTTTTTTTAAGCCTAGAGTGTGTAGTTTAGTGTCATTGGTTTGCTGTTTTGATTAAGATGTGGGAGAAAAAAGGGGATCAAGAATAGGGGCAGTGGAGGGGGGGGGGGTGAAGATATATTGTTGGATATGTTGGATTTGGATGTGTGGTTTAGGGTATAGGAGTTAATAAAATGAGGGTACTTAGCTTCAGTTTTAAGACTAAAATTAGGAAATGAGTTGCTAGCTAGGATTGGTGACGTAGAAGGTTGACAAGGGATAATATTGGTAGTTTGGGTTAAGTTAAAAGACAGGCGTTGGAGCGGGGCCTTGAGTGAAACGGGTGGAATAAGGAGACTAAGGGACTGGGTCGTAAGGGGTATGTGTCGGATAAGTGAGAAGGGAGGACTGAAGTTGGGAAGATGTTTCTTTTTAAGCTACAGATAGGGTAGGGATTAGAGCTTAGGTTTTTTTAAACAGGTTTCTTTGTTACTTTAGGAAGAGAGTTGGAAAGCGATCTTTTATTAAGTTTATTATTAAAAATACGCTTATTTCTAAAGCTGTGATTATGACCGAGATATAGATCTTTTTCATTTGGTGATACTTATCTGTACAGTTTTACTGGTCTTACCAGGGAAGTCGGGGACAACCACGAATATTTATATGGGATATTGATTTAGAATTGTGAACTTTAATTTTCGTGGAGGCTTAGGCCTCATTCATTTGGCTTAATCAAATTTAATCTAACTTATCAACTAACAGAAAGGCTTAAGAGCTAAGAACCAATGGAATTATGGAGAAAATCTTGTTTAAGACAAGAAGTGCTCTGGTTGAAATCAAAAATGGAGAGGTTTTAGTTTATTTTTTCGGAGCATATGGGTGATTTGTTCGTTGGAGCCAGAAGAGGTGTGGTGGACCGGTAGATATAAGAGACGATGACAGCTTAGATTACGTGGATGAGTGTTGAAAAGGGATGCGCATTCGATGGAACCTGAAAGCAGTTGATGTATGAAAATAGGGTAAAGAAATAGCTTAAAAAAAATTTGTATCGTCAGCGTAAAGATAGAGGGTGGAGTGTTAATGACCCTCTCAAGATCGTTAATAGTAAGAATGAAAAGAAGAGGACCAAGATGGCTGCCTTGAGGAACTTCAGTTGAGGCCAGGAGTTATTGGCAAATGATTGTTAAAAAAACGCAGCAAAAACTTTGGCGATGGTAGAAGGATGACTTGAAAACTTGGTTTCGAAAGCGAGAGAGGAAAGATAACGATAAGTCTTACTAATTGACAAATTGAAAAAAGAACTTGGGGTCATTCATAAGATTGGTAGATAATTTGAACAGTGGGACGAATAGTGGACGCAAAGGAATACCGCCCCTAACTTGTTTCATAGAGAGCGGAGTCTACAACTATATCAAGGAGGAGATGTAGAAGATGTTTAATCTATGGAAAATGGAGGATCAAATTTGACGCGCTCAAAACTAACTGAATCTACACTAACCCAATTTCTACATACCGATACTTAATATAACGAATTATAACTAAACCCAAAGCTAACTATGAACTAACCTATATATCCTACACTGAATTAAAATTGTCCCAACATCACACAGCGACCAAGGCTCGTGATAAGCTGAAATAAGCCAAATGTTGTTGGCTGACGGTGGCTGATCCACCTTTTCGCATCTAAATGCGATAAGTTGATACCATTCTGGCTAGAATTGTGAATGACAGCCACCATAACGAAGAAAACGTTAATCGTTTAGACCATCGTTAACAAAAAAAAAAAAGAATTTACATCATGCATTTTGCACCTATATCGAGAAAGAGGATGCAGAGCGCGTCATGATCTGTGCCTTGAGAGCGCATGGGAGTACGAGAGAGGGAACAATGGGTCATAGACAACATCAACTCGAGGTACTAGAAGCTGCGGATGCTACGCAGGTTCCATCTTATGGCCCTGGAATAGATGACTCCATGTAAGTAAGAGAAAAAAAAATTATCTATCACCTTGATCAGAAAGTTCCTGCCACCGTGTGGTGCTCTCATTTTTCCGATTTGAGTTTCGTTTTTCTTTGTTAAGTTAGTACATCTGATGTTAACATTCCCTCTTAATCTTAGCGTCATAGCTTGACATTTGCAAAAGTTACGTAGCCAAGAGTACATCTATCTCTGTGTGTGCTGGCGATATTTTACAGTTTTATAAATGGATTTAAATTTGCAACAACAAACTTGTATTAAATTTTGCGTAAAAAACGGATTTAATGGTGTGCGAACGTCTCAAATGTTGGATAAGTGTTTCGGTAACGATCTCTAAAGAAACTGTTCGTTTACCGGTGGCACGAGCAGTTCAAAAGTGGTCGTGAGTCAATCGAAGATGATAAACGTATTGGCAGACCATCGACATCGAAAACCGACGAAAACATTGATCAATAAAAGAAATGTTGGTCAATAACCTGAAATTAATCATCAGAGAGATAGCGGAGGACTTGAACATTGCATATGGATCCGTTCAAGACATTTTGGTTAATGATTTGGGTTTCCGTCGTGTAGCAGCAAAGTTGATGCCAAAAGACCTCAATTTCATGCAAAAAAGAGACCGTGTTGACGTCGCAAAAGAGATGATTTGCGAGGCTGAATCCGATTCCGCATTCATCAAAAGGATTATTACTGGAGACGAGACGTGGGTTTATGAGTACGACACCCAATCTAGACATCAGGCAAGTGAATGGCGTCCACCAAATGAGCCGAGACAAAAAAAACACGTCGCTTTCAGTTAAAAAAGAAGGCAATGCTCACGGTTTTTATAGATCATAACGGTGTAGTGCATTATGAATTTTTGCCAGAAGGCCAGACAGTAAGCAAAGAGTATTATTTGGGCGTTTGCGTGAAGCAATTCGCCGAAAGAGACTAGAATAGTGGACAGAAAACTCGTGGATCTTGCACCATGATAACGCATTGTCGCACAGTGCCATCATTATTCGTAATTTTTTGACGAAAAATGCAACAAATACCATCCAACAGCCACCGTATTCACCTGATTTCGCTCCCTGTGACTCGTTTCTGTTCAATCGAGTTAAAAAAACTACTACGGGGAACGCGTTTCAGCAGCCGAGAGGAAGTAGTGGGAAAATCGCAGGAAGCACTATGGACATACCGAAAACCGAATATAAAAAATGTTTCGAGGATTGGATCAAGCGCTGGCATAAGTGTGTTGCAGTTGATTGGGATTACTTTGAAGGGGACAATATAGATTTAGATGAATAAACTTGTATTTTTAATTTTCTGAATAAATTCCGAAATTTTTTTGATCAAGGTGGTATACATTGTGTCTCTTTTGGATGTGGAATATTTTTATTTTATATTTAAATTACATATGGTGTTCTTGTAGATTTATTTTTAATGCGTGTGCGGTAATTTATTGAACTTAAAGAGCGTTAAATTGTTTCAGTTAATCGGTGTAGTGGGGGGAAAAATAAACGAAAAACTAAATAAAAAAAATAAATCGAGGAAAAATTTGAAACTACGAATAGATAAATCGACCTACGCTTCGGATTACTTACTTTGGATTTTGAAAAGTTTGTTTGGGGTATTTATCTAAAATCTAAACTGCAAAAAAGCCGCAGATACTAATATATCTCACAACGCTTCTCACCGCTAATGGAAATCCGCGCTGTCCAATGATGGCCAAATTTCGCCAGTTATATCTGGTATTAATAGAAGCCCATCTTACTGTGCGCCGCTTCTCCGTTGCACGATTTTCTGCTTTCAGGTTTTATGGTTCTCGCCAGGGGTAGAAATAAAGCGGTACTCGTCGTTGATGAAAGGTTCGCGGCTTAATTTGGGACTGTGTACAGATTCGAAAACACCGAAAAACAATTTTCGCACTTTTTATAGGTGGTTATTTCTTTTACATCCCTTCTTAGAAGTTCATACGATATTTGGTGTGTTTGCTTTGAAATCTGCAACTAGGTGTGATTTCTATCTCAACAAGAGACTGCTTGACAACTTTATTTTGACTTTATATTAAATGCGGAACTAAATTATCGCTGTTTTTTTTTTTTTTTTTTTTTTACAAAAATACAACTTTATCGTGAACAAATGGTAACAAATGAATTTTTTCCATCTTTCCCATGGCAGAGCTCGAATACCGAGCGAAACTGCTGATCAGCCGGATCATGTGCCATCGAACAGAACAAGTAATAATCAGTCGTCGTAATATCAGGGAAATTTGGCTGGTGGGGTAGGACTTTCCATTTGAGCGTTTCCAGGTTAGTTTTAACGAGTTTGGCAACGTGAGACCGAGCGTTGTCATGCTGTATAAACGCTTTTTCGTGCCTCTGCTCGAATTGTGATCATTATACAGAGTTTACAGAGTAAGACCTTCGTAGTTTTAATATTCGGCCGAGCCGACGACGTACAGGCATGACTTGGCCGTCCCCATGACTTTCTTTTCTTTGAGTTGCTGTAATGAATTCATTTTTCATCACCCGATACGATGCGATAAAGAAAACCCTTCCTGTTTTACCGTTAGAGCAGTTGTTCACAGGCGAAAAAATGACGCTTAACGTCCCTTGGCTTCAAATCATAAGGAACCCAAGTTCCTTATTTTTGAATCATTCCCAACGCATGCAATCGCTTGAAAATGCCTGTGCGGTTAGCTCCTAATGCTGAAGCCAGCTTTTCTTGCGTTTGGCATGAATCCTCATCGAGAAATGCCTCCAATTCTGCGTCTTCGAAGGATTTTTGTCTTCCTTCACGCAGACGGTTGTCAACATCGAAACCAACCATCGAACTAACCACGGCATGTTGTTTTACTTAGAGTACTATCTCCATAAACTGTTTGGAACTCTGGATGCACTGCAGCCGCTGTTTTCTTCGAATGAAAAAAAAAAACAAAAAAAAAAAAAAAAAAAAAAAAAAAAAAAACAATACTTCCCGCAAATGACGATTATTTGGCACAAAAATTCAGACATTTTTACACAAACAAAAGTATATACGCCAAAACAAAATCACTAATGGTTCAATACAGGTTGTTTACCTTTTGTCTAAGCTTGGTTCAAGACGTTTTGAATATGCCAAAATCGACCAGCACTTACTACTGGAGCCATCTATTGACAAACAGAATTTAGTTGTGCTCCTAATATTTTAACACGTATTGTATTGTTCGCAGATTTTCTTGTCGATTCAGAAAACTCAACACCAAATAAAGTGCCCCTCTGCAGTTGTTGGATCTTTAACATCCTGTTTTTTTCATTTTTGTTACGCCTCGTCCATGGGTTTCAGCGAGAAGAGCTTTGCTGTGACTTGGTTATTCGACATATGGATTTCAGCTGGTATCATCAGCTAGCGGTTCCGTTCTTTTCGGTGGCAATTTTCGACTATTGCTAGATTGATGTTTTTTTTTTTTTCGTTTTTTCACCAACGTTAAGTGCTTTCTGTTGTGTTTATATTTTCGGGCTTGCAGTTTTATTCAAGTATTTTTCGTTTTTTGTTTACCATCACTTTACATCACTAAGTTATTATTTTAAATCATTGCAACAACGCTTTCCTTTTATTTCCTTGACTCATTGACTCAGGCACTTTTTTTCCTTCACAAAACTTTAATACTTGGGCACATGCCGTAATCCGATCCTGTCTCGATGCCTTGTATGACATTCAAGAAAGAAGAAAACCCCATTTTCCATGCACTGAATTATCTCATAGGTAATATGGTAGATTTAAGGCCATTCAGCCATAAAGTTTTGGAAACAGATGATTTGCCTATTTTTCTTTAGATGCAGAGTAAACTTTGAATGCGCGAAATCTACCGGCGAGCTAAGGGTATGATGAGCAACATCGACAGGAAAGGGACATTTCAGATAGATGGTACAAGAAGTACCAGCAAGGTTGTTATAGTCGATTATATCGTTTACCTTGATCTTAAGAAAAGACAGCGGTTTTGTAATATTGTTTATTTTATTGCTTATTTTTGTTATAAGTTCTTATAAATTCAGGACAGCCGAAGAGACTATAGCAGCTGCAGCTGAGAATGTATGCGAAGACCGCGACGAATCGATTCGTCGTCGTTCTCAGCAGCTTGGCTTGGTGTATTCGACAACTTAGCATCGTCGTTGAATTTGCTTTATATTTTCAGTGAATGGGCTCTGGAAAAACTCAATGAAAATCCGATGTTTTATCGTGAAATTTTGTTCAGTGATGAAGCCCATTTCTGGCTCAATGGATACGTTAATAAACAAAATTACCATATTTGGCTTGATGAGCAACACAAAAAGTACCAAGATCTACCATTACATCCATTAAAAACAACGGTATGGTGTGATTTATGGGCTGGTGGAATCATTGGTCATTTCTTCAAAAATGAGGAGGATCAGAATGTTACTGTCAATAGTAACCGTTATCGCGCCATGTTAACGGACTATGTGCTTCCTGAAATTCAAACTAATGGTGAGCTCTGGTTTCAACAAGACGGCGCTACGAGCCATGGACTTGTTGAGAGATCATTTTCACGTTTTGCTACGGTAAATTGGCCGCCTAGATCGTGCGATATCACATCTTTTGACAATTTTCTCTGGGGATATGTAAAGTCTCAGGTCTTCAGGAATAAGCCAGCTACAATTGACACTTTGGAAGCCAACATTACTCGTGTTATCCGCGAGATACCAGTTGCTATGCTCGAACGAGACGCCCAAAATTGGATCTTCCGAATAGATCACCTCAGACGTAGTTGTGGCCAACATTTACATGATATCATTCCAAAAAGTAAATGCCATGAATTGTTCTCTTACCCGGTAATAAAAATTTTATTGGGTCTATAACTTCTATTCGTGCAGTTTGCTAAGAGATGGCATAACTTGTATTATTCCATCGGAACATGCGTTGGAAAGCTACTGTCACTGTACGTCATTTCAGTATATGTCATTCATATGAAGCGTAAACAACAATATATTTTTTTTTTCACTCAAATATGTCGAACTTTGTGCCTGAAAAAGTGCTTTTGCGGGGAGTTTTTCTTCATTATTTTAATATGAAGATAACTGCTGCCGAAAGTCATCGTATTTTGGTGGAAATTTATGGTGAACATGCGCCAGCTGAGCCAACGAGCCAAAAGTGGTTTGCACGATTTAAAAGCGGTGATTTTGGCTTGGAAGCGATAAACGTCCTGGGCAGCCAAAAAAGTTTGAAGATGAAGAACTGGAAGCATTACTCTATGAAGATTGTTGCCAAACACAAGAAGAGCTCGCAGAATCTTTGGTTGTCACTCGAGCAGCCATTTCAAAACGTTTAAAAGCAGCTGGATATATTCAAAAGCAAGGAAATTGGGTTCCACATGAACTCAAGCCGAGAGACGTCGAAAGGTGCTTTTGCATGTCCGAAATTCTGCTGAAACGCCACAAAAGGAAGTCATTTTTGCATGGGATTGTTCCTGGTGATAAAAAATGGATCCATTACGCAAAAAATCATATGTGAAACCCGGTCAACCA
Organism: Volucella inanis; assembly: GCA_907269105.1. NCBI lineage: Eukaryota > Metazoa > Arthropoda > Insecta > Diptera > Syrphidae > Volucella > Volucella inanis. The sequence continues at coordinate 71,688,269 of OU026155.1, forward strand.
GCCAAATCAACGGCAAAGCCGAATATCCATGGCGCGAAGGTAATGCTCTGTATTTGGTGCTAAAACCGGGTGAAACCATCAATGGATAATTCTACCGAACACAATTAATCCGTTTGAAGCCGAAAAACGCCCGGAATATGCGACCAGACACGAGGCAATAATTTTCCATCATGACAACGCTCGGCCCCACGTTTTTATCCCGGTTAAGAACTATTTGGAAAACAGTGGATGGGAAGTCTTACCCCACCCGCCTTATAGCCCAGACCTTGCCCCTTCTGACTACCATTTGTTCCGGTCGATGCAGAACGCCCTCACTGAAATACGGTTCACATCAGAGCAGAATATCAAAAATTGGCTTGATTCATTCTTAGCTGCCAAACCGGCGCATTTCTTTTGGGATGGGATCCACAAATAACCAAAAAGATGGGAAAAAGTCATAGCTTCAGATGGGCAATACTTTGAATAGAACTATTGTACATGTTTTTCTTAAATAAACGTCCAAATTTTGAAAAAAAAAACGCACGAATTAAAATATATACCCAATAAGTTCACTTTCAAATTTATGTATTTTATTTTACATTATAAATCAAGGCTTACGATGATTCAACCTATAATACACTCTATTTCATTCATTCATATGGGATTTGCTGTTGGGGTAGTGCTTTCAAGAGTAACCTTCAGCCCCTTATAACAGCTCAGAAAAAGATAATCAGGGTTAAGCCAAGATGGGAACATTCATTCCACTTATTCTAATATCTTAATGCTTTATCAGTCAGATATCTATACGTCTTTAAAATGTTAAGGCTCTTCTACTTGCGAAGCGGTTACACTACTCAAAGTAGAAACACAACCTATTCACTGAGACCAACGTCCACGGTAGTAGTCCGCGAGTAATAAGGAACACTGCAGACGTTTTGGTACGAATGTAGCTCCCTTTATTTATAACAAACTGCCCCCTGATATATTAAGTCATGTTCAATCCAAATCCAGATTTATAAAGAATTTAATAAGAATTTAATTAGTATCCAGATCGAGTGTAGAGGATTTAATGTAGGTCTTAATCTAATAAGCTCTTTGCCTATTCTTGCTTGCCATCATTAAATGTAATTTCCCATCTATGTGTTCCATACTTATCCCTTTACTTTCTCCTCTTTAAGCGTTTACTATTTCAAATAATAATGTTAGTTTAATTTAATTTTAGTTTTTATTACTTATTAACTCTTACATACTAACAAAAAATGCTTAAAAGTGAACCTATCAAGTCACTTGTATAGGGTTTTCCAATAGGGACTTGACAACTTTGCATTTAATTTGTGAACGCACTCTTTCACTAATCATGAAACTGTCACTGTCAATTTATTCAATAAACTAAACATTTTCATCATGGTAAAGTACACTAACGAGCAACGTCTGCTAATTATAAATGTTTTCTACAGATATTCGGAGTCGCAAAATCATCTTCAGTGACGAAGCTCATTTTTTTCTCAATGGGTTCGTTAATAAGCAAAATATGCGTTATTGGTCGGGTGAAAACCCACATGTGCTTCATGAATCACCACTTCATCCACAAAAAATAACTGTTTGGTGCGGTTTACATGCCAGCGGCTTTATTGGGCCATATTTTTTCATCGACGATAACGATCGTCACGTGAATGGTCAGCGTTATCGCGCCATGATCACCGATTATTTTTGGCCCGAATTGGAAGATATGGACTTGGACGACATGTGGTTTCAACAGGATGGTGCCACAAGCCACACAGCACATGCTACAATAGATTTATTAAATAGAAAGTATGGTGAGCGTGTTATCTCAAGACATGGATCAGTCGAATGGTCGCCTCGTGCGATTTAACGCTGCTTGACTATTTTCTGTGGGGCTACGTTCAGTCATTGGTTTATGCCAGCACATCGACGACGTTGGAAGAGCTCAGAGCCAACATTGAACGCTAAATAGCGGCCGTTTCGGGCGAAATGTGTGGCCGAGTCGTTGAAAATTGGGTCCAAAGAATCGACCGCTGTAAACGTGCCCGCATTGATCATATGAACAAAGTCGAGTTCCATTCATAAATGTTTTGATTGTACTTCAAGCCAATAATAAAGTTTTTGAAATATCTCAAATGGTTTACCTTTTATTTAAAAAAAAAGTTGTCAAGTCGTTATTAGAAAATCCTATAAAAACGTTGAATAGGATCGGCGAATTGATCGCGCTTTGCTGAAGACCACTTTAATTTGAAATATTAAAACAGAAGTTACATCACCATTTTTAACGATGAACTGTCTGTTGGTTAGCATTTTATAAAGAATGTACCAGAGTGGTTTACTGATCCCCAGCCTAGTCAGCTTATAGAAAAGACCCTCTAACCATACTGTGTCGAAGGCCTTTCCCAAGGCAACAAGGCAGGCACCAGTACATTAGTTTTTGCCTTTATTCCATTGGATATCGGACACCAGTTTAGACGCGGCATGTGAGATACCCTGTCCCGCCTTAAAAACGAATTGTTACCCGGAACTATATGTTTGTCCTCAACCCACCTAGACAGAGCTGTATTGATTACCTTTCAAATAATAATGTTTTTCTCGTTTGTTTCACAAACCATGACTTCTCTTCTTAGCGCGGCCTTTAAAACCTTTAAACAGTAGTACAGTAGCCGACTCGAACTGCAACCAGCTTCAGACTGCTATAATTTTTAAACCGTTCATTACTGTGAGCTCAAATGTTGACACATGACAGATAATTTTATTGTTTACAAGCCTTTTTAACGATTTGCGTCTCAGTTGTGTTGAAAAATTTGTATCCGCGATGGAATTCAAACGTGATAGTAGGATTGTTTTATATTTGGCTGGAAAACTACAAGTAGTTATCGTTAGAGCCCTCCAGCACCTCAACGTGAATAAATTATTTGTGTCTCAAACCATCGTTACCGTGATACTGGCAGCGTTGCAAATAGCCATGGAGGTGGTCATAAAAAAACAGAAACATCGGCAGAAATGATTCGGATAGTGAAGGCCCGAATTGAGCGAAATCCGCGTCGAAGTGGAAGAAAAATAACTCGTGAGCTCAACATATCGTTGGAAGAGATACAACACATACTGAAAAATGAGCTTGGGCTGAAGCCATTGAAGTTCCAAAAAGTACACGATCTTACACCGCAACAGAAAAAAGTTAGGGTCGAAAGAGCGAAGGAGTTGCTACGCTTGCACGAAAGTGGTGATTTGTCGAATTTGGTTTTTTCCGATGAGTCGCCATTTGTTATCGAGCAATATGTCAACAAACAAAATGACCTCTACTTGCCAGAGAGGTCCTTCGAAAATTTACACCTTCGGACGATCACCAGAAAGCAGGCAGCACCGATAATGATGGTTTGGATCGTGGCGTCAAAATTAATGCGATCATATACCGTGAAACTGTCTTAGAGGCAGTAATGAAGCCTTGGGCAAGCAATTATTTCGGTCGGAGACCGTGGACATTTCAACAAGACTCGGCACCGTCTCACAAAAATCGAGTCAACCAAGATTGGTTAAAAAACAATGTTCCACACTTCATTTCTTCGACACAATGGATTGCAAATTCTCCGGATTCTAATCTATTGGAAAATACCAAAGTTTGGACCACCTCAAACAAGCACTTCACCGGGAATGGGCCAAAATACCGCAGAGTCACTTGCGTTCAGCGTGCGATGCTTTCTTCGGCCGTCTCAAGGCCATTATTAGCGCCAAAGGTGGTCATATTGAAAACTACTGATACAATTTGAAAATTGATGTATTTTCCAACATTTTTTGCTTCGGCACAATAAAATTTATTAAAAAATAAAACAATTATAGCATTTTAAAAAGTTGCAGTTCGTTTCAGGCAGGGTGTATAACCAACGCACTTGTCACTGGTATTTCTTTTACTACAAACTGTGTAAGAAACACCATTCTAACTTAATATAATTACTTAATTTAAGGGTCTAGAATTCTTGCGTCTTTAAGTTTTTTAAATAACAAATTATATGTATAACAAATGTATGGTAGTTTGTAAAAACCATGTAAACTAGTAGAACTAAAACTTTTATAACTAGTGAATTTTGTATCTTTAATACCCACCAATTAATATTGTAAAAAAAAATGTGTTTGTATTAAAATGGAATAAATCTAAAACTATCCACTAAGTTTACGTCAAATATTTGTCTCAAAAGATTTTGGCTTGTTGGGATAGATCGGAGACTTAATGTACACTGCGCGAAATTCTTATAAAAGCACATGTACTTCATGGATTTTAAAAGCGCTTATTTTTTTTAAATGATATTTTTAATAATTGGTAGAACGTCCATTTTTAATTATTGTTTCGAATACTCTGTTTGACATGGTTTCAATTAAGTTTTGGAGGGTGGTATTTGAAATAGAATCCCAGGCGAAGCTGATAGCTTCCTTAAGTTCTCCAACTGGATTATTTTGTCGGACGTTTTCATATATCAAACGAGATAAAGTTATCCACAAAGTTTCGATCGGGTTAAGGTCAGGACTTCTTGCTGGCCAGTCCAAAACATCAATATTTTTAAGAGGAAACCACTCTTTGACGACCCGTGCGGAGTGAACGGCAGCATTATTTTGTTAAAATATGAGGTCAACTCCAGCTAATTCCTTACTGTCTACCATTACATCCTCCAGTAGCTCGATATATGTCTGGGAATTTATTTTCGTTCGTTAAAATGCAATTTTTGTTTTACCAGTTGCACAGAAACCAGCCCAATTCATAACACTACCGCCTCCAAAATTACGGCTGCATTTGACAACCTCCCTCATTCTTTGATCGTGCTAATACATGGATAAACCGTCGGGTCCATCAAGGTTAAATTTTTTTCTCGTCACTAAAAACAACCTTTTTCCATTCTTCTGTCCATGATGTATATTTTTCGCAAAATCTATTTAGCTTAGCAGATTTGTGTCTGACAGACAGCTGAGATTTTTTTCATCGGTTTCTTATAGCAAATGTTATCTGTTATCTGCTTTAAAAATTTGCTGGACCTGACGTTTACCAATCGGAAGTTTGATTTTTTTTTACTACAATATTTATGAAGTGAAGGCCTGTTTGTGTTTGGGTCCTTTTTATTTCTCTAAAAATTTTTGGCGGACGCTTATTTTCGTATTATAGTCATACCGGTGAATGGTCCCATACTTTTCTCCTAAACTTAAGAAGTTGCGAATAACTGTATGAGGCCAGTTGACTTTTTTTGCCAATTTATCTCAACAAAAGCCTAGAATCATTATGTATATGCGGCTATTTTTTCTTGGTAAGCTCTCTGACGATAGGCTGAGCACAAATCAGCTGACTGTTGTCAAATTGACGGTTGCTGAAAAAAATGTTGCCAATACCCAAAGAACTGGAATATCCATTAGTAGATGCACTGGAAATGTTACATTTGACGCTGACTTGTATTGAGGTAATTGCAAAATCCGTCTTTCCTCTACAGTTTAGCGAAATTATCTTTGCCTCTTGTAGCTCATACTGTAGATATTGAGGTAAAAATGCTCAAGATCGATAATACACAGAGGAATTTATATTGCGGCTGGTTGTAACCGCAAGCAGCATAATCAACGCTGATGCAGTTTTACTACGTAGCAGAAACTAAAGTCTAATGATGTACTGAGGTGGTTGAGAGGAGCAGTGAATACAATGAACAACAATTCTTAATATAAAAGATCCACTGTGCATACAAATCCCAAGGAGAATTCCAGCGGTCCGTGTGGTTGTCGAACGGTGGTAGGCTAATTTTAAAATATTTTTTTCGCGAAAACACATTTTAAATTTTAAACTAACAAACAAATTGTTATTAATTGAAAAGCTTTTTTTTTTTTAATTTAATTTAAATCTAATTAAATAGGTCCCATATATCCACAGTATTGAAATTACTTTAATGTTTGGATAATTAAACTCATTCAACCCAAATTAACTCAAATTAAAAGTTTGAAACTTGAATTGCTGACAAATTGCTTAAGCTGAAACAATAAAATGAATCAAAGTGACAAGTTTACTTTTTTTGTGTTACATTAGCAAAATAAGGTATTCATTTATCAAATGAGAATTATGTTTAAGAATATAGCAATGATTATCTTGTGACACGTACCGTTTCCGTGTTTTGGGTACGAGAATTAATATAGGTTGATTCATCGTAAGGTTTTATTTTCAATAGGCCTTTCATGACAGATTACGCATGACTCCTGTCAAACTGCTTTATCATTTTTCATCAGTATCGTTTGGCAAATTAATATGGAAAGATTAACACCACAACAGCGTCTCCAAATTGTTCAGCTGTATTACGAAAATCAGCGATTCGAGGAACTTACGGTGCGCATAATCGTCCTACTGAAACCACTATTGCCAATACCATTGGCAAATTTGAGTCCAAGTTTACATTATTGGATGATACTCGACCGGTTAGACTACATCCAGCACGTACTGAAGAGACCATAGCAGCTGTAGCTGAGAGTGTACGCGAAGACCGCGACGAATCGATTCGTCGTTGTTCTCAGCAGCTTGGCTTAGCGTATACTACAACTTGGCGTATTTTACGTAAGGATCTCAGCCTAAAAGCGTACAAAATTCAATTAGTGCAAGAATTGAAGCCAAGCGACTTGAATTTGCGTCATATTTTCAGTGAATGGGCTCTGGAAAAACTCAGTGAAAATCCGGTGTTCTAGCATGAAATAAGGTCCATTTCTGAATCAATGGATACGTTAATAAACAAAATTCCCATATTTGGGTTGATGGGCAACACAAAAAGTACCAAGATCTACCATTACATCCATTAAAAACAACGGCTGGTGGAATCATTGGTCATTTCTTAAAAAATGAGGCGAATCAGAATGTTACTGTCAATAGTAACCGTTATCGCGCCATGTTAACAAACTATGTGCTTCCTGAAATTCAAGCACATGGTCTCGGTGAGCTCTGGTTTTAACAAGACGGCGCTACAAGCCATAAAGTGCGTGAAACAATGCACTTGTTGAGAAATTATTTTGGTGAGCACTTAATTTCACGTTTGGACAATTTCCTCTGAGAATATGTAAAGTCTTAGGTTTTCATGAATAAGCCAGCTACGATTGACGCTTTGGAAGTCAACATTACTCGTGTTATACGCGAGATACCAGTCGCTATGCTCAAACAAGTCGTCCAAAATTGAACCTTCAGAATGGACCACCTCAGGCGTAGTCGTGACCAACATTTACATAATATTATTTTTGAAAAGTAAATGCCATAAATTGTTATTTTAACAAATAATACAAAATTTTAAGTACACTTTCAAATCTATGTATTTTATTTTACATTATAAATCAAACCTTACGATGAATCACCCTATATTAAAAAAAATACAAAATTAGAAGTGAAAAAACGTTTATTGGCATTGAAATTTAAAAATTAAAAAAGGTGAACTAAATTCATTCTAAAACATAAAAAAAACGGTCATATAAAAAATCTCCGCGGTTTTTTGGTACATTTTCGAAAAAAAATTTTCTTTATTCAAAAACAATTTCAATCAAGTAGATCACATATTGGCCATTATTATCCATTACCTTCTGCCATTTTACGGGTAGCTTCATAGTTCTATCGGTGTAGAACTTCTGTGGTTTATCAGTGAAAAACTTGGCCAAGTGATTTTTAGCGAATTCTGCAAAGACCGAAACAAATAGTAATCAGAGGATGCAAGGTCTGGGCTGTACGGTGGATGCATCAACAACTCCCTTTCTTTTGGCCAATCTTTCTTAATAGCTTCATTCAAACGGTCGAGTCGTGCATAGTTGAGGATCGGATTGACCGTTTCGCCACTTTCTAGCAGCTCATAATTGACAATCCCCTTCCAATCCCACCAAACACTCAACATAACCTTGTTTGTTGTCAATCCAGGCTTTGAAGTCGTTTGTGGTCGGTCACTGACCTTTGACTATGATCGCTTGCGTTGGATATTCTCGTATGTAATCCATTTTCCATAGACCGTAATGAATCGCTTCAAAAATGGTTCCATTTTGTTACGTTTCATCAGTGATGGTCATTCGGTCAATTAATTTTTTATTTGCGTTAATTCATGTGGTACTGAAATGTCCGCTATCTCTCGACAGCTTCCGTGCCAGTCTTGCTCCATCAGTTGCAAAATTTCAGCGAGGTGCATTTTTTACATCGAAATCTCCGGAACGGAATCGAACGAACCACTCTGGGTCCTGTGTTCACTCACAGCATTCTCACTTTAAACTGCACAAATTTTTCGCATGTTTTTGTAGCGTTTTTCCCTTTTTTGTGATAAAAAAGCATTACATAGCGTATTTCTTCAGACATTTCATATTCAAATCAGTATAACTTTTAACACGAGCAACGAATTACACAGCTAAATTCACACAAAATGTAGCCTGACATGTTACCTTTCAAACACGTGTTCGTTTGACACAATCAGATTAGTGTTGCCAGATGAATGGACACCAACACCATCTAGTGACAAAAAATCCGCAGAGACTTTTTATATTTGTAATTCTTGTTGATTATATAACATGTAGTCTATGATTGAGCTTTTTAGTTTGTTACTCGTTGAATCTTCTCACATTAAAGACCAACAGTAATTTCCTAACATGGCTGCATCCCACCGACTTCGATAACGTCCTTCGATCTTCTTTATGTCCTCGTGGAAGAGTTCTCCTTGTTCGTCAATCACCGCCCTAAAGCCTTTTGGTAAAAAAAATCAAAATGTGAATGCAAGAAATGTACTCGTATTTTCAATGACATTCTGTAAACTAAATTCTTATAAGTGTGCGACTTATAAGTTTGCGACTAACATTTCAGAATTGTCGACTCGATGATTCCCTAAAAACCCGTTTAATACAGCTTTTTGAATTTAAAAAGCCTTCACCAGTTTTGTCCATAGCTTTAACGAAATTCTTTCATAAAGGTGAAAGAAGAACATTTTGTGGCTTAGTCAAAGGTAAATATTTGAAATTTGATTTGTTCAGTAAAAAAATCTGATCTTATTGGACAGTCTATAACTTGGTAGTGTTTCTCTGTGCCTCACATACACAAAGAAGCAACCCACCCTGTTATTTTAGTAAGAAAGCTAGCCCTTTCAATTCAGCACAAACTTTCTAACTCTTGTCTCTATACTTTCCTAAGTATCGTATATGCTTCAGGTATGGAGGGACATTTCCTACTATTATTTAGAAGAATTGCTTTTAAACTCGGTTTGGATCCATCAGTAATAGACGCTATTCATATTTTCTTCTGTAAGTAATCCGTGATTCATTCATTAATCCATTGATGTCGGTACAATAGCATTTGGATTTGTTCTGTGTGAAGAAGCTAGCTAAATGTTTGCTCCTTTTCTTTGGCAAAGACATCTGAGATTCCATTCTTGTAATCTAGAACCGAGAATTTCAGACTATCTTATGGATAAATTTAAGTCTCGGAGGTAGGTACATATTAGGATATTTCCTTCTCTAGCGCATAATTTTCTTTACGGTCATCCTCATTACTTGACTTTGCGCATGGTTTTTGTGTTCTTGGCATGAGCACAGAAAATTCTTTACTATGAGGTTTTGACATGGACAAACAAGCTACTTTAGGGCAACCTATTTTGGTTTTAGTTCTTTTGAAAACTCTTTGGCATAACAGGAAGAGCAAACGGTATCGACTTCTTTCCACTTAACCATTCGATGAGTGTAACATAACACGAGATACAAAACAATTTCGGAATCGGAAAAATCGAATTTTGGCTTTAAATTGTGTTAAAATTTGACGCTGATCAGTTCAGCAGTTTCCGAGAAATCCTGGTAACCGACTATAAAAGCATGGTTTTGGCGAAAAATGTGTTCAAAGTTTGAAAAACACTTTATATAGAGTAAACACATTCTTTTTTCAACTTACATCGAGTCGTACCTATTCCAGGTAATAAACCCTCCTCCGCTTCGGCAGCTTCTAGTAACTCGAGTTGGTGTTGGCTGCGGGTCAATCTTCCCCTCGTGTGCTCACATATGCTTTTTGTTCGGAGATCGTCACGCGCTGTGCTCCGGCCTCCTTTTTTCGAGCGCTCTGATGTACTGACGAATATGGTATTCATGTAACTTCCAGAACAATCGTCGGATTGAATTAAAATTTTCTGTGCGAGAAAATACGAGAGATGAGAATTCATTATCTTAATTGAAAGGACCTGACCTTATAGGACAGAGTTGACTTCATATTGAAGTATTTTTTTTTTTTTATTGGCGCACGAATATTATTTTATTTTTATATAGATATTTACAGTAACGATGGTGCAAGTATACAAAACACAGTAATTGTTTTCTTTATGTTGAAGGGTCTACTATCGAATTTAAACTGTCTCCACTCCACTGCTGCCGAAAACATCATCCGATACTCAAGCCAGCCGATGCAGCAGGTAGGTGTACGATTGTAACAACAACCTAGCCGGTGGTAATGGTAATGGGCTGCTTGGATACTGTACATCTCTAATCTCTAATCTATCTCGAAGCTTGTTGCCTAGCGTGGCACTAACTCGCACTCAAGGAGTTAAGTTATCGTTAAAATGTTTGGTCACAGCGTAGGCGAGGAAAATTAGGGAGGAAAGAAAGACAGGTACCAATGTACGTAGGTTTAAAATGTGTAAATGTTACAATGACTAGGAAAAAGAGAGTTGTACAACTTAGAAACGAATCGCGATGTTTTAGATTACGTTCGAAAGTGAGATTGAGGGTATACTGACGAGCATTCATAGAAGGACGTGTGTTACGGATGAAGGTTTGAAGGAGCGGAATGCTACTCACGATTTCAATAGAGCTCTTGTGGTGGAAAAAGCGATAAAACAATCCGAAACACGAGACATTACGTCAGTATTCGAGGGTCTCCATTGACTGAGTGATATAAGCATTACCTACGAGTTTTATCGCACGGTTTTGCATTCCACCTAGCAGGTGCAGATATGTTTTAAGCGCACCTGACCAGATGTGGGCATTAAACTCCAATTTCGGGCAGATAAATGCCTTATACCATATATTGAGGCCAGATCAGAGAAAAGTATTTCTTACATCGTTTGAGGAAACGTAGAAATTTCGCATCACTTCCGCCGACATTGAATATGTGGTCACTGACATACATACCGAGAATGGAAAGTTTATCGGTTTCTACGATGCAAGTACCATTCATGGACAATGACAAGGTATTTAAATTACGCTTTACAACAGCAGACACCATTGTGTTTTAAAAGCATTAAATTCTATTCTGTTGAGAGTTCTCCAATTGGTTATGTTGTTAATATCGGAATTAAATGAGCCGTTCCCGTTTTACAGCCGAAGAGCAGGAACATGAGTCCAGGAACCTATATGAAATGGGGAAGGTACTGTCGTAAGCAAAGAAATATATTTGATTAGAAGTGGCAGTACGAAGAACAGAAGAACACCTCTTCAGAAGAAGAGGAGATATACCATTTCTAACAGCAGATTTGTTGGAAGTGTCTTTACATTTTGAGTCGTATCAAGGCGTTTCTTTTGGCTTGTTAATCTTCATCCAATGAGGGATAAAAAATCTCATTCAAAAGAGAATAGTGTCTGTGATCATATCAACAGCGGCATCCACGTCGTTATCGAGGAAACATAACGACTAGTTAAAATTTCTAAAGAAGCTGTTAAGTCTGCTCCAATTGGCTTTCTCGGATTGCCATACGGATCTTTTAGGAACGGCAGCGCTCTTACGACAGTAGTGGGATACTGGTACTATCCTTAAAAGACAAGCAGCCTCGGACAAGGATATAACTGTTGACGACTCCAACAAATAAAACTGACATTCAATAAGTGCTGTTAGATGGACCGGGCCAAAGAGGTATGGTCGTCATTGACAAAAAGTCTACATCTTCAGGCCTCTGACCGAACAATTGGTAACAATCCGCATTAAGGCACACAAAGGTTATTTCTAAACCTACTCGACCACACTTATGAGCTTATGTACTAAGCACGAAACACCGCTTTGTGATTTCAAAAAGTCGGATGTCCTAGTCTGCATGACACTATCTCTGATATCGGAGTTAGGCTGATCGATGATATTTAGCATACGTTTCCCACACTTCAATGTCTAGATCCCATTGGCTTTCTTCTGACTTAAAAAACTGTTAACCAAATTGATCACATTGCAATCGATAAAAGATACACTTTCAATAGTCTAGATGTCCGAACATTTCGAGGAGTAAACATAATCCCAGAACAATATTTTATTGTCAAGCTCCGACGACAAAATACCGATAAGGCCAATGCTACCAGAATATAGTGTAGAAGATCAGTGGTACTATTGTCAATAGGCTATCAGAGATGCCCTAACCGTGTTAGGTATCACCCGACCACCATAACGAAACCTTCGGTTTCACGAAAAATGTCAGTAGGCATATGCAATGAAACAGGTGGCATATAGAGCAGCGGCGCAAAATAGAACGAGAGCCGCTCATAAATTGTATGAGCAAGAAGATGAGAGGAACACCGGCTTCTCAAAAAGAAGAAGAAAGAAGCATAGAAGCGTTCAATCAAGGCATTGGAGAGGTGCTACTGCGGAAACGATATTCGGAAGATCTATCAAAAAATCAAAAGAACGCGGCAAAGATACAAATCCCGAACAGAGGCATGCAGAGATAAGGATGTGAACGCAGTAATAGAGTCACAGTCGGTGCTAATAATCAAGGATATGAACCATTCAACTTGAACTATGATTGATAAGAATTTGGCCCACTTGAACAAGAAGAGGTTTTGATAGCGATATTTATACTGAAAACTTATAAATCTTCCGGAGCAGTCAGAATCCATGCCAAATTACTTAAACTTCGGAAGATGATTTGGTAAGGAGCATACTCGTACACCAGGTCATCCGTAAAATCAGGTTAGATGAAATTTTGCTCAGTGAATGGAACCTCATTATCGTTTGCGTGATTCTAAAAAAAAACAAGAATATTTGAATTAAATCAATTCCAGAAGAATTAGACTTTTTAACATCGCGTGCAAGATCCAGCCTATCATAATATGAGAACGCCTAAAACCGTATGTATCCGATCTGATAGATCCTTATCAGTGTGGTTTTAAGTTTTGTAAGTCCACTAACGACCAGATATTCACCCAAGGACAGATTCTGAGCAAAACCCAGGAATTCTAAATCAGTGCCTATCATCTGTTCAAAGATTTTGAGGCCGCATATGGCATAGCGACGGACAACATGCATAGAACCATATTCAGTGTTGGCATCTCTGCTGAACTCATCCGCTTGTTCAGGATTCAAGTGGAGAAGGTTTGTTGCTCGATAAAAGCCAGTTATTGACACTACCGAAACATTTAATGTCGAAAACGGATTTCGATAAGAAGACCTGCTGTCATGTGATTACTTCACCGTCTTAGTTCAAAGAGTTGTAAGAAACTCAAGAGCATAATATTTTAAAAGTTTGTATAACTTTTTTTGTTAAATTGGTACATGTGTAGTTGACATTCCCTCTAAATCTTAGCGTCAAAGCTTGACATTTGCAAAAGTTACGTAGCCAAGAGTACATCATTCTCTGTATGTGTTGGCTGTTTTTTACAATTTTAAAAATGGATTTAAATTTGCAACAACTAACTTGTATTAAATTTTGCGTAAAAAAACGGATTTATGGTACGCGAACATTGGAAATGTTTGAAAAGTGTTTCGACAACGATTCTCTAAACAAAACGGTCGTTTACCAGTGGCACGAGCGGTTAAAAAGTGGTCATAAATCGAAGATGATGAACGCAGTGGCAGACCTTCGACATTGATGAAGTAAAGGAAATGTTGTTCAATAACCGCAAATTAACCGTCAGAGAGATAGCGGAGGACTTGAACATTGCCTATGATTTGATATGGGTTTCGGTCGTGTAGCAGCAAAGTTGGTGCCAAAAGACTTCAATTTCATGCAAAAAAGAAACCGTGTTGACGTCACAAAAGAGATGATTTGCGAGGCTGAATCCGATCCCACATTCATCAAAAGGATCATTACTGGAGACGAGACGTTGGTTTATGAGTACGACACGCAATCCCGACATCAGACAAGTGAATGGCGTTCACCAAATTACCCGATACCAAAAATTACAACGGTGTAGTGCATCATGAATTTTTGCCAGAAGGCCAGACAGTAAACAAAGAGCATTATTTGGGCGTTATGAGACGTTTGCGTGAAGCAATTCGTCGAAAGAGACCGGAATTGTGGATAGAAAACTCTTGGATTTTGCACCATGATATGGCACCGTCGCACAGTGCCATCATTATTTGTAATTTTTTGACGAAAAATGCAACAAATACCATCCAGCAGCCACCGTATTCACCTGATTTGGCTCCCTGTGACTCGTTTCTGTTCAATCGAGTTAAAAATCCACTACGGAGAACGCGTTTCAGCAGCCGAGAGGAAGTAATGGAAAAATCGCAGGAAGCAGTGATGGACATACCGAAAACCGAATATAAAAAATGTTCCGAGGATTGGATTAAGCGCTGTCATAAGTGTGTTGCAGTCGATTGGGATTGCTTTGAAGGGGACAATATAGATTTGTATGAATAAACTTGTATTTTAAATTTTCTAAATAAATTCTTTTTTGATGGTATAAAGGGCGAATTTTCAAAAAAACGACTCAACTGGATGAGACCAAGTTCGTATTTGTCGAAATTTCGATTTGCAGCAATAAGTTTCTAGTTGGTGCGGTATATATGGCACCAGATGTTGGTGATTCACTGTAGTCAAGAACCACTTCGTTCCAAACAAAGAACATGTTTATTGCTTTTTTGGCGTCGCATACTTATCTTGTCAATCATTATGATCATATTGGTGTTTTCCTATTTGATGACTGCCAAAAGCTAAACTGGTCACCTTTGTATTGCACCTCTGATGTCGTTTTCCTTATAATTCTTATCTTGACTTCCTATTTAATAAGCATGTACCACTTAAAACTTGAAAGGTAAAAACCAGCAAAATATCTTGGTTCACCCAGGGGATTAAAGCGTTGTTAGCAAAGCAAGGTACTCTTTTTTACAGATAGCGTCGATACAAATGCCAATGGGTGTATGATGAGTACAAGCGTATGCGCAATGTTGCTACTTTGTTAAATCACCGATCAAAGTCTGCGTATCTTAAAAGCAAATTTAGTTTAAGTAAAGCCCAATTTTCAATGCTCCGAAATCCGATACGGCAGTCGTATTCGAATTCGAATATGGAAACAGCTGATCCGATACATCGGAGCTTATTTACAATAGTGTGTCAACTCGTAACAAAACAACTGTCAATATGCCAAGAACAAGAAGTCAAATTTTAGTTGGTGCAGCAATTAAAGGGATTAAATCTGTCCTACATTTAATTTTTGCATTTTAAAAATAATAAACGAACTAACCACCAGAGCTCACAAAAGGCACAATTTAAATGAACAAAAAAACAATACTAGCAACTGTCACTTGATGCGTGCGTGCGATAGTTTTCCAAATTTTCGAAATTGGTTGCGATATCAGATGCGATTAATCGTGTAATTGTAAACAAGCGGGTTGAAACACATAATAATTTTGACAGTTCTTTTTCGAACACCGTTTCGGATCTGGGAGCGTTGTAAATGGGGCTTAAGTCAAGTGCACAGTTTTAAACCATTCGTGAAATTGGGATTACTAGTAAAAAAGAATCTATTGACATCACCATTGATCTCAATGAACTCAACCAAAGATTCGTGCAGTTACCACCGCAGACGCATGCTCAGATCGACTATTCTGTCTCTTATACTGTTTATTCAAATACATGAAGAAGTTTCTTTTTGCAAAATATTTATGACCTATCTGTAGGCGAGACAATCCTCTCTTTTAAGTCAAAATTTCAGGGTTTAGACGGTGTCATCTTGTCATCCAGACAAGATTAAAATACTTTTGCCATTTGTATACAAGTATATAACCCATATTTTCAATACAATTCTTACCACTGGTGTTTATCCTGATAGATGGAAATGTGACAAAATTATGCCTCTCCCCAAATCAACTTCTGGGAATAATGTTGACTTCAGGCCGATTGCAAATTTGCCTTTTTTAAGCAAAGTTTTTGAAAAATTCATAGCGGAACAAATCAAAACATTTCTTGATGAAGAGCCTCTGATAACAGAGTTTCAGTCGGATTTCAGGAATAAGAGCTGTTGTATTTTAACAGCCCAAAAAGTAAGTAAGTAAGTGATGGCATTAGACCACGATTTGGCTCAGATCTTGTAACGTTAGCTGTTTTTTTAGATTTCTCGAAAGCCTTTGACTCAGTTAATCATAAAATCTTATTGCATGAACTAAAAAGTCAATTCGGTTTAGAAGAATCTGTGTATTAGCTAATAACATCATACTTTTGCAATCGTATACAAATTGTATACTGTGGATCTAAGTCTCCGCTTAGCTTAGTCGTTCCCTCGGGTGTACCTCAAGGTTCTGTTTTGAGTCCCCTTTTCTTTTCATTTTGCATCAATGACATCTCGAAATGTATTTCTAATTGCAAATACCACATTTTTGCGAATCATGTCCAGATATATAATCAATCTTCACCGTCGAATGAAAAAGATGGAATTACAGCGGTAAATACTAATTTGAATGCTATTTTCATTTGGTCACAACAAAACCAATTGAAGCTTAATTCCTCAAAAACGAAAGGCCTTAACACTAGATTTTCGGAACCCCTTAATTTGACGGAATTCAAATTTTGCAATGAAATATCTCGAAAACCGTTTGATCGATTTCAACCGTTTTGCGTCGTAAATTAATCATTTCTTCCAAAGAATTTATACACACTGGTTTTCTTTCCTAAGCCTTCTAAGATAAATATGTCGTACACCTATCTCTACGGGATTCGTCAAATTGACCGGTACGCTTATCTCGAAAATAATCCTTATATTTTTGCTTTGTTCGTCACATTATTCATCCAATACTAAATACAAGAGTGAAAGCAATGTTTTTATGTTATCAGTTTCCAATTCATTATCTTAATCACGCCTCGATGGTGTAAACTAAAGCGGGTCGTATGATCTGAGTGATTATTTTGGTCTGCTACGGAACTGTTATTTTTTATTGCCGAAAGGAACTCAAGAACAAGAAAAGATTTTCATTATGAATGCTGCATTTACAGTGTTCTTCAGAGAGACGGTGTCAAAGAGTTTCGGTTGTTGCAGAGAGTCTCCGTTTATTGCAAGTATTTAGAATAGGGTAATGGAATTAGAGTACAGTATTCTTTGACCGTTTTGTTGACCGATCCCCTTTTTCTAGCAATCATGCGTAAATCCAGTAGATGTAATTGTAATTAGGATTATTTAGAGAATACCTCCGAAGAAAATGAATGTGAATTAGGCGAAAGCGAACCCGGAAGTGAAACTACACAATCTGTTGAAAGTGGGTGGACAGAGTTATCTTCAGATAGTGAAGAGGAGAATTTATTTACAGTCCTTCGGAGCAAGAAAATGCGCATTTTTTCTAACTCTGACTCTGAGGATAAGAGGACGAGCTTTCTTGTATAGGGTTTTCCAATAGGGACTTGACAACTTTGAATTTAATTTGTGACCGCACTCTTTCACTAATCATCAAACTGTCACTGTCAATTCAGTAAGCTCAACATTAAGTACACTATCAAGCTACGTTCTCCGATTGGGTTCTGGAAAAGATGCGCCAAGACGATGAATTTCATCGCAAAATCATTTTCAGTGACGAAGCTCATTTTTGGCTCAATGGGTTTGTCAATAAGCAAAATATGCGTTATTGGTCGGGTGAAAACCCACATCATGAATCACCACTTCATCCACAAAAGTGGTTTGCATGGCTTGCATGCCGGCGGCGTTGTTGGGCCATATTTTTTCGTCGACGATAGCGATCGTCACGTTACTGTGAATGGTCAGCGTTATCGCGCCATGATCACCGATTATTTTTGGCCCGAATTGAAAGATATGGACTTGGACGACATGTGTTTTCAACTGGATGGTGCTAGAAGCCACACAGTACACGCTACAATCGATTTATTGAAGAGTAAGTATGGTGAGCGTGTTATCTCAAGACATGGGTCAGTTGATTTGCCCCCTCGTTTGTGCGATTTAACGCCGCTTGACTATTTTATGTGGAGCTACGTTAAGTCATTGGCTTATGCCAACACGCCGATGACGTCGGAAGAGCTCAGGGCCAACATTGAACGCGAAATAGCGGCCGTTTCGGCCGAAATGTGTGGGCGAGTCGTTGAAAATTGGGTCCAACGAATCGACCGCTGCAAATGTGCCCGCTGTGGTTATATGAACGAAGTCGAGTTCCATTCATAAATGTTTTGATTGTTTTGTACTTCAAGCCAATAATAAAGTTTTCGAAATATCTCAAATGGTTTGCCTTTTATTTAAAAAAAAGTTGTCAAACCATTATTAGAAAACCCTATACATCCCAAAATGTAGCGGGTGATATCGAAATTGTAACTGACGGGACAGGCACATCTAAAGGTAGGACGCACATCCATATGATTTTCAATTTGATAATTGACAAACATATAATGCAACACATAAAAGATTGCACAGAAACCGAGGCACTTTGCGTCTGGACAATCACAATTGCGGAATTACGAAGTTTTACAGGAGTTTTGTGTGCTCGGGGTGCATATGAAACGAGACTGTTGAAAACTTTCTATCTATGGTCGAAAAAATGGGACCCCTAATGAGCAGAAATAAATTTACAGAAATTTTTAGATTCATACGCTTCGATAACAATAAACCAACGATCCGAAAGATTACAAACAGATAAATTTGCCAGATTTGTTATAAGCCACATGAAAATATCTCAATAGATGAACAGTTATTTCCGATAAAAGCTCAATGCAGGTTTACGCAATATGTGCCGAATAGGCCTCATAAAATCGGCATCAAGTTTTGGTTAGCAGTTGACGTCGAATCAAAATATATTGTGAACGGTTTCCCTTATTTGGGGAAAGATGAAACCTGAAGCTCACAATCGTTGAGTGAGTTTGTCACATTGCCATTAGCCGAACCATATTTAGATCGAGGCAGAAATATGATATAACAACAGATAATTTCTGTACAAGCATCCCACTAGCTCAACAATTGCTTACTCGAAAAAAAACAACAAACGAGAACGTCTAAAACTTAATGTCGCCTTTAACAGCTGCCATAGATATATATTTAATGTAAGCAGATTTGTTCACATATCTGCTTTTACAAAAAAAAAAAAAAAAAAAAAAAAACTATAGAACACATCTAACCCTTTTTATGATCATCCATGACAAATCACCTAATTATTTGAAATGTGTCAGCTGAACGCAACCATCAGGATAAAATATAAGGATGTACCCCAAGACAGAGCTGCCAACTGAAAAGGGCGCCAACGGGACACTTCGAGCGAGTATCGAAGAATTTTTTTAGGGGTAGGTCACGAAGATAGGGTTCACTTTGGTTTGGGGAAGGTTTTTTGGATTGTTCTTGTTCTGTGTTCTTTGTTCTTTTTTGCGTTTTTTAAATAAAGAATTTAATGTTAAGAAGGATTGGTATTATTCCTGAAAACGAACGCCGAAATTTCTCATAAGTGGGATATTTATCCAAATAATCGAAATGTTGCAAACGACTCTCTGCTTGACTTCGGCAAGAGTGAAAACGAGGCGGACATCTATCTTAAATTGTCTTCAAATATACGGAAACAGGGTGAAAATGTCATCGACTTTTTCTATCGCATGCGGGCACTTGGACAGAAAGACCGATTGAGCGATCCAGATATAATCAAATACATTCGTTACGGAATGAACCATAACGAGCTTCAAACAGCGCTAGCAGCAATGCACTTCACGCAACTGAACGAATTACGCATCATCATCGAACGTTTTTTCGCCAATCGTCCAACACGATCTTCAACCAACAGACTCAGGAAAAACACATCAAAGATTGAGAACTCATCCAATGGTTCGCCAAGAATGAACTCCGCATCGGAATGTCGACCAACCACAAAAGCCAGGTATTCCTCATCCGCAGACGTCGGCTATAATTGCTCCGAAACCGGGTACATATCCATCAACTGCACGAAGCCACAGAAGAAAATGCGATGCAAAATTTGCTAAAGTACGACGAATTCGGAAAACAATCTCCAGAATGAGATCGCACGCCAACAGTAAAGAATAACTTCCTAAGGATCAAACGATAACGCTAATGGCAGTAACCGAACGAAAGATGTACAAATAATCAAACACTTGGTGCAGGCATTCATCGACCCAGGCAGCGATTATTCGCTAATGCAGAATTCATTAGCACAAAACATCGGGGAAATTCAACCGCGCGATCCTTTCACATTAAATGGTTTCGCTGGCGAAAGGTGGTGTGGAAACAGCTGTATTATTGCGACGATAAAGATAGATGACATGGAAGAGGCTGTACACTGTTTTTTTTTTTTTTTACCAAGGTCGAAGTAAAGACGGGAGGAGAGTTGTCGTCCTATGCAAAAGAGAAACTGTACGAAGTCATCAATGAGTTTTCTATGTGCTTTGGATAGACACTTAAGCGCCTCTGCATCACAACTATGATGAAAATCACGCTTATGTCCAACACGCCGATTGAGAAGAAGACATATCGTGTACCATTTACCAAAAGAAAAATAATTGATAACGTACTGAAGAATTGATGAAGTACAATGTGATCCGGTCTAGTACATCTATCTACTCATCACCTGTCAAGCCATCACCTCCAAGCCATCAGGAGAAGACCTATGTGCGTAGATTTTAAAGCACTGAATGCCATCACGCTGAAAAAGCCATATCCAATGCCGGCGGTGGAAGAAATTCTTTCAATGACTGCAGGAAAAAGTTATTTCATGGTACTATGTAGATCTCATGTCGGGCTACTATCAGACCCCGATCGACGAAACTTGCCGACATTACAGTGCATTTATCACACACTCAGGTCGGTATAAATTTAATCGAATGCCGTTTGGTTTGGTTAATGCGCCATGTACGTTTTCAGAAGCAATCTCCAAACTTTTGAAACCGATGAAATGAAGAGCATTTAGCTACGTGGACGAGATCATCATTCCAAGTTGCAGTGTGGAAGAATTACTCAGTAGTCTAAAACAATTTCTACAGCTATTAAAAGAAGCAGGGTTAACTCTTCGAATTAGTAAATGTGTGTTCCTAGCGACCGAAATCACTTTTCTAGGACAACGATTGACCAAGAATGGAATCAAGCCTAGCCACGAAAAAAACATCAGCTATCGACGATTTTCCTCGACTTAAAAAAGTTTTCGAATTGAGAAGATTTTTGGGCTTGGTTAGCTATTTTGGGAAATTTGTTCAGGATTTCGCAATCATTGCCAAACCGTTGACATCGATGTTAAGGAAAGTGAGGATAGAACCACCGTTCCGTTCGGAGGATGAGCAGACCGAAGCATTCAAGAAGATAAAGATGATATTATGCAGCAAGTCGATTCTCCAAGTTTACGATCCAGGGAAAATTCATAAGGTACCACACCGACGCCAGCTCATACGGATTAGTTGGAATACCGTTTCAAGCGATAAATTATTCTGCCGAACGTAAGCCTGTTTTTTACTACATCCGCACATGCACACCAGCAGAGTCAAAATATTCAAGCTACGAACTCGAAGTGCTTGCGGTGGTGGAGAGTTTGGAACACTTTCGTCACGGATTGCTCAGCTGTGAGCGCAATAAAAGCCACGTCATCGCTTAATCCTCGTATAGCTAGATGGTGGTTGCGCCTGCTGGAATATGATTTCAAAATAGTTCATCGAAGTGGAAATAGAATGGCTCAAGTGGACGCTCTGAGCCGAATGCCTGTCGGGGTTGAAAAGGAGACCGACACTGTCGCCGCTTGCAACATCAGGATCCAAGGCCTACAATCATCGTCGAGGCATTGCAAGGGCGTGAAGGGATCGACGGAAGAGTATATTACAGTTACGATAATAATTCTGTTTGAAGGATGGCCGTTTGTTCCGGAAAGACGAAGGATAGCTGAAACTGGTCGTGCCATCAGCCGTACGATGGCGAATCGTCAAGTATTTCCACCATGACATGGGACATTTTGGTGTGGAAGAGCTTCTGCGACGAATTTAAGAGAGCTTGTGGTTCAGACGAATGCGGAATTTCGGTAAATCTTTCATATCCGCATGCATCGAATGCTGTTATTACAAAAGATACCGCCGGGTGCGGTAGAATGAAGGATGCGCGTCGTAAATGTCACTCCCATCCCGTTTAGGACGATTCATGTGGATCACTTGGGTCCTTTCCCACGGAGTCGACGAGGTATAGCCTACATCATCGGTGTTGCCGATGCTTTCAGTAAGTACATAATTCTTGAAGCAGTAAGGGACATGAGAACGAAGCCTTTGATCTAAGTGCTAAACGATCTCACGACTTATTTCGGTCTGCCGTATGTCATCATCAGCGATCGGGGAAGCGCTTTTACTGCCAAAGAGTTTGAGGTCTTTTGTCGTGATGATGAAATTCGATACATACGTACCGCCGTTCGGACGCCGAGGGCTGTCAAGTGACGAAAACAATTGGGACTTAGAACTACGGCAGCTACAATGGTCGATTAATACGCAGCGAAATTCAACAACTGGATACAGTTCAAATAAAATAGTTTTTGACTTCAAGCTGAAGGACATCGATATTAATCATTTCTTAAAGGCTGTTCATGATGAGGAAGACCTTAAGCCTTCCACGCAGCAGCGACGAGCAGATTTGTCTCGTAGGATCCACGAAGAGAAGGAGGAATGGTTCGACGCTAAACACAAACGTCAAACAACATACAACGAAGGTAATGGAAAGTGTTCCATCGCCCACTGGAGAATCGCACAAATTAGAGCCGAAGTACAAAGGACCGTTGTGGAGAAGTGTCTTCGACAGGATAGTTATGTTCTGGGTGCAATCCAGACCGGCCGACAACAACGAAAGTTTTCAACTGTGATGACGAGCGAAGCCATGGTGGTTACAAGGATCAGAGATTATGGATGACGATGAGGACGAAATTGAGAAAAAACAACGATGAACATACGCTTTCACGGCTCAGTTATATTGAGCGAACGGAGGTCAATGCTCCGTCCAGGTGAGTTTTCAAATCCATTCCGGAAGAACAATATAAGAGAAGACCAAGCCATATGTGACGTGCTTACGTGGAAAGACACCTTAATCAAAACACTTTAGTGTGCGCAACCGGAACACAGGATGACACTAAATAGAAAGAGCTCTTTCTGGCTTTTTTTTAAAACGTTCGGAGTCTAATTGAAGAAGCTCTCTATCAGTTCTGATTTTTTCGCTGACCTAAGTGAACCTATAAGAGATTTGCCTTTTGTTCCTCATTGCCATTTTTATGCCATTTTATTAAATTACGCCCATAGTTCTGCCTCTTGTTGTTGTGGTGTGATTTATATTTTTCAATTAAGTACATAAATTTGAAAGTGAACTTAAAATTTTTATTATCAGTTAAAAGAACAATTCATGGCATTTATACCTTGAAAATAATGACATGTTAATATTGGCTACGACTACGTCTGAGGTGGTCCATTTGGAAGGTCCAATTTTAGGCGACTCGTTCGAGCACAGCGACTGGTATCTCGCGGATAACACGAGCAACGTTAGCTTCCAAAGCGTCAATCGTAGCTGGCTTATTCCTTAAGACTTGAGAATTTACATATCCCCAGAGAAAATAGCCCAAAGGTGTGATATTGCATGATATATCCAGGCGGCCAATTTACCGTAGCAAAACGTGAAATTAAGTGCTCGCCAAAATGATTTCTCAACACTTCCATTGTTTCTCGCGCTGTATGGCTCGTAGCGCCGTCTTGTTGAAACCAGAGCTCACCGAGACCATGTGCTTGAATTTTAGCACATAGTTCGTTAACATGGCGCGATAATGGTTACCATTGACGGTAACATTCTGATTTGCCTCATTTCTGAAGAAATATGGACCAATGATTCCACCAGCTCATAAACCACACTATACCGTTGATTTAAATGGATGTAATGGTAGCTCTTGGTACTCTTCGGGCTGCTCATCAGCCCAAATATGACAATTTTGTTTATTAACGTATCTATTGAGCCAGAAGTGGGCTTCGTCACTATACAAAATTTTACGATAAAACACCGGATTTTCATTGAATTTTTCCAGAGCCCATTCACGGAAAATATGACGCAAATTCAAGTCGCCTGGATTCAATTCTCTCACAAGTTGAGTTTTGTACACTTTTAGGTCGAGATCCTCACGTAAAATACGTCAAGTTGCCGAATCCCCCAAGCCAAGCAGCTGAGAACGACGGCGAATCGATTCGTCACGGTCTTCGTGTACGCTCTCAGCTACAGCTGCTATAGTCTCTTCACTACGTACGGGATGTGGTCTAACCGGTAAATCATCATCATCTACTAATGTAGACTGGGACCCAAATTTGCGAATGGTATTGGCAATAGTAGTTTCAGTAGGACGATTTACGATTTACAGCTGAACAATTTGGAGACGCTCTTTTGATATGAGCCTTTCCATAATAATTTGCGAAACGATACTGAACAAAACTGATGAAGCAGTTTGATAGGAGTCATACGTGATCTGTCAAAAAAGCCTATTGAAAATCAAACCTCACGATGAATCACCCTATATGTGTCCAGAGCTAGTATGTTCCCTTATTCAAGGTGTTTTTCGGTAACTTGCTAGTGGTTCCCAAAATCACTTAAGAATCTTTTGGGTTTGGTCTCTTGCCCTGTAATATGTAATCAAGTGCTGGTCCTACTTAATAATAATTTTTTACATGAGTTTCTCGTCCCGAGACCGCCGTTTCCATGACAGTTCTCCTATTCCTAGCTTGATTTCCTTACATTTACGTTTATAGCGCCACCGTTGAAAAGTAGTTCATACCTTGATAATCCTTTTAGAACTTCATCAAGGTCGCACCTATTGATTGCCTATTACCTACTTGCGGAGTGTAGGTGCTGTGTTGTCTAAATGCTGTCCACCAAACCATCGATTACAATTATAGAAGGATCATCATTCGACGTAATTGCTGCTTTTTGGCAACAGTTCTTTTAAAAGCATAAACGGTTTAATATGCCTTCTTGACTCACTGATCTTAATTATACTTCCATGGACACCTTTGACTCTATCTACTTCAGACTTCAAATAATAAATTCACTTCGAACGACAAAAAAAACATGTTTAGGGATGGATTTTCCATCCATTGCAAAATAAATTAGGTGGCTTTTAGGATTCACTTTTTCAAGAATTAATAGCGATTACAGTGCTTTTTCTTCCTTTCTTTACTGAATCCTTCAAAGGACACCGTTTCAACACACCGTTTGACTCATCAGTATCTTTTTGTTTGCTCCTTGCCATCAAATTTTAGAAATGTGTTGTAGTTAGTCATGTCATTGTTTAACTTGTCCTTTTTCAGACTTTTTGGCATTCATGTTTCCTTCTTTATTATGCACTCTGTAGCATAGCGTTCTCAATTCTTGAGTTCCGTTTATATACTCGTATACAAGCATTTATAAACAAATAACCCATCTGCATGCATCACGGGCAGGTGAAACTCTTACGAAAAAAAGTCACGTATCAGTCAAAACTCAAGAAATAGCAAAAGTGTGCTCAACTGAAGCTGCATTACGCTTCACAAGAAGATCCACCAACAGCAATAAGCTAAACAAAAAAAAAAGTTGAGAGTCCAGAGCCATGGAACTTCTACGTGCACTTTTGTGTTTCCGAATTATTATTTTTTTTTTTGTGCACACTATGTAGTTCCGATATTCACAACATCACGTAACAAATGTTATCTCATGTTGCATGCATTCGTTTGCCAACATGAAACAGTGCTGCCATAAAAACTGCACCAGTCAGCGATACCATTCAAGCCAACAATGTAGCAAAACAAAAACCCTCTGCTCATCTTCTTAAGATCGTGGCCAAGTCAACTTACAGCAAAAAAGACAAAACAACAAAGTTCCGTCAAAGTTATTTCGTCATGTCTGGGTCATAAAGACTAAAGATAGTGTTTGACACGTATTGAACACAGAGAACGTAACGACTAAGTAGCGGATACTGACTACTGAGTACCATAAAATTTAATATGAGTTGCTGCTCCAAAACCCTATTCTTCGGTACTCCTTGCGAATGGCATGACGTAGTAGGTACGCCTAAGAATGCAGGAACTTGATGGAAGGATGGAGGTTCGTCTTTGTGTGTTTCTGCTAAGTGAAACGAATGGCACATGTTGTGTGTGTTTTCCGCATGATTTGAAGTAGAGAGCAACGTGCAGGGCACAACGATGCCTCGTGCTGATATTTTAATAATTTGAAAAACGAAATATTTTTAACCCACAGAGGCGTTTAGTGGGATTAGTAATGAAAGATGGTATGGAGGCATAGTACGCGTGTGTGTACTTGAATGTGTCATAACTCAGTTAGAACTTAAAGCGGTTTGTCAAAGAATGAAAATATCTACAGGAGAGCTGCTTATTTCTCAGTCCCAAGCAGAATGAAGTCTCTGCCGAAACTAATCTTGACACATGTGTGCAAGCAGCAATAACTGGTATTGGGATTTTAGTAAATCACTCCGCAAACGAGGAGCTCAAACAAAATTCTAAGAAATTCAGTCAATTTAAATGTGTGAAGCCGCCAGCAGTAACTCTATCTAACATATTTGGATATAAATTGATGGTTTGCTAAGAGTTTTATCACAGGCAAGTTAATCTTGAGATGGCTGGGTGTTGTACTATGAGAAAGCGGGGTCAACCTCGCTTAGTATTGTAACTATGACTATATCTTGTATGTGCACATTTTACCTCCTCGTGAGAGCCATCGAGTACTGTTTTCGTCCAAGAAGCCTTGATTTGTCCAATTTACGAGGCCGAGTATTAAGCGGAAAATAGTAAAACTATAATATTCTCTCAGAAAATGTTGAACTTCAGAAGGACATGACAGAATTCCTACTATATTTGAATTCTGTATGTATGTCAACGTATTTGACGCTGACGCAGTATGAACTGTCTAGGACTAGTCAGGGTGTTGAAATAGGGATGATATCGGATGAACTTGAACTAGCTCCTATATCTATATCTAGCGCCTTCTGCCAAGGGATCCCAGAAAGGAGCTGATACTCTTGGTTTTGCATGCGGTTAACTACTCGGCCCTGATGATATCTTACTACTGCGGGTTACCAATAGCCTCGGATGGAGACGAATTTATTGTTAATGATACTGCAAAGCGAAAACAGTATGTATGCCTGCAGATCTGAATAACTAGCGGAAACCCAGGACCTTTGCAATGCAGATATCACTGCCATACAAGAAGTCTGGTAAGAACGATGTATGAAAAACTGTGATTTCTATACAGAACAAAGGTAGGGTGAATTTTAGAGTGGGGATTTGTTGCATATGGTTGATTGCGACAAGAAGTCTGGAGCTGATGGTAAGTGAGAGCATGCATGTAACAAGGTGAATCAACGGAAAATTCGGCCATATGAACATGGTGTTTATAGTAACAAGTATATATAAAGTACACGAAACCATATGAACAAATGGACTTAGACTAATTGACTTTTCCACTAAACTGAATATCACAATAGCTAACATATAGTACCTAAACCTATATAGGGTGGTTCATCGTAAGGTTTGATTTTCAGTAGCCTTTTTTTGACAGATTACGTATGACTCCTATCAAACTGCTTCATCAGTTTTATTCAGTATCGTTTGGCAAATCATCGTGGAGAGATTTACATCAAAAGAGTGTCTCCAAATTGTTCAGCTGTATTACGAAAATCAGCGTTCTGTGAGAAATTTTTTTCGTGCGATTCGAGGAACTTACGGTGCGCATAATCAACCTACTGAAACCACTATTGCCAATACCATTCACAAATCTGAGTCCCAGACCACGTCCAGCATGTAGTGAAGAGACTAAAGCAGCTGCATATGAGAGTGTAGGCGAAGACCGTGACGAATCGATTCGTCGTCTTTCTTAGCAGCTTGACTTGACGTATTCGAGAACTTGGCTTATACTACGTAGGGATCTCGGCCTAAAAGCGTACAAAATTCAACTTGTGCAAGAATTGAAGCCAGGCTCTGTAAATAGGCTCTGGAAAAACGCAATGAAAATCCGATGTTTTATCGTGAAATTTTGTTCAGTGATGAAGCCTATTTCTGGCTCAATGGATATGTTAATAAACAAAATTGCGTATTTGGGCTGATGACCAACTCGAAGAGTACCAAAAGCTACAATTACATCCATTAAAAACAACAGTATGGTGTGTTTTATGGGCTGGTGGAATCATTGGTATATGTTTCTTCAAAAATGAGGCAAATCAGAAAGTTACCGTCAATGGTAACCATTATCGTGCCATTTTAACGGACTATGTGCTAGCTGAAATTGAAGCACATAGTCTCGGTGAGCTCTGGTTTCAACAAGACGGTGCTACGAGCCATACAGCGCGTGAAACAATGGACTGAAAAAACTGAAACTGAAAAAACATTTTGGTGAGCACTTAATTCCACGTTTTGCTAAGGTGAATTGGCCGTGATTGGGTGTGATTGTGCGATATCACGTCTTTAGACTATTTTCCCTGGGGATATAGAAAGTTTCAGGTCTTCAGGAATAAGTCAGCTACGATTAACGATTTGGAAGCCAACATTACTCGTGTTATCCGAGAGATACTAGTCGCTATGCTCGAACGAGTCGTCCAAAACTGGACCTTCCGTCGTGGCCAACATTTTCATGACATCATTTCCAAGAAATAAATGCCATGAATTGTTCCTTTAATGGATAATAAAAATTTTAAGTTCGCTTTCAAATTTATGTGTTTTATTTTACATTATAAATCAAATCTCACGATGAATCACTCTATATAAAAGAACGTGGCGATCACCAGATCATAGAACTGCAATGTGAACTCGGAACACCACCATGTTGGAATTTTACAGATATCTCAGCAGCC
Source organism: Volucella inanis (assembly GCA_907269105.1). Classification (NCBI taxonomy): domain Eukaryota; kingdom Metazoa; phylum Arthropoda; class Insecta; order Diptera; family Syrphidae; genus Volucella; species Volucella inanis. The sequence goes on from OU026155.1 coordinate 71,717,199, forward strand.
ACAGCAATTGAGAAATAACATGAGGAGACGTAATTTTGAACAGTTGCAATCGCAATAAATCGATAAAACATTTGCCAGCCAATATTGCTAAGCATTTCGTCAAATCCCCAATCAAGCGCTGATGATCGGCGTTATAGGTTTTACTAAGCGAAGACCGTGACGAATCGATTCGTCGTGTTTCCTAGCAGCTTAGAACTTGGCTTATACTACGTGAGGATCTCGGCCTAAAAGCGTACAAATTTCAACTTGTGCAAGAATTGAAGCCAGGTTATAGGTTTTACCAAGCATCCTCTTTCATGTGGCCATTCGACCACCTTATCGTTTTGATGAAAAGTACAAGGTAGCAGATGCAAGAAAATAATTCGCGGACAGTCTTCTATAGGGCGGTGCATAGATGATCGTGTGCGACTTCTGCGCTTTTGATTAAAAAAGAAGTAAAAAAGGATGTCGTCTTTTTCGGACACGTATGAGACAGGTATAAGGAACAAAACGTTTGAGAAGCGCGCCATCGAGGAAATAGACAAGTGCTTCGTTAGAAATAATATTCGGAAGTCTTACCAAAAGGAGAAAAGAACTTGTCAAGGTACTAAACCTTAAACAGAAACTTGTAGAGATAAACAAGGAAATCTAGAATTACGGTCACAGTCAAATATGTTGAAATTCCACTTCAATAGACTGTTACACTGCGGGGGATTACCAAACTCGATTGCCAGGTGGTATGATATATTCCAACTTTTTGCAATTAGATCAGAAACGAGTACGCCTGACCACAAAAATGAGGATTATCTTAATTTTGCTTATAATAAAGACATCAATCTCCTTTATATCGAATACAATTTCTGTCTGGGGTATTGTGTGAACATCTGAAACCATTTGTCAATGGCCTCATTGGTCATAATCAGTACACTTTAGGCCTGAATCCACAATTGACAAAATCACACTACAAAAATTTTTAGAGAAAACTTGAGAAACCTAGATCGATGCTTTTACCTCTTTACCGATTTTAAGGCTACATATGCCAGTACATGTAGAGAATGGTCATACAAAGCCATGTTTCTCAAACTTATCAGTACGAGTATGCAGAATAACAGCATAGAGTACACTTAAAGATTGAAAGCAGTCTCATGGAGTCTTTTGATGTCAAAAAAGGGCTAAGAAAAGGTGATGCGCTGTCATCTGACTTCTTTTACAATACCTTGCAAACATTCTGCACCTTAGGCCTGGCAGCTGTTAGCATACGATGATCATATTTGTATGGTTTTTAGACCGTAGTTAGCTTTCTCTGGTATGTTGTCAAAAATTTCAACAGAAGCGAGAAAAATGGGTTTGACCGTAAATTCATACCAAGTGTACCGGTATAAAGTGAGCCATTTTATTCAAAGTATTGGCCATTGTTGGCTTCACATTTCTCCCGTCTTTCAGGAAATTAAGGATTCCACTCCAATAAAACTGTTTGTCTTTTAAAGCAAACCAAAAAGTCACCTTATTTTCGACTTCCTTATAGGATTCGAAGTGCTGCTTAGCTAATGCGAGTCCCATCGATGAAAACAAATATTAGTCGATAGGAGTCAAGTCCGGTAAATATGGCGGGTGGGGTAGCAGCTCCCAGCCAAGTGCTTTGGTTGTATCCTGAACCAGTTTTGCTTTCTGTGCAGGTGCATTGTCATGCAGCAAAATTACATTGCCTAGTTTTCTGGTCATTCTGGTCGTTTTTCGATCAATTCATGATTCAAATTCAGCATTTGTTGTTGATAGCGATCTGTATTAATGGTTTCACCAGGTTTTAGGAGCTCATGATACACCACACCTTTCTGGTCCCACCAGATACACAGCATTGTCTTCTTGCCGAATCGATCTGGTTTTGCAGTCAAAGTTGATGTTTTTCCCGGATTAACCCATCCGTTTAGGATTCTGAAAATAAATCCAACTCGATGCAAAACTGATTTTTTATCGTATCTTTGAAGCAAAATTTCACAAGTGGTTTTTCGGTTTTCCATCTGTCTTTCATTCAATTCATGTGGCGTCCATTTACCAGACTTTTGGATCTTTTCCATAGCTCTTAAATGGTCAGAAATTGTTTGTTGTGCTATCTTCATCCAATATTGTTTGTAATTCGGCGTCTTCAAACTTTTTTGGTGGTCTTCCACGTTCTTCATTTCTCACATCAAAATCGTTATCTCTGAACCGATGAAATCATCTTTTGCATGTTGCTTTTGATAGAGCATGATCACCATATGCCTCGACAAGCATTCGATGCGACTCTGCAGCACTTTTCTACAAATGAAAACAAAAAATTAATGCTTTCCGCAAGTCATCATTTTCTTTTACGAAATTCGACATTTTTAACACGATGAAAAAATATGATGTTGTTTGCTCAACGACTTAATGAATACTAATGGTTTTCCAATAGGGACTTGACAGCTTCGAATTTAATTTGTGAACACACTCTTTCACCAATCATCAAACTGTCACTGTCAATTTATTCAGTAAACTCAACATTTTTATCATGGTAAAGTACACTAACGAGCAACGTCTGCAAATTATAAAAATTTTCCACAGATATTCGCAGTCGCAAAATCATCTTCAGTGACGAAGCTCATTTTTGGCTCAATGGGTTCGTCAGTAAGCAAAATGTGCTTCATGAATCACCACTTCATCCACAAAAAATAACTTTTTGGTGCGGTTTGCATGCCGGCGGCGTTATTGGGCCATATTTTTTCGTCGACGATAACGATCGTCAAGTTACTGTGAATGGTCAACGTTATAGCGTCATGATCACCGATTATTTTTGGCCTGAATTGGAAGATATGGACTTGGACGACATGTGGTTTCAACAGGATGGTGCCACAAGCCACACAGCACATTGAAGAGTAAGTAAGGTGAGCGTGTTATCTCAAGACATGGGCCAGTCGATTGGCCGACTCGTTCGTGCGATTTAACGCTGCTTGACTATTTTCTGTGGGGCTACGTTAAGTCATTGGTTTATGCCAACACGCCGACGACGTTGGAAGATCTCAGAGCCAGCACTGATCGCGAAATAGCGGCCGTTTCAGTCGAAATGTGTGGCCGAGTCGTTGAAAATTGGGTCCAACGAATCGACCGCTGCAAATGTGCCCGCGGTGGCTATATGAACGAAGTCGGGTTCCATTCATAAATGTTTTGATTGTACTTCAGTACTTCAAGCCAATAATAAAATTTTTAAAATATCTCAAATGGTTTGCCTTTTATTTAAAAAAAAAGTTGTCAAGTCGTTATTTTAGAAAACCCTATACATTTGGCAGGTGTCATAGCAACCAAAAAAAAATCAAGGCCCGTTCACAATAGATGTTTTCTATCGAGAAATTTGTATCTCGACGCTCACTTTATACCGGTACACCTGGTACATGCGAGTGTTGCTGTCAACAAAAAAAAGGTATATAACATAATTCGATAGTTTTTATTGTAAATCCTTTTCTCTGGATCACATTTGACCTCTCATACTCCTTTAATCAATGGATGATTTGGTGGATGTTCATAGTTCATAGTTCAGTTTTATTTCAATACATTTTGATTTAATCGCAGAATCTTAAAAAAAAAGTAAAAGAAAGAAGAGTTATAAATAAATTGTATAAATTTGTACATTGATGGGAAAACCTATAGGAAAGACCCATATTTAAGAACTTAAGGCTATTGACTAGGTTGCAGGAGAATAATTACAAAAAACAGTTAGTAATAACCAGTCTGGTAAATATAAAGAAACAGTTTATAATTGACGAATGAATATATAAATAATTAGGGGGCCTCGCCTTCTGCTCGCCTCGCTCAAAAAATAAATCTACTTTCAAACACAAAGATGTGAATTGTTTTTGTATTATAGCACTTACTACAGTGCTCACTCGTAGACAATATTCTGTATTTCCTTTTCCTCTAGTTTACATTCAATCTTTATACCGCTTTGACTTGTGCAGTGCTACAGGGCGATATATAGTAAAGCCGGCCGTGTGTAAAAATTTTATCTTAAGTTTTAACGAATAAGTCAACGCGCTCAAAGCTTTGACCCTTGAACTTGTTTACAGTCATGGCAAAAGCAAGTCGCACGGAAAATTATGTACGCTTAAGTACGGAAGGCATGTCGCGATCACCGCGTGTGTCTAGCGTTATTCGTGGCACGGAAATTATGTCGCCAGTCAAAATGTCTTAACTATCCGTCTACTACTTAAATCTACTTTTAGATTTAAGTCAGCGGGCAGCAACCCGCTTGGTGGCATCGACGACAGATATTCGGGTGGATACTACACTGTAAGGGTCTGTTTTCATTGTCAGTTTCATCCCCGCCAAGAGATTCAGCCTGATCAATTGAAACACACTTTACAGCGTCCCCGGGTATTCGTTTTAAGATGGCATCATTATTTTTGTTACCTCGTCATTACGCGCCGCTAAAATTACACGCCTACTTATTTCTCCTGTCGATATTTCCATAGGACACATTTTATGAATTAAATTATCGCATAAAAAATTCTCCGGTATTTTCCAAGTTTTCATTTTATAATTTCCAATGTCGAGAAACCAGTTGCAAACTGCATCGAATCTCCACGCGCTCGCATATTTTTTTTCAATCGCAACTGGCTAAATAACGGCTACAAATTGTTAACTTTGTTAATATTAAAGCTTTACCCCCAAAAGGCCGTGGCTTGTTGTAAACATCTCGAAACGTGCGATCTAGTTGAGTCAGTACAGTTTTAGGTAGCATCAATGCCTCATCCCAAATAATGTCTTTTACTTCGTCCAATTCCTGCTTTAATTTTCGATTTCAGGGCAGTACGTCGTCGGGAATTGTACAGTTCGATGGCAGTGTAGCGTTTTATGCGCTGTCTTCCCATATGGCAACAAAATTGCGGAAATTCCAGTTCAGGCAATCGTTACGATTTTTTCCGTCTTCCCTGTGCCTGCAGATCCGTCTATAAAAAACAGATTATTAACGTGGCTTGCTTCATCCGAGAAAGAATTTTTAATTTCTTCAAAGGCCTGCAATTGATCTTCGTTTAATTGTTTTAACATATTTATGTACAGGTCTACGTTCTGTTTTAACGTTAGATCTTCGTCAGTAGGTGTTATTATCTGACTTGAATCGATTACCTGTTCTAGTAGCGCAAATTTCTCTAAACTCATACCTTCTTGTTCCAATAAATTTTTTATAAAACTGAGTCCTGTTGATTCATTAGAACCATCTGATAATTTTTATTTAAATGTATTTCACATGAAAAGTGCATCAATTTCACCGCAAACCAACAGATATACGAAAAAATGCCTAAGTTAAGCTGGCATCATAGTCGAAGCTGCATCTGTCATTTCTTTTATGGTGGGGTGGAAAGTAACCTCCTTGGGAATGAAAAACAATTTTTTTATTTTTTTTTATTTTGTTCAATATAGTCCCCTTTTAGTTTGATACACTTATTCTAGCGATTTTCCAACTTCTTGATCCCGTCCGAAAAGTAATTTTCCGGAAGGTTTGCAAGATACTCCTCCGTGGCGTCGATGATTTCCTCGCGTGAGCTGAATTTTTTATTGGTGAGCCATCTTTTGAGGTTTGGGAAGAGATAATAGTCTGAGGGAGCCAAATCGGGCGAATTTGATGGATGCGACAGCAATTGGAGCCGTAAGTCATTGATTTTAGCCATGGTTGCGATGCTCTTGTGCGCCGGTGAATTATCTTGCAAAAACAAAATTTTTTTCGCTTCATGTAAGGCCGTTTTGCAGCGATTTCGGCCTTCAATCGCTCCAATAATGCACAGTAATACTTGCTGTTGATGGTTTTTCCTTTTTCGAGGTAGTCCACGAAGAGTATGCCATGACAGTCCCAGAAAACCGACGCCATAATCTTTCCGACCCATCGAGCCTCCCTCGGCTGCTTCGGAGCACTCGTACCGGCTTCAGTCCATCTCTGGTGTTCAACAGTTACCAATCGACGCCAAAAGTCCGCCTGATTCCGCATTACCAAGACCAAACACTCTTTCGAAGTGCTCTCGCGTTCGTGTTTTTGGTCAGGAGTGAGTATGCGCGGCACCCAGCGGCAGGATAACTTTTTCATATGCAGAATATTGCCCAAAATATGGCGTGTGCGCTTAGTCGAAACCAATATTTGACGGTGTAATCTGACTGAGCATTAGCCCCATAATATTTATGCAACTTTTCTTTTGTTTTCTTCGCCGTTTTGCCTCTCAAAAAATAATGTTTTATGAGAGAACGAAAATCGTTTTCATGATGCCAAACACGTCAACAACAATCAGCTGTCAAAACAAAACTAAAGACTGTCTGTCAAGGCAGTTACTTTTCACTCAACAGCAGCACGTGCCGCGGCTCAAACTGTTTCACATGTTGTTCCATTGATTGTCAGTAAATCTTTGTATCCACGCGCACTTTTGCATCACGCAGCAATAATTTTAAATTAAATCGCTCGATATTTCGAACGTTTAATCGCGAAACGACTTTGTATTGATTCTTACGACGTATCCAGTCACCCTTTTCTGTATTCCACAAATATTACAATGGTGTTTGAGGTGGTGGCGATGGCATGAAGGTTGACTCACTGGTTGTCACGCCAGCTACCTGGGTTCGTATCCCGGTAGGAGCACAACAGCAAATTTTTCAAAAATCGTCATCACTCTTTCGGCGAGCAATGGCAAACCTCCCAATGTCAAATTCAGCCTATGAAAAATCTTCTCAGGAGAGCCGTTCGGAACCGGGCAGTAAACAGTAGGCCCTGTTCAGGAGTGAATCGTAGCTGGCTTATTCCTGAAGACCTGAGACCTTACATATCCCCAAAGAAAATAGTTTAAAGGTGTGATATCGTACAAAACGTGAAATTAAGTGCTCATCAAAATGATTCTTTAACAAGTCCATTGTCCAAGTATGGCTCGTAGCGCCACCTTGTTGAAATCAGAGCTCACCGAGACCATGTGCTTGAATTTCAAGAAGCACATAGTCCGTTAACATAGCGCGATAACGGTTACCATTGACGGTAACATTTTGATTTGCCTCATTTTTGAAGAAATATGGATCAATGATTCTACCATCCCATACCACAACATACCGTTGTTTTTAATGGATGTTATGGTAGCTCTTGGTACTCTTCGGGTTGCTCATCAGTCCAAATACGCCAATTTTTCTTTATTAACGTATCCATTGAGCCAGAAATGGGCTTCATCACTGAACAAAATTTCACGATAAAACGCCGGATTTACATTGAGTTTTTTCAGAGTCCATTCACTGAAAATATGACAAAAATTCAAGTCGCCTTGCTTCAATTCTTGCATAAATTGAATTTTGCACACTTTTAGGCCGAGATCCTCACGTTAAATACGCCAAGTTGTCGATTACGCCAAGCCAAATTGCTGAGAACGACGACGAATCGATTCGTCACGGTCTTCGCGTACACTCACTGTTACAGCTGCTATAGTCTCTTCACTACGTGCTGGACGTGGTCTAACAGGTCAGGTATCATCCCCTAATGTAAACTGGGGGTCAAATTTCCGAATGGTATTGGCAATAGTGGTTTCAGTAGGTCGATTCCGATTTTCGTAATACAGCTGAATGTTATTGAGGAATTGCCCGTCTTCTACATGTTTGCGCAGTAGCCATTGGCAAAATTCCACTCTTCTTTGCGCATCACCTGCTAGTATCTGTATCAGTGTCAAATGGAAAGGGTGTCAGAGTTCTGTGAATTCTGGTTATTCGAAGTTCCAACTGACTGAAGTCTGAACTTCCACTTCTGCAACCGCTGCGTCTGAACGTCATTCTCATTTTTTTGGTGCAGTTGACTCAGTATCAACGAGGCGCTGATACGTGTCGGCGAATAGCTGGATGCACTGTGTCCTACGATTTCTACGTCGGTACTCCAATCTGGGCAATGAAGCGTTTCCATTGCAGAACCCGTATACAGGCACTATTACCGCGAATTCGCGTTGTGAATACGTTTTGTGGAGACCTACTTATCGATCGGCTGTGTCGATTGTAAATCAGGTGAAAAAAATTGAAGAAAAGAGTAACAAAGAATTATTTAGAAGTTATAGCGTTTAAAATGGTTACACCTCCAGATTAGAAGTCACCCAGTACATTTCTTTTTCGCAATTTTTTTTCTGACAAAAAGTGGCGTTTACTACAAAATCTGTTGATGATACGTAAAAAAGTTTCAAAACATAATTTTTAGGAAATTTTGCAAGGATAAAAATTTCATAAAATTTCAGGTAATATATTAAATAAAAATGTTAAGAAAAATTCATTTTAAGTAAAAAAATGGAACCAACCGAAACATTTGAGCTGAGAAATCAAACAAAAACGGCCGCATTTGGCTAAGAAGAAAGTGTTGTTTCATCAAGACAATGCACCAGCACACAAATCCGTTATTTCAAAGGCCAAAACTAATGAATTAAAGTTTGAATTGCTACCTTATGCACCCTATTCGCCAGATTTATTATCTGTTCCCAAACTTGAAAAAAATGGCTCAGTGGTCAAAGATTTTCCAACGGCGAACAAGTGATGTCGGCAGTTAATGGCGGAGCAAGACAGTTCTTATTATAAAAAGGGTATCGAACTTTTTGAACATCGCTGCGAAAAGTGTATATAGCTGAAAGGCGATTATGTTGAAAAATAAATAATTTTTTTTCCAAAAGTTTTGCTATTCCTTTGTTGGGTCGGGTACTTCTGGGACCGCACGTATCGTATTTCTTCATTCTTTTTTCCGTAATATTTTTTTTCTGTTGTCAATTGTCGCAAACGACGTTCTTCAGGTGTTAAGTCCTACTTTTTCGACCCTTGATCAAAATTTTTTAAAAAAAATTTTAAATGATAGATATATATGGTAAATAAATAAATAATTATATCTTTATATGAATGACAGACAACTATTTAAATTAGTTAATAAATATATTAGTAAAGAAACAGATAACTAGATAAGATTAGATTATTGTAGGAGGTGGTATAAAGAATCCCAGATCATTGCGGCCACAGGTGGGCCTATTATTATATCCTCCATTTAGAGTTCAGTTCAGTTCTAGGAAGGCGACTACATCTTTAGGTGAGCTTGCAGCTATGTATGCTGTTTTAAGGTAGAATTTACTTAGGTAACGTTAACGTGTTTTTGTTGAAGCATTGAAGTCATAGTATGTATGTGTTCTGCAGTTTCAAAGTCCTCGTTGCACAGTTTGCATGTATAGGGTTTTCCAATAGAGACTTGACAACTTTGAATTTAATTTGTGAACGCACTCTTTCACTAATAATCAAACTGTCACTGTCAATTTATTCAGTAAACTCAACATTTTCATCATGGTAAGGTACACTGACGAGCAACGTCTGAAAATTATAAAAAATTTCTACATATATTCGGAGTCGGTGACAGCAACGTTAAGAGCGTTAACTCCAATTTTCGGTCGTAATTCTCGCCATAGTAGATAGGCAATAACTAGTTTAGTGCCAAAATTTGAGTCTACATATTCGTTGTGTGATGTTGCCGAGTCAGTGACAACGGGTTGGTCGAAATGTCAAAAATATTACTGCCGTTCAGACATCCGTAGCAAACGATCCAAATCAGTCAATTCCACGGCGTTCTCAAGAATTTTGCATCGCTCAGACCACATTATGGCGTATTTTGCGTAAGGTTCTGGGTTTATACTCATACAAGATCAAGCTGACTCAAGAATTGAAGCCGATAGACCATTTGAAGCGACGTACGTTCTCCGATTGGGTTCTGGAAAAGATGCACCAAGATGATGAATTTCATCGCAAAATCATCTTCAGTGACGAAGCTCATTTTTGGCTCATTGGGTTCGTCAATAAGCAAAATATGCGTTATTGGTCGGGTGAAAACCCACATGTGCTTCATGAATCACCACTTCATCCACAAAAAATAACTGTTTGGTGCGGTTTGCATGCCGGCGGCGTTATTGGGCCATATTTTTTCGTCGACAATAACGATCGTCACGTTACTGTGAATGGTCAGCGTTATCGCGCCATGATCACCGATTATTTTTGGCCCGAATTGGAAGATATGGACTTGGATGACATGTAGTTTCAACCGGATGGTGCCACAAGCCACACAGCACACGATACAATCCATTTATTGACGAGTAAGTGTGGTGAGCGAGTTATCTCAAGACATGTGCCAGTCGATTGGCGTGGGGCTACGTTAAGTCATTGGCTTATGCCAACACGCCGACGACGTTGGAAGATCGCAGAGCCAACACGAAATAGCTGCCGTTTCGGCCGAAATGTGTAGCCGAGTCGTTAAAAATTGGGTCCAACGAATCGACCGCTGCAAACGTGCCCGCGGTGGCCATATGAACGAAGTCGAGTCCCATTCATAAATGTTTTGATTGTACTTCAAGCCAATAATAAAGTTTTTGAAATATCTCAAATGGTTTGCCTTTTATTTAAAAAAAGGTTGCCAAGTCCTTATTAGAAAACCCTGTATCTTTTAATATGGCAGTGTCCTGTCAGAAAACCTCGAATCTGACTTAGTTGTAGTAGTTGTTTTGGTTTTTTTGTGGCAACAGCTTGGCATAAAGATTTTGGCTTGTCTGCTTAATGCTTGAATCTTCCTTTCCTTTAACCAGGTTTAAATACTAACTTTTATTGTATTAATTGCTAGCCCACAGAATGGTCTTGGCATCATGAATTTAAATGCAGATCTCTTCCTGGCTAATTCGTCTGCATTTTCGTTGCCTTCATGTTCACTGTGTCCTGGCATCTAAATCAGATGAATTTTATTTGTGATGCCGAGGAGTTGTATGTAGGAGTTGAAGGCAATCCCAGACCAGTTTTGATTTTATCTCAAAAGCGTTTATTGGGGAAAACTATTTATAAATGTTTCTGTTTAGAGCTGCTTGTATTTATACTGACGTAAATAGATCGATACTTCGGCTCCAAATCTTACATTTGTTTTGGATCCGTCTGTGTACCATACATGTGAGTCCTTGGCAAATGTTGGTTTTTTCTGTTCCCAGTTAAGACGTGGAAATGTGACTTTAAAGGTGCGCCGAAAGTTATATCCTGGTAGACATTTGTCTATTAAGTGTATTCCAAGTAGTTCATCATTTTTGAGCTCATGAAGAATTGCAGCATGAACTAGTTTGGAATTGGATACATCTTCTGTGATGAACATGTAGGCATTTACGATTGCTTCTTTCATAAGTTCCAGATGAAGTGGTGAGATGTTTAGCATAGCTTAAAGCGCCGCTGTTGGTGCGGTTTTTATTGCACCAGTTGCGCAGACACAGTCTGGTCTCTGTAATTTTTGGGGTTTTACCTGATCTATCTGCGATGTTTTCTGCCATGCAGCTGCATGGTATGATGATATGTCTCGCTATTGCCGTGTACATCCATTGTGTCATTTTGGGATTAAGTCCACAATTTTTTCCAGTTAGACATTGGCTGGTCCATAGTGAGCTCATGGCATTGTCAATAGCCTTAGAAATATAAGGGTCCCACGTAAGTTTTTCATCCAGTGTGAGTCCTAGATACTTGAGAAATTAAGAACTTATTTGTTTCACCGAAGAGATTGGTATTTCTGAGTCTCTTCGTGACTTTAACAATGGTACTTTTCTTAAGATTGGCTTTGAGGCCAATTTTGGTGCACCACTCGGCAATTTCGAATTTACTTCTGATTAAAATGACAATGTTGTCTGCATATCCTTGGATATAGAACCCATCATTGCTGAGACTAATCAGTAGTTCATTAACTACAATGAACCATAGTAGCGGTGATAGTACTCCTCCTGAGGGCATCTTTTCGTAGCTGTCACACTGATAGCTTTTTCAATTTTTCAATTCTTGTAGTAAGATTTTTTAGGGCGTATGTGGTTGTTTTTCCAGGGTGAATGGCACATTGATATTTGTTAAGGGGGTTCATTTGAAGTGCCATTTCTCTTGGTCTATATGACTTTGGTAGTTCAGATGGTCTGCGCCCTATCTTAGGTATATATTTGATAGAAACCTCCCTCAACTTTTTGGTAAATATCTTCACGCGTAGATACGAGTTCTGAATAAATAAATTAGGGTTTTTGAAGGGTTGAAAAGAGTTAGATAACAAAGTAAACAGAGAGATAAATAAATAAATATACGAACAATAAGTGAACAAATAAACAAGTAAATTAATAAATTAATAGTCCCTTAGCCACCTATTACTGCTAAAGTCCTGCAAACTAATAACCAGTTTTTACAGCAAATGAATGAGTTACGAAATATTAATGCTGATCTGCAATCGAGAACCAATGTTTTGAAAAGCAAATTGAACTGGCAACAACAACATCCTCTCTCAATTGACATTGAGAAATGGGACATCAAGTCAAAAAAAGACTTGCGGACCTCAAGTCGATCATTTGCTTACAGTTCGCTAATCTTTCGAAAAAACTGTGAATGTGCGCAAAGAGGAAGAACAAAAACTTTCTTAACACACATGCGTCTGGCTTTGATTATCTCATCAGTAGTGGCAGCAGCAGTAGCAAGAAAAAGAGTGGTACCGCCATCCTCATCAATTATTCCTTAACGATATACTACCAGGCTCTTTTTATGAAGACTAAAGAAGCAGCGAAAGAGAAAGGCAATCTGACACACGTTTTTTTCAAAGAAGCAAAACTCCTAATAATTGTAGTGCTGTTGTCAAACGCTCGCGGCACACCGGAGTACTTTCTCGTCTAGTTTCCGAAAAAAAAATTTTTGTCGCCAGAGGGCTCTAAAGGCTTTTAGAAGAGTTATTACATATCTGATGTTTGGTGTCAATTTGAGACAATGTGCTTAAACCTTCAAATAAGGTTATTCGCGCCAGTGCGTTTTTTGCTTTTTATCGAGCCGGTCGAGAATATTGTGGTACAAATGACCAATTTATACGGAGTTCACAAGCATGAAGTCACGTGGAAGCCGGTCTAAAAGCGAAGCAGCTGATGAGTTTTGGACTGCTAAGCATGTCAAGCGACAATGTCACTTATTCGCTTTCGAGCCGTTAGCCAATCGATACGATTCGATAACCGAGAAACTCGGCGTAATGTTCAGCAAAGTGTACGCCATAAACTGGCGCCTATTCGCGTTTTGTACGATGTGGGTCCAGCGCTTGAAAGTTATGTATGTTTCTGGCAATTTTCTGACCGTCGATGAGCAACTGCTACTATTTTATGGACGATGCAGTTTTCGACAGTACTTTTCGTTTAAGCCTGGAAAGTATGGATTCTGGCTGACGCGGGATCGCTGTATGCCATATATATTCAAGTCTACGTTGGCCGTGACAGAAATCAATCAAAGTCAGCATGTTGTTCTGTATGTGTGACAAGGTATTTCTTCTTCGTGTATATGTCTTTATTTTTCTCCGATCTGTGATTGTTTTCCATTTTAGGAATGAACGGACGCAATGTCACTTGTGACAATTTTTTTACATCTTACAGTTTGGCACTCGAGTTAATGAAGTAGCAAATGACGATTGTCGGCACCATATGGCAAATCGCAAGAAGATACCGTCAGCGCTGATTGACTTGAAACCAGTTCTCTACAACCATGCAGATCGTGTCACGATTGTGTCATACGTTCCCAAGAAAAATCGCTTCGTAACTTTACTTTCGACGTATCATGCGGCCGTCTACTTCGATCCAACTGACCAGGCAAAAAAGCCCAACATAATTCACTCTAACAATAAAACGAAGGCTGGTGTCGACACTTATGGTTGGCACTTATCGGTGTAAATGCAGGACTAACCGATGGACACTAACATTCTTAACATTTCGGCTTTGAATGCCTTCTTGGTCTTCACTCAATTGTTCCCGGAATGGAACAAGAGTAAGAAAAGTTTTCCGATGTCTCTCGATCAGTCTTATCGCAGCAACAGCTAGTGCAGAAGACCAGTGCCAGAAAGCCATCATCAAGGCCGCGACTGGTGTACTGGGTTTCATCAACTCCACGAAACCCCTGGTTTGATGAACAATGTCGACTAGCAAACGCAGCAAAACAAGAAGCGTATAAAGCGGCATTTCGAAAGAGGACAAGAGCTGCTCACGAGCTCTAAGAGCAAAAAAGACGGGAGGAACATCGGGTCCTCAGAATGAAAAGGAAAGACCACGAGAAACGTATGATCGAAGAAATTGAGAGATGCTACTCCAGGAATATTTTACGGAAATTTTACCAAAAGGTAACAAGAACGTGCCAGGGTAGAAAATTCCGTAAAGAAACCTGTAGACAAGGAAACCTTATAGTAGAATCACAGCCGGTGCTGAGAATGTGTGGAAAATTATTTCTGCAGACTCTATAATGGCGACGAAGACCAGAATCCCGCTGTAAGGCAGAACGTACCACTCAATATAGACTGTGATAGACAAAACTATCGTTCACCTGACCAAAACTAACGAACAACAAAACTGCGGGGCTTGATGGTCTACCTGCCGAGCTTTTTAGAGCAGGTGGAGATGACTTGGTAGAGCGCATGCATCAACTCATTTCCAAAATTTGGTCAGATGAATGCATGCCCGGTCCACAAAAGAGGAGACCCCTTCAACTGCGCCAATTACAGAGGTATCAGTCTCGTTAATATCGTATACAAGATCCTATCTGCCATATTGTGTGAACGCTTTAACCCTTCGTTAATAACCTGATTGGCCCCTATCAGTGCGGTTTTAGTCCACAAAATTTAGTCCAAATTGATACCCACCATCTTTTCATCGATTTCAAAGCCGCGTACGACAGCATCTATATAGACGAGCTTTGCAGAGCCATGTCTGGCTTTGGCATCCCTGCAAAACTCGTTCGATTGTGTAGGATGACCAGTGTCGCTAACGACCTAACCGAAACCTTTGATGTCAAAAGAGGATTTAGACAATGTAACGCGCTATCGTGTGACTTTTTTAACATCATACTTGAAAGATTTGTCCGAAACTCACAGGCCAACACAGAAGGCATGATCTTTAAAAAGTCCGTCCAATTACTTGCATACGCTGATGATATTGACATTATTGGTAAAACACAGTGAGTTGTCACTGGTACGTTTGCTAGTATAGAAACGGAAGGGGCTAAAATGGGTCTAGCGGGCAACAAGGGCAAAACCAAGTATATGCTGTCAACAAGAAGGGACACCCAAAATCGTAGAATCGGACTAAATGTCACGATCGACAGCTATAACTTTGAGTTAGTGAAAGGCTATGTCTACCTGGGCTCTGCTATAAATTCTGACAACAACATCTCAGACGTAATTAAACGAAGAATAACTCTTGCCAACCGCTGTTTTATTGGGATAAGAAGGCAATTGAGTAGTAGCGCCCTATCCCGAACAACTAAGGAGATTCTGTAAAAGACCTTGATCATTCCACTTCTGCTTTATGGCGCTTAAGGCTTGGACTCTATCTAAAGCGGATGGAGATATAATCGTTGCTTCGAGAGAAAGATTCTACGTAAAATTTTTGACTTTGGAGAAGGAGATTCAACGACGAACTATACGAGCTGTATAGCGACATCGACCCGGTCAAAAAACTTCGAGTCAGTTGTTTAAGATGGCTAGGACATGTAGAGCGGATGGAAACCAATGCTCCGGTCCGTAGAGTCTTCGAGTCTAACCCGGAGGGACAACGCAGTGTCGCGCCTTGAGTGGCACGCGCAAGTCAGAAGAGATCTCCACTGACTAGGAGTGCGCAACTGGAGGCAGTTAGCTAAGAACTGGGCTAATTGGAGAGGCTTGTTAGCTGAGGCCTCGGTTCACCCCGAAATGTAGAGCCGCCTAAAAAGAAGAAGGGTACGAATACCACATGGTATACATGCGGCAGGTTTTTCGTCGTGTACGAGATCCAAGTTCGTCGATTTCACTGTACTCCTCTTGCTTGAATTCTCCATCAACATCATCACAAGCATCAGCATCGGTCGAAATGCTAGTTCATCATCCAACCACAAAAAAAAGAAAAACGAGCTAGATGTCAAATGTGCCCTCGAACTCCGAACGCAAATGTTTTTTTTTCGCAAAAAACTACCTTTTTTTGACTCTACAATCGGCTCTATAAAACCTTCTGTCAAATTGACATTGAAAACATCAGACTAGCATCGCAAGACTAAATACAGACTTGTGTTAAATCTTTCAATGATATTGCTCTTATTTAGCAAGATCATTTTGTTTAACTTTGGTTTTGTTTACCTATTTAATGAATTTCGACACTGATTTATTGGATGACTTTTCCTCCTCCATCTTAAGTAATTCTAATTGGGATATTTTGTTTAACTAATAGTTTGTTCTGCTACGATAAACTTTTTATTGTACACCAAAATGTTAGAAGTATGAGAGAAAGTTTCTCAGCGCTTGTCACTCATCTTGATTATTTTTGCTTGTGTTCCAGATCTTGTTTTTGTTTCCGAAATCTGGATTTATGATGTTGAGAAGGAAGATTATTTTTTGCCCGGATTCCATTTTGTTTTTAACATCAATGAAGGTTACACTGCAGATGGAGTTGGTTGTTTTGTTAAAGACGACTACTTGGTTCTCAATGTAGTGTGCGTTAATCTAGTTAGTGCTGCTGTTTTAAAGGTGTTAGTTGAAATGAACCAAGTATTATATGTGTTCTTAACACATGGGCTGAAAAGTCAGTGCCGTTTTATAGAAAAAACAAAATTTTTTCAAAATTCAACTTTATTTATCAATATAGTTGCTTTCGGGGGCGATACACTGATTGACACGATTTTTCAATCTTTTGATACCAGTTTTGTAGATTTCGGCTAAGCCTCAAAATAGGCCTGGGAGCCAAATCTGGAGAATACGGTGGATGGGGAAGCAATTCGTAGCCGAATTTATTAAATTTTGCCATTGTTTTCATCGATTTGTGACACGGTGCATTGTCTTGATGAAACAGCACTTTCTTTTTCTTCAAATGCCGTTTTTCTGCGATTTCGTTTTTCAAACACTCCAACACGCAATGTAATAGTCGCTGTTAATAGTCTACCCCTTTTGGAGATAGTCGATGAAAATTATTCCATATGTATCCCCAAATACGGATGCCATAAACTTGCTAGCCGACTGTTGAGTTTTTGGTCGTTTTGAATGAGGTTCGTCGTCTGCTCGCCACTCAGCTGACTGCCGACTTGACTCTGGTGTGAAGTCATGGAGCCAAGTTTCATCCATTGTCACATACCGACGCAAAAATTCGGCTTTTTTGTTGTTGAACAGCTTTAAACACTCCTCTGAATCATCAATACGTTGTTTGTTTTTGGTCGACTGTGAGCAAACGCGGCACCCACTTTGAACAGAGCTTTCGCATATCCAAATATTCGTGTATGATATATCCAACACGCTCTTTTCAATCTTCAGAGCCTCAGCTATCTCGATCAACTTCACTTTACGGTCATACGTAATCATTTTGTGGACTTTTTTGATGTTTTGATCTGAAATAGCCTCTTTTGGACGTCCACTGCGTGCATCATCTTCGGTGCTTGTATGACCTCTTTTAATTTTTTCAATCCACTTGCGAATGGTTCATTCGGCTGGTGCAGAGACCGGTTAACACTTATCAAGCCATTTCTTTGCATCGGCTGCATTTTTTCCCATCAAAAAGCAATGAAAAATCAACACACGAATTTGCTTTGAATCCATTTTTTTTCACAATAACAAAAGTTGCTTCACTCACAACGCTATATCTCGAGAACCAATCATCCGATAGCTGTCAAATTTATACACGTATCTTTTGAAGGTTGGTACTAACTGAAAATGGTATGGATTCAATTCAAGTGGTACCCTCTCTTAGAAACGGCTTTTCAGCCCATGTGTTATATGGTTTGTGGACTAAAGCTCTCTACAGTGACGTCCTTTCCAATTTGTCGATGTTGTGCGTCACTTCTTGTTAACAGCGTACACATGCTTCGTATTATTATAGTTCACAGCTTAACTTAT
The DNA here is from genome assembly GCA_907269105.1 of Volucella inanis. Classification (NCBI taxonomy): domain Eukaryota; kingdom Metazoa; phylum Arthropoda; class Insecta; order Diptera; family Syrphidae; genus Volucella; species Volucella inanis. The sequence continues at coordinate 71,735,068 of OU026155.1, forward strand.
TTATGCTACTTCTTTTACATTTAACTTGCTGCGTTCTGTCAATGTATGCAAGTAATCGCAGACAAGATCTTTTCATCGGGCAGTTCCTTTCACCATATTTTGGAAATGGGTTGGTGTATGCTATCTTCCAAATCACCTCTGCTACCCTTATAGTCTTGCAAGTTATATGAGTACTTAAGTTTGAGTAGTCTTATCTTATCTTTAATTTCATCGCACAGGTTAAATATTCCGTTCAGCATGACAGTGTAAATAGTTTTTCAATATTAATATCAATACTCGTGTCTAGTTAACTTCATACAACCTTTTCAAGTATTTTTTGAAGCAATGCCTCTATTTTCTTTCGCAGAAGCCGTTACTTTTGCCTTTCCGTTTGCTTATGGAGCGCGGAATCCACTCTCTTTTTTCTATGCAACATCACTTTGCAAGCGAGTTGGTTTGCTATCTGCACTCTTCATCAAACCAAATATTTCGTGAGGTAGTCGAATGAAATCCAGCATACATATACAGTCTTCTGGATTTGACGCAGATTCCATGGGACTTGGAGGAAGTTTGAAGGATACACAATAATAAAAGGTTCTGTGGGTTTGTGATGAGTTTAACTATCCAACTCTGAATCGTGAGTATGAGTATTCCCACATTGACCTGTCGGAGGTATCCGTAGGAATACCTTAACTGCAAGTGGATACAATTTGGGACCTGAAAGCTCAAAACTTCTTACCCTGGCCGTTCGGTTGGACTGCTCAATTACCATATCTAGGTCCAAAACTCGTTTTGCGGAGTCGTTAGTCAATGTTTATCTGAGATTCTTGATTACAATGCAAAAGCGGGACCAGACTTTTTTTGGCAACTCTTAGCCAGAAAACACTGAGTATTCCGGCGTCGGCGATAGACTGCTTCAGAGCATGGTTCATATGCCACCATGACCTCAGCTACGAGTATACCAGATGTATGCATAAGTTTTTTCCGGGTTAACTAAGAAAGGCCCAATCAAAAAGTACGCAGCGTATTAATTTGACACAAACGTCACTTTTTTCGTTTGACACTTAACTACAAACACACACAAGTTCAGTCCGCCAAAAACTAGCGTCTTTGTTTTGTCTTTCAGTGATCATGTCGAGTTTTGTGCATAAAAGACAACATTTGCGGCACGCATTACTTTTCTTATTTAATCAAAAGAAAAAGACTGTTCAATGTCATCGTTTGCTGGTAGAAACATATAGTGAACACGCTCCATCGAATAGAACATGTGAGACATGGTTGCTTCACTCTTTTTTGAAGGTTGGTACTATTTGAAAATGGTGTGGATTTAATTCAAGTGGTGCCCTCTCTTAGAAACGGCACTTAGAACGGACTTTTCAGCCCATGTATTATGTGTCTACAGTCTGCATATGACTAATGTTGTGATGTTTTTATCTGAGTTTTCCGATCTTTTAAGCAATGAAAAATCTAAAAATTTAGTTATAGCAGGTGATTTTAACATAGACGATTTGAATGGTTGTGTATCTGTCTCCAGCTACCTTGCTCTACTCGCCTCGCATGGTCTATCTTGCTTTGTAAATGACCCTCCTAGACCTACTTCGGGTATTTGCCTTGATCATATTTATGTGCTTGATCAGTAAGGTTGTGCTCCATGAGTGCCTAAAATGTGTTTTAGATTTGGAAATCATCGATCACTGTATGACAGGTCTTCTAGTACCTATCACTTAATCTAGAATTCGTGAATATTCCAATTCCTCTCAACGTAGAGTGAAAGTTGACTTCGATAGACTAAAATACAATTTATGCTGTGAGTCTTTGACAAATATTTACTCCAGCAGCAGTCCATTTCATGCCTTTAAAAGAACCATATTTCGTTTTTCTTTACCCAAAAAAATCGTTTAAAAGACTTAAACCTTGGATATCTAGTTTTTTATTAAACAAAGTTGCTAAAGAAAATAAACTCAGAATAATGTGTTACAAATATCCTGATAGCCAATCACTTAAAAGAAGATATAAAAATATTGTCCCCTTCAAAGTAATCCCCATCAACTGCAACACACTTATGCCAGCGCTTGATCCAATCCTCGAAACATTTTTTATATTCGGTTTTCGGTATGTCCATCAGTGCTTCCTGCGATTTTTCCATTTTTCGGCATATTTCGCCAAAAAATTACGAATATTGATGGCACTGTGCGATGGTGCGTTATCATGGTACAAAATCCACGAGTTTTCTGCCCACAATTCTGGTCTCTTTTGCTTCACGCAAACGTCTCATAACGCCCAAATAATACTCTTGGTTTACTGTCTGGCCTTCTGGCATAAATTCATGATACACTACACCGTCGTCATCCATAAAAACCGTGAGCTTTGCCTTCTTTTTTGACTAAAAACGACTTGGTTTTTTTGGTCTCGGCTCATTTGGTGAACGCCATTCACTTGCCTGATGTCTGGATTGAGTGTCGTATTCAAAGCGCAAGAACTGCAGTGAATATCAATCGCCGGTTTGCAATGAACATTTAAAAAATATTGTTTTATGTATCGAAGGTAATACATAATATTATTTATAAGCACATTGCTGTAATATATCTTTTTTAATAAAATAAATGTTTGCATGCGTTAAAAAAATTAAATTTTGATCGTATTCTGTATCCAGATACCCGGGTGCGAATGCAACGATGGCTGAAGCTTAATCTCATTTTTTTGGCTAAAAAAAGGGTAAAACCATAATTCCCTTCCTAAAGACCTAAATAACGACGAACCGGGAGTTCAAAATGAAATTTTAACTTTTTTCCAGTTTTGTTTTTATGTAAATACAGCTAGGTGGGCATACGGGTACCCGGGTATGAACATAATGGTTAAATAATATAAGTTTATTATTAGGTATATATTTTAATTCGTGCGGTTTTTTTTTTCAAAATTTGAACGTTTATTTAAGAAAAACATGTACATTAGTATTATTCAAAGTATTAGCCACCTGAAGCTATGACTTTTTCGCATCTTTCTGGCGATTTATGGATCCCATCCCAAAAGAACTGCGCCGGCTTGGCAGCCAAGAATGAATCAAGCCAATTTTTGATTTTCTGCTCTGATGTGAACTGTATTTCAGTGAGGGCGTTCTGCATCGACCGAAACAAATGGTAGTCAGAAGGGGCAAGGTCTAGGCTATAAGGCGTGTGGGGTAAAACTTCCCATCCACTGTTTTCCAAATAGTTCTTAACCGGAATAGCAACGTGGGGCCGAGCGTTGTCATGATGGAAAATTATTGCCTCGTGTCTGGTCGCAGATTTCGGGCGTTTTTCGGCTACTGCTCTCTTCAAACGGATTAATTGTGTTCGGTAGCGTTGTCCGTTGATGGTTTTACCCGGTTTTAGCAGCTCATAATACAGCACACTCATCTGATCCCACCAAATACAGAGCATTACCTTCGTGCCATGGATATTCGGCTTTGCCGTTGGCTGGTTGGCTGGGTTTCACATATGATTTTTTGCGCTTGGGGTTGTCGTAATGGATCCATTTTTCATCACCAGTAACAATCCGATGCAAAAATAACTTCCTTTTGTGGCGTTCCAGCAGCATTTCGGACATGCAAAACCGCATTTCGACGTCTCTCGGCTTGAGTTCATGTGGAACCCAATTTTCTTGCTTTTGAATATATCCAGCTGCTTTTAAACGTTTTGAAATGGCTGCTTGAGTGACACCAAAGATTCTGCGAGCTCTTCTTGTATTTGGCAACAATATTCATAGAGTAATGCTTCCAGTTCTTCATCTCCAAATTTTTTGGCTGCCCAGGACGTTCATCGTCTTCCAAGCCAAAAATGGGCCTCATCCGAGAAGATGATTTTTTGGTCAAAGTCTCTGGCCAACATTTCGAATGCCCAATTCGCGAACTCACTGCGTTGTCTATAGCCGTCCGGTTTCATTTCTTACGCCAGCACAATCATATATGGATGTAGGCCCAAATCCAACCGCAAAATAAACCGAGTTGACTCTCGGGCGATGTCCAATTAAGCTGATCGACATTTCTAGGTTTTTATTCTATACTGGCCGCTACGGCTATTTTACACCGATCTCTGTCTGGTTGGTGGCTTAGGTAAGGTTAGGTTTAAAAACCAACCCTCCAGAAACTCCAGAAACCATTTGAAGCTCTTAATAAAGTGTAGGAGACTTTTAATGCCTATGTTGCTTAATTCACTTAAGTCGTTGTGGAAGAAGGCCCCTAGGTGGAGATTTCTTCTTTGGGAGAAAGCTGAACATGTACAGAGATGGTGAGGTATTGTCTCCTCTTTCTCCTCATCCATGCAGCTTCTGTAAAAGTCTTTAGTAAACATGCCAAGCCTTCTTGCATGTTAACCTATGAATCAGTGTCCAGTGATGACACCTATAATGGCGCTAAGATGTTTTCTATTTAGGAAAATTGAACTCCTGTAGCGATTCAGATCTAGTTTTGGACAGATTTGTTTAATCGTTAAGCGTGTCGATCCAACCGTCCATCTATAGTTTGTTCTTCTATTAGCATCCAGCTTTATTTCTAGGTATAGTGGTTTCAATTTTGACAAATTCGTCGGCCTACATTTCCCTGGAATGTCTCTATATCCCGGCATCCAGCAAATGTGAATGTTAAACTGCTCCGCCATCTCCATTAGAGATGATCGGCAGTTCATGACTGTTCTTGAATTTAGAGAGCATAAGTATAGAGATTTGATTGCGGCCTGACTATCGGAAAAGATGCGGATATCCATTGCAGATATTACATTTTTCTTCAGCCAGGATAGGGCTTCCTTAATTGCCAGAATTATCGCCTGGAACACGCTACAGTGATTGGAGAGGCGACAGGAGAGGCTAAACATCACTACCAAGCCCACTGACAGTCTTTAAACCGTCGGTGTAAAAGTGGGTTGAATTGTCATACAGGAAGGCATTTTCCTCCAACAAGGATGTGGAGGGAATGCTTACATGGAAGCTCTTGTCAAACCGTTGTTTGGGGTTGGTGTAGTCGATGTTTTCTGGTAGGATTCCTAGCGCGTTAAGAATGTTTATTTGCTCACTGTGAAGTTGCTTTAAGGCGAATAACTTCGTTGGCGGCCACTTGTATTCTATAAATGTCGAGGGGTGTAAGGTGAAACAGAGTGGCCAGAGCAGCTTAGAGAGTAGTGCGAAGGGCCTTGCTTATGCCTAGACGTACTGTTCTTTGTGCTTTACTTAGCTTCATGCAGTTCACTGCTTTGTTTAAGGTCGTCCACCACAAAAATATTCCGAAGGTGAGTATCGGTCTCATGAACGAGATATGTAGCCAATGGGTGATGCGAGGTTGGAGGCCCCATTTGTTCCCGATGGCTTTTTTTCAAGAGAATAAAGCTACTGAGGCTTTCTTTACTTTTTTTTTGAATGTTAGGTATCCAGCTTAGTGTCCTGTCGAAAATTAGAGCCATATATTGGGTTTATAACTTAATTCGTGCGGTTTGTTAAGAGATGGCGTAACTGGTATTGTTCCATTGTTATTATTCCATTGAAACATGCGTTGGAAAGCTACTGTTATTGTACGTCATTTCAGTATATATCATTCATTTGAAGCGTAAACAACAATAATATTCTTTCACTCAAATATGTCGAACTTTGTGCCAGAAAAAGTGTTTTTACGGGGAGTTCTTCTTCATTACTGAAAACTGCTCCAGAAAGTCATCGTATTTTGGTGAAAGTTTATGTTGAGCATGCGCTAGCTGAGCAAACGTGCCAAAATTGGTTTGCACGATTTAAAAGTGGTGATTTTGGCTTGGAAGACGATGAACGTCCTGGGCAGCGAAAAAAGTTTGAATATGAAGAACTGGAAGCATTACTCTATGAAGAGTGTTGTCAAACACAAGAAGAGCTCGCAGAATCTTTGGGTGTTACTCAAGCAGCCATTTCAAAACGTTTAAAAGCAGCTAGATATATTCAAAAGCAGCGAAATTGGGTTCCACATGAACTCAAGCCGAGAGACGTCGAAATGCGGTTTTGCATGTCCGAAATGCTGCTGAAACGCCATAAAAGGAAGTCATTTTTGCATCGGATTGTTACTGGTGATGAAAAATGGATCCATTACGACAACCCCAAGCGCAAAAAATCATATGTGAAACCCAGCCAACTAGCCAAAACAACGGCAAAGCCGAATATCCATGGCACGAAGGTAATGCTCTGTATTTGGTGGGATCAGATGAGTGTGCTGTATTATGAGCTGCTAAAACCGGGTAAAACCATCAACGGACAACGCTACCGAACACAATTAATCCGTTTGAAGAGAGTAGTAGCCGAAAAACGCCCGAAATCTGCGACCAGACACGACGCAATAATTTTCCAGCATGACAACGCTCGGCCCCACGTTGCTATTCCGGTTAAGAACTATTTGGAAAACAGTGGATGGGAAGTTTTACCCCACACGCTTTATAGCCCAGACCTTGCCCCTTCTGACTACCATTTGTTTCGGTCGATGCAGAACGCCCTCACTGAAATACAGTTCACATCAGAGCAGAAAATCAAAAATTGGCTTGATTCATTCTTGGCTGCCAAGCCGGCGAAGTTCTTTTGGGATGGGATCCAAAAATTGCCAGAAAGATAGGAAAAAGTTATAGCTTCAGATGGGCAATACTTTGAATAACACTATTGTACATGTTTTTCTTAAATAAACGTTCAAATTTAAAAATTAAATTACATACCGAATATTTCGCTGTATCGGAGAAGACCAATCTGGTACAGTTGATTGAAGGAGGGTCTATAGTCGAAATTTTATATTTTCTAGAGAAGAGGACAAGATCGGTTTTATAGGGGTTTATTCCTAGTCCACAGCGATCTGCCCAGCTCGTTAATATGTTAAGATTATACTGCAGTAGCTCTTTAATCGTATGTAGGTGTTTTCCTGAGACGGCTATAGAAACGTCATCCGCATAGGCAAACACCCTGCTACCACCCTCTTCCAGGTATATCAGCTGTTCGTTAACCACTAAATTCCAGAGAAGTGGTGAGAGGACACCGCCTTACGGCGTACCTCTGCTGACACTTCTTTTGACAGAGAATGCACCCAGTTTGGAGTAGATAATCCTGCTCTTTAGCATGTGATTGAACAAGTCCCCAATTGAATCATCTACCTTAAGAACTGACAGCGCCGTTGTGATTGCGGATGTTTTGAGGTTGTTAAAGGTGCCTTCCATGTCCAGGAAAGCTACCATTGTATATTTTCTGTAATTTAAGGATCGTTCAATGTGGCTTGTTAGTGAGTGTAGAGCCGTTTTCACTGACTTTCCTTTGCAGTAGGCATGTTGTGCCATGGATAGGAGTCTAGGTTTAAAGCTAGATCGTATATGGATATCAATCAGTCGTTCTAAAGTTTTTAAAAGGAAAGCTAAAAGACTAATAGGTCTTAGATCCTATGTGACAAAATGAGCATACTTACCACTTTTGGTTGGTGGCTTAAGATCCAAAAAAGTGTACTCACGATCAAGATTTTTAACGGTGCGACGAATCGTTTGCAGACTGAAGCCATGATGATGACTGAACTCACGACGAAATTCACGTTGTATATTTACATCTGAACCGGAATTTCAATAATATTTTGTAATAATTTTCGCACGTTCGGCAAGCGTAGAACAATGCATGATGAACTGACAAACCTTACTGAATATTTTGACAGCTGAATATCATTGGTAAATTTGACAGATGCTGAAATATGAGAATTGAAAAAACTCTCATTGTTATTTGGTCAACCGTTAGTTTTATGAAAATAATAACAAATAAAAAAATTTAAAATTTATAGAGATATCCTCATATCAAGTAGGAGCCTTTTTCGAAACTGGAATCTATAATACATATTCGTTAGAATGTAATCTAACGTTCATAAGATATAAATTTTTAAAACTTAAAATTTCGATAAGAATTAGAGTTTTTTTTTAAAAAATTTATAAAAAATTTAAAAAGTTTTTTCCACGCTTCATAGTAGCAATAAACTTTCCCAAAAAGAAAAAGAATTGAGAAAATAAGTACACTATCAGCAAGGATTTTCAAAGGAGGATACTATTTGATGGGATGGTCAATATTTCCGATTTTTTTTTATTCATTATTATTTCAAATTATTCATTGAATTCTATGCATAAGTTTAAAATAAAAATTAGTTTATGTAGGTATTTAATAAGTGCGTCAAGTAATATTTTATGTAAATAATCCTTTAAAACAATTGGTTTGTAACAAACAAATCTACGTTAACGGATTTGTATGAATGTGGTATGAAGGTAGGTTCACATGTTAATATAAGTCTCTTGGAGTAGGTCCTCCAAATGCAAAGTATGGTATAAAGCATGGGATGGTTCATTGTGTGAAATTATTTTTCATACAACTCCTCTCCTGCTTCGATAACGATGTAGTCTATGATAATCATACATTCTGTTTAAAATTTGTAGTGGATGTTATCACTCTCCATGTACTCTACGGATCCGTTGGCCTTATTGCTTGTCAGAATCTCATTTTTTGCGGATTCCTAGCTGCTATGCGAACGGACCGCTTCACTGTTGATTGTATATGAGTTTCTTTTGCAACATATCCTCTGGTCCTTCTACATAGATGTTTCTATGATCCTTTATGGATAGGTGACAAAATTTCTGTTAAAATCATCTATAGCAAACCTTTCGATCTTTCTGTTCCTTATATGATGTCTCGGTTAGTGCATAGTTTCATACTATGCAATTAATATTTTCGTTCCATACGAATCACCAGGTATGAAAATCTTTTAACTTTTTAAGAACCCATGTCTTAAATAACCATTCCAAAGTCTCAATAGAGACCAGTTCTAACGGTTTTATTCCTGATTTTCCTACAAGATTTAGGATGGAAAGCTATCTTACACTTTGGATTGTTTATCACTGACATTATATACGCAACAGCCTTGGTCGCTTCCCCTCTTGGTCGGGTGAAAAGTAACCCACTTGGGAATAAAAAAAAATTTTTATAAATAAATTTGACAGCTGTCGGATGATTAGTTCTCGAGATATAGCGTTGTGTTGTGTTCGTGTGTTGATTCGTTTTTTGATGGGAAAAAATGCAGGCGATGTAAAGAAATGGCTTGATAAGTGTTACCCGGACTCTGCACCAGCCGAACGAACTATTGGCAAGTGAATTTAAAAATTTAAAAGTGGTCATACAGGCACCGAAGATGATGCACGCACTGGACGTCCAAAAGAGGCTGTTTCAGATGAAAACATCAAAAAAGTCCACAAAATGATTACGAATGACCGTAAAGTGAAGTTGATCGAGATAGCTGAGGCTCTGAAGATATCAAAAGAGCGTGTTGGATATATCATACACGAATATTTGGACATGCGAAAGCTCTGTTTAAAGTGGGTGCCGCGTATGCTCACAGTCGACCAAAAACAACAACGTGTTGATGATTCAGAGGAGTGCTTAAAGCTGTTCAACCCCAATAAAGCCGAATTTTTGCGTCGGTATGTGACAATGGATGAAACTTGGCTCCATCACTTCACACCAGAGTCAAGTCAGCATTCAGCTGAGTGGCGAGCAGGCGATGAATCTCGTCCAAAACGATCAAAAACTCAACAGTCGGCTATCAAGGTTATGGCATCCGTATTTTGGGATACACATGGAATAATTTTCATCGACTATCTCCAAAAGGGGCAGACTATCAACAGCGACTATTACATTGCGTTGTTGGAGCGTTTGAAGGACGAAATCGTAGAAAAACGGCCGCATTTGAAGACAAAGAAAGTGCTGTTTCATCAAGACAATGCACCGTGTCACAAGTCGATGAAAACGATGGCAAAATTGAATGAATTCGGCTACGAATTGCTTTCCCACCCACCGTATTCTCCAGATTTGGCCCCCAGCGACTATTTCCTGTTCGCAGACCACAAAAGAATGCTCGCCGGAAAGAGATTTAAGACCGATGAGGAAGTAATCGCCAAAATAGAGGCCTATTTTGAGGCTAAACCGAAATCGTACTACAAAACTGGTATCGAAAGATTAAAAAATCGTTTCAATCAATATATCGCCCTCGAAGGCAACTATATTGATAAATAAAGTTGAATTTCGAAAAAATTTTATGTTTTACTATAAAACGGCACTGAGTTTTCAGTCCATGTGTTATAGTCCCCTTTTAGTTTGAAACGATTTTCCAACTTCTTGATCCCGCTCGAAAAGTAATTTTCCGGAAGGTCTGCAAAATACTCCTCCGTGGCGTCGAAGTGAGCCATCTTTTCAGGTTTGGGAAGAGGTAATAGTTAGAGGGAGCCAAATCGGGCGAATACGGTGGTTGCGACAGCAATTGGAACCGTAAGTCTTTGATTTTAGCCATGGTTGCGATGCTTTTGTGCGTCGGTGCATTGTCTTGCAAAAACAAAAATTTTTTTCGCTTCATGTGAGGCCGTTTTGTAGCGATTTCGGCCTTCAATCGCTCCAATAATGCACAGTAATGCTGTTAATGGTTTTTTTATTTCGAGGTATTCCATGAAGAGTATGCCGTGATAATCTCAGAAAACCGACGCCATGATCTTTTCGACCCATCGAGCCAGCTTCAGTCCATTGCCGGGCACTCATTCTGTTCTCTGGTGTTCAACAGTTACCAATCGGCGCCAAAATTCCGCTCCGCATTCGTGTTTTTGGTCAGGAGTGAATATGCGCGGCACCCAGCGGCAGGATAACTTTTTCATATGCAGAATATTGGCTAAAAATGGGCTGTGCGCTCAGTGCTAATCTTTGTGGTATCTGCTATCTCGCTCATCTTCACTTTCCGGTCAGCCAACACCATTTCATGTTTTTTTTTTATATTGCCCTCTGTAACCGCATCGGAGGGCCTGTCGCTGCGGACTTGATCGGTAGTGGAGTTGCGGCCACCAAGAAATTCTTGAAACCAATATTTGACGGTGTAATCTGACGGAGCATTAGCCCCATAATATTTATTCATCTTTTCTTTTGTTTCCTTGCCGTTTTGCCTCTCAAAAAATAATGTTTTATGAGAGAACAAAAATCGTTTTTATCCATACTCAACATGATGCTATACAAGTTAAGAACAATCAGCTGTCAAAACAAAACTAAAGACGGTATCGCACTGAAATTTGGCATGTTTGCCTAAATATGAACTTTTTTTGTACCATATTACTACAATTCGTGCGAAAACAAGATGTCGGGATAACCTTAAGGGCCCAGGATATATTTGATATCAAGTTAATATCATCGTTCAATGGCCAAAGTATTGTTACGGAAACTGTGATCAATAAGCCAACGCTAGTAAGGCAGCCCGGGCCGAGCTAAGGCTACCGAGGGGGTCAGCACGGTGGCGGATAGCTGAACGGCCTACAGATATGAAGTCTAGCTGCGAATAACCAATTAGCAGTACCCGACCAAGAGCGGCAAAAATGAAGGGTGTGACGGAAAAAAGAACACACAAGCCCAGTGAAATTTTTGTGACAGGAGGAGTAGATACCGCCCATAAATAAGCATTTTTTCCCCTAAGGCAAGGCGTTATGCGACCCGTACTGAGGTCTGAATGGTGCTGGGGATATAAATTCCATACAGCATCGCTAACGGAGCCCTCCAGGTACCTGGCTCCCTCTGGCTGTAACTTAGCCTTACCACATTACAGGGGTCTCTGATGTGGTGGACCTCCTTTCTCCCATACTCGTGGGATCCAACTATGAACTTTATACAAACAAATAAAACAGGAAAAAAAGAACAAAACACAGGAGTCGAAAGAATAGAAGAAAGTCCGCTCAGAAGAAGTAGTGTACTGATGCGTTCACCGTCGTTAAAAATAACGGACGCAGCAACGCAAGAAGAGAGCATGGGTACACAGACGCCTACACCACTATTAAGTGAGCAGCAACACAGAAGCGAGCAGCTCAGTGAAACACCAACTAGCGGTTTGACGTCCAAAACCAGCGAAGAAAGAGAAATGCGTGAAGACATAAAATCCCTGGGAAAAAACATCCAGGCGCTGGTGGAATTTATCAAAGTTAAAAATAATATTCACCATGAAATAAGGAAGATGGCAAGTGCAATAAGTAGACAATACAACTGTGTAGTAGAAGGCGAAAAGGATTAAATAGATAATAAATTAAAATATCTAAAGCCACTCAAAGAAGCCAAACACTAGAAGTGAGCGAATTGGCTTCTGCTCCCCAGTCGTTGGAACAACTACCAGAACTCAAGCGAAAAAGGACTAGACCAAACACCGAAGCATCGACACCATCATATGCCGACATCTAGACATTGAGCCAGGCGTAGAAACTACAAGACGTAAGGATAAGAAAGCGGTGTGTACAAAAGTGGTGGAAAAAAGCCGAGGCAAGATACGCGTTAAGCCGGATGCATTGGGAATTAAGAAGACTGGCAAAATATCCTATTGTGATACATTCAGAAAGGTGAAGACCAACCCGGAGTTAAATGGACTAGGCTCTGATGTAACTCGCATAAGGTAGATTTTAACTATTAACTATTAACAATAACTAATTATTGCTTAAGCTCAAGAAAGCATCGGATGAGAGAACCTCAGAGCACCGAATAAAATTTGACAAGTTCTCGGGAAAGTTGCGGAAGTGAGGTGCCTAGCGCATGAGGTGCTTATTGAATGCAAAGATCTAGATGGCGTCACTACAAAGGAAGAGATCTGCCAAGCTCTGTCCGAGCAGAGTGAAGAACTGTGAGGTATTCAGGCCTCAGCCATTAAATCCCTGAGGACAGCATACGTAGGGATGCAAGCAGCAGTCATCAGCCTCCCGATTAACGCTGCCAAAATTATTCTGGATGTGGGAAGAATAAAAATTGGATGGACGGTATGCCAAATACGGGAAAAAGTAGTACCTCTACGATGCTTCAGATGGCTTAACTTTGGACAGAAGCGAAAATTGCGTCAACTGCGGGCAGAAAGGTCATGTGTCCAAGAACTGCAACAATGACCCAAGATGCGTTCTTTGTGAAGAAAGAAGAAGTAGCAATACCGAACACGCGGCAGGAAGTTAAGTATGCCCTGCATACCAAGAAGCTGCAAAGGCCACCAGAAGAATATAAAAGAACTGCATCTTAACCTAAATCACTGCGAAGCGGCAAGGACCTTATGACCTTATGAAGATTGATGTGGCCGTAGTAAGCGAGCAGTATATGAACCTCGATGATAAGATTTGGGCAGCAGACGCCGCGAAGGGAACTGCTATTTGGACCTGCGGAGACTATGCATTTGAAGAAAGAATGATGACACCTGGAATAGGGTTCGTGCGGGCGAAGGTCAATAGGGTAAGTATATACAATTGTTACGCATCTCCAACCCTGGAAGAATTCCAGGGAGTGCTAGATAGGCTCGTGAATGAAGCTAGAGGTTGTGCTCCATCAATCATAGCTGGTGACTTCAACGCATGGGCCACTGATTGGGGCAGCGTACAGACCAATAGGAGAGGAGAGGTACTACTAAAAGCAGTATCGTTACTTGACGCAGTACTGCTTAATATGGGCAACAAGCACACATTCACCAGAAACGGCGTAGGCTCCAGAGTTGATGTAACTTTTGTAATAAGTTCCATAGCGAGAGGATCAACATGGAAAATCAGTAAGGATTACACCCACAGTTACCACCAGGCCATCCTATTTGAAGTGCAAGCAGGTAGAGCAACCCAGAAGCGCCTTCCAAAGAAGACACAACGAATGGGGGGGAAAACAAGCACAGTGGACGAAAGGATCTTTTATCTGATTTTTGGAGAATCCACAATAAACCCAGGAGCAGCAAATACGATGGCGGCGGAGGTTATTAAAACAGTATCTAGGGCTTGCAACGCATCTATGGTACGGAAAACGTCAAAAAAGCCGTTGGCTTTAATGGACCTTAAATTAGCCATTCGGAGAAGCAAAAACAAACGACTTAGCTTGGATTTAATGGCATACCAAATAAGGTCCTTAAGATTGCCATCAAAATAAATACAAAAGCATTCGTGAAAATGTATAACAAGTGTTTAACAGAAGGGGTTTTTCCAGACCAATGGAAACATCAAGGTCTTGTGCTGCTGTCCAAAGGGAATAAACCACCAGATGAGCCCTCGTTATACCGCCCCATATGCTTACTAGACACGATGGGTAAAATACTTCAGCGAATTATATGCAACCGATTGGAGGTGTCAAACCAGCAGTATGGATTTAGAAAGGCTCGTTCTACAGTAGATGCTATTTAGGGGTATATGCATAGACTCCTCAAGCAAAGGGTCGAGGGTTCGAATCCCGTGCGAGGCAATTTTCTGAAAAAGTCTTCATATTATCTACGACAGGATTCTAAGGCTTGGAATCCCGATTGAGGCTAAAATCATAGGCTTTGCAGATGAAATGGCAATCGTTGTGGTGGCGAAACACCTGGAGAAGACATTGACAATGAATGTATTCGAAAAGTTAGACGGTGGATGGCAATAGTTGGGTTAGAATTGGCAGAACATAGAACGGAAGCAGTTCTGGTAACCAGTCGCAAGGAAAGAGAAACCATCACTATCAGAGTGGGCGATCACGATATAATATCACAACCGGCTATCACTTACAAAGAACACCTTGAAAGAACGTGCGACAAAGCTGCAAAGATGAGTGCTGCCTTTTCCAGAATAATGAAAAACATAGGAGGACCCAGACAACAAATGAGACCAGTTCTGTCAAGGGTGATGCAGACAATCACTATGTATGCGGCACCAATATGGGAGAAAGCATTGAAAATTAAGTCGTACGCAAGAAAGACTAATTCTGTCAACAGACTATGTGCTCTGAGAGTTTGCTGTGCATATCGGACAGTGTCAGATGATGCTATATATATCATTGCGGGAATGCTACTAGCAGTCAGACTCGGAAACTCGGAGTTTCAGTGAAAGATAACAAGCTGGGAGAAAAGCAGCGCAGCACAAGTGCATGGCAAGAGAGATGAAACCAGATGGACCTGCCGACTTATATCCGATATTCGAAAATGGATAGAACGTAACTATGGAGAAGTAGATTTTTACTTAAGTTAGCTCCTAACTGGACATGGCTGCTTTTAATCATATCTATACAGGTTTGGTCTGAAGGAATCTCCCTTCTACTTAAACTGCGGAGCGGAGCGGCTGGGGAAGATGCACAGCATGTATTTTTCCAGTGCAAAAACTTCAGAACAGAGCGCAGAGAATTAGAGGAGAAAATTGGAGATTGGAGATATCAACTCCTGAAAACATCGTAAACCATATGCTTACATCAAATATAATATGGGATGCGGTTAAACAGGCTGCGGCAAAAATAATGAAGGAACTTCGATGGTTGGATAGAGTCAGAGAGAGCATTAATGAAAATCAAACCCAGACGGCATCTCTAATACAACAAAGAACAGTAAATACTGTACACAATGTCGAACCAGCAAACGGAGAAAGAAGGGCATAAAGTGCTTACCAGCCCCAGGAAGTAGTACTTAACGGCAGGAGAGTGGTAGAAGAGTGCAGGGTGTGAGTTAGTACGTAGGCGCATCCCCGAAATCGAGTACTTGGCTAATCGTGCATGTTGATAGCCCGGGCTATAAGTATCTTTCGAAGATTTTTATCACATCCTTGAACGTTGGACGCAACCAAAAAAAAAAAAAAGTAAAGCAGCCAAATTTCGCTAGTGTACCGACTGCTCATTGCTGGAAGAGAGACTAATGCAACTCTGAATAATAGAATCTCAAATACGAAAATAACCAATAGACACAGAAGAACACCAAATTCAGAAAGATGCGCCAAATCCCTATCGTTATTCTGAGAAACAGCAATGGAAATGCTTTCACATCATCGGCTGCCAATGGTAAAAAATCACCGCCAACAGCTAATAGTGTAGCGCAATTCTTCGGCAATTGAATACCACCAAAAATGAAAGAAGAAATGGTAGCTTTATTTGTAGCGACCCCTGAGATTTTTGGTAGCTGCAGTAAGCCCATAGACATTGCTTCTGTGAACGCAAATCAAGCAATTTCTTTAATGGAAACGAAGCCAATAGTAATGACAAGCTATGCAGCAATCGGCTTATTTTAAATAAGCAACGAAAGAAATGCCTTTAGAGGGAAGTCTTAAGCAGAATAAAACTTTTGGGACATCTGCCGATGATCAAGGTATAAATGAGGATGTCGATTTCGAAGGAAACCTAGCATTATTCAATAAGCAGGCCCTATGCTATCGAACCCGAACAGAGTCAGATGTGGTTCAACAGGCGGTTATAGTGTTGTGCAAAAAGTACCACTACGACGAGAATATTTTAGAAGGAGCTCCACTTCAATTGCGCCAGATCGAATCCACATTCGATGGCTCAACAGATTTTGTTACAGATGAGAATTTTATTATATCGACCATTTCAAGTTTCGTTCATTCAAAAATTTAGTAAACAACAGAAGATTGCGGTTTGTCCATTCAGAGGCAGAATGAAATTCTGGCAATAGGCACGACTGATTTGGCAATACTTCTGCCGGGCGGAGTACGAAGGCAGAAGATAAATAATTGCCATAAATGGCCAACGATTGCCGTCATTGGCTACAAATCAAAGAATTTTAAAGTTAGCGAAATATTATTATTATTGCATCGAGAAGACAATTAGCATGACATGCTCTAAGAGTTCTCCTCCATCTGTAAGAAGACCAAAAAAAGAGCATCGAAGTTTGATTTTTGAAGCAACCGTCAACAAGATTGCTTACTCAATTGATGCTTTACCTACTCCTGATCTTGTGATATTGTCGACTTGTTCGATAAATTTTTCATCAAGTTTTACTAAATGGTTGAAAGGAAATCGAGCTTCAATTATTGCAATCGATTCACCACCGTGTGGCATACAAGTTGTACGAAACAAGTACAGTAGAATCCCGATTATCCGAACTTCGATTATCCGAATATCCGATTATCCGGACTCGGCTCTAATTATCAATTTAAAAATGTTTTGACGGCGCAACGAGACATGTTACGATAAGTTTATTCCCGCCTCCGACGGTGTACTCCCGCTCTCATTTGTTTGCGGGATAGTGCTTGTTATTGTTTCATTTTCTTTGATAGCGTTCAACTGAAAGGTTGTCTACGTTTCGTGTTGGAAATTTAAAATGTCCAAGCGAAAAAGAGTAGTGTTGTCTCTTCAAGACAAAATGAAGATAATTGAGAGTATAAAAAATGGTGAATCTGGCAGTAAGTTGGCACAAATATATGGTGTCGGAACTTCTACGATATCAGACATTAAAAAGAATTCTGATTCCATAATGAAATTCACCTGCGCGCTTGAGCAAGAAGATGGAAGCTCGCAACGTAAAGTCATGAAAAAATCTCAAAATGAAATTCTGGAGAATGCAGTTTTTACTAGGTTCTTACAAAAAAGAGCATGCGGCCAGCCCATATCGGGACCTCTGTTATGTGAAAAAGCATTGGATTTTAATCAAAAACTTGGTGGTGATACTTCTTTCTAGGCGAGCTGTGGATGGTTAGCAAGATTCAACCTGCGGACGAAACAGGTCTTAATTGGAAACCTCTACCAAGCAGATCATTAGCATCGCGTCGTGAAAATGCAGCACCGGGACACAAAGTGAGTAAATACAGAGTTACAGTTATGGTTTGCGCAAACGCTAAAGGAACACATCGATTGCCACTGCTACTTATTGGTAAATCAAAAAATCCGCGCTGTTTCAAAAATATTAAAATACCCTTAGCTTACGCTAACCAACAAAAATCGTGGATGACCACAGATATTTTTCTTACTTGGTATGAAAATACGTTTATTCCTGAGGTGAAGAAATTTCAAAAGGACATGGGAAAAGAGGGCGATGTATTGTTATTATTAGATAATGCGCCAACGCACCCTTCCGCTGAAACATTAAATCGAGAAAATGGGAAGTTCACGGTTAAGTTTTTGCCCCCTAACGTAACATCGATATTGCAACCTATGGACCAAAGTGTCATTGAAACTTTAAAACGTTTATACAGAAAGCAGCTACTGCGTCGTCTTTTATCAGCAGACGACGGTGAAATAGAAATGTTGTTAAAGTTTTTTAAAGAAATTAATTTGAAAGATTTTTGTTATATGCTGGTAGAAGCGTGGAACTCTGTGGAGTTGCAAACATTAAAAAGGGCATGGAATAAATTATTAAAATTAACTCTATCTAATTCTTCAATTAAACCTCACAACGATTTTAAAGAAATAACAGAAGCAATGAAAATTCATAGCATTGGTGAAGGGTGCGATGAAGGGAATATTAAGGAGAGAGAAATCATTGAGAATTTGAACAGTAACGAGAGAGAAGATGAAGAAGATACTGAAACTGGGGATGTATGTCAAGTACCATCTCACGCAGAAGCTTTTGAAGCTCTAGATGTTGCTTTTAAGTGGTTTGAAAGACAGGACGACTCGGATCCCATACAGTTGTTACAACTGAAGCGCATCAGGGACTTGGCCGCAATGAAAAGATGTGATTCATTACGTCAAAGATCAATAACAAGTTATTTCCAACCAAAATTTTAAATTACATAGGTATTATGTAATTCATTATCTATCGCTTTAGCTCGTTTTTTATATATCGTATTATCTAAATAAAACCCATTACATAATAAAAAATTATTAAAATTTAAATATTGTTTGATTTGATTTGAAATCGGTTATCCGGATTTTCGATTATACGGAATACCCCTGGTTTTATTTGATCCGGATAATCGGGATTCTACTGTACTCAGTACTCCCAACACTGCTGGTCAATGGCATTGAACATTGAACAAACTAAAACAAAATAAACAACTAATATTTTCTACACATTCATCTCTATTAACAATTACTTCATGCAGGCATACAGACTATCTAAACACCACCTCATTGCAACCAGTTATACTCAGTTTCATTTACAATCATAAGATACAGTTTAAATGCCAACGAACTACCACCCTGTTGCCTCTAAGAAAAAACTTACAATTCCTCATCTCCCCATTCCTTTTCTATTTTATCTTTCATTTTTATTTTGTATAATTTTCCCGACTAAAAAAAAACAATTTTTAAGAGTAACTTTTAAATTGTTTAAGAGCATAAAGTAAGATATTGTGTAAACCATTTTTTCCTTTGTAATTTTTTCTTATATAAATATTTGTGTACGTTTTCTTTCTAAGAGCTTAACCTACCTGAAATGATTGTTTTGTTGTGTTCTTGCGCGGCATCCATTTCTTCCCGCTGACACAAATACAAGTGGTAAGCAGCTTTTTGTTATAGAAAAACAACAAAATAACGTAAAAATAACAAAACAAAGATCGAAAACTGAAATAACATTATAACGTATACATCTCTGTCGTGAAAATTTGGAAGAAGAAAAGACAAAAAAAAAAACAAAAACAAAAACAAAAACAAAAAACCGTTGTTAATAAAAGTATGTGAGAAGAATGCAAAAGAAAAAAAAAAGAAAAAAATAAACAGATGAAAACAAAAGATTAAAAAACCTTTATATTGGTCATATAAAAAGTCTCCGCGGTTTTTTGTCACTAGATGGTGTTGGTGTACAATTATCTGGAAACACTAATATGATTGTGTCAAACGAACACGTGTTTGAAAGGTGACATGTCAGGCAACATTTCTTGTAAAGACAGCTGTGTAATTCGTTGCTCGATAGTGAGTGAAATGTCTGAAGAAATAAAAAAGGGAAAAAGGCTGCAAAAACGTGCCGAAAAATTTTTGCAGTTTACGGTGAGAATGCTGTGAGTGAACGCAGGTCCCAGGGTGGTTTGTTTGATTCCGGTCCGGAAATTTTGTTGTAAAAGATGCACCTCGAACTGGGCAGCCTGTCACTAAAAAAGTCGATGAAATTTTGCAATTGATGGACCAAAACCCGCACGAAAGCTACCTGGAGATAGCAGTGACACTAAACATCAATCGTATGACACTTTGGAAATATATAAAACGAGCAGGTTACTTAAAGAAGCTCGATATGAATTAACGCAAAGAAATGTAATTGACCGAATAACGATCAGTGAAACGCTGCTGAAACGTAACGAAATGGAACCATTTTTGAAGCGATTCATTACAGGCGATGGAAAATGGATTATATACGAGAATATCCAATGCAAGCGATCATGGTCAAAGGCCGGTAACCGACCACAATCGACTTCAAAGGCTGGATTGACGGTAAACAAGGTTATGTTAAGTGTTTGGTGGGATTGGAAGGGGATTGTCTATTATGAGCTGCTAGAACTGGCTAAACGATCAATTCGATCCTCAATTCGACCGTTTGAATAAATTTTTTAAGTAAGTGCGACCAGAATTGGCCAACAGAAAAGGCGTTGTCTTCTATCATGACAATGCTAAACCACAAACATCTTTGATGACCCGGAACAAATTGACGGAGCTTGGTTGGAAAGTTTTGATGCATCCACTCTCTGATTACTATTTGTTTCGGTATTTGCAAAATTCACTTGATGGTAAAAAATTGCCCGACCGAAAAGCTGCTGAAAATCACTTAGCCAAGTTTTTCGCTGATAAACAACAGAAGTTCTACACCGATGAAATTATGAAGCTACCCGGAAAATGGCAAAAAGTTTTACATAATAATGGCCAATATGTACTTGATTGAAATTAATTTTGAATAAACAAAAAGTTTTTTCAAAAATGTACCAAAAAACCGCGGAGAATTTTTATATGACCTATTATAATCGAATTTGCTATTAGAGGAGCTCCTCAGGGTTGTCTTGTATCACCTCTAGTGATAAAGAATTAAGTTTTAAGTGTTGCTTGCTTAGCAAAATCACAGAAAATGACTTGAGTGAGTAAGTCACAGTATCTGGTCTTGCCATCAACTTAAAAAAACCGGAAAAGATACTCTGTCGAGCATCAACAGTGCTCAGCCACTCTCTCTTTCACCCAGTACTAGGTAAAGGGTTTTCTAATAACGACTTGACAATTTTTTTTTTAAATTAAAGGCAAACTATTTGAGATATTTCAAAAACTTTATTATTGGCTTGAAGTACAATCAAAACATTTATGAATGGAACTCAACTTCGTTCATATGGCCACCGCGGGCACGTTTGCAGCGGTCGATTCCTTGGACACAATGTTCAACGACTCGGCCACACATTTCGGCCGAAACGGCAGCTGTTTCGCGTTCAATGTTGGCTCTGAGCTCTTCTAACGTCGTCGGTGTCTTTTCATAAACCAATGACTTAACTTAGCCACACAGAATATAGTCAACCAGCGTTAAATCGCACCAACGAGGCAGCCAATCGACTGGCCTATGTCTTGAGATAACACGCTCACCATACTTACTCTTCAATAAATCGATTGTAGCGTGTGCTGCGTGGCTTGTGGAACCATCCTGTTGAAACCACATGTCGTCCAAGTCCATATCTTTCAATTCGGGTCAAAAATAATCGGTGATCATGGCGCGATAACGCTGACCTTTCACAGTAACGTGAAAATCGTTATCGTCGGCGAAAAAATATGGCACAATAACGCCGTCGGCATGCAAACCGCACCAAGTAGTTATTTTTTGTAGATGAAGTGGTGATTCATGAAGCACATGCGGGTTTTCACCCGACCAATAACGCATATTTTGCATATTTTGACGAACCCATTGAGCCAAAAATGAGCTTCGTCACTGAAGATGATTTTGGGATGAAATTCATCATCTTGGTGCATCTTCTCCAGAACCCAATCGGAGAACGTACGTCGCTTCAAATGGTCCATCGGCTTTAATTCTTGAGTCAGCTTGATCTTGTATGGGTGTAAACCAAGATCCTTATGCAAAATACGCCATAATGTGGTCTGAGAGATGCCCAATTCTTGAGAACGCCGTGGAATTGACTGATTTGGATCGTTTGCTACGGACGTCTGAACGCACTAAACTTGTTATTGCCTGTCTACTAGGGTAAGAATTACGACCGAAAATTGGAGTTAACGCTCTTAAAGTTGCAGTCATCGACTTCGAATATCTGTAGAAAATTTTTATAAATTTTAGACGTTGCTCGTTAGTGTGCTCTTCCATGATGAAAACATTGAGTTTACTGAATAAATTGACAGTGACGGTTCGATGATTATTGAAAGAGTGCGTTCACAAATTAAATTCAAAGTTATCAAGTCCCTATTGGAAAACCCTGTATTAAGAATCATACTAGCTCCTTGAGAGTAACTTAACTGCAAACATAATTAGTTTAGATGCCGAGGAGGGCATGTTTTTTACGCCTCTTAAAGGGACTTCGGAAAAATTTTAAAGTTTAACCAAAATTTACAGGACATTGTCAAACAACTCTAAGGAGTCTCAAGCCCTTACAATCGTTATGTTCATACACACATGTTTCACAACTGCTTGCTTTTGATTTTTCTCAATAAGCTAGGCATAAGACATAGTATACGAACTTCTACGGCATTTGTTGTTATGATAGCGATAAAGACGGGGATAATAAATCTGTGAAGACGAGCACTTGTTACTAAGATATTTTATGGCAAATATGTAGTTCTTCTATCTTTCAGAAATAAAAAAAAATTGAAGAAAAAGAATTTATGCATGAGAATTGTTTGAAATGTACAATACAAATGCTGTGCTAAGAGAGAGGATATTTATAAATCAATAACTGACTATGGAGCAATAAAGACGAGCGGCTCAAGCAGCACAGATAACAGGCATCTTTTACTAAAGTATCAGAAAAGCATTGTTTACTTTTACCGCAATCATAAATTAAAATAATTTTGTCTATCCTCTTAGTAAGGAAAAGTGCTAAAAGACAGAAGAAAAGAAAAGTTCATTTTTATAATTAAAAGTTCTTAAATTAAAACATCATCAAATACATTTAAGAATTTTATATAAGTGGAAGTCCTTAACGATTCTTACTCGCTAGACTTTAGGAAGCTCGAGGTACCCTTAAAATCAGGAAGGTACAGGAGGTACCCATGGTACCGAAGTTTCCGATGTACGTTGGTCTTAAATGTTTGCAAGTTATAATGAAGAGGAAGTAGAGAGCTCTGCAAGGCATTCCATAAGGCAGTTGTACGGCTTATAAACGAATCACGATATTTCAGAATACGTCCGAAAGTGGACTTGAGGGTATGCTGATATATTAATAGCGAGAAGGGTGTTACAGTTGAAGGTTTACAAGATCGGAATGTTATTGGCGATTACTAAGTCAGAAGACATTACGTTGGTGTTCAAGGGTGAATGCCTTATATATTGAGGCCAAATCGGAGGGGCTAAAGTATTTCACACATTGCTTGAGGAAACTTAGACATTTCGATGTAAGTGCCATTATGCTGTAAGCATTGGAATTTAATGAGCTTAATATACGCTGCCGTTCCTGACCTACAGCCGAAGAGCAGAGACGTGAGTCCGGGAACGAGTATGAAAAGCAGGGAATATTGTCAGCAGCAAAGGATTATATTTGATTAGAAGAAGTAAATAAGAGATCATTAATGAAAACTAAAAAGAGTGTTGGAGACATAACGAAGCCCTGGGGCACACCAGCATTTCCGAAAAGTTATTTCTAATCCATTGAAGAAGAGAGTCATCGAATACAAAAGCATGCATTTTTGACAAAAGAGCCTGGTGCCAAACTCTGTCAAATGCTTTAGAAATATGAAGTGCAACTCACTTTTCCGTGAGGCATGTCATCAAATCACCCGTGGACCTGTTGCTACGAAAACCATACTGTCGGTCTTTGAGAAGCTTTCGCGTTTCAAGATATTTCATGAGTTGACGGCTTATCAGCGTTTCCATTACCTTGGAAAGAAGAGATGTAAGTGCAATGGGTCTGTTCGGAAAGAGACCTAAAAAGTAGGATTGAAGAAAACGCTTACGCAGTGGTTTTACCAGCGAGGAAGAACATCTCTTCAGAAGAAGATGAAATATACCATCTGGACCAGCGACGCACTTACAAAACATAATCTGGAAGTGTTGAACTGGTCGCAAAATGCGCAGGAAGCAGATTGGCTTTGTCCAAAAAGCTGGCAGCTGGAATGTTACTGTAAATGAGCGTTGGGATGGAGAATGAAGTAGAATTTTTAATGTTTTTGACGAACGACCAAAAATCTTTCCTATCATTGGGACATTGTAGTATTTTTTGCCTCAGGTTTTGGTCATATGGGAATTTCACACGCTTAAGAAACACGTTGCAGTCGTTTTTGGCTCGTTTGATTTTTTTCTCGGTTTTCCTCAGTCAAGTTGATCTTGTAGGACAAAAAAAATGTCTATAACCCTGAAAGCCTCTTTACAGCTCGAGTCGTACCACGCCTTTACTTTTGGTTTGATGCTCTTCATCCGATGAGGGATAAAGGAACTTATTTAAAAGAGAATGATATCTGTGATCATATCAGCAGCTGCATCCACGTCGTTATCGAGGAAACATAACGACTAGTTAAAATTCCTAAAGAAGCTGTTAAGTTCGCCCCAATTGGCTTTCTCGTGTCCTCGATTTATCGTATTGCCATGCGGTTCTTGTAGGAGTCTTTTCGCTAATTGTGTGGTCAAACCTAGAATAGATATCACATCAGCGGTGTATACGTCTGGTATACGTGTGGGCTCATTTAAAAGCTCGGTCAAGTTGTTTTCCGCTGAGATCCCCACACACCATCTTTCGGGTGTTATCTGTCCAGACCATACTAACGATTTGAGTATAAGGATACAGGGATACAATTCTTTGAATGGAGTCAGACAGCGCATCGATTGGTCGATTTGATGTCCAGTTTGGGGCTTCTGTAAATAAAGCAATAGTGGATAATTTGCTGCGGAGATGGATTATAAGCCATAAGAAATTGAATTCCGGATTAGAATACAGATCACATTGTGGTGGACTTTAATAAGCTAAATCACTACTCACGTAAATGGCGAGATCACGATGAGAGAAGAATAATGGCACTAGTTCGTAACCAGGTAGCTTCAGATCAGAATGTTTTGAGAGGTGTGGACGGGGATCTACCTGTGTTTCACTAAGTGCCAAAATCACTGGTCTGTATTTACAGACGTGGACGTACACAGAAAAGTGATTAACCCTAAATTCTCTATTCATAATCACAAACAAACACAGAAAACTCAAACACCGCCGTTGTTAAGCAAAGCCGCAAATGAAAATTTTGACGTTTACTTTACCGACTCAAATTTTTGCAGGTGTTATGCACCTTAAACAAAATTAAACAGTGCATCCACAAAATTCACACTTTCAACCCGCTATCCATCAGTTGTTACATGCACTCAGCCATTGCACATTCCGAATAATAAATACGAGTACAGCAAAAACTTGAAAATGCACTATGTTGACATGTGTGCACTCGTCAGCGGTCAGCACAGTACTGTTGACTATTTAGACATAGCAAACTAAAGCATCTGAATGGTTTAAACGATGGCGATGGCCAGACTAATCCTTGTAACTGCACCTCTATGCCCTTTGGCATAGGTACTAAACCATGGTTTGGAGGCACTCTGTGGTTTACTACGTATGGTGCTATGACGGTTTTTTAACATTTGGAAGCGGTGGTCTTGAATTTTCAAAAAAGTCTTTACGAGAAATTGACTGCAGATAATTTACTTAAGAAATGTCTCGGCAGTAACACTCAAAACCATAAATAAAGTTTTAATTCTTGTGTGTCCAAAGCAAAACTCACATGCCAACACACGGGGTACGATCTTTCAAAAGTCTTTTCGATTGCTTGCATACCCCGACGATATAGATTCCATTGGTGCGTTTGCGAGTATAAGAATAGAAGGGGCAAAAATGGGTCTACCGTTAAACGAGGTCATAACAAGGTATATGCTGCTAACAAGATGAGACACCCAACATCGACAAATCGGCCAGAATGTCAAAATCGACAGCTATAACTTTGATGTAGTAAGATTTTGTCTACCTCGGCTCTGCTATCACATCTGCAAACGACATCTCTTCAGAAATCAAACCAAGAATAAGGCTTGTCAATGGCTGTTTGTTTGAGCTGAGAAGGCCGCTATGTAGTAAGGCCCTCTTCCGAACAATCAAGGAAACCCTATCTAAGACCCTCGTAATTCCAGTCCTGCTCTGTGGTTCCGAAACATCGACAATTTCTAAAGCGGATGAAAATATCTCGTCCGCTTTAGTTAAAGTCCATGCTTCTACGACATTTTCTTGGATTAAGACGATAAGGTCTTGATTGTTGGTAAAAGAGATTAATTTCTAAAGATTAAATAATGAGTAATGATAATGAAAGATAATTAATTATAAAACTGGAAACCTTTACATGCGAGCAGTGTTCAAAAAGTAAGATGACTTTTGAAATTTCGCGGGCAACGTACATTCGATTATCGATTTTTTTGTTGTTTTTTTATTACACATACCTCGAACATATGTTCATAGTTTTAAGTACGATTATATAGCATCTTTAATTTTTTTTTTTGACAGATAGAAAGGTTAGACGTGTTTTGGTGTTCTCGGCGATTTTTAATTAATATAAAGAATGGAGCAAAATATTTGCATCAAATTTTGGGTAAAAAATGGAATCAAGTGCTCTAAGATACTTGGAATATCGACAGTGGCATACGGCGAGTCTGCTCTAAGTAAAAAAATATGTTTACAAGTGGTACAATTGCTTCCAAGACAGTCGAGATGACTCCAATGACGAACCTCGCTGTGGGCGCCCACCCACATCAACGAAAGATAATAGCGTCAAAGCTGTGAAAAATTTTGTTTTGGAAAATCATCGAATTACTAGTAAGAGAGGTAGCTGAGGGTATTGGCATATCGGTCAGCTCATGTCATGCAATTTTTTCGAATGTTTTGGGCATGAGACTTGTGTCAGCGAAGTTTTTTTTGAAACTTCTTAGGTTTGCTTAGAAGAAGCGTCACTCAGGAGCTCTTGACTGACGTCAGTGATGATCCTGTCTTGTTCAAAAGGGTCATATCTGGTGAGGAATTATGGGTATATGATTATGACGTCAAAACCAAAGCCCAATTGTCCCAATGGAAGCGCCCAGGAGAGCCAAGACCGAAACAAGCACGCCAAGTTCGATCAAATGTCAAAGTTTTGATCACTGTTTTTTTCGATTACCTTGCTGTAGTGCATCAGGAGTCTTTACCTCAAGGTCGTAAGGTTAATAAGGAGTATTAGCTTAAAGTTATGCGCCGTTTGCAAGAACCAATACAAAAAAAACGTCCGGAATTGTGGAGAAACAATTCATGAGTTTTGCATGAGCACCTGCTCATTCACTGTTGCTTGGGAAAGATTTTTTGGCCAAAAACATCTTGACAATCATGCCTGAGCCACCATATTTATCGGATTTTGCCTTTTAACAATTTTTTCTGTTCCTAAAACTAAAGAGATCTATGGAAGGATGGAGATTTGCAACGACTGAGGAAATAAAAACGGCATCGCTGGAAGAGCTCTGGGCTATACCAAAAAGTGCTTAAGGGAAGTGCTTCGAAGATAGGAAAAAGCGTTCGCACAACTGTATTATATCTGAGGGAGATTATTTTGAAGTGGACAATATTAATATTGGTGAATAAATAAATATTTTTTTTATAAAAATACAAGGTCACCTTACTTTTTAAACACAACGTATTTTTTCGATAAGTTGGCAATCTAAAATCGTCACTACATCTCAAGTAATAGGGTTGAGAGTTTTTTAAAAATCGTAAATACTTCTTTATATAAATAGATACAAGATTGAATTTAATTTTGACAATAAAATTTAAAACATTAAATAGAATTTTTGCTTTAAACTTGACCACATTAAGACACCGATCATTATTATTATTGGGGTCAGCCCGCCTCAACGTCTCCATTGGAGCGTTGAATGACTTCCTGGTCCTCTAGATAAACGGGTAAAGGACACAGCTTGACTATGGGACGCTTCAGAATTGACGATTGAGTCTTAATGGTGACGACAATAACGTGCCCATCCGATCCTGGGTGCGTTTCAATTACTCGAGCAAGTGGCCATTTAGTTGGAGGGTACCGCTCGTCTACGACCAAAACAAGTGTTCCTAACTTGATAGATGGCGTTGTGTCATGCCACTTGACAAATTCTTGGAGGTGCTATAGGTATTGAATTGACCACCTTTGCCAGAATCGCTGTAAAATTTGCCTCAGATGTTGAAAACGAGATAATTTTGATTCAGGGATATGAAGCAGCGATGGCTAAGGTACTGTGTTGATAGCGCTTCCAATGATAAAGTGTCCCGGAGTCAATGCTTCGATATCTTCGGGATCATCTGACAGTGGACAGATTGGTCGCGAATTTAGGACGGCTTCTATCTGTGCTAATAAAGTAGAAAACTCTTCATATGTTAAAAGAGACTCACCAATAGTTCGCTTAATATGAAATTTAGCGGATTTGACGGCCGCTTCCCATTTACCACCAAAGTGAGGTGCCGCTGGGGGGCCAAACTGCCATTTAGTTCCATCGCTAGCTAGCATATCTACGATGTGCCGACACTCCCTGGAAGCAGCTTTGAAAAGTCTTCGAAGTTCTGCATCTGCTCCTATCAAGTTGGTACCACAATCACTTGTAAGCGTAGCACAGATGCCTCGGCGGCTGACGAACCTCTTGTATGCAGCTAAGAAACCTTCCGTTGAATAATCTGTTGCCAATTCTAAGTGAATCGCGGATGATGAAAAGCAAACAAATACGACGAGATAGTATGTTTTGGCTGCTAGCTGTCTCCAAGTTTTCAAAATGAAAGGTCCAGCATAGTCCACACCGGAGTGTAAGAATGGTAGAGAAGGAATGGTGCGATTAACTGGAAGTCGACCCATTAGTTGCCTCGATGTTGCAGCTCGATAACGGGAACAGATAACACAGCGATGAACGAATGAGCGCACACAACTACGGCCTCCTAGAATATAATAAGTTCTTCTTAATGTTGCCAGCATCAATTTCACACCACCATGGAGGGTTGCTCGATGTATATAGTTCAAGTCAAGTTTTGTTTCATGTCTGGATCTTTTTGTGCATTACGAAGCCGCCCGCCAATTCGCAGAACTCCTTCTGAGTTAATAAATGGCGTAAGCCGATGAAGAGAGCTACTCCGGGATAAAGTTTCTAAACGAGAAGGATGATTAATTTCAGATCTAAAATAGATGCTTTGTGTATTTTTTATCCAAAATAAGTTTGCTTCTCTGATCTCAGCTGGTGTTAATGGACTTGGGCTATGTGATGAACTTGAGACTTTTCGAAATAACACTACTCGTCTGCACCACGCAGTGATTCGCAAAAGTCTCGATAACGACGAATAACGTTGAACAAGATCCCATGGTAATGTAGTCGGCTTTCTTATAACCGCAGCTACCAATTGTTGACGTTCTTCATGGTCTACATTAACATCTGGATTATGGATAAGATTGGGCCAACTATCACGAGTAAGTTTGAGCCATTGTGGCCCTTGCCACCAAAGGCTACTCTCTGCTATCTGGCGAGGCGATGCTCCTCTCGAGGCGAGATCCGCAGGATTATCCTCACCTGGAATGTGATGCCAGTTTGCTTTGGGCACATTATCCTGGACCTGTTTGACTCGATTTCGGACGAAATCCTTCCATCTTGATGGCTCACCTTGGATCCAATAAAGAGCAGTACTGGAGTCAGTCCAAAGGTGGATAGGGACTGATTGTAGATTGAGGACACTGATGAAATGTTTTACAAGTTTGGTGAGCAGCAGTGCTGCTGCCAATTCCAGGCGTGGAATGGTGACTCGAATAGATCTAGCTCGTTTTGATGACTTTGCTGGGCGATTAGCTGGAGTAACTTTCGTTTTGGAGGATAAGATTGTAATATGCGTGCCAGTTTCTTTGATGACACGAATATATATCACAGCTCCAAGCGCTGCCAGCGAAGCATCTGAAAACCCGTGCAGCTCAATTGAAACCAAAGCGGGAACTATTCCAAGCCATCGGGCACGGAAATTAAAGATAGATCGTTGAGTTGGTTTATGTAGCTTTTCCAGCGAGCTTCAAACAACTTAGAAATTGGTTGATCCCATTCAAGATCCGCTAGCCAAAGTTCCTGAATGAAAAGTTTTGCTCTGACAACAACAGGAGAAAGCCAGCCCAACGGATCGAAAAGCTGAGCTGCTCTCGATAGCACTGTCCGTTTTGTATAAGCAGCTGGTTCTTCATGTTGTACGGGAATGAAGATAAAGCGATCCAATTCAGGCTGCCAGTTTAAACCCAAAGTTCGATGAACTGGACCATCATCGATGCAAAGTGATGAGGATGGTGTTGCTCGATATTGTTCAGGTACTTCCTCGATAAGAGTTTCATTATTAGCACACCATTTTTGCAATTGAAACCCGCCTGCTTTAAAAAGATTAGAAATTTGGGTGATTCGTTTCTTACCCTCTTCAACAGTAGCTGCTCCGTCGTACATATCATCCACGAAAATATGTTTCTTGATAACATCCTTGACATCAGAAAATCGATAACCTTCATCCTCGGCTAGTTGATTCAAGACCTGAATAGCAAGAAATGGAGCAGACTTTGTTCCATACGTTACTGTGGTGAGTACAAATTCTTGAACGTTATAACTTTTAGTCCACAGAATTCGTTGATTTTTCCAGTCATCAGGGTGTACTTTGATTTGCCGGAACATCTTTGTAACATCAGCAGAATAGGCAAATTTGTTAACCCTCCAACGTGAAAGAACATCAGGAAGGTCTACTTGCAGCTTTTTACCTTCGTGCAGAAAGTCGTTGAGTGACATACCCTTATCGGTCTTCAGGGACCCATTGAAAACGACTCTTAATTTCGTCGTGGAAGTGCAACTGCGATAAAACATTTGGTCTGTTGGTTGAGTTGGTGAAGAGGCTCGTTTCATATGTCCCAGTTGTTCATACTCTGCAATAAAGTTTGAATAATTAGTTTCAAGTTCAGTGTTATGTGCAAATCGATTTTTCATGTGTTGTAATAACTTTAATGCAGGAGTTCTCGAGTCTCCAAATGATGTTGGAATTGATTTGAAGGGAAGGCGAACGATAAATCTTCCTTCCGAATCACGAGCATGCGTAGACTTGAAAATTTCCTCACATTCCTGTTCTTCTGGAGTAAGTTGTTCGATAGATGAGTTAAATGATTCTTCCTGCATCCAAAACCTTTTCACTAGCTCGTCCAAATGATCATCTGCGTAGCAGTAGAATGATTTTGCTTCTTTGGGTTTCGATGTAATATCTAATGATGTTGAACCTGAAATAATCCATCTCAATGTGGTACGTTGCGCAATTAGTGCCCCCTCAGGACCTTTTAGAAGTCCATTTTGTAAGACTTGCCCATATACTTCTGCTCCGAGGATGAGGTCTATACGTCCAGGTTGATGATATTCTGGGTCTGCTAGATCGATATTTTGCAAATATGACCAGTCCGTGTGCTTGATGACAGCTGATGGTAAAAGGTTGGTAAGTTTTGATAACACATAAGCGTTGAAGATGCAGTTGAAGTTACTTATGCAAGATTGCAGATTCATTGTTACCAAACCTTTTGATTGATGGGATGATGATGAATCGCCTCCAATGCCAACTATCGATAAAGTTGTGTGCGATCGTGGAAGTTGGAGAAGGTGGATGAGGTACTCCGATATAAGATTTACTTCCGAGCCCTGGTCGAGAAAGGCTCGGACAATGTATGGCTCCCCAGAACTAGATATGACTCTTACCAATGCGGTTGCAAGAAGCGTTGTTGATCTTGGGGACTGATTGATGCAGGTCACATTGGAGGAAGCAGAAAAATGATTGATGTTGTTGGTGGAGATGTTTTGATTAGATCGTGTAGATGGAACTGAATCGATGGACGTGTTTGGTTGATGAATGGTTGTATGATGACGTCCTCCACATTTTTGACATCTCCATTTCGAATAGCATGCACTAGTTGTGTGATGACCAAGGCAGTTGTAGCAGAGTCTCAGCTGTTTTAGAAGCTCGACACGGTTAGCAGGAGTTTTTGATAGAAAACTTGGACATGAAGAGATATAGTGTTCGCCCTTACAATTGAAACATACCTGTTTTGTTTGGTCTGCAGCTATGTGATGCGTCTTCGCCTTTGTTTGATGGTTGGACGAGTGGAACTTGGAAATGCTTTGCCCTGAAGTAGCTCGTTCAAAGCTACTACTACTGAAGCGAGCGAATGCGAGTAAGGATGAAATCTTTAAGTGCCACCCAGGTTGGTGGTTCAGTTGAAGATCCTAACGATTTTTCCCATTCTTTAACTGATGCACCATCTAGTTTGCGGGAAACGATATGTGTGAGGACATCATTCCATTGGCTTACGTTACGACCAAGACCTTCAAGTGATCCCAAGGCTTTATTAATTTCGTTGTACAAGGTCTCCAGTTTAGAAGAAGATTCCTCGTGAACAGCTTTCGCGGATATAATGGCTTGAACTGCTGAGTCAACATGTAGTCTCTTATTATCATAATAGGAGATCATGTTATCCCAAGCGATTTGAAAGTTTGACACGGTAACTGAAACACCATGAAGACGTGAAGCGGCTTTACCTACCAGACATCCCTTTAAGAATTGAAGTTTTGTGACGCATGTGAGCGACGGATCAGCCCCAATTATTGCCATAAATGACCCTTTAAATGAAGGCCATTCAGAGAGTTCCCCGTAAAACAGCGGCAGCGGTAGTTTTGGAAGCTGATGGTTTTGTGATGTGGACAACGGATTCGCAGACGTAGTGGAAAGATACTTACCATCTAGATTGGGGACTTCTATTAATTTGTCGTGTAATATTGCCATGTGTTCCATGGAATTAAGGTAATTTTCTTCGCAGTTACGATACATTTTGTTCTTAAAGTAGTCTTCTTCCTCATATTTTTGACGTGATTCTGCCTTTAATGCTGCTTTTATTGTGGTCATAGATTGGTGATTTGTTTTGAAAGTGTTCCAATTTTCCAGTTTATCGAGAGAATCTTTGATGATGTCGTATAGTTCATACTGCTGTTCTAAAATGGCGGTTACCTGTGTTGCGTTGGACATAGTTATGGACTGTATTTCGTGCTAAATTCAATATTAATTTTTATTTCGCGGGAAAAATAATCCGAGCTTAGAAGGACCATTAATGTTCGAAATAAATTAAAGACTACTTTTTTGGTGAACGAATGAAGATTTATTTTATTTTTTCCGATTGAATTATTGAATTGGATTACGTCTTACTTGGGCTAGAGATGATTTAAGAAGAAGGAGAAGGAAATAAGAGTTGACAGATTACAATTATGTAGTAGATTTCTTTCTGACTACTACTACTTTTTTAACAGATACCCTTTTTATAATAAAAACTATCTTAATCCTCAAAATAGCCATTAACTGCCGATATTACTTCTTCATCGTTGGAAAATCTTTGACCACTGAGCAATTCAAACTTTAATTCATTAATTTTGGCCATTGCAATAAAGGATTTGTGAGCTGCTCCATTGTCTTGACGAAACAACACTTTCTTCTTAGCCAAATGCGGCCGTTTTAGCTTGATTTATTCGCAATAAGGTCACATAATACTGGCCGTTGATAGTTTTTCCTTTTTCAAGAATTATCCCACGTACATCCCAAAAAAAAATGCAGATGAAACGGTCTTCCTCTTCATTTGTCTCGGGTGTAAAGTGATGTTATGTTATGAAAACGGCACAAAAATTCTGCTTTGTTGCTGTGAAACTTCGCTAAACACTTAATTGCAACATCTTCATGACACTGTTTTTGCTTTCTAATGTCCAAATTTTCAAATAATATGCGATGTACTACACTTTTTGAAATGCCTACAATGTCGACGATCATCCAGTACCGCTTTGTGGATTTTCTTCACCATTTCTGAAGTCGTCACCTCATTTGGTCGACCACTGCGATGCCCGTGTTAGCAGCTCGTACGATCTCGTTTAAACTCAGCAACCCAAAATTTTACTGTAGTAAACGGAGAAGCAGACTCACCCAGAGTAGAATCCAGTTCAGCTTTTATATTGGTTGGGCTGAGGCCTTTCAAATAAAAGTATTGTATCACATAACTATGACCAACTTTCTCCATTTTTACAAATTCACTGACAAAGTTCACTATTGATGGCTGCCAAACAAATACTTAATAACGTGGCGCTTTCAAATTTGATACATATGCTTTATAGACTGCGTACTTTCTAATACAGTTATATTTTCAAACAACTACCGCCATGTCTTGATCAGGCCGGGTACGTCTGGGACCTCCCTCGTATATACTTTCACCTCTTGTACCTCTCAGATTGTATATACTAAGCTCTTTCTTGTAAAAATGAAACTGAAGCTCAACTACTATTGTACAATATATTTAAATTTTGTATCGAATTTTTGTATCTTTGTTTTGCTAAGAAATAAAGGAATAAAAAAAAAAATACGGTTCCATAAAGTTACACTGATTCTTGTTCGCTGGGACGTCCTTATGGAAATGATGCAGACCATTCGTGGTCTTTGCCTTTGACACATAATTCTGAGGTAATGACAGTAAAATACTACGGGTAATCGTCTCAAATGCTTTTTTGAAGTCTATGGTCTTGACACGATTTTTGTCAAGAGCTTCTCTTTCAAAGACATAAAAAATGGTGTTTAGGGCAACTTTGCATGAGTATCTTTTTCAAAACTTCGATTGGCTTTCGAAAATCAAATTGTTTGTTTCGAATTATTCATCCAGTTGAATTTGGGCTATTTTTTGTTGAACTTTTTCAAATACTGGTAACGCGTCTATTCGCCGAAAGTTCTCACGTACTTGTATTGTGTGCCTCTTCCGATGGCTACAGATATGACCCGAAGACAGGGTTGAGTATCTCCATATTATTTTTAGCTTTAACCAGTATAAATGGTTTCTAATAGCACAATAATTATTCCAACTGACCTTGGTTTTTGACGCTCTAAACTTCTGATACAGTTATTTAGCTGCCCCGTAAGAATTTTATGTACAGGGTGACTGGCTCGAACTGCAACTTTTTAGAATGCTATAATTTTTTTTATTTTTTGATAAATTTTATTGTGCCAAAGCAAAAAATGTTGAAAAATACATCAATTTTCAAATTGTATCAATAGTTTTCAATATGCTCACCTTTGGCGCGAATAATATCCTTGAGACGGCCGAAGAAAGCATCGCACGTTGCACGCAAGTGGCTCTGCAGTATTTTGGCCCATTCCTGGCGAAGTGCTTATTTGAGGTGGTCCAAACTTTGGTATTTTTTAGTGCCAACCTTCGCCTTCAAAATACCACAGACAGAGACATCTAACGGATTTGCATCCGGAGAATTTGCAATCCATTGTGTCGAAGAAATGAAGTGTGGAACATTGTTTTTTAACCAATTATGGTTGACGTGCGCTTTGTGAGACGGTGCCGAGTCTTGTTAAAATGTCCACGGTCACCGACCGAAATGATTATTTGCCCAAGGCTTCAATACTGCCTCCACGGTCCAAAAATACGAGCGGAGAGCGACCATCGGCGGTTATGGCGGCTCAAACCATCACCATCGGTGCTGCCTGCCTGCCTGTAAATTTTCGAAGAACCTCTCTGGCAAGTACACTCGGCCATTTTGTTTGTTGACATATTGCTCTGTAACAAATGGCGACTCATGGGAAAAAAACAAAATTCGGCAACTCACCACTTTTATGCAAGCGTAGCAACTCCTTCGCTCTTTCGACTCTTATTTTTTTTCTGTTGCGATGTAAGATCGTGTGTTTGTTGGAACTTCAATGGCTTGAGCCCAAGCTCATTTTTCAGTATGTGTTGCATCCGTTGCAACGATATGTTGAGCTCACGAGCCATTTTTCTTCCACTTCGACTCGGATTTCGCTCAATTCGAGGCTTCACTTTCCGAACCATTTCTGCCGATTCTGGTGTTTTTTTATGACCACCTCCATGGCGTTTTGCAACGCTGCCAGTATCACGGTAACGAGCTATGTTTCGAGACACAAATGATTTATTCACGTTGAGGTGCTGGAGTGCTCTAACGATAGCTACTTTATGGTTTTCCAGCCAAATATGTATAAAGCAACCACACTATCACGTTTAAATTCCATCGAGAATAAAAAATTTTCAACACAACTGAGACGTAAATCGTGTAAAAGGCTTGTAAATAATAGAATTATCTGTCATGTGTCAAAATTTTAGCTCACAGTAATGAACGGTTTGGAAATTATAGCAGTCTGAAGTTGATTGCAGTTCGAGTCGGTCAGGGTGTAGATTTGTTTTGTAGCATTCTCCCGATGATAATTGAATCGTCACATTGAGAGTTTGACACTAAATTTCTGTATCTGAGTTGATTTAAAAAAGAGGCTTTTTTTTGCTGTATTTCAGGAACTTTAGTTTTTTTCATTTTTTTTTTCTAAAATCGCTCTTTTAATGTTTAAGTAGATTATTATTGTTTCATGGCCACTTACGTTTAATCCAGGATTTGTTTTTGCAGGTGTTGTGAATGTATTTGCCATAACATAGTCAATAAGCGATTGGCTAGAGTCTGTTATTCTTGTGGGCTCAGTAATGTTGACTACATAAATTTTCAACTTCGATTGTATGCTTCATTTCTCTTGGATATGTATTTGGTTCACCAAACTGCTTATCAAGAGCAGAGCACTAGCTCTTTTAACTATTCTTTGAAGACCTCGCTAAACAATCTCACTGATGAGCTGGTTGACCGAGATGAACAGCCAGGGGCATAGATTATCTGTTGTTTAGGAAAAATAGTTTTTTTTTTACCTCTGCGACCACAAGCCTACCAGCTCACAAGTATGCCTTGACTCGCTATTACATCTAATGGGAGTGTGGTAGTCATCCAAATAAATCTCATTGTCTTCTATTTTGTGTGTTTCTCAGAAAACACCATATAATAAGGACGTTAATGTTGTCTGTCCTTGTTTTGGTTTGTACAAGCATGTATTTTGCTTTATTTTCAACCCAGAAGAACGGTTTTGCCAGGGATGACATAAATAAACATGTCTCTATTGTATATCATATAAATGGTCTCTATAAATTATGTTATATGCGGCCTTAAATTCAGTGAACTCGTATATACTCGTAGGTTTTCAGGCATTCACATACGATTACTTTAGGACAATACATAAAATTTTGCATGCGATGCGATATTAACTAGACTATTTCCGTTTAGAGGGTCTCCTTTATGAATAAGTCCCAGGCAAGCGATGCTGAAATCCAATTTACCGGATATATCATACATTAGTCTGACCATATTGTAGAGATTAATCGAAGTAAGCTCTTTAACTACTCAATCCTCATTGCTGTAAATACAATAGTTCGATGGGTAGTTTAACTTCTGTTTAGATATCGCTATCCACACTACTTCTTGGTCGGGTGGACGACATTGTTGTTGATCATCGTTTACGTTGATGGTTGCTTGCCATCGCCATTAAACAGTCTGCAGAAGTAGTCCTTTCAAACTTTCAGTATCAGCTGTGATAGGAACTCTGGATGCTTTTTTTCAAATGTTGGTTGAACTACCAAACATCATTTTTGGGGAAATCTCCTCTCCTTGGCCTCTGCTTTTTTATCTGAAAACCCAATATTTTTCCCGCCTCTGATTTTCATAGGGTTCGTGACGAGCTTTTGTTCATCTTTGAACCACTGCCTTGTAAGCTTCTTACTTCACTTTTTGTTTTATTGTGGTGTTTGGGGAAAACTTTGCACAGCAGATGGTTCTACTGGACTTCTAGAAAAGTTAAAGTAGATCCGATCAGAAAGGTTCTAATAGTAGATAGTAGCTATCCACCATCAAATTCTTGATTATATTTATTTGGTGTTTTGTCGTCCAGTATGACATGAGATCTAAGCTGACGCTTATTGTTTGGCTCCATTTGGTCTGCTTATCATTCAAATTTCATAGACGAAAGCTGTTGCTTATGGCTTGGCTGCTGGGGTCTTACAAACGTAAATAAATTTATATCCGAGAGTGTTTCTTGCTTTACAATATTTTTTATTTTTTCCTAATTGATTTGTTATTGTTTGTTTGTGCTCTCTGACGGTTGGAATCTGAAATATTCACTCAGACTTGTCTCTTTTGCTATTGTCTTGTTGATAGATTCGTATGGAGGGCAATTACATAGCAAACGGCGTGAATAGCTTTTAAAGTGGCAGTGGAATGCTAAATATTTTCGCTAACAGGTGTTCTGGATTGGCAATATGACATATTAATGTGCGAAGTCTCCAACCGAGGAAACAAGAAGATATAATTTGTGTTTCTGAGACTTGGTTGGTTTGTGGTATGGGATGATGACATGAGTATTGAATTTTGGAGTTATAAAATGCATCGCAGCAATAGACATAATAGGGAAGGAAGGGTTTAAATTTATTACAGGTCCACTTTTAAACGTGAGGTCATAAAAAGAAATGTAATGCCCGCTAGCATAGAATTTTTGTTTATTGAAATCTCTGACCGCTATCAGCAACGTCGTTTTGGATGTGCCTATGTCCCACGTCATGATTTTGTTTTTACTGAATTCTAGGCTGAGCTGTTTTGCTTAGCTATTATATCAAAATAAAATACTATGCGGCGATTTCAATAAAAACTTATTAAGTAATGACCCAAGAGTAATTTCTATCAAAGACTTCGCTGTCAACTATGACCTAAATATTATTCATAATTCTGTGCCTACATGTTTCAGAGTAGGATGCCGATTATCACTCTTGGACTATTTTTCTTTATATCGGATGAAACTTTAGTGGTACCTCATGACCGAATCTCTGTTTCTTGTTTCTTGTTTCTTATGATGTTCATATTCTAAACATTCTCCCAAGAAGAAGCGGTTCAGAAATTTCAAAGATGTAGACCTTGGTTCTTCGTATAGCGATATCTTCACTTAACCATGGGACTTGTGCTGGAATATTTCAGATATTGATAACGAAGTGGCTTTATTAGAGTCTATGGTTACGCAGCTCTTTGATAAATATGTTTCACTCAAAGAAATAGTCATAAAAGATCCTCGGTGACTTTGGTCTCATCAAATATAAGAAAGCTACTTCGTGACAAAGGTAATCGTAGATGTAAACATTATCCGACGCCTTCAAAATAAACAATAATACTATAGTGCCAAGCTTATGTCAAATATGATCCACGCGATCTTTGGAAAAATGTGCGTTAGCTCGGGATTGTCAATGAGAAGTCATCTTCTAAATCTCTTGCTATATGATTGGATGGAATGTCTTTGAAATGTATCGGATTTTGTGATTGACATGCTTATACATGTTTTATAGTTGTTGCCTAGTTAGAGTTTGCTTTCTCACTTCTTGGAAAATAACACTAATTACAAGGCAGTCAAACCCTACAGAATGCTCCGACTTTCGTCCAATTCTTTCTGGGTTATCAAAGGTTTTACAAATCATTATTAAGAGTCAGTAACCTCCTTGACCACCAGAATGTGCTGCTACTGCAAAAAAGGTTATGGTGCTTTGAGGTCTGTTCATATTTTGGGCAGACATGCCAAATTTCAGTGCGATACTCTTTTTAGTTTTGTTTTCACAGCTGATTGTTGTTGACGTGTTTGGCATCATATTGAGTATGGACAAAACCGATTTTCGTTCTCTCATAAAACATCAATTTTTGAGAGGCAAAACGGCGAAGGAAACAAAGGAAAAGTTGGATAAATATTATGGAGCTAATGATCCTTCAGATTACACCGTCAAATATTCATTTCAAGAGTTTCGTTCGTGCAGACCGCAACTCCACTACCAATCAAATCCGCAGTGGTAGGCCCTCCGATGCGGTTACAGAGGACAGTGTCAAAAATACATGAAATGGTGTTGGCTGACCGGAAAATAAAGGTGCGAGAGCTAGCAAATACCAAAAAGATTAGTTCTGAGTGCATACGCCATATTTTGGGCAATATTCTGCATATGAAAAAGTTATCCTGCCGCTTTGGTACTCTTGACCAAAAACACGAACGCGGAGCACTTCGAAAGAGTGTTTGCACTTGCTGATGCAGGATCGGGCGGAATTTTTGTGGCGATTGATAACTGTTGAACACCAGAGAACAGAATGAGTGCCCGGCAATGGACTGAAGCGGGCACGAGTGCTCCAAAGCTGCACAGGAAGACTCGATGGCTCGGAAAGGTTATGACGTCTGGTAAGACCCATACGGTACACTAGTATGGTGGAAAGCAACAAACAACAAAATTGTTTACGGAAGTTTAGCAGCGGTTCAATACACGGGTTCCATAGTCATTACAGGTATGCTCCTTACCACCCCTACGACACCGTTGGACACCTTTCTGCACCTAACACCGCTAGATTTACAGTTCGAAAAATTTGCTGGAAATAGTGCGATACGACTCACCAATTTGGGTTACTAAAAGAGCAGTAGTTTCGGGCATGCTCGGTTCTAGCGGAGACAATCCATTTCTATTGGATGAAATTCTTTATTTGGTCGACTTCGACATCTGTATGATGTAATTTATCCTGAGAAAAATGTGATGGAAAAAAAAAATTCCATAGTCAGGTCAAATGAAGATAAAATTTTCATAGACAGCTCGAAAGAGAGGAAGGAACAGGTTTTGGTATCTTCTCAGAAGACCCAGAACTAAGAGCTTCTATAAGACCGCCGGATCAATCAATTCCAATCAGAGGTTCTAGCTGTCCTCAGGGCAGCTGAGCTAATACAGATGAGATTGGTATCCGAAAGAAATATCGCTATTTACGCCGCACTCAAGGAAGGCAATGGAATTAACCAACATCAACTCTGATACAGTCAGGAGCTGTCGCACAGTGCTCAAAGCACTATGCAGTCAGAACCGGATAAGACTAAATGAGACTAGACTAGATGCCAGCACACTGCGATAATAAATTAAATGAACAAGCGAATGAGCTTGCAAGAAATGGAGGGCTACTTGAAAAGAGTGTGCCAACCAAGATGGTCAAGTCTTGAAGGACACACGTTATTCAAGGTTCTCAGGCCGCTTTTTGACAGTAAAAGGTCAACAAATTAATTTAAATTAAACAGAGATAAGCTTCAGATAATAATAGGTATCT
This sequence comes from Volucella inanis, assembly GCA_907269105.1. Classification (NCBI taxonomy): domain Eukaryota; kingdom Metazoa; phylum Arthropoda; class Insecta; order Diptera; family Syrphidae; genus Volucella; species Volucella inanis. Next base: position 71,775,929 of record OU026155.1, read on the forward strand.
TGACAGGACACTGCCTCCTGCGAAAACACGCAAAGAGATTCAAATTGTCAGATACGGATATTTGCAGATTCTGCGGTGAGGACATAACACACATATTGTGTGAATGCGAGGTAATATCGCGTAGTCGAAAGAAATTTTAAGGGAAATACTTTTTCTTTTTTGAAAATCTAGAATCTATATTTTCAAAGTCAGTGATCACGATTTCTAAAAAACGGTTCTACTGATCGGTCCGAAATTTTAACACCTTTTCAGATATATAGAGTGATTCATCTTAAAGTTTGATTTATAATGTAAAATAAAACACATGAATTTGAGCGCGAACTTAAAGTTTTTATTATCGGTTCAAAGAAAAATTCATTTCATTTACTTTTTAGAAATAATATCATGTAAATGTTGGCCACGATTCTTAGGCGACTCTATTGAGCATAGCGACTAGTATTTCGCGGATAACACAAATAATGTTGGATTCCAAAGCATCAATCGTAGCTGGCTTATTCCTAAAGACTTGAGACTTTACAAGTCCTCAGAGAAAATAGTCCAAAAGTGTGATATCCTACGATTTAGGTGGCCAATTTACCGTAGCAAAACTTAAAATTAAGTGCTCATCAAAATGATTTCTCAACAAGTCCATAGTTTCACACACTGTATGGCTCGTAGCGCCATCTTGTTGAAACCAGAACTCACCGAGACCATGTGCTTGAATTTCATGAAGCACATAGTCCGTTAACATTTCGCGATTACAGTTACCATTGACGGCAACATTCTGATTTGCCCCATTTTTGAAGAAATGTGGACGAATGATTCCACCAGCCCATAAACCACACCATACCGTTGTTTTTAATGGATGTAATGGTAGCTCTTGGTACTCTTCGGGTTGCTCATCAGCCCAAATACGGCAATTTTGTTTATTAACGTATCCATTGAGCCAGAAATGGGCTTCATCACTCAACAAAATTTCACGATAAAACGCCGGATTTCTATTGAGTTTTTTCAGAGCCCATTCACTAAAAATATGACAAAAATTCAAGTCGCCTGGCTTCAATTCTTGCACAAATTGAATTTTGTACACTTTTAGGCCGAGATCCTCACGTAAAATACGCCAAGTTGTCAATTACGCCAAGCCAAGCTGCTGAGAACGACGACGAATCGATTCGTCACACCTTCGCGTAAACTCACAGTTACAGTTGCTATAGTCACTTCCCTACGTGCTGGATGTTGTATAACCGGTCGAGTATAATCCGCTAATGTAAATTGGGACTCAAATTTGCGAATGGTATTGGCAATAGTGGTTTCAGTAGGTCGATTATGCGCACCGTAAGTTCCTCGAATCGCACGAAAAACATTTCTCACAGAACGCTGATTAATACAGCTGAACAATTTGGAGATGCTGTTGTAGTGTAGATCTTTTTGTGATGATTTGCCAAGCGATAGTGAACAAAAATTATAAAGCAGTTTGATAGGAGTCACACATTAACTGTCAAAAAATGCCTATTGAAAATCAAACCTTACCATGAATCACCCTATATTTCTCAGGTACCGGGAAATTTTGGTCGAAAATTCGATTTTATTTTACGAAGTCGCCATTTCGTCAAAAATCAAAATTTCCATTATTCCTTTGATCACTTCCTAGTTTTATCTATCAACCAGAAGAAACTTTCGGGTTTTTTGTTCATGATCACCGCCGAACACCTTGTTTTGCAGTACCTTCAGGAGATTGTCTGCGGGAGCACAGCAGATCGATATTTTTACAAATCATTAGCGCCATTATAAACTTAGATGTTGCGACTTAATGTGCCTATACCTCTTGCTTTTCTTAGTTAAAATAACTTCCCACAAAATTCATAAAAAAAAATCTTTTTTCGTCCTTACAACTGCGTATAACTGCTTAAACTATGTGCAATACGAGTATATAAGAAGAGCCATATGCTGAATAGAATGAATGAATAGGAAACAGAGAGCTTGGCAGGAGACATTACGTCGGAGGTCGATAATGTCAATTGACTGTTTGGTATCAGTATCACCTATGAGTTTTATCGCACGGTTTTGAATCTTATCTGAAAGGTGAAAAGTTGCTTTAGGAGCACCTGACTAGATGAGGCCAGATCAGGGTGAAATATTTCTTACATCGCTTGACGAAATCTAGACATTTCACAGCATATTTGGCGACATCGAATATGTAGTCATTCCAAGTTGTCATATGAGTGTCATTCAAGGATAATAGCAGCAGATAAAAGTGAGTTTTGGAAGCATTAAATTCCACTCTGTGGAGTGCTTCCCAATTTGGTAATGCAGTTAATATCGGAATTTAATGAGCTTAATATACGATGATGTTCCAGATCTACAGTCAAAGAGCAGAGACATGAGTCCGAACGAAAAAATTTTAAAAGGCAGAGAATACTGTCATCAGGAAAAGATTGTATTGCATTAGAAGTAGCAAACGAGAGATCATTGATGAAGTGTGTCGGAAACAGGACGGAGCCCGGGGGCACACCAGCATTTATTTTATGAATAGCAGATTTGAAACCATTCAAGACAACTTGAATTTAACGTTCCGAAAGATAATTTCTAATCCATTGAAGAAGAGGGTCATAGACCCAAAAGCACGCATTTTAGACAAAAGAGTCTGATGCCAAAGTCTGCCAAATACCTTACAAATATCAAGTGCAACTATCTTGTTTTTGTCAAGTTGGTGAACGCTTTGGTGAAAAATGTCATCAAATCACCAGAGGACTTTTTGTTAGGAAGCCCGAACTGCCGGTCATTGAGAAGTTTCCGCGTTTCAAAATATTTGATGAGCTAACGGCTTATCAGTGTTTTAATGACCTTGGAAAGAAGGGACGTAAGAGCAATGGGTCTGTAGGAAGAAAAAAAAGAATATTTAGATCTCAAAGTACTCTTAAGTTGGGATGGAGGATACAGCAGAATTTCTAATGTTCTTGACCAACCTTGCCCCAAATACATTTTTTTTTCAAGTAATTAAAATTACGTAAGATAAATGGTTGCCTAGAAGACAACAACAAGCCTAATTACTCTAAAAATTTAGTCTCCCCATGCACAGTGGTTCAGGTTCTAAAGAAGGGTGGTCATAGGGATTTTTGGGCAGACTTACAATGAAATCATAACATTTTGGCCTGGAAAATGGTTATCAGTCGTTCGCCGATCTCAGTAGAGAATACACGTGCTTCGGCTTTACAAAAAGTAAAAAAAAAAATTGTGAAACAGTTTTCTGCTCAACAGAATTAGTTGATCCGGTAGTCGTGCAATTAGCGGCGTCGGTAATTGAGTGGTGGGACACGGGTTCGAGTCCAAGCCAAACTTGGGGCAAAAACAAAAAGCACGCAGGCAGAGGGAGCAATTAGGAGCAGCGAGCTCACAACAACAAAACCAGCAGCAGCAGAAACAACAACCGCAGCAAACAAAACAGCAGCAGCAGAAACAACAGCAGAAGCAGATTCAGCAACATTTGCAAAAACATCTGAAACCACAGCAGCTAGAAAAAAAGCAGCAGCAGCAAAAACAACAACAGCAGCAGCAACAACAACAACAGCAACAGCAGCAACAACAACAACAGCAGCAGCAGCAGAAGAAGAAGGAGAAGGTGCCTCCCATCAATACCTATAAATTAGAGGTAAGTGCAACCAAGGACCTGTGTAAGTTGGTCATTGGTAACAATTTTAACATCAAGAGATTGGGGAATGATCGTCATGCCATTCACCGTAATACAGTGGAAGGCTACGCGAAAGTGAAAGAGCTCCTAAAAGAAACGACGACGGAGCACTTCTCATTCACACCGAAGTGTGAAAAGCGGCAGTCGATGCTGCTGAAGGGGTAAGAACCGTCTTCTGATCCTGAGGAGATTCTGGCACTGCTCAAAGAGAAAGAGTGCGAAGGACTCAAGTTTGTGGCGGTAAAGCCATTTACCACAGCTAGAGCCAGGCGGGAGAAGCTGAGTCTGCCCTTCTTCCTGGTGCAGCTCAGTCCCGAAAGCCGTCTGGATAGTCTAAGGAGTATCAATGTCCTAGACTACCAGGTGGTTCACTGGCAAAAATTAAAAAGGAGCGAAGGCGTTATACAATGCGTTCGCTGTCAGAGGTTCGGGCACGCAGCGTCGAACTGCCAAATACAGCCTCGATGCGTGAAGTGCGCCAAGAACCACAGTTCCGAGGAGTGTGCTCTGGGTGTTGACGGAGCATCCGATAGGTCGCAGCTCTCGTGCGTGTTATGTGGAAACGTGGGACACACCGCAAACTATCGGGGTTGTCCTAAGTTCGCTGACATTAAGAAAGCAAAACTGGCTCGGCAGCAGAAGGTGGAGGTCAAACGTTCACCTGTTAGGTATCAAACACCAGCCGTCACGTCCCAAATTTCCTACGCCCAAATGGCGGCTGGTAGGGGGGCTTCGGTACAGCAAGCGACTGTTGCTTCCCCGGCGCCAATGCCGAGAATAACGGAAGCTGCACCTAACATGCTGGCTATCTTGCTCGCAATCCAAGGGCAGATGGCTCAGCTGCAAAAGCAGGTGCAAGAACAGGCCAAGCGGGTGGACCAGATCTACGCGCTGCTGCCGGGCCTAACGCAACACATGTCGTAATGGGTACGCACATGGTGGAGCAAACTTTGAAGGTACTTGCGGTGAATGTTAATTCACTGATTAGGATCGAACGAAGAGCCGCGATGTTTAAATTGCTACAAGACCAAACTCCTGATGTTTTTCTCGCTAGCGAAACCAAGCTTACCGATAATCACAAACTGGAGTACAATAATTATATTGTTAGAAGAAGAAACCGGCCCAGATCCAAATGTGGAGGTGGTGTCGCGATCTTCATTAAAGAAGGCATAAAATTTCACAGAGTGTACAAGGGCGTGTTGCGCAGGTTCCGGGTTTTACGGGTTACATCCCGCTCCGCAGTGGAAAGCGGCTGTACTTGGCCTCTGTTTATGCACCTGAGTCTTAACAATTCACCTTATTCATTACAGAGCTCGAGACGGTTTTTCGACTTCTGAGGCTGGAATCGGCGAAGAATTATTTTATAATCGGCGGAGATTTCAACGCTAAACACAGAGATTGGGGAAATCATTTGCCAAATACTAGAGGGAACCTACTACTCGATTGGTGGGGCCAGAACGATATCATGTACAGACTCGGTCTTAAAGCGACGGATAACCCGTCGTTTCCCAGAGGCGGGTCTTATTTGGATCTACTGCTGTACGACGAACGTATACGACTGACAGGTACAAATTTACAAACGCTAAACTGTCTGCGCACATTCGTGTATGACAGCGACCATTGTGGTTTTAGCACCGAAATTACAGTTCCCAACGAAATTGCGGAATTGGAGGAATTTGTCCAAAGATATTCTTACAACTACTGTAAGGCTCGATGGACACGCTTCTCCGCAACCTTGACAAGAGCGCTCTCCTCGAACACGGTTAACCCACCGTCCACCGACCGACAGAAAAGTAGACTTCTGTCAAGACTCAAAAACTTGTACAGACAGTTTACCGACAGACAACACCCGGCGATCAGGACATTGAAGTCGTCGATTAAAAATCTGCAAACGTTAATAAAAGAGAATTACAGAATTTCTGTAAGTTTGTATTGGAACAACAAGATTCGGGCTGTAAACATCAGTAGCCCGAATATGTTCCCGCAAATAAATAAACTATTTCGAAGAAAAAATCAAAACGACCATCAGTGTCTTAAAATAGCCCGGACATCAGACAACGAACGGTTACTGACAATAGCAGGTATTGACCCAAATGATGACGACTTCTTTGTGGTCGAGGATCCACAGGAGAAGGTTGAGGCCATAGGGGCGACTTTCCAGGAACTATACAAGGCCAATGATATCATTGGCCCTAGTTATGACCTGGACGATCGTGTCTTGGTGCACGACTTCTACATTCGAAATGAAGTAGAGAACTGGCTATCCGAAGTCTCTGGTTTCACCCAGTTCAGCGACGAAAACATGGCAAATAATGTCATTACCAGAGAGGGTGACTTACCCCCGTTCATTTCGAAGGAAGAACTCCATGACATCTTTGACACAATCAGGGCTAAAAAGTCAGTGGGGACCGATGGTATTCCGAACATCGTGCTTCGACATCTTCCTCTAGAAGCGGTGGACATTTATACCACCTTGTTTAATAATGCAATGAATAATGCACATTATCCAGCGCATTGGAAAACGACGGTGGTTCAACCTATCCCCAAAAAGGGAAAGGATATATCCAATCCGGCGAATCTCCGGTCGATAAGTCTCCTTCCGATTATCAGTAAGGTTTTTGAAAAAGTAATCAATAGAGCTTTGTCTAGGTGGGTTAAGGACAAACATATAGTTCCAGATAATCAATTCGGTTTTAAGGCTGGACATGATATCTCACATGCCGCGTCTAAACTGGTGTGCGATATACAATGGAATAAAGGCAAAAACCAATGTACTGGTGCCTGCCTTGTTGACTTGGAGAAGGCCCTCGACACCGTATGGTTAGAGGGTCTTATCTATAAACTGACTCGGCTAGGGATCAGTAAACCACTCTTGTACATTCTTTAAAATATGCTAACCAACAGACAGTTCATCCTGAAGAATGATGATGTGACTTCTGTTGGAATATTTCAAATTATGTTCAACATTTATACAAGCGACTTGATAGGTTCACTTCATCATACTATTGCGTACGCAGACGATTTGATAGCGTACAGAACAGGTCCAAAAATCGAGGTCATTAATACCCTCTTGCAGCGTGACTTCGATAAGATAAGACGATTTTGCGATGACTGGAAGTTGAAAATCAACTTTCAGAAGTCGGAAATCATTCTCTTTAGGACGCCGTTGTCTAGAGCCTCTAGGGATACCAGAAAAAATTGGCGAAAGTTCTCGATCATTGGACAACACGGGCAGCCTCTTGTTTGTCGAAATGTGGTCAGATACCTTGGGGTCTGGTTAGATCAGTTTCTGTATTTTGACAAAAACGTAGATGCTGCTTTGGCCAGAGCTAAAGGCGCTTTTGCCCTTACAAAGAGACTGTTTTATAGCAGCCAACTCGATGCGAGGCTAAAGGTAATCTGCTACATGGCCCTCATCCGGCCCATGCTAGTATTTGGGTGTCCCGTGTGGTTCAATGTACGAGCAAGCTTAATGGAAAAGATTCGGGTGTTTGAGAGGGCTTGCCTTAGGGCTTGTCTTCGCTTGTACAGAACACCAGCGTCGGAGTACAAGAGATTTTATCCTAATGAGGTCCTTTACAACAGGGCTAACATAATACGAGTGGACAACTTCGTAATTAACCTGACTCGAAGGCACATTGCAAGAGCAATGACCTCGACGAACAACCTGATATCTGGGGCTTACTACCCCAATTACCTTTACCACGAGAGTGTGCGCTCTGACGGCTTCGTTATACCGGAAGCATTCCTCTACTTAGATCAGATAGGGTTGATCCAGGATAGATCAGCGGTTCCGTTAATCTTCCATGTCGCTCGGAGAGCGACTCAACTACAACAGCGATGTCGCACATAGAAGTGTGGATCGTCTCAGGTTCAGTAGGGCGGTGGGGAATCGCGATAAGAGGGATGTCGTTCGGCAGCACCAGCATTTCTGGTGGTTTAATGATGGAGAAGATGTTTCATCGTCGTTTCCGTCAAGTACGGACCAGCCTCACTAATGAGGCAGAGCTGACCAATCTATTTGCTCTGTGAATAGCGATGGCGAGCTTACATAGGTTTAGGTTAGCATTTAAGAAATATATACACATATAAGTATATAATTGTGTATAATATCTATGTATGTGTATTGTGTATGTAGGTTAGGTAGACTAAGTTTTATTTTAAGTTAGATATTAAGTTTTTATAAAAAATAAAATGTAAATGAAGTCGAAAGGCATAGATATAAGAATTTAGAGTAGCTTAGAGTGCCTGTGTGGGGCTAGTAAGTTAGTATAAAATTGTTAAGTAATTGTAAGCTAGCATTTAAGCATTTTTTGTTAGTATGTAAGAGTTAGTGTTTAAGAAAATAAAATGCATTTAAAACTAACTAATGGTTGTTATGATTACTAGAGGGTTAGAACAAGACAAAAAAGCTATTTTTTTTTAACAAAAACTTAATAAATCCAACACTTCTTTGACTAACACAGACTTCTTTTTATACTGCAACTTTCTGAAACTAGAAATAAGTGGATCTGAATTAAGGAGAAGCCTGTGCATGAGATCCATGTTAGTAACATCTCAGGAATGTTTCCTAGTATTATCGAGTCTGAATAGTTTGACTAATTTATTACAGGACTCAGTGGGCTTCTCAGACAATAAAGAACTATCTATCACTTCTATTCCTCCACAAGCATCTTGGCAGTATCAAATTTTTCTGAATTTCTTTTATAGCCAGAAGAAAGTCTCTGTAGAAGGTGACTGCATCTGTCAATAAGATATTTTCTAATATGGAAAAATGAACGTGCTGTGTTTCCTTCACTGGATGTGCCACTTCCTCCACTTCGAGGCTTGTCTAATTTTTCCCTAAACTGAACTAGCTCTTTTCTCTGAGCAAGACTAGCTTTATCTTCTGCAGAACGCGCTTGACACTTTTTAATATTAATTCGATAAGAAACGAATTACGAAATACTCAAAAAATCTAATGTATGAATGGAGAAGAGATAAGCCAAACTCAAATTTACTAGTATCAGGGACCTCTTTTAAGCATAACATATGGGTTGAAAAGTCAGTGCCGTTTCTAGAGAGGCCACCACTTGAATTAAATCCATACCATTTTCTGTTAGTACCAACCTTAAAAAAATACGAGTATAAATTTGATAGCTGTCGAACGATTGGTTCTCGAGATATAGCGTTGTGAGTGAAGCTACTTTTGTTATTGTGAAAAAATGGGTTCAAAGCAATTTCGTGTGTTAATTTATCATTGCTTTTTGATGGGAAGAAATGCAGCCGATGCAAAGAAATGGCTTGATAAGTGTTACCCGGATTCTGCACCAGCCGAACGAACCATTCGCAGGTGGATTGAAAAATTTAAAAGTGGTCATACAAGCACCGAAGATGATGCACGCAGTGGACATCCAAAAGAGGCTGTTTCAGATGAAAACATCAAAAAGTCCACAAAATGATTACGAATGACCGTAAAGTGAAGTTGATCGAGATAGCTGAGGCTCTGAAGATATCAAGAGAGCGTGTTGGATATATACGAAAGCTCTGTTCAAAGTGGGTGCCGCGTTTGCTCACAGTCGACCAAAAACAATAACGTGTTGATGATTCAGAGGAGTGTTTTAAGCTGTTCAACCGCAATAAAGCCGAATTTTTGCGTCGGTATGTGACAATGAATGAAACTTGGCTCCATCACTTCACACCAGAGTCAAGTCGGCAGTCAGCAGAGTGGCGAGCAGGCGACGAGCCTCGTCCAAAACGACCAAAAACTCAACAGTCGGCTGGCAAGGTTATGGCATCCGTATTTTGGGATACGCATGGAATAATTTTCATTGACTATATCCAAAAGGGGCAGACTATCAACAGCGACTATTACATTGCATTGTTGGAGCGTTTGAAGGGCGAAATTGCAGAAAAACAGCCGCATTTGAAGAAAAAGAAAGTGTTGTTTCATCAAGACAATGCACCGTGTCACAAGTCGGTGAAAACGATGGCAAAATTGAATGAATTCGGCTACGAATTGCTTCCCCACACACCACATTCTCCAGATTTGGCTCCCAGCGATTATTTCCTGTTCGCAGATCTCAAAAGAATGCTCGCCGGAAAGATATTTAAGACCGATGAAGAAGTAATCGCCGAAACAGAGGACTATTTTGAGGCTAAACCGAAATCGTATTACAAAACTGCTATTGAAAGATTGAAAAATCGTTTCAATCAGTGTATCGCCCTCGAAGGCAACTATATTGATAAAGTTGAATTTTGCAAAAATTTTGTGTTTTACTACAAAACGGCACTGACTTTTAAGCCCATGTGTTATATATTGTAATTCGTGCGGTTTTTTTTTCTTCAAAATTTGAATGTTTATTTAGGAAAAACATGTACAATAGTGTTATTCAAAGTATTGCCCAACTGAAGGTATGACTTTTTCCCATCTTTCTGGCAATTTGTGGATCCCATCCCAAAAGAACTGCGCCGGCTTGGTAGCCAAGAATGAATCAAGCCAATTTTGGATATTCTGCTCTGATGTAAACCGTATTTCAGAAAGGGCGTTCTGCATCGACCGGAACAAATGGTAGTCAGAAGGGCAAAGGTCTGGGCTATAAGGCGGGTGGGGTAAGACTTCCCATCCACTGTTTTTCAAATAGTTCTTCACCGGAATAGCAACGTGGGGCCGAGCGTTGCCATGATTTATTGCTTCGTGTCTGGTCGCATATTCCGGGCGTTTTTCGGCTACTGCTCTCTTCAAACAGATTAATTGTGTTCGGTAGCGTTGTCAATTGATGGTTTCACCCGGTTTTAGTAGCTCATAATACAGCACACCCATCTGATCCCACCAAATACAGAGCATTACCTTTGCGCCATGAATATTCAGCTTTGCCGTTGGTTTGGCTGGTTGGCTGGGTTTCACATATGATTTTTTGCACTTGGGGTTGTCGTAATGGATCCATTTTTCACCACCAGTAACAATCCGAGGCAAAAATGACTTCCTTTTGTGGCGTTCCAGCAGCATTTCTTACATTCAAAACCGCCTTTCGACATTTCTCGGCTTGAGTTCATGTGGAACCCAATTTTCTTACTTTTCAATATATCCAGCTGCTTTTAAACGTTTTGAAATGGCTGCTTGAGTGACACCCAAAGACTCTGCGAGCCTTTCTTGTGTTTGGCAACAATCTTCATAGAGTAATGCTTTCAGTTCTCCATCTTCAAACTTTTTTGGCTACCCAGGATGTTCATCGTCTTCCAAGCCAAAATCACCACTTTTAAATCGTGCAAACCACTTTTGCCACGTTCGCTCAGCTAGCGCATGTTCACCATAAACTTTCACCAAGTGAACAAGTTCCGCCATCTCTTAGCAAACCGCACGAACTATAGATCCAATATTTAAATCGTTCATCTCTTTTGATGTTGCACCACAAATGTAACACCTACTCATAGATAAGTCGATAAGTGCAGAACAAAATTTGCCATATATCATAGTCAATTGTAAGGGATGGGTGATTTTCATTTCGTGGCCATTAATAAGCACTAAAGTAGGGACTAATTGATTAATTTGGCTTTTGAAATAAACTTCTACTTGTAAGGTGACTTCCTTTGTTTTTTTCGTGGGAAGGTGAGAATACTTCATAGACACTATAGGCCCGGAGCCTATAGTAGTGTGAGATTCTTACTCACTAAAAAACACCTCTCTTATGCAAACCACGACTGAGTTCACACTCAACAAGCAGTTCTTCTATCGCATTTTATTTTGTTTTTATAAGATATCCTGCAGGCGATTTTCCATTGAAAATTCCTGTGTACATTAGAAAAATTACGCGCTGCTAATCACCGCGCTAGATCGAGAGGCTTAGTTCTTTTCAGACGGCGCAATAGATTTGTCTCGTCGAGGATCTGTTGAACAGAAATATTCGTATGACCTTGTAATCGATTATTATGTTTTCGCGCAAACATTTTAACTAAGTTCTGAACGTTTTCGACTCCTAAGACTCTGTGGATATCATTATTTCTAATGTACAAAGGCGCATTAACAATACCTCGAAGAACTCTGTTTTGGAATGTCTGTAATACATTAATGTTACTCTTTTTAGTACAACCCCAAAGTTGTACATCATATGTCCAGATCGGTTTTAGCACTTGCTTGTATAACAGCAGTTTGTTCTCTAAGCTAAGCTTGGAATACTTTCCAATAAGCCAGTAAGTATCTTTAAATTTGATTTCAAGCTCTTCACGTTTTTTCTTGACGTATGCTCTCCATTTTAGTTTAGCGTCGAGTGCCATACCGAGATATTTGGCCTCGTTCGCGTAAGGAATTCGTACTGCGTTGATAAACACCGGTGGATTCTCAATTTTCTTGAGAGTGAAGTCCACGTGGGCAGACTTGTTTTCATTAAGCGCGATTCGCCAAGTCTTTGTCCAATTGTTAATCCGTGTAAGGGCACGTTTCAACTTGGCAGTTGCTTCTTCGACTGTTTTAGCCGTTACCAAAATGGCAGTGTCATCAGCAAATGGCTAGGACAGTGTCGTCCGTTTGCGGTATATCAGGGGTAAAAAGCAAATATAGAAGAGAGCCAAGTACACTTCCTTGCGGCACCCCCGCCTTTATTGTCTTAAAAGTGGAATATTCGTTTCCGTGTCTCACACGGAAGAGTCGGTCTTCCAGATATGAATCTAAAATACAAGAAAATTGCTGGGGTAGGACTTGCCGATAAAGAAGTCTATTAGATCGGGTGTTTTGGCGACATCCGAGGGCCAGTATGTCGACTTGCCTGTTGAGTAAAAATAAGAAACCACATTCCATACCAGCCCTGTAAAGAGTTTTGCTTTTTTGAGAGATACACCTTGAGCCCCAAAAGGTGTGCTTCGCGTTAAAGTCGCCACCAATAATTAAGATTGGTCCAATAGAGTTGAATAGGTCAATAAATTCGTGTTTTTCTGTTTTGCAGCGCGATTGGCAATAGATTTGAAATTTGTCAAGTTCAATTATTGCTTCCAAAGTATGTTCAATGCAGTCTTTTATGAATAGGGATGACCCGCCTCTTGCGATTCCCGATGGATGATGAGCGTGGTAGTCGCGGTAACCTTTTATTTCCAAGCGCGATTCTGTCGCCAGGTGAGTTTCAAAAATTAAACATATGTCAATTACTTTTTCCTGCATGAAAATATTTAGTTCATCAAGCCTTTTCTGTAGCCCGTTGGCATTCCACGCAAGTATATTGAGCTTCTTTGCCATAATTAGTTGCAGAAATTGGCTTCGAACTTAAGAAGCCGTTCGACTATTATCTTATTTATTTTAGTCTGTTCTTCTAGTCTCTCGAGAATTACTGAGAACACATTTGAGGCAGGATCCGGTGATGTACAGTTAGTCATATTTACCGCGCCGCTATTTGCGCGTAAGTTTTTCCACTTTCCACTTGCGCATTGTTATTTTTGACCATTACCTTCTTTAAAGGCATTGGAGTAGGACCGCCATTGTTATTTGTCATTCTAGCTGTCCCTGCGTTTTTCAAAGGCTTTGTTTTCGATTGATCTCGTAGCTTTTGCATCTCCTTCGCGACTTCGCAGCCTCGATAGTTAGCTGGATGTTTTCCCTTTCAGTTAATACATACCGCTGGGGACTCGAGTCAGATGTTTGCCAGCGCATCTTACACATCGAAGTTCCTTCTGGCAGTAGACTTGAGTATGGCTGAATCCCTGGCAACGTGTACATTGGGGAATCAGCCTAGAGTTTTTCTGCGGAGGTTCAATTTTGACAACAAGTCCCAAAATTGAATTTATGGTATAAATTCTGTCTATGCTTTCGTCTTGGGGTCGTCCTCTCGCTTTCAACATTGCGCTATTTTTTCGCAACTATATTAACTGCGTCGATTAACTTAAAGTTTTTATTTTTAAGGTCATTTACGATATTTTCTTAAAGGCAAGATTGATGCAATCCTCTAGCTACAACGCATATGGGTCTTTCCGTTTTATTTTCGTACGTATGCCATTGATCTTACTTTATCATCGGTTGAGCACAGTGTTTTCAGTGTTGTAGTGCGAGATTCCAAAAACGTTTATTGGCGGCGGCGGTCTTTGTTTGGGTTGCTTTGTTGCCTTATCGACCTCAGCAGTGTTAAGGCTGACTTGCTTCTTACTTGTTTTTTTTTTTTTTAAGTATCCAGTCCGTTTAGCGGACTAGCTCTTCTTCGTCCGTGTGAAAACTCGAGTTTTCGGGGCGATCAAGTAGCGAAACAGACTCAAACTCAGATTTAGATTTCGGCCTAATGGCATCTAGTTGCTTTTTTAGTTCGGCACAGAGCAATTTGATATTTTGGAGTCTGGCACGGAGATCAGAATTTTCGCGTTCGAGATTTTGTAGCTTATTCGGTGTAATGCTATTGCCCTGCGCTACCGACTGTGCTTGGTTTTTGCTTTCGCATGATTTTCCTAGCGATCCGTGTGCTGGAGATCTCGTGACACTTGAGCATTTTTTAAAGGGATCCTGCTTTATATTTGTATTATTTTGAAGATTATTTGAACTCATTGTAGTTCCCACGAGTAGCGGGTAGAGGGTAGTCCGTCTGTCCAGAGATCCGCATTAGACAGATAAGGCTGACTGATGCGGAGGTCACCAAGTATCCGGATGCTCCGTTAGAGATTTAGCTATTTTTATACTGGGCCCCCAACCTGGCTGATTCTGGCACGGGTCGCTTAATACCTTAATCCGACGCAGTGGATTTTAGTCGCCTCTTACGACAGGCATGCCTTACCTCGGGTATATTCTAACCCCTAACCCGAAGGGTATGATTGTTTCTTTTATAAATTGAAAACGAATTGGTCTACACCACCTATTAAAGGAAGGGGTGAGTTTTTCCAAATGATTGATTCATCACATGTATTTGGTTTGTAAACAAGTTGAAGTGGTACAACTCGAATCTTCGATAGTTGAATCTGAAAATTTCTGCTTATATTCACTTTGGCCTGTGCTGCCATCAAAATCCCTTTTACCAATTAAAACTAAGTCATCCTTTCGTGAAGACTTTCAAACACATCTTTTTGATATTCAACAATGCGACTTGATGTATGATCTAACAATGACTGCAAATTGATTTCAACAGAAGATTCCGTCACGAAAATATCAGATAGAACTTTCTGATTGATTTGAACTACTAAGTAAAGCAGTTACAGGGGAATCGTCCATCTGTGATAAAACTGCTAATCTGCGACGTTTGGACCCCTAGCTGCAGTGTCCAAACTCTTTCCTGTATAGCGTTTCACTTGTTGATTGAAAAGATTCTTTTTGCTCGTCGTTGTAGTTTCCACATACTTCTCCATCAGATACTTTAAGTATGCAAACTTCGGTCTCATTTAACCAGGTTTCGTATTTGGCCACTTGCTTAGCTTTTGATCTAATAAATTGCTTCCAATATGTGGCAAACCGTTTACAGAAATTCAAAAGGAGATTTCTCAAGCAATCAGTCTGGATATTTTCAGCATCCGGTTAAGAATTCGCAAGGGATCCAAACACTTCCCGAAACCTTTCTTTTTCATTTTCTTTATTTTTTGAAGCTATCCACGTATTTAAAACAAGCATTCGGGTAAAAGAACACGTAATGGTTGTACCTGTAACAGAAAAACACTAAAAATTAAAAAACAAGTTTTTCTATTGTAGTACTGGACCTAGTCTCCTCAATGACCTGTAACAGCCCTCAGAGCACCTAGGAACACCTAGACTAGAAAAATAAGAGTTTATATTGATATAAGACTTATTTATGGCGATTCGTCCGTTCATAAGTAAAAGCTTAGTTGAATATGGAAAATGGTTAAAAACGAAAAAAGTGGAAGGCGTGTTTTGACGGAGCTAGTTATGAATAGTCGCATTGTTAAGGAAAACATATTGTAATTACTTTAAAAATATCGTACATACCTTCAATTTGAATATCCATTGCACAATAATATCGCAAACAATAAATTTCTCGGAAAAATCACACCTTAAAAACAACACTAATTTATGTGAACAAATAAACTAATAAGCACTAATCAGATGTTACCACTTCCGGTGCACTAAATTAACTGTGCCGAATTTGAAATTGCAATGTTTTGTATACCTGTGAATAGAAGGGTTTTTTATGTTTCCTATACCGGTAAAATAACATAATATTTTCAACATCGGTATTTCGGCCCTATGACCGACGGCTGAACCACTGTGCCATGGAGCGAAATAACCACTGAGCCCAAAAATCTTTCATTCTCTGTTTGACCCATTTCTCCCGAAATCTTAACACTTGCTCAGGTATTTTAAGTGTAGTCATACCCAGTTGAGTGTTAAGTTTTATACATAAAAAGTAAAGTCCTTTACTAACTCAAAATTGAAGCTGCTTAGCGCAAACGCTCCATTGACGGCACCCTGTGTGCTAGATATGTTCAAAAAGTAAGGCGACTTATATTTTTATAAAAAAAAAAACACTATTCATAGCACTTTTTGGTATAGCCTTGAGCTCCTCAATCGTTTCAAATCTCCATCCTTTTGTAGGTCCCTTCAGTTTTGGGAAAAGAAAAAAATCACATGGGGCTCATGATAATGAGCAGGTACATTATCGTGATGCAAAAGTCATGAATTGTTTTTCCACAATTTCGGACGTGGTTTTCGTATTGCTTCTCGGAAATGGCGCATAACTTCAAGATAATACTCCTTATTGACCATACGATCGTGAGGTAAAAACTCCTGATGCACTACACTATGGTAATCGAAAAAAACAGTGCTCAAAACCTTGAAATTTAATCGAACTTGGTGTGCTTTTTTTCAGTCTTGACTCTCCTTTGTACATCCATTCTAACGATTGGGCTTTGGTTTCAACGTCATAAGCCATAGTTCGTCACCCATTATGACCCTTTTGAGCAAGTTAGGATCATCATTGACGTTAATTAAGAGCTCTTGAGCGTTGTTTGTTTAGGAACAAACTGACACACGTCTCATACCCAAAACTAAGTACGCTTTGTATAGGGTTTTCTTATAACGACTTTATTATTGGCTTAAAGTACAATCAAAACATTTAAGAATGGAACTTGACTTCGATATATGGCCACCGCAGGCACGTTTGCAGCGGTCGATTCGTTGGACCCAATTTTCAACGACTCGGCCACACATTTCGGCCGAAACGGCCGCTATTTCACGTTCAATGTTGGCTCTGAGCTCTTCTAACGTCATCGGCGCGTTGGCGTAAACTAATGACTTAACGTAGTCCCACAGAAAATAGTCAAGCGGCGTAAAATCGCACGATTGTATTGTTTGCTGTGTGGCTTGTGACACCATCCTGTTGAAACCACATGTCGTCCAAGTCCATATCTTCCAATTCGAGCTAAAAATAATCGGTGATCATGGTGCTATAACGCTGATCATTCACAGTAACGTGACGATCGTTATCGTCGACGAAAAAATATGGCCCAATATCGCCGCCGGCATGCAAACCGCACCAAACAGTTATTTTTTATGGATGAAGTGGTGATTCATGAAACACATGTGGGTTTTCACCCGACCAATAACGCATATTTTGGTTATTGACGAACCCATTGAGCCAAAAATGAGCTTCGTCATGATGATGATTTTGCGATGAAACTCTTCATCTTGGCGCATCTTCTCCAGAACCCAATGGGAGAACGTGGCTCGTTAGTGTTCTTTACGATGATGAAAATGTTGAGTTTACTGAATAAATTGACAGTGACAGCTTGATGATTAGTGAAAGAGTGTGTTCACAAATAAAATTCAAAGTTGTCAAGTTCCTATTGGAAAACCATATACTTAAAACTGTTAACATATGTTTGGGACTGTGCGAGTAACTGAACAGACTTTTAAAAGAAGGTGCCCCTGGAGTTGACTTATGAGTTTTGCACAATTCTTGTTAAAATGATCTTTAAAAAATCACATGACAATCTATGTTGTTTTGTCCTCTTAAATCCTTTTCTGACATTGAGGGTCTCGGTTTTGTTTTTGCAATTTTCGATGTTATCTTGCATACCGGAATTAGCCATTCAGGAATGCCAAAACCAAACATATCTTCATGTAGTTAGTCTCTATATATCAGATGCTGTCATATGCGACTTTGAAATCGATAAAGAGGCGGTGTGTATCGACTTGAAAATCTTGGGATTTTTTCTAAGATTATATGTAAGGTAGACATGTAATACATGGTGTGCTTTCTTGGACTAAGACCACTTTAATAGAAGTCAGCCAGATTATTTACGGTTTTAGGTGTCCCCATAATACTAGACAGGATTTTATATGCCATGTTAAGGAGATTTATTCCCCTATAGTTAGCATAGTTCAAAGAATTTTCAATTCGTCAGGCTTACTGTAGTCGACTCAGATCTTAGAGGTGAGTTTTTGTATGCTCTGTATCCAATTATCAACCGCTGTTTAAAACGGCTCGGCAATTAAGCCATCGGTTGCAGCAGCTTTGTAAGACTTGAGCATGGAAATTTCTTGATTGAATGGTTCGTCATCGCCGTTTAACATTTAATACCAGGGCTCCTCACTATAAAATAAAATCAAACCTAGATATGAAAAGTTTGTACACAGATGAAGACAAAATTACCATAGGCATTACTCTTTTTCTTTAAACCCCATAATATTCGGTTTTTTTTAAAAATGTATGACTTAGATGTATACTGCATTACTCTTTTTTCCACGCTACTGACTTTAGAACCTTAAGAAGAGATGGTTGACGAAATAAAGGCATATTTTTAGCCCAGGTGTCATCTATTTCTAGCCTTTTATTCTCTCCTATTATTTACCACCTTGAATAAAAAACGGAACAACCACCGTGTGGCACGGTTCTTTTTATTTTTTGTCAAGTTGGTACATCTGTTGTTGACAATCCCTCTAAATCTAAACGTCATAGCTTGACATTTGCAAAAGTTACGTAGCCAAGAGTACATCTAACTCTGTGTGTGTTGGCGATTTTTTACAATTTTAGAAATGGATTTAAATTTGCAACAACAAACTTGTATTAAATTTTGCGTAAAAAACGGATTTAATGGTGCGCGAACGTCTCAAATGTTGGAAAAGTGTTTCGGCAACGATTCTCTAGAGAAAACGGTCGTTTACCAATGGCACGACCGGTTCAAAAGTGGTCGTGAGTCACTCGAAGATGATAAACGCAGTGGCTGACCATCGACATCGAAAATCGACGAAAACATTGATCAAGTAAAAGAAATGTTGGTCAATAACCGCAGATTAACCATAAGAGAGATAGCGGAGGACTTGAACATTGCCTATGGATCCGTTCAAGACATTTTGGTTAATGAAGACTTCAATTTCATGCAAATAAGAGACCTAGTTGACGTCGCTGAAACCGATCCCACATTCATCAAAAGGATCATTACGAGATGTGGGTTTATGAGTACGACACACAATCCAGACATCAGGCAAGTGAATGGCGTTCATGAAATGAGTTTTGATGGATTACGACGTCTTAGTGCATCATGAATTTTTGCTAGAAGGCCAGACAGTAAAAAAAGACTATTATTTGGATGTTATGAGACATTTGCGTGAAGCAATTCACCGAAAGATATTAGAATTGTGGGCAGAAAACTCGTGGATTTTGCACCATGATAACGCACTGTCGCACAGTGCCATCATTATTCCTAATTTTTTGACGAAAAATGCAACTCAACCTGATTTGGCTCCCTGTGACTTCTTTCTGTTTAATCGAGTTAAACACCCATTACGGGGAACGCGTTTCAGCAGCCGAGAGGAAGTAATGGAAAAATCGCAGTAAGCACTAATGGAGATACCGAAAACCGAATATAAAAAATGTTTCGAGGATTGGATCAAGCGCTGGCATAAGTGTGTTGCAGTCGATATAGATTTAGATGAATAAACTTGTATTTTTAATTATCTGAATAAATTCCGAATTTTTTTTGATCAAGCTGGTATATGTTCATGGTCATATAAAAAGTCTCCGCGGTTTTCTTGTCACTAGATGGTGTTGGTGTCCATTTATCTGGAAACACAAATCTGATTGTGTCAAATGAACATGTGTTTGAAAGGTGACATGTCAAGCTACATTTCTTGTGAAGACAGCTGTGTAATTCGTTGCTCGTGTTAAAAATTATACTGATTTGAATACGAGTGAAATATCTGAAGAAATACGCTATGTGATGCTTTTTTATCATAAAAAAGGGAAAAAGGCTGCAAAAACGTGCCGAAAAATTTGTGTAGTTTACGGTGTGAGTGAACGCCGGACCCAGGAGTGGTTTGTTCCAATAACCATCAGGTAAACGCTCTTGAAACGTAACGAAATAGAACGATTTTTAAAGCGATCTAGTACGAGCGATCAAAAATGGATTAAATACGAGAATATACAACGCAAGCAATCATGGTCAAAGGCCGGTGGCTGACCACATAAAACGTTGAAGCCTGGATTGACGGCATTGGATTGTTTATTATGCGCTACTGTAACATAGCGAAACAGTCAATTCGATCCTCTACTGTGCACAACTCGACCGTCTGAATAAAGCTTTCAAGAAAGAGCGACCAAAATTGGCCAACAGAAAGCGAGTTGTCTACCATCTTGACAATGCTAGGGCACACACATCTTAGATGAACCGGAATAAATTAACGGAGCTTGGTTGGAAAGTTTTGATGCATCCACTGTATAGCCCGAAACTTGCACTCTCTGATTACCATTTGTGTCAATCTTTGCAAAACTCTCTGAATGGTAAGAAATTGGCTGTCCGAAGAGTAGGTGAAAATCACTTGACCAAGTTTTTCGCTGATAAACTACAGAAGTTCCACACCGATGGAATTATGAACCTACCCGGAAAATGGCAAGAGGTCATAGATAATAATGGCCTATACTGTATGTACTTGATTGAAATTGATTTTGAATAAATGATTGAATGCTTTTTCCAAAAATGTACCAAAAAGCCGCGAGAATTTTATATGACCTGTTATTTTTCTGAGTAGAAAAAGTCTTTTAATAAATTCTTTACATACTGACTGAGTATTGTGCTGTATTGCGCGATGTTATATGATTTGTGTTGTATTGTATATGGTACAGGGCCATGCGCTAACGACTTATAGAATATTCTTTCAGTGCCTTCCCAAGCTTGTCAAGGTGATTTTATATATTCACATATGCTAGCATCACACGGAGTAAGCGATAATCGTACAAAAGCACATAAAATTGCATATATTTGAACTTCTTGTGGATAGCGAAAGACTGATTCCCCGGGAAATTTATAATTTACATCAAAACTTTCATGAAGTAAACCTGAAACATTGGCACAGCGACGACTAAAAGTTTCGACCCAAAAAACGTATTACAACAACGTTAAATCTATCTAATATAGATACATTTAAGTAACCAAGTGGGAAAATATCGAAAACAGGGTTCACTAGATAAGCTTGCAAAAGGAAGCATATAAAATGTGTTATTGTACAACGAAACAAAGTATAAACAAAGTTGCATCTGGGGGGTTAAACTTCTATAAACATCTTAAGCATATAAAAAATCAGAGACCAGTTAATGGCCACAAAATAATTAAACTTGAAACTTAGAACATCATTTTCACCTACTTCGAAGGAGATGAGCGATTGAAAAAAGAAATCTTTTAGAGTGACCTCGAAAAGCTTCTGTATAAAATATCATGGGAGGAAATACCTTTCATCGGCGTTAATCTAAACGAACTCATCTAGGAAATGAATAGCTAATACGAAGGAAATGATCTCGGAACGAGAAATTCAGGAGGAGAAGATATGCTATCTTCATGAAAATCACACGGGGTCCAAATATACTAAATAACTACAATAGCAGACGCAGAACACAAATAAACTACCCGCTATGCTAGAATAGCCTTAAAAGGTGAGTAATAAAGGGTGTCCCCAGTTCATAATTAAAATTGTAAATTTTATTGATTCGTTAAGTATAAATAAAATAACATGTCGTTGGTTTATTGACATAAATCTTGGACTTGAAAAAACACTCAAGAAAAAAGTTCAACGGCGTTAAATCGCATGATCTGGTCGGACAATTCTGATAAGCAAAACGGAAATTTACACGACCAGGAAATGACTCATCCAGTAATTGAATTTTTTTTGGGGCTGTTGTGGTATGTTTATACCACATTTCGTCCAGTTTCATATCTTGTAACTCAGGCACAAAAATTGGGTGATAGTGAGAACCATTAACATTTGTATGCATGAAGTTGCAAATATTTATTGAGAATACGCTGTAGAGAGCTTCTAGGCTAAATACCCTATTTTTGGTCACGTTGCCGAATTCATGCTCCTGTACTATCAACAATACTCTCATGAACTGCTTCTATGTTTTGCGTTCAACGGCATGTTGAATTGAAAATCTTGAGAGAATTCTGGAACAAATTTTAGACTCTAAAGTGCCCTTTGGTGAACAACTGCTAAGTCATTACCGACACTCAAGCATTCAATTCAATTGTACTAACCTCCAACGCCTCTTACCATGCTCTTTCCTTAGTTCCACTAGTAGTGCTCTAACGAAATTGCCAATAGCATTTCGCCCCCTTAAAAAGTCAAATCTTCAACCGTAACAACAGTTATGCTATTGTGGTGAGCGTTGGTGAACACACCCGAGTTTTGGTGAAATTAATGAACTCACCCATCTTTGAGAATGACAGTTCAAGCTGGCTACATTGGAATTCCTCGGCCATTACATTTGGGAGATTGAACGTGTTAACATCTCAGGTGTGGGGTAAGCAGCCATCAAAAATCTTATTTTTTTAGCTATTTCGTAAGACTTCCGAAAACTTAATAAAACTTCCGATAATAATGTACGAGCCAACCGAAAGTTCTTGAAATAGTACGAAACAACAACTAATTGCCGCATTGCAAGCCGCTGCCATCGAATTCTCTGCTACCGCCACATTGCCGCAGTTAAGATCACTCTACAATGAAGAATTTCGCCGCATTTATGAGCAACCATTTAGACAGCCATCGATCAACGTGTCAACTTGTAAACAACCAATGGCGAAACAACACCTATAGTCAACATGCAAGCCACAAATTCAGGACCGTCCCAATCCGTCCATTCTGCTGCCATCCTCCACGTTTCCGAGGGCACTTTCAACTCTGATCAAATTCCATCTATTCCCGATGTACCCGATGATGATATCGAGATGGAGCGGTTGCTATTCAGGCTCCAAAAACGGAAGCAAATACTCCAACTGTGTCTTGAGCTAAAACTGCTCGAAGAAAATGACACTTCCAGCCGTCGGAATTCTCCGACATCTCCAATGCTGTGCCACCATTTAGCGGCGACAACGCTTATGAAATTCTGAAGTGGATATGTGATTTCGAGAGAGTTATCGATTCATTGAATTCCGACGAGCGATTCAAATATCTCAGTGGATGTCGGCACTTAGAAGGTACTGCCAAATTGTTCTTACGCACCATTCATACGGAGAGCTGGGCCGACTTGAAACCAAGCCGACGTTGAGGAGATCGACCTATTAGACTATATAATTAAGGGGTTGCGTGATAGTCAAGCAAATGTTGCAATGCTGCATGGCGCTACTAGCCTAGTTGAACTTAAGGCGTTGCTTCTGAAATACGAGAAAACCTATCAACGCACTATTCCTGCTTCATCAGACACCGTTAATACAAATCCCAAAGGAAGAAGAAACTCCATTGGTACCATCGAGTAACCATTCATCAGGTGCTTCAACTGTTCGGAAATAGGACATTTGTCAGTGAACTGTCAAAAACAGCAACGAGCTCCTGGTTCCTGCTTTACATGTGGAAATAAGGACCGCAAATATTCAGCTGCCCAAGGTTTGCAAAACGTGTAAACTAAGATGGAGCTGTATCTCATGTTGCCTTAGAGGACCCACCTCAGAGAAAAGAGCCTGTGATCGAGTCAGATGCTGAAGTTTTACGTATCCTAGATTGTTTACAAATGGTGAGTGTTGCCTTTTGCCAAAATATGTTAATGAATCAAATGACACTAAGTATTTCGATTGCTGTTCTCTTTTCGATACCGGTAATCCGGTTAGTTTTCTCCAGCGGTCAATATTGCTGTCCCAATTGTATGGTGATGTGTTAAACGTATCTAAATACGCGGGCCTCCGAAAAACTGAGCGTAACTAAAAACTGGAGTAATCGACTGCTTTATGCAATTCATGGATCAAAGAAAAAAATAAAAATACTTATTATCCCCGATGAAGACATTCAAGTTTTTTTTACTATTGCCCCCGTCGACCATAACTACGAAATGGTAATTAGACTGACCACGAACACTCAGGTTTTTAGTCCGCCCAGACGATTGTCATTTCGTGAAAAACAAAAGGTGGATAAACAGATCAACGATCTCCTGCGACAAGGAATCATACATCCGAGTTGTTTTCCATACGCATCACCTCTTGTTTTGGTAAAAAAAATGGTCCGGAGAAACTCGAATGTGTGTGGATTATCGGGGTCTTAATAAGATTACTGTAAGAGATAATTTTCCTCTACCGCTAATAGAAGATTGCCTGGAATACTTGGGAAGGCAAACGGTACTTTACGTTATTAGACTTAAAGAGCGAATTCCATTAGGTCAAAGTTTCTTCTTCCTTCGTCACGCCTTCAGGCCAATACGAATACTTGAGGATGCCGTTTGGCCTAAAGAATGCTCCTTCAGTATTCCATAGATTTGTCGCTCATGTTTTCAGTAAATTTCAGGTAAAAATTATAGTATATATTCATGACATAGTCATTGCCACTGTCTTGTTGGAGGAGCATTTCGATCTGCTACGACAGGTCTTACGTTGCATATCAGAATATCAATTAGAGCTGAAATTATTAAAATGTAAATTTTGCTACAACGAAATGGAATATCTGGGATATGAAGTTACAGCCCAAGTATACGACCAAGTGACAGGCATGTTCAAGCTATAAAAAAATACCCAATTCCATTGGATATTAGGGATCTTCGTGCATATGTTGGGCTTTATTCATATTTTAGGCGGTTTGTCGTGGAGTTTAATTTCAGTCCTTCATGTTAGCAGGCATTTGAAACATTGCGCCAAAAGCAATTAAGTGCACCAGTATTAGCTATTTACAACCCAACAAATGAATCGGAACTGCACTGCGATGCCAGTGCCGTGGGTTTCGGGGCTGTGCTTCTCCAACGTCAGGAGGACTGCAAACTACATCCAATTGCTTATTTTTCAAAAAGTACTACCACAGTTGAACATAACTATCACAGTTTCGAACTAGAAATACTAGCAATAATCTACGCACTACGCCGATTTTGAGTGTATCTAGAACACTTATCGTTTAAGATTGTGAGAGATTGCAGTTCGCTTACTCTAACACTAAGTAAAAAGTCTATTAGTTCCCGCATAGCTAGATGGGCTTTAGAGCTCGAAAACTACGATTACACTATCCAACATCGCAGTGGTCTTTCTATGGGTTATGTCGGCGCACTAAGTCGGTGCCATTTGGTTTCAGCCGTCGAACAAGAAGATGTTGATTTTCAATTCCAAGCTACTCAAGCGAAATCATTTCATTACGTGATAGGTTGGAAAAGGAATCGTTAACATCGTATGAGTTACATAATGGATTAGTGTATAGGAAATGTCGCAATGGAAAATTGCCTTTCTATGTTCCGAAGGAGATGGAAGTTAATATTTTAAGAATGGTGCCTGAGAAGATTGAACATCAAGGTGTAAATATGTTAAATGTCATGAGCAACTGAAACTACATTATTGGTTTCCAGGTATGCTCAGCAAGATCGAGCCTTTTACGCAAAATTCCAGTCAGAAATGGCAAACGGGCATTGCACTGTATTTCCAAAGAAACCTTTCCATTCCACATGCACCTTGATCATTTCGGCCCACATTCTGTTGGTAACAGATGCATTCATCAAATATGTAAAATTATATCCTGTAGTGACGACTAGTAAGAGGTGATGGCCTCTTTAACTAAATATTTTGAATATTATAGCCGGCCTATTCGAGTTATTACTGATAGGCGCAGTTGCTTTACTTCATATGAATTAAGCAAGTTCTTACTAGAGAGAAATATTTCACATGTGAAGGTTGCAGTATCGTCCACTCAGGCCAATGGTCAGGTGGAAAGGGTCAACCGCGTTCTTAAGGGGATGCTAGGGAAAATCACGGAGCCCTTAAAACACTCTGATTGGGTAATATTGTTACCTCGAGTGGAATACGCCATCAATAATACAGTAAATCGGACGACTAAATACAGTCCAAGTTATTTATTGTTTGGTATATCACAGAGAGAGGCAGAAGTATCTTTCGGAGCACGAACCCAAACGATTAATCAGCAGCTTACCTGATATAAGGGCGTCGGCGTTCGAGTCAATAAGTCAATCACAAGCATATGCAAAGAAACAATTGGAAAGCAAACAAAAACCAGCTCAAACATTTGATATTGGCGATTAAGTAGTTATAAAAAACACTGATTAAACTGACTGTAGGAGTCAATAAACAATTTATCCCCAAATAAAGGGTTTTCCAATAGGGACTCGACAACTTTGAATTTAATTTGTGAAGCACTCCTTCACTAATCATCAAACTGTCAGTGTCAATTTATTCAGTAAACTCAACCATCATCATGATAAAGTACACAAACGAGCAACGTCTGCAAATTATAAAAATTTTCTACAGATATTCGGAGTCCCTGACTGCAACTTTAAGAGCGTTAACTCCAATTTTCGGTCGTAGTTCTCGTCCTAGTAGACAGGCAATAACAAGTTTAGTGCAAAAATTTGAGTCTAAATATTCGTTGTGTGTCAGTGAGACAACGGGTTGGTTGAAGTGTCGAAAATATCGTTGCCGTTTAGATGTCCGTAGCAAAAGATCCAAATCAGTCAATTCCACGCGTATTTTGAGTAAGGATCTTGGTTTGCACCCATACAAGACCAAGCTAACTCAAGAATTGAAGCCAATGGACCATTTGAAGCGACGTACGTTCTTCGATTGGGTTCTGGAGAAGATGCGCTAAGATGATGAATTTCATCGCAAAATCATTTTTGGTTCAATGGGATCGTCAATAAGCAAAATATGCGTTATTGGTCGGGTGAAAACCCACATGTGCTTCATGAATCACCACTTCATCCATAAAAAATAACTGTTTGGTGCGGTTTGCATGCCGGCGGCGATATTGGGCCATATTTTTTCGTCAACGATAACGATCGTCACGTTATTGTGAATAAACAGCATTATCGCGCCATGATCACCGATAATTTTTGGCCCGAATTGGAAGATATGGACTTGGACGACATGTGGTTTCAACAGGATGGTGCCACAAGCCACACAGCACACGTTACAATCGATTTATTGAAGAGTAAGTATGGTGAGCGTGTTATCTCAAGATATGGGCCAGTCGATTGACCGCCTCGTTCGTGCGATTTAACGCCGCTTGACTATTTTCTGTGGGGCTACGTTAAGTCATTGCTTTATGCCAATACGCCGACGACGTTGAAATAGCTGCCGTTTCGGCCGAAATGTGTGGCCCAGTGGTTGAAAATTGGGTCCAACGAATCGATCGCTGCAAACGTGCCCGCGGTGGCCATGTTTTGTTTGTACTTCAAGCCAATAAAGTGTTTGAAATATCTCAAATGGTTTGCCTTTTATTTAAAAAAAAAGTTGTTTAAGTCGTTATTGGAAAACCCGACGTAAAGGACCTTAAGTCATACATAAAATACTACCAAATGATCGATACGTTGTGAAAGATATTGAAGGGTGTCAAGTAACTCTAATCCCATACAATGGTGTGATTGAATCAGTTAAAATCAAGAAATGGAATGCCTGGGTTGGTTTATGAAAAGATCCTTTAGAAGGCAACACTTTTAGCGCGATTAGCCTTAAGTTTAAAGTAAGGTAAAAATAAGACACATGTTTATCCTTGTTTAGTACATAATTTATATTGTACATATATCGACTGTACACTTTAATGTATATTGTAATAAAGAATTGATCGAGGTCTATCAATGTTTCAGATTCGACGAGTTGTGGTGAGCGTTGGTGAACTCACCCATCTCGCCTTGTGTGCTGCCATTCGAGAATGACAGTTCAAGCTGGCTAGATTGGAATTCCTCGGCCATTAAATTTTGTGATATTGAATGTGTTAACACGATGAATATTTATCATTTCAAGCTCACCGCTTACGGTACAACTCGTTTAGTGGTGCAAGGAAAAGGAGTAAACGCTAGTTACGTCAAAGTTGAAGAGGGCTTCGATCTTTCCTCCGATCATTCTCCAGTGATCCTCTCACTGTGCGAATACTTGGTTAAGAAACAAGGACCACCTAGATTAATTAACAGCAAAACTCACTGGGAAGATTTCCGAATAGACGTTGTAGACAATACTGAGTTGAAAGTAGCACTTAGAACGCCGTATCAACTTGAAAAAGAAGTTGAACGTTTCGTTGATGTCATACAGCAAGCGGCCTGGACAAACACTCCCCGGGAATCGAACAAAGTTCCCAAAGTCGGCATAAGATATCCACCGGAAATCAGAGAAACGATAAGGAAGAAACGAAGAGCGCGGAAAAAGTGGCATGAAACCCGGGCTCCACAAGA
Organism: Volucella inanis; assembly: GCA_907269105.1. NCBI lineage: Eukaryota > Metazoa > Arthropoda > Insecta > Diptera > Syrphidae > Volucella > Volucella inanis. The sequence continues at coordinate 71,804,111 of OU026155.1, forward strand.
TAAAAAGTCCTTCAATAGGCTCTGCAACTTGTTGAAAAAATCGATCAAGGACTTCAATAATCAAGGTATTAATAACTACCTTGAAAGACTCACAGCGACAAAGGATACCAACTACTCCAGCGCCAATAAGAAGAAACCAGGATGACTGGGCGAAAGAAGATAAGTAAAAAGCTAATGTTTTCGCCGACCATCTTGCAGAAACGTTTAAACCATTCGATGGCGGAGTGCTTCCTGAAAATGTCAATACGCTAGACATGACGACAAACTTTCCAGTAGAAAAGGCTACACTTAGGGAACTAAGACAAGTTATAGACACGCTTAAGCCCAATAAAGCCCCGGGATATGACTTAATAACGGGAGAGATACTTAAAGCGTTGCCGAAAAAAGGTTTGCTAAAGCTGCTCTATCTTATAAATGCCAGCATTAGATTAGAGCACGTACCGCACCAGTGGAAAGTAGCCGAAGTTGTTATGGTTACGAAACCCGGTAAACCGCTGACTGAAGTCAAGTCATATAGACCAATATCGCTTCTTCCGATTACATCGAAGGTCTTCGAGCGAATCCTTCTTAATCGTCTTAAACCAATTACCGACACAGATTCCCTCTTACCTGATCATCAATTTGGCTTTAGAAGCCAACACTCTACAGTTGACCAAGCGCATCGAATAACCAATGTAATTGAACGAGCAATCGAGTGTAAGCAAGTCTGTTCAAACGTATTCCTTGACGTTTCGCAAGCCTTTGATAAGTTATGGCATGAAGGCCTAAAATATAAACTCCGACAAGCCCTACCCCAGCAATTGTCTTGTATTTTAGATTCATATCTGGAAGACCGACTCTTCCGTGTGAGACACGGAAACGAATATTCCACTTTTAAGACAATAAAGGCGGGGGTGCCGCAAGGAAGTGTACTTGGCCCTCTGCTATATTTGCTTTTTACCCGTGATATACCGCATACGGACGACACTTACCTAGCCACATTTGCTGATGACACTGCCATTTTGGCAACGGCTAAAACAGTCGAAGAAGCAACTGCCAAGTTGCAACGTGCCCTTACACGGATCAACATTTAGACAAAGACTTGGCGAATCACGCTTAATGAAAACAAGTCTGTCCACGTGAACTTCACTCTCAAGAAAATTGAGAATCCACCGGTGTTTATCAACGCAGTACGAATTCCTTACGCGAACGAGGCCAAATATCTCGGTATGTAACTCGACGCTAAACTAAAATGGAGAGCACACGTCAAGAAAAAACGTGAACAGCTTGAAATCAAATATAGAGATATTTACTGGCTTATTGGAAAGTATTCCAAGCTTAGCTTAGAGAACAAACTGCTGTTATACAAGCAAGTGCTAAAACCGATCTGGACATATGGTGTACAACTTTGGGGTTGTACTAAAAATAGTAACATTGATGTATTACAGACCTTCCAAAACAAACTTATTTGAGGTATTGTTAATGCGCCTTGGTACATTAGAAACGATGATATCCACAGAGACTTAGGAGTCGAAAACGTTCAGAACGTAATTAAATTGTTTGCGCGAAAACATAATAATTGATTACAGGGTCATACGAATATTTCTGCTAATTCGATCCTCGACGAGACAAATTAATTGCGCCGTCTGAAAAGAACTAAGCCTCTCGATCTAGCACGGTGATCAGCAGCGCAAAATTTTTCTAAAGTACACAGGAAAATCGCCTGCAGGATATCTTATAAAAACAAAATAAAATGCGATAGAAGAACTGCTTGTTAAGTGGTTTGCATAAGGGAGGTGTTTTTTAGTGAGTAAGAATCTCACACTACTATAGGCTCTGGGCCTACACTGTCTATGAAGATTTCTCACCTTCCCATAATAAAAAAAAAAAGTGTTGCAAGTCCAGCTGAAAGAAGTCCAGTACACAGATTTGTTACATTGAAAACACAATATTGACGTATTGGTGGAGAAACACTCGGGATTAAGTCAACAGCGAGGTCAGTGGAAGACCACGCAATGACAGTTTTTTCAATTGCTTTTTTTCAGCAGCTCTCAAAGCCATCAATGACATCTAACTGTCAAAAGGGTAAGGCTTGCCCTTTCATCATGCATTTTACGCTCGCCGAACCCGCGGTAATTATTACAAAATATTATCACAATTCCGGCAATTATCACGGCTTCAGTGTGCAAACAATTCGTCGCACCGTTGAAAAAATTGAGAGTGAGTACACTCTTTTATATTTTAAGCCACCAACCAGACAGGGATTGGTGCGAAATGACGAAAACATAACAACATAAAACATGTCGATTCGTCGCCAATCAACTGAACTAGGCATTGCCATGGAGTCAATCCGGCTTATTTTGTGGTTAAATTTGGGCCTACATCTGTATAAGATTGATGAGCGCTAGATATGTTACCCGGAGATCCGGATTTTGGTCAAAAATCACCTTTTCGGACAAACAAAATTTCTATTATTGGTGCCAACAAAATCCACAAGTGTTTGACGAAGCATTAATGCATCCCAAAAGATAGACTGTTTAATGCGATTTATGGAATGGCGTCATCATCTGATCTTATTTCTTTTGAAATGGGGAAAGACACTGTCCTTAGGTATAGAGCCATGTTAACTGAGTTTCTGTGGTCAGAGCTTGACAACATCGACATATTCGAGCTGTGGTTCCAAAAAGACGGCACTATATGCAATACAAGAGACGCAACGCTCGAAGTTGTGAAGTAAAATTTTGTCGACTGCGTTATCTTACGGCGAGCGTTCATCAATCGATGAATTTTATTGGGTATACGTCAAGCCCCTAGTCTACGCCAAAAAGCCACTTTGGGCGAGCTCGAGGCCAACATTTGATACGCTAACGCCGCACATATTGGACCCAGTCATCAAAAATTTATCCGACCGCTTAAAGCACCGCCAGCGAAGCCGAGATGGCCATCTACACATAATGGCATAAACATAGCTTCAAAATAAAGCCAGCATCACGCCATTGTTTTATTTAATTTCTTTTTCTTATTGTTCATATCGGGTCACACTTCTTCTTCATATTCGGTGCTCAGGTTATATGAGGACCTCTCATCACTTAGCTAAGTTGTCGAAGCAAAGATGCTTTTCGAGCAATTGCCATATTCTATAACCCTACTCGACCGACAACATACCACATAACACTATATGCTGTGAAGGAATAAACAGTCTTAGATGAGGATGGATTTACTGTCAGGCGAAAGAAAGACGAAGAACGTCGTCGGCTGTTTACGTGTTAGTGCTATATTTGGACCCTTTGGAGTCTACATGCAGTTAAACCAATAACGTTACCATCTATGATTTGTGATGAGATATACCAGGTGAAAGAAGGACAGAAGGAAGGGGACATGTATTATAGTGAATGATAGTAGCAGCATCGTCTGTTGGGATGTGGACTCGTCTTCAAATGAAATCTTGAGCTTCAGGAATCTGAGAGACTGACTCGGGCAGACTCATGAACACTAGTATGTCGCAACCATGACACCAACATCGTTCACTAATTGACCTGGAAGTTACCAGGTGATAAGGCGCGAATGCGAATATTTCGGATAACGAAGAAATTTGAATGGGCCAAATCCCAAGAGAGACAGAAGACCAGTGATATTGTCAGTGAGTCATTAAAGACGCCGCATCTGACCAAGAAACCAAAACCCATGGTTTGACGAAGAGAGTAATACTAGACGATGCTGTATAATCGAAGGTGCAAACATTGGCTTCTCAGGCAAAAAATACTCTATCGAGGCCATGTAAAGGTACAACTGAAGGACAGAAATGCTGTCAATGCAGAGAATCTTAAAGGATTATCTCGGCAGACTGTTAAATTTCAAAGACGACCAACATTCCACTGTCAGATAACAGTTATACATTCATAATGAATGATGGTTGACAATAACTTTGTCTTCCCGACCAAAAACCGGTCTGGATATCGACATGTAAACAAAATACCAATAAGGTTGCAAGAGCCAATGGGTCATCTGAAAATATATTTTAAACAGGGTTGGTTGATTTGATAGAGAGTATTCATCAACCCTTTATTCCCAGTAAATGGAACTCAGCATCTTAACTGCGTCAAGCATAGAGAAATTCATATCTTTGCATTGCGTTCAAGTTATACCAACAATTTGATAGGTCCTTATTTGTATATTTTTTGGTCTATTTATTGATTTTTAGGTGACTATGGAGCTATTCCAGATTTTGGTGTTTTCAATTAACTCATCTCTCTGTGTAGGATGATAATGGAAAATCCTTGTTACTCCAAGGAAACCAAAAATGACCCCACCTAGACATTTGATATGGGAAAATGATTTTGAGAAGGTGACGCGCACTTATTTACTTACTTAAGTTGGCGCTAAAATCCGAGGTGAACCTGGGCCTCAAACAACAAGCATCCCAACCAGCTCGAGTGGGGTCTCTCCCACGTACGCGTACGCAATCCACCGCTGGGGTGGATTCGAGGACTTTTCGGACCGGAAAATAGACCCTACATCTCAGTCGTTGAATCTTCACTCTTCGCTGTCCAGTCCGTACAGTTCGTCGTTGTATCTACTCCTACTCACGGTCTATGCAGACGGGACTGAAAATCACTCGAACTGTTTTCCTCTCAAAGTAGCCAAGAGTATCCTCATCAATTTTTGATAAAGTGCATGCCTCTGCGCCATATAGCAGGGCCGGGATTCTTAAGGCCTTACAGAGCGTCAATTTTATTGTTCGAGAGAGGGCTAGTCAATTGCCTTCTTAACCTAAAGAAGCAGCGCTAGCGGAGCATACAAAGGAGACAAAGTTCTTAACTACCTCAATGTTATATCGGTCGTGGGTGATGTTCTGTCCGAACGGTCGGTGTTGGGTGCTCCTTCTGGTTGACAACATATACTTGGCCTTGCCTTTGTCGACCTATGAACCCATATTCGCCGGTTTTATCTCAATACTCGTGAAAGCGCCGATGTTTTATTCAAATTATTGGACGGACTTTTGCAAAATTGTGCATCTTGTCTGGGTGCGTGAGTTTTGAAACATTCTTTCCAAAATTATGTTAACGAAATTGCGTGACTTCCAATCGCTGTGGTGGTATGTATCGGTTTGGAGCTCATAGAGTTTTCCCAAGATCTGCCGTAGTGTGAGTATTTGATCGATGGTGGATTTTTCTGGCCTGAAGCCACATTTTTATGGACCAATCAGGTTATTGAGAATGGCTTCAGGCGTACGCAATACGGCAGATAGGATCTTGTAGTCTTGGTGGTGATATTAAGAAAACTGATGCCTTTGTAGTTTGTGCAGTTCAAGGTATCTCCTTTCTTGAGGAGATACTTTGGTGAAACTTCCGAATCTCTTTCCTGGTTGTGCAGTTCAAGGTATCTCCTTTCTTGAGGAGATACTTTGGTGAAACTTCCGAATCTCTTTCCTGGAGTAGCATCTCTCCACCCGAGAATTCGGTGTTCGTCTCCCTTCTTCCACTCATAGAACTCGTGTGTAGCTCTAGATCTTTAAAGCAGCGACACTTTACATGCTCCTTGCTTAGCAGCATGTGCTTGCCGGCACTCGTCGTCAAACCCAGACGTCAACGAAACTCAGAGGCCACTGGTATTCGATACTTGATGCATACGGCATAGGACCTCTTAAAAAATTAATGGAAACCCGATCGGAAAAGGATTTGGCGATCTCTTGCGATTGGCTGTCTGACATCGAACCTCCTCACATTATAAGCTTGCATTTGAGATGTTGTTTGGCTACAACAAAGTTATGGTCTGAGTAGATGTTGGCCCCTCAGATGAGTGCCTTGCGTCGATCGAAATGTGGTCAATCTGGTTGACGGTTAATTGATCAGAAGTTCTCCAAGTCCCCTTGTGAATATCGAGATGTGGGAGCAACGTGCTATCTACGATAATGCTATACCTCGCGGAAATTTCCATTAGCCTGAGTCGTGGAAGATGCCCTCTCTTCCTAGCTTTGCATTCAAATCGCCGAGGACAATCTTAATATCACAGCTTGGACATTGCTCGTAGTACTTGTCTAAGAGCTCGTAGAAGCATCAATTGTTGTCGTCAGCTTTTTCTCTGTGGGGATGAGCGCGCCTATAGGGCTAATATTGCCAAATTTAGCCTTAAAAGGGATTGTTACGAGGCACTCGTTCAGATGCCGGTTAACATAAATGTGACGCACTGTCATGTGAAATCTTCAACATCACAACTGGATGAATTGCCTGAATCTGACTTATTGAAACCATGGGAACAATATTTTGAAAAAACTCTTCAACTTCTATCGAACACTTTACGACCTTCACATTATAGAAAAAAAAAAAAAAAATCGATAAACTGTCATTGGAGCATTTGCGGTAACTGAAGCAGAAGCGCTGAAGATGAGAAGATTTAGAACCGAACTTTATGAGGTATAGAGCTACACTGTCCTGATCAGAAGGCATAAATGTCATCGGCGACGATGGCTAATATACACTGCTCTGGTTTATTGTGTCTTCAAATACCTCTCTAATATAAGTGTCATCCTGGTAAAAGAAAACCTCGTCCCGGTAGTATAGTACCAACCTTGAGCAACCTGGTGTACATAAGTGAAGGCGATCGCAATACATATATGGATAGATCTGCTGGTGGACTCCCAGATCCATCTCCGATTGTAGTTCACCTTACAGTAAACATAAAAAAAAAATCATATGCATATGGTACTTCCCCAGGTTGTATTAAAAATGCAACATGCTACACGTGCCTTGGACATACATATGTAATTCTTATTTTGCGCCTCAGAGTACGTATAAACAATCTTTAGCTACATAAATTCAATCTTCGTTCGTTGTTGTTAATGAAGACTTTAAAAAAATCGCTATTAACACGAAACTCTGATTTTCTCGCAGTTTGATGAATTTTTAATTGAATTCACTTAACTTGAGGCACAACTGAAAGATTTATCGCATCAAATATTTACACAAAACTATTTCAAGCTCTGTTAAATACCTGGAAATTGCCCATTAATCATTACGTAGTATAAATACCGAACCCCCTCATCATTTAAAAGAAACAACCCCAAAAGGATACGCCATTAACCAACATGCCAACACCAGGTGTTACCAATATAGAAACCAATTCTCAGCCGCCAGCTGTCCACGCAAAATCTAATTAAACCTCCAACAGCCGAAGTGCTACCTCCGTTATTTCACAGCAAATTTAAAATAAAAATAATATTAAAACGAGTATCTCAAAAATGCCACAAGGAGAAATGCCCATGTGGTCTTGGCGCTTTTCATGGTGGGGTTCTGCGGCGTAAAATTCAAAAACACAAAAACGATTTCACGCACGCACTAACATACGAGATTCCTGCTTATGTTCCATATCAAAATGAAGTGAAGTTGTGTGTCGCAATTCATAACGGTCTGCCAAATGTATTGTGTTGGGTGCAAAAATCAGTCCAGCAGAAATGCTGCCACCTTTATACTTTGTATTAAATCAAAATAGTCCACCGTTAAAAGATTGTTTTGAACTATCAAGATTGAAAAGGTAAGGGGTTTCCTTCCAGAAAGAAAAGCAATCAAGAACACCCTGTAGGCCTGTGCACCTCCTTCGCAACCATCAGAAAAGACGTAAACAAAGTCTCGTGCGAAAAGTTTTCGCTTCACGTTCACGTTCACTTTTTCGGATAGGGCCCTCTGTTGCTTTTTGGCGTCTGTTGCTTTTATGAACAGTCGTACATATCTACGTATGTAGCAGAGCTAACCAGCCAACCCCTCTGAGGAAAAGATATAGCTAACGTAAAAGTTGTATCCTGGAAAGTGGAACTCTACTCATCCTTTAAATTATTGAGTAGGGGCAAAGTAACTGCAGTAACTTTTCACTTGTTAAGTCTGTAGCTCTTACCAGTATGAACACTACTACTACGGTGTGACGATGATGATACTGCAGCGCATGCCTGTACTTTTTATCACCCTGTTGCTGTTTAGCTTCATTCCCTACCCTAACTTGGCCAAAATGAAAGAGCTTTGTATTTCCAGGATTTTCGCATTGTATTCGGGTGGTAGTTTGTGATCCAGTGATGAAAATACGAAAATGTTCAATCGAGCTAAAGGTACGTTTACCTGGCTGGAAATGTTCAGTTGTTCACCAGCTGTCGTACGGTATTGACGCTCTCGCGGTATACTTTCTACAAAGCGGCGGGTTGTTTTGTGGAAATTTATTAGCATCCATTACCTATAGCACCTACAACCGGGGATAGAATTTCATGAATTTTTTATAAAACATTTTTTTTCTCCATTTTTTTTGTTTATTTTTTTTTTTTTTAAATTATTCCATCTTTCTGCCCGTCGGAATTATATTTTTCAATAAAAGATACTTAGATACGAATACATGAGTGGTTTGAATTTTGTGGGTGGCAATCTAACTGAAATAGTTGCGAATGCAAATGCATTTTTAAATTTTGCAGAAAGTACGAGTACAAGTATCTAACAGTGTTGAACCGTTTAACTTTAGTTTGGATTTTGATTCCGAGTGATTAAGACGTGTATATGTTGGAAACGTAGTGGAAAATTGTAAAAATTTATGCATTTCTTGTTAAAGGTTTTATTTAGATATGAGTGCGTACATCTTAAGTGTCTGATTGGAGATAAGGTGGCGCCAAGTATCTTTTGTATATTTTTTTTTTTGTAAGAAAAAAATATAATTCACTCGGTTGTGAGTAAATTTTGAATAATTTTCGCATTAAAAAATACGAGTATACCTTGTACGGTGACGGTGTTTTAAAGACAACGACGTGGGCTTAAAAAACTCGTTTTGCGAGGCTCCAAACTACAAGGGTTACTTAGATGGATTTTCGTCGTTTTGTTATTGTTTTTGTACTTCAACTCCAGTCTGTTTACTCATTGAATCTCTGAGTGAAAAGTGAATAAGAAGTGAATTGTGTAGGCCAGAGCAGGTCTTTTAAACGGAGATACTCGTGCATTCGCGTACATATATACATATGTAGGTATAGAAAAAATGCAGAAAATTTAATTACGAATACGAGTATTTTTCTCATTTGTTTTGTGTCTGTTTTGGATATGGAATATTTTTTATTTTTTATTTTTTATTTAAATTACATATGGTGTGCTTGTAGATTTATTTTTAATGCGTGTGCGGTAATTTATTGAATTTAAAGAGCGTTAAATTGTTTCAGTTAATCGGTGTAGTGGGGAAAAATATAAACGAAAAACTAAATAAAAAAAAAATAAATCGAGGAAAAATTTGAAACTACGAATAGATAAATCGACCTACGCTTCGGATTACTGTTTTCAGTGGAAATTTATACATTTTGTGGTTTAACAGGAATCGGCGTTTAAAATTTTAAATCCAACGGATAACATAGATTTCCGCAGTGGGCTGCTAAAGAATGGATTTGGCTGCTAGTTGTGGCTTTTAGTTTTGCTTTGAGGTGAGTTTTGTTTTAAGTTTTTATTTTTGTGTTTAAATATTTCATTGCTGGTCCCTTGAATGAAATAGTTTTGAGAGATATTTTGCTTTGAAACTGGTATACGGTTAGTTGGTTTATTTTTATAATTTTTGCTTGGAAATCTCTCTTAAAGTCCAATCACAACTTATTAATATTTTACTAGCATACATGATTGAGAACAACGAACACACAAGTATTTCTGGCATAGCTAGTTCTTAAAAAAAGGATTTTTTGGTAAAAAACAAATACTTTAACTGAATCAAAGGCATCATCTAAAGCTAGAACACATTGTAGGTACAACTGCGATGTAATGGGAGAAACAGGGCTTAGGCAAATTTTCTAAAAAGTAAAATCCTATAGGGAGATGCATCTTATTTTTCCACTGGGATTCCCCAAACTAACGTAGATCACGGTGTTTCAGATTTTTCACAATGGAAAGGTAGGTATATCATTCAACAACGTTTACATTTTTTTTTTTTTATCAGTAACGTAACGTACCAGTAAAAACTATGTTAAGCATGGGAATTCTAAACTTCGGCCCTATAATTGAGTGTTGAGTGAAAAAATTCGAAACGACTTAGTCGCTCCATAACGTTCCTGTGCCAATGAGAAAGCGAAACGCCAGAAGTGAAGAGAATATTGCAGATATACCTACGTGAGTTGGTAAGTCAAGACCGTAATCAATCGATTTCGCGTTATTCTTAAGTGCTCAGCGTCTCTTGACCATGACATATTTTGCAAAAAAATTGGCTAAATGTGCGTTTAAGGTCGCATTGATTGAACTTTCGCTGATTGGATCTTATTATAAAAAAAAGATCCGGATCTCCAGGGGAAAATCATCCTCATGCACATTTTTAGTTAAACGGTTTTGGAGGGTTTTCAACAGAAGCCATTGTATACAAAAAAAGATGTTTAGTGTACTTTTCATGCCGGGTCATTGGGCCGTTCTTCTTTCGAGATGATGCTGGTGAGTCAGTTACAGCCAATGGAAACTGCTGTCGCCATAATGTATCGTTGTCTTTTATAGTCATCACCGAAGCAATTATGGATTCATATATTGCTTTAGACTGCAGTCATCAGCGTGCCTGGTAATAAAAAAACGGGATGAAGATTTTTTCGTTTCCTTTTTACATGCATTCAACAGGCGGCGTTTTGTTATGTTTCGTCTCTGTATTTGAGTTGTTTCTAAATTGAGATGTAGATTAAGCTGCTAAGAATGTCCCTGCACTTATGTACATAAATATCAGACTGTAATGTTGCGACCTACCCCGAATAATAGTAGCAGTTTGCATACTTTGTAATTTGGTATCTATGCAAGGAGAGTATTGAGTAAGCTTTTACATAGCGGCACAATGTTTTTCCAAGTTTTGTGATTTTTTGTCGGATTTTCTCATAACACTTTATCATTTGAATGCGTATTCGTATTTGAGATACTGAGGTAATTTAGAAAATATTTTTGTCCAATCGAAGAACTTAAATCAGTGTGTAGCAAGCTATTCTAAGATCGTTGTTGATCTATATATTCGAGTGCAACGAAATAATTTAAGACGCGTAAGCATTATATAATTTAGTTTTTAGGTAATTGTATCCCCAAAATGAGTGCATATTCAATGAAAAATCATATTCAATTCAGAGTGTAACATCAACAGTAACAACTACATACCCTTCACTTCTAAAGCCACACCACAAGACGAAAAGAATCGCGATATCAGTGTTCAACTTGTGAAGTTGAGTTATGCATTGTAGATAAGTATACCAGTACCCGGCCACCTAACGCTTTTTTCATTCTTTGTTGCGGGATAACTAATTCACCTGATCACGTACCATTACCACTTTTTTTCACATGAATGACAATTTTTTTGCATAATATTGGCTTCATGTATTTTAAATTAAAATCAAGTTTTTGAAATAAGTGAATTTTCACCAGTACTCGGCCACCAAAATTCAGAAGTCGACCACTTTGAACCAATATATGGTAGATCCCAACAAGTCCAGATAGATAATACATACAGCAGCCCATCAAGAATTAACATTGGTGTGCCTCAAAGTTCAGTTTTGGGACCAATATTATTCCTTATTTACATAAATTCCTTATTTAGTCAACCTTTTTAAGGAAATTTCACGGCTTTTGCGGATGATTTTGACATCGCTTATAGCACACCTAGTCTCCTTAATCTCTCTGCTGACATAAATTACGATCTGTATCTTTTAAGAATATGGTTTGCACTTCATTCTCGGTCGCGATATATCTCAAGATTGTAACTTTATCTTCCATTCAAAAGACTGTTGGAGACTTAAAGTATCTTGCTGTAAGTGCAGGTTGACGTCAACAAATGCATTTTTCAATGCTGAAAATCCCTGTGACACTCATTGCTTCAAAGTTGAATCTGTTAAAGAGTATAAATATTCGTTGTACAGTTTGATGTTTATTTCGCTCTATTCCAATCGAAATTGCGGTAAGGAATCAGTTGCTGGGGTGGTGTGTATCAAACAAAGCTTCAGCAGCTACATGTATTACAGAAGTCTGCATTACGAAGTATCTACAGATCAAACTGTTTTGTCCATTCACTGCCTATGTTTAGAACGCTGAGATTTCTACCTCTAAAACATTTTTATTTTTATAAAGTTTAAAAAATTTTTTTTTTATAAGAGGAGGCTACTTCCAAAATCGTATTTCTGAAAACCAAAATTTGCGAAGCAATTCAATGAACATTGTTAATATTCCGACTTTTCGCACTACACTACATAAAAACATCTACTCCATAGTTTTTCTTTAACCTTCCTACGGTCCTCGGGTCATTTTGACCCATTTTAAGAAGGAAATTAAGTTTTCTCTAAGACAGGAGGGACTTGATATTTCTTGACTTTTTCTAAAGTGTTGAGCTGTATGATTTTATAAAAAGTATGAGGAACTTTGCGACGTACAAACTTTTTAACGTCTACGTCCCTCGGATCAAATTTGACCCAAAGATGAATCGAACGGTATTTGCAGTTTGCTTTGATTTCTACATAATTACCTACTCAATTTTGGTCATTTTTTACCCAAATTAAATAGGGTGATTCATCGTCAGGTTTGATTTTTAATTGGCTTTTTTTTTTTTGATAGATCACGCGTGAAACCTATCAAACTGCATTGTTATTTTTTTTTTTTCAGTATTGCTTGGCAAGTCATCATGAAAAGACTTACACCATAACAGAGTCTTCGAATTGTTCAGCTGTATAACGAAAATCAGCGTTCTGTGAAAAATGTTTTTCGTGCGATCCGAGGATTCGCAATACCGTTCGCAAGTTTGAGTCCCAGTTTTTATTAGTGGATATAGTAATACTCGACTGGTTAGACCATATCCAGTATGTAGTGTAGAGACTTAGCTGTAGCTGGGAGTGTACACGAAGGCCGTGATGATTCTTTTTGTCGTCGTTCCTATCAGCTCGGCTTAGCGTATTCGATAACTTTGCGTATTTTACGTGAGGATTTCGGCCTAAAAGCGTAAAAGTTCAACTTGCGCAGGAATTGAAGCCAGGCGACTTGAATTTGCGTTATATTTTGAGTAAATGGACTCTGGAAAAACTCAATGAAAATCCGGTGCATTCACTTGCACATGAAAACTCTGAAACGCACTTCGCACCACGATTTTTCGCCCATGAAAATAGCGATATATTTTCTTATAACTAAGCATTCAATGCTAAGTGGCCGTATACATGTTTTGCTGAATTCTATTCTGTCGCATAAAATTAAAGTAAGAAATTTATTTTTGATGTTTCTGATTCCTATTTATATTAATTTAAATAAATGAATAAATGTACATGCAATAAATAATGAAATAAAAGTATTAAAGTCATTTCATTGTACCCAAATTTCATATCAAACATACTCTGGATTTGACGAATAATTTCGTCATCACTTAATTTTACGACGCACGTAGAGGACAAATTTTCCAACCAAGTTGAAATAGTTGACTGGTTAATAAATTCTTAATGGAACTGTGCCATTTGCCATGCAGCGCCATTCACAATCAACTTATTGAAGACGAAGTACAATGATTGTCTTATCGCGGAAAATGGTTCTGTCCTTTTGAATGGACGCTCCACTCGTCCTGAATAATACCTTTAGACTCTTTTCCTTTCCTTGGGGCTACCACTTATAGGAAAATCTCCCTTTTGAATCCATTGTTTTAATTGTTCTTTTATCTCTGGTGTAAAGTGATGGACCCATGTTCAATGGCGCAAAAATTCTGCTTTGTTGCTGTAAAACTTCGCTAAAAACTCAATTGAAACATCTTCTCGACACTTGCATCTTGCACACAGCTTTCTCATGTTTAAATTTTCAAATAATATGCGATGTACCGCACTTTTTGAAATTCCTACAATGCTAGGTCGCGCACATTCAGTCGACGATCATCCAGTACCGCTTTGTGGATTTTCTTCACCATTTCTGGAGTCGTCACCTCATTTGGTCGAGCACTGCGATGCTCGTCTTGGCAGCTCGTACGGACTCGTTTAATCTCAGTAACCCAATACTTTACTGTTCTAAAAGAAGGAGCAGACTCACCCAGAGTAGAATCCAGTTTAGCTTTTATCCTAGGTGAAGTGAAAAGTAACCGCCTAGTATGCGATGCTACTGCAAAACAGGTTATGGTGTCTTGAAGTCCGTTCTTGTTTAGGCAGACATTCCAAATTTCAGTGCGATACTGTCTTTAGTTTTGTTTTGACAGCTGATTGTTGTTGATGTGTTTGGCATCATGTTGAGTATGGACAAAAACGATTTTCGTTCTCTCATAAAACATTATTTTTTGAGAGGCAAAACGGCGAAGGAAACAAAAGAAAAGTTGGATAAATATTATTGGGCTAATGCTCCGTCAGATTACACCCTCAAATATTGGTTTCGAGAGTTTCGTGGTGGCCGCAAAAAATTCAGCTCACGCGAGGAAATTATCGACTCCACGTAGGAGTATTTTGCAAAAAATTACTTTTCGGACGGGAGCAAGAAGTTTGAAAATCGCTAGAATAAGTTTATTAAACTAAAAGGGGACTATATTGAATAAAATAAAAAAAATTTTTTTTTTCATTCCCAAGGAGGTTACCTTTCACTCCACCTAGTATTAGTTGGGCCGACGCCTTTCAAATAAAAGTATTGTACCACATAACCATGACCAAATTTGTCCATTTTCACAAATTCACTGACAACGTTCAATATTATGGCTGCCAAACAAATACTAAACAACGTGGTGCTTTAAAACTTGTAACACATGCTTTATAGACTGCGTACTTTCCAATTCAGTGATATTTTCAAACAACTACCGCCATGTCTTGGTCATGCCGGGTACTTCTGGGACTAACATTGTATAATCCGGAAGTTATACTTTTTTATTTGTGATTAATTCGATATAACTCCACTGCCCGCTAAATCCACACCTCCACACATGATTGTAGACAATGTTCGGCCTTTTAATTTCAATTAAATTTCATTCTATCTGCGGCATGAGTCCATTGGATGTACACAGCAATAGAGAGGATGTGAACTGCGCGATTATCATATCATCTAACCAATGCTATACTGTAATTGTTCTCAACTTTTCCCCTGCCTTAAGCCTCTTAAGTCTTCTTTAAATGCATATTCTGCTTACCAATTCCATTTTTTCTAATTGTTCCAATGTACCACATGCGCATATCTCTCAAAACGATTGCTAGTTTCATAGAGGTGAACTAGCTATCGAAGTAAACTTTGAAATTTTAGTTTTTGGGCATTGTATAGGGTTTTCCAATAGGGACTTGACGACTTCGAATTTAATTTGTGAACGCACTCTTTCACTCTTTCCAACTGTCACTGTCAATTTATTCAGTAAACTCAACAACTGTAAAGTACACTAACGAGCTACGTCCCCTGATTGGGTTCTGGAGAAGATGCGCCAAGATGATGAATTTCATCGCAAAATCATCTTCAGTGACGAAGCTCATTTTTGGCTCAATAAGCAAAATATACGTTTTTGACCGGGTGAAAACCCACATGTGCTTCATGAATCACCACTTCATCTACAAAATATAACGGTTTGGTGCGGTTTGCATGCCGGCGGCTTTATTGAGTCATAATTTTTCGTCGACGATAACGATCGTCACGTTACTGGGATTGGTCAGCGTTATCGCGCCATGATCACCGATTATTTTTGGCCCGAATTGGAAGATGTGGACTTGGACGACATGTGGTTTCAACAGGATGGTGCCACACAGCACACGGTACAATCGATTTATTGAAGAGTAAGTATGGTGAGCGTGTTATCTCAAGATATGGGCCAGTCGATTGGCCGCCTCGTTCGTGCGATTTAACGCTGCTTGACTATTTTCTGTGGAGCTACGTTAAGTCATTGGTTTATGCCAACACGCCGAAGACGTTAGAAGAGCTCAGAGCCAACAATGAAAGCGAAATAGCGGCCGTTTCGGCCGAAATGTGTGGCCGAGTCGTTGAAAATTTGGTTCATAGAATCGACCGCCGCAAACGTGCCCGCAGTGGCCATATGAACATTTTGTACAGTTGCTCTACTGTTAGAAACTGCCTGTTCACATCACCATGTATTCGACTTGATTTGAGTTTTACTTTTTGAATGCTTGCGTGAAGAGAGTTGAACCTTTAGAGCTGTAGCGTGCTTCCCCATGTCAGAATGCCATACCTTTAGTGAGACCCCACAACACTACCATAAAAAAGAATTGTTTTAGGACATCTGGTTAACATCGATAGCTCAGTTGGAAATGAGAAAATGCAGACTATCTGAGTGTTTTATTGAAAACCTCTATATTATAGCTCCATTTGAAGTTGTAAACAACTATAACTCCCAGGTATTTGTACGTTGAACAGTCGTCGTCAGCTCGAAGAAGTTGGTGGCTATAAACTTTATGCATAACTTTTGTTTTGTTAGCGTATATAACCAGGCGGTTGTCATGACACCATGTTGTGATAACATCGAATTCCTTCTGCAAGATTTTTTCAGCTGCTTCTACCTTTTTGTCATAACGATAATCGCCATCATATGCGTAAACTGTACTATTGCTTAGAGCTATAAGCATTTCGTTCATATACGTGTTGAAAATTAGTGGACCTTAATTTGATCCCTGTGGAACTCCAAATAATGTGGCTTCCTTTTCGCTTAGATGCTATCCTATTTTAACTATATATTTACGATTTGTCAGATAACACTCAAACCACGCCAGAAGTTGTCCTCTTACACCAACCATTTTCCATTTGTCTCA
Source organism: Volucella inanis (assembly GCA_907269105.1). Classification (NCBI taxonomy): domain Eukaryota; kingdom Metazoa; phylum Arthropoda; class Insecta; order Diptera; family Syrphidae; genus Volucella; species Volucella inanis. The sequence continues at coordinate 71,820,780 of OU026155.1, forward strand.
ATATGGGTTTATGACATAATGTATCAAAAGCTTTTTTAAATTCGATAAATAGTATGATGGTATAGTGATTTTTTCCTTGATTTTGATTGATTTGGTTTGAAAAGTCTCCGAATAACCGATTAATGCTTTTGTGTTTTCTAAAACCAAACGGGTTCTTAGCTAGAATACCATACTTTTCTAAATATACAGAAAGCCTTTTGGCGCCAGCCTCTTCAAGTATCTTATCTATTACGGATAGTATTAAAATTGAGCGGTAGTTCCCAATAATATTTTTTGTGCCTCCTTTGTGTACGGATAATGGATATTTTTGGATATATTCTGGAATCTTTGATTGGAGAATATTCGCACTTCCCCAACTCTGATATCATCCAAGAAAATTGATCGGCTTACACTGTTCGATGGGCCTGAATAAGATTTATGTTCGTATTTGTGCACCGAGTTTACAGTATCAAGAGAAGATTGTTGTGCAAACTGATTCGCCAGATGACCAGGCTGCTATGTGGCAAAGTTTTAAACCAGAATATCATCCAAGTTTGTGGACTTCTTTATAGAAATTATTTTTTGTCCAGTTTATTGTTTTGATAAGGTGGTTTTGAAATGTTTTGTATACTTATTCGTAGTTTTGATTTCTTCTATTGCTTTTATATCCTCCAAATATACTCATTTGACCTTCTCGTGTATTCTCTGATATGTGTTACAAATTGAACCAGTCTATTGAAGTGGTGTCTAAATTTATTGTGAATCTCATCTGCATCGCTTAGATCGCTTAGTTGGTGCAAATCAAACTGTCAAATTTGCCGTGAAAGCTCAATAGTGTTGACGTTGTTGCATATTGTAGGCATATTTACCTCCGACTCTTCGTTGGATGATATTGTAGCGCAGTATATACTATAGTGATCTGAAAAATTTAGTTCGACAATTGCGGATATAATAAAGGGTGATTCATTGTGAGGTTTGATTTACAATGTAAAATAAAACACATAAATTTGAAAGAGAACTTAAAATTTTTATTATCGGTTAAAAGAACAATTCATTGCATTTAATTTTTGGTATAATGATATTATGAAAATATTGGCCGTGACTACGTCTAAGATGGTCCATTCGGAAGGTCCAATTTTGGGCCAATCGTTTCAGTATAGCGACTGGTATCTTTACTAGCTTATTCTTGAAGACCTAAGACTTTACATATCATACAATCTAGGCTGCCAATTTACCTTAGCAAAACGTGAAATTGAGTGCTCACCAAAATGTTTTTTCAACAAGTCCATTGTTTCACGCGCTGTATGGCTCGTAGCGCCGTCTTGTTGAAACCGGAGCTCACCAAGACCATGTGATTGAATTTCAAGAAACACATAGTCCGTAAAATGGCACGATAACAGTTACCATTGACGGTAACATTCTAATTTGCCTCATTTTTGAAGAAATATGGACCAATGATTTCACCAGCCCATTAACCACACCATACCGTGGTTTTTAATTGATGTAATTGTAGCTATTGGTACTTTCCGGGTTGCTCATCACCTTAAATACGGCAATTTAGTTTATTAACGTATCCATTGAGCCAGAAATGGGCTTCATTACAGAACAAAATTTCACGATTAAATACCGGATTTTCATTGAGTTTTTCCAGAGCACATTCACTGAAAATATGACGCAAAATTCAAGTCGCCTGGATTCAATTCTTGCACAAATTGAATTTTGTAAGCTTTGAGGCCAAGATTCAAGCTAAGCTGCTGAGAAAGACGACGAATAGATTATTCACGGTCTTCCCGTACACTGAGAGCGGTCGAGTATCCACTAATTTAAACTGGGGCTCAAATTTGCAAATGGTATTGGCAATAGTGGTTTCAGTAGGTCGATTATGAGCACATGAATAACATTTCTCACAGAACGCTGATTTTCGTTATACAGCTGAGCAATTTGGAGACGCTGTTGTGATGTGGGTCATTCCGTGATGACTTTTCAAATGAAACTGAATAAAAGTGACAAAGCAGTTTAATAGGAGTCACGCGTGACATGTCAAAAAAAGCCTATGGAAAATCAAACCTCACAATGAATCACCTTTTATTTGAGCATTTGGTGCGAATCAAACAATGGTCAATTGGGGCTTCAGTGTTTCGTGTAATGTCAGCGCGAGTAGCGGTTTTAATTGTGTTAACCAGCCCTATTGACGCTATCAGTGAAAGACATTTGCTTATGTTAGGATGATATTGATTGCGTCAATATTGACATTTTTGTCAGTTTTATCAATGTTTAGGCTCAGTTCTATAATGAATTCATTGCCATTAAAGTGGGTGGCCTATAAAGAGAAAAAATTGTAGCCTCTTTTTTCCTTCTTTCAATTGTCACTGTAATACTTTCGTAGTATTCGTAATTCATTTCTCTTTCTGCATGTTCTATGTTTTCTTTTATGAATACCAGTAAATCGCCACCTTTTCTATTGGTTCTATTATAGGGCAGTGGTTTATGAAACCCATTAATTGTATAGAATTTGTTTTCCTTTTTTTTCAATTTTAATTTCAGACAACACTATTACATCTAGTTAGTCTTTCAACGAATTCACTCACACTTAGCATAAAACAACTCCAGTTTGTTCTAATTAAACATACGGTCTAAAAAGCAGTAAGAAAATCTATTATACTTCTTTAATAAGTTTTTTCATATCTTTCTGGCATTTCAGGTTCTTAAATACAATATTTATTATTTCATCTTCTGTATGTGATAGATACAAAGCAATATCGGATGATATCCCTAAACTGTATTCTGGGCAAGTTATTTTTCCTGAATGGAGTTTAAAATCATAGATCATACCTGAAGACCCAGTTCTTGTAAAAACTTTGTATTTCCATTTGTATGGCTTTTTCGGCAGATATTGTTTCAACGCTGTTTGATCTTTAAATGTTATTATTTGTTCATCCACAGATTGGTTCTCATCGTTATTACCATCGATAATTCATTAAATTTTATCGTAAGATGGTCTAATAGTGTTCGTATATTATGCAATTTGTCGTATTCGTAACTATGTATCTTTTGGTTTGGCTTTTAATTTATCATTTATGTGGAGGTATTGCTTAATTTTTTCAAGATGATATTTGCTCATCAGATTTACTATTGCAGTTGAATTGGTGTACATCCTCAATTTGAATTTTAATTTAATCACCATTTTGTTGTAAGGCGTATTCATTAGTTCCTTCTACTTTTCTAGTTACAATCGGAGCATTAGAAAATTCTAAGAAATATTCCAAACGACTTTTAACTGCTTCACTGCTTTCCACTCAGAACTAACACTTTGAAAATCGTTTTTCCGTCAGACATTCTTTGAAGACAAGTGCAATTGTCGAATCATCTGATTGTTCTCCGAAGGCATCTATTACTGCTTGAGCTAGATCTAAAAATTCAGAATTTTCATCTAATAATTCTTCATTATCTTTCTCTAACATATCATCATGTCTTTATTAATGAAACTGCTTTGCTTTGTCATTTTATATTCTAAGCAAAGTTAAAAAAAAAAAAAAAAAAAATGCATATGTATGAGTATTTATGCGCAGAGATACCAGTTTTTGCCGACTGGTAACGTGTTTTTTCCAAATATTCTGGAGACTTTAAATCACAAAATACGAGTAAAGCAAATCTTGTTTTATTTACAATTTGTACCAATCTTTGACTTTCAAAATAATATTACTTTTTATGTCACTGCGGCTTTTTAGTATTTTTTTTTTCTAATTCACTTTCACCAGAGATTGCAACACTATAGACTTACAATTAAGCTGCTCAGTGCACAAATCGATTAACTCCATAAAACAAAAAGTTGAGAAATGCGATGAAATAATGTAAATTGTTTTATTTTTTAGATTCAATTTATAATATAAATTCAAATATATATTGTGGAATACATAAATACAGATATAGCTTTCATGTAATGGTATATAAAATTAATAAAAAAGTTAAATTAAATTTTGATTTTAATTTTGTTTAAATTTTTAAGTTTTTTTATTACAGAAAAAGTTAGTTATTATATATTTTTATTACAATACAAATTTCCCTTAAAAATGAGTGTTGACAGTGCTGTTATAATATATTATTGTGATTAATTTATCAGCAGTATAAATAATGTTTTCTTCATCAAGTTGTTGTTGTCAAGTTTTTAAAGTAATCATGGTTTACAGGAGGAATGAATTTTAGCAGGTCCATCATGTCTCTCCTTTTTTCCCTTGTCACAGTTCTACCTTTAGGATATAATAAAGGCTGATCTACATTTTTTATACTTTGTGGCATACCTTCTACAGATTTCCTAATGTTAATTTCGTTAAATTCTGAAGTCATATTTGAATTGTATAAGATGGAGTTTGGACCTTTCTAATTTTATGCAGAGTATTTTAAGCCAATTTACTGGAAACCCTGTAAAGGTTGTTTTTCTGTTAATGATTGATTTTTCTAAAGGTGGTGAAAATTTGTTTTGAATTTTTTCGCATGTGATTCAATAATAGCAAAATCTGAATCATTAGGCAAATAGCTATGTCCACTAACCATATTTCCGTACTTTGAACAAGTTTCAATATACTTAAGACAGTTTTAATATCCCTCTTTTTTGCCCGGTACACGAATCTGAATATGTTATTTTGTATATATTTTAATTCGTACGGTTAATTTGCGGTTTTTGACCAACATTTCTTTTACTTCGTCAATGCTTTCGTCGGTTTTCGATGTCGATGGTCTGTCATCATCTTCGATTGACTCACGAACACTTTCGAACTCTCGTGGTACTAGTTAACGACCGGTTTCTTCAGAGAATCGTTGCCGAAACACTTTTCCAACATTTCCAACGTTCGCACACCATTAAATACGTTTTTTACGCAAAATTTATTGGGCGTTCTGCATTGACCGGAACAAATCGTAGTCAGAAGGGGCAAGGTCTGGGCTATAAGGCGGGTGGGGTAAGACTTCCCATCCACTGTTTTCCAAAAGGTTCTTAACCGGAATAGCAACGTGGGGCCGAGCGTTGTCACGATGGAAAATTATTGCCTCGTGTCTGGCCGCATATTCCGGGCGTTTTTCGGCTACTGCTCTCTTCAAATGGATTGAGCATTACCTTCGCGCCATGGATATTCAGCTTTGACGTTGATTTGGCTGTTTGATGTGAGGTTTCACACATGATTTTTTGCGCTTATCACCAGTAACAATCCGATGCAAAAATGACTTCATTTTGTGGCGTTCCAGCAGCATTTCGGACATGCAAAACCACCTTTCGACTCTCTCGGCTTGAGTTCATGTGGAACCCAATTTCCTTGCTTTTGAATATATCCAGCTGCTTTTAAACGTTTTGAAATGGCTGCTTGAGTGACACCCAAAGATTCTGCGAGCTTTTCTTGTGTTTGGCAACAATCTTCATAGAGTAATGCTTCCAGTTCTTCATCTTCAAACTTTTTTGGCTGCCCAGGACGTTCATCGTTTTCCAAGCCGAAATCACCACTTTTAAATCGTGCAAACCACTTTTGGCACGTTCGCTCAGCTAGCGCATGTTCACCATAAACTTCCACCAAAATACGATGACTTTCGGCAGCAGTTTTCTTCATTTTAAAGTAATGAAGAAGAACCCCCCGCCAAAACACTTTTTAAGGCACAAAGTTAAAAATATTTGAGTGAAAAAAATATTGTTGTTTACGCTTCAAATGAATGACATATACTGAAATGACGTACAATGACAGTAGCTTTCCAACGCATGTTCCAATGGAATAATACAAGTTACGCCATCTCTTAGCAAACCGCACGAATAAGTTATAAGTTATAGACAAAATATTATTACCACTATGAATTCTTATGTAAATGATTACAGTTTTCTAATGATCTGTGCAGTATACTTATTCTAATAGCAATAAAGTTCCTCTTCTAAACTCACAAATGTAAGACGTGTTTTCTTAGTGCAACAACGATGAAATATATTTAGACCCACGAGATCCTTCAGTTTCTGGCCAAACAAACATATGACTTATATTTTTACTGAATTCATGACATTCGAAATTATAAACATATAAATTTAGCTTATAATAAGCTACAGATGTGGTCAGTTAAGGCTTTTTCTAAGTCAAAAGAGAATATGAATTTTTTGTCTGATGCTGCCATTCGATCGGCAGCCATTTGACTGCGAGCACGTTCTGTCTCTTCTAAGTGAGTTTCATTTTCAATTTCTATATTTTATTGCTTGCAACACCAACCAAAGACGTAATTTGTTCTTTAGAACAACATTTGTATATCCGCCTGTCACTCACCTGATAAGTGTCCCTAAAATATTTTTTGCAAACAGGAATATCATGTCTGTCTCTTCGAAAGTAATATGTAAAAGAATGTGATCTTCGTTTTTTCGTTTTATTCGTGGAACGCCTTCTTTTAATTTCTTTAACTTTAATACAACCTCTTAAGAAAACATTTTTTTGTCAAGTTGACTATGTAAACTATAAAATGCCTTCATGGTAACCTGTCTCTCATCCGAAAGAATTTTTTGGTTGAACTTTTGACGGCATCTGCATATTATATCGATCAAAGTTTTTGCAGGTATTAAATTTCCTCCTCTATTCCTATATGCCAAACCTTTTGTTCTTTTATGCTTTTGTAAATTTTGTGCCCAATTATCAGAACTATGACTTCTTTTCCTCCCAATCAATGTGTTTGTTTAGATATTTGTACTGTTACAGTCAGATGAATCCGAGGAAAACAATAAACGTCTTCTTGAGCAAGACTTAAAGTATTGAAGAACCATCAATACAAAATGGCTTCTGAAATAAATTACTTTTTATTCAATGGCCAACAAAATTTTGTCGTTAAATGGAGTTAATCTTTACTAATCAGGAAAGTAATTATAAATATAAAAAGTTATGACTATCCCAAGTCATCACTTAAATTTAAGATTTTTTGTGCAGTAAACGGCTCGATAGCGAAAACTATGTCAATAATTTAATCTAAATGCAGCAATAGAATAGAAGTAAAACATGAATAACGGTATTTATTTTTCTTTAAGAGACAGTTCATAGAAAGTCCTGTTGCCATACTAAAAATGGCTCATCCCAACACAAAATGAGGGGACACATTTCAATCGATTTCCGGAAATGAATTATTCAACATTTCTAAAGTGAAAGAAGTCAAAGAAAAATATCTAAAACTGTTTAAATAGCTCGTGAAACAATGACAAATATTATTAAAAGGTTCCAGAGAGAGAGAGAGCTGAATTTGAACAAACCAAAAATCAGCCCCAAGCAGATGTTTTCTGATTGTAATGAACGTTCGGTTGTCCACCAATCCTAGGAGAATCCAAGGCTAAGTGCACCAAAATCAAGAGACACGGTGGAAAAATATCTGAAGTTTACAAGCAATGTTGAAACAGTTCGGGGAGTTATACGCAGACTTGGATAAAATGGAGGACTTGCCAGGAAGAAGCCATTCGTTAGCTAGAAGAACAAAAAGGTTCGACTGCATTTCGCCCCCAATGACGCAATAAAGGATTCTTTGTTCTGAAAAAATGTTTAATATTTTATTTGGAGAAAACTAACACATTTGCGTCCTATATTTAAACACGGTGGTGTTCATGTGATAGTCTGGGGTACATGCTCAGCATCTGGGGTTGGTACCCTACAATGTATTAAAAGGAATGTGTTTAGTGGATTGTAGTTTAAATTTATAGGTTTTTGTTGTTGTTGTTTCGAGATCGATGGCAAAGGGCGTTAGTGGTTTTCTTGTTTCTCTTTGTAACATGAATCACTCGTTTCTGGCAACAACAAATATATAAATACTCCTTCTGCCATTGCTCAACGACAAAATTTAGTAACTTACCTCGTCTGTTAGTACATACATATTTGTAATTTCAGTAACTTTTAATTCGAATTTCAATTATGATCTGCCATATATGAGTATATGTACAGTTAAGGACAATAAAATAGGGTCACCAGCATACTTTCCCAGCATAATATACAAAGTCACCCGGTGTTCTTTGGCTGTAATTTTTTTTATAAATTTTTTTCCATTAAGTCGGGAAAAACAATATCTGCAAGTAGCCGCCGTCAGAATTAATGACCATTCGACCCCGATTTGTGGCATTTTCCATCGCTCTTGCCAGAACTTCCGACGATAGGTCCTCGTATTCTTGACGGATATTCTCTTTGAGGGCTTCAAGAGTCTAAGGCTAGTTGACATAGACTCGTGATTTCAAAAAAACCCATAAAGAGAAGTTTCAAACGTTAATTAAGGCGATCTTGCCGTCCAGTGTTAGTCGCCAAAACGAGAGATAAAAGCGACCCGGAAATGCAGCCCTCCAATTGAGGAAGAAGTCGTTGAGCATTGCGTTTTCGAAAAAACAAGACCAGATGGCGCTTCCAACGTAAACCGCACAACATGCAATAATTTTGAACGGGTGTAAATGGTTTTCATGGTCGAGATTCAGGATGGCTTAAGCGTAGGTTACACGCGCTTGACGGTCAACAGCTGACAGCTGATACACTATGTGCACTTTACAAAGGAACATCTTACAGTCTTTCACCAAAATTCTCTGTAAAGACCGCCGATTGATGCCCAATTGGATGGCACTTCATCTAATCGATACCCTGGGGTCATTTACGAAATCTTCAACCACAGTTGTGATATTCTCAGCAGAACGGCTGCTCTGGGGTCGGCCAGATCTGGCAGCATTTGTTTTGTCCCATACTCTTCCAAGCGAGCGGCTGAACGTCGTAGTGTTTGTGCAGTTTGTGTTGGATGGCCCTGAAATCTGCGCTAAAATTAACGTTGCGCCAACACCACCGACGAACTATTTCGCCAAAAAATCGTAACAAGTATTCCGCGTTCTTTGGGAATCAAGCACAAGAACATAATAGAAAGGTTTTTTTTTTTTTAAAGAAAATAAAAAAATAAAAAATAAGCGTTGAGCCCGTTTGTACTTAGTACTTTGTCGACTTACTTTTTTGATGGAATACTCGTACAGCCTTATGCCAATGGTATGACTGTAACTTTTTTACAGTCTTCTTGGTTTTTAGTTTTATTTTCCCGATTTATTCCTTAACAATCCCTCATAAATTCTCAGTTGGATTTAAGTCGCGGGATTGTGTGGGGTAAGTTATTAGATGTACATCGTTGTAGGAAAACCACTTCCTGGCTAGAGCCGAAGTATGTTTCGGGTCATTGTCTTGTTGGAATTCCCAAGGCAGTGGCATTTCACACGGAGGGCGTAGGGTAGTATTATGCCGTCAAGAAGTAGTAGTAGTAAACTTTATTAATGCAAACAAAAAACGATTTAGTTGTAACAATAATAACAATGATAAGCGTTGGCTTGTGTGATCAGCCGAGAAAAGAGAGTTTTGAAATTCTAAAAAGTTTGGTTAATAATTTGCAGCCGTTATTTTAGAGCAGATTTTATAAATTTAAATAATTTAGTCCAGTTTCCTCCATTAAGAACGCAAAAGACTTCTTCCATAAAAGGGCAGAAGTCAACCATCTTGTCCGATGATAATAGTCCGAATAAGCCAAATCGGGCGAATACAGTGGATGCGACAGGAATTGGAGCCGTAAGTCATCGCTTTTAGCCGTGGTTGCGATGCTCTTGTGCGCAGGTGCATTGTCTTGCAAAAATAACATTTGCACAGTAATACTTGCTGTTGATGGTTTTTCCTTTTTCGAGGTAGTCTACGAAGAGTTTGCCATGACAATTCCAGAAAACCGACACCATAACCGAGCCTCCCCCGGCCGCTTCGGAGCACTCGTGCCGGTTTCGGTCCATTGCCGGGCAATCATTCTGTTCTCTGATGTATAATAGTGGATCTAAGTTTCATCAACAGTTACTAACCGACGCCAAAAGTCCGCCCGATCCCGCATCAGCAACTCCAAACACTCTTCAAAGTGCTCTCGCGTTCGTGTTTTTGGTCAGGCCGCGGCACCCAGCGGCAGGATAACTTTTTCATATGCAGAGTATTGCTCAAAATATAACGTGTGCGCTCAGTACTAATCTTTGTACTTTCACACCATTTCATGTATTTTTTTGACATTGTCCTCTGTAACCGCATCGGAGGGCCTACCACTGCGGATTTGATTGGTAGTGGAGTTGCGGTCTGCACGAACGAAACTCTTGAAACCAATATTTGACGGTGTAATCTGAAGGATCATTAGCTCCATAATATTTATCCAACTTTTCCTTTGTTTCCTTCGCCGTTTTGCCTCTCAAAAAATGATGTTTTATGAGAGAACGAAAATCGTTTTTGTCTATACTCAACATGATGCCAAACACGTCAACAACAATCAGCTGTGAAAACAAAACTAAAGGGAGTATCGCACTGAAATTTGCCATGTCTGCCTAAATATGAACGGACTTCAAAGCACCATGAAGTAGCAGCGCATTCTGGCTGTCATGGTTCACCCCACCAGTAATTTAATTGCAGAAAATCACCCCTAGCTTTGAATGCAGTTGAGGTTACCTCTAAACAGTTCCTATCATGAAAATAGCTCTGTTCTCCAAGGTCAGACTCTATAGAAGTTTCTTACTTAGTTTTCTTCGTTTTGCCTTTTAAATAGCTTCCGCGTGGATCCTTCGATCTTAATCAAAAGTTCCTGCAGTGCTTTTCTTAGATCTGTTATGTTTACGTGTACTTCGTGTAGGGGTACAATATGCTCACGTCCCAGCCTAGTCCACTCGCCAAAGAAATATAGGTTTCTATTTTTAAGGTGCATAACAATTTTATATGGAAGACAATGGCTTTATTGTGATATAATTTTCAAAACATATAGAAGGTGTAGTCTAATCCAGTTTCCAGGTAAAGCATGTAGTTTGGCGTATTGTCAGGCAGTCGAAACATTTTCTTGAGAAAGTATCGCAAGAGTTTTCAACTGCCTAGAACTGCCAGATTCCTCACACTTGTCCCGCATAGCTTCAAAGACTGAATTTTACACTTAGCGCGATTATAGTGTTTCTCAAGATTCATTTCCAGTTGATTGCTCTTTTTGATCTAACACCTTTGGTGTTTTTAAAATTATAGCTTCGGGGCAATTAGTACTCCAAGGTGTTTATTCTTTGACTTTCTCCAGTTCTTCATTTTGGCACATTTTGGCAGGTCCATTGGTTAGCGCCGCTATCTGTTACGAAAAATCATAAATTTGGATTTATTGGTGTTAAGTTGTAAGTTCCAAATTTGTCAGTATTGTTGCGGTTTATTTATTATAATTTGTAGCATATTTGGAGTTTCCGCGAGTATAACAATATGGTCAGCATAGATCAGGAGGTTTATACGTAATACATCGAGCGATATTTCCTCTGGAAAGTATACCACAAGATCGTTCAGAAAGATTGAGAACAGAAGGGGGCTCAGTAGACATCCTTGTTTCACTTGTGTCTTTGCGAAAACTAGCTTGAAACTCGGTAAGTCATTTTCTCTTATCCAATTTGTGAGGCGTTCGAAGATAATTCCTGTAAAGATTTTGCCAGAAGGAAAGATATAATTCTGTAGTTGATTGGCTCATTTGGGTTTCCTTCTTTCAATATCGGGAATTTTATGTTTTTCTTAAAGGATGGCACTTCACCAATACTGAAAATAAATTCCTACGTCTCCGTAAGCTTCTGTAGGAAGGCATCAGATGTATTTTTTAAGAATTCGTAAGGAATACGGTCTTCTCCTGGCGCCTTATTTGAGCTGCATCTATTTATAACTCTTGTGACATCTTGGAATGTTATAGGTCGGTCTAGCATGTTTACTTCGGAGTGAGGTAGAGCAAATTGCATCTGGCTTGGATTTTTCGTTGGATTCAGCTAATTTTTCGAAGTATTCAGCTAAAGTGGGTCCTTCCACTTTGATCCTTTTCGCGAAAAGCCATCTTATGAAAGGGCCTACTGTCTTTTATGTTCGCAAGCGCTGACATGCTTCTCAGGAGTCGTAAAAAGGCAAATGATTTTTTCCTGGCTGCCTCGCATTCCAAATCACACCAGGGTTGCTTCTCTTTATTTTTTGCCTTGGATTTCGCTTTGCATCTTTCTATGCGTTTGTTAAACCAATGCAGTTTTGGTAGCTAGCAATTCTGTGAAGCGAGTGTTTACTGCAGGTTCAGATCTATTTTGGCAGATATTTGTGAATGATTTGAGTGGGTAAATTCCTGAACGACGAAATCTGTTGCATGCTTTAGCCAATTTCTCAGCAATAAGCAATAATCAATTGTGGAGCATGCGGTGAGTCTTAAAAAGGTAAGATTTCCCTTTTAATAAAGTAAGATCGTTTCACACCTTTCAATTAGTTTCTTTCCGTTTCCATCAGTGCATTTATCTGATGCGCCTCTTATCTCACTTATCGGTTGTGGTAATAGTTCCGTTTCCACATTGAGCATTTGATAGGATCCCACCCTGGCATTAAAGTCACCAATGTCCATAAAATCAGCCTTACCCAATTCTAATAAAAAATTATACAAACTGGTGTAGTCATGCATCCATTTGTTACAATTGACATAAACTGGTATTATATACATTTGAACTTTTTCTATTTCCATTTCGATCAAATTTCTATCCAATATTTTCATAAAGCGGCACCCAATATTTTTTTCCAATCCAATACGAAATGCAGCTCCACATCATTATACCAGTGTGTTCAGAAAACAAAGGGATTTTTTAAATTTTGCGGGCTTGGAGAGTCCGATTGTCAAATTTTTTTTATTATGTTGGTATACATTCCCCTGAAGTATGATTAAATTTTCAGTTGTATTCATGGTTTACTTTGTGACACAGCTTCTAAGGTTAGACGTGTTTTTATGAGCTCGGCGATTTTCGTTTATACAAAGAAATGCATCAAATTTTGTGTAAAAAATGGAACTAAGTACTCTAAAACACACGAAATGTTGACAGTGATAAACTCACCGTATATCACTTTGCGTCTGCGCAAAGTAAAACAAAAAAATCTTTACAAGTGGTACAAGCTCGTTTCAGATGGCCAAGAAGGTGCCAATGACGAAGCTCGCTCTGGACGCCCCAGCACATCAACAAAATATGATAACGTCGAAGCTGTGAAAAAATTGTTTTAGAAAATCGTCGAATTACCATAAAAGAGGTTGCTGAGGATTTTTTCGGCTCGTGTCATGCAATTTTTTCGAATGTTTTGGGCATGAGAGGTGTGTCAGCGAAGTTTGTTCTGAAACTTTTTAATTTTGATGAGAGGACCCGTCTCATGAGCATCGCTCAGGAGCACTTGAAAGACGTCAGCGATTATCCTGACTTGCTCAAGAGGGTCATAAATGGTGACGAATAACTGATTCTGTTCCCAAAACTGAAGAAACCTAGAAAAGGACGGTATAGCTCAAGGCTATTCAAAAGACCGAGTTTGAGAAGTGTTTCGAGGATTGGAAGAAGTGCTGGCACAAGTGCATAATATCAAATGGGGACTATTTTGAAGGCGACAATCCTATAGTAGACGAACAAATAAATATTTTCTTATATTATTTTCTGAATACACTGGTATCATACACACCGGTGTATCATATACACTGGCCTCAGTTGTATAGTAGGGATTCAGCTCGTCGTTTTCTGGCGTCCTTACCCAAGGTCTGCCATCGTTATCAATAATAGATTTCTTTTCCGTCTCTCGATTTTCGGGATCTACCTCTTTTAAGATGTGATTTTGGGGCAACAGAGCATTATGATTTTGGCTATTTGGCGTTGCCTCTGCCTTGCATCTCTTAACTGGTTTAAGCTAAAATTTTATATTTTATTTAAGTTGTTTGAAAATATCACTGCATTGGAAAGTACGCAGTCTATAAAGCATATGTTTCAAGTTTAAAATCGCCACGTTGTTTAGTATTTGTTTAGCAGCCATCAATAGCGAACGTTGTCAGGGAATTTGTGAAAATAGAGAAAAATGGTGAACGTTATGTGATAGAATACTTTTATTTGAAAGGCCTCAGCCCAACCAATATAAAAGCTGAACGCTCCTTCGTTTACAACAGTAAAATTTTGGGCTGCTTAGCTTAAACGAGGCCGTACGAGCTACCAAGACGAGCATCGCAGTGGTCGCCCAAAAGAGGGGACGAATCCAGAAATAGTGAAGAAATTCCACAAAGCGGTACTGGATGATCGTCGACTGAAAGTGCGCGAGGTAGCATTGTAGGAATTTCAAAAAGTGCGGTACATCGCATATTATTTGAAAATTTGAACATGAGAAAGCTGTGTGCAGGATGGTGTGCAAGATGGTTTGCTCATCTCGAGCAAAAACAGTGTCATGAAGATGTTTCAATTGAGTGTTTAGCGAAGTTTTACAGCAACAAAGCAGAATTGTTGCGCCATAGCATTGGATGAAACATGGGTCCATCACTTTACACCCGAGACAAAAGAACAATCAAAAGAAGGCGAAGACCGGTTCATTTGCAGGCAAGATCATGGCATAGTTTTTTTGGGATGCGCTTGGGATAATTTTCATTGACTATATTGAAAAAGGAAAAACTATCAACGGCCAGTATTATGCGAACTTTTTGCAACGTTTGAGCGAAGAAATCAAGCAAGAACGGCCGCATTTGGCTAAGAAGAAAGTGTTGTTTTATCAAGACAATGCACAAGCTCACAAATTCGTTATTGTTAGGGTCAAATTTAATGAATTAAATCATGAATAAATGAATAAATGCACCCTATTCGCCAGATTTAGCACCCTAGGATTATTTTCTGTTCTCTGACTGACTCGAACTGCAACCAACTTCAGACTGCTGTAATTTCCAAACCGCTCATTACTGTAAGCTCAAATTTTGACACATGACAGATAATTCTATTATCTATAAGCCTTTTACACGATTTTTTATTCTCGATGGAATTTAAACGTGACAGTGTGGTTGCCTTATACATATTTGGCTGGAAAACGAGAATTAGCTATCGTTAGAGCCCTCCAGCACCTCAATGTGAATAAATCATTTGTGTCTCGAACCATAGCTCGTTACCGTGATACTGGCAGCGTTGCAAAACGCCATGGAGGTGGTCATAAAAAAACACCAGAATCGGCAGAAATGGTTCGGAAAGTGAAGCCTCGAATTGAGCGAAATTCGCGTCGAAGTGGAAGAAAAATGGCTCGTGAGCTCAACATATCGTTGGAACAGATGCAGCACATACTGAAAAATGAGCTTGGGCTCAAGCTATTGAAGGTCCAAAAAGCACACGATCTTACACCGCAACAGAAAAAAGTTAGGGTCAAAAGAGCGAAGGAGTTGCTACGCTTGCACGAGAGTGGTGAGTTGCCGAATTTGGTTTTTTTCCGATGAGTCGCCATTTGTTATCGATCAATATGTCAACAAACAAAATGACCGAGTTTACTTGCCAGAGAGGTTCTTCGAAAATTTACACCTTCGGACGGCCACCAGAAAGCAGGCAGCATCAATGGTGATGGTTTGAGCCGCCATAACCGCCGATGGTCGCTCTCCGCTCGTATTTTTGGACCGTGGAGGCAGTATTGAAGCCTTGGGCAAACAATCATTTCGGTCGGTGACCGTGGACATTTCAGCAAGTCTCGGCACCGTCTCTCAAAGCGCGCGTCAACCAAGATTGGTTAAAAAACAATGTTCCACACTTCATTTCTTCGACACAATGGATTGCAAATTCTCCATATGCAAATCCGTTGGATGTCTCTGTCTGGGGTATTTTGAAGGCGAAGGTTGGCATTAAAAATACCAAGGTTTGGACAACCTCAAATAAGCACTTCGCCGGGAATGGGCCAAAATACCGAAGAGCCAAAATTGATGTATTTTCCAACATTTTTTGCTTTGGCGCAATGAAATTTATCAAAAAATATTAAATGTTTGGTCGTGTACTTCTGGGACCGCTATCGTATAATGGGGATGATGCAATACGCTTTTGGTAATTTACCAGTGTATAAAGCGAAAAGGGGGGAAAAATAGGCCATTGAAAAAAGAATGGATGAAAGAGTGGTTGTGCGATCAAAATAACCGCTCACATGTACAATTATTGAATACAGTAAAGATGACTACTCCAAACGATTACAAAAACTTCCTCAGGATGGTATTCCAAAATTTATATGAAGCTCCTCACTGTGGTCACTTCACTAATGAAAAAAAAGACAGTAATGCGTGAAGCGAAAATAGCTAAAGCGAGACTATAGACAACATTGGGGAATAAAGATCTCAAATACCTAACAAATATTTTCCCCCAATCTTTGGGTCGCAATTGAAATTGAAACCCGCAAAGAAAAAATTCCAGCATTAAAAACATTTGTTGAAGTACGTACAAAACTTGTGTAAATTATTTGTATTCATTGCTGTTAAAAAGCTGCTGAAATGCATTTGGTGCGCCCATAACTTCCAGGGAAATAACTCTCACAGAATGTATGTCATCGTTTCATTGTTCTGGTGAAAAAGGTTACTGGGGTGAAAACATTGGCAAACTAATCGGTGATGACGAAGTTTACAACTGGAAAACTAGAACTTAGCTTACGAACAACAGGATTCATGACATGAAGAAATTGCTATACTCCAGGGTTAAGGTTGTTCGAATAGGAAAGGCGGCACCGCTAACCTTGCATAAGCGTTACATCGATTATGCGTTTGGCATACATTTTTTGGTGCTCGTTCAGCTTTCGATGTATCATTGTCTGAAAAAATCTGACTCATCCCTTTCTGGCGGTTTACTAAATTTGTCCAAAAGCTTCTGCAGAAGTACAAGGCTGAAGGATAAATTGAAGTAATTGCTATTGATTTTGAGAAATACTGGAATTTTAACAATTGCATTGACGCCATTGATAGAAAACCTACACATACTCGTATTAAAAAAGCGGAAATATCTGAGTCTGGCTATTTTATGTACAAAAAGAGTTTTAGCGTTGTGATGATGGCGATGTGATTCATAGCAGTGAAAGTGGGTACAAGTGGCAGAGCAGATGTTTTTGCGCAATCTAAATTACAGTATTTGTATGATGAAGGGCTTCTTTATTTAACTGAGGCGAAAATGCTACCACTGTCTGAAGAGACGTTTTTGTCGGTGTTCGTAGGGAACGATGCCTTCTTTCTTTTGGAAAATCTGATGAAACCATACAGCCGCTCTAATTTATCGATCGAGCATTAAATTTTTAGTTATCTTTCAAGAGCTCGACGTGTCACGGAGACTGTCTTTTTAAGTGTTTGATTGGACTAAGGATCACGTTGGGGTAAAGAAATGGAGTACCCATCCTCACCACGATAAAACAAAAGCGGATGCTGGAGGGCAGTGGCTCTCAAGGATAATGTCTCGTTGTTCAAATTGCCGACCAACCATTACTAAGGCCATCCCATTTGACGTCCGGTGGCTTTCGCTCAGCATTAATGACTACTTTGAATATTTTAGAGGTTGCAGGCACCTTGTATGTATAGGGTGACTTTCAAGTCTCTTACATAGACATTAAACGTATGTAAGATTCTCTGTAGTTGTCTGGCTAAACCAGGTTTTACATAGGGATAGTTATTGCATCTCAACTGTGCTTGTGCTTCTGTATTTTGTAGTTCCTTTGGCGGTGTTAGCACCAAACTTCCAACTAATTGGTATACCTGACCCTGAACTTTATCTGTTTCGTACCGAATGAAGCTTTTTGAAAGGAACTATTATATTTACAAATACCGTTCTTGAAATATTCATAAGGCGCGAGCTGCACTTTGCCAGCGCTACAGCACATGTCGGGTGCCTCCTCCTGCATTTGTTGCTCATGGAACTTAAAGCCACGCTGCTGTCGTTCTTATACTCAGTGTCGATATTATATGCCATGCTGGAGTGAGCCTTGATTTTCCAAAAAGGTCGCTTTCTTTCTACTCGTTTACCAAGATTACCAGGATATGAGCAAATCGAGACTGTGATGCTCTATGCTACTCAGGGTGAGCTCGCTGATGCCGAGCCACAGATTTTTTATTCACCTCAGGGTGGGCTTGCCTATACCTAGCCAACACTTATCTGTTCACATTAGTATTAATTTTTTTATAGTTGGACACAGCAGCACGGTGAACTACTGGGCGTGGTGGCGATGGCATGATGGTTGACTCACTGGCTATCACGACAACCTACCTGGGATCGATCGATCTGCCTTTGAAAAAGCTTCTCAGGAGAGCCATTCGAAACCGGTAATAAACAGTAGGCACTGCTCTGGAGTGTAAAAATTCACAAAGTGAGAAACACAAATGAGTGCGAGAAGCTAGGCCTTAGCCCACAACGGGCTGTCGCGTCAAAGTACTTATTTAAATTTATTAAAAAGCTTTTTGAAGTTTTTTTTTTTCCGAGTAACAATTGGTAGACACGGTAGGAGATGATGATTGATACAGAGATGAGTCACAATCTGGTTCTGATGGCAGGGGTGAGATAGTAGTCACCTCACTTCTCGTAGTTGTCCTTCGGTAAACTTTAAAGAGTTTCCTTGCTGCTTACAGACCACATAAACTACCATAAGGAAAAGAGTGTGACATGCCAAGATCGTATTCAGCGGAACTGAATAAATTATCTCCAGTAATGTCTTGGGATATAAAAGCAAACTCTTCCCAATTGGCCACCACATGTGTGACGATTTACTCGTATATTTTACTGTCCATCTCCTGTGTGTCATAAAATAGATAGAGGATAATCCAAAACAGACAGGCTGTTGTACACCCAAATTTATTCAATTTAGGATGTACAAATAAGACTTAGTCGTTTATAGTACTTAAAATTATGTACAAGGTTTAAACTAAATTAAATTTAATTAAATTATATATATATTCAACACTATAAAGAATTTAAGAAAAGATACAGTAATCAGGAAAGGGATACAAAAGTAGAGAAAGTGTGAAAGAGGGGAATAACATAGTAAAGAAACAAGAAATATACTCTGAAACATCATTTTTAAATTGTATGACTCCAATTATTTGTTATATTGTTGTGGACAGAGAGTTCCAAAATCTAGTGGCAAAGACAAAGAAAAGGCTAGAGGAGTTCAAGTTGTTTGAGGAGGGAGTGATAATTCTATACGTTCAAGCTGAATGAGCGATTGAAATTTTTCAAACCCGTATGGTGGCGATCTGTCCTGAATAATTTTGTGCACGAAGATACAGCACTAAACATACAAGAACTGATGGCGCATACTACCAAGGATATTTTTTGTGATAATTAGATATGTGGTCGTGTCGACGAAGCCCATACACGTAGGTACCTGACCATATCATTGAATGCGAGTCGAGTTGTGGTGCAAACTGCTAAAGAATAATCAATACACGGAAGAAGTAAAGTTTTAACAAGTCTCAATCTCGTATTTACAGGAGTAAAACTAGAGAGCAGCCAAATTTTGCGTACAACTCTGTAGATTCGTCTCACAGTGAAATTAATGTAGCTTACATAGGAGATTTAGATATTAAAATCAGCTGAGAGTTTGCTGAGAGAGTAGCGCCCATTGGTAGATTGCCGATAAATACTTATCCTCAACTAGACCAATAGGTCTAGATAAGAATATTTGACGCATCATTTGGACCTAGTATTGAGCCCTGAGATACTACTGCATGTATATTCCTAATATGAGCGGATTATTAGCAATGAGACGAGCCGAACTGTTACTAAATCCAAAATACCTTCATAGTTTTTCAGAAAGGATCCTCATGTTATCTAGAATTTCACCCATAGCTCGTAGCAAGTATCTTATGTTGATCTAGATGACTTGAAATTTGCTTGGCGAGGACTTTTTCCAAAACTTTTGATAGGCAAGGAAAGGTCGATATGTTGATATGTCGAAAGTCTGTAGCCAAAGACAATAGAGTTTTTTCGGGATAGGAATGACTTTGGACAGTTTCCAACGAAATGATGATTACGTTAGAACGAGGGTTAATATCATTTTGGTAAACGGGATAGAAACTCCATACTCAACAACGACATCCTTTTTGAGAGATCGAATGAAATTAATGACATCAAATTCTGATTCAGCCTCGAATTCAAAAACTGTATATGGTTCAGAAAAATGTTGAAGGTTAGAGGTGTACTTTCTATTGATCTGGATAAGAAAGCACCATTAAGACCATCAAAATCAGGTACAACGTCTACAGCATCATTTTTATGAGCATAAGTTGTGCTCCAGAGCTCTTTGGAATTTTGGACTTTTTTCTTAGATAGTTTCGTGATGGAAGTTGAAAAATTATGTGCTCGACAGATGTTATCCCAATTCAGTCTAATTGAATTCCGCTTCTACTTCAAACACATTTGACCGATCATTTACCAAAAAAAAGGTCCAGAAGACTCGGAGAGCAGTTAGGTGCAAAACGGGTAGCATATGCGTTAACAACAGCTAACACAGAAGATGCAACTAAGTCTAAGAGTTGGTGCGATCTACCGTCACCTTTGAATAGGTCAGCATTAAAATCATCGCATATGATTATGCGTTCATAATATGGGGAGACTTCTTAGAGTGTGGACAACATAGGTTCTGGAGAACAGTTCTGGTTGGGATTGTAAACAATTCTTATAATGTACTTGGTATTGCCATGAGTAACTTCCACTAGAATATACTCAGTAGCACTTGCCTCAGATTTCCCAAAAATATGTCAATTCAAGGAAATATTACAGTAAAGAGATACTCTATCGTTCCAGTCTATTTTGTACCCCGAAATATTGTGCAGGAGATCTTTCAAAACAGGCCTTAGCCGTGTTTCCGTAATACGGATAACATCAACACCCGAACTTAACTACGTGCGTTGATATTACATATTTTGAAGCCCTCGCGCGTATTGGACGGAAAATTAATCATTGAACGCACGGTAACTTCAACATTGCCATCAGACATACGAGTATACGTATAATTACGAGCCATCAATATCAAACCAAATATAAAAGAAATAGGAAGAAGTAACCATTAAGAATAATAATAATTTAGAAAATAAAGAAATATTACGTTGAATTATTATTCAAGTTTATTCATCTAAATCTATGTATATTGTCCCCCTGAAAGTAATCTCCATCGACTGTAACACACTTATGCTAGCGCTTGATCCAATCCTCGAAACATTTTTTATATTCGATTTTCGGTATGTCCATCAGTGCTTCCTGCGATTTTTCCATTACTACCACTCGGCTTCTGAAACGCGTTCCCCGCAGTGGATTTTTAGCTCGATTGTACAGAAAGAAGTCACAGGGAGCCAAATCAGGTAAACTCGGTAGCTGTTTGATGGTATTTGTTGCATTTTTCGTCAAAAAATTACGAATAATGATGGCACTGTGAGACAGTACGTTATCATGGTGCAAAATGCACGAGTTTTCTGCCCAATATTCTGGTCTCTTCCGGCGAATTGCTTTACGCAAATGCCCAAATAATATTCTTTGTTTACTGTCTGGCCTTCTGGCAAAAACTCATAATGCACTACACCATTATGATCCATAAAAACCGTGAACATTGCCTTTTTTTTTGACTGAAAACGACGTGGTTTTTTTGGTCTTGGCTCATTTGGTGAACGCCATTCATTTGCCTGATGAGGGTATACTGATGAGCATTCATATCGAGACGGGTGTTACGGTTGAAATGCTACTGGCGATTTCAATGGAGCACTGGTGGTAAAAATAGCCATAAAACAAAGTGAAACAGGAGACATTACGTCGATGTTCGAGGGTGTCAATTAATTGTCCGATATTAGTATCACCAATGAGTTTTATCGCACAGTTTTGAATCCTATCTAGCAGGTGCAGAGATGTTTTAGTAGCACTAGACCAGATGTGGGCATCTTTCATTCAATTTTGGGCGGATGAAAGCCTGATATATTCTGTCCAGGTCAGAGGGGGTAAAATATTTTTGTCGACATCTAGTATGTGGTCATTCCAACGTAATTTGTCACTTACACACATACCGATAATGGAAAGTTTATCGGTTTCGACGATGCAAGTGCCATTCATTGATAATGGCTGGGTATTTGAATTTCGCTTTAATGACAGCAGACAGCATCGGGTTATGGAAGCATTAAATTCCACTCGGTTGATAGTTCCCCAATTGGTTATGCTGTTAATTATCGGAATTTAATGAGCTTAACATACGCTGCCGTTCCCGTTCTACAACCGAAGAGCAGGGTTGTGAGTTCGAGAACGAATATGAAAAGCAGAGAGAACTGTTATCAGCAAAAGAATATATTCGATTAGAAGTAGCAGACAAGAGATCATTAATGAAAATTTAAAAGAGTTTCGGAGACAGAACGGTGCCCTGGGGCACACCAGCATTTTTTTGTGAATATCAGACTTAAAATCACTCAAGGCAACTTAAATTGAACGTTTCGAAAGGTAATTTTTAATCCATTGAAGAAGAGAGTCATCGATCTCAAAAGCACGCATTTTCGACAAAAGAGCCTGATGCCAAATTCTGTCAAATGCCTTAGAAATATCAAGTGCAACTATCTTGATTTTGCTAGATTGACGTATGCTTTGGTTCTAATTTTATTGGAAAGATTGAAAAGTTTTCGTGTTTCAAGATATTTCATGAGCTGACGGCTTATCAGCGTTTCCATGATGCTGAGAAAAGAAGATTCGCCTTATTTATTGACGGGCTGGAAAAATGCTGCTTTCCATCTGCTCGGAAAGAGTCCTAATGAGTAGGATTGATGAAAAAGCTTACGCAGTGGTTTTGCCAGCGTGGAAGAACACCTCTTCAGAAGAAGAGGAGATATACCATCTGGATCAACGGATTTATGAATGTTAAGATCTTTGAATACTCTTGCTACCACACGAGTGCGAAAGTGGATTCGTTCCATTGTAGATTCGACGCACTCAAGTGTAGGCGGGGACAAAGCACAATCTGGAAGTGTTGAGCTAGCCGCAAAGTGTGCAGCAAGCAGATTGGCCTTGTCCAAAGAGCTGACAGCTGGAATGTCATTGTAAATGAGCGTTGGGATGGAGGATGAGGCAGAATTTCTAAGGTTTTTACGAATGACCAAAAATTTTTACTACCTTTGGGACATTGCAGTATCTTTTGCCTCAGTTTTTGGTCGTATTCACACGCTTGAGAAAGACGTTGCAGTCATTTTTGACTCGTTTAAACTTTTTTCGGTTTTCCTCTGTCGGGTTGGTCTTGAAGAACCGAAAAAACAATTCTCTAACCCTGACAGCCTCTTTAACCGATGACGGAAAAAGCATCTCATTCCAAAGAGAATAGTTTCTGTGATCATATCAGCAGCGGCATCCACGTCGTTATCGAGGAAACATAACGACCAGTTAAAATTCCTAAAGAAGTTATTAAGTCCGCTCAAATTGGCTTTCTCGTATTGCCATACGGTTCTTTAAGGAATCTTTTCTCTAACTGTGTGGTGGGTGTACGAGAATTTAGTAGATATGCCGCAATGGTTCGACGAGCCTAGAGGGGAAAGCAAATCAACACAGTACTTGTCAGGGTGAGAAGTTAAAAACAAGTCCAGTTTGTTGGCGGTATGACTATCAACGTCTGGTATTCATGTAGGCTCATTCACAAGCTGCGTTAAATTTTTTTCCGCAGCGAAGGTCTCAACACACCTTCCTTTCGGTGTTGTCTGTCCAGAATGTCGAGGCCAACCAGAATTGTGTATATTGAATCGCCCGTAATCGTGATTTCAGTATTAGGATTCAGGGATACGATTCCTTGAATAGAGTCAGACAGCGTATTAAACTCGTGAAAGGCTGAGTTGCTGTCCAGTTTGGGGCTTCTGTAAATAAAGCAGTAGTGGATAATTTGCTTATGGAGTGTGTATTTTAACCACTTGAAATTGAATTCCGGATTGGAACAGGAACTACTTTGTGGTGGAATTTGGTAAGTTACATCACTACGCACATAAATAGCGAGACGGCGATGGGGGAAGAATAGTGGCACTAGTTCGTAGTCAGGTAGCTTGAGGTCAGAGTGATCTGAGAGTGATTACTTTTTAGCGCGCGTATATTAGCTACGTCCACCCTGAATTCCCTAGTCATAATTACAAACAAACACATCAAAGAAAAACATCGACGATACTAAGCAAGGCTGCGAAGTGGAAATTCTGACGATGGTTAAGTGATTACAATTACCTCTTTACATGCCAAATTATTATTATTGTATTCAATATTAGACATATTTACGGAAATAAGAGGGCGAAAATATATGATTATACGACACCAATATCAATTTTTAGATCTATTAACCCCATTTCACTACCTAAGGGTTTGCTTAGTTGTTTTTAGGAGTACTTCTACGAACTTTCAAATCGAAGTGTCTATTAAATATTATTTTGAATTTGAGTATTGGAAATTTAAACCTCCACTTTACCCCTGAAGGGTTATTCCTTGTATACATCATAAAGGAAACCTCTGTGCAAAATTTCAACTTTCTATTTTCAAGAGTTTGTGCTGGGCGTTAATGATTCAGTGAGTGAGTCAGGACTGTATATTGAGATGAGATGATAGTAGATCCCGCCAACATCGTGATGGTGTTGCTTCCTGTTGTCTGGTGTAACTCTCATTCTACTCGTTTGTACCTGATTCCCTTCGGGTCTTCTTGACTTTGTGGTAGTATCAAATCATTCTTACATGTCACTTTTAGTTTAGGATCAATTGCCACTTGATGAAATATCTAATCACGACCTGTTACTCTGCACTTATAATACTAAGTCCTGAACGCCCTTTTCAATTTCGCGGCTTTTCAGCAACTACAATAATTATACATTCTTTAGTTAAAGATCCTTTTGTATTGGCCAATCTGTTTAATAATTATTTTTCTTATATAAGTCTTAACACTAATAATGCTCCACCTTCAAGTTTTTATCACTGTTCAGATAGTACTATATTGTTTTCTAATAGAGACTTGACACCTTTGAATTTAATTTGTAAACGCACTCTTTCACTAATCATCAAACTGTCACTGTCAATTTATTCAGTAAATTCAACATTTTCATCACGGTAAAGTACACTAACGAGCAGCGTCTGCAAACGTTCTCCGATGGGTTCTGGAGAAGATGCGCCAAGATGATGAATTTCATCGTAAAATCATCTTCAGTGACGAAGCTCATTTTCGGCTCGATGGGTGTTTCATGAATCACCACTTCATCCACAAAAAATAACTGTTTGGTGCGGTTTGCATGCCGTCGGCGTTATTGGGCCATATTTTTTCGTCGACGATAACGATCGCCACGTTACTGGGATTGGTCAGCGTTATTGTGCAACATAATCACCAATTATTTTTGGCCCGAATTGGAAGATATGGACTTGGACGACATGTGGTTTCAACAGGATGATGCCACACAGCACACGCTACAATCGATTTATTGAAGAGTAATTATGGTGAGCGTGTTATCTCGAGACATGGGTCAGATTTAACGCCGCTTGACTATTTCCTGTGGGCCTACGTTAAGTCATTGGTCTATGCAAACACGCCGACGACGTTGGAAGAGCTCAGAGCCAACAATGAACGCTAAATAGCGGCCGTTTCGGCCGAAATGTGTGGCCGAGTAGTTGAAAATTGGGTCCAACGAATCGACCGCTGCAAACGTGCCCGCGGTGGCCATATGAACGAAGTCGAGTTCCATTCATAAATGTTTTGATTGTACTTGAAGCCAATAATAAAGTTTTTGAAATATCTCAAATGGTTTGCCTTTTATTTAAAAAAAAAGTTGTCAAGTCGTTATTAGAAAACGCTATACATTTGTAGAAATTGCAAGACGTTTGTTTAGGGAAAATGTAAGGTGACTTTATATAAAAATATTTATTGATGAATAAATATTAATGTTGTCCTCTTTAAAGTATATTTATCGTCCTCAGATATAATACATTTGTGCCAATGCCTTTCCCAATCCTTTAAGCACTTTTCACAAGCACTTTTTGGTAAATCTCCGTCCTTTTATAGGTCTTTTCAGTTTTGGGAATAAGAAAAAGACTCACGGCGCCAAATGCGGTGAATATGGTGGCTGAGGTTATGATTTTTGTGTTGTTTTTGGCCAAAAAAATCTTTCACAAGCATTTTCGTGATGCAAAAGCCATGAATTGTTTTCCCACAATTCCGGACGTTTTCTTTTTATTGCTTCTCGCAAACGATGCATTACTTAAAGGTAATACTGCTTATTGACCATACGACCTTGAGGTAAAAATAAGTCATGCGGTTTTTTTAGGGTTAAAGTTAAAGACACATTTTTGGTATAAAAGCTTATATTTAATCCATCAGATATTATCTCTCATGGCCTACTACTTTCTTCCAACGTTCTGGAAGAGATATAATGTCTCTTTTGGCAGACTTATAAGTAAACAAGTTTTCCAGGTACTTTTTGATTTTATCTTTGGAATGGATTTCCCTTCCGTCCAAATTATTTTGGAAAGAGAGGAACAAGTGTTAGTCAGATGGAGCAAGGTCTGGAGAGTAGGGTGGGTGTTGCATATCTTCCCAGCCAAATGAATTCAGCTTTTGTTTTGTCACTGTGGCCTGGCGATTTCATGATGAAAAACAACGTCCTTCCTGTTTGCAAACTCTGTGCCCGTTTTTCTTCCACTGCCTGCTTCAAAGCAGCGAGCTGAGAGCACTATTTAACGGTATTTATTGTCTGATTTCGTGGAAGAAACTCGAAGTAAAGGACACCTCGCCAGTCCCACCAAATGCTCAGCATGGCCTTTTTGGGATGTAAATTTTGTTTACCGACCGATTGCGGTGTTTCGACAGGATCGAATATTGTTGTAAACTACCCATTTTCGTCTCTTTCTTTTCAGGAAAGCCTCAAGCGAGTTCCATCTCAACAAAGACTGACAGATTATTTGGCGGTTTATAATATTTCTTTCACTGAATTCGTGAGGAACTGAAAAATCCACTTTTATCGACATTTCAAACCTTTTCAGTCTCTGCGAAACGGTTGCATGGGCTATGTTAAACCGCTGAGCGATATCCCAGTAACCGCATCTAAAATTTGATAGTTCGTCTGTGGTGGGTTGATGTCCAGAGTGAACAGCATCAGCTTGATAAAAACAAATTCTCGTAACAATGTAAAGGATAACACTATCTATTGGGATAAAAAGAAAAAAAACTTCATAACGATATGCACAGAGATTTTCCGAAACGATAAACACTGCCTCCAAGAAAAGAACCGCATAATTTGTTGAACAATCTAATACGAAATCTCCGTAAACCTAGTGTTAAACACGCCTCTATTAGACTTCTTGCAACTATGTATGGTAGGTACGATATTAGCGGCCCATTTTCACTGTGAGATGAAATTTGTTTTCTTTTTTGTTATTCGTTTTGTTTTTGTTGCTTTTGAAAATATATTACTTTTTGTTGTTGTTGAAATAAGAATAAGTATCAGAAACCCTTATATGCACCACCTTGAACTTGGTTCGACGCTGCTGACGGGCTCCCAGCTGAATATTATATGCTTACAGATATTCCCTACTCGACACTGTATGGGATGCATGCGAAATATCAAAAGTGACGAGTCAAGAGATATCCATGGGAACCTTTGGGTAGTGGCAAAGCTTTAGAGTTAGATGAGATTGGATTGTGCAAGCAGTTGTATTCGCGACGGCAACTGGGGCTATAAAATATTATTATTTTTATTGATGTGTCAAAAGAATTGTTTCTTTTTTTGTAAGTCGAACAATTGTGTCGGTCCTCTGGGTCTTTTTTTTTGGAATCTTCCTAAAAGATTTACTTAACTGGCGCCCGAACAGGGACAGGTTAAAAAGAAGTATATACTTTTTGTCGGAGCAATTGTGGAAAAATAAACTAATATTATCCTTGATTGGGCATAGACCAGTATCGTTATGGAGTGAATGCAGTTGTTACCATGGGAACACAACGGCCTTGCAACGGTAAGGGTTGGATTGTTTGTGGCAGCTTAAGCTGGTACATACCACCTGGAGCAATTTGAAGATCTATTGGCTGAAGTGACTAACTCCACAAACATCTGTCTTTATTCGCTGAAAGGCAAATCAATGAGGAGGTCAAGATCCATCAATTGGTTGGGTACTATGTGGAAGTGGATAGCTGGTAACTTCAATGCCATCCGGAGAGAAATATTTCGGAGTGGAAAAGCTTTAATTGATAACAGTAACCAACAATATAAGATCAAGGAGAGGCTCTTTGGCATCACGCGTGAAATAGCACAGGAGATCAACCTTGTCATAAGGAGATACGAGAACAGTATTAACGACTCAACTTTTGAAGTATTTGAGCAGGATATTTTCGATGGAACACTGTCCATTAAATGAGAAATATTGTAAATAAGATTGTTAGACATAATCAAATAGGGAAAAGCGGTTTGGTTAATACACAGATGAAATCGATAGGGTTATCAAGGAACTTTAACCCCTACCGTACGCTAATGAAACAGAAGCCATCGAGTATGGCACACTATCAATTTTTGCTAACAGCTCCATGTTGTTGTATGTTATTTCAATGCCAAAAATAGGAAAAGAGGAGTTTAATTTACTGATAACGAGACTATCAATAAAAGGTAGATGGAAAGTACGATGGCGGTCCCAGAAGTACTCGACCCAACAAAGAAAACACAAAAATTTTGGAAAAAAACTTCAGCGCTTTACACTTTTTCCAGCGATGTTT
Source organism: Volucella inanis (assembly GCA_907269105.1). Lineage (NCBI taxonomy): Eukaryota > Metazoa > Arthropoda > Insecta > Diptera > Syrphidae > Volucella > Volucella inanis. Next base: position 71,849,261 of record OU026155.1, read on the forward strand.
TAAAATGTCGATACCCTTCATCATCACTTCTTCATCGTTGGAAAATCTTTGACTCTTGAGCCATTCTTCAAGTTTGGGAACAGAAAATAATCCGAGGGGAGCTAAATCTGGCGAATAGGGTGCATGAGGTAGGAATTCAAACTTTAATTCATTAATTTTGGCCATTTTCTTTTAGCCAAATGCGGCCGTTTTGCTTGATTTCTTCGCTCAAACGTTACAATTAGATCGCATAATACTGGCTGTAAATAGTTTTTCCTTTTTCAAGATAGTCAATAAAAATTATCCCACGCGCATCCCAAAACAACGATGCCATGATCTTGCCTGCAGATGAATCGGTCTTCACCTTCTTTGGAGCTGGTTTTACCTTTTGAATCCATTGTTTTGATTGTTCTTTTATCTTTGGTGTAAAGTGATGGACTCATGTTTCATCCATTGTTATGAAATGGCTCAAAAATTCTACTTTGTTGCTGTAAAACTTCGCTAAACACTCAATTGAAACAACTTCACGACACTGTTTTTGCTCGAGTGTGAGCAAACGCGGCATGTATCTTGCACACAGCTTTCTCATGTCCAAAACGTTGACCCACTTTCTCCATTTTCACAACGTTCACTATCGATGGCTGCCAAACAAATACTAAGAAACGTTTCGCTTTAAAACTTGAAACATATGCTTTATAGACTGCGTACTTTCCAATCAGTGATATCTTCAAACAACTACTGCCGTGTCTTGGTCAGGACCGCCCTAGTAGATTGATTTGAAACTCAAGAAAGTTCTAATCAACTATAGGGTAACTATGGTATCAAATGTAATTGCCTATCAATTAATTAACTCGACGATCTATGAGGAGAAGGCTCTGGAAATAATTCCTGAGGAAAGGAGGACCCATAACCTGCACTTTCCAAACAAATACCAACGAAATCCTGGAACTCATTAAAGAGGACACCATTTTCATCAGCAATTTTAAAGGTGTTTTAACTTACACAACAAGATGGTCCAGTTGAAGGGAAGAACCTTTATGAATTCCACGGTCACAGTTCTGCAAGGCCTTCTCCAGGCATTGATGAACATCACAAACCGCAATCACGTGATCGACTTGGGACTTAGCATTCAGAACATAGAACGCCTAGGGAACTTAACCAAAGAATTTCAAATTTCTGTGCTTACTGAGATGGCAAACTTCTTGTGTGTGGTATCTGTTGTTCTCACCATTTGGTGGAAAATACACGTAAGACCCAGCATCCAAACAATTTCATCCCCCAACCTACCACAAGCTATGGCCTAACTTGCAGGTCATCGAAGGATCTATGGGAGGTAGATTTTCAAACGGGGAAAAGTAGTCACAATTCCATATGCACCGCCTTGAACTTATTTCGACACGCACAGACAGTTTCCCAGCTAAGTCAGCATATTATTTGCTTGCAGATATGCCCATGAAAGTTTATGCACGCACAAGCTACTCGACAACAGATGGGATGCATGCGAAATATCAAAAGTGACGAGTCATGAGATATCCATGAGAACATTTGCCTGGAGGCAAAGCTTTGGAGTTAAATGAGAGTGGATTGGGCAGGCAGTTGTAATCGAGACGGTAACCGGGGCTATTGTTTAAATTAATAAATTATTATTATTTCTATTGATGTGTCAAAGGAATTGTTTCTTTTTTTTAAGTCGAACAGTTGTGTCGACCCTCTGAGCTGACGTTCACGTTTTATTGGAATCCTCTTAAGGGATTTTCTAAACTGAATATAATAATCTGTCAAAAATAAATATTTTTGTTTTCCACTGTCCTTGATTTCCTAGAATTTTTTTTATGGTAAGAAAAATGATTTAGGTGTGTTTCGGCTATTTCCACTGTGAGCCACTGTATGTCAATAAGTCAGAAATTTTAGCGACTTGGAGGCAGATATTTAGAGAAAGAAGAGGCTTGCAAGCGATTCCGTGGAACTGAATTATTTATAGTTCAATCCAAAATTTTCAAGAAAATATCCCCGGAACTATAAAAATGCACGAAAAGTAGCACATAAATATTACAATTATTTGGATGTATTGGGTATGTAATTTTTTTCAAAATTTGAACGTTTATTTAAGAAAAACATGTACAATAGTATTATTCAAAGTATTGCCCATCTGAAGCTATGACTTTTTCCCATCTTTCTGGCGATTTGTGGATCCCATCCCAAAAGAACTGCGCCGGCTTGGCAGCCAAGAATGAATCAAGCCAATTTTTGTTATTCTGCTCTGATGTGAACCGTATTTCAGTGAGGGCGTTCTGCATCGACCGGAACAAATGGTAGTCGGAAGGGGCAAGGTCTGGGCAATAAAGTGGGTGGGGTAAGACTTCCCATCCACTGTTTTCCAAATAGTTCTTAACCGGGATAGCAACGTGGGGCCGAACGTTGTCATGATGGAAAATTATTGCCTCGTGTCTGGTCGCAGATTCCGGGCGTTTTTCGGCTACTGCTCTCTTCAAATGGAATAATTGTGTTCTGTAGCGTTGTCCATTGATGGTTTCACCCGGTTTTAGCAGCTCATAATACAGCACACCCATCTGATCACACCAAATACAGAGCATTACCTTCGCGCCATGGATATTCGGATTTGCCGTTGATTTGGCTGGTTGGCTGGGATTCACATATGATTTTTTGCACTTGAGGTTGTAGTAATGGATCCATTTTTCATCACCAGTAACAATCCGATGCAAAAATGACTTCGTTTTGTGGCGTTCCAGCAGCATTTCGAAAAAGCAAAACCGCCTTTCGACGTCTCTCGGCTTCAGTTCATGTGGAACCCAATTTCCTTGCTTTTGAATATATCCAGATGCTTTTAAACGTTTTGAAATGGCTGCTTAAGTGACACCCAAAGATTCTGCGAGCCTTTCTTGTGCTTGGCAACAATCTTTATAGAGTAATACTTCCAGTTCTTCATCTTCAAACATTTTTGGCTGCCCAGGACGTTCATCGTCTTTCAAGCCAAAATCACCACTTTTAAATCGTGCAAACAACTTTTGGCATGTTCGCTTAGCTAGCGCATGTTCACCATAAACTTCCACCAAAATACGATGACTTTCGGCAGCAGTTTTCTTCATATTAAAGTAATGAGGAAGAACACCCCGCAAAAACACTTTTTCAGGCACAAAGTTCGACATATTTGAGTGAAAAAAAATTATTTTTGTTGACATATACTGAAATGAGGTACAAGACAGTAGCTTTCCAACGCATGTTCCAATGGAATAATACAAGTTACGCCATCTCTTAGCAAACCGCACGCAAGTTATAGACCCAATATATGGAGTCCTAGGCTTCCGGTAATGGAATCCCCATAGAGGATAATCTCGGAAATAATAACCTAAACAGTGTAAAGTTGAATTTACTGCAAACATCAAGGTAAATCTTAGCAGTGCAGTGGGAGTTGGGTATTTAGAATATGCTGCAATCTAGGATGAACCTGTTTCTAACAACAAACTAACCGGCTGTGGCATTGGCCAGTCATCTGTGGTTATGTACGCTTGTTTTCCTGATATGTTTTTCTACCTAATATTCGGTTTGTTTTTGGTGACATGAATCGGGTTTACAGCGGGTCCTTGGTAGATGAAGTAATGGACTTCTCTGGGGTTATATCTTATACATTATGTCTTATACATTACACTAGGTTATGGACTAATTTCTTTTCTTTTTTTTATACAAAAAAAACTGAAAAAAATTAAAATTTCGTTTTGAGCTCCTGGATTGTCGTTATTTACCTCCTTAGGAAGGGAATTATGGTTTTACCCTTTTTTTAACCAAAAAATTAGTTTAAACTTCAGCCATCGTTGCATTCGCACCCGGGTATCTGGGTACCCACATCGATAATTATACAGAATACAGTCAAATTTTTTATATTAAAGCATGCAAACATTTATTTTATTAAAAAAGATATATTACAGCAATGTGCTTATAAATAATATTAAGTATTACCTTCGATACATTTAACAGTACTTTTTGAATTTTTATCGCAAACCGGCAGTTGACATTCACTGCAGTTTTTGTGCGTTTTCCTTCGTCCTTTTTTCGTTCTCTTGTGACAAATATGACAGGATCCCGTGACTTTCTTCCTCCCCATTGGGCCTCGCTCAACCGATGGTCCAGGATTTTCTTCGATAGCTGCTACTTGACGACCTAAAATGCTTTCAATAGCAATTTTTGTGGTATAATTGCGCATCACTTGAGGAGTTGTCATGCGTGCTTCAATCATTGGCGTGACAAGTTCTTTACTCAGTTTCGTACACAGGGAAAAACGGCCAATCTAGGTGGACATTAGGTAAATTTTCGTGTCAACAGAACATTGAATGGTCTTTGTACTGTTATTAAAGAATGGTTGACAAGATATAAACAATAACGGGAATGCGATTTGATGCACTAACACTTGTGTAAACAAACAATCTTTCCCAAACATCAGGTAGTTCTCAGATCTGTATTAAGTGCAGAGCACTGCAGTTGTGCCCAACGATTCATAGTGTGTGACCATATAATAACGTCCCATATATATTTCAACGATACATTTATTAAAGTTTCATGGTGAGTGATACATATTCTAAATTTTACCCTCTGGGTGTACTTAGTTGAGGCAAGTAAACATATTTAGAAAGTTAACAGATTCTCGTATTTGAAATGATGCCTTCTGGTTGGCATGGTTTTGAAGTACAACATCTACAGAATATGAAACACTTGAAAACCAACCTATCCAGACCCATAGAAGTAAGTTATTTATTATTTTAAGGATTATGCTCTCCTCAAAAGTGCTCTATTTGATGTGTGGGTGGCATCCTCTGGCGAAAAATAAAAATTGTCTGGGGTCAAACGGTACGTAGTGGAACACACAAAAATTGGTAATGAAAAAATTGGACAAACTCGTATTTTTGATTCATATTCGTTCACGATGGGTCCGAAGTCAATGGAGCCGTCAAAATTTTTTGAAAAAAGGCACTTGTCCTTGTCCTAAGTAGCAGTCAATCTCGTATCACCAAAACATTTGGAAATCTGGGGGGAAAAAATTACGAATTCAACATTTGTTGGACAGCGAGATAGTTCTGCACTGGTAAAAGAAATTACAAGTGTTTCTACTGCAGTTAAAAAAGCCTACGAAACCCCTCTTTCTTTGCCGAAACGTAATTCGAAGAATTGCACTTGCACTTTCTATTTAGGGACGTTTTACCAAATTTTCTTATACCATCATGCAAACTGGAGCCAAGAATCGATCAGCTCCCACTTATCCCTCCTACCCGTTAGTTTTGAAGACAAAAAAAAAAAATGTTACCCAATCGATGAGAGTGTAATCATTACCGAAACATCGGCACAAGTAACATTGCAGGGCCTCCTGGACCATACCGGTCAACGGTTGGCTTGAATGAAGCGATGGTAGCTTCGGTTATTCCAACTATAAACAGCGATATTATGTGGAAGATGGACAACTACAATCAGACGCTGAAGATTATGGCGAAGACTAGCACCAAGAAGAGGAAGCCACAGACAAGAACCCGACCGATTCAGTTCTCTATTCCATTTGCCTTATGCCTCTGCAGTTAAAAACAAATGATGACAGCAAGATAATTTGGCACAACAAAAAATCTTCATTTCCTCGGTTTTGTAGGCCAATAAAAGTAGTGTCTTTGAAAAAGAGACCACGCTTCAGACAAGGAGGGAAATTGCAGCTATTGAACTCCGAATAAAAGGTTTAAAGCCCACAGTTATTTATGTAGATGGAGATAGCTCAACTCATAGAATTCACTACGACTTGAAGATGACCATCGTTGACGTAAAAAACAATAAGCGCTTGTACTGGAAAATCAGCTCAAACTTGCAGCATATGCGGTGCAACCCCGAAGGTAATGAATGAAATTCCTTTAATATTTAATCGGCCAAAAGATACAGCCCAGTACGATCTCGGAGTTTCTTCTCTTCAGTATTTCCTATCGTCTACAAATTTGCAAAACGCGGATTTACAAAAAAGATGCAAACGATTTGGAAATTTTCAGAAAAACGAAAAACAAGAGTTCGAAGACAGTTGCAGGAAACAACCGGATTGCTTGCCGATGTGGTAAAACAATTCAGTTTCCAACTTTTTGAACAACATACTCTAGTTGCAAAGATAACTGAACTCAACGAAGAATTTTTGAAAAGGTTCAACATCATTCTTTAGGCTGTTTCTAGTGGATTTTACATCAATGTAGAGCGTTTATCAACAAACACGAGAGACACTGCAGAACTAAATGTGTCCTTTTATATGGTAAGTAGTACCCAATGCCAGGCAGTGTACATAAGCTATGAATCCACGTACATGAATTAACTGACTCGTGTTCCATAGCAACTAAAATGATGTTCTAAGAAACACTCGAAGCGAGAAACAAGGATTTGAGATGATTCCGAAGAGAAAACACAAGCGAAATCAGCCGAAAATGTGCTATGGAACATTTGTTCCACGCTCTCCTTTATTCATCTGACCCATATATTTCAACTTTGTCAATTAATGAAGGCAGTACTTTGTTGCATTCTGATCATAATAATAAAAGTTTTCCCGATGAATTATTACATTTACTATCAGAGCCAACTGGCCAATAAAATATTCAAGTTCTTATTAAAAAAATTGCCATTTCTTCGCTCAAAAATTTGTTCTATTGGGTATATAATTATTTTCGTGCGTTTTTTTTTTTCAAAATTTTAACGTTTATTTAAGAAAAACATGTACAATAGTATTATTCAAAGTATTACCCATCTGAAGCAATCTGAAGTTGCCATCTTTCTGGCAATTTGTGGATCCCATCTCAAAAGAACTGCGCCGGCTTGGCAGCCAAGAATGAATCAAGCCAATTTTTGTTATTCTGCTCTGATGTGAACCGTATTTCAGTGAGGGCGTTCTGCATCGACCGGAACAAATGGTAGTCGGAAGGGGCAAAGTCTGGGCAATAAAGTGGGTGGGGTAAGACTTCCCAACCACTGTTTTCCAAATAGTTCATAACCGGGATAGCAACGTGGGGCCGAACGTTGTCATGATGGAAAATTATTGCCTCGTGTCTGGTCGCAGATTCCGGGCGTTTTTCGGCTACTGCTCTCTTCAAATGGAATAATTGTGTTCTGTAGCGTTGTCCATTGATGGTTTCACCCGGTTTTAGCAGCTCATAATACAGCACACCCATCTGATCACACCAAATACAGAGCATTACCTTCGCGCCATGGATATTCGGATTTGCCGTTGATTTGGCTGGTTGGCTGGGATTCACATATGATTTTTTGCACTTGAGGTTGTAGTAATGGATCCATTTTTCATCACCAGTAACAATCCGATGCAAAAATGACTTCCTTTTGTGGCGTTCCAGCAGCATTTCGAAAAAGTAAAACTGCCTTTCGACGTCTCTCGGCTTGAGTTCATGTGGAACCCAATTTCCTTGCTTTTGAATATATCCAGCTGCCTTTATACGTTTTTAAATGGCTGCTTGAGTGACACCCAAAGATTCTGCGAGCTCTTATTGTATTTGGCAACAATCTTCATAGAGTAATGCTTCCAGTTCTTCATCTTCAAACTTTTTTGGCTGATTTCGATTATTTCTTTAGAAGTTATGAGCAATGTCCACCTATATTGGCCGGTTTTTTTTTTATTTCTGTGTGCGTCGTTCCGTTGTTTTCTTTGCAAGCATTTTATTAATTTCATAATAAATTAAATATTTTGCGAGTGAAGTGATGTCCAACATGTTGAAGAACATTGCCACTGGGCATCTTAAACATAACCGTTGAATTGTGTATCTTCTCAGCATTTGGTCCATGGTCCTTTTTTTGCATTGTCACTCACCGCTTTGTTTTTTTTAGGAAGTAAGGGCACATCATCATTGTCGAATATTGTTCTCTCAATTTACTTGCTGCCATGATAGTGGGTATGTATGGTTTACTTTTTTTTTATTGTCCCAACAATGGTTAGATTCCACGATAGCAGGTGCTTTGCAATATATAGAGTTGTACAGAGATGCTAATTCTTTTACCACTCTTTTTCCTTGATTTTTTTCACGATTGTCATTCAACAACATAATTAGGGGAATACACACAAAAGTTCGAAAGTCTCCAACGGTTTTTCGGCTTCTGGTAAACATTTTGTTGGGTGCTGTGTTTGATAACTCTGGTTCATTGTTTACTGTTAGAACTGCATAAATGAGTGATTTGCAAGAAACTGCAGCGGCTAGGGGCATCGAGGAGGGGCATACCTACTGTTCTGTCAGTCGCGCATTGAATGTATCGACATCGGTGATTCATCGCACTGTTCAACGCTATAGGGAGACTGGATCTTACGTGCGAAGAGGAGGGCAAGGCAGATACCGAGCAAAAAGCCCCACGGATGACCGTTTTATCACCTTGCAGGCTTTAAGAAATCGTTGACAAACTGCTGTTCAGGCAAGAAATCATTTGCAAGAAGTCCGCTACGTAACGAGTGAGCCGACAGTAAGAAGACGTCTTAATGTAGTTGACCTTAGATTTTATGTGCCCGCAAAAGCTCCAAAACTCGAAAGAGCTCTTCGTGTAGCCAGACTAACGTTCGCACGTGAGCATCGAAATTGGACAACTGAGTGAGTCACGTTTTATTCAGCGACAAGGGTCGGATTTATGTCAATTTAGTGGATCTATGTGGAGTTATCGAGGGGAACACTACAACCTAACAAACTTCAGGGATACTGTGTCATATGATGGAGGGTTGGTTATGGTAAGGGCTGGCATTTGTTTGGGAATTCGCACAGAATTAGGGGTTATTGAAAATGGGTCTGTAACAGATATCTTGAAACCCCATGTCATGCCTTTTGCTCGTATAGTGGGTAGCTACCTTAGTGAGATAAGTACAAAATGGAGTGAAAAGTAACCTCCTTGACCGTCAGAGGTCATGAAAGTCCGTTCATATTTAGGCAGACATGACAAATTTCAGTGCGATACTGTCTTTAGTTTTGTTTTGACAGCTGATTGTTGTTGACGTGTTTAGCATCATGTTGAGTATGGACAAAAACGATTTTCGTTCTCTCATAAAATATTATTTTTTGAGAGGCAAAACGGTGAAGGAAACAAAAGAAAAGCTGGATAAATATTATTGGGCTAATGCTCCGTCAGATTACATCGTCAAATATTGGTTTCGAGAGTTTCGTGGTGGCCGCAACTCCACTACCGATCAAGTCAGCAGCGGCAGGCTCTCCGATGCGGTTACAGAGGACAATGTCAAACTAAAAACATGAAATTGTGTTGGCTGACCGAAAAGTGAAGGTGCGCGAACTAGTAGGTACCACAAAGATTAGTACTAAGCGCACACTCCATATTTTGGGCAATATTTTGCATATGAAAAAGTTATCATGCCGCTGGGTGCCGCGCATACTTACTCTTGACCAAAAACACGAACGCGAGAGCACTTCGAAGGAGTGTTTGGTCTTGCTGATGCGGATTCGGGCGGACTTTTGGCGTTGATTGGAATCTGTTGAACTGAAGAGAATAGAATGAGTGACCGGCAATGGACTGAAGCCGGCACGAGTGCTCCGAAGCGGCTGAGGGAGGCTCGATGTGTCGGAAAGGTTATGGCGTCGATTTTTTGGAATTTGTCATGGCATACTCTTCGTGGACTACCTCGAAAAAGGAAAAACCATCAACAGCAAGTATTACTGTGCATTATTGGAGCGATTGAAGACCGAAATCGCTGCAAAACGGCCTTACATGAAGCGAAAAAAATTTTGTTTTTGCAAGATAATTCACCGGCGCACAAGAGCATCGCAACCATGGCTAAAATCAATGACTTACAGCTCCAATTGCTGTCGCATTCACCGTATTCGCCCGATTTGGCTCCCTCGGACTATTATCTCTTCCCAAGCCTCAAAAGATGGCTCATCAATAAAAAATTCAGCTCATGCGAGGAAATCATCGACGTCACGGAGGAGTATTTTGCAGACCTTCCGGAAAATTACTTTTCGGATGGAATCAAGAAGTTGGAAAATCGCTAGAATAAGTGCATCAAACTAAAACGGGACTATGTTAAATAAAATAAAGAAACATTTAAAAAATTTTTTTTTTTCATTCCCAAGGAGGTTACTTTTTATCCCACCTAGCATCACTCAAATCGAGTGGCCAGCACGGTTGCCAAACATGAATCCTATAGAGCACGCCTGGGATATTCTGGGAAGAAAAGTAAGAGAGTATAGTCCAGCTCTCAATAATACTGATGTATTAAAAGTGGCATTGGTGGAATAGTATGGCAAATCGAGTTGGCTGGATACGCTTGTTGATTGAGACCCAGGTACATTGCGGACTGCAGCAGCAGTGAAATCTTTCGGAAGTCTTTAGTGACTAAAAGTGACTGCATTATTTTATATCTCTGACTCTATTTCTTAAATTTAATTTGATGCACTCGACACTATTTACGTTAACCTAAAACTACAAACCTTTAAACAAAAACACAAATAATTTAAATCTGAATGTGGAAATATTTAAACTATAAATCTATTGTATGTTTGTCACAAGAGTCTAGTAAATAAATGAATAATCAATCAATCAATCATTTATTCAAACGATTATTCTTCCATCTAGGGATGAGAGCATCCAGATATTTTGTTTGCATTATTCTGTTTTTGTTCTGTTTTCTCTTTGTTGGCGTTTTGTAATGCTAATCAATGTCAATAAATCAACATCTGTTTCGTTCAGATGTGACTCTGAGCTAATTCTGTTCAAAGGGAATACACAAACAAAGTATTAAACTAGACAGTTGTACTCAATAGTTAGCAGCAGTGTACAACCTAAAGGGTGTGCATTTCTCTGAAATCTTATTTCCAAAAACTAAGTTTGTACAAAACTAATTTACACCACATTAGTGCCAGGTGATACTAATTTAGTAGCCCAGGGTCCAAGTTTCTAATCAAGGTATGATATTGGTTTAAGTGACAAAAGAAAAGCTATAAACCACGAGGTTATCCTACGTCACCAGGATTCGCATTTGAATTTAAAGCTCCCGCACAAAATGATTAAAGCGACTACATCACTAACATAATTGTTAGAGTGTTACTTCTATCCCAGTTTCGAACTTACAATCTGATCATATACAATCCAGTGTTTTGTGGTGATGCATTTTGACTTCTAGGCCCGGTCCAGTTTATGAATGCATGTACCTGTATGTAAAGGAAAATATAACATAAGAGTGAGATTTCATTCAAAACATATTCAAATTGGTGCAATCAATTTTGACTACAGAATGTCATTTTAAACTTTCTGCTCCATCTCGCCCTTCATGGATCTGAATGCTGTCTGAATGCAATACCTACTCAAGTATACCTATAGATGTCCACAGGCAAGTCCGAACAAGAATTTTCCATTAATTTTGGTATTAATTTTTCTGTTCATTTTCAAAAGCCATTTCAGTTTCTTTTTCTTTCTCATAGTTGAACAAAATCAGATAATGTTTGTTCTTGTTTTGATTTTCTTTTGATAATTGTTCAATTCCTTTTTATTTGCAAGTAAAATGGAATTTGAAGGTCAAGAATATTGCCAAAATCGAAAGTTTGTCCCTTTTTGGGGAGAGATTGGTGACTGCTTTACTGAGAACTTTAGAAACTCCCTGGCGAGACAGATACTTATGTATGAGTGTAAGAGCAAAAAAGCAAATCCACGTATAATGATGTAAAGTCAATACAAACGACCCTTCCGGGATAATTTGATTTTGTTCCACATTATCAAAGCTAAACCGTACTTGAAGTATTTTTGTTATTAAGTTCAGTCCAATTCAAAGTTAAAAACTAGCCAGTAACTGAAAAAATGTATCTGCAATACCATTCAAATTCTCGGACCTAGTGATACATATACAGGGTTTTCTAATAACGACTTGACAACTTTTTTTTTTAAATAAAAGGTAAACCATTTGAGATATTTCAAAAACTTTATTATTGGCTTGAAGTACAATCAAAACATTTATGAATGGAACTTGACTTCGTTCATATGGCCACCGCGGGCACGTTTGCAGCGGTCGACTCGTTGGACCAAATTTTCAACGACTCGGCCACACATTTCGGCAGAAACGGCCGCTATTTCGTGTTCAATGTTGACTCTGAGCTCTTCTAACGTCGTCGTCGCGTTGGCATAAACTAATGACTTAACGTAGTCCCACAGAAAATAGTCAAGCGGCGTAAAATCGCACGAACGAGGCGGCCAATCGACTGGCCCATGTCTTGAGATAACACTCTCACCATACTTACTCTTCAATATGGCACCATCCTGTTGAAACCGCATGTCGTCCAGATCCATATCTTCCAATTCGTTCCAAAAATAATCGGTGATCATGGCGCGAAAACGCTGACCATTCACAGTAACGTGACCGCCGGCATGCAAACCGCACCGAACAGTTATTTTTTGTGGATGAAGTGGTGATTCATGAAGCACATGTGGGTTTTCACCCTACCAATAACGCATATTTTGCTTGTTGACGAACCCATTGAGCCAAAAATGAGCTTCGTCACTGAAGATGATTTTGCGACTCCGAATATTTGTAGAAAATTTTTATAATTTGCAGACGTTGTTCGTTAGTGTACTTTACTATGATAAAAATGTTGAGTTTACTGAATAAATTGGCATAACAGTTTGATGATTAGTTGTCAAGTCCTTATTAAAAACCATATACATAGTATGCCATGCATATCATTTCCATTGAAGTGCTAATGCAAATTGCGTTGATCTTAGAATCCAAGGATATCTAGGGATTTGCTATACTCAGACCCTTACTATGATTGAAAACAGCGCGGATGAAGCAAAATGAGGGAGGAATAACGAGAGATATCCATGTACGTCGGCCTAAAATATTTTGAGGTTATAAAGTGCTCTACGGGTCTTTCCATAAGCGAATTTAGAATAGAGAAGAACCACGATATTTCAAAGTCCATTTGAACGTGGTTTTGAAGGTAAATAGCTGGGAATTCGTAGCGAGACGGGTGTTACGGTTGACGGTTTGATAGGTGAATTTGGTAGAGTACTGTTGATGAAAATAGTTAAAGTGCAGGAAATGCATGAGACGTTTTGCCTGCGTTCGAGACTCTCAGTTGAATGTTCAATATTAACATCAAATATGAGTTTTAACGCATGGTTATGAATTCTATCTAACAGGTACAAGAATGTACTCCAATCTTGACCGAATAAATGCGTTATACATGTATGGGGCAAGATCAGAGAGAGTGAAACATTTCTTACATTGCTTGAAGAAACCTGGATATTTTGCAGCATTTTTGACGACATCGAGCATGTGATAATCCTAATGTAGGTTGCTGTTGACAACCATACCGAGAATAAATATGTCGTTATTCGGTTTAAACGATGCAAACACTATTCATAGATTGTGGATGAGTGTAAACATTTTGCTTTAACGAGAGCATTGTGTTTTGAAAGCATTAGTACAGTTAGTAATTACATAAATATTTTAGTTATGCTGTTTGGTTTGTGTTGGAAATTATCTGCTCCTCTGCTCTGCAAGAGTCGTAAGGAGTAGGATTAATGAAAATGCACCTCTGCAGAAGAAGGGGATATGTGTATACCATCTGAACCACCCGATTTGCACATCTTTAGGTACTCTTACTATTGCACAAGTGTGCACTCAAGTGTAGGTGGAGATATGACATAATCTAGAAGTCTTAAGCTAGCTACAAAGTGCGTAGGAAGTAGAGTTTTTTTTGTTGTTTAAATTGGCGTCCGCGTAAAGGAATGCGTTTTCCATACGAGGGAGGAAAGAAAGGTTTGGGATGTACAATTAAGCAGAATTTCTTATATTTTTATCGAATAAACAAAAGTTTATACTAGCTTTGGGACGCTGTATGTAAGTATTTTTTGCTTCATTTGTTGGTCGTACTGGAATTTCACATTTTAGAATGGCATTGCAATTATTCCTGGCCTGTATGATTCGACCGTATAAACACTCTCTCACTTTTCCTCCTTACAGTTCGAGTCTGTTTTCATTTGGTTGGATACTTTTCATCCGATTAGGGATAAAGGATTTTATTCTAAAAGGAATGGGGTTTTTGGTCATATCAGCAGCGTAAACCACGTCATTATCGACTAAACATAAAGACCGGTTATAGTAAAACTTCTAAAGAACTTGTCAATTGACTTTCTCGTAATGCCGTTCTTGCGTTGTCAGTATACGAGATATTAGCTAATAATATCGTGGTCATCATCGCGTTGTCTAATTTTTAAAAGGGGATAAAGTTTTTTTTCGCACCGAATATTTTAACATACAGTCTAGTGTTGTTTGTCCAAGACGTGTACAAAATGTTTTGGACATAAAGTCCAATAATAACCGTTCAAAGCATCCGTTCAAAAAGTAAAGTGGTTTGAAATTTTGCGGGCAACGTACATTCGATTATCGATTTTTTTATGTTGTGTTGGTACACATGTCCCGAATATATGTTCTCAGTTTTAAGTATGAAGCATACTTAGTTTGTTGTTGACAGATAGAAAGATTGGACATCTTTTGGTGTACTTCAACAACAACAAAAGAGGATAACGTCGGAGCTGTAAAAAAAATTGTTTTGGAATATGCAATTTTTTAAGATTTTGTGGGCATAAGTCGTATGTCAGCGAAGTTTGTTCCGAAACTCCCTAATTTTGATCAGAAGAACCATCGCATGAGCATCGCTTAGGAACTCTTGAATGACGTCAGTGGAATTTGGCCCAATATACTGAAAAGACCTGTGAAAGGACGGAGATTTGCAATGATTGGGGAAATAAAAACGACATCGCTGAAACAGCTCAAGGTTATACCAAAAAGTGCCTATGATAAATGCTTCGAGGATTGGAAAAAGCGTTGGCACAAGTGTATTATATCTGAAGGAGATTACTTTGAAGGGGACAACATTAATATCGATGAAGCAATATAGAAGAAATACAAATATGAAGAAATAAAAAAATTAATCTAATCTCATCCCTTACTCATGCAGGTTAAAATGGCAAGGGCCATAATACTGGCCTACACCATCATAGGGCTCACTTACTTTATAGAAGAGATTAGAAAAATGTGAAACTATAAAAATATCTTCACAGTGACGACTCTTGCAAACATTTAAAATACAACGACCTTCAGATTTGCACGTGGAATGCGCTTATTCGCATGCGGATTTGTCATATGCGCCAGACTTAGGCAAGAAGGCTTGAGCTTCCGACACTGTAACGGATGTCTTATGACAATCCGGATCAACACCAGATTTGCTAAAATAAGCCTAATATACGCCCATGCGTTTTTAGAAGACAAAACGCCACCAAAAAATGTTTCTACGAGCTTTTTGATAGGATATGGCGGTCTTCACGTTATGAAACGCTTAATCAGATTGATCACATTACGATAAACGTAAGCCATGCCTCTAGAGGTTTGAACGCGAATTTCTCAAAAGCCACAAAAATAAGAAGATATAACGTAGAAAAGCTGCAGTCGCAACAGACCTCCAGAATCTTCGCCGATTACGTATCCCGAAATCTTTCAAAAATTCATATACAAGTCAAGAAGACCCATACAGAAGCCTTTAGAGATAAAAAAGGAAGCCTTATAGTAGACTCACATTCGGTGCTGAGAATATGGAAAAACTTTTTCTGCAGGCTGTACAATGGCGAAGAATGGCAATATACCGCCGTCAGGCAGAATAGACCATTCAACTTAGACGAAAATCCACCTGACCAAAAAGAAGTAATATTAGCAATTTCTAAGCTAAAATCCAATAGACCAGCTACACCTAATAGTTAACCGGCCGATACAGCTCGAAATGGCTTTATGGATAGTATACACCAACTCACCTCGCAGATCTGGTCAGAAGAGTGTATGCCTAAATGAGGGAAAAAGCAAGTCAATAAGAAGGAATATATAGTAAGGGACTTTGTTTATCTTGCCTCTGCTACAAATTCTGCCAATAATACTTCAGCAGAAATAAAACAAACAATCACTCTTGACAATCGCTATTCCTTTGAGTAAAAAGACAATTTAATAGAAAAAACTAACTAAAAAATTAAAAATGTAAAAAATATTTTATTCAAAGTATTGGCCATTGCTAGCTACACATTTTTCCCATCTTTTAGCCAATTTATGGATTCCACGCCCATAAAATTGTTCGTCTTTTAATGCAAACCAAAAAGTCACCCAATTTTCAACTTCCTCGTAGGATTCGAAGTGCTGTTCAGCGTATGCGTGTCTTATCGATGAAAACAAATGGTAGTCGGAAGGAGCCAAGTCTGGTGAATACGGCGTGTGGGGCAGCAGCTCCCAGTCAAGAGCTTTGGTTGTATCCTGAATCAGTTTTGCTTTGTGTGCAGGTGCATTGTCATTTAGCAAAATTACCTTGCCGTATCTTCTGCATGGTTCAAATTGATCATTTATTGTCGGTAGGGATCTGGATTAACGGTTTCACCAGTTTGTAGGAGCTCGTGGTACACCACACCTTTCTGGTCCCACCAGACACACAGCATTGCCTTCTTGCTGAATCAATCTGGTTTTGTAGTTGAAATTGATGGTTGTACCGGTTTAACCCATGATTTTTTCAGTTTAGGATACTGAAAATAAAGCCATTTTTCATGCAAAACTGATATTTTATCGTGTCTTTCATTCAATTTTTGTGGCACCCATTTTCCAGACTTTTACAATAGATCTTTCCCATAGCTTTTAAACGATCAGAAATTGTTTGTTGTGCAACATTTAACATTTTTGCCATTTGTGTCTGACTCAAAGTGTCATCTTCATCCAATATTGTTTGCAATTCGGCGTCTTCTTACTTTTTTGGTGGTCTTCCACTTTCTTTATTTCTCACATCAAAATCGTTATCTCTCTGAAACCATCTTTTGCATGTTGCTTCTGATAGAGCATGATCACCATATGCCTCGACAAGCATTCGATGCGACTCTGCAGCACTTTTCTTCAAATGAAAACAAAAGGTTAATGCTTTCCGCAAGTCATCATTTTCTGGTACGTAATTCGACATTATTAACACAATTAAAAAATATGTTTGACAGATGTCACGTTCACAATAAATGTTCCCTATCGAGACATTTGTATCTTAATGCTAACTTCATACCAGTACACGTGGTAGAAAATATATAAGACCTTGATCATTTCTATTTGCTGAAGCTCTATTGAAAGCAGATAAAGACATCCTTAGTCGTTTTGGGAGGAAAATCCTTCGAAAAATATTTGGTTTCTTTTGGGTGGACGGGCTTTATTGACTTAGCTAGAAAATTGTGCATAAATCGTCTGAGATGGCTAGAATAACAAAACTCCGGTCCGCAGAATCTTCGAATATACTCCGAAGGGACAATGCACTAGAGAAAGATTTAACCTTATGTAGCTCACACACAGGAAATATCAACCGATTTTGAGTGCGCAACTGAAAGCAGTAAGCTAAGGATCAGGCTAACTGGAGAGGCCTGTAGTAAATAAGTACTTCTTTGAACTTCGGCTGCTTTAAGGACGGAATTTTCCGACGACCTCCATTGAACATAACAAAGGCAAGCTTTGCTGAGCTCTTGTGTATCATCAAACATTGCAAAGCGTATCTTAACGGCTTCAATAGAAAATTGTTCTCTGACTTGCGATTTTAAATTTATTCGTGGAACTAGGCATATTGAACGTTTTTCTTTAATCGATTAAGACGATACGCAGATCATTTTTTTTTCTATTTGTTTTCCATCATTGTTCGTAAATTTTGAATCGGGTCATAACACATGTGGACCTATCTGTTATATAGCCGATTTGGCTACCATAGTATTTAGCAATGCCATTGCTTTGGAGTTCTTAGTTTAATAAAGTATTGAATTAATATTTTGATCTACATATTGAAAGTTTGGTCGGTCTTAGTTAGCAGATATACAAGGTGGAGTAATAAAGAATGATTTTGAGTGATGGAAATCTTTACTTGGACATTTACAATTGTTTTTGTTAAGTGGAAAAGATGGTATCCGCCAAGTGGCTGCCGCCAGTGGTGATACACATTTGTTTCCGTTTTACGGAATTGTTGGCTATGAAAAATCGCCAAAACGATAGATTACGCGACTAGAAAACACGCCCTTCACAATATTTATTGTGGATCTTGCTGTATTTGCGTTTCCACCGTCCTGTTGAAAGCACATGTTCACCAAACCCCGCTCATTTAATTCCGGCAGTAAGAAGTCATTTATCATGGCCTATGGCGTCCTCAAAAAAAAAAAAAAAAAAAAATACAGCCCAATCACTCCTCCCGCGTGAACGCCGGACCACACAGTGGCTTTGAGTGCATGTATTCGATCTTCGTGCATCACACGCGAATTTTCAGTGCCTCAGAAACGAATTAACGTAACTGCTAAGTGGAAATACGCCTCGTCGCTCATGGTGGTTTTCTACACAAAATCGCCCTCTTCGTTGTTGAGATTGAGAATGGCTTTACAGTAATTCACACGCGATTGACGGTCAGGAGGTATTAACTGATGCACTGTTTGCCCTTTGTACGGGAATATGTGTAAGTCTTTCACTAAAATTCGCTGTAACCAGACGGACCGGTGACCGTCGTGTGGTTGATGTTTCTTCGTTCTTAGCAACATCGGCAGCCACAGCCGCGATATTCTCAGCCAAACGACCAATCCAGTGGCGGCTTCGCTCTGCATATTCTCCTGTGGCTGTTCGAGTTGAGTAGCCCAGTTGGCGCGACACGATTAGCAAATCGACGTCGAAATTAATACTGCTCTAGAGCCACCGACCGATTATTGGTCAAAACATCGACACAATTATTTCACGCTATTGCGGAGTATTGCTTTGAATTGCTTGTCTGTTTGTATACTTAGCTGTCTAGTTCATAAATGTCAAATCTAAATTACGTACGACGCCATTTGCAAAAATTATATCATCTTCCGTTGTGGTGACTAATTTTGGGGTATTCATATCCCCTTGGTGCGCGCGCGGTACTTAAAAAAAAAAAAAAAAAAAGTTTGATAGGAGTCAGGCGTTATCTGTCAAAAAAAGCCTATTGAAAATCAGACCGCACGATGAATGGCCTCTTATGTATGTTGGATGAAACACTCGAAACAAAGAGATTAAAAAAATGAAATTAAATGGGAAAATTCAGTCTCCATTACTCGATGCAACATTTCTTTCGAAGAAAGTAGCTCAAGTTTCTTTTCTTCTGTTTCAATCTTCCTTTTTTTAATTTTCAGTATTTTAGTTCTGTTTTGTTCCGCTCTCTATCCCTATGAACCATGGGCTGAAAAGTCCGTTTTATAGTTTTATTTATCAATATAGTTGCCTTCGAGGGCGGTACACTAATTGAAACGATTTTTCAATCTTTCGATACCAGTTTCGTAGTACGATTTCGGTTTAGCCTCAAAATAGGCCTCTGTTTCCGCGAATACTTCTTCATCGGTCTTAAATCTCTTTCCGGCAAGCATTCTTTTGAGGTCTGCGAACAGAAAATAGTCGCTGGAGGCCAAATCTGGAAAATACGGTGGGTGGGGAAGCAATTCGTAGCGGCCGTTTTCCTGCGATTTCGTCCTTCAAGCGCTCCGACAACGCAATGTAATAGTCGCTGTTGATAGTCTGCCCTTTTTGGAGATAGTCAATGAAAATTATTTCATGTGTACCCAAAATACGGATGTCATAACCTTGCCAGCCGACTGTTGAGTTTTTGGTCGTTTTGGACGAGGTTCGTCGCCTGCCTGCCACTCAGCTGACTGCCGACTTGACTCTGGTGTGAAGTAATGGAGCCAACTTTTTTCCATTGTCACATACCGACGCAAAAATTCGGCTTAATTGCGGTTGAACAGCTTTAAGCATTCCTCTGAATCATCAACACTTTGTTGTTTTTGGTTGGCTGTGAGCAAACGCGGCACCCACTTTGAACAGTGCTTTCGCATGTCCAAATATTCGAATGATATCTTCAGAGCCTCAGCTATCTCGATCAACTTCACTTTACGGCCATTCGTAATCATTTTGTGGACTTTTTTGATGTTTTCATCTGAAACAGCCTCTTTTGGAAGTCCAATGCGTGCATCATCTTCGGTGCTTGTATGACCACTTTTAATTTTCAATCCACTCTCGAATGGTTCGTTCGGCTGGTGTAGAATCCGGGTAACACTTATCAAGCCATTTCTTTGCATCCGCTGCATTTTTTCCCATCGAAAAGCAATGATAAATCAACACACGAAATTGCTTTGAATCCATTTTTTTTTTCCCAATAACAAAAGTTGCTTCACTCACAACGCTATATCTCGAGAACCAATCGTCCGACAGCTGTCAAATTTATACACGTATCTTTTGAAGGTTGGTACTAACTAATAATGGTATGGATTTAATTCAAGTGGTGCCCTTTATTGGAAATGGACTTTTCAGCCCATGTGTTATACCCCAACCGTAAAAACACGAAACATTGTATATACGGAAGTTTTTCAAATGTAATAAATTACTTCAACATTAAATACAGATTTGTCTTTTCTTACTGACAGTAAATATATACTCTACACTTTTATGTTTACCTCGAACAAATGAGATGTATGACACTATGTATAGGATTTTCTAATAACGACTTGACAACTTTTTTTTAAATAAAAGGCAAACTATTTGAGATATTTCAAAAACTTTATTATTGGCTTGAAGTACAATCAAAACATTTATGAATGGAACTCGACTTCGTTCATATGGCCACCGCGGGCACGTTTGCAGCGGTCGATTCGTTGGACCCAATTTTTAACGACCCGGTCATACGTTTCGGCCGAAACGGCCGCTATTTCGCTTTCAATGTTGGCTCTAAGCTCTTCCAACGTCGTCGGCATGTTGGCATAAACCAATGACTTAACTTAGCCCCACAGAAAATAGTCAAGCGGCGTTAGATCCCAAGAACGAGGCGGCCAATTGACTGGCCCATGTTGTGAGATAACACACTCACCATGCTTACTCTTCAATAAATTGATTGTAGCATGTGCTGTGTGGCTTGTGGCACCATCCTGTTGAAACCACATGTCGTCCAAGTCCATATCTTCCAATTCGGGCCAAATATAATCGGTGATCATGGCGCGATAACGCTGACCATTCACAGTAACGTGACGATCGGTATTGTCAACGAAAAAATATGGCCCAATAACGCCGCCGGCATGCAAACCACACCAAACAGTTATTTTTTGTAGATGAAGTGGTTTTTACCCGACCAATAACGCATATTTTGCTTATTGACGAACCCATTGAGCCAAAAATGAGCTTCGCCACTGAAGATGATTTTGCGATGAAATTCATCATCTTAGCGCATCTTCTCAAGAATCCAATCGGAGAACGTACGTCGCTTTAAATGGTCCATCGGCTTCAATTCTTGAGTCAGCTTGATCTTGTATGGGTATAAACCAAGATCCTGACGAAAAATACGCCACAATGTGGTCTGAGCGATGCCCAAGTCTTGAGATCGTCGTGGAATTGACTGACTTGGATCGTTTGCTACGGACGTCTGAACGGCAGCGATATTTTCGGCACTTCGACCAACCCGTTATCTCACTGACACGGCAACATCACACAACGAATATGTAGATTCAAATTTTTGCACTAAACTTGTTATAGCCTGTCTACTACGGCGAGAATTACGACCGAAAATCGGAGTAAACGCTCTTAAAGTTGCAGTCACCGACTCCGAATATCTGTAGAAAATTTTTATAATTCGCAGACGTTGCTTGTTAGTGTACTTTACCATGATAAAAATGTTGAGTTTACTGAATAAATTGACAGTGACAGTTTGATGATAAGTGAAAGAGTGCGTTCACAAATTAAATTCAAAGTTATCAAGTCCCTATTGGAAAACCCTACAGTTTTTGATGTGGATGAACGTGGGCGGGTCAAATGTCTCAATATTTTAGAAAATTGGGTGTTCTAAAAAAAGTGTACATTAAATTGTACATTAAAGACCCAGCGAAGCTGGTAAAACCAGCTAGTTATTTTCTATATCTTTTTCATAGAGTCAAAGTTCTTTATTTTCTAGATCGAAACGTTTTCTTTCGTATCATTCGATTTCTTTCAAGTGTTTTCCAATTGCTTAAAGTCAATCTTTAACTTCGTTGTATAGGACTTTTTGTTTTCTCTGTAAGTAGCTCGTTTCTGCTTTCCTTTGATTTTAGAACAGATCTATACCTTTGAGAATATTGAAGAACCTCATAATTGTCATTGCCTGTCAAGCGATCTTGATCCTTCATCTCTAAATTTTCACAGTCATGTTTACTCATATCGTGTGTGTCTCTACTCAGTATGATCGAAGAATGGTCGAGTGTGATGTTTATTCAGAATATTTCCTAAATTACCCATAACTGCCCCTGTCGGGTTCAGTAATCTTTAAAAGAACATTATTTTCGAAACCGTTTCCTCCAAAGGTGAAAGTACTTGCTACTTAAACATTCCTCCGCCCGTAGCCTGATTTTCTTTCTTGTTGTGAATAAGTTTTTTCTTGGAGGACGAAGACTATTTTTAAAACTTTTGAGAGCGAGTTCTATTCAAATACTTATGATATCCCTTGGTCAAATGAGGATTTTTTTTTCCATTTGCGAAACAAGCTGATCGAATTGTTTAAAATTGCTAATTTTCATCTAAAACCAAAAAACTTTATACTAAAAACGAAAGCAAAAGAACAAATTTCTACCGCTATGCTTCAAGTCGTGAGCACAAAACACAACGACAAAAATTTTCGTTTATTATCGACTCGTCGTTTTGAAAATTTTTAGAGAATGCCAAGTGACAGCATTCAACGACAAAAAATAAAACGACGATTACCTATACTGTAAAAACGACAAAGGGTCGTGTCACATTTTTTTGTCGAAAACGACAATGGAAACTGTGTTTGTTCTATAGCTATGCCTTTGTGTGTAAGTCGAAAAAGTAAGCCTCTTTTCATCATTGAATTTCTTGAACGAATTAACGTTGCCGCAATACGTTTTCTAGTTCAAAATGTTTACCATGCTCGCGCGTGCCTTATTACGTAAATTGCGTTGTTTAAATATCATATTTCCTTTCATCCGTGAGGTGCTGATATGTGTGCACGTCTGAATGTACAATATATCCGAATCTTCTTTCGCCCCATTAGTAGTCTGCAGAGACGTGATTTCATTCACACGGGCAGACTGCGAGAAGCCTCATTAGATCTCAATGATTAATCCCGAGTGATAAAGTGCATGATAAATGAACGAACTGTGGAAATATCTTTTAAGACGTCTCCGCACGGAGATAGCAATCACATCCTACGACAAGAATTCCATTTATGCCCACTGAGATCTGTTGGTGGATTTTGCCTTTGTGAGGTAAGGCCGTATGGGAGCTTGTCAGAAGTTTGGTGTTTTGGAAGACTCATTTGAAATCGAGCTGTGAAAAAATAAAGGTTTGTAATATTGACATAAAATAAAACATAGAAAAATCGCTAAAATATATAAAAATCCCATTAATGCTTAAATATGGTTCAAGGCTTATGAGCGCCGCCTCAAGAAGCGAATATCTCGAGCTCGAAAAATTTTCCAAGCAGCTAGGGCCGTATATTAGCAATAACGTGGTAAATGTTGGCTGAATCTAAGCCGCAAAATCGTCTTCGATTTATCATCATAGACTATCGACTTTATCTATTTTCCCCAGATAAAAATTGAAAGGCTAATACGAGAAATCGTGTTCTTATCAAACTTTTTGTTGAAGTTGAAACCACAGCCCTTCTACATTTATGTTATTCAAATTGCGAAGGACAGTTACTTTCCGGCTGACATACTGTTTTAGGAAATATGATGAATGAAAATGTTTCCACCTTCCAATAAAGCACACCAAACACTGACACTGTGTGGATACTGTGGTGTTCAAATAATGACTTGTTAATTTTCTTCACTCTAAATGCAAAAAAAATTTGTTTGTTGACGAGGTTGTGAGTCCTTTCGTGTTTCCATCCAACTTAAAAATCAATAAGTTGTCCTTTCCTTGGAAAAATTATTGGAACTCCCTTCTTAAGCTTCTTACACTATATTATACTTTATTCCCTGCCATTCAACACCACAATATTAGGTTTGTACCCCTTTTGGTCCCATGTCTCGGTGTAGAGAAAATTTACTTTTTGAGTATCTAATCTATTGCATCCCTGAGGTATAATCTTCTACCATACTTTGAAACAATTTTAATTTGTATTTTATCTTTAATTAGACATTAATTATCAAATATTTACCGACGTGGCATGTGCGAAACCACATCCTGTTCACAACTTCTGAACCTCTGCTGAAAAAGTCAAATTTTCTTCTACAGTTCTTAGTTAAGTGTTCGCTCTTAAATATATTAAATAATTTTCCTTCTTTTAATTATTTTCGAATGAAAATTAATTAAAAGACTTAAAGTTTCAAAATGAAATGAAAAGCTTATAAGTCTGCACGTACCTAAAATGGAAAACTCTCCGAAAACGAAAGAGGTCTTTTCAAGTAAATTTCGGTAAAATTATTTAAATTAACATTAATAGAGAAATTTTGTTATGTTCTTTTTCTTTTAGATATTAAAATGCTTATTTACCTGATATAAAGAATAATTCGAGAGCATTTCCGTTTTAAATGAGATAGTTCTGATACATTAATGGGAGGTAGAATTTTAATTTTTCCTGTGCTAAATATAGTTTTTTTTTTCTGTATTTAAGGAAATATTGAAAAATTCCTACGGTTTCTCAAGAAATATGTCAAAAATGGCAGCGAGTTGCAAAAACCATTCGGAATATCGAAAATATTCATTTATCGGGCTATTGCTCGCTTCGGTAAATGGTCTGGAGTAGAGGACAGGTCAAGAGTCGCCCGCGCGTTATCCGTACATAGCGGGAACAAATTCGGAGAAATCCCCTTAGGAAGCAGAAGATCATGTCTAAATTTAATAGATCAACCAGACCCATATGTATGCTGATTTGAGATGGTCTGCAACGAGATGATCTATCGACGTGTCATCTTCTAACTCCTCAACTAAAAAAAAAAAAAAAAAAAATAGGCTGGAAAGATGCAATCGACTTTTGCAGTGGCACGCTGATAATGGCCATGAAAACATTCTGTTTACGAAATTTTTCAACAAACAAAATGACAAAACTTACGTCACTTCATCTAAGGAAGCGAAAAGAGTTGTTCCCGTTTCCGTAATGGTTTGGTTGGGGGGTCTCTCACCATGGTGTCACATCTATCCATGACTGTGAAAAAGGCGTAAAAACTGATGCAAAATTTTATCAAGAAGATAAACAGCTAGAGGCTGTTGTGAAGGGTTTCACCAATACCCTTTTCGATGGATACAGATACACCACTATCAACAATTTGGAAACAGATGGAATTAATTATACTGATTTAATTGAATCCAATAAAATCAATGAGTACTTCACTGAAATTTCTAAAAACTGAAAACATTTATAGTGATTTCAACTCATTGCTGTTGTTCTGTTGCACCCTACACTTATACCCAACTCAACAGTTTTGTTTTCCAAACCTTTACGTCAAGGAAAGTCCTTAGGGTCATATTATTACTAAAAAATAAAAATTCGTGTTCGACTGATGGTATTTTAAATATGTTATTGAAGAAAATATGTTTTTTACGTTATAGATGTTCTATGTTACCTGTTTAATCTGTGTGTTCAATATGGCTCCTTCCCTGAACACCTTAAAACCGCTGAAGTTATTCCTATTTTTAAAAAAGGTAATAAAAGGAAAATGTCTAACTACAGACCTATCTCTACTACTATCCTCGTTTTCAAAGATATTTAAAAAAACCTATAAAATTGCTCATAATATCTTTTTTTTTAGACCGAATAAACTTTTTTAGCAAGAATCAGTTTAAATTTAGAAAATCTAGGTCAACCGAAGATGCTATTCTCAGAGTGTGTAGCCAGTCATATGAAGGTATTAACTGTAATAAATCCACAATGGCTCCCTTTATTGACATGACCATATTTGCTAAAAAAATTATATAATAATGCTGGTTTTAGAGGAGTAATACACCATTGGTTTACTTCTTACCTTAAAAGGAAAAAAGAAACGGTCAACGTAAATGGAAGATTCAGAGATTTACGTTTATTAAAAAATCGTGTACCGCAGGGTTCAGTTCTCGGCCCTTTGCTATTTCTTATTTACATAAACTCTCTCTTAGGTCTTAATCTTCATGGAATGCCAACGACCTTTGCAGACGGCATTGAATTCACACACCAGCTCGATACTGAATTCGAATGTGTTATCAGAAGATTTGGAACCATTACGAATTTGGTTTATGCTTCACAAGTTGATTTTTAGTGAAAAAACAAAACTCATGTACGTTAAATTATTGAACAACGTTGTAAAAGATTATAATTTATGTTTCTTGGAGTGATATTTGACTAGAACCTAGACTGGAATGAACATATACAAACCATTAAATCGCACTTGCTTTTAGTTACGCGAAAAATGTATCTTATCAAGCCATATTGTTCTATAAAAATTTTGAAGAAAGTTTATCATGGCTTAGCTCATTTAAAATTTGTGGTTCCTATTATATCTCTTCTGAGCCGTTGCTCGTAGCCTAGAAATATCTACTCAGTATTATCTGTAATAAGAATCGTACTAGCCAAAGCTGTCCTTTATTAAAGGAACTTCGCATTCTACCACTGAAACACCTTTATGTTTTTAAATAAGTGGTAATATTCCTAGTAGATCAAATCAATATTATAGTCTTCGTGTAAACACAATGTATCTTACAAATCCGCCCGAGGTGTGCAAAACCCATTTTTCTAACTTCTATACTGTTACAGCTCCTTTAATGTTTAATAATTTGCCTCTTACTATAGGGTTTTCCAATAGGGATTTGACAACTTTGAATTTAATTTGTGAACGCACTCTTTCACTAATTCAGTAAACTCAACATTTTCATCATGGTAAAGTACACTAACGAGCAACGTATGCAAATTATAAAAATTTTCTACAGATATTCGGAGTCGGTGATTGCAGCTTTAAGAGCGTTAACTCCAATTTTCGGTCGTTATTCTCTCCCTAGTAGACAGGCAATAAAAAGTTTAGTGCAAAAATTTGAGTCTACATATTCCTTTAGTGATGTTGCCGTGTCAGTGAGACAACGGGTTGGTCGAAGAGTCGAAAATATCGCTGCCGTTCAGACGTCCGTAGCAAACGATCCAAATCAGTCAATTCCACGGCGTTCTCAAGAATTGGGCATCGCTCAGACCACATTATGGCGTATTTTGCATAAGGATCTTGGTTTACACCCATACAAGATCAAGCTGACTCAAGAATTAAAGCCGATGGACCATTTGAAGCGACGTACGTTCTCCGATTGGGTTCTGGAGAAGATGCGCCAAGATGATGAATTTCATCGCAAAATCATCTTCAGTGACGAAGCTCATTTTTGGCTCAATGAGTTCGTCAATAAGCAAAATATGCGTTATTGGTCGGGTGAAAACCCACATGTGCTTCATGAATCACCACTTCATCCACAAAAAATAACTATTTGGTGCGGTTTGCATGCCGGCGGCGTTATTGGGCCATATTTTTTCGTCGACGATAACGATCGTCACGCCATGATCACCGATTATTTTTGGCCCGAATTGGAAGATGTGGACTTGGACGACATGTAGTTTCAACAGGATGGTGCCACAAGCCAAACAGCACACGCTACAATGAATTTATTGAAGAGTAAGTATGATGAGCGTGTTATCACAAGACATGGGTCAGTCGATTGGCCGCCTCGTTCTTGGGATCTAACGCCGCTTGACTATTTTCTGTGGGGCTACGTTAAGTCATTGGTTTATGCCAACACGCCGACGACGTTGGAAGAGCTCAGAGCCAACATTGAACGCGAAATAGCGGCCGTTTCGGCCGAAACGTGTGACTGGGTCGTTGAAAATTGGGTCCAACGAATCGACCGTTGCAAACTTGCTCGCGTTGGCCATATGAACGAAGTCGAGTTCCATTCATAATTGTTTTGATTTTACTTCAAGCCAATAATAAAGTTTTTGAAATATCTCAAATGGTTTGCCTTTTATTAAAAAAAAAAGTTGTCAAGTCGTTATTAGAAAATCCTATATTTCACTTAAATTCGCTGTAGGGTCCGTCTTCTGATGCCCAATTGCGTTGGCATCTGGTTGATGTTTCCTTGTTCTCAGCGACATAGGCAGTCACAGCCGCAATATTCTTGCCCAAACGACCAGTCCAGTGACGGCCACGCACTGCATGGTCTTCTGTGGTTCCATTCTGTTCGAATCGAGTGTAATGTTTGCCCAGTTGGTGCGACACGTGTAGGAAATCGACGTCGAAATTTACCCTGCGCTAACACTGCCGACCAATCATTGGTCAAAAATATCGACACAATTATTCCACGCTCTTGCAGAGTATAGCGCTTCATTGTTTGTCTGTTTGTATACTGCAGCTGTTAAATGTGATTGATGTACGGCATTTGCAAAAATTACAACATCTTTCGGTAAAGTGATTAATTTTGCTCCACTTTGTATTTAAGCATGACTCTAGACGGGAAGTTGCGCTGGAAAGCTCATGTCAAGAAAAAAAGCATGATGAACTAAATATACGATACAGAATGTATTGACTCATTGGGAGGTATTCATGTTTCACAATATTTTCTATTGAGTATATGTTGTAATTCGTGCGGTTTTTTTTTTTCAAAACTTGAACGTTTATTTATGAAAAACATGTACAATAGTATTATTCAAAGTATTGCCCATCTGATGCTATGACTTTTTCCCATCTTTCTGGCAATTTGTGGATCCCATCCCAAAAGTTCTTAACCGGAATAGCAACGTGGGGCCGAGCGTTGTCATTATGGAAAATTATTGCCTCGTGTCTGGTCGCATATTCCGGGCGTTTTTCGGCTACTGCTATCTTCAAACGGATTAATTGTTTTCGGTAGCGTTGTCAATTGATGGTTTCAGCCGGTTTTAGCAGCTCATAATACAGCACACCCATCTGATCCCACCAAATACAGAGCATTACCTTCGCGCCATGGATATTCGGCTTTGCCGTTGATTTGGCTGGTTAGCCGGGTTTCACATATGATTTTTTGCGCTTGGGGTGTCGTAATGGATCCATTTTTCATCACCAGTAACAATTCGATGCAAAAATGACTTCCTTTTGTGGCGTTCCAGCAGAATTTTGGACATGCAAAACCGCCTTTCGACGTTTCTCGACTTGAGTTCATGTGGAACCCAATTTCCTTGCTTTTGAATATATCCAGCTGCTTTTAAACGCTTTGGAATGGCTACTTGAGTGACACCCAAAGATTCTGCGAGCTCTGCATGTGTTTGGCAACAATCTTCATAGAGTAATGCTTCCAGTTCTTCATCTTCAAACTTTTTTGGCTGCCCAGGACGTTCATATACTTCCAAGCCAAAATCACCACTTTTAAATCGTGCAAAACACTTTTGGCACGTTTGCTCAGCTGGCGCATGTTCACCATAAACTTCCACCAAAATACGATGACTTTCGGCAGCAGCGCACAAAGCCAAAACCAAGCAGAAGTAGCTCAAAATCAATATTCCTGGCTTCATAGTAGCAGAAGGTTGGCCGTCGGGGAGCTCAGATCTGAATTCACTGGAACATGGTCTGCAAGACTCCCCACAGAAATTTGGAAAGCCTTAAATAAGCATCAATCAAAGCAGCGTCGACGATCTCCACAGAAACTGTTCGTGCCGCTATAGCCCAATGGCAACACGGTTTGGAAGCTTGTGTTAAAGCAAAAGGCAGTCATTTCGAGTGAATCCAATTTTTTTTTTAATAATCAATATTGTGGTCTAATAAATGAAATAATTTTAAATACAATATGTTTACTGTTTTTTTTATAGCGTTTAATATATATATATGTAACAGAACTTATGGCAGGACTAGGTAGATTTGAAGAAGTCTGGAGCATGTTGTGCAGAGATTGCAATACCATCAAAAATAAAAACGAAATTACAACATTTGCCTGAAAACAAATGATAATGGAATCTACGGAATCGGAGGCCGGACCGGACTGACCTCTTGTAGAGCTGTTTAAGAGAGGATGCACTAATTTATTTTCAGTATTCGATCGGAGGAAAGTATTTCTGATAAATGGAATCACAATGATCCTATAAACTGCATCAACTATTCATCATTGTCATTAGATGTTTTTTAAAACCGCGTACTTATTTTGTCTGCAAAGTTGTGTGAATGCTATTTGCCAGCGATCTGACAGACCCTTATCATTTACCACATGTTTAAAGAAGAGCTATCAAAGCCATATCTAGTTTTAGTTTCTGAATTAAACTCGTTGGAATCACATTAGTCTGGATCTCCGTTCAAAGTAATTTTACTTCGGTTCTGGAAGCCTTACAAGAACTGCCATAAGATATACAAAAAAGCAATAGGCAACACTTGGGCAGAGTACTGCCAGGCCATTGAAAGTTTCAAGGATTCAGCTAGACTCTAATCTGACATTCACTAATGGAACATGAATAGATTGCACTATAGTTTCAGTGGAACTCTTGACGAACTCATTTCACGGGATGTGAAATTTATAAATGAGGAAAATATTTCCCTATAGCTACACCCCCTCAATATGGAGACGAATTGGATTCATCTTCATTCATAAAATCGGCAAAAGAGGCCATGAGTCGGCGAAAGATTTTCTACCCATTAACCGTACATCCTTCATAATCAAGACCGTAGAACGATTTCTGAACATGCATATCGGGCATTCCCTCAAAAAATCCCTTCTATACGTTCCGTTAAGGAGCAATAAAACTTACTTAAATCCGAAATTCCTATAACGTATTACGGGAAGTAGATATTTATTTCTTTTTCGAATGAAGAAACGGTTCTTCATTTTTTACTTGGTCTTTTCTTTGACTCTGTTTCACGACTGGCGTGAAACGAGTGAGGTGGGCAACTCTCGCCTTCTTTTTGGATATGAGAAATGATAGTTGAAATGAAGATGAGAGTTCTTTAGAGCCTTGTTTTCTTCTCGGAGTAGATCTTCCTCTATCTTAACTCCAAGTCTCCTCCTCCCCTTTTATAGGATATATTAGATTTTGGTAGTGGCGATCGAAATATCCTGCAAGGGTTTGTTGAAGGGTCAAAGGACTGCAATTAATGGCTCTCTCCAGAATCCGTTGTGCTGACCTTAGTAGAGGGTGGATTTTCCAGTAAATCTGGACTGCCACCTGGGGTAGTTTATTATTTTTTTTTTGTTTTGTTCTCGGTATACTCGGTATACGGAGGGTGGATTTTAGTCGCCTCTTACGACAGGCATGCCTACCTCGGGTATATTCTGACCCTTTACCCAAAGGTAGAACATACATCAAGAGCCTCTGGCCACTTGCCAGTTGTAATGGAAAGGATTATAATGTGAATAAGATTTTTTCCCAATTCCAATATATGGTTTGGTACAATAAGCTGTTAATTCGGATATTGAAAGGTTGAAATATTTCCAGCAGAAACGCCTTTTTTTTACCCTCAAAAATTCATGTCGAATGTTCTTCCATAATTGCCGATGGCGCCTCGTTTGGTGTATCGCATTCTGCCTTTGGATGTTTAATATTTTCGCTTGCAATTCTGATAAAGTTCAGAAAATTTTGTTTTTTGAGGGAACCTTAACATTGAATTGGAAAGCAAGAAATTGTCACAAATCTGTGTTTGGGGCAAATAAATCTTATCTTCTTGTGCTAAATGATAATTGTGGGGGTGGCAGACAGTGTTGTTTTCAGAGACGAAATGCATCTAACAGCAGTAATTCTCTTTCGATAAGTACGGAACAATTTATAGCAGAATCAGACTTTGATTCTTATTTGCTTATTAAATGCTTGAACACTTCGAAGTACATTAAAACCAAACTGCCAATTTTCTTACTCTCATTATCATAATTATTTAAGAACGTTTACCCCTACAATTATAATACAATCGCATTATCTTAGTTGATGGGGTGTTAAATGTCAAGACCATACAATAAGACCATCATGAGGCAGCCATAACCACAAGTTGTTTAATATTTAACACTTGGCTTAACCCCGATTATACCAGCCATTTCGAAATAACGGCCTGCTTACAGACATCTTAAGAGTCAAACTAATTACACAAACTTATAACTTAATAACCCTAATAGTAAATAATTTTTATTCAGCTTTTGTATCTATATAACTCCACCTAAGATTCAAAATCTGTGGTCTCTTCTGCTTTAAATTGCTGCACAAAAGTTAGGCGACAAACTGCAGAATAGAATACGAAACAAAAGTAATTTGGCTTTCTGCCTTAATCCACTTGAATTTTCCAACTTCAAACAGATTCCTTCCACGCTAAATAGTCTTTTTTTTTTTTTTTTTTTGCTCTGTCACATACCCTCTTTCTCTGACTAGTAAATTTTCTAGGATAAAACTTTTCCTAGATAAAAGCAAAGGATAACTTTGTGTTCGTCTTTTAGGAGCACGACGTTCCAATTTAAATGTTTCCTTAGAAAACAGTTTAACAAAGTTTTCCTCCCGGCTCTGTTTGTCCTGAAGAAATCGTCTGTCCTTCATTGTATGACTATTTAACCGTTAACAGTAAGCTAAAAGAAATTGCTACTAATTGCCAATTAATAGTGAGGAATTTTTCAGGAATGTGTTTTGATACATGTACCTGTAAACAAGGTTTTATGGCGTATACGTAACGTTTTAGAATAAACACAGCTATAAATAGCTCCATTTTCGAGACAGAAATCCAAATCGGCTCTACAAAATACAAAAAGTATCTGAGAAAATAAAATTTCCCCCAACGTTAATGTTTAGCACATCATTTGGCGCAATAATCGGGATAACGATTACTACGAGCTTGGCATGATATAATCTTTCTGACATTGTTGCCGCCTGTATAAAGTGTGTGCGAAATACATCAAAAAGTATCTGTATCCAAAAAAAAGTTTATCGCTGATAGGGAAGAAGCAGATATGTTTTGTAGCCAATTGCTGTGGTCATGAAAATAAATCCAAATGAGCGCTGAAGCTATTAGACCCGAGTTGATGTGGTTCTACGGGTATAGATGTTCATTGCTATTCTACTCTATTTAGACCAAAGCCCTGGCACGAATAATGCTGAACAGGTATCTAAAAACCAAATGGCTTTCTTTTGTTCATGAACCAGATACGACGATAGAGTAAAGTATGAGCAGATAAGATATACCAGCGGGTTGATATGTATGGGGCAAGTAGTCCATATTAGCAGTACACTGAAGGATTATCATGAGGAAATTATCTCTGTGTAAAGATATTTTTGGTCGAGTTTACTGAAATTTTTCCAACACAGAAAGTGTTTATTCTATGAAAGGTCGTCTGCCTTTAATAATGAATTTAAAATAATTGGTGTTTTGTCTTATGCGTGCATGAGTTCATTAAAATTCTGGTGATGTCTATGGGCTGCGCCATGAAGAGGTATTAGATTTTTGTGTATCATCATCGAGAGAAGAATGACACGTTTTCAATTAAATTTTAAACGAGTTACAGAGATTTGATGAAAATTTAAATAGTGAAAATTTTGCATTGAAATTCACAGACAAAAATAGCTTATATGTGGGAAGCCTTCAATGGTTTATCGATTAATTCATACCACGGAATAGGAACGTGTCATCGATGTGAATGAGTTGCAACGATGTTGTGTTACATTGATCTATAGTCAACAGCTTTTAGTTTTAAGTTTCTTGAAAGGATCTTGAAATTAAGATTTATGTCCAAGGTAAAGTTAACCGCGCAAGTCTCAAGACGTATCAAGGAGAGGTGTCGCTCCCGACACGTAAAAAGTCTCTCTCTCTGTAACACGGCAAATTTCCACTCTCTTCGATCCAGGGCACGTTGTTTTCAGTTGCTCAGCATTCTGTCATCCTTATTTATTTACTTACTTACTTAAGGTGCTGCTACAGTTCAGAATAAAATTGGGCTTTAACTAACAAGCGTTTGCCGCCAGCTCTTAAGCTAGCTGCCAGTTTTGCACGCTATGTTGGTCAAGGTCTAGATTATTCAGCCACCTAAGTCGTTAGATTTTCAGTCTTTTGGCTAAGTCGATGTCGCTGTACAGGTCATTGTTGTATCTGTTTCTCCACTCAATTCAGACGAGACTCAACTCTACCTAAAAAATTTTCCTCACTAAGCAGCCACGAGCACCGTCATAATTTTTGATATAGTCTACGCCTCTGTTCTTTAGGACAGAACAGGGAGCATTACGGTCTTATACTCGTACAGGGTCACTTGTTGTTCAAGAGATGGCTTTTTTAGTCAATTAACTTCTTAGCGTAAAGAAGCAGCAATTGATAAGAGATATTCTTCGTTTGATCCCAGCACTGGTGTCATTGTCTGAAATGATAACTGGGCCTAGGTAAACAAAGTCCTTAGCTACCTCAAAGTTATATCTGTCGAGGGTGACATTCTTCCCGAGACATCGGTGTTGGTTGGCCGCTTCTTCTTCGCCGCTTCTATCTCAATACTTGCGAAAGCGCCGCTGCTTTCTTCCGATTATGTCAATATCATCGGCGTATGCGAGTAATTGGACGGAATTTTGCAAAATTGTCCCTCTCGTCTCACCGTATGGGTTCTGCACTACAATTTCAAAAATGATGTAAAAGAAATCGCATGACAGAGCATCGTCTTGTCTAAATTCTTATTTGGCATCATTAATAGAGCAGGGTGCTTTCTCCACTGTCAGATACATTGATCTGTATATCTCGTCTCTATAGTTATACAAATATATGTGTGTATTGATTTGGAGCTCATTTTTGGTCATTGGACATTATTGACCTAAAGCCATACTGTCATTGACCTATCAGGTCGTTGAATTCACACAATGTGGCACATAGGATCTTATAGGCGATGTTAAGAAGACTGATGCCTCTGTAATTGGCGCAGCTCGGTCTCATTTCTCGATGATAAGAAAAAAAATGTTGAGGTTCCATTCCTCGAGCATATTTATTTTATCGATGAGTTGATGTATGCTTCTTACGTAGACATCGCCTTTCACTTTGAAGAGTTCGGCAGCCATCCGCTCCAGCATCTTAGTTAGACTTAAGCTTAGATATAACTATCTTCACTTCATCCAGGTCAGGTGGACAGAATTGTTAGTCTATACCGTCTAGGTTCTTTATGCCTGACAGCGATATTTCGTTCGTCATTGCCATTATACGATCTACATAAATGCTATTTCCAAATCCTCAGCAACGACTGTGATTCTACTTCTATGTTCCCTTCTTCGTGTCTACAGGCTTCGGTTAAGGGTTGGTGTCCGTTGCATGTTTTTTTTTTTACCTCTTCCTTGAGTAGCAATTTTCAATTTCTTTGACCATGCGCTTCTCATGCTCCTCTTTCTGCTCATAGAGCTCGTGAACAATTCTAGTCATCCTACGCAGCGCCGCTTTGTATGCATCTTGTTCAGCTGTATGTGCTTGCCGGCACTTGTCGTCAAACCACGTTGTGGCCGTGGTTTGGTCACGGTCGGCATCTATAATGGGTTTTTGGAGATATTGTTCCTCTTAAAATTTTTCTCGTGGAAATATTCAATGTATGCTGTGAATACCTGCTTATTGTCGGGTGAAATCTTCATAATGGTGTTATTCGTGAAGTTGATGTTTGCTCCGAGGTAGGTAAACTCCTTAACCACATTGAATTTCCACTTGTCGATGTCGTTTACGTGTCCCATTACCAGATTGACGAAATCACCAAATATTGCATCTCCTTGCTAAAATACGCTATACGTCTGAAATAGTTCAGAGTTCCACCATTTATTTGGCCGTGATCCCGAATTCAGACACCGCCTCATACGAAACTAATTCCAACTCATGTTTTTTAAATGTATTTACTTAATTAAGCAAAAAACTGTCAAACTCAATGTTCTTATCTCTTATTACATTGTTCAAAACATTTTTTAACTTCATTTTCTGTGATGCCCGACATCACCTCCGTCGTTATTTTCTTCACCTTAGCAAGGATGACATGTTCCTTTCATGTTTCTTTTCATTTGTGGGACACAAAAAACCTGCAAGGGGCCAAGGTCAGATAAACAGGGGACATGCAATCTTTGGCCAAAAATTGACTCACAAATAGAGACATGTGAATAAGAAGTCTACGAGTATGGTGATGGATAAATCAGTCGTCCTCTTCGGACGCAAACTATTCCGTAATCTTTCCGAAACTTTTGATTTCATTTGACGAACTTTTCAATGGTGAGGCGAATTTGAAGTCGTCAACCGGTTTGATTGTTGCTGTAGGTTGCATAGATAGGAGTTTCTTTATCTTTTTCTTTTGGCTTCATACGATTTCCCCGCTGCTCATGATTTTCGTTTGTAGTTGTGCATTTCTTGTTGATTCTTTTCTTCGAATGCTTTCGTTATCATACCAAGGGCTCTTCTTTAGTGGTGGCTGCTAGCCTACAGTGGTCTCTGCTTAATGATACAGCGATACTATTTGCGCTGATTGCTGGCGTTTCTGGATGAAGAATTTTACAGCGGAGGGTCTTTCACTAAGGCGTTCTCTAGTTACTCCTGTCGCGTTAGGTCTTCCAAAGCTGGATTTTTTTCTTTCTAGGCGGTCCGTTTTCTTTTGTTTGATAATTGAGCTCTGAAATTTGCTACAACAAGGAAGTGGTGAGAAACGACGTTTCTCAGGGAGGCTGTAC
The DNA here is from genome assembly GCA_907269105.1 of Volucella inanis. Taxonomy (NCBI): domain Eukaryota; kingdom Metazoa; phylum Arthropoda; class Insecta; order Diptera; family Syrphidae; genus Volucella; species Volucella inanis. The sequence continues at coordinate 71,885,860 of OU026155.1, forward strand.
CTTCCGATTTATCTACCGAAAATATTGTCGTGTAGATAAATTTTCGTGTCGAAGTTTCCAAATTGTATTTATCCGGTCTGCTTACATTTTAGAATGTCGCCCTGATGCCGATTATAGCCAAGTGATTTTGTTATCTGCTTATCCCAACATGTGTGGTCCTTTGTGAAAGCTGCAATAAGTGTCACAATTTTTTCGTGTTCACATACCTTGTACTATCTATCGTACTGGTGGAAAAATCGGCACTAGATTTTTGTTTGAATTATCTTTGAAATGTTCACGTCGTCTTTACAGGATATTTTTCTGGGTAAGCTTAGATTGTGTTCTTATACAAGGTGTCTCGGTTTAGCAGTATAATCCTTTAAGGGCATGTTCCTGAAGTTCAGCCGACCAAAAAATTTTATGGCAGGGGGGTTACAGTAGTGCTTACAAGTCTTTGATGCTTTGGGTATATCTGTGCAGCATCAAAGAAATTATGGCTCGTTAAACTCAAAATTATGAAAATTTGCGGTTCCATTTTTTTACTTAAAATGCCTTTTTCTTAAAATTTTTACTTCATAAATTTTCTGAAATTTTATGAAATTTTTATCCTTGCAAAATTTCCTAAAAATTATGTTTAGATACTTTTTTAAGTACAATCAACAGATTTTGTAGTAAAAGCCACTTTTTATCAGAAAAAAATGACGAAAAAGAAATGTTCTGGGTGACTTCTAATCTGGAGGTGTAACCATTTTAAACGCTATAACTTCTAAATAATTCTTTGTTACTCTTTTTTTCAATTTGACATTGCGGTACATTTGTAAAGATCTGATGTTTATTACCACAGCTTTGCAAATGTACCGAAGTTGTGTTTCATCTGATCCACAATCGACATTTTGCCCTGTAAGTGAACAGCCGATTGATAAGTTGATTTTCACAAAATGTATTCAAAACGTGAATTCGCGGAAATAGTGTTTGTATACGGGTCTTGAAATGGAAACGCTTCATTGGCAAGATTGGAGTACCAACGACGAGTTGACACTGAGTCAACTGCAAAAAAAAAAAAAAGAGAATGACGTTCAGACGCAGCGGTTGCAGAAGTTGAGGATGAGATTTTGCGTGCTGTGGCAGTTCAGCCTTCAGTCAGCGTCCGCAGGCTAGCTGTGCAGTTGTAACTTTCAAGAACCAGAATTCACAGGTCCCTACAGACTAATAGATTACATCTTTTTCATTGGACACTGGTACAGGATTTACTACCAAGTGATGCGCAAAGAAGAGTGGAATTTCGCCAATGGCTACTGCGCAAACATGCAGAAGACGGGCAATTCATCAAGAACATTCTGTGGACTGACGAACGTTGGTTTGGTCGACTCGACCCCACCGGCCGACCGACCGGCCACCCAGATCTGCTGACCAAACACCCATGAATTTTTTCTTCTGGGGTTCTATGAAAGATAAGTTTTATATTAGAGAAATGTCGAGTCTGGTAGAGCTCCAAGAAAATATTAGTGCCGCTTCAGAAGAGATGAGAAGAATTTTGCTGCCCGTTAATCTACCATCCGAAATGGTTAAATGCGCCCAAAAGTGTTTTCAAATTTCGAACATTCCATAAACTGTTCCAAAAAGGTCCTTTTTAGGACCACAAAAATGTATCTAAGATATTTTTGAGTAATTTAATAGGAACACTTTTCTTTGGCCATTTTTTTCTGACAAAAAGTGGCTTTTACTACAAAATCTGATTTCATAAAATAACTGAGAATTTATGAAGTAAAAATTTTAAGAAAAATGCATTTTAAGTAAAAAAATTTAACCGCAAATTTACATTTACAAGTACATATGGGAGTGCTGCCTGATATTGTCTTATGATGCCGTAGTCTACTGTGCGAGATGATTCGGTCACCATCTTGTCACCAAATCGCTGCAAAGTCCGACTACTGCAGAGCCCGACTTTTATGGCCACTTCCTCTTCCAGCATGGCGAACACTGCTATTTGGACCTAATATACTCCCTTCGACATTCGGAAGAGCAGGCCATTGCATGATGGAGTTGGGCAATCGCGCCTTGTACTAGTTTTATGAAGATATTTCATTGCCAATATACTGTTTTTAACTCAACCAATCAAAGATGCTTGCCTTTAGGTGGTTATAGTTATAGTTTTGGAAAATGTTTAAATACAATGCAGTCAACAATTTCTTGAGGTCTACCACAATACAGGCAAATTGATGATCTTCAGCACATTGACTAGGTAGCTCTTTAGTTAAGGGTACTGAGTCGATGCACGTTATCATCACACTGGTCTGCGGCAGGAGCGCAAAAACCTGACAAACTCCTAACTAATTTGAAAAATTCTGCAACATGCTTCATTTGAGTTGTCTAGAAATTAGCAGCTTTCACATCAACTTTTAGGTTGAAATTGGATCACTAATACGTTTGATGACTCCAGAAATGCAACGATGTTTCTACCGTTTACGGAAAAGGGATTTAGCTGCACTCAATGGCGGCCACTGTTGAATTTTTAAGAGCTGATTCGTAACCATGAGCTCCAGCCGTTTCAATCGAAATGTGAGTTTCTCAATGACTACGTCGAAATTTTTTGGGGTGGACAGGGATCAACGAAACCGCTTTCTTTGGTGTCTTCTGTAGGAAATCTTGTAGGCGTATAGTGTTTTGTAGTACAATATGAAAAACGTTTTGTAGCTTCGTTGTATTTCGTCTTATTCCCAAAATCGATGTATATTTCTTGAAGAATTTTTTGTGCTCAGTTGATCCAACATAGTCCTTATAAATTGCGCGGCAAATTATTGTAGAAAGACAGGAACTTCATATGCTCAACTTCGAATAAGAGTTTGGCTTTGTTCAATCTCCATATGGACGACTTTTTGCATCCTTGCTTAATCTTGGACGAATCGTGGATTTACTGCAGCAGTCAAAACAAAAGATTTTTCCGGTCAATCGGCGTCGTAGAAAACCGGAGTTGATCTGTCGACTAACAAGGTCATAGCGAAAGTTTTTCGGGATACAAGAGGTTGCGAGATTTCGAAAAGCAATCAACGGCAAATATTATGCCAACTTTCGGACCAGCTAAAGCACGCTTTAAAGAAAAACGAACTGCAAGTGGTATTCCATCAAAACCTTGTACGTAGTCGCCATGGAGAAATTTCATGATTTCGGTTAAAAACTGCTTTTTCATCTGCCATATTCTCCAGGTTGGACTGTTTCCTGTTTTAAAAGCTGAAAAAATGGTTCGTCGGAGTCAGGTTTTTCTCCAACGATGAAGAGTCTTATAATAAAGGGTGATCCATCGTGAGGTTTGATTTCTAGTAGACTCTTTTTGACAGATCACGCGTGACTCCTATCAAACTGCTTTTTTGTTCAGTATCGTTTGATAAGTCATCATGGACAGACTTACATCACAACAGCGTCTCCAAATTATTACGAAAATCAGCGTTCTGTGAGAAATGTTTTTTGTGCGATTCGAGGACCTTACGGTGCGCATAATTGACTTACTGAAACCACTATTGCCAATACCATTCCCCAATTTGAATTCGAGTTTACATTAGTGGATAATACTCAACCGGTTAGACCACATCCAGCATGTAGTGAAGAGACTATAGTAGCTGTAACTGAGAGTGTACGCGAAGTCCGTGACGAATCGATTCGTAGTCGTTCTCAGCAGCTTGGGTTGGTATATTTAACAACTTGGCGTATTTTACGTGAAGATCACGGCCTAAAAGCGTACAAAATTCAACTTGTGAAAGAATTGAAGCAAGGCGACTTGAATTTGCGTCATATTTTCACTGAATGGGCTTTGGAACAACTCAATGAAAATCAAATGTCTTATCGTGAAATTTTGTTCAGTGATGAAGCCTGTTTCTGGCTCAATGGATACGTTAATAAACAAAATTGCCGTATTTGGGCTTATGAGGAACCCAAGGAGTACAAAATCATTGGTCCATATTTCTTCAAAAATGAGGCAAATCAGAATGTTACCGTCAATGGTAACATGCCTCCTAAAATCTAAGCACATGATCTCGGTGAGCTCTGGTTTCAACAAGGCGGTGCTACGAGCCATACAGCGCGTGAAACAATGGACTTGTTGAGAAATGATTTTGGTGAGCACTTAATTTCACGTTTTGTTACGGTAAATTGGCCGCCTAGATCGTGCGATATCACACCTTTGGACTGTTTTTCCAGTGGATATATAAAGTCTGAGGTCTTCAGGAATAAGCCAGCTACGATTGACGCTTTGGAAGCCAACATTACTCGTGTAATCCCATGATACCAGTCGCTATGCTCGAACTAATCGCCCAAATTTGGACCTTCCGAAAGAACCACTTCAGATGTAGAGTTTTGACATGCCAAGAGGGTGTTAGGGTAGTGGTAGATGTAAAATTGCGTAAAGATCTTACGTTTTTAATTGTACTTGTCTATCGACTGAAGTCCAATAAGGCTAAGAGCAAATTTTAATAAAATTCTATGTCTTTGCTGTGAAAAAATCATGCTCGTAAATCAGTGTTCCTTTGACTACGTTCCATCAGACATTGCCTTTTACCTTAACCCTGTCTCTCTGAAAGTAATAAAGAAAAAAAAAAAAAAAAAAAAAAAAAACAAAGACACTGTGAAAGAATATGACTTACAACTAAACCGTGACGGTGTCCTTTGTAAATGTCCATTTGATTGCATTAAGCACAAACTAATCCGAATGTCTGTAGCTCCTAAGCAAAGTCCTCGTATTTCCATATTACAGAAAAGAAAAAAAAAATCAATAATCCCAGGACTACGTGTATATAGATTGAATAGAAAGTGTTGTTCATCTTAAATTGCTTTCCGAAAGTAAATCTTTCGGATATGCTTTTATCGCATGAAATCACCAAATCTGGTTTTGTTAAGCAAATTTATGTCTAATTCTTTTAAGGGCTACTCCCAGATTTTACCCTTCTAAGGAAGAAGACGAAGTGAAAAAACAACTTCAGGACAACATCTTCTTTTCTTTTTTAGTTCGCGTCAGTGATTTCTTAGTCAGAAAACATTTCTTCGGGAATTTTAAATATGTCGCTGCGTGGCTGTTAACCTAAAATTCTATAATAAATAATCTCACCACTTAGATAAAGTACATGCGAATCTGTATGTTAGCTTTTAAAAAAAAAAATCACTGTAGCAATGTATCTCAGAAATGGAGATATAATTATTTGATTCCCCTGGGTCTGCCCGGGGTAATACTTCATCAGAATAACAACAAAAAAATATAAAAAAAGAAGAAAAACTTCATTTTTCCGTTTCGTTGATGGAAATGTAAATGAGCTCAGGGAGCAGTGGTGAGTAACACTCCCTCTGAATAGCACAATAAGTTAGAACAACACCATTACATTGCCAAGAAGCAACAACATCAGCAACAGCAAATTCAACAAATCCAAACACATTCGTTCTTGTGGAACAGTTCGTATCCTTACAACTGTCCTTCGTGTCTTCTGTCTTCGAAATGGAAGTCAAACAGATGCTTGACGCTTGGAAAGGAACTCCAGAGAAGCCCTCTCAACTGCTGGTAGCTTTTTACTAAATAAATTGCGTAATTTATTCGTCCCTTTTGGTTGTATGCTTCGGTCTGCTTAAGTCTGCTTCGTATCCTTGTTATTAGGGTAAGGTGTGCAAAGTTTTGACCGGGTTATTGCGAATGGAATTCATTAAAGTCCGCCTCTGGACCGAGTATAACCTCGGAATAATTAAAAAAAAGATTCTTTCTACCATATCCTTCCCAATTGTTTATATTAGAACTTCTTACTTTTTTCTCGCCACCTTTAGGAAAGGAATTTCTTTGAATCTGACTTTTTAACTATTTCTGTTGGATTTTAACTCAATTCATGAAATCATACTGCGATTATTAGAAAGGGTAGCATTTAAAAATCTGTTTGGTTCCCACGTTGGGCGCCAATATCTTTTTCATCCTCATTTTTGTTTATTTTTACATTCCTAGCAGCAGGTAATGAAAATTCGTCCTTTTAAATTAATCACCTTCTCTTTATACTTACATATTCTGAATAAATCTATCTGATCAATGGGTAAATTGTGAAATTAATTACTGATTATGGGCCATGGCGATTTGTGGACTGGAAGTTTGTTACTCTGTTGACATGGCTAATAATTTTGTTTTTATTGTTGAACGATTATGTCTCCTCTATCGCCAATCTCGATGTTGATGTGATTTGTATGCATTTTCAGTGTATTGTGCCTCAACATTGTGTATCTAATATTGATGGACACAGTATACTTGTATGTACTCATATTTCCTGGACTGAACTCGAAACAGGGCAAGCCACAAATTTTGGTTGATTATCGGCCTTGATGTAGATATTATAATGTGAAGGTAGGAGGATTGACGTTATTTAGAATTGCTGGTTAAATAACTACAATTGATATCGAAATTTATTGATGGCTGCTAGTGTTGACGCCGACCGATTATATATCAGATATGATAAATGTTTCACAACTTTCTGAAAGCTATACTTTCGTCGAATGTTAAATGAAATTACATAATCATAATATAACCTTAATATTTGCAATACATCAAGTGTATGCTTGCATCTTTGTGCTTATTAGTTTGGAAAACTATTATCTTATATATCTAATTGACATTTGAGTAATGAATTAGTTTAATTAAAATGTCCCCTGGTAAATTGGAAATACTTGGTTTTACAGGCGATGAGCTTTGACAGTATCTTTATAAGATAGCTCTTACTTAACCAACATTTTGAATTGAAGTAATACTAACTAGATGCTTGGAGAAAACGAGAGCGCTATTCATCTGTGAAGAGTCACTTCTTGGAAACAAATAGAATCAATAACAATAAAGACACCCATTGCTTCTTCCTGATGTTCACACCAAGTGCAAGTTAAATTTTTTATTTGACTTGGTCAAATCATACGTCATCAGTCCTCCATTCGATCTACACCAGGAGTTGCAGGTAACCACACTTCTTATTATGCTGCTATCCATGTTTTATGGAACTTTCGTTATATTGTCAGAGACTTATGATGATGCTTTCAGGAAGTAAAATACGTTTATAAAGTTGAATCTCGCTAGAATGACGAGTAAAAGTTCTGAAATAGAACACGTATTACAGCGACATAAACGAATTGAAAATTTTGATTGGTCGTTATATGATCTTAAGTATTGTTCTTTGGGATGAGATCCTTTATCCCTAAACAGAAGCAGAATGTCCAACAAAAAGAAAAATCCTAATAAAGTTGTAAACTACTGTCACAATTATCGTTGAATATCTGTGCTTATGCACCTATAATAGAGCGTGTCGAATTTGGGGTTTATCCAATTTCTAAACAGATTTTTGTGCCGTTTTTTAGTATTGGGTATATGTTTTAATTCGTGCGTTTGTTTTTCCAAAATTTGAACGTTTATTTAAGAAAAACATGTACAATAGTATTATTCAAAGTATTGCCCATCTGAAGCTATGACTTTTTCCCATCTTTCTGGAAATTTGTGGATCTCATCCCAAATGAACTGCACCGGCTTGGCAGCCAAGAATGAATCAAGCCACTTTTTGATATTCTTCTTTGATGTGAACCGTATTTCAGTGAAGGCGTTTTGCATCGGCCGAAAAAAATGGTACTCAGAAGATCCAAGGTCTGGGCTATAAAGCGGATGGGGTAAGACTTCCCATCCACCGTTTTCCAAAAAGTTCTTAGCCGGAATAGCAACGTGGGGCCGAGCGTTGTCATGATGGAAAATTATTGCCTCGTGTCTGGCCGCATATTCCGGTCGTTTTTCGGCTACAGCTCTTTTCAAACGGATTAATTGTGTTCAGAAACGTTGTCCATTGATGGTTTTACCCGGTTTCAGCAGCTCATAATACAGCACACCCATCTGATCCCACCAAATACAGAGCATTACCTTCGCGCCATGGATATTCGGCTTTGCCGTTGATTTAGCTGGTTGGCCAGGTTTCACATATGATTTTTGCGCTTGGGGTTGTCGTAATGGATCCATTTTTCATCACATCAGTAACAATCCGATGCAAAAATGACTTTCTTTTATGGTGTTCCAGCAGCATTTCGGACATGCAAAAGCGAATTTCGACTTCTCTCGGCTTGAGTTCATGTGGAACAAAATTTCCATGCTTTTGAATATGTCCAGCTGCTTTTAAACATTTTGAAATGGCTGCTTGAGTGACACCCTAAGATTCTGCGAGCTCTTCTTGTGTTTGGCAACAATCGTCATAGAGTAATGCTTCTAGTTCTTCATCTTCAAACTTTTTTGGCTGCCCAGGACGTTCATCGTCTTCCAAGCCAAAATCACCACTTTTAAATCGTGCAAACCACTTTTGGCACGTTCGCTCAGCTAGCGCATGTTCACCATAAACTTCCACCAAAATACGATGACTTTCGGCAGCAGTGTTCTACATGAATGAAGAAGAACTCCCCGTAAAAACACTTTTCCAGGCACAAAGTTCGACATATTCGAGTGAAAAAAAATTATTGTTTTTTACAATGACAGTAGCTTTCCAACGCATGTTCCAATAGAATAATAGCAATGGAATAATACAAGTTACGCCATCTCTTAGCAAACCGCACGAAGTTATGGACCCAATATAACACAAAATTTTTGCAAAATTCAACTTTATTTATTAATATAGTTGCCTTCAAGGGCGATACCTGATTGAAACGATTTTTCAATCTTTCGATACCAGTTTTGTAGTACGATTTCGGTTTAGCCTCTGTTTCGGCGATTACTTCTTCATCGGTCTTAAACTTCTTTCCGGCGAGCATTCTTTTAAGGTCTGCGAACAGCAAATAGTCGCCAGGGGTCAACTCTAGAGAATATGGTGGGTGGCGAAGCAATTCGTAGCCGAATTCATTCAATTTTGCCATCGTTTTCATCGACTTGTGACTTTACTTCAAATGCGGCCGTTTTTCTGCGATTTCGTCCTTCGAACGCTCCAACAACGCAATGTAATAGTCGCTGTTAATAGTCTGCCACTTTTGAAGATAGTCGATTAAAATTATTCCATGTGTATCCCAAAATACGGAGGCCATAACCTTGCCAGCCGACTGTTGAGTTTTTGGTTGTTTTGGACGAGGTTCGTCGCCTGCTCGCCATTCAGCTGACTGCCGACTTGACTCTGGTGTGAAGTGATGGAGCCAAGTTTCATCCATTGCCACATACCGATGAAAAAATTCGGCTTTTTTGCGGTTGAACAGCTTTAAACACTCCTCTGAATCATCAACACGTTGTTTGTTTTTGGTCGACTGTGAGCATACGCGGCACCCACTTTGAACAGAGCTTTAGCATGTCCAAATATTTGTGTATGATATATCCAAGACGCTCTTTTGATATCTTCAGAGCCTCAGCTATCTCGATCAACTTCACTTTACGGTCATTCGTAATCATTTTGTGGACTTTTTTGATGTTTTCATCTGAAACAGCCTCTTTTGAACGTCCACTGCGTGCATCATCTTCGGTGCTTGTATGACCACTTTTAAATTTTTCAATCCACTTTCAAATGGTGCGTTCGGCTGGTGCGGAGTCCGGGTAACACTTATAAGGCCATTTCTTTGCATCGGCTGCATTTTTTCCCTTCAAAAAGCAATGATGAATCAACATACGAAATTGCTTTGAATCCATTTTTTTCACAATAACAAAAGTTGCTTTACTCACAACGCTATATCTCGAGAACTAATCGTTCGACAGCTGTCAAATTTATACACGTATCTCTTGAAGGTTGGTACTAACTGAAAATGGTATGGATTTAATTCAAGTGGTGCCCTCTCTTAGAAACGGCACGACTTTTCAGCCCATGTATTATACATGTACCCTTACTCTAAAAAGGTGTTCTTTAAAGCGATAAGTGATCACCTGGCTGGGATCCGCATCAAGCCATCATTCTTAACATCAGCCTAATATGTGAAATTGCCCCTACCGATGAAGCTGAAACTATGTCAAGAAGAAGTTCTATGATCTTCTGGATGGATCCTATGGGGACATGTCCGGAGTATGATGTAATATTATACGCGATCACTTCAGTGCCAACTTCGGCGGACTTATCGGAAAACTATGACCACTTTCTTATTGCTGCCAAATTCAGAGCTTGTCTTTCTAACGAGAATAAGCTGCGAAACACCCAGAAAAAGAAAATCAAGATTATAAGCATTAGCACGACTGGAATAGGCAAAACCTACAGATAGCGTCCGAGCGAAGGCTCTAAGCTGTGCATTCACCACCACAAATGCTAATAATCTGGGAAACCAGTATCGCAACGTCATAAAATATGTATCCGAGACTACCGTAGGCTACCAGCCACCAAAAAAGCATCCCTTGGTATTATGATGAGTGTAGAAAAAGGTGGCAGAAAATGCACGCTGCAGCGAAGGAAGAGTATCGAGGAGAAGAAGATCTTGTGCAAAAAAAGGGCTTAAGAAATCTCCCAGCTCATGGATATCGAAGAGTTCCGCGATAGAAGCAACATTCGGATGTTATTCAGGACCTTAGCGATTGGTAGCTGACTTTAAGCCCGAAACGCAGGCACTTAAAATGTGAAGACTACCCAGTAATCTAAGCGCAGGGAGAGAGAGTGATAGAGCAAGAAGAGAATCCACAGAAAGTCAATTATCCTTCCTGAATTTCCCTCCTCTTGAGATTCATATCATTTAAACTTTCCTTGGTACAATCATTATGAAAGTTTCGTTGACTTTGGCCGCTGATTTTCATTTTCCTATGATTTTATGGACATGACATCGAAGTCCCGATTGATGCAGGAATATGCAACTGACTTTCTCTGTACTCAAGATTTGCTTTGGTTAAATTCTCAGCTGGGAGATGATGATGAATATATATATATAGAGTGTTGTGCTGGCCTTTTAGGAGAAGATGACAACCTTAGACTTATTATGGAAACTTAAATCATCACTTGAAATGATTAGGCCGTTTGCTTTGTGGTACCGAAAGCATTATTTAGCGGGGGTCCTTGGCTTGAAGACTAAGCTTTTTTTTATACCTGTTGGCTTAGTATTAAGTCTGAGATCGCTGCATGAATGCACAGTTATATTATTAACAATATTCCAGTTTTCTTCGTTTAGAAATATGTTTCGTTACTTTGAAAAACATGTTTCGGGCTGTCAGAAACAGTGGAAGTGTTTTGACTTTCCAATCAGACGGTACGTAAGAAGAGTAATTGCCTAGAATACAACAAGACCAATTACACAAATAATTTAGTCTCCTCATTAAATGTTGAAAAAAAAAAAACAATATGGACGGTTTGGGATATTTTCCTATTTGCAGATACTTTTCGAAACATCCATGTTCTGTTAAAAACTGTTAAATCCACCCTACGATCAAGAGCGAAAGATGATGTCTCCACCTTCCTGATTAGGATCGTTGTTGCCAGGCTTTTGTCACTTTTCCAGCTATTTTGGATTCACTCGCTTTTGAGTTTTACTATTTCTTTGGTAAGTATAGGATACGATACGATGAGTATAGCATGACCTGAAAAAGTTCGCAAAGCACTGGTAAATTTTCATGCGCTAAAGTGGTGGACGGATTTAAAAATCTCCACGTAAGACTTAATATTTGCGGCACTAGAATATGTCTCCTCTATGTACATGAATATAGAACCCTCAGTTACAGCTAGATGGAGTCTTTTGTTCAGTTTTGAACTTTCGATATTACTCATCAACCTTGCAAGTGCACTTATAGATTTCGATTATTTCTCGAATATCTACTCTAGGTGATGTTGAAAACTTAGAAGACTGTCAATCGCAACACTGAGATACTTCAGAAACGATTTAGGGACAATTTCATTCTCTCCGACTGTAATTGTATTCGTTTCACGAATTTTAATATTTGCAATAAGCACGGCTTCAGTTTTAAAATCGCCGAGATGCAAACCAGATAACCAGACATCACAATTGTTTCGCTGCTGTAGAGTTTAACTTTTCTATAGTTTTTGCTACAACCACCATGGCAATTAAATAAGCAAATCCGTTAATCGGCGCTTCATATGGAATCCGTAGGAATACAATCCCATCGATCCTTGTGGCACACCACTAATAATTTTTTACTCTTTAATCCTCTTTTCAGAGTTATAAAGTAGGATTCTGTTCGAGAGCTAGCTTGTTATCATTTTGGGGAGAAAGTTCGGTATTTCAATCTGATAAAGACAAAACATAAATTGAGACGAAAAATTAAAGGGGGCGAAGTATTTGCCTCTATAGTTACAGCCAAACCGCCATTAACTGAACCCTAGTTGGGAATGGAAGTATTAGCTAGAGGTGGAGCGGAGATGCCTTCTTAGGTTAAGGAGACTACTCGTCCGTCCTACCTGTGGTTGTTGATCCTTCAAAATACCAAACGGGTGCAACAATGGCTAAAGTACCCATGGCTGTCCGCCACCCTTCTAGGATTTTGAAGAACCAACGGAAAAGAATGTGGATGGGTTAAGGCCAAAAGAAAAACAGGAAGAGTGGGACTTGTTGTGGTTACTTTTACCGCAATACAAGGCGTCATTGAACGCAATTGGAAAGCAAAATTCATTAAACCACATTAGGCCACAACAAAATCGCCCTTGAGCTTGCTAATCAAGGTTCAGAGGAGTATTTTTTGGACTTGAAGCCGCGCTATGACTGCTTGCATCCATTGCTATAGATTCAGCAGAAAAATTTGCTAAACAAGGTTAGGAGGAGGACTTCTCTAGACATGAACCCGCGTTGGGACTACCACCACAATCTTCTGCGAATTTCCTATGAAAAAGGGAATGCTCACAGTCGTCTCTAAGAAGTCAGCGGCCTTTCTGAAGCACTTCATCAGCTAAGACTTTTAATTTCTTACTGGAATCCGAACGTTGCACTATGCTTTTGTCAGGCACCTTAATTTGCTAGACATAAGTGAAAGCAGCTCCTCCGATTATTATTTGAGAGTTCTGCTCATAAGGCTGTGGGTGCTTTGTCACGATTACGCATATTTCTCCAAAGAACTGAGAAATTTCGTTGGAAGGAACATCCGAAAAATATAATGGACTGACCCATATAGATGCTCAGTTTTAAAAAGGACATGACGGTTTTTCCACGCATTCACGAAGAAGTTACGCTAAATCTAAAATACTTCATAGAATCCAAAAGCTGATAATGTAACTTTTAAAAGTGGGATTATAAGAGATGGAACTTGACCTCTATATGGGTGCCCTTTTGTTGAAAGAGCTGCAAATATTGCTTGGTTTATCTATTTTAGACTGTTTCATAGATCTAAGATCTCAAATCTTTGTCTGTGGTTACATCGTTAAATTTATTTATGTCGGTGCTGAGAATATTTTCTTCTAATCAGTTGTAAGTTAAAGCTTATGTGGCACGGTGATTTACAAATTGTAGAGGAATTCAATTTATTTGATTTCAATCATCGTCTTTCGCCCTCGTCCTTTAATGGGATTGCACATGGGTTTCATTAAGCACTAACTCATCCATTAACTCCCTTTTACGATCCTGTTGACTTTTCTAAAATTATTTGAAGACGCTTTGCTTCTATTATTTGAAAACGAAGCCATTTCTGCATATCCTCGAGCATGTCACAAACACAACAATTCGAGTGCGTTCTATTCAAAAACCGTCTATTCTTCCCGGATATCCCTACCAAATAGATTTCATTTATTTATCCCGAATACACTGTTCCTGAATTTTATAGCATCTTATTTTTGACAGTGTATTCATCAAATATTCTCCCCTTGGATAAACACCCCGAAATTATTTTTCAAAATCTTGTCGTCCCATTGTTTGTATTCTGAATAGCAATTGTGTAGAGCAATATTGATTTTGGAATACGTAAGCAAATTTTCAATTTTAGATTAACGTCTTCAGCAGGAAAGAAAGGTCCTCAAATCGATACAAATAGCAGACGCATATGAGGGCACAAAACAAATTTAAATTGGATTTAAATATACATCAGTTGGGTTCGAATTTCATAACAGAAATATTGTGGGGGTTGAATGTCGTAAATGCAATAAAATGCGGCTCATATGACAATATAGAGGGAATTCGGATTTAATAGCTCTGACAATAAATCCACCATCACATTCTCATCCGTCCTACCATATGGCCTCTCCGATATATCCATTTAAGCTATCGATTTGTTATTCACAGAATAAGATGGAGATCAAAGGATCCCCATATACGAGTACTCGTACAGATGTAATCATTGTTATGAGCATCTTATTCAAAATTCTACATAAAACCAGTTTTATGGAATATTGACATGTGCAATTGCGTAAATGTTCCATATATTGCACGAATGGACATTATGGAATTTGACGAGAGATGTGAACATTTAATGACCGACATTATGGTCTGAATGAAATTACAAATTAATCTGTCGCATAAAATGTGATCTTTTTCGAATAATTGTGCGGATATCAGGTTATCATCGAATTTCGTGAATGGAAGCGTATCATAAAAACTGATGGCAATTAGATGTGCACACAAGGTATTCATAGATCGTTTGGTGAAATTGTATCTCCTTAATAGCCTGTTAGTGTGATTCCAATAAAGTCAACGTTAATAGCACTTATCTGTTATAAATTCCTAGGGACTTTTAGTAATATTATTTAAGAGAGTTTGAGTGTATGTTTAACGTATCAGAATCTTTTAGAGGAAGACAATAACTAAGATGTAGTCTAAGGCTTTGGTACACATCGATGAAATCAATCATTCGGTCATCAGGAATGCGGCTACTGAGAGTTGACTTTGTAAGACTGAATTTCGAAATTGTTAGAGAGAACATCTCAGGACTTAGAGTTATAAAAGAAAACTATAAGAGAGTGACAACTAAAGCTAATAGAAGAAATAAGCAGCTGCAGCTTTTTAAATAGGTACTAGCTACATATTTCTGATTTCTTGTTGATGAAGGCTGTAACCATTTAATTGTAAAATTTGATCGGTAATCAGAGCAAGGTGTCTTCAACTTGATTGATTTTAAGCACTTGCGCGATTGGTGTTATTTGAAGCTAAGCATGGGTTCGTATCTGGACGGTCCACTATAACTTTTTTTTTTTTTTACATAGTCAATGAGATGGAGAACAAAAGTCAGGTCGACGACACATATACCGACTTAAGTAAAGCTTTTGATTCGTTTCAACATTCAATTCTTCTTGAGAAACTAGAATCTTTTGGGTTTCACTCTGAAACCCTCCGCCAAATTATAAAGGAAGATGCCTACTATAGAGTGAATTATCGTGAGTTTTGATTTTCAATAGGCTTTTTTTGACAGATCACGTATTTTACGTGAGGATCTCGGCCTAAAAGCCTACAAAATTCAACTTGTGCAAGAACTGAAGCCAAGCGACTTGAATTTGCGTCATATTTTCAGTGAACGGGCTCTGGAAAAACTCTGTGAAAATCCGGTGTTTTATCGTGAAAAGTGATAAAGCCCATTTGTGGCTCAATGGACACGTTAATAAACAAAATTTGCGCCGTATTTGCGCTGATGAGCAACCCGAAGAATACCAGGAGCTAACATTACATTCATTAGAAACACCGGTATAGTGCTGTTTATGGGCTGGTGGAATCATTGGTCCATATTTCTTCAAAAAGTAAATGCCATGCATTGTTCTTTTAACCGATAATAACAATTTTAAGTTCACTTTCAAATTTATGTGTTTAATTTTACATTATAAATCAAACCTCACCCTTTACTTGGAATTAAATCTCTGAAATCCCGACGACAGATTGATGATGTAATGTTTGTGAGGGACTTATATATAGGGTTTTCCAATAACGACTTGACAATTTTGTTTTTAAAAAAAGGCAAACCATTTGAGATATTTCAAAAAATTTATTATTGGCTTGAAGTACAATCAAAACATTTAGGAATGGAACTCGACTTCGTTCATATGACCACCGCGGGCAAGTTTGCAGCGGTCGATTCGTTGGACCCAATTTTCAACGACTCGGCCACACATTTCGGCCGAAACGGCCGCTATTTCGCGTTCAATGTTGGCTCTGAGCTCTTCCAACGTCACTGGCGTGTTGGCATAAGCCAATGACTTAATGTAACCTCACAGAAAATAGTCAAGTGGCGTTACATCGCACGAACGAGGCGGCCTATCGACTGGCCCATGTCTTGAGATAACACGCTCACCATACTTACTCTTCAGTAAATCGATTGTAGCGTGTGCTGTGTAGCTTGTGGCACCATCCTGTTAAAACCACATGTCGTCCAAGTTCATATCTTCCAATTCGGGCCAAAAATAATCGGTGATCATGGCGCAATAACGCTGACCATTCACAGTAACGTGACGATCGTTATCGTCGACGAAAAAATATGACCCAATAGCGCCGCCGGCATGCAAACCGCACCAAACAGTTATTTTTTGTGGATGAAGTGGTGATTCATGAAGCACGTGTGGGTTTCCACCCGATCAATAACGCATATTTTGCTTATTGACGAACCCATTGAGCCAAAAATGGGCTTCGTCACTGAAGATGATTTTGCGATGAAATTCATCATCTTGGCGCATCTTTTCCAGAACCCAATCGGAGAACGTACGTCGCTTCAAATGGTCCATCGGCTTCAATTCTGAAGTCAGCCTGATCTTGTATAGGTGTAAACCAAGATCCTTACGCAAAATACAGCATAATGTGGTCTGGGCGATGCCCAATTCTTGAGAACGCCGTGGAATTGACTGATTTGGATCGTTTGCTAAGGACGTCTGAACGGCAGCGATATTTTCGACACTTCGACCAACCCGTTGTCTCACCGACACGGCAACATCACACAACAAATATGTAGACTCAATTTTTTGCACTAAACTTGTTATTGCCTGTCTACTAGGGCGAGAATTACGACCGAAAATTGGAGTTAACGCTCTTAAAGTTGATGAAAATGTTGAGCTTACTGAATAAATTGACAGTGACAGTTTGATGATTACTTAAAGAGTGCGTTCACAATTTAAATTAGAAGTTGTCAAGTCTCTATTGGAAAACCCTATATAATATGCCCTTCTCCTCTCTCGATGGTACCCATTTATGCTCCATCTTAGGCATCTTCTTTTCAGCAAAGTCATAGAACTAATTGCGGTCAAAATGAATCCATATCCAGAGCTATACTACCTTTTAACAGTGCTTATAGCGACATGATGTATCTTTATCTAGAGACAACTTTATATCTAAACTATTGTATACGAGGATGGTCCCAGAAGTACCCGGCCTGACCAAGACATGGCGGTAGTTGTTTGAAAATGTTTTAAGTTTTAAAGCGCCACGTTGTTTAGTATTTGTGTAGCAGCCATCAGTAGTGAACGTTGACAGTAAATTTGTGAAAATGGAGAAAATTGGTCATCGTTATGTGATACAAAACTTTTATTTGAAAGGCCTCAGTCCAACCAATGTGAAAACTGAACTGGATTCTACTCTGGGTGATGAGTTTAAACGAGGCCGTACGAGCTGCCAAGACGAGCATCGCAGTGATCGACCAAATAAGGTGACGACTCCAGAAATGGTGAAGAAAATCCACAAAGAAGTACTGAATGATCGGTGCGATGTACCGCTTCATTTTGAAAAGAGCGATACATCGCATATTATTTGAAAATTTGGACATGAAAAAGTTGTGTGCAAGATGGCTGCCGCGTTTGCTCACACTTGAGCAAAAACAGTGTCGTGAAGATGTTTCAATTAAGTGTTTAGCGAAGTTTCACAGCAAAAAAAGCAGAATCTTTGCGCCACTTCATAACATTGGATGAAACATGGGTCTATCACTTTACACCCCAGATAAAAGAACAATCAAAACAATGAATTGAAAAGGGAGAACCGGCTCCAAAGAAGGCGAAGACCGTTTCATCTGCAGGAAAGGTTATGGCTTCGATTTTTAGGGATGTGCGTGGGATAATTTTCATTGACTATCTTGAAAAAGGAAAAACTATCAACAGCCAGTATTATGCAACTATTTGTAACGTTTGAGCGAAGAAATTAAGCAAAACGGCCGCATTTGGCTAAAAAGAAGATCTTATTTCATCAAGACAATGCACCAGCTCACAAAACCGCTATTGTAATGGCCAAAATTAACGAATTAAAGTTTGAATTCCTACCTCATGCATCCTATTTGCCAAATTTAGTCCCCTCTTATTTAAACTTGAAAAGAATGGCTCAGTGGTCAAAGATTTTCCGACGATGAAGAAGTGATGTCGGCAGTTAATGGTTATTTTGAGGAGCAAGACAGTTCTAATCATAAAAAGGGTATCGAACTTTTTGAACATCGCTGGGAAAAGTGTATAGAGCTGAAAGGCGATTATATTGAAAAATAAATAATTTTTTTCGGGACTTCTGGGACCGCCATCGTACTTTCGGTTGTGTGAAAATGTCTGCGTCATTTACGGGAAGTGTTGATTTTCTTCTTTCATTCGAAGAAAACTTTGGCTGAAGTGCATGAAGAGCTCCAAAAAGATAATGGAGGTGCTGCTCTAAGTGAAACAATGTGCTGTGATTGGTTCCGTCGCTTTAAAGACGGTGGTTTCGATGTTGACGACCGGCCGCGTGAAGGAAAGCCAATATCTTTTGGAGATGCTGAATTGGAGGCATTGTTCGATAGGGATTGGTGTCAAATGAAAGAAAAGCTTTATTTAGCATAAGGAGGTACCCGCCAAGCCATTTCCAAGCATGAGTTGCAAATGATTTAAAACAAGGAGCTTGGATTGTTTTTCCGCCTGTGAAGAACTGCTCCAGCGGCAAAAAAGGAAGAGTTTTCCTCCTCGCATCGCTATTGTGACATTATGAAAAATGGAAAAGAAAATTATGGGGACTGCCCAGTCATGCTTCTAGTCGGCTTCAGTCGGCTCGGCGGAATATTTACGCTGCGAAGGTAATGTGTTATTTGTTATGAACTGTTGAAACTCAATAAAACCATCACTGGGGAATGGTATCGACTTCAATTGATGTGATTGATCTCAGTACTGCGCGAAAAACGGTCAGAATATGAGCAGAGCCACGAAAAGGTGATTCTACAGCATGAAAACGCTCGTTCTTACGTTGCCAAACCAGTTAAAATCTACGCTCAAATGGAAAGTACTACCTCATCCGCGTTATTCCCCAGATATTGCGCCGTTCAATTTTTACTATTTCCGTTCGATGGCACAAGGCCTAGCTGATCAGCAAATCCACTCATATGTAGACATCAAGAAATGGCTTGATGCGTGGATAACCTCAAAAGATAAACACTTTTACCGTAACGGTATTCGAGCTCTTCCAGAAAGATGAAAAAAAGTTTTAGCAAACGATGGGGAGTACTTTGTACTTTGAAAGATTCAATTTTCATTTTCATTTTTCAAAGGAAAATCAAAAAGCAGCGATTGCTTATCTCTTGTTTCGAAATAACTACTTCGTCTGAAAGAGCAATGCAATCTTTCAGTTTTACAACTCTAAATGTAAAACTGCGAGGCTTTAAAAATTTCTCCTAACTTTCCTCATTTCCTTTCCTTCCATTTAATTTCCACATTTTTACCTTTAATTAAATGTTCTGGTATAATTAAAATGCTAAAATTTGTATTTGTAAATAGTTCAGCAAGTTTCGTTGAACGGCAAGTTTATTGAAACCCCGAAGCTAGTTGCTGCATTTCCAATGGCATTTTGTCATATTTACTACTGTGTTTCTGTATGTACTGAGAGACTAAGGAATATGCAACCTGCAAAGTTGCTGAATGTCTCTTTTGCTTTATTTCTTAATTGTTTTTTAAACGGCAACCCCAATCGTAATTTAGCTTAAAATGTTGACTGGCGTCTTCATCGCTCAGATGAAAAGTAAACAAAAATAAAATTAGTTTAAATGTCTCAAAGCACGTAATTCGTATTCAAGAAGAAAGTGAATACTTTGGAGATATGATCACCCACATTGATATCAATGAGTTTGAATGGTTTAGCAGAAATTAATCATTGCCTTACAGCTGTAAATTGTGCCTTCTACACACTCTGTCAACACTGGCGGGACCGAACATTATATGATGAATCTTTCGCTCAAGCAGCAAAAAGAGCCTCTAACTAATCAGTTCTGTTTAGATCCTCCTTCGTTGCTCGAGGTAGGGCTTTGCCGCCCAAGTTTTTTCTTAGCACATAGAAAAGGGTTGGAAAGAGCTATTTTTCGCTTGGTCTCGGCAATGTCGGTACTGGAAATCAATGCAGAGTCTAGATATATAGGGTTTTCCAATAGAGACTTGACAACTTTGAATTTAATTTGTGAACGCACTCTTTCACTAATCATCAAACTGTCACTGTCAATTTATTCAGTGAACTCAACATTTTCATCATGGTAAAGTACACTAACGAGCAACTTCTGCAAATTATAAAACTTTTCTACAGATATTCGGAGTCGCAAAATCATGTTCAGTGATGAAGCTCATTTTTGGCTCAATGGGTTCGTCAATAAGCAAAATATGCGTTATTGGTCGGGTGAAAACCCACATGTGCTTCATGAATCACCACTTTATCCACATGATCACCGATTATTTTTTTCCCGAATTGGAAGATGTGGACTTGGACGACATGTGGTTTCAACAGGATGGTGCCACAAGCCACACAGAACACGCTACAATCCATTTATTGAAGAGTAAGTATGGTGAGCGTGTTATCTCAAGACACGGACCAATCGATTGGCCGCCTCGTTCGTGCGATTAACCGCCGCTTGACTATTTTCTGTGGGGCTACGTTAAGTCATTGTTTTATGTCAATACGCCGACGACGTTGGAAGAGCTCAGAGCCAACATGGAACGCGAAATAGCGGCCGTTTCGGCCGAAATGTGTGGCCGAGTCGTTTAAAATTGGGTCCAACGAATCGACTGCTGCAAACGTGCCCGCGGTGGCCATATGAACGAAGTCGAGTACCATTCATAAATGTTTTGATTGTACTTCAAGCCAATAATAAATTTTTGAAATAACTCAAATGGTTTGCCTTTTATTTAAAAAAAAAAAAAAAATGTCAAGTCGTTATTGGAAAACCCTATTTAAATTTTTTTACCTAGTTGCCCAAATTTCTTACAGCATTCCGTTGGTTTCTCCCGTTTATGTCAACATGTGCATATGCGGGAAGTTGGAATAGACTTTTGCAGTATTGTGTCTTTGGCATTAGCTCGAGAATAGCGCTCAAGCCTTTCAAGTACGGTTTTGAAGAAATCAAAACTGTCTAAGACCCTTTTTAGCAACAAAATTCGATGATTTTACTTCTGACTGATAGAGCACTAAGAGTTCTCCATCGTATGGCTCTATGTAATTCGCCTTTATAGACGTTATCTTAAGCAACCTCAACAGCGAAAAAAGATGTTTATTTTCTGTTGGGTCATCTCAAAGATCTGCCGCCAAAAAAGTATTTGGCCGATAGCGGACTTACCTGTCCTAATTTCGCACTTATATGTACACCCTGCCTGACTCGAACTGCAACCAACTTCCAATTTCCAACTTGGAAATTGTCCAAACCATTTATGACAGTGAGCTCAAATTTTGACACATGACAGGTAATTTTCTTATTTACAAGCCTTTTAAACGATTTGTGTCTCAGTTGTGTTGGAAAATTTTTATCCGCGATGGAATTAAAACGTGATAGTGTGATTGCTTTATATTTGGCTGGAAAACCACAAGTAGCTATCGTTAGAACCCTCCAACACCTCAACGTGAATAAATCATTTTTGTCTCGAACCATAGCTCGTTACCGTGATACTGGCAGCGTTGCAAAACGCCATGGAGGTGGTCATAAAAAAACAGCAGAATCGGCAGAAATGGTTCGGAAAGTGAAGGTTCGAATTGAGCGAAATCCACGTCCAAGTTGAAGAAAAATGGCTCGTGAGCTCAACATATCGTTGGAACGGATGCAACACATACTGAAAAATGAGCTTCAGCTCAAGCCATTGAAGTTCCGAAAAGCACACGATCTTACACCGCAACAGAAAAAAGTTAGAGTCGAAAGAGCGAAGGAATTGCTACGCTTGCACGAAAGTGGTGAGTTGCCGAATTTGGTTTTTTCCGATGAGTCGCCATTTGTTATTGGGCCGCCATAACCGCCGATGGTCACTCTCCTCGTGTTTTTGGACGTGGCGTCAAAATTAATGCGATTGTATACCGTGAAACTGTCTAAGAGGCAGTATTGGAGCATTGGGCAAACAATCATTTCGGTCGAAGACCGTGAACATTTCAACAATATTCGGCACCGTCTCACAAAGCGCTCGTCAACCAAGATTGGTTAATAAACAATGTTCCACACTTCATTTCTTCGACACAATGGATTGCAAAATTTCCGGATGCAAATCCGTTGGATGTCTCTCTGTCTGGGGTATTTTGAAGGCGAAGGTTGGTACTAAAAAATAGCAAAGTTTGGACCACCTCAAACAAGCACTTCGCCGGGAATGGGCCAAAATACCGCAGAGCCACTTGCGTGCAATGGCCGTCCCAAGGCCATAATTCGCGCCAAAGGTGGACATATTGAAAACTACTGATAAAATTTGCAAATTAATGTATTTCTCAACATTTTTTGCTATGGCACAATTAAATTAATCAAAAAATAAAAAAATTGTAGCATTTTAAAAAGTTGCAGTTCGAGTCAGGCAGGGTGTACAAAACAGGTTGTAAACGATCGGCTTCAGACGTTTACATAATAAGGCAACAACGATCTGGTATGTGATGTTATGGCCCTATATCAGATCAAGGGGTTTCCGTTTCTCATAACAAGACAGATAATGTTAGGAGCTAGTAACATATCTGGTACTTACCATATCATTTGAGTTGAATATTAGTATCCTTAACTCGTTCTAGTCAGATAGACAGAAGTTTGTATGATGTTTGTTCGGGTTGAATGGTTTTCGCCATTAAATAAACTACAGAAGTGCTTTTTTAAATTTTCCGTTCTGACAAGACTTTTTTACCTTCTGTAACTTTTTTATCTGAGTAACAGAATACTCACTGTGGAAGACTACAAAAAATAAAAAGACCAATGACATACATTCCGCGAGTTCAAAACAGTAGTGGAAACTGAGCAAAAACCAACAGACATAAGGAGGACCTATTTGGGAAGCTTCTTAAAAAGGTTTTCCAGCCATATGAAGATAATGATTATTTACAAGAAACAGAAGAGATGTGCGAAGACGAAAGGGTAGCCTCTAAGGAAATAGCTACAGAAATAAAACATAAGATCAACCCGAAAAGAGTTCCGGGATTTGATGTATTCACGGATGAAATTCTAAAATAAAAAATGCAACGCGTAGACTAATGTACAATATGTTCCATGCATGTGAAAGGTCGCAGAAGTTATTACGGTACCAAAGCTGATCAAATTCTAGGGACGTTACCTCATATCGTTCGATATGTTAAAGCTCTTCGCAAAAGAAATCGAAAAGGTACTGATACCAAACCATCAATTTGATTTAAAAATAGGTACTCAACTATAGATCAGGTTCACAGAATAACTGATAAAATAGAAAAAGTCTTAGAAGAAAAATGAATATGCTTTACCGTCTTCCTTGATGTAACACAGGCTTTTAATAAAGTCTACCACAAAGGATTAGTCCATAAGCTACAAAAATATCTTCCGAAAGAATACTTTACGTGAGGATCTCGGCCTAAAAGCGTACAAAAATTAACTTGTGCAAGAATTGAAGCCAGGCGACTTGAATTTGCGTCATATTTTCAGTGAATGGGCTCTGAAAAAACTCAGCCGTTGTTTTATCGTGAAATTTTGTTCAGTGATGAAACTCATTTCTGGCTCAATCGATACG
Source organism: Volucella inanis (assembly GCA_907269105.1). Lineage (NCBI taxonomy): Eukaryota > Metazoa > Arthropoda > Insecta > Diptera > Syrphidae > Volucella > Volucella inanis. The sequence continues at coordinate 71,909,565 of OU026155.1, forward strand.
TTAATAAACAAAATTGCCGTATTTGGGCTGATGAGCAACCATTACATTTATTAAAAGCAACGGTATGGTGTGGTTTATAGGCTGGTGGAAACATTGTTCCATATTTCTTCAAAAATGAGGCAAATCAGAATGTTATCAGCAATGGTAAACGTTATCGCGCCATGTTAACGAAATTCTTGAAATTCAAGCACATGGTCTCGGTGAGCTCTGGTTTCAACAAGACGGCGCTACGAGCCATACAGCGCGTGAAACAATGAACTTGTTGAGAAATCATCTAAGGTAAATTGGCCGCCTAGATCGTACGATATCACAACTTTGGACTATTTTCTTTCGGGATATGTAAAGTCTCAGGTCCTTAGGGATAAGCCAGCTACAATTGACGCTTTGGAAGCCAACATTACTCGTGTTATCCGCAAGATACCAGTCGCCCAAAATTAGACCTTCAGAATAGAACATCTTAGACGTAGATGACATCATTTTTAAAAAGTAAATGCCATGAATTATTCTTTTAACCGATGATAAATAATTTTAAGTTCACTTTCAAATTTATGTATTTTATTTTACAATTTAAATCGAACTACACGATGAATCACCCATATATGTATAAGAAAAACAAACAAATCCAATATGCAATCTGTTAAAATCACACTCAGAATTGTTCACATTTGTATCGGTCATATAAAAAATCTCCGTGGTGTTTTGGTACATTTTTGAAAAAAAATTTTCTTTATTCAAAATCAATTTCAATCAAGTATGGTACATATTGGCCATTATTATCTATCACCCTCTGTCATTTTTCGGGTAGCTTCATAATTCCATCGGTGTAGAACTTTTGTAGTTTATCAGCGAAATACTTGGCCAAGTAATTTTCAGCGGCTCTTCGGTAGGGCAATTTTTACAAACAAAAGAGTTTTGAAAGGTGGAGGCATCAAAACTTCCCAACCAAGATCCGTCAATTTGTTCCGGGTCTGTTCTGTTCTGTTGGTCTGGTCGCTCTTTCTTGACAGTTTCATTCAAACGATCGAGTTGTGCACAGTAGAGAATCGAATTGAACGTATTGCCACGTTAAACAGTGCGTAATAAACAATTCCCATCCAATCCCCCGTAACAGTCAACATAACCTTGTTTGCCGTCAATCCAGGCTTTGAAGTCGTTTGTGGTCGGACAAAGGCTTTTGACTTTGAATGCTTGCGTTGGATATTTTGGTATTAAATCAATTTTTTACCATCCGTAATGAATCGGTTCAAAAATGGTTCATTTCGTTACGTTTCAGCAACGTTTTACGGATGGTTATTCGGTCAATTAAATTTTTTTTGCGTTAATTCACGTGACACCCACACATCGAGCTTCTTTGAGTCGCCTGCTCATTTTAGATGATTCTAAACTGTCATATGGTTAATGTTTAGTGCCTGCGCTAACTCCAGAGAGCTTCCGTGCCGTTCTTGCTCCATCAGTTGCAAAATTTCACCGATTTTTTCAGTGACAGGCCGACCAGTGCGAGTTGCACCTTTTACAACAAAATTTCCGGAACGGAGTCGAACAAACCACTCCTGGATCTGGCATTCACTCACAGCATTCTCACCGTAAACTGCAGCCTGACATGTCATCTTTCAAAAACGTGTTCGTTTGGCACAATTAAATAAGTGATTCCAGATAAATGGACACCAACACCATCCAACGATAAAACACCGAAGAGACTTTTTATATGACCCATATATGACCACCACCCGCTCGAGCCCTGAAGAAAAGACGGTGCGCGCGCGAAATTATATATATAAAAAAAAATAATAAAGAGGAATTAGAAAATCACAACTGCAGCCGGTTTTAAGAAAAAAAGTAATTATCAACGAAGTTGTTAATAAAACTAGTTTGCCTTCCTTTTATTTGACTTGGTTTTAGTTTAAGTTTATGCGCTTACACTACCACAAAATGACAAAACATTTACTATACAGACGATACTGCTACGCTTGCTGTCAGGAAAACCGTGCAGGAAGTTAAAGAAAAACGGCAAAAGACGGTAAATGAGACGAGTATATCTGATTGGACCAGAGAATTGCAAACAGAATTAAATTTTAACCTTACAAATAGAAACGTACGACAAATACCTGTGTACATAAATAACAAAGTAGTTCTGCATTCGAACTCAGCTAAGTACAAGGTGGTGCAAGAGTAATTATATAATTTTGTTTCTGAATTACAAATACTTTTTTACAAAATAAGAAAAAAATAAAATGATTTTGAGTCAAGAAGATCTTATTTCTGCTAAGTGGAAAAGATGATATCCGCCAAGTGTCTGCCGCCAGTGTTGATACACATTAGTGCCTGTCTTATCGCATTTTCCGGTGATAACTGTTCGCATTTCTGTCGAATATACTTACTAAGGGCTGTGATTGTCTGAGGCTTGTTGGCATAAGCCTGCGACTTCAAGTGCCCTCAAAGAAAAAAGTGTGGGATGGTTAAATCGGGCGATCTGTCTGACCATGCCAAATCGCCAAATTTCTTCACAATATCCATTGTGGCTCGTGCTGTGTGTACACGACAGTAAGAGGTCGTTTATCATGGCCCTGTAGCATTCACTACTAACAGTGACTGTATTGCCGATGGCGTCCGCACCAGATAGTGGCTTTGAGTGGATGTAATGACTCTTCGTGCATCACATGCTGATTTTTAGTACCCCAGTAACGAATATTTTGGTGATTGACGTAACTGATTAAGTGGTAACTGATGGTTTTTGACACAAAATCGTTCTCTTCGTTGTTGAGACTGGGGATGGCTTTACAGTAATGCACGCGACTGATGCACTGTTTGCACTTTGTTCGGGAACATGTGTAAGTATATTGTATTCCAATAGAGACTTGACAACTTTGAACTTAATTTGTGAACTCACTCCTTCACTAATCATCAAACTGTCACTGTCAATTTATTCAGTAAACTCAACATTTTCATCATGGTAAAGTACACTTACGAGCAACGTCTGCAAATTATAAAATTTTTTTACAGATATTCAGAGTCGGTGACTGCAACTTTAGGTGCGTTAACTCCAATTTCCGGTCATAGTTCTCGCCTTAGTAGACAGGCAATAACAAGTTTAGTGCAAAAATTTGAGTCTACATATTCGTTGTGTGATGTTGCCATGTCAGTGAGACAACGGGTTGGTCGAAGTGTCGAAAATATCGCTGCCGTTCAGACGTCCGTAGTAAACGATCCAAATCAATCAATTGGGCATCATTCAGACCACATTATGGCGTATTTTGCGTAAGGATCTTGGTTTGCACCCATACAAGATCAAGCTGACTCAAGAATTGAAGCCGATGGACCATTTAAAGCGACGTACGTTCTCCGATTGGGTTCTGGAGAAGATGCGCCAAGATGATAAATTTCATCGCAAAATCATCTTCAGTGACGAAGCTCATTTTTGGCTCAATGGGTTCGTCAATAGTCAAAATTCTATATTATTGGTCGGGTGAAAACCCACATGTACTTCATGAATCACCACTTCATCCACAAAAAATAATTGTTTGGTGCGGTTTTCATGCCGGCGGCGTTATTGGGCCATATTTTTTCGTCGACGATAACGATCGTTACGTTACTGTGAATGGTCAGCGTTATTGCGCCATGATCACCGATTATTTTTGGCCCGAATTGGAAGATATGGACTTGAATGACATGTGGTTTCAACAGGATAGTGCCAGAAGCCACACAGCACACGCTACAATCGATTTATTGAAGAGTAAGTATGGTGAGCGTGTTATCTCAAGACATGGGCCAGTCGATTGACCGCCTCGTTCGTGCGATTTAACGCCAATTGACTATTTTCTGTGGGGCTACGTTAAGTCATTGGTTTATTCCAACACTCCGATGACGTTGGAATAGCTCAGAGCCAACATTGAACGCGAAATAGCGGTCGTTTCGGCCGAAATGGGTGGCCCAGTCGTTGAAAATTGGATCCAAGGAATCGACCGCTACAAACGTGTTCGCGGTAGCGATATGAATGAAGTCGAATTTCATTCATAAATGTTTTGATTGTACTTCAAACTAATAATAAAGTTTTTGAAATATCTCAAACGGTTTGCCTTTTATTTAAAAATAAAGTTGTCAAGTCGTTATTAGAAAATCCTATATTTCACTTAAATTCGCTGTAGGGTCCGTCTTCTGATGCCCCATTGCGTGGGCATCTGGTTGATGTTTCCTTGTTCTCAGCGACAGTCACAGCCGCGATATTCTTGCCCAAACGACCAGTCCAGTGACGGCCACGCACTGCATGGTCTTCCGTGGTTCCATTTTGTTCGAATCGAGTGTAATGTTTGCCCAGTTGGTGCGACACGATTAGGAAATCGACGTCGAAATTTACCCTGCGCTAACACTGCCGACCAATTATTGGTCAAAAATATCGACACAATTATTCCACGCTCTTGCAGAGTATAGCTCTTCATTGTTTGTCTGTTTGTATACTGCAGCTGTTAAATGTGATTGATGTACGGCATTTGCAAAAATTACAACATCTTTCGGTAAAGTGATTAATTTTGCTCCACTTTGTATTTAAGCATGACTCTAGACGGGAAGTTGCGCTGGAAAGCTCATGTCAAGAAAAAAAGCATGATAAACTAAATATACGATACAGAATGTATTGACTCATTGGGAAGTATTCATGTCTCTCAATATTTTCTATTGAGTATATGTTTTAATTCGTGCGGTTTTTTTTTTCAAAACTTGAACGTTTATTTATGAAAAACATGTACAATAGTATTATTCAAAGTATTGCCCATCTGAAGCTATGACTTTTTCCCATCTTTCTGTCAATTTGTGGATCCCATCCCAAAAGTTGGCGCCGGCTTGGCTTTGCAGCCAAGAATGAATCAAGCCAAGTTTTTATATTCTGCTCTGATGTGAACCGTATTTCAGTGCGGGCGTTCTGCATCGACCGGAATAAATGGTAGTCAGAAGGGGCAAGGTCTGGGCTATAAGGCAGGTGGGGTAAGACTTCCCATCCACTGTTTTGCAAATAGTTCTTAGCCGGAATAGCAACGTGAGGCCGAGCGTTGTCATGATGGAAAATTATTGCCTCGTGTCTGGTCGCATATTCCGGGCGTTTTTCGGCTACTGCTATCTTCAAACGGATTAATTGTTTTCGGTAGCGTTGTCAATTGATAGTTTCAGCCGGTTTTAGCAGCTCATAATACAGCACACCCATCTGATCCCACCAAATACAGAGCATTACCTTCGCGCCATGGATATTCGGCTTTGCCGTTGATTTGGCTGGTTAGCCGGGTTTCACATATGATTTTTTGCGCGTGGGGTGTCGTAATGGATCCATTTTTCATCACCAGTAACAATTCGATGCAAAAATGACTTCCTTTTGTGGCGTTCCAGCAGCATTTCGGACATGCAAAACCGCATTTCGACGTCTCTCGGCCTGAGTTCATGTGGAACCCAATTTCCTTGCTTTTGAATATATCCATCTGTCTTTAAACGTTTTGAAATGGCTGCTTGAGTGACACCCAAAGATTCTGCGAGCTTTTCTTGTGTTTGGCAACAATCTTCATAGAGTAATGCTTCCAGTTCTTCATCTTCAAACTTTTTTGGCTGCCCAGGACGTTCATCGTCTTCCAAGCCGAAATCACCACTTTTAAATCGTGCAAACCACTTTTGGCACGTTCGCTCAGCTTGCGCATGTTCACCATAAACTTCCACCAAAAGACGATGACTTTCGGCAGAAGTTTTCTTCATATTAAAGTAATGAAGAAGAACTCCCCGCAAAAACACTTTTTCAGGCACAAAGTTCGACATATTTGAGTGGAAAAAGATGATTGTTGTTTACGCTTCAAATGAATGACATATACTGAAATGACGTACAATGACAGTAGCTTTCCAACGCATGTTCCAATGGAATAATAACAAGGGAATAATACAAGTTACGCCATCTCTTAACAAACTGCACGAATTGAAGTTATAGACCCAATACAATAAACTGCTTCCCTATCTTCTCTATAAGCAAATTTTAAAGCCAATATAGACATATGGTCTCCAGCTTTATGGGTGTACCAGTAAGACAATCCTGCAAGGCATTCAATAGTTCCAAAATAAACTGATTTTTAAATGGAATGTGAAGAAAAATAAAACCAAACAAACGGTAACAGACCAAAATTAGTTTCTTATTGGGTGCGGCAAGTCCAACACTATCGCAAAGCTCGCATGCAATGTCTTTCAACGATTTTCATCCAGTTACACATAAAAAAAACTCTTTCTTTGAAAGCCGATAATTTCTACCGATATGGCCAATTTCTCCGCAATTATAACATTGTAATTGACCTTTTTCAAGTTCGTATTTGGATAATCCTTAGTTATAGTGGTTCTTACTTAGCATAAGGGTTAGCTACGGCTAAAGCCTTTGGCTTTTGGGGTACAAGTGAGTTGATAAACTTTTCGTTCACCTATAAATAAACACTGTAAGTCTTTCACTCTCAATAAGTTCCATGGGTTTAGTCTTTTGGCTTCACAGCGTGAAGTTTAGTTTGCATTCTACACTTTGCGCTTATAATGCAGTAACCCCATCTTTGGGTTTTCGAATATTGATAAGCTCACGATGTAGTTGGAGACTACTGTGTGGTTCTTTAAAGTGACGCCACTCCATTCTGTGTTCAAATCTTTGATCTCTTTATTCATTAAGATTACTGTGGCATTGCCCGCTAGTTTCATGTCATATATGAAGCTGAAAACTTCTTCCCCATCACTATTGAAAGTAGGAACGAATGAATTCAACAAGCTTATTGGAACTTCATTTATTTCTAAATTTGCCAAGTTTTCTAATTCTTATTCTACTCTACCGAATTGCCTTTAAATTTCTTCCTCACTATTAATTTCGCTTTCACTTGTAAACTTTCCTGGGAACCCAGATCCTTAATAGAATTTTATACTTACCCTCTGTATTGTCTATCCACTCTACACTTTTGGTTTTTATTCTTTCTGAAGGGAAATTTATTTTCAACATCTACTAGGAGATGTTGAGTTCAATTTTGTCTCTCTTCTTTAAGAACTTTTAAAGTTTATGCTAATAACAGTAATAAATTTACATTAACAAATTTAATATGAAGTTATTTATAATTTTTCTGAAACAAGCAATAGATTATTTCCATTTTCACTTGTCTTTTTTGGTCCTTTTTTTATGTTTAAAGGACTTCTACGTATCCCACCGCTGTCACCAATTTTGTGCTATGCCTGGGCTTTACACGATATCGGATTTTGGCTGGGTATTTTGCCTCCAGTTTTACCGTTGTGTTTTTTTGTGCTCAGTGAATGAAATGAGTAAACAAGAAGATAATTTAAGTTTCTGGGTACTTGGTACGACACCGGGATACAGAGGGTCACTGTCAGAATAATATACTGAGTCCAAAATATCGTTGTAACGACAGTCACAAATTAAACCGAAGAGGCACTTATGTTACTTTTATTATTATTCCTTCGTTTAGTTGTTTATATCATATGGCTTTACAAAAATGAACCGCATGTCCATATAGAAGGTTTCGTATTCCCTTTTATATTTGCTTACTGATTGTCTTGCAATTTTGTTTATTCTCACAGTTGCGAGGTGTTATTTTGCTTAGGGACACCTAAGTTGCTGCTTGTTCCAGTTTTTTTTTCGATCGAATTTACTTTGTTCTGCGTAACAATATACGAGATGTGTTCTAAAAGTAAAGTGACCTTTTTCTCGGCGATTTTCAATAATCATTAAAAATTTACCAAAAAATTTGCATCAAAGTGCTCTTAAATACAAGAAATGTTGCCACTGTCAACGGTGAATCTGCTCTAAGTAAAAAAAAAAAAAAAAATGTTTACAAGTGATACAAGCTCTTCCCATATGGCCGAGAAGATGCCAATGACGAACGCCCTAGCAAATCAACAAAAGATGATAACGTCGAAGGAAACTGTTTTTGAAAACAATGCCGAGGATGTTGGCATATTGATCGGTTCGTATGACAGCGAAACGTGTGTTCCGAAACTTCTTAGTTTTCATCAGACGAATAGTCGCATGAGCATCGCTCAGGAGCTATTGAATGACGTCAATGATGATCCTGACTTCCTCAAAAGGGTCATAATTGGTGACGAATCATGGGTATATGGTTATGACGTCGAAACAAAGCCCAATCGTCCCAATAGAAGCACCCAGGAGAGCCAAAACCGAAAAAAGCACGATAAGTTCGATCAAATGTCAAAGTTTTGATCACGATTTTTTTTCGTGGCGTAGTGAGTATTATCTTGCAATTATGTGCCGAAAAGAACGTTCAGAATTGTGAAAAAATTTATGGCTTTTGCACCACGATAATGCACCAGTTCATTCATCGTTGCTTGTGAGAAATTTGTTGGTCAAAAACAACACAAAAATTATGCCTCAGTCATCATATTAACCGGATTTGTCCCCATGCGACTTTTTTGCAGACTGAAGAGACTGCAACGATTGAGGAAATAAAAACGACATCGCTGGAACAGCACAGGGAAATACTTAAAAGTGTTTATGAGAAGTACTTCGACGATTGGAAAAAGCGTTGGCGCAAGTGTATTATATTACTTTTTGAACATGTATTTGTACATCAAACATATACAAAGTGTCTCAAAAGAAAGTTCACATTTAAAAAAAATATTAAAAAAAAAGTTAAAAGTTTATTGAAAAAATGTTTATTATATATTAAAATGCAGTGTTTGGGAATTTATTTTTTAAAAATTACATCGTCCAAATGTAAGCCGGTGCGTTCACGGCATTCATTTAATCGAGCACTAAAATATCCTATGGCGGCTCGGCAGGTATTCTCCGTGATGGCTGCCATTTCGTGACGGATATTTTTTTTTTTAAATTGTGCCAGGGAAGTTGGTTTGTTGGCGTAAGCTTTGGATTTGATATAACCCCACAGGAAAAAGTCCATAGGTGTCAAATCGGGACTGAGATCAAATTTGCCAGAGAAGATTTCACCAACTTTTAGCAGAGACCTGTTGGACGTGTATGAAGTTGCACCATCCTGCTGGGATGGTTTTGCAACTCAGGCACAAAGAAGTTGTCTAACATCTCCACATAACGCTCTGAATTCACCGTAACTGTGCGTCACCTTTCATTTACAAAAAAGTAAGGGCCAATAATTCGTCGCGCCGACATTGCGGCCCATACGGTCACTTTAGGCGAATGTAGGGGTTTCTGATGTTTTTGTTTTGGATTGGTTGCACTCCAGTAGCGGCAATTTTGCTTGTTAACGTGTCCATTAAGATGAAAATGGGCTTCATCTGAAAACAAGATGTTGGTAAACGTCGGAAAACTCTCAATCATCTGGTTTACAAAGTCAATCGCCTCTGACCAGCATCATGAGGCTTTAATTCTTGCACCAACTGAATTTTGTAGGGGTGAAATTTTAAATCTTTATGCAAAATGTGCAATAATGACGATCTGTGCACGTTTAAGGTCACAGCACACTTCCGAATTGAAAGATTCGGATCGTCCCGAATAGACTGGGTGACACTGTCTAGGTTTTTAACGGTTCTTGAAGATCTTGGACGCCCGGATTTTGGTTTTTCTAGTGTTGAGCCGGTTTCTTCAAACTTCTTGACCCACTTTGCAATGATTCGAGTGCTTGGCGCATCATTCAAGTGACGAATATGTCGAATGTTGCAGAATTTTCTTCGCGCTACAGTCACCGAATTACCGTTTTTCTAAAACTCGCGTACGCACAACGCACGGTCCGTTCCTGAGAAATGCTCCATAGCGACTAAATTCCCAAGAGCCAGGATACCGATTGACATACCCCCCGCGCCCCACGAAATAGTTGCGTTCACGCAATACCCAAAACAAATGTGAACTTTCTTTTGAGACACCTTGTATTTGAATACTCAAAATGTCACGTTGAAAAGAAGTGATATACATATATATGGTTTTCTTATAACGACTTGACCACTTTTTTGTTTTAAATGAAAGGCAAACCATTTGAGATATTTCAAAAACTTTATTATTGGCTTAAAGTACAATCAAAACATTTATTAATGGAATCCGACTTCGTTCATATGGCCACCGCGGGCACGGTCGATTCGTTAGACCCAATTTTCAACGACTCGGCGAAATGGCCGCTATTTCGCGTTCAATGGTGGCTCTGAGCTCCAACGTCGTCGGCGTGTTGGCATAAACAAATGACTTAAAGTAGCCCCACAGAAAATAGTTAAGCGGCGTTAAATCACACGAACGAAGCGGCCAATTGACTGGCCCATGTTGTGAGATAACACACTCACCATGCTTACTCTTCAATAAATTGATTGTAGTATGTGCTGTGTGGCTTGTGGCACCATCCTGTTGAAACCACATGTCGTCCAAGTCCATATCTTCCAATTCGGGCCAAAAATAATCGGTGATCGGTATCGTCAACGAAAAAATATGGCCCAATAACGCCGCCGGCATGCAAACCACAGTTATTTTTTGTAGATGAAGTGGTTTTCACCCGACCAGTAACGCATATTTTGCTTATTGACGAACCCATTGAGCCAAAAATGAGCTTCGCCACTGAAGATGATTTTGCGATGAAATTCATCATCTTAGCGCATCTTCTCCAGAATCCAATCGGAGAACGTACGTCGCTTTAAATGGTCCATCGGCTTCAATTCTTGAGTCAGCTTGATCTTGTATGGGTATAAACCAAGATCCTGACGAAAAATACGCCACAATGTGGTCTGAGCGATGCCCAATTCTTGCGAACGCGGGCGTTACCGAAAATTGGAGTTAACGCACCTAAAGTTGCAGTCACCGACTCTGAATATCTGTAAAAAAATTTTATAATATGAAAATGATGAATGTTGAAAATGTTGAGTTTACTGAATAAATTGACAGTGACAGTTTGATGAGTAGTGAAGGAGTGCGTTAACAACTTAAATTAAAAGTTGTTAAGTCCCTATTGGAAAACCCTATAGAAGAAAAGTAAAAGAAATATAACAATAGTACTCATTGGCAACTCAAATAGATATTTTATTTTCTGGATCATATTGACAGCAGCAAAGTTCTCAGCAGTATTTTCAATTGTTTCTCTCAAATGTTGAGAACAAAAATACACTTCCACACATGAAATATTACAGGACGTGTTTAAACCGGCGTTTGATATCTGCCGGGATAAAAGTAAGAAACAATGCATAGCTTGAAGAATGCTTTTGACACCCTTTGATTAGAGAGAATATTTTATAAATTCAATGCGCTGGATATAAGTACTCGTAAATAGTTGGTGCATATTCTTTCATCGTGAAGAAAGGCGATGTGAAGTTCTACCAGAAGATAAGACATCAATAACGGCCTGCTACAAGGATTTTGTAGGATCACCTAAACAAGTTTATTGCCTTCGTCTGTGCAGAACACAAAAGTCGGAGTACATAAAATTTTATTCTAATGAGGTCTGGTACAACAGATCCTCCTATGTAAGGGAAAAAGGAGGCCTTACTTCCATAATATATTTTATCCGCAGATTTATTTGAAATTTCACTATTCTCAAACGGACCTGATACGAATACTTGTATTAGGTGAGTCCGGCAGCCCACTTCCATTATTATCTTACTTATGTGTGTAAATGATGTTAGCATTTTAGATGTTTATGCGCAGATACATCATTCCTATGAATAGAATCGCCAGAGGTAGCTTCTTGATTTATGTGTCTAGCCAGATTTAATGTTATCAATCATTTTTGTTTTTTTTTTTTGGCACATCGCAATCAATGTTGGTACGTTATCAGTAGACAAAAGTCGAAAAGAATAGATAAATCTCTATTAGTAATAATAGATATATTTACGCGAACTCGTATTTATATTTATATCGGTCCGTTGAAAGAAATTCGACTGCACAGATTCAAACAATTATTTGCACATAAGTCATACAGATAGAAACTGTTTGTTTGGTCGTAAATCTCCTTTTTCTGAAATGCAATGTATCCTGTGAACAGCTTATTTTTGATAAAACTGGAACGCTTTCCTTTTTGTTTGTTTTTTTTTTTTTTTTTTTGTATTGTTAGTTCAATTAGCGGTAATGTATTATACAAATACACATATGTTACATGCATTGAAATTATTTCTGAAATTTTGTCGGGAAAAAGTTTAAGCAAATAGACCCAGAGGATTAGCAGTGGTAATGCCAACTAATTCGTCCCGCATTTTTGAAGAATTGATGTATGTGCATATATACATACATATGTATATGCAAAGTACTTCTACAGGGCTGGAGTCTCGTATTTTATTCACCTTAAATTTTACGTACCTTTGTCCTTGTTAGCTGGTGACATTTGCAAAGTCCTCGGGCATAAAATACTGATGCATCTGGTTTAAATGAAAAATTACGGAAGATATTCTGAGAAGGTAAACCCGAAGGCAAGTACAGAAGTCAGACATTATAAGTTTTGTGTGCGTTACTGCTTCTATGTAGTTATAGAATTTAATTTATGGTATTATCGAACCAACAGCATCTTTCCGTTGTGCTAAGAATAACGCCTTAGTCCCAATGTAGTCCTCGGTACATATGTTCATAGAGTAGTTATCTACGTTTTCACATGAGTACTCCTGGCAAGTTAAGACATTGACAAGAAGGTCACTAATTTAGTTTGAGAAGATTCTTAATATGAGTTGCGCAGATTTTGTGCAATTGACAAGGAGACGGTTTGCTAGAGGCAAGCATTTCGTGCAATGTTCTTCTGTGTTTTCGTTACTGCAATAACTGACGGTATGTTCAATTCAATGAAACAACTGACTGATAGCCGGATAGAAGTGTGAATTATGTTGGTGCACTGTTTCCTATTGCTGCAAGGACATAAAACCTGCAAAAACAGAACCCTACCCTATTAGATCACCCTGATGTGAAGCTATCTGGCTATTTTTCTCTCACCGCGGTCTCGCCACTTATGTGAGTAGTGATGTAGCTTACCAAATTCAATTTAACCCCTGTTCCAATCCGGAATTCAACTTCATGTGGTTAAAATTCCATCTCCGTAAACAAATTATCTATTATTGCTTTATTTACAGAAGCCCCAAATGACATTGCTTTCATTCGAAGAATTGTATCCCTGAATCCTCATACTGAAATCGTTATTACGGGCGATTTTAATATACATAATTCTAGGTGGCTTGGACATTCTGAACAGACAACATTCAAAGGTGTGTTCAGATCTTCGCCGCGGAAAACAACTTGACCCAGTTTGTAAATGAGATCACACGAATACCAAACGTTGGTTGTCATACTACCAACACACAGGTAACTTCTTACCTGAAAAATACAAGGTCAATGTGCTATTCCCTCTAAGCTCATCGGACTATTGTGTCATATTAGCTAATTTCTCGTACACCGACCAGATAGTTAGAGAAAAGATTCCTAAAAGAACCCCATGGCAATACGAGAAAGCCAATTGGAGCGGACTTAACAGCTTTTTTAGGAATTTTAACTGGTCGTTGGTTTTCCTTGATAACGACGTGGATTCCGCTGCTGATATGATCACAGATACCATTCTCTTTGGACTGAGATCTTTTATCCCTCATCGGATGAAGAATATCAAACCAAAAGAAAAGGCATTGTACGGCGAAATGTTTTTTCGGTCTTTCAAGACCAACCCGACAGAGGAAACTCAAAAAAAGTTGAAACGAGCCAGGAATGACTGCAACGTCTTTCCTAAGAAATACCAAAATGTCCCAAATGAGATTCGTCAAAAACATCAAAAATTCTACCCCATTTTTCATCCCAACGCTCATTTGCAATGACATTTCAGCTATTAGCTATTTAGGCAAGGCCAATCTGCTTGCTGCATATTTTGCGGCCAGTTCAATACTCCCATATAGCGGTTTGTCTTCGCCTACACTTGAGTGCGTCGAGTCTTCAATGAAACGAATCCACTTTCGCACTCATGTGCTAGCAAGAGCTCTTAAAGATCTTAATATTCACAAATCGACTGGCCCAGATGTTATATCTCCCCTCCACCTGAAGAAGTGATCTTCCATGCTGGCAAAACCACTGCGTAAGCTTTTTCATCAAACTTACTCTTTAAGACTTTTTTTAGAGCAGATAAAAAACAGCATTTGTCCAACCCGTCCCTAAAAAGACGGATCTTCTTCTCTCTCCTCCTGCATACCCATTGCACTTACGTACCTTCTTTCCATGGTCATGAAAACGCTGATAACCCGTCAGCTCATGAAATATCTCGAATCACGAAAATTGTCCAATGACCGGCGGTACTATTTTTGTAGCAATACGCCTACTGGTGACTTGATGACATGTCTCACCGAAAAGTGGAACCAAAGCTTACACCAATCTGGCGAAAGCAAGATAGTTGCAATTGATAAGTCTAAAGCATTTAATAGAGTTTGGCATCAGGCTTTTTTGCCGAAAATGCATGCATTTGGGATTGGCGAACATCTTCTTCAATAGAATATTCAATTTAAGTTGTCTTGGATCTTTCAAGTCTGATATGAGGCATTCATCCGCCCAGAATTGCAGTACAATGTTTACATCTGGTCAGGTTTGTCATCGTTCTCAGCAGCTTGGCTTGGCGTATTCGATAACTTGGCATATTTTACGTCAGGATCTCGGCCTAAAAGCGTACAAAATTCAACTTGTGCAAGAACTGAAGGAAGGCGACTTGAATTTGCGTCATATTTTCAGTGAATGGGCTCTGGAAAAACTCAATGAAAATCCGGTGTTTTATCGTGAAATGTGATGAAACCCATTTCTGGCTCAATGGATACGTTAATAAACAAAATTGCCGTATTTGGGCTGATGAGCAACCCGAAGAGTACCAAGAGCTACCATTACATTCATTAAAAACAATGGTATGGTGTGGTTTATGAGCTGTTGGAAACATTGGTCCATATTTCTTCAAAAATGAGGCAAATCAGAATGTTATCGGCAACGGTAAACGTTATCGCGTCATGTTAACGGACTATGGGCTTCCTGGAATTCAAGCACATGATTTCGGTGAACTCTGGTTTCAGCAAGACAGCGCTACGAGCCATACAGCGCGTGAAACAATTGACTTGTTGAGAAATCATTTTGATGAGCACTCAATTTCACGTTTTACTATGGTAAATTGGCCGCCTATATCGTGCGATATCACACCTTTGGACTATTTTTGCTGGGGATATGTAAGGTCTCAGATCTTCAGGAAGAAGCCAGCTACGATTGACACTTTGGAAGCCAACATTATATTGTAGTTCTCGTGTTATCCGCGAGATACCAGTCGCTATGCTCGAACGAGTCGCCCAAAATTGGACCTTCTGAATGAACCACCTCAGACGTAGTTGTGGCCAACATTTACATGATATCATCTTGGACAGTAAATGCCATGAATCGTTCTTTTAACCGGTAAGAAAAGTTTTAAGTTCGCTTTCAAATTTATGTCTTTTATTTAACATTATAAATCAAACTTTACGATGAATCACCCTATACATATGTCCGAATAGTGCGAATAGCGTCTTTGCGAATATTCGCGGTTGAAGTACGCCACTTTTCACTTCTTCCAGAATGTTTTCTTCATGTGACAGATGCATGTGTACGTTGTAAACAGGTGATCGGAAATCGCAATATTTCTGGCTCTATGATGGTCATAAAAGGTACAGGAGGTACAGGTATAGGTACTTCTAGATGAAATTGAAGAACGTGGAGAAGCCTCTTCATACGTTAGGTTCGAAAGACCAACAGTACGAAGTAAACGTGCGGGCTAATTTCCAATTGATTCCGTCTGCGAGACATTGTTTGGATACTAATAAATTGTGCCACTCACTTAAAAATAATTGGTTCAATTCGACGAGGTTATTTTTGGCGTCAGCGAAGCTTGTGGCATCAGCCGACCAAATAGTCTGGGGTCTACCTCGTGTATAAATAAAACGCTTTAATGCATCTAAAAATGATGGAGTAGATAGAACTTTGCGCAACTCCGAGTGCAATGCATTTGTCCAAAAAACATACAAAAATACATACAGATATACCTGTGTAATATTTTATTGGCGGCCGATTCCGAATATCTTATCATGCACCTGCCGTATTTGCTTTTCACGATGGCGATGATTTTGCGACCTCCAGTTGACCAATAATGCTGTCGGATGGATGCAAACAAGCTGTGAGGTTCTGCGTGGAAATTTTTTGGATGATGTTGATGTGACAGGATGATGTTTTGGCAACAAGAGCAGATGTTTGACTTCAGAATCCAAAAATATCCAAACGAATCGATAAATGAATGTAGTTTACAGGTACGGATAGGTGGTTTCTGAGATCCCAAAACCTTGAATTCAGGTGCAAAATTTTGATATTTTCTGGTATCAAAGGATTTCTGATTTGGGAAGTACATCTGGATATTGTCAAGGGAAAACGATATTCGTTCTGGTGAGTCTGTTAAGAAATCAAAATTTTTTGGCCTAGACGATTGATCTCTTAATAAAAATATTGGTCCATGATGCCAAAGTTCAGAGTATAGTAGCTCGCGTGGAGTGCATCCTCTGGAAGGAATGTCGACAGATTTGATTGAAGTCAATACATGAAGCCATGTCATGCCGCCAGTGACTCTGTGTTTGAGACTGAAAATTTGAAGGTTGCTTTCGAAGTCAATGGATGCGAATAATTTGGCAAGGAGCAGACCTGCAGTCAACTCCAATTTGGAAAGGCCAGGTGTGACTTTCGATTTTTCTCGAAGAACAGATGACTTTGTAGCTCCTTTACAATTGGATCGAACGTATAAGCAAGTAGTACAAGCTGCCAAATTTCAGTTTCAAAACGAACCGGGGAAACGTGAGTGCAAATATCAATATAGATGGGCTGCAAATATTGAGATAGGATTTCATCCCATCCAAGCCTTTTTTTCCACAGAGCTTGTAGAAAAAGTTTAGTTTTAGTTACGACTGGGAAGAGAGCTTCATGCGGGCCCGATTCTCTTTGCCACTTCAGTGCCGTCCTTTAACTTGAGGCATTTCTCACGATATGAATCAGGAACTCCATGAAGGCATTTAACTCGTTGGAATAAAATTTGCGAATATTTAAACTGATTTCAACAACTTCCTCTATGTTATTGCCTGCGAACGATCTTAGCGCCTAAGGGAAACAATTTTTGCCATCAAACAAGAGTTCAAATACAGAGCAGATTGCCAGAAAGGCGGCGGATGTCTGTTTAAATGCAAAACACGAACACATGGATCATTTTGCATGACGGACTTTTAAAGAATCGCAATCGTACGAGTGTGTTGAGTAGTTTGGATTGTATTTTTGAAGAAGATCGCATTGCATGGCCCTTGAGTAGGTAGTTCAAGAAACGATATAATTTTTTTGCTTGTATCATAAATTTGGAGTTAAATTTGTAAAACGATAGCAGCTGCCAATAAAAAGTTCATTTGAATTGCAGAATATGCAAGAAATACAATATGACCATTCGAAGATGCTACTAAAACATTTCTATTATACTACCTGGTGTACCCACCATAGGTTTGTGTTACTATGGCCCTTTCTAAATTATCGATCATGATGACAAGGGAGTCTAAGTTGACAATTCGTCAGTTGGAATGTCCTTTTCACTTGTGTCCTCTGCTCAAACTTCTGAACTGTAAGGTATGTGAGTAATCCATCAGAAATGTTCTCAGGCAATAGAATGTTTCCTGGAATGGGTTCAAGTAAAGATATGGTTTCCAATGCGGCATCTTGCAAACTGGCGCATAGATGCTGGAATTTTTTAACTTTGCCTAACTCGACATCCTTATCGCTCAGGACAACATTTTCATTTTCGTTGTGTAGATAAGAAAGTGGATGATACTTCCTCCGTGTAAAATTATGAAAGGTTGAAGAATGTGGTACCGTTGTGGTGTATAAGGCTCATAAGCAGATTTGCAAAACCTGTTTGATAAAAAAAAAAAAAATAAAATAAAAATGATGTTGCGAGAGAATTGATAAGCTTTGGGCGATGGCATTGATGAATGGCCAAGACATATGCTTGGAAGATGCAATCATGCGATTTATGTTAAGTTAGTTGTAAAGCCAAGGGTTTGTTGATAGGGGAGGTTGCGACGCATGTCCCACATTCATATCTCTTCGTTGCTGTTTGTCTCTCAGTCAGAGGCAGAGATCATGATTTTAAGCTGTAGACACCACAATATATGATATTCTTTTCACTTCAGTTTGCTATCCGGCTCTTTTTGAGCAACTCGTAAAGATGCTAGGATGGGAAGGTGCACAAGGCTAAGGGTGCACAAGGCTAAAGGTGCACATATAGTCTCTATATCCAGCTAGTTTGTCATGAACGATTTTATTGTGTTTCTCACAGCAGACAATTGCTAGTTCAATGTGCTGAATTGTAAGTATCGATAGTCAACCCGAGAGACCCAATGGCCTCGATAAGCACTCCTTTGCGTGTTTTAGCATTGAAAATAGGACCGGCATCTATGTTACTGACTACAATACCAGTTTTTGCAAGATATTCACAGATTGACGGACCTCTGGCTTGATGTGCGTTTGACTTGCATCTCATCATAATTTCTTCCTAAATTCAGGTGACTTGATTGACCATCAACTAAAAAATCGAATGTGTTCTCTTGGAGTAAGAATCAGAAACAAAGTTCTAATCTGGCAAGAAAACAAACTCCGGCTGTAACTTTTTTTCTTGCTATGTGGAAGATTAGGTGCCCTTGTCCTGGGACTGAGGTTTCCGGAGATAATGTTCCAGATAAGTCGTGACGGTTGAAAAAGCGCC
This sequence comes from Volucella inanis, assembly GCA_907269105.1. Taxonomy (NCBI): domain Eukaryota; kingdom Metazoa; phylum Arthropoda; class Insecta; order Diptera; family Syrphidae; genus Volucella; species Volucella inanis. Next base: position 71,928,269 of record OU026155.1, read on the forward strand.
ATGTAAGCACCGTTCTCGATAAGGCCGAGAGTGAGGCTTGAAACGGGGAGTGTTGACAAGAACAAGAATTGAATAAACTTGAGTTTTCTGAGTTTTTTGAGAGTCTAGTACATCTGGCTGAAGGTTGGGTACCAATCCCCTGCCGAACATCAGTGGTGATTGCAGACAAGAAAGGGAAGGAGAGTGTTCGCCCTATGGCACATTTTGTTCATCCAGACGGTGAAGAAAGAATCATATATATACGGCTTAACGGCGGTGTCTAAGACTATATTCAGTTTGTACTACTTCTGCTACCTCAGCGTATTCGTAGCCCAATACTAAAGGGATCTTCATGGTTGTGTCAAGACCACAGGATAGATATGGTGGCTTAAAAAAGACGACAGGGGATCTCATAACGTCGGCGAGGCTAATGGTAGCAGCCAGTTAAGCAGGGCCCCCTTTGTCCAGGGGTTATATCACAGACCTTGCCCTATTGATGAACAATCTAGTTGCCCGCTCCAGTACGGTTTGGACAAGGGAATTCCACCATAGATTCAATTTTCACATATTCGTGTGAGGTTTGCAATAAACTCAATTATACCTTTATTTTATAAAACTTTGAAATCGCTTCAGTCCGATCTTGAAATTTTTTTTCAAAATACAAATGTCGCGCTGATTAAATATCTAATAATTGTGGGCGATATTGTTGGAGAAATCTGAATTATAGCACCGAAGTCGACTATCATCTACAGTACATCAATTCAGGGTTATTATACCGCTGAACCAGTCCGTCATCGAATCTTAATTTGCTTTATAACCGTTTTTCCAAGCTGCTCTATAACTTGCCCCTTAACATGCTTTACAGAGAGCTCTAGAACCTGTTCGAAAGCCTCTTTGTGATAAGTAATCGCAAAGTTCTATGAGTATCTTCCCAAATGTCGGTCAAAACGTAAGAGGTTTGCGAGCAATAATCTCTAGTGTGTACCCAAATCCTGCATTACGACGTTTTCGTTCTAACAGAGACCAATATATTGCATGACATTGAAAGTAGCGAATTATTTAGTATACCAACTCGTATATATGTTTGCTATACATTGTCGCTAACTTCAATGCTCTTAAAAAATCATTTACATCATACTTTGAAATTGTCTGCAGCAGCCATCTGGCTGCAATGCTGATTTCTTTGCCTATATGGAATACTCTGACCCTTGTCAATCTATCTACCATAGCTATTTCAACGAAATAATTGCAAATATTTTTCTGACTTCTTTGGCCAGGCGTTAGCCAATAATACCGAAGAACCTAATCATCTTCATCAACTTGGATTTTATTTAACTCAATCCCTTCTTTTGGCTTTCCCCCTCCCAAGGATAACCAAGGATTTGAATTCTGCAAGAAATTCAGCCAACATCATTTGAAGTCTATTTGCGCTGTGCGTTAGCCCCACAGCCTGATGGTCTAAGGCATAGAGTGCCGTCAAAACTAGCACTCTGACCAACCACTGTTCTATTCTGAACAGGAACCGTAACAAGCAGGACGTCTCCGGTACTCTCTCCATACTTCCAGCTCAATGTGTCAAACGTATCGTAGAAAGACCCGAAGGAGACGTTGAAATCGAGTGGTCCAGCAGCTTGGGGGTCAACGCCGAAATCGGCGGGAGTTTTTTATAGTATGATGGGCCCCGAGAATCTGTGCCCCTGTCGCGATTGTCGATACGGCACCATGAACCAATGTTTGGAATTCTACAGAATTCCTCACTACGACTTCGATCTTAAAAAGCTGTCCCTAATAATTTCGTTTACTTTTACATACTTACGTCGTTTATCCTACTCCACCCATCCATTGGTTTCAGTTGATAGTTCAGTTGCAATTTTGTTAGTTTTACTAGAATTTAAGCATTCTTGTGATAATCGCGAGGTTGGCCTCATATGCAAGCGCTGCTAAAATCGATAGGTTGAACCGGGTGATTATACCATGGTAATGTCACATGGCGTTTTTAACATTACACGTGACAGACAGAAGCGACACGATCAGCGAACCGTCAACGCAGGTTTCGTGAGTATTGTGAAGGAAGCAGCCGTAATGAACCTGATGGTAAACGAGGGCAAAATAAAGTACATGTTGTCATCAGAAAAGGCCGCATACCACCGTCACCTCATCGTTTAATGGAGATATGTTTCCCGCCGAATATGTTATATCCAATATAGTTCGGAAAACTCCAAAGATTCTGCAACAATTTTCAGACTGTGAGACATGTAATTGTTCAAAAATTGTCCACAAAGTCTTGCACGTTTCGAGTACTATTTCCCTAACAGTACTACTACCCATTCTGAATGTAATAGAAAGTGACCGAAATGAAGCCCTTAGATGTCTATAACGAGAAAGTAATAATATTTAAAGAAAAATGGAAACAATTGACAGACGCCTTCCGGGCAGAATTAAAAAAATAAAGAGCAATTTTAATAAACAAATAGTAGCAGAAGCAGATTTAATCAAAGAGGAAAAGGAAAAACGAAATTAGCAGACAAGGATAATGACAATGAAAAAAATGTGAGTACTTTTGAAGCTGAAAATAAATGTTTTCCACGTAATACTATGCCGAAAAAGGAAACCAACATTTCCAAATGCAAACGTGACCGAAATAATAAACATTGAAAAAAGAAAATTGGAGTTATTGGAAATTAAATTACATTCGGCTCGTGAAAAGGACATAGACGTGGCTTTCTTTGAGAGTCTTTTACTGTAAGAAGCATGGATCCCCCTTAAAAACTACTGTGAAATGGATGTCCAAAAATTGTGTAGAATTACGCACAGTCTTCAGTCAGTAAATATGAAGAACTAAGCACACAGGTACGAGTAACCTGTATCCTGTACATCCTAAAGTCAAAACTCAGAAATAATAATCTCAGATGCAGCAGAATTACAATCTTCGTCCGTTGTTCTTCAAGGCTATGATGCAAACGAAATTTCATTCACACAACCACAAAAATAATATATCGGGTTTTTCAAAAAGGACAACAATTTTGTATTTAAATAAAGCATAGGTACATATCGGGCTGAAATTTATTCCAGGTGTAGTACCTATGTTAGGTTTAAGTATGAAGTTCGATCTCGTTCATGTGGCCACCGCGTCGAACGATTCTTTGGAGCCAGATTTCCATCACTCTTCCACATATGTCGAACAGAACCTTGGCAATTTGACGTTCGATATTATTCCTGAGCTCCTCTAACGTTGTTGGCTTATTGGCATAAACCAACGACTTAACGTATTTCTATTAAAACAAAAATCCAATGGAGTTAAGTCGCATGAGCGAAGTGATCTTTCGATCGGACCATGTGGCACCATCTTGTTGGAATCACATATCACTGATGTTAAGTCCGTCCTATTTTGGTAAAAAATAGTCTTCCCACATGTAATGGAAGCGAAATCCATTGACCGTAACATGGACATGATTTTCATCAACGAAAAAATACGGTCTAATCACACCTTCAGCATGAAATCCACACCACACGGTGTGCTTTGCTTATTGACAAAACCATTCAGCCAAAAATAAGCTTAATTGCTGAGGATGATTTTTCGATGAAATTCAGGATTTTCTTCGAGCTTTTGCAGAGCCCAATCGGAGAAGTTTTGGCCCTTCAAATGATCAAGATGCTTTAGTTCTTAAGCTAATTTAACCTTGTAAGGTTGTATGCTAAGACCTTTATGCAAAATTCGCCGTAATGTGGAATGGGTGATTCTCAATTCCTGGGAACGCCGTGGAATTGACGGATTTGGATAATTTTGAACTGAAGCAATTACAGTGAATATGTTGACTTGAAATTATCCTCTATAGCACGCAAAACTTGTCTGCTGGGACAATTTTCGCTCGTAATAAAAATTTGAGTAAGCGCTCTTAAAGTTGCGACCACCGACTTAGAAGAATTTAAATGAATGAATGAATGAATGAATGAATGAATGAATGAATGAATGAATGAGTGAATGAATGAATGAATGAGTGAATGAATGAATGTATGAGTGAATGAATGAATGAATGAATGAATGAGTGAGTGAATGAATGAATGAATAAATAAATGAATAAATGAATGAATGAATGAATGAATGAATGAATGTTTTTTTATTTTTTAGATATAAATACTTTTACATGCATTTATTTGCAAAGTCAAGTGAATTGTCTGCAGAAGACTGATCATTTAAATTAGTTAAATTATTTAAGTTCAAAATACAATTCATTTTCTTTACGAGTAAATAAGTTTAACAGAAACAAGAATTGAACATTATTTCATTTTGAAACTTGAAGAGTTTGGTTTAAAAACATTTTTTTCGGAAGATTGTTTAAATTCGTTGGAACCTCATTGAACGTTTCCGGAACAACTACTCCATATTTTCTTTAACCATATTCGTTCCAATATCTAGGAACTTGTAATTTATTTTGCTGTCGCTTACGCGGGTTTACTACTTGTTGTGTTGGCATTTTATAGGTACTGTCATTTTTGAAGATTGACAGTATCTCCATTTTATACAGTTGTTCTATTGTTAGAAACTTCCTGTTCACATCCCCGTTTATTCGACTTAATTTGAGTTTTATTTTCTGAATGCTTTCGAGAAGAGAGTTTAATCTTTGGAGCTGTGGCGTGCTTCCCCATGCCAGAATGCCATGCCATTTGAAGTTGTAATTGACGATAACTCCCAGGTATTTGTACGTAGAGACGTTATCCAGGATAGTTGAACAGTCGTCGTCAGCTCGAAGAAGTTGATGGCTATAAACTTTATGAAGACAGTTGATGGCTATAAACTTTATGCAAGATTCTTCTACAAGATTTTTTCAGCTGCTTCTACGTTTTTGTGGTAACGATAATCGCCATATCGTCAGGATATGCGTAGAGTGTGCTATTGTTAAGAGTTGTTAGCATTTCGTTCGTTGCTCGTTCGTGAATTTCACCATAAATGTAAGCCTTTACTGACGTTTTGATGTTAACAGATCATAAAAAAAAGTTTAGAGGTGGGTTTGTATTATAATTTGTAAAAACTATTAATCTTATCAGAAAAAAACAAAGAAACAAAAAAAAAAAATTATACGTCCATCATAGAAAAAAAGCCACCCTCAAATAAGGACACTGGGCTTAAACGGTATGAAAAATTTCGAAGCATTTTTTTCAACGCATAATATTTGTTCACATTCTTTGCATCGCCAACGTGATTTCTTATGACACACTGTACATCTGAGCTGCTGGGTAGTGACCGGCCCCATCAAACTGCAAACTTGAAACCGCAGATGCTGTTAGACGTAAATTTTTACTTTTTGTATGCCTTAAACAGTGAAGAACAATGTAGCGAAGAAATTGAAGCTGATCTAACTTGATATCATTCGTTAAAATGTGAAGGCGCCACGCATTTGCCATAGCTAGATTCAGCATGTACGTGAACAAAACTTACCACCATTTTTTGTCACGTATAGCAGTGCGGTAAGAGGAAATTGACTGATCAGCTTGATCTACATCCCCCATACCCTTGTTGTAGCTTTGGAAAACATGTGGAATGCCAACGTCTACTTTTTTTTCCCCACTGCACTCCATCTTTTTACTTTTCCCAGAGGGAGAACGCTATCATAATTCGACCCCATGGTACAGAGACTGTTGTCTAGCCAACGGACGAATAAAATTTGGTTAACTTAGTTGAAACCATAGTCAAAATCAGCACGGTTTTTCTTTTTCATTTCCTTCACTCCAATCAAAAACACTTCTTGGTTCTACCTTCGAGAACCAGCTTTTCGTAAATCACGGAGTAATTCGAAACTGGTGAAGAAATTATTAAAAAACACTAGCTTCACCACTCTTGTTCCCAGTGGCTCTTTTGGATTGGCTCCTGGAGATTTTCCGCAATACAAGTCGAATGCGTAATAGTACCCGTCCGAACTTGTGACCATCCAATTTTTGTAGTCGAATCGAACTGGGTTGCTCCGTATAAATTGTTTCGCCGGATGCTGCCCAAAGTACTTCCCCATTGACTCGTCTATTGACAAATCTTGGTAAAAAGCACCCCACTGCATAAATTTCTTCATAAGTATATCTGCAAGTGGTCGCACCTTACACATTTCGCGGAAGATTTAACTGCGATAATATTGCCACAGAAATGAAGATATTCTTTTATTTCCGCAAACGATAGACAAATTACAGTCTTCGTCCAGGGACCAGTGCAAACGTTCTCGAGGCAATGAATTGAGGTCATCGACAGATACTTTGAAGTCATGCTTGTTTTTCTGAACTGCGTAAGTATGCGAGTATTGAACAATCATTTCTTTCAAAAATTTGCATTGGATTGTGATTTCATTTCATTTCATTTCATCCAATAACTTATCTAGATGCGCTTGCACATTACTTTCAGTGGAACCTATAGGCTCATAGATAGGCTCTGTTTTACGCCAGCGTGAGTCCTCAAAATTGTTTTTTCGTTTCTTGATTTCAACGAGCGGTTCGTCGTCGTTACTGTCTCATTCATCTTCACTTCCATTTATGAATACTTCGACTCTACCCTGTATGTCTCGCGGGAAAAGCAGTGTCCTGAATGTAGTCCTCATACCCTTCTTCTTCATCGGTTAGCAGACTTGGGTTTGGTGGAAGTGCAACCAATTCTATATCATTACAGCTTCAAGTGCTTCTTGAAGCCCGAGGTAGTCGTTATGACTGTAAAATGTGCGTTTAGCGATTGTTCATACAGCAGTTACCTTAGAAAAAACAAAAATTACCTCTAATGTGCCCACTGGCCACAATTGAGGACACCGTTATAAAACTTTACCTTTGCTACCAATGCTATATTTTTTTTTTTGCCAAATAAAATTTTATTTTATAGTCTATAATATGTTAATGTAATTTTTGTAAAAAAAACTAACAAAATTAGTTGAAAAACTTACAAATAAGAAACTTTTACTGAATATATTTCGTGATCACTGAAATAACTCCACCAGATGTGTGGCAAAATCACTTTAAACTAATTCTGATTATTCCTTTGTTCAATAAGACGTCAACATGTATCCTTATCATCAAATGCCAACAAATTTCCTATTAGCTACTCTTAACACCCACACTTTTTAGTTACATTAAATTTTTCCTTCTTCACTAAACTTTGGGTATTTTTTTATTTAACATACCTTAGAGCAACAATTAATTTTTGTGCTGGTGTAATTCGGCATTTAATGAAGTTTGTCCATTTTTTTGATGGAAACGACTCTATTTTTCCAATATGTGCTTAGGCTCTCATACAAAAACTGTTCATTCTCTAATGATGAACCAATTTTGACAATTGAAAATAATGATTTTCATGAGATTGCATGAAAACCAATCTTTACTGTGCACATTCAAAGTCTGACACAGCATCAAGCCTCACCGTGTACCTAACCTTAAGAATCTAACTACTTTTATACAAAACCGTTATCATTTCTTTTCTGCGCTTTGGCGCAGAGCACTGGAACTTGTCAAAAGCGGGTGAAGAAGCACTTGGCCGTTTCGAGAGAAAGATACTGCGTATAATTTTCTCTCCCGCTTGTATTAACCAGGAATGAAGTAGTAGCTTCAACCACGAACTGTTTGTAAGCAAAGCAACATTGGTATAGTTGCGCCTATGGATTAAACGGCTGAACGATGTTGATCGAATAAACACCACAGTTCAGTGCAGAGGATAAAACTATCTAACTTTGCGCACACAAGTGAAACCGGACCTCAACAATATTGGAGTGCGGCAATGAAAGGTGCTAGCGACAGATCGTGCTAGCTGGAGAGGCATGTTGGTTGAGACCCATGTTTAATCTCTAACTTCAGGACCATCTAAACATGTATATTTACCATGGCTCCTGAAATAGGGACATTTAAATCCACTGGAGTTTTTTCAAGGACGTTATTTCTTTATACAACTTGTAAACTAACGAATATTTGTTTGACGTGTTTTGTTATTTTTTACTATTCCACTGTACTCAGCACTCTAAGTATTTGAGTATGCTGTGCATGTTGTGTTGTTCTTCCTTTCTGTATGTTATTTACCTATTCCAACTTGAATGGAGATGAAAAAAAAAAAAAATATATATGGAAAGCTTTCCCATGTCTAAATAATTACATCAACAATCTTGACACAGAAACACTTTCAGCATTACCATCATCTTCTTCTATGATATTCTCATTAAAAAAAAAAAAAACTTTTTTTTCGTAAAACCACACCTAGGAGAAGTGCTTGAAATAAGAGGATCCTTCAATTAGTTTATAATTAGTGCGAAACACTTAAATATGTTGACTGAAAAATAAACTAAGTTCGTCCTATACCTAAATGACAACAGCAGGTTGGTACTCCAAGTTAAAGATCTACATCTACTTCAGAAAGTTAATTAAGTGGTGTCACCTTGTTGTGAAACGTGCGAAATCTCATAAAAATCAGAGAAACACGTAAGATGTCCTTGCTTTCACACTTGACACTTTCCAACTGCACTCTAGATACACCCAAATACGTCAAAATAGAAATTTTAGCTTAGTGGAGGCCAACATCGAGATGATATATCTAATTGAAGACCTAGGAGCGTATCTATCAAAGGCTTTCTTAATTGGACATTCATAATATATACGAATTTACAATATATATGCGTAGACCACTTTCGTGAGTAATTAAAAATAATGTTGAATTTTTTTTTTTTGTTTCTGTCATTCCAGATACCCAACGGAACTTAATATCCTTTCCTCCCCCAAAGGCATATTAAACAAAAACCAAAACGGAACAGTGGCCATCAGAAAATTTTCCCATCATGGTTTGATACAGTCAGCATAAGTTTGCTTGTTGCTGATAGTCTATAAGACAACAATAAGCGGGTAGACACGGGATAGGAACGAGACTAGGACAACGATAAAGCCAACGACAGCAACGCCAATCTAGCCAGGGACTGTGTATCCTAAGTGGGATACCAATGTTTGTCTAGGGACGAACTGCGAAAGGACTAAGCAAAGTGGCATGCTTCAGTTTCTGTGAACTTGTTTAGAAAGTGTTGCTTTTAGACGTTTTGAACAAACAGTACACTGACCAGGACCAACAAGGACAGACCATTGGTTCCACCAAACAAAGTAGAAGCCTTCGATTCTTGATGAGTGTTGGTCACTTAATTAACTAAAAGAAAGCAAAGTTGCCACACACACATACTTATACCGGCACTTCCATCTGGGGGTGAGTTTATACGCCTTGGTGTCGCATCATCTCTCTGCTCGTATTGCCATCACTCACTAAAGGATACTCCAGGTCAAAAGGGTGGCTTTTACTATTTCTGTCAAAAGTTGACAAACACATACGCAGCTGTACATCAGTCAACAAAAATATGGCAATGGAATGGATTACGGCCATAGATAAAAGGTAATGTCAATATTTGTGAATGATTTATTTGTAAGGTGTGATGGATTTTTATCATTTTCTGTAACTCAGGGGGTGGCATGCCAATGGAAGGGTAGTTTTACTGTATGGCTAAATTATGAAACTGGCAAGGGTATTATTTATTCAAGCTTAACATGTGCTTTGTTGTTTTACACTAGCCCAGGGGTGGTTTTTTTATTTCTTGTTGTTAAATCCATTCACACATACGAGAACATACAAATATACGAACATACGAACATTTTTGCTGTGAAGTACAATGCATGGGTGAACCTTGCCTAAATTTCGTGCTGATATTTATTGCAGAACTTAATAAGGATTATGCACGCAATATAGCCATTCGCTGTGTATCCAAATAAAGGATCGTATGAATGATTGCATTCATCGGTAAGATAAAGTTGCTGTTGTGCGTAATTAAGGGATTATTATGCTCTCTTGAGGTGTAATTTTGTGTCACCTTAGAATTGTATGACTGGTAATTATATACCATATATGAAGAGATGTGTAGTCTCATTAACTATGAAGAACTATGAGTTTAAGCCGACCTATATTACAAAAAATGTGGAGCGTACAGTTAAAAATGAAGGGTAAACGTGGGTAAAGTTGTATTGGTAGGTTACATCCCCGGCTTACATTTATATTTTTTCTGTACATTCTAATCGTATTTAGGTAACATTTAAACTTATTTATAAGATACAGCCGTAGAATAAATTATATAAAAAGGTTTCTCTTGAAATAACCCTTAAACTGTATGTAATGCTTAGAAAGTCCTAGTGTGTCTATAGTGTTTCCGTCATACCCAAAAAAGTATTATGTTTCATACACTAAGTCTACCACAGGATAAGGAAGGTATCACGACGGGTATGTGGAAGACTAACTAAATAAGAATTTAATAATAAGTTGCTTTTTTTTACGAGCTGTTTATGGATATCTGGGACAGTTATGGAGGAGACGTTGGAAGGAGTAAGGCATACAGATACATTCTTTGGTTTAGGTATGGTGTATATAGGGTGATTCATCGTAAGGTTTGATTTATAATGTAAAATAAAACACACAAATTTCAAAGTGAACTTACAATTTTTATTATCGATTAAAAGAACAATTCATGGCATTTACTTTTTAAAGACAATATTATGTAAATGTTATCTACGACTACGTCTGAGGTGATCCATTTGGAAGGTCTAATTTTGGGCGACTAGTTCGAGCATAACGACTGGTATTTAGCGGAGAGCACGAGTAATGTTGGCTTTCAAGGTGTCAATCGTAGCTGGCTTATTCCTGAAGGCGTAAGACTTTACATATCCCCGGAGAAAATAGTCCAAAGGTGTGATATCGCACGATTTAGGCGCGATAATGGTTGCCATTAACGATAACATTCTGATTTGCCTCATTTTTGAAGAATTATGGACCAATGATTCCACCAGTCCATAAACCACACCATACCGTTGTTTTTAATGAATGTAATGGTAGCTCTTGGTACTCTTCGTGTTGCTCATCAGCCCAAATATGGGAATTTTGCTTATTAACGTATCCAATGGGATTCGTCACTGAACAAAATTTCACGATAAAACACCGGATTTTCATTGAGTTTTTCAAGAGCCCATTCACACTCAGCTACAGCTGCTATAGTCTCTTCAGTACGTGCTGGATGTGGTATAACCGGTCAAGTACCATCCACTCATATAAACTGGGACTCAAATTTGCGAATGGCATTGGCAATAGTGGTTTCAGTAGGTCGATTATGCCCACCGTAAGTTCCTCGAATCGCACGAAAAACATTTCTCACAGAACGCTGATTTTCGTAATACAGCTGAACAATTTGGAGACTATTTTGTAGTGTAAATCTTTCCATGATGATTTGAAAAACGATACTGAATGAAAATGACAAAGCAGGTTAATAGGAGTCACACGTCATTTGTCAAAAAAAAACCTATTGAAAATCAAACCTTACGATGAATCACCCCTTATAAGTTGCGGGGTGATTAACAATCAAATAATATCTAGAAATCAATTTGTGGTGGACACCGTTAAATCCATAGTATTAAGGAGTCAACAGTTCAAACGTTAGTAAAAATTTTTTTAGAAACTGGTTCTATCGAGGACCGAAAAATGTATGGAGGCCCAAAACGTGAATTCTCTACTGAGAATATTGCTGCTGTAGCACAGTGTCGCTGAACAACCTTCAAAATAGATATAATAACGTTCTCAGGCGTTTATTAACCCCCGACGCGAACTTATAAAAAAACGGCTGAACAGATTTGCTGGAAATAAAACTAAGAACACTCTCGATTAAGTCGCCTTTCGAACAAAAAGAAAATCATCGAAATCTTTTTAACTGTTTGGGAGCTACGATGCCCCAGACAGATGCACAGATATACATGTTAAACTTATAAAACCCCCCTTTTTGCGTCGGGGGATAGATAGCAATCCTTTAGAAGTGAATTATTTCATGTAAATTCGAATTAATTTGTTAGTTTTTATTCTTGATTTATGAATGTCAATAGGAAGCATGTTGTACAGTGTTGGTGATACTGAAGTAAGAAACAATAGAAATTTGTGAGTATTATATGGCGGGAAAGTATCCAAGCTTCTGACATAACTGCAAAGTAAATAAGCTGTTGAATTTTTGATTCGGCATGTATTCACATCTCAGAAAGAAGAGCTTTTTTTCCAAATAATTCGTAATATGTATTTTTATATATTAATCAGCGGTTGTATTTTATTGCAATGAGATCCACCCTAGCACGACAAACCATACTCTAACTTTGATTGAGCTAACCCATATTAAGCTCTTTACAAAAGATAGAAAGTGTAAAACTGCTTTAGATGGTAGAAGATGAATCATATCATACTTAAAAACTAATACTGGTTCAACAACAAAACAATGAGCGTACATCTTTGTTTACAATCAAAAGTTTCCACGTAGATATCGGTATGTATATTGAAGTCCTTACAGAACATCTTTAGGGTTTTATGTGAAAATCTATCGTATGACCTTGTTCCAAGAAGCGACTACTCTTATATCTTACTTACTTTGGTGGTGCTACCAAAGTGAACTTGTGGGTAAACTTGGGCCTCAATTATCAAGATTCCCCAGTTAGTTTGGTCTTTAGTTAAGGTTGAGGTCTCTTTCTACTTGTGCGCGCCACCTAAGGTGGGGTTTTCCTTTACTGGCTTGTCCCACTGGGTTAAAATTGAAAACTCTGCGGTGTCCATTTGCTCTACATACCCTTGCCATCTTACGCGACTTATGTGCAGTTTTCTAACCAGATCGATATAACTGTATATCTCGTATAGTCCGTCGTTGAATCCTCTACTGCAAAGCCCGTCAACGCAAATGGGACTGAATAATTCTTGAAGGAAACAACTAAGGATATTTTCATCCACTTCTGCGCCATAAGGTATCACTGCGATGATCAAGGTCTTCTTACTCCAAAGAAACGGCGATTGGCAAGAGTGATTCTTCGATTTATTTCTGCTGAGGTGTTGTTAGCACTATTCAAATCAAGGTAGACATAGTCTTTTACTACCTCGGAATTTTAGCTATCGATTGTGTTGTTCTATCCAATTGGTCGATGTTATTTGGTTTACGCTAATTTGCCCGGTAACACATTCTTGCAGCTCCCGTTTCAATAATAGCAAACACATCGGTGAAAGCCGGCATAGTTTTCCCAGTTATGTCGACTTTTGAAAGATTGTTCCTCCAGTGTTCACTTGTGAGTTCCGTACAATTCTTTCCAGAATGATGTTAAAGAAATCACATGACAGCGTGTTACCTTAACTTAGTCCTCTTTCTATATCAAATGCCTCGGTTAAGTCCTTATTAACATTGACGGAGCAGCGAGCGTTTTTAAACGTCTTTCTGCATAAACTGGTAAGTCTTTCAGGGATGCCAAAGCTTTTATATGTGGCCTTGAAATCGATGAAAAGATAATGGGTATCCATTTGGACTTCTTGAGTCTTCTCGAAGATCTGCAAAAGTGTGAAGATTTGGTCGGTTGTGGGCTTTTCTGGTCTGAAACCGCACTGATAGGGACCAATCAGATTCGAAGCCTTCATAGTCGGCGAAGTTGAGAGAATCTGCTTTTTTGTATGCTGTATGATTAAAATCGCCTAACAGTATTCGCGTAAGTATTTTTTTTAAAGGATCCGATCCGTCAACTACGGAGGCTTAACCTAAAAGTTCTTTTGGACCAGTATTAAGAAGCCAAAAATGTGTTCCGCAATTTCGTTATTTTCCATGAACAGACGACATTCAGTTTCATGAAAATAAGACTTGTTTTTTGAAGTTGATATCGGAGCGACAGTATCTGGTTAAGAATCCAAACAGTTCTCTGATATTATCCCTTTTTTGTAGTAGGGTTTGAAGGCGCTTTTAACCTGGCGATGCGATGGGGTGTTTTCCAGTGGGATGTACGCACTTTATTCTCCCAACTCGTTATTCCTAAGTTAATTGCAGAGCTCGAAATATCACAGAAAAGTCCAAGGCCGACGAAAGAAACAGCCGAACCATTTCTAGCCACTTCGTCGGCTATTTCATTTCCGATGAAATATGCTTTGTTATGACAAAGCACCCACCATAATTTTACTCTGTTTTGATGGGAGAGATCTTGTAGTAGATCTTGTAGTCAGTTGAGGCAGTGCAAGACTGATTTACAGTCAATGAGCTCTAATGGCTGCTTGACTGTCCGTTAGTATCTCGAAGATTAAATTGGTTGGTGTTTTGACCAAATATTCCAGCACCCACTCTGGTGTCCATCTTCGATCAGTCCGTACATCACTAGAAACCTTTAAGGTTTGAGGTTAGGTTTTTGTAGTTCCGTGCTTCTCGCTTTGGGATCACTATATTGAACCGTCTGCCGAACTGTAGTAATTGTAATTGTAATCTTTTTTCTTTATAAAGAACCGGAGTGGTTTGAAACCAATGAAGGCCTTTATAGCATGTGTGCTTTCTGCCTGTGATGCCGAGGCACGCAAGGCTTTGTAGCCGCTGCCGCCTTTCTGTTGTTGTATCATTATTGTATATATCCAGGTCACCATCTTTGGGGTTATTTCCAGATTTTACCATATATGCGACGGCAGAAAATCTCAGAGAAAATATCTGATATTTTTATCTATAAGAAAAGATGTATGGGTCGATAAGATTTAGGTAGCTCATCTGATTTGGGAGTAAAGACTACATTTAACTCCCTCTAGGCTTGTAGGATGTATCGCTAGCTGAAACTAGATCTAAATAAGTTGATAAGCGTGGGAAGATTCTATTTCAGGTACGTTGTTTGGTTTGAAGAATTTTTTTAAAAGAACTTTTTGGAGACGTGCGGCATCTAGTAGTTCTTCCATGTTTTCGTAATCATTTCTCGAGGAAGCTTTCCTAGATTTTCACAATTCTTTACTGAATTAAGTTAAAGCGTTTTGTTAAAGTGTTTTGTTTTATTAATCGATTTTCTCACTTTTTTGCGCGATTGTTCAAGTTGGATTATATTTAAATGATGAGATAGTAGCTTCATCTGCTGCCTCAATGAACTTTAGAGATGAAGGCAGGGAGTCAGCTTTGATAACGAGACTTTCTCGAAAAGTACTAGTTTGACCTTGTCCGACATTGAATCCTATATTAAACCTCATTGACATATGGTCCAGTAGTGATGCCTCATCTGACACATGCCAGTCTTCGATGAACATGTGAAGAAAAGGAGATGAGATTTTTTTATCATTAATTAATGAATGAGAACACATTCAGTAAACTTTTAGATACGACAAGCTTCGAAACAGGAACCTAATACACGTATCGATACAAGACACGTAACGCGTAAAAATAGTAAAATCCGAGACGAAAAAGTTTACTGAATGTGCTCTCAATCATTAATTCATGATTGACGCTCAGAGCATCTATGTATGCGCCGCCGACCACTTTTTATTTGTTTAATTGGCGCCCGCTCAAGGGATTGCATATCCCTAAAATGCATGCACACAGCGCGTGCAAGATAGTAAGTTAAGTACCTCCCAAAGAAGTGGCCCTTTGGTTTCTCTGTCGTAGTGCGAGCTGCGTTATATGCTTATGTTATGTTATATGATGGCTAGTTGAAGGAGCTCACGTGCTCCAGCTGCAACCATATTAACAGTGTTTATTGGCAGTCTCTTTGACAGACTGGCTGTGGTGGAAGTTGCAGGAGTTTTGTCGAAGCTCTTTGCAATGAGCCTCATCTTTTCCATACGGTGCGTGACATGACCTTTTAGGTCATTTAGCAGTTTCATCGCATTGCCATTCATAGCAATGACCATATGAACTAGATCTCTCTCTCCCACACTTTGTATAACTCTGCAGGTTTTGGTGTTTTGACTCGAGTTCCAAGGACGACCGAATTTTCTCGCTATTTGGCCGATACCTTGTGAAAAGAACGCCTTATGACGTGTGGTTTTGAAAATGAATTGCTCCACCACCTTCTTGATTTTGGAGAAATTACTCCTCAGCTTTTCGCAGTGGCTTCATTGAAGCAAACAAACGCTGTTTGTACAGCTGTCAAAATACGGTTCCACCTCTTCGACGCGAAGCTCGATCGAAACACCGATAATTCTCTCCAGTAATAGATCTATTTGCTCAACACTATGGTTGAGATTAATGTTACACGACTATATCAGGGACTTCGTGCATTTAAACAAATTTTCTACATGTTCATGTGCATTATCTCTGGTGCAGCTGAAGCAGTAGACCTTAACGCCCCTGTTACTGCGACACACGCTACTCTTTGGACTTGTTTGACATAAATAAATAAATAAATAGCATAGCAGCACCATTAATTCTGGAAAGATTAGTGAACGACATTAGTTCGGATTTTGATGGATTTATCCGTTAACCGCTTTTGGTTGTCCATTTTGCGAGTGTGTTCAAGGCCCGAAGACGTTTTTTTCACACCAGAATGACCATGTTTTCATCGAAGGCTGCTGCATATTAACATTCTTCAATTCGAAACTTGTAAGAAGCCACAGAAGGGGAGAGATCACTAATCCTTGTAGAGTTCTTTTTGAGATAGTTTTTCTGACTACGTTTCTCTCAAATTCTGAATTGATAGTTCTGCCCTTTAGCAAGTTCTCAATCCATTGTGCTTCTCGTATCGTCGTTTCTGTATGGAGCTTATCCAAGGCCATCCCTATAGATTCGATAAATACATTATTAAATGCTCCTTCGATATCTAAGAAGTCAACCGTGTCGTATTCTTTGTAGTGCATATTCTTTCCTATAGTACGAGCATGATTTTCCTTTAACGCAAGGGCATTGAGAACCGCATGGGTTCTGTTTGTTGAGTTTTTGACTTATACGAGTATGTTGATCTAGGATTCTCTCCAGCGTTTTTAACAGAAACGAGGAGACACTTTTGGGTAGGTAATCCTTATCAGAGGAGTGGCTAGGTCTTCGTGCCTTGCGAATTAAAACTACTTTTGCTTTTTTCCAGTTGTTTGGGACGTAGACAGGCTTAAGACAACCGACAAAGATAATTTTAAAGCAAGGTATGATGTGTGAAAGAACATGTTTTAACATGGCAGGGATTATATCGTCTGATCCTGCCGACTTGTAGAGGTTGAACGATTTGATCGCTTATGTTATTCTATTCTATCTAAGAATTGATGTTATGGTGCCAGTTAATACCTCTTCATTAACATCCTTATAGCACGGGAAATGAATTTCCATAAGAAGCAATAGTGATTTCCGGTTGTTCTCTAACCAGGAGTCTTTTAAATATCCCTCGGCCATTTTTTCTTTGCCATGTTTACGTTTCTTGTGTAGGAATTGAGTTATATTTGGTCCAATCCTCCTCATTTCTAGTGTGTTTTGCTCCTCTGTTCTGTGCGTTTTTAGTTTCCCCACCAGGGAGTTTGGAGTGCTTTCGATGACTGTGTGACAGTTCTTAATGAAAGACCCGGAGACAAAATGGAGCACTGAGGCACACCAGAATATCAGACTTGAAATCATTTAAGACAACTTGTGTTTAATATTCCTAAAGGTTATTGCTAGACAATTGAAGAAAAGAATCATCGATACCAAATGCACGCATTTGAGTGCAACTATCTTGCTTAGTTTAGTTTTAAATGCATTTTAGTATCTTAATCATTAACTCTTACATACTAACAAAAAATGCTTAAATGCTAGCTTATAATTACTTAACAATCTTATACTAACTTACTAGCCCCACACAGGCACTCTAAGCTACTCTACATTCTTATATCTATGTCTTTCGACTTTATTTGCATTTTACTTAAGAATATTTATTTTCTACTTAAGGCTAAGAAAAAAATTTTAGACAAAAACTTAGCATACGGACTTAATTTTTTATAAAAACTTAATATCTAACTTGAAATGAAACTTAGTCTACCTAACCTACATACACAATACACATACATAGATATTATACACAATTATATACTAATATATGTATATATTTCCTAAATGCTCTGCGTCATTAGTGAGGCTGGTCCGTAATTGAAGGAAACGACGACAACGAAACATCTTCTCCATCATTCAACCACCAGAAATGCTGGTGCTGCCGAACGACATCATTCTTATCGCGATTCCCCACCGCCCTACTAAACCTGAGATGATCCACACTGCCGTGTGCGACGTCTCTGTTGTAGTTGAGTCGCCTGTCCCCAGCTTTCCGAGCGACATGGAAGATTAACGGGACCGCTGATCTATCCTGGATCAACCCTATCTAATCTAGGTAGAGGAATGCTTCTGGTGGAACGAAACCGTCAGCGCGCACACTCTCGTGGTAAAGGTAATTGGGGTAGTAACCCCCAGATATTAGGTTATTCGTCGAGGCCATTGCTTTTGCCTTTGAGTCAGCTTAATTACGAAGTTGTCCACTCGTATTAGGTTAGCCCTGTTGTAAAGGACCTCATTAGGATAAAATTTCTTGTACTCCGACTCTGGTGTTCTGTACAAGCGAAGACAAGCCCTAAGGCAAGCCCTCTCAAACACCCGAATCTTTTCCATTAAGTTTGCTCGTACATTGAACCACACGGGACACCCAAATACCAGCATGGGCCTTATAAGGGCCATGTAGCAGATTACCTTTACCCTCGCATTGGCTGCTATAAAACAGTCTCTTTGTAAGGGCAAAAGCGCCTTTAGCTCTGGCCAGAGCAGCATCTACGTTTTTGTCAAAATACAGAAACCGATCTAACCAGACCCCAAGGTATCTGACCACATTTCGACAAACAAGAGGCTGCCCGTGTTGTCCAATGGTCGAGAACTTTCGCCAATTTTTTCTGGTATCCCTAGAGGCTCTAGACAACGGCGTCCTAAAGACAATGGTTTCCGACTTCTGAAAGTTGATTTTCAACTTCCAGTCATCGCAAAATCGTCTTATCTTATCGAAGTCACGCTGCAAGAGAGTATTAATGACCTCGATTTTTGGACCTGTGCTGTACGCTATCAAATCGTCTGCGTACGCAATAGTATGGGGAAGTGAACCTATCAAGTCGCTTGTATAAATGTTGAACAGAATCGGCGGATTGACCGCGCCTTGCTGAAGACCATTTTTAATTTGAAATATTCCAACAGAAGTCACATCACCATTCTTCACGATGAACTGTCTGTTGGTTAGCATATTATAAAGAATGTACAAGAGTGGTTTACTGATCCCCAGCCTAGTCAGCTTATAGATAAGACCCTCTAACCATACGGTGTCGAGGGCCTTCTCCAAGTCAACAAGGCAGGCACCAGTACATTGGTTTTTGCCTTTATTCCATTGGACACCAGTTTAGATGCAGCATGTGAGATATCATGTCCCGCCTTAAAACCGAATTGATTTTCCGGAACTATATGTTTGTCCCCAACCCACCTAGACAAAGCTCTATTGATTACCTTTTCAAACACCTTACTGATATTCGGAAGGAGACTTATCGATCGGAGATTCTCTGGATTGGATATATCCTTTCCCTTTTTGGGGATAGGTTGGATATAGTGCATTATTCATTGCATTATTAAACAGGGTGGAATAAATGTCCACCGCTTCTAGAGGAAGATGTCGAAGCACGATGTTCGGAATACCATCGGTCTCCACTGATTTTTAGCCCTGATTGTGTCGAAGATGTCATGGAGTTCTTCCTTCGAAATGAACGGGGGTAGGTCCACCTCTCTGGTAATGACATTATTTGCCATGTTTTCGTTGCTGAACTGGGTGAAACCAGAGCCCTCGGATCGCCAGTTCTCTACTTCATTTTGAATATAGAAGTCGTGCACCAAGACGCGATTGTCCAGATCATAATTAGGGCCAATAGTATCAGTGGCCTTGTATATTTCCCTATGGCCTCAACCTTCTCCTGTGGATCCTCGATCACAAAGAAGTCTTCATCATCAGCGGCCTCATTTGGATCAATACCTGCTGTTATCAGTAACCGTTCGTTGTCTGTTGTCCGGGCTATTTTAAGGCACTGAAGGTCGTTTTGATTTTTTCTCCGAAATAGTTTATTTATTTGCGCGAACATATTCGGGTTGCTGGTGTTTACAGCCCGGACCCTGTTGTTCCAATACAAACTTACAGAAATTCTGTAATTCTCTTTTATTTACGTTTGCAGATTTTTAATCGACGACTTCAATGTCCTGATCTGCGGGTGTTGTCTGTCGGTTAACTGTCTGTAAAAGTTTTTGAGTCTTGACAGAAGTCTACTTTTCTGTCGGTGCAGTGCGTCAATAGTAGGATTGCGGAACAGGTGTTCGTAAGTCGTACGTCGACACAGCGGTATTGTAGCGTCCATGGTTTGTTTAATTGTCTCGTCCATTTGTTTTAGGTAATTGTTGATTTCCTCGTTTGACAAATTTCTATTGGACGGTGGGTGGAGCGTATTCGAGGAGAGCGCAATTGTCATGGTTGCGGAGAAGCGTGTCCATCGAGTCTTACGGTAGTTGTAAGAATGTCTTTGGACAAACTCCTCCAATTCCGAAATTTCGTTGGGAACTGTAATTTCGGTGCTAAAACCGCAATGGTCACTGTCATATACGAATGTGCGCAGACAGTTTAGCGTTTGTAAATTCGTACCTGTCAGTCGTATACTTTTGTCGTACAGCAGTAGATCCAAATAAGACCCGCCTCTGGGAAACGACGGGTTATCCGTCACTTTAAGACCGAGTCTGTACATGACATCGTGCTGACCCCACCAATCGAGTAGTAGGTTCCCTCTAGTATTTGGCAAATTATTTCCCCAATCTCTGTGTCTAGCGTTGAAGTCCCCGCCGATTACAAAATAATTCTCCCCCGATTCCAGCCTCAGAAGTCGAAAAAGCGTGTCGAGTTCTGTAATGAATAAAGTGGATTGTGGAGCCTATGGTGCATAAAAAGAAGCCAAGTACAGCCGCTTTCCACTGCGGAACAACTATCTTGCTTTCACCAGATTGATGTACGCTGTGGTTCAACTTTTTGGTGAGAACCTTGGTGAGAAACTCGGGTTTGAGAATAATCACCAACGAGGCTACCTTTTAACATAGAGTTCTCAAGATGTCGAGTTGGCCTTGTTGAGGAACCTCAGAGATAGTTCATTGCCGCAACCAACCACCTCAACACCGTTTTGCCAGCCCGCTTCGCCGAAAACGAATTCTACCGGGCAGCTGGTTTCACTTTTGTCCATCGTGTTCTTAAGTATATCGTCCTCGAATTTTCGTCAGTCCTCTTGTTCAATTTTGCCATCGGAGTTTTGAAAGTCTACTTTGCCTACCTGCATCGTAGGGGGGGTCTTAGGTGTGGATTTGTCAGTCTGTACAGCTTTGGTCTGTTTTTGATCCGTGGGGTTCACCATAGTTTTCTCTGTGCCTTTTGGTTCATATGTATTAAGTTCTGGAACTTTAGGCGCTACCAGATGTTCTAACGCCTTTACCCTCTTGTTATATCGGATCAGTGCACGATCTTGTTCTTTGAGAATACTCGGAAGCTTTGCAATTTCATTGCGTCTAACAAGTGTGCTTTGACTTTTGTTTCCTGGCGGTTTCTAAGTTAATTTCTCCACTTAAGTTTGACAGTTCTTCTTCAGTCTCTGACCTATCTTGTAGTTTGCCTGAGAGGTAAAGTTGTCCTCCGCTTTCGGTTGGCCAGGGGACAGGCTGCAAATTTTAAAGTGTTAGAGAGTTTAGGAACTCTGAAGTCTTGTTTTCTGGCCTTAGCTAACCACGGTTTTGCAATAGCGTATGACAGCCGTAGTGGTTATTTCTGACTGACACCCACGTAAAGGGTTAGGATGAGGATTCCGGACTCTTGAATATATTGTTTCAACAGAAAATCTTAGAATTTACCAGTTATACCCGCTGAGCATTTACTTTTCCTTAAAAGTCAGCGTAAATATCACATTTTATTCTTATATGAACGTAGGTGCCTCAGACACAATTTGGTATTTCAGCGCCGTGTGTACAAAATTCCGGAGAAATCTATTAAATGCTTTCCGCAGCTAATGTGGCAGAAAATGGAACAATATTGAAAATTCACTTCTGCTTAAATCTCTTTATTTTTATTTTATGTTTATTTATGTTTATTGCAGTCAGTCGATAAAAGTCTGCAGGGCTAACAATAAAAATTCTTTAAAAAATTAATATTGTGGTTTTATTTAAAGTCTCGTTACAACACATGACTACATTAACATTCAGGCCTGGAGAGCTTTCGTTTCCTACGCAGATGAACAACATAGCAGGGGTAGGTTTGTTGATAGATGTCCTAGTCAAGGCTGCAACGCTATCTACCTAATTAGGCATCATGGACGCTAGATCTACGTTTATACACTTCAAAAACTTAAACTTAACCCAAGTACCGCATAACATATAATTTATAAATGAACCAATGTCCTTGTCAACAATGAATTCTAAGAAAATTGCAAACCGTTTTGGTATAAATACCATGTATCATGGTTCATGAACACATGAATTACAACTTTAAAATGAGAAGAAGCACATAAAATTCCAAAGTTGCTTCCTGGTCTGGAAGAATTCTTCCAATCTTCATACATATGTACATACCCATACATCGTGCCAGGGTACTCATATTCCTCTCACAAAATTTACCAAAGAATTTGCTACGAGTATATGTCATCTGAAAAATCTCCTATGGCATCCGTATCGGCTTCAATAAATTTCCGTACATTGGCAAACTTTTCCAATTCACCGCAGGACAAATTCACTTAATGTAGCATATTAAAGGACATTCTATACAAACGCACACACGTGCTCAAGCATATACATCTCATCTGTTTTTAGGATCCCATTTAATGGTAAAACTTTTGTTGTAGTTCTCATTACCAGAATCGTAAGGCAGACACAGATCAAGAACAAACAAAACTTCTATTCTCAAAAACCCGTTCAATGATTATGGCTTCACGTTGAATATCCTGTTAATGACACATGTTATAATGAATATCACACTTCAAAATATGAACAATAGTCTGCTACTTTAACCCAAAGAAATTTGTACCAAGGTAGTGTATCCGTACGAGTATCTCCGGGTTTTACTTGTACATATACTGACATAATTTTAACTCAAGCACAGGTAGTCCCAAGGCGAGCCATTTTTGCTTATTCTCGTTGATTGTTCTTTCGACTTTAGGATGTTACCGTGTGGAGTATGCGGCGAGGTATCATATATTCAAACGTTAGCAGGGAGTATATGTAGGATGTCAGATGATATCCACATTTAAGTGGTTTTGTCCATAACTCTGTAAAAAAAAAAAAAAAAAAAAAAAAATACACGTTCCGGTAACTGGTCAACGGGTGGATGTTTTATCCGGTTCCCTTTTCCTTTGTGAAGTTATTTAAAGAGAACAATTTTTTGCCAGCGGGTTGGACTGGATTGAATTGGACGACCAGTAAAGTGAATGGTTCATTTATAAAACCACCAACTAAAGGACGATCGGTGAGAATTTTTATCGGAAAATCAATGTGCCAGCTTCAGGTAATAGTCCTGTCGGTAGTCTCTGTGTCGAAAAGGACATTTTAATGGAAAAATCGTGAATGACTGAAGCAGAAAGCACTTTTGGTGTGAGCAGATGCACCTCGAAATAAGATACCCTCCACCTTACAATCTCACGTTGGTTGGAACCGGTATGTAGGTAAATTGTCATCAGCGTCATCATCCGTACGTGGGAAAAATGGGGGGACTCTAGAATTTTTTTTTTTTTTTTTTTAACTGTGAACTCCTTGCAATATCAGTCATTGCTGTTTACTGATGAGGTAAGGAGGTATCTCATACACTGAGAGTCACCGTCGTTGTCTAATGAATTATTCATACAATTTTATGCACGGTAAGGTTTACGAATAGGGAGGCGGTTCTAGGTGACAAGGATGCTTAAAGGTGGCACTGAAAAAATGTGGTTGCTTCAGAGCACTGTGGCTTAGTCCCGTAAATGTGGTTTTTCGCTAGTGCCGAACAATGGTGGTGGAATTTTAATTGTGGAAACAATTTAAAAGGAGAAAACAGAAATGATTTCCTTCCTCGTTGAAGTTTTTTTTTTTTCGTTTCTAAAATGCTCATAGTAAGCGGAAATTAAACGAAACTGCGGGAGGACTCATTTTGAAGAGAGCAAATTGAACACTCAAGGAGTAAATAAAAATGCCAGCAATAGTAATATGTTAACTTGCCTTAAAGCTGAATGATTGTGTTTAAAATATTGAAAAAGTATTTTGTTAAAGGTGTCCCCCGGGTGCCATGGGGTGATGTAATTAATACGAATAGTTAGGAACTGTCAGTTGATTGTTGGGACTTGGAAGTCGTTTCTGCTTAATCTGCAGAATTGTAATTTAGATACTCGTGCTGGTAAGTTAGTTATTCCTGTGTATAAATGTACTGAATTAGAGTTTAAAATTTAAATTAAGCAGAAGTGCAATGGGATTTCTGAACAAATTGCTTTTTCTACAAACAATGGGAGTACTTTTCACTGTCACTCGAGTTAATTAATGATCAAGTAAGAACAAGGGAAAGTCCACGGAGGTACTACATTTCGAGAGGGTTAAGGAGGAAAAAGGGTCCTTTAGTTAAAGACGACATTTAATCGTACGTTACATGAAATCCATTTATTTAATTCTGCTAAAGACAAATCGATGTACCGACCACTATGTATGCACTATATACTCTTGAGGTCTCGATTTTTGAGCTCAATTAGTTATCGTTTCTCTTGCGTCATTCTGTGAAATTCTTGACGGAAAATTGCAAGAAAAAAGGCCACTACTTTTTTAAGAAACACAGAGCAAATTAGGAAATAATTTTTGGTAATATTCTAAGAAAAAATCTTTCTAAAGTATAAGTATATCTCCAATGTACACACTATAACAGCTATAACAGGTGCTCAAAATGTCCTCCTTGGTTTTGTATGTATGCTACGGCCCGTTTTTTGGATTTCACTGCGGAGGTTTATTAAGGCTAACTACTGCCTCAAATTTTGATTACGCTTTGAGAATACGCTCTTTCAATTCAATTCAAGTTGCTATTTCCGTTTTTTTTTTTTTTCATTCTTCCCCATAAAAGAATTGGCGATCCCATCACTTGTTAATTGAGATTCGTCCGTCCAAAGAATTCCACTTATAAACTCGTTGTCATTCAAGTTCTACGCAAGTCTCTTCCAAGTCATCGGGAAGCAGTTCGTGTACAGGTGTATGGTGTTACGGATAAAGATTTTCTCCGTACAGTACATTAGAAATTTTATGTTTTGAAACATTGAATTGCAAAGCTAAACATCTGATGCTGATTGATAAATCCGTTGTAACAGCTTCCAGTATTCCTTCATTATCACTGCACCGACAGAAAAGTAGACTTCTGTCAAGACTCAAAGACTTGTACAGACGGTTTACCGACAGACAACACCCGCAGATCAGGACATTGAAGTCGTCGATTAAAAATCTGCAAACGTAAATAAAAGAGAATTACAGAATTTCTGTAAGTTTGTATTGGAACAACAGGGTCCGGGCTGTAAACACCAGCAACCCGAATATGTTCGCGCAAATAAATAAACTATTTCGGAGAAAAATCAAAACGACCTTCAGTGCCTTAAAATAGCCCGGACAACAGACAACGAACGGTTACTGATAACAGCAGGTATTGATCCAAATGAGGCCGCTGATGATGAAGACTTCTTTGTGATCGAGGATCCACAGGAGAAGGTTGAGGCCATAGGGGCGACTTTCCAGGAAATATACAAGGCCACTGATACTATTGGCCCTAATTATGATCTGGACAATCGCGTCTTGGTGCACGACTTCTATATTCAAAATGAAGTAGAGAACTGGCGATCCGAGGGCTCTGGTTTCACCCAGTTCAGCAACGAAAACATGGCAAATAATGTCATTACCAGAGAGGTGGACCTACCCCCGTTCATTTCGAAGGAAGAACTCCATGACATCTTCGACACAATCAGGGCTAAAAATCAGTGGAGACCGATGGTATTCCGAACATCGTGCTTCGACATCTTCCTCTAGAAGCGGTGGACATTTATACCACCCTGTTTAATAATGCAATGAATAATGCACATTATCCAGCGCATTGGAAAACGGCGCTGGTTCAACTTATCCCCAAAAAGGGAAAGGATATATCCAATCCAGCGAATCTCCGGTCGATAAGTCTCCTTCCGAATATCAGTAAGGTGTTTGAAAAGGTAATCAATAGAGCTTTGTCTAGGTGGGTTGAGGACAAACATATAGTTCCGGAAAATCAATTCAGTTTTAAGGCGAAACATGATATCTCACATGCGTCTAAACTGGTGTCCGATATACAATGGAATAAAGGCAAAAACCAATGTACTGATGCCTGCCTCGTTGACTTGGATAGCACCTTCGACACCGTATGGTTAGAGGGTCTTATCTATAAGCTGACTAGGCTGGGGATCAGTAAGCCACTCTTGTACATTCTTTATAATATGCTAACCAACAGACAGTTCATCGTGAAGAATGGTGATGTGACTTCTGTTGGAATATTTCAAATTAAAAATGGTCTTCAGCAAGGCGCGGTCAATCCGCCGATTCTGTTCAACATTTATACAAGCGACTTGATAGGTTCACTTCCCCATACTATTGCGTACGCAGACGATTTGATAGCGTACAGCACAGGTCCAAAAATCGAGGTCATTAATACTCTCTTGCAGCGTGACTTCGATAAGATAAGACGATTTTGCGATGACTGGAAGTTGAAAATCAACTTTCAGAAGTCGGAAACCATTGTCTTTAGGACGCCGTTGTCTAGAGCCTCTAGGGATACCAGAAAAAATTGGCGAAAGTTCTCGATCATTGGACAACGCGGACAGCCTCTTGCCTGTCAAAAGGTAGTCAGATACCTTGGGATTTGGCTAGATCAGTTTCTGTATTTTGACAAAAACGTAGATGCTGCTCTGGTCAGAGCTAAAGGCGCTTTTGCTCTTACAAAGAGACTGTTTTATAGCAGCCAACTCGATGCGAGGGTTAAGGTAATCTGCTACATGGCCCTTGTCAGGCCCATGTTGGTATTTGGGTGTCCCGTGTGGTTCAATGTGCGAGCAAGCTTAATGGTAAAGATTCGGGTGTTTGAGAGGGCTTGCCTTAGAGCTTGCCTTTGCTTGTAATTTATTCGGCTTAATACAAGCTATAACTTAAAATTAAACTTAAACTTATACTTAAAACTAAGGTTGGTTGTTGTGGTGAAGGAGAACCGATTTGAGGTAGGAAGTGTTGCAGTGGAAGTCAAAGACGCTAGGGTTTGAATTAATTTTTCGTAGCATGCGGGAGATTGGTTCGTTCGCGCCATAGGTGGTGTGGTGGGTTGGGAGATAGAAGTGACGAGGGGTACGCAGATTACGAGGGTTAGTGTTGAGGAAAATAGAATTGTGAAGGGACATGCATTCAACTTGACCTGAAAGAAGTCGATGAATGAAGAGAAAGTCGGCTGCATCTCTGCGTTCCTCAAGGGTGTTTAGGTTAATAAGGTTGAGACGGTTTTGATAGGGGGGCAGAGTAAAAGAATCATCCCAGGGCAAACCTCGAATAGCAAATCGAAGAAAACGGCGCTGGATGCTTTCGATTCTCGAGATATGAACGCGATGATATGGGGACCATACTTGACTAGCGTACTCTAGAAGGGGACGAACAAAGGTAATATAGAGGGACCTGGTCACGTATGGGTTGGTGAATTCTTTGGACCATCGTTTTACAAAACCTAGTGCAGAGTTGGCTTTAAGGATTATCCCATCCATATGCAAACGGAAATTGAGCTCCCTATCACACAAAATGCTGAGGTCGCGAAGAGATTCAACGGAGGAGATCGGTTGGTTGTGGAGAAGGTAGAATCGGGGAGGAGATTTGAGCCGCTTATGTGAAAAGGTGATGGATTGGCATTTGGTGATATTAAGTTCCAAACAATTTTTGAGGCACCAGATCGAAAAACTATCAAGGTCTTCTTGAAGAAGGAAGGAGTCATGGAGAGAGGAAATGGTTTTGAAAAATTTGGTATCGTCGGCGTAAAGGGAGACGGACGAGTATTTGATGATCCTATCGAGATCATTTATGGTTAATATAAAGAGAAGGGGGCCGAGATGGCTACCTTGAGGAACTCTAGAGGTGGCCGAAAATGGAGTGGAGTGGGCTGCCCTAAAACGAACACTGTAAAAACGGTTTTCGAGGTAAGAGGATATCCATTTTAATAGTATGGGTTCAAAGCCGAGGGCAGACAATTTGAAGAGTATTAATCGATGAGAGATTTTATCGAAGGCTTTGCTAAAATCGGTTGCAACTACATCGACTTCGTTGCCGTTCTCTAGGGCAGAGATGGCAAAGGATTCGAATTCAACGAGATTTGTGGTGGTTGACCTACCCTTTAGGAAGCCATTTTGTCTATGGGAAATAAGTGATTTGCATTGGAAACTTAGAGAACACCAGAGTCGGAGTACAAAAAATTTTATCGTAATGAGGTCCTTTACAACAGAGCGAACCTAATACGGGTGGAAAACTTCGTAATTAAGCTGACTCGAAGGCACATTGCAAAAGCAATGGCCTCGACGAATAACCTGATATCTGGGGTTTACTATCCCAATTACCGTTACCACGAGAGTGTGCGCTCTGACGGCTTCGTTCCACCGGAAGCATTCCTATACCTAGATCAGATAGGGTTGATCCAGGATAGATCAGCGGTCCCGTTAATCTTCCATGTCGCTCGGAAAGCTGGGGACAGGCGACTCAACTTCAACAGAGACGTCGCACACGGCAGTGTGGATCGTCTCAGGTTCAGTAGGGCGGTGGGGAATCGCGATAAGAGGGATGTCTTTCGGCAGTACCAGCATTTCTGGTGGTTGAATGATGGAGAAGCTGTTTCGTCGTCTTTTCCGTCAAGTACGGACCAGCCTAACTAATGAGGCAGAGCTGACCAATCTATTTGCTCTATAAATAGAGATGGCCAGCTTGCATAGGTTTAGGTTAGTATTTAAGAAATATATACATAAATTGGTATATACAAATAGTGTAATATCTATGTATGTGTGTATTGTGTATGTAGGATTAGGTAGACTAAGGTTTATTTTAAGTTAGATATTAAGTTTTTATAAAAAATAAAAAATTACATCCATAGGCTAAGTTTTTTGTTAACAATTTTTTCTTAGCCCTAAGTATATAAAATAAAAATTTTTAAATAAAATGTAAATGAAGTCGAAAGGCATAGATATAAGAATTTAGAGTAGCTTAGAGTGCCTGTGTGGGGCCAGTAAGTTAGTATAAGATTGTTAATTAATTGTAAGCCAGCATTTAAGCATTTTTTGTTAGTATGTAATAGTTAGTGTTTAAGAAAATAAAATGCATTTAAAACTAAACTAACTTCTTCATTAGCCGAAATGCTTCTTACTTGTGGAGCTCCCGCGTAAAGTCGTTTATTTGAAATTGATCCCGTTTCTAGAAGCTCTCGAGAATGTCTGCGTATTATTGGTTTGTAAATGAAGATATTTCAAATATTGTTTTTGAACAACACTAATTTACTTATTAACTTATTCGACCAGCGATCCCTGAAGGGTCTGAGCATTCTCGCCTATTCGCTCGATGTCGCTGAGATAGTGCAGTCGACGGATTTTTGATTCCGAACTACATCCACATCTTTACACAGTTCGAAGTTTCGCGGTTATATTTTTTTCTCCTCCTAGACAGGACCAAATATTCGACGTAGAATTTTTCTTTCGAAAAATCCCAAAATCTACTCCGCTGTCTTGTTTATCGTAAAGCATTCAGCTTCATAAAGCAAGACTGGCAAGATCAAGGTTTTGTAGAGCATGTTTTTGGACCTTCAAGTTAGAAACTTAAACAGCGACTGCCTAAGGTTATTTTTCGTCGAATCTCCACTAGGGTGTCATTTGTGGAGTTTATATTTGCCCCGATGTAGATTAACTCAAAATTATAGCTGTCAACTGTTATGTTGTGTCCTAGACGGTTTTTGGTCGACAGCATGTACTTTGTTTTATCCTCATTCATCATGAGACCAATTCGTTTGACGTGTTCTTTTATTGCAGTAAAAGCCTCAATAATGCCAAACTGGGAGTTGGCGATAATGTCGGTATCGTCTGCATAGACCAACAGCTGGATGGATTTGCTAAATATAGTGCCTTCTGTGCTTTCGCTGGCCTTTTACACCATCTGCTTAAGCACAAGATTAAAGAAATTACACGACAGCTAGTATCTTTGCCGGAATCCGGTGCATATTTGGAATAAATCTAAGGTTTTGTTTGCAAGATGCACGATGCTGTACGGTCGAACGTTTCGCAACTCAACCGAATTAGTCTTCGAACTCGGCCATTGCGTTATATAATTTAATGCGATGAATGCTATCGTATGTGACCTTATTGTTCTTCAGCTTTTTTATGGCTCTGCCGACTTCTGGGTGGGTGGGAGAACTACTTCACCAACTGGTCATGTCCATCAAGCAGCTGTTGGAAATGCTGTTTTAATACATCCACAATTCCCTGCCGGTCGGTGACAATATTACTCCTGTATTTCTCGATATCCTTGAACTGGGAGACTGCTAAGGCTATTTCCTTTTTTCGCAGTGACTTTTTCTCCTCTCTCCTTCTGGCTCTGTACTCATCCCAAGTAGCCCGGGTTAATCTTTGCAATGTCTTCTTATATGCTTCATTTGCTGCCTTCTTCTGCATGCACTTGTTATCATACCATGGGTTTTTTGTCGGTAGTCTACAGTTGCTTCGTAAACATGTTTGTGTTTTTCTTCCAGTTGCTCTCTGTAGTCCCTTGCTATCTCTCAATCTCTTTTGGTTGATTGACGTAGCTCTCTTTCATTGGATAGTCGAGCTTTGAATCGGGCTGCATCTAAAAAGTGGTCAGAGTTGATATTTACACTTCTAAACTTTTGCGCATTTAGGATCTTTGACCAGTGTCTTGCGTCAGTCATTACGTGGTCAATTTGGTTAGTCGTTTTACCATCCGAAGTTGGCCAGGATGCTGTGTAGATTCTTTTATGATGGAATCTTGTGTCACTTATCATAGTATTACTAGCTGACGCAGTCAGTGAGTCGGGAGCCGTTATCTGTTGTCGTCTCCTGGAGGCCGTATTTTTTTGATCACTGCGCCAAATATGCCCTCCCTACCAATTTTGGCATTGAAGTCCCCGAGCACGATTTTAACATCGTACTCCGGACAGGCTTTGGTGTGAGCAAACGCGGCACCCATTGCGCGGGCAGCTTTCTCATTCCCAAAATCTTGTGCAGGCTATTGCTAACGCATTCAGTTGAAATGCTTGCTAATGCAAGCAACTTGCGAATTTTCACTCGGCGGTCCGTCAATACGAGATCATGGATTTTGTCCACAGTTTCCTTTGCGGTAATCGGTTTTGGGCCACGGGGGCGCGGTGCATTTAAAACCGACGTGCGGCCACGGCGGAATTCACGAACCAATAGTAACCGGTTGTACAAGAAGGTGAATGGATCTCATATACACCATCGAGAATAGACTTGATTTCCTCGCAGGTTTTGCAACTCAAAATAAGAATCGGATTACGGAGTGATACTGCTCTTTTTCTATGCTCGCAAAAAACACTAACACGTTATTTTGAAATGGGTGTCAGAACAAAACTAAGCGTCAAACTAATGTTTGAACGGTGGGCTAAAAAGTTTATACTAAGTGATGGTACAATTATTTTGGCTCAGTAGTGCCACCTATCCGGATACTCAACAAACAGCCCTCGTAAATCATTGTATTGTCCTTTTCACGCTGTGTCGTCGTTTTAAATCGGGTCCGTTTGATGGGTTTTTTCACGTGGTTAGGCCGGTAACTCCATGGGGTGGAAGAACGTGACCTCTGCAATCGTTGCGTAAAAAATTAAGCTGATAAATAATTTTTTTTCCAATCTTTTATTCCCTTTCCGTTTAGTAAATTTTCCAAATAAGCCTTCATGCCCCAAACCTAATTCTTTTTAAGAACTTAAATAACAGGGTTAGGAATTGAGGACAAATATTAGTTGCCACACAAAGTTTGTAAAACTTTCGTGAAGTCACATATAAAAAACAATTATTTGACTTAACTTAGGATCAGTTGTCGAAAATTTTTGGCAAATCACAAGGCTGCAAATTATTCGCCAAATTGTTTGGGGATTTTTAAAAACTGGGAGCGAATATGAGTATCAAATTACATTATTGGCTTAGTTATTTCGATAGATTTGTAGACAACCTGGGTGATTACATTGAAGAACAGGGTAAACAGTTCTACTAGGATGTAAAGGCCATGGAAAAAAAATATGAAGACCGTTGGATCGACATACCTAACGTTTTTGCTAACTTATTTGTATGAACTCAAGTCTATTTAAATCTTAGGTAGTCATCTACCTGGGTTCGTCTCCTGGTAGGAGCACAACGGCAAATTTTTCAAAATCGTCATCACCCTTTCGGCGGGCAATGGTGAACCTCCGAAGTTCAATTTCTGCCTATGAAAAAGCCTCTCAGAAGAGCCTTCCGGAACTGACAATAAATAGTAGGCTCTGCTCAAGTGAGAAACACAAATGAGTGCGAGAAGCTAGGACCACACCGGGCTGTCGAGCCAAAGTATTTATTTGACGAATTAAGGGACACCAGTTACCTCAAACCTCCACCTCTCATTATCATCATTTTTGTCTTCTCTAAATTAACAGAGAAGTTACACGTACTGCAGTATTCTGACAGTCTACTTATCATAAGCTGCATGTTAATTACTATTTCTTCTAGTGTACCACAATCATCTGCGTACATTAAAGCAGGAATATACATATATGTACGTTCAGCCAATTTCCATTCGACCCCTAATATTGTCCGTTTTATAATTGATAAACATGATAAACAACATCGGACTTTGTATACAGTCTTGTTTAACGCCCATTGTTGTTGGAAATTCCTGCCGTCCCAGACTATTACTAACTAAGTTATTGTCATACAGGAATTGCAACCCCAATTCTATGCAACTTGTAAAGTAGTGCTTCCCGAAGTACGGAATCAAAGGTAGCACGAAATTCTACGAACATACATCGTACGTCAATCATATTTGACATTTGTGAACTAGACAGCTGCAGTATACAAATAGACAAGCAACGGAGCGCTATACTCCGCAAGAGCATGGAATAATTGTTTCGATCCATTTGACCAATAATCGGTCTACGAAATTATTCTTAATTCATCCCAAGTATCATTAAATCATAAACGTTATGCTTTATGAGAATTTTCTTTATAAAATTGACCTCAAAGTCAAAAGTTAGCATGGTCAAGAAAAATAGAACAGGCTTAGTAATTGGATATCGAAGGACTCAAACAAGAAATCAACTTTATTTAGACGCGGTTTCAAAGGCTAGTATTTCTTCTTAGAATTAAGTCCTCAACAAAGCTTCTATAAATAATATTAACAGAGCAATTCCCGTTAACAGGGTTCCTCAAAGAAGGCCTTTTCTTAAATCCTCAAAAAATGATGCCAACATAGAGATAGACTCTTACTGTAGAACGATTTTTTACCTGGAATATACCCAAAAATTTCATAGTGGCGATGGCCTGATGGTTTGCTCCCTGCCTGTCATGCAGGAGGAGGTAAACCTCCTAAGGTCAAATTCTGCCCATAAAAAAGCTTATCAGGAGAGCCGTTCGGAACCGGCAATAAGCAGTAGGCCATGCTCAGGAGTGTGAACACAAATGAGTGCGAGAAACTATGCCTTGGCCCACACCGGGCTGTCGCGCCACATATTTTTTTTTTTTTTTTTATTTATCATTTAAAACATGTTTCCATTGAAAAATACAACAAAAACT
Organism: Volucella inanis; assembly: GCA_907269105.1. Taxonomy (NCBI): domain Eukaryota; kingdom Metazoa; phylum Arthropoda; class Insecta; order Diptera; family Syrphidae; genus Volucella; species Volucella inanis. The sequence goes on from OU026155.1 coordinate 71,961,870, forward strand.
TTTGAACATATTCATCGCTTCTATTTAATTTTTTAGCCATTTTCGATAGTTGTCTGTATCATTAAAATTAGAATCATTATTGTTATTAATTCTGAATTACTCAAGATCGACTTCGAAACCCCACACCACAGATTCACTGCTCCGTGTGTTATCTATGAAAATAATTTTATAGTTAAGCAAATTAAAACGCTTTTTTCAGTGTAATATTCAACACCCTTTGACCGACGAAATATAATTAATATTTAATGGATACATTAGGCCTTCTGAATAACGTATCTCACAAGCTTTCAACTTAGCATCACGAGTAGTGCTGCTTACCTTCAATATATTCGAAGCTTTCTAGAATCAATAACAAAGTTTCCACGTGGAAACGAAAAAAGAAATTAAGTATACCCCGCATGCTATTGTCTACAGCAACGTTCATAAAATGCATTCCTTAGGAAATCAAACGACCTGAAAACCCAGATCAGTTTCGCACAGATTGGGGACACACAATTTTTTTATTAAAAAATCAGCTATAGTTAGTGGACCGAAATCCAGAGGACTATTGCTTATAAAGGGTCAGTTTTTTGTTGTTTGGTGATTCAGTGTTCTATTTTTAATAGCTCACACGTGACTTGCATCATATATCAAAGTCAGACATATTCAGTTAGTATTGTCATTTTGTCGTGGAAATACTTACAACCGAACAACGCTATTAATGAATTTTATTGTCAAAACTTGTGTTCTGTGAAAAAATATTTTTGTGCACTTCGACCATTCTACGGTCGTTAAAATCGACCTACCGAGAAAGCAATTCAAGCCACAGTGACCAATTTTCGCACCAATTTCACGCTAATGGACGTTAAGCCACCTAACCATGTGCGTAGTGTGCGTACAGAGGAAAATATTGCTGCTGTATCCGCCAGTGTTAACGAAGACAGTGATTTGTCCACTTGTCGCCGTTTGAAACTATTGGCATTGTGTTACTCGACTACGTGGAAGATTGGTTTAAAACCTTACAAAATACAGCTCCTGCAAGAACTGAACGATCTGCTACAGCGTCGAATTTTCGGTGAATGACCCTTAGAAAAGCTGGATGAAGAACAGCTTTTATATAGGAATTCTGGTTGACTGTCGTATTTGTTCTGAAGAGCAACTTCAGGTATTATAAGGGTTGTCAATGCACCCAGAAAAATTGTTGGTGCGATTATGGACCGGAGGAATTATTGGTCTGTTTTTTTTTAAGATAACCTTGAGAACAACGTTACCGTTAATGGCACCTAAAATGCACGAGCTAAGCCTGGTTGACATGCGGTTCCTGCAAGGCAGCGCTACATGAGTTCGGGGAGCAATTTATCTCTCGTTTTGGACCTGTGAATTGCCCGGCCAGATGGTGTGGTTAGACTCCGTTTGACTATTTTTTATGGGGATACGTCAAATCACTCGTCTATGCCGATAATCCAGCCTTTATTTTTGGAAGACAATATTGAACGTGTTATTAGCAAGTTATCAGCCAATATGCTCAAAAAATTATATAACATTGGACACTACTTATGGACCACTAAAAACCTAACCGTGATCATCATTTCCATAAAATAATCTTGAAAAAGTAAACCGCAAGCATTGATTTATGAACTCAAATAAAAATTTTATTTACTTTTGCAATTTTCATGTACTTTTTTGACAATTAAAAACCAAACGCTTAAAAAATCACCTACAACAATTGAGGAGGTGATCTTTGACTATACTTTCGACTTCGACGATTATCATTTTCATCGTTCTAAATTGAACCATTCTTTGCCAATCACAACTTTGAGAACATCCGAACAAAATCGTCCCACCTAACACCTAGGACGAAATTTTAATCATTTTGCCTTTTTGACATATATTCCCGCAATGTTTCATCTTCAGAAACGAAGTTGTTGCCCCCAAGTTCCAAGTTGATTGAGGTCCTTTTCTTTTTGTACGCACCGCCAAAGGTGAGGTCTCCCTCTATTGGGTTGTTCCTCTGGGTTAGATTTAGAAATTATGCAGAACAAAGCAATAGTATCCATTCGCTCTACATGTCCTAACTATCTCAGACGACTGATAACTAATGCGCAGTTTTTCGATCAGATAAAAGTCACTCTATATCTGGGTGCTTATATTTCAATACTAGCGAACGCACTGGTGACAGCAAGCTAACTTCTCCCAGTTATGTTGATATCATCTCGTACGCTAGTAGTAGCACAGACTTTTGAAATATGTGATACTTGGGAAATCTATATTCGCAAATCGGCTACAAGGTGATGATCTGAGTCAAATTTATTGGCCGGTACGTTCGGTCACCCAGAATGCTGGAGGTATACATGATCAATTTGATTTAGCATTTGATAATTCGGAAACCTCCATGTCGTCTTGTGAATATTGAGATGAGGAAACCGTGTGCTCTCTACTATATAGTAATATTTTAACTCGCCGCAAAGTAAGTAATATAAGCTTAACTCCGTTGCAAGTCCTGATGTACAACTGTCCTACCAAAGATATCCTGCTTTTCGATTCCGACGTTAAAGTCGCCTTATACGACGACTAATACATCGCTCATATATCTTATTAAGGAGCTCGTAGAAACATTCTTTGGTTGCGTCGTCCTTGTCTTATAAAGGGAGATTCATCGTAAGGTTTGATTTATAATGTAAAATAAAACACATAAATTTGAAAGTGACTTTAAAATTTTTATTATCAATTAAAAGAACATAGCATGGCATTTACTTTTTGGAAATCATATTATGTAAATGTTGGCCACGACTACTTTTGAGGTAGTCCATTCGGAAGGTTCAAATTTGGGTGACTTGTTTGAGCATAGTGACTGATATCTCAGATAACACGAGTAATGTTGGCTTCCAAAGCGTCAACTATAGCTGGCTTTTTCCTGAAGACCTGATACTTTACATGTTCCCAGAGAAAAGAGTCCAAAGGTGTGATATCGCGCGATCTAGGCGGCTAATTCACCGCAGCAAAACGTGAAATTAAGTGTTCACTGAAATAATTGTTTCACAAATCCATTGTTTCACGCGCTGTAACATTCTGATTTGCCTCATTTTTGAAGAAATTTGGACCAATGATTCCACCAGCCCATAAACCACACCATATCGTTATTTTTAATGGATGTAATGGTACTCTTCGGGTTGCTCATCAGCCCAAATACGGCAATTTTGTTTATTAACGTATCCATTGAGCCAGAAATGGGCTTCATCACTGAACAAAATTTCACGATAAAACACTGGATTTTCATTGAGTTTTTTCAGAGAGCATTCACTGAAAATATGACGCAAATTCAAGTCGCCTAGTTTCAATTCTTATACGAGTTATATATTGTGCGCTTTGAGGCCGAGATCCTCACGTAAAATGCGCCAAGTTGTCGACGACGCCTAGCCAAGCTGCTGACAACGACGACGAATATATTCGTCACGGTTTTCACTTATACTCTCAGCTACAGCTGCTATAGTCTTTTCACTACGTGCTGGATGTGGTCTAACTGATCGAGCATCATCCACCAGTGTAAACTTGGACTCAAATTTGCGAATGGTATTGACAATAGTGGTTTCAGTAGGTCGATTATATGCGCACCGTAAGTTCCTCGAATCGCACGAAAAACATTTCTCACAGAACGTAATGCAGATGAACCATTTGGAGACGCTGTTGTATTGTAAGTCTTTCCATGATGACAGTATCAAATGATACTGAACAAAAATAACAAAGCAGTTTGAGAGGAGACACGCGTGATCTGTCAAAAAAGCTTTTTAAAAATCAAATCCCACGAACTAAGGCTTGCTGCCGATTGTCATAAGACACTGCTTCACATTTCGAAAGCTCATGACTCTAAGTCTGCCTCATATGGCAAATCCGCATTCGAATAAGCGCTGTTTCTTTTTCCTACAGCAACCAACATAATATATATCACAGTTTTTCATCTTCTTTATGCCCAGTCCATCTCATCGCACTTTCTATATGGCTGTGATATCTGTGTGATAACAGTCAAGGGCCTCTGCCAAATGTTCAGCTGCACGTGACCTTTTAAGGGTCCAAACCTTTCTCGTGCAGATCCGAGGGTCATTGTCTTTTAAACGTTTGCTAGTGTCGTCAGCAGTCACACGCTATAAATTGGTTCGTTATATATTGTATTTTAGTCTCCTCCATATAGGGTTCTGATTACTGAGCTCTATGACGGCGTAAGCCAGTATAATGCTACTGGTAGAGCATACTCTTGTCATTTTAGCCTGCATGAATAAGAATTTACTCCTGAAACACCACTGGGAGATAAGGCAAGCACTTTTTTACGAACTTGATTGGTCCAATCCAAGTTAAAGGACACTAAGCAGTTTCCCGATCAATCAACTTTAATCGTAGTAAATGAGACCCACAAAACTTAGGTTTCTAAGCACGTGATCGCCACTAGGTGGACGTCAGGAATAGCTTGGACCTTTGTCGGAAGTGTGGAAAGGATCGAAGGGAAGTGTATGTTCTCTAATTTTGTAGCACCAATGGCGACTGGATCAGGTAAAGCCATAAGAATAGCTAAAAATACCCCGAAAATTCCAGAAAAAATTCAGAAATGGGCATATATTTGAAATTGATGCTTCTGTTTCTACCAAGAATGATCGATAATTTCCAGAAAAAAGTAAGGGGACAAGTGGCCATAATAGACGTTAGATCTATTCCACGCTGTTTTACAAATTTAGTCGAAATAATGTCCGATACCTTAATATGTTAACACACTGAGCAGAATCGAGAGCGATACCAATTTTTTTAAATGAAATACTTTAGGAAAGCAAAAATAATTTTAATGGGAATCATAAAGACTTGCACGACGATTTATAAAAGGAAAAGAAAATTGCGTAAGAGCCAGGTGTTGAAAGTTGGCGTCGTATGTAATCGAGGAACCAATGCTAATAACAGAACTCAAAATACTTTTCTGTTGCTTCCAGCTTCCTCGATCGGAGGACATTTATTATTCTTACCCTGAGATCATAGGGTTGGACATGTGGGAAGAGAAAATACACCAACAAATATTGGGGGTAATCATTTGAACAACCGTTGGTGTCAATATTGGACTGTGTACAAACCCGAGTTATACGCGACTTATATTCCGTGTTACCTTCCATCCGATTGTTTTCTAGACTTAGCACTGATAGCCACTAGACATTAAACCACGTGGAATTTTTTCCGTGTTATCGTGATCACCGCGAAATAGGCACAATAATACAGATTCCCAACAGGCAAACGCAGGTGAGCTCAATAGTGAAGCTTCTCCAGAATTTTTAATTGTAATTTAGAATTGACTGGGATCGATCCTTCAATTTCTTCTTTTGTTGCTTCCTTTGGGTGGCTGGAATGCTTAAAAATCAAAGATTTTGAGATCCTGAAAAGAACTAGGTGACCATTTCTCCACCTAAACTTCAAAAGAAACTTAAAATAGATGAAATAGTTTTCCAAACCTGGTCTCATCAAATGTTTCCAGCTGACGTGTCCACCTAGGAAAAACACTTGTTGATTGCCTTGTACATAATGGGACACAGTCTGGAATCTCTAGAGATCGAAGCAAAGAGAATATAAGGGGCTTCTTTTCGAAAAGGTTGTTACACTCGGTAAAACTAAAAGCCAAACAGACGCTAATCAGCTAAACTGGAAGCATTCAGAAGATCTCATGGCACCTACACTAACTAGATATAATGATCGCAACCAACACTTATCACCGGCCTTCAAGTGACCTAAATAACTCAACAAGTTGTTGGTATCTGTGATAAGATGTGGTGAGCCACGTTATTGATGGGTTTCAAGTCGCCTGTCAGCAATGGCAAATATTCAGTTATATTCCAAAAAGGTTACTGGAAGAGAATTTTCTATGCTAGCTTGGCACTGGAACACATACAGAACCCCTGGCGTTTACAAAATTAAGGGAATCCTTTGCATGCTCGGAAAGGGCTTCAGACCAATCAGTTTAACTGGCTCTATGTTTCGAGCATAGAGATCATACGCAGTATGCATTTTCATCGAAATTTTTCCTACAGCGAAACTGCAGGATTGCGGTTGGGCTTGTCTCCAATTATATACAGGTTGCAGTTGCTATTTTCAATGAATTCAGCACCAAAGCACATCTTCGTTCCAAGTATTTACCAACATATTCTTAAGATAAATAAACTTACAAGACGCATTATGCCATGGTTATCTGCTTATAGGTGGATGGTAAGGTAGATCCGGGTAAACTCTTGACGATTTTGTAATACGGAATCCAATGGGTGTTGGACTCAGTGGAATGTTAGGTCCCTACTAAGCTGCTCCTTGTAAACTCTGACGGTTTTAGGTGAGCTAAAGCATTAGCCTTTTTTTGACCACTTGGAGTTTACATTGGTCAATTGGGGTTTGAATTGTTAGAGTCAACGTTTGCTGTTCAATCTTTTGCCACATAGTTGAATTGGTTGGCGGTTCGACCATCTTTCCAGAAGGCCATAGATTTAATATTTCATGGATTTACAGGTATTCCGGGTTATGGTCTTGTACTCGTAGAAGGAGACTTAATTGTGTTTTGAGGCTGCCTCTCTATCACCTAACTTGACATTATAGCCGCCAGCCTGTGGGACAAGATTCCGTGTATGAAAATCCCTATGATAAGGTGTTCTACTCCGAGGAGATAAACGATGCCCACTGAGGGAATTTACTGCAATATCCTGAACTGGAGGTTCTTATCGCACAGAGTTTCGAATATGTTGAAGAAGCAGAGATAAGGTTTATTCAACATTGTTGAAATTTTGACATAACCATTGACACATTGACATTGATATGCTTACAGTGGCACAATATTTTGGCACTCGTGCTGATTAATTAAGCAAGTCTAGTCATAGGGGACAGCAATCAGTTTTTAACAATCGATAGCTACTACTTACTCGTAGAAGTAAGGTTAGTAATATTGATGCGTAGTCATAATGACAACACTGGGCGCCGCTATAGAGTCTTTAATGAAACTTTGGTAGTAATAGCGGTGCTATTAGATGCTCTATCGTCTTGATTTCTTATTGAGTGGCTTCTTGTCAGCAAACAGAGCTTAACTAAAAATAATTTCTGGATCATCCTTAATAACTTTCCTGTTTCAAATGCAAATAACAAATTGCAATAGCACCGTTACATTGTAATATTTTTCAAAACATTATGAATCTGCCTAATGAACTTATACTTACGTACACAAGCTAAACCAATTTTCTTTTTTTCACTACTCTTTTCCTCCCTGCCCTGTGATATGCTTTGAAGAAGGAAGAAAATTTAAGCAAACCTAATTCCCTTGAGCGATCTTCAGGAAAAAGAAATGAAAAGACAATCCTCGTGTCAAGATTTAAGGAAAAAATATTCATCCCTATCCTTTCTGCTTCCTGGTTTCATTTCGACTTCTTTAGGATTTTTATGCCCAACTGGTTCATGACTTAACCTCTTTAATGCAAAAAAGTCATCCTTTATGAAAATTTACGACATGTAACAGTCGCACATCCACAACAGCCTTTTGCTTTTACAGTTGTTCGTAGCACGCTCCATTTAATTCAATAGATGCCTTCCTTCAAGTGTCTAATGTAAAATATTCCCTAAATTGGGTAATCCCATTAGGCGACTATAGAGGCTCCTTCAATTTTTTTGTCTGTCACTTTCTTCCTCTAGCTTAATAAGGACATTAAATTGATTGATCGCTTTTATAGCTTCGGGAAAATAATACAATACAATTGTACACTCTGTCGAATTGAACCAAACATTAGCTAAAGACAGCCGAAAACAAAGCCGATATACGAGTACGTATTGTTATATTATGTAGTACAACGATAAATAGAGCGTACATAGAACCGAAAAAAGGCCTTGTTAGAAAATTGAATAAAAGATATAGCAAGGGCAGCCAAGCGTTTTTACTGAGAGGTTGAAACTTTATAAAAATGTCATTTTCGCCATCAGAGAATAGGAAATAAAAATGAAAGAAAGAACGGAAGGTTGAGTTCTTGAGGTGGAATCCTTTGATGTTATGTCACTTGGTTCTGTTGCTTTTGTAACGTTTATTGGACTTTCATGAAGATTTTCTGAAACTCACTTCCGTTAATATGTGTGTATGTGGGGGTACGATGTATTGTGATATACCGCCCAGTTGTACTCATGCATATATCGTGGTTCGTGCGTGCGTCTGCGGATCCAAAATCCATTCAACTAAATTTGTTTTCGAACTCTTTTCAAATTTACGTCTCAAATAATGCACCAAAGCTGGATATGGTACCTGTTCGAAATTGGAAAAGAAATCCTTTTTGGTGCACGAGTTTGATTTAATGCCATTTTGAAAGCTAACTCCTATTGTGTTTGCTGACGTGGATGCCTAAGTCATTACACATTTGGTCTTTGTTTTACAACATTTCAACCTTTATCCCTTCTTTGATGGGATGTTCTAGACGATGGCTTCCAAAACAAATTTATCTGGAATGGATAGAGAAATATTTTCCTTTGGCACAACAAGTGGATACTTTTAATCACATGACACATCTCATTGAGAGGACTCTCGAGTTGGTAATTTTTCAATGACTTGGAGGATATGGTGCTTGATTTGTGCCAGGATATGTAGCACAAGAATAACTGGCTCTGACTTTTGTTTTCGAATGATTACACATTATCGTTGTCTAGGATCTTTTTGTGAGTCTCAAGCATGATTTGAATTGCTGAGTAAATGGCTCGATAAGTGTCATTGACACATCTTTGCAGTGTGGATGTTTATTTTCATTTCCAGCCTCTTAGAGTTCTATTAAATTCACCATTTAGATAAAGTCATGTTTGATTTAATCTTTATAGGCTCAGTTGTGATTTTTGTGAGCTCATAGTTTTGTATTTGTTTATTTTTGTAAATATTGGGTATATAATTATTTTCGTGCTGTTTTTTTTTCAAAATTTGAACGCTTATTTAAGAAAAACATGAACAATAGCATTATTCAAAGTATTGCCCATCTGAAGCTATAACTTTTTCCCATCTTTCTGGCAATTTGTGGATCCCATCCCAAAAGAACTGCGCCGGCTTGGCAACCAAGAATGAATCCAGCCAATTTTTGACATTCTGCTCTGATGTGAACAGTATTTCAGTGAGGGCGTTCTGCATCGACCGGAACAAATGGTATTCAGAAGGGGCAAGGTCTGGACTATAAGGCGGGTGGGGTAAGACTTCCCGTCCACTGTTTTCCAAATAGTTCCTAACCGGAATTGTCATTATGGAAAATTATTGCCTCGTGTCAGATCGCATATTCCGGGAGTTTTTCGGCTACTGCTCTCTTCAAACGGTTTAATTGTGTTCGGTAGCGTTGTCCATTGATGGTTTCACCCAGTTTTAACAGCTCATAATACAGCACACCCATCTGATCCCACCAAATACAGAGCATTACCTTCGCGCCATGGATATTCGCCTTTGCCGTTGATTTGGCTGATTGGCCGGGTTTCACATATGATTTTTAGCACTTGGGGTTGTTGTAATGGATCCATTTTTCATCACCAGTAACAAATTGATGAAAAAATGACTTCCTTTTGTGGCGTTCCAGCCGCATTTCGAACATGCAAAACCGCCTTTCGACGTTTCTCGGCTTGAGTTCATGTGGAACCCAATTTCCTTGCTTTTGAATATATCCGGCTGCTTTTAAACGTTTTGAAATGGCTGCTTGAGTGACACCCAAAGATTATACGAGCTCTTCCTGTGTTTGGCAACAATCTTCATAGAGTAATGCTTCCAGTTCTTCATCTTCAAACTTTTTTGGCTGCCCAGGACGTTCATCGTCTTCCAAGCCAAAATCACCACTTTTAAATCGTGCAAACCACTTTTGGCACGTTCGCTCAGCTAGCGCATGTTCATCATAAGCTTCCACCAAAAGACGATGACTTTCGGCAGCAGTTTTCTTCATACTAAAGTAATGAAGAAGAACTCCCCGCAAAAACTCTTTTTCAGGCACAAAGTTAGACATATTTGAGTGAAAAAAGATGATTGTTGTTTACGCTTCAAATGAATGACATATACCGAAATGACGTACAATGACAGTAGCTTTTCAACGCATGTTCCAATGGAATAATACAAGTTACGCCATCTCTTAACAAACCGCACGAATTTAGAATCTGTTTTTAGAAATGTTTTAAGTATCTGAGAGTAACAATATGTTAGACAGACGCTTGATTTGGAAAGCCATGTAGCTGACTTAAAAAAGTATATAATGTGTGTGACGCGTACATCACACATTGTTCCAAAAACCAAATTTGAGTCACAGTTTACATTAGTGGATGATATTCAACCGGTTAGACTACATCCAGCATGTAGTGAAGAGACTATAGCAGCTGTAGCTGACAGTTTACGCGAAGACCGTGACGAATTGATTCTTCGTCGTTCTCAGCAACTTTACTTGGCGTGTTGGACAACTTGGCGTATTTTACGTGAGGATCTCGGCGTAAAAGCGTACAAAAATCAACTTGTGTCAGAATTGAAGCCAGGCGACTTGAATTTGCGTCATATTTTCAGTAGATGGATTCTGGAAAAAATCTGTGAAAATCCAGTGTTTTATCGTGAAATTTTGTTCAGTGATGAAACCCATTTCTGGCTCATTGGATACGTTAATAAGCAAAATTGCTCTATTTGGGATGTTGAGCAACACGAAGAGTATCAAGAGTTACCATTACATCCATTAAAAACAATAGTAACAGTAGTGTGGTTTATGGACTGGTGGAATCATTGGTAAATTTTTCTTCAAAAATGAGGCAAATTAGGGTGTCAATGGGAACTGTTATCGCGCCATTTTAACGGACTATGTCCTTCCTAAAATTCAAGCAAGTGGTTTCGATAAGCTCTGGTTTCAATAAGACGGCGCATACAGCGGTTGAAACATTGGACTTGTTGAAAATCATTTTGGTGAGCACTTAATTTCACGTTTTGCTGCGGTAAATTGGCCGGCTAGATTGTGCGATATCACACCTATGGACTATTTTCTCTGGGGATATGTGTAGTCACAGGTCTTCAGGAATAACGTTACTGTTCAGATAGATCAACAACAAAAAAAAGAATAAACGCACTAAATTATATAAAATATCTTTATTTGCGAACTGTTGTATGACTGCATGGATCCGTGTGATTAGAGCTTATCTTTATTTTAAAAATGCTCAGAATTGCTAATTATGAGGATTGGAAGATAGGTGGCGCTACTGAGTCAAAATAAGTGTAATATCATTTAGTATGACCTCTTTAAGCCCGCATGTCAAAATTTGGTGACAACACGGCAGTAGGTATACCATATACTATAGGGATGGTTTAAACTGGGAATTTGATGCGAGAGCGAGAGGGAGGATATATGAGTGAGATGGGCATAGTATGATGTGGGTAACAGTGTCGAATGTGAGTTGGCGGCATGTGTTAAGATGTGTGTCGACACGCGTTTTGTGTGGATATGGAGAAAAAAGAGCGTGTGAGTAATTAGTAGGTATTTTGTAGAGAAGATGGTTTGTATCGTGCGTGCAGATGGGTTGTGTCGGGGATTTTGAATGTTATCACACAGTGTTTTGTAGCAGCAAGTGCTTATAATGTTAGAAATAATAATAATGTTGTAGTTTATCTTTTTGAACATATTGTTTGTGGAATTTGTGGGAAAAATTTATGCGAGAAATGGTGGTGATCTCGTATTTCTTATCTGGACCATAAATAAGAAATAATACGAAATTTCGGGTATATAAGATCTGATGTATAAACTATGAGCTTCTTCTTTACATCAAGAAAAAAATCTCTAGAGAATTTGAAAACCCTAGAACTTAGGAAACGATACCGGGTTTTTAACGTCTATCGCTGCCAAACTAAATACGAAACAAGAGTGTTAATTGAGTTGGAAAACAAGAAGGTGCTCTTACCTACTCGTTTCAATACTATGGATGACATCGGCATGTCTTGTCGTCAAGCGAGATGGAGGTATTGCGATCTGTGGGAATTTAATTCGAATTGGAATTCCACCCTGTAGAAGGGGAACCAGGTATGAGGTATGAGGTAAACAGATTAAACTCACAACCATTTTTTCTAAAGAAATAATATTTAAAATGCTTATGTATAAAAAGAAAAGGCATCGTTGTGAAAAAGAACGAAGAAAACATTTGTTTACCTTGAGCACTATTTGTAGCAATTGTTCTAGTAGGCAAAGATCCGGAATATGTTGAAGTTCAAAGAAACATTGATGAACTTCAAGATGTGAGCACCGCAAATTTTGTGAAATAATAAAAACATATGTCTTTTGTCTTGAAACGTATTTTATTACAAAAAATACAGACAACATTTCCGTCAAGAGCACTTGTGTTATGTTCAACAGGATATTCGAACCCCGAAATTTAAAGACGTGTTATATATTTGGAGAGTGTGTTTGATGATTTAGAGAGTCGTCAAGAGACAATTATCAGGAAAAAAAGTGAATAGCGATTTTGTTGGATCGATAAAGCTTCACCAACCAAATTTATGTGTTTTTCAACAAGATGTTACCTTTGCTTTAATGATAAAAATCTTTACTTTTACCAGGAGTGTAAACCTAGATTAAATATAAAAAAGGTCAGATTGCAATACAGTAGAACCTTGATTATCCGGCACTCGGTTAACCGGCACCTCAATTATCCGGCGCACTTTCCGGGAATCAACATTTTTTTTACCAAACACAATTTTTCTACATGCAAAACTGAAAATGCATAGAGAAGTACATGTACTACATATGTATGAGCAAACGATTTCATGGTTCTAGACAGAATTGCATAAACAATTTTGCTCTAAGAAGTATCTGAGTACTTGGTACTTATGAAGATATAGTACATTACCCTAGCCTTTATAAACAATACTTTTCCATAGAATGTTGCAATGTGACTCTGATTGTCTCGTACACAATTGTGTATCTTCGTCGTCAGTTTCCTTTTTATTCTGTTTCGAGTGGTTTTTACATCAAATTATATTGCGTTGTGTGTGTCCAGTTACAATGGAGCCGGAACAATCTACATCTGGTACAAAGAAACGTAAAAGGAATGTGGTTTTGATTAAAACCGCTCTTAGCGATTTCAAGAAAAACTCCGAAGAAATTTTAAAATTTGCTTCTCAAATTGATTCAATTAAAAGCTTGTCACTTAGACGGAAAATAATGAAGAATTCGCCGCATACTATAAAACACTAGACACGGCATTATATTTGTGGTTCTTACAAAAACGAAGAGAAATAATCCCGCTCTCAGGCCTACTGCTTTGCGAGAAAGCGTTATTTTTTTTAACCAAAAATTGGGTGCGGATGCAGATTTTACAGCCAGTCAAGGATGGTTGCACAATTTTAAGAGTCGTCATGGAATTCGGGATGGAACTCGTAAGTGCATACGATTAATAAATTCCAACAAATAATTTAGGAAAATCGGTTAACACCGGACCAAATCTATAACGCAGATGAGACTGGTCTGAATTATAAAGCATTGCCAAAAAAAATACTCGCATCTGTTTCTGAAGCATACGCTCTGGGATTCAAAATGCAAAAGCAGCGGATAACCGCAATGGTTTGCGCTAATGTAAGTGAAAATCACCGATTGCCGTTGCTTCTCATTGGTACCGCAAAAAAGCCTCGTTGCTTCAAAGCTTTGTATTTCTTTAGATTTTTTTCAATCCATTTTCTTCCTTCATTAAAATTTTCTTTAATGTTAAAAGGTGTTAACATGAATGCTCTTCAAAATTATTATTACTCTCAAAATAATGCATGGATTACTCAAGGTTTATTTACTGAATGGTTCCACAAAGTCTTCGTAACGTGTGTGCAACAACATTTTAAATCGAAAAATCTGCCACCATCCAGAAGATCAATTTAAAAGCGCCGATGGTAATGCCACTTGTTTCTTTTAACCAACAAACATAACATGGATCAGTCCCTGGTTGTAACGTTCAAACGCCGATACAGAAAAAATTTCATTCAACAGCTTATTTCCGAAGAAGAAATTTCCATTAAAGAACACTGGATACTGAATACCATTAAAGAACAATCTCAAAAATGTAGTAGATAATACATCAGATGCGTGGGCTGAGGTTTCACCCGAAACATTAAAGCGATCGTGGAATAAGCTATGGCCCGCATCATATTAAATCTAAATTCAGACAGGTGAATGTTCAACAGTCATCAACGAAGTATTATCGATCGGTACAAGTGCTTTTGGTGTTGAAAACAGTGACATAGTGGACTGGTGGTCGAGGAAGTTCTGGGCGTGACCACATAGGTCACATATCGCTTCCAATTTTTAAGTAAATTGGTCCTCGACTTGTCTGAGTGCATTTTTTAAAGTTACAAAAATGTTTTGTCAGTGTTAATTAAGGGCTATATATGCACAATTAAAACCAAATAGATATTTCTAAAGACAGATACTCTAAAAAGAAACAAACAGTGGAAAAAAAAGAACAAAATCAATAATCTCAGTACCCCCGAAGAAGTTCTAGGGGACACGTTAAATAAAAACAACCCCAACTTGTGTTATTTATTCAATACAATGGCCACGACCGACAACGAACTGTATTAGTATACCAGAACAATAATCGGGCCACGAAACGAGTACTTTTTGGAAGTATGTATATATTTACATTCCATGAGCGGCAGGTCAGTCTCTTTCGAGCGAGTTAGATAGGCTACTCGGCGTTGCAAGCTCATATGACGCAGTGATATTAGGGGGTGATTTTAATGCTCGACATCCTGACTGGGGTGATGTTGTGACTAATCCTAATGGTAAAGTAATACAAAGGTGGTTTAAAAACGTATCATATCTTACTTTAGACCTAATTTCGCCGAACAGTACAACTTTTCTTAGATCTTCGTCCGTATTAGACTTTTTCTTGCTGTCAAGTTCATTAAACACAGGAAATAACACTTTTTGTAAAGCATTTCACTTCGTTTCTGACCATTTTGGTGTAGAAACTAATATAAAAATTTGCAATGTTTTCCCTGTTCTAGTACTTTCTACCACTAACACTTGTTTCCAAAATACGAACTGGGATCAGTTTAAAATAGAACTACACAGTAGCCTTTCCAGAATGAATCTTCCAGTAAGTACAAATAAATTCAAGTGTAGAAAACCATTCCTAAAATCAGTAAAAACTTAAAATACAAAAACATTTCACTTTTGACTAAAAATCTTATGAAAATTCAAAGCATTTGGCTTAGAAAACTTAAAAGAATTTTCCATGGACATTTAAACAGGGTTAACACGGAATATAAAGAGTTGTACTCTAGGATACAGTGTCTTAATAAAATAATAGCTGCGAGGGTTAAAATAGACATGGATAATGATTTTAGATCACGTTTAAGAAAAATAAGGCCTTCTCTTCAAGCTTTTAAGGAAATTGACGGAATAACGGGCAGAAAGTATTTTGGTACGAATATAGCCAAGGATACCTTGATTTTTAATGGAGAAGGAGATTTTAATGTAGATAAGATTTCGAACTATGTTTTGCGGAAATGTCCTCATACCCTTGATGTAGCCCTTTCGTGCATTTTTAACCAATCCATAAATAATGGGTACTTTCCCTCAACGTGGAAAAAATCTAAGCTTATTCCTATAGCAAAGAAGAAAAGTGGAAAAGAAATCAAAGACTTTCGCCCTATATCATTGTTATCTAACGTTGGAAAGCTTTTTGAAAGAATTTTGGCTGATCACCTAGATAGTTTCTGTGAAGAAAAAATTATTGTTCCAAATAATCAATTCGGTTTCAGGAAAAATCGTGCACTCATTGCTAATGCTAAACGACCGAATCATTCAAAACCCTAGGAATAGAAAGTGCTTGTTCTTAAATTAGATCTGCAAGCCGCTTTTGATTCCATTTGGCACAACGGACTTATCCTCAAACTGATAACGCTCTATTCTTCTGAAGTGTTCATTCGGATGATCATCAGCTTTTTGAGCTCTAGGACAGCAGCAATCTCTATTGCTTCTGAATACTTTGAAGAGTTTCCAGTACTTATGGGCGTGGCTCAGGGATCATTACTTGGTCCAAAACTCTTCAACATATATCTATATGATTTCCCTTCAAATAGCCAGGTAGATAAGACTGAAGCCTTTTTATATGCGGACGATACTAAGATATTACATGGAAAGAGTAGTATTACATATTTCAGAAACATTTATGGAAAACGGCACATTAAAGCAGTCAAGGAGAGTAAAACACTGTTACTAGAAATCGATAATGTACCGATCCCACTGAAAACGGAACCAAAATATCTTGGTATATACTACCAAAACAAATTCAAATTTAATAAGCATGCCAGGGCAGTGCTGAATAAAGCCAAAATAGCTTCTGGTCTGCCTAAACAACTTAAATTGTTGGTTTAGTGTTCCACCAACAGCCACAAATGAGTTAGAAAACTTCAAGCGAAATATGCTAAGATTTTGTTTTTGGAAAGTTCAGAAAACCAAATAAACAATGGTATTCAAATGCAACAATATATAGAGAAAATAATATTGAACCTCTTTCCGTATATATGGTTAAATTATTGAAAAAAAAAATTACAATCTACCTCCAATCACCCCAACCCAATTATAAAAAATACATGGGACAGAAACATCAACGAAAGTGTGCTAGATAACAATTTTTACCTTTCCCCTAGTAATATATTGAATTTAAGGTCACAATCATTATTTGAACCATCGTCCAGCTCCAACTTAAAACTTCCATTTTATGAAAAAGCAAATTTACCTGTTCTCAGAGGATAACGATTTTAAATTTGTCTAATTCAATGAATTTAAACCAAAAGCTAACCAAATGTATGCCATCTTGTATTCAAAAATACAACATAGATTTTTGTTTTCCATTAGTAATCGAATTGATATTTCAGCTTATTCATAATAATACATTCTTCTTGTTATTATATAAACATAATTATATATCTAACTAAGTAGACATGATTATTGCATGCTGATGCTTATCCAATTATTGTTGTATCTTATCTTAAATAAGATTTAGCTTTTTAAGTAAGTAGTTCTAGTCATGAATTTAGAATTAATAGAAAATTAGTTAAAATAAAAACTGTACGTTTATATGTTTCGTTATAAACATTTATTGTATCTAAAAACTTAGTTTAACCAGATATAACTATTGAACTCGGTTACCATAAATTCAAAAAAAAAAAAAAAAAAAATGTATTCATAAATTGTCAAGTGTATTAATGTCTCAATAAAAAAAAAAAAAAACAAAAATAGACTGGTGGTCCTATGAAAACGGTCCTGGGTATCAAATTTTGACGGATGAAGAATTATCAACTTTGTGTCTGAAGAAGATGCTACTGGAATTGAAACTGACATCGAGTATGATGGTTGTTATGTTACAAATAATACAAATCACCATTACCATCGGCAGCTGACTTGCGCAAACAAGCAGTACAAGCATCTTGTTGTTTGCAAAAGTTCATTGAAAAGAAAAAGCCAACAAGGTTGACTCGTTACTTTTAAGACGGCTCAGAAGCCGAAACGATTGCAGTAAAACAAACAAAAATGACAGAATTTTTTTTGCATTTAACAAATCTATTGCTTTTTTAAATAATTATTTAAATAAATTATGTTCGTCTTCAATAAAAACGCACTATTAGTGTGTAAGTTCTTTTCAAATACGATGGCGGTCCCAAAAGTACACTGCCATGGCGGTAGTTGTTTGAAAATATCACTATATTGGAAAGTACGCAGTCTATAAAGCATATGTTTCAAGTTTGAAAGCTCCACGTTGTTTAGACATTTGTGTTGTACAGAGTTAAAGATGTTCGCACCGCAACATCTAAAAAAATATCCACGGGCTGAAGCCCGTGGCGAACAACCAACCGTTCGTTTAAATAAAACGCGGACTTTCGATTTAACAATTACTCTTGGACTTTATTCTCTGATTCCAAATTTAGACTAAAAACTAAACTTTAACTTATCCTACTCCACACCTTCGTATCGTCGCATTTGGTGTATAGCGCGTGCAAGGGTTTTATGTTGCATCAGCAATTTCCCAGTTTGAGTCGTGGGAAACAATTGTTAGTTTCCGTCACACGCTTCGTGTTACGGCGACTTACGATGGGTGGTGAAATACAGTGTCCACAAGTGAATGCATGAAGTCAAGGTGACTTCTCATCTTTCGACTTGTGGAATCGTGACGCGTTAACTTGCAGACATTGTAGGCATTTCAAAAAGTGCGGTACATCGCATATTATTTGAAAACTCGAGCAAAAACATTGTCGTGAAGATGTTTCAATGTTTCAAACATGGGTACATCACTTTACACCCGAGACAAGAAAACAATCAAAACAATGGATTCAAAAGGGAGAACCGACTCCAAAGAAGGCGAAGACTGTTTCATATGCAGGCAGGGTCATGGCGTCGATCTTTTGGGATGCGCTTGGGATAATTTATTCAATATTTTTAGGATAATACATGTGCAGGTTAATTCTAACTACTAGGTAACAATAAAGGAATGTATTAAATTAAGAATATGTAGTGACATTCGTATTTAGAATTCAAATAGTGTTGAATGCCACATCAGCAGAATTTCATGTAGATAATATAATTGAGAATTAAGATGGAAGTGATATTTTATCGTTTGTACAATAATTAAAGAGTCTAGAACTAGCATTAATTAAAATTAAATTACGTAGGACAGCAAAACTTCAATTTGATTGTTATCAAAACTTAGAAGCCAGCTTTTGATTTTGTTTAAGAAAAATGAACGCGAATCGAAACAGGAAGACGATTAAATAGTTTAAAGCTTACGACGGATTAGAAGTCTCTAAAATGAGTGGTTTGGAATGAAGGCATGTTTACCAGGCTCTGCAAATAACCACTTCTCATAAATAAAATTTTAAGCACCTTGTAGTAATAAAGGTGTCTAACCGCCAAAACTTTAAGGCTTCTAAAGAGTGCCATGGAATGGGTGAGTCGAGGAACACCGCAAATCGTTCTTATAGCACATTTCTGTAAAACAAGTAGAGACTGGATTTTCGTGCGGTAAGCACCTCCCCAATATCCTAGTCCATATAGTAGTTTTGAGTAAAATATGCCGTAGTAAACAGTTCTTAAACTATTGTGTTTGCAGTATTTACGAAGATGAAACAAACTACGGAGACAAGAACGAAGATACTGTTTTAGGTTTGTAATATGATGAGACCAATTCATATTTTGGTCAATAATAACACCCAGGTATTTGTAGTTATTTAATATGTCAATTTTAAAACAGTTCACATGACACGCTATATCCACATCAAGCACAGTTTTAGAAGAAGCTTCATTACAGGTGCAAACCGAAACTTTCTGGCGAGTACAATTAGCGGCATGAAAGTGAAAATCGAAGTCCAGCACAGCCTGCAACTCAAGGCTGAAAAACATTAGTTTCGTTTTATTGCAGACAATAAGTATATGTTTGGCGAATCACTTTCTCAGTAAGTCTACATCATGGTTTATATCAGCTGCTAGCTGGAGGTGTCTAACAGAGTCGTACGCGATGCCAAGATCGTCGGCAAAAGCCGTAACTTTTCCTGCAAAAGGTTGAAGAAACAAGGAGTTTATGTAGACTAGGAAAAGAGTAGGGCCCAATACAGACCCTTGGGGTACCCCTAGTTTAATAATCCTATTTTCACTAAAACAGTCTCCAATTTTAACTTTTTGTTTTCTATCTTTGAGATACGACACCAGCCAACTAAATAAATAACTCCTCGAAATCCAGCCCGATGTAATTTCCTCAAGAGAATTGTATGGTTTACCATATCAAAAGCCTTGGTTATGTCAACAAACAGACCGACACAGCTTTTTTTTTGAGTCCAGGCCTTTATTTATAATCGAACAGAAACTCATGAGAACATCTTCAGTAGAGAAACTGCAAAATTCTATTTATGACAGTTTTTTCAAAAATTTTCGAGATGGAATAGAATAGTGAGATAGGTCTGTAAATGTATTTATCTCTTTTGTTTCCCTTTTTAAAAATTGGTAGAACGTTTGCATATTTTAACCTGTCAGTGAATGTACCAGTGGAAATACTTAGATTAAAAAGAAAAGCGAGTATATCTACTACATTCAGAGCGATGTGCTTTAATTTGTAATAAGAGAGGCCATCATCTCCACAGAAAGGCGAGCGACTAAGCGAGTTTATAAGAGATAACATTTCAAGACCAGTGATTGGTTCAAAGAAGAAACTGTCTCTACAAACCGGATCTTCCATCAGATTCCCTGCCATACAGTTCAAACAGTATTCAGATCTTAAATTTTAGGGAGGCGCTTCACCAATTTTAACAAAAAAATCATTGAAAATATTTGCTACTATTGTAGGATATTTTACAATAGAGTTATCAGTCGCAAGTTCGATAGGGTTAGGTATTTTAGAGGAATCGCGGTTCAATATGCTATTGAATACTTCCTATTCCTTTTTAGGGTTCTCTTGAGCTTTCCGCATTTTAAAAATATAGTATCTATCACCACATAATCGAATTTCGTTGTTGACTTTAATAGATATGTGTTTAAAGCGACTCCGGAGTGCAGAATTAAGCGGATGCTTTACACATTTCTGGCGCAGCTTGTTTTTATGCTTAATTTGTTTAAGAATGGAGTTCATTATCTAGGGCTTCAGTTTTATTTCCGACTTTCTTGGCAGAGAGCGAGAGATAGATAAGTTTAAATGAGACTGGAGTATCTTTAGAAAGAAGTTATAAACGACAGAAGAATCATTTTCAGTATAAACAGCCTCTCAGTTTTCAGACTGTAGTTTGAAATTAAGTAGTTCAAAACTCATTTTAAAAACGGTACGAGTAGGAACTCTACCTTCGCCTCTAAGATCTATCCAAATACCTGTCATGTCAGTGATCCGTAATATAGAGGTCAAGATTAATACCGACACACTGATCGGGAGATATATTACGAAAACGACCGAATACATGGTCTAGACAGGTGTTTGAAATAGGTCTTGTAGGCTCATTCACAAAGGAAGTAAGACCATGTGCAGCTATAAGGCACAGAAGTGACTCCGAGACTGAGGTTGATGCTATGATGTCAATATTAAGACATATTAAGGTTTTGAATCTTAGTTTTTGTCAGAAATAGAATTAATTCATTTAGAAATGGTACTGAGTATCATGGAATTGCAATTTTTAAATGCAGACGAAGTTAAAGGGTTCATTGCATAATTTACAACTAACCTGCATTACATCCGCAGTCACAAACCTATGATGGTAAATACCAAATTCCAGAGAATCACTAACAAAAACCCGTACTCCGCCTGCCGAATACGATTCATTTGTATTAGGATAAAAGTTATACAAATATCCATATCAAATCGGGTAAATATACGAATGCTTGAAGATTGCACACCAACAAATCAAAGTTTTGTCGCAAGCTACGTATGTTTTGATGTACCACAAGAAAAGAATAAGCCTTATCAGAAACACAATGTAGTAAACTGTCACTTAAGCTATGTGATTTTTAATGGAAGGTGAATTCTTGCTAGAAGGACCGAAGATATCGTTTGGATCAAACATATTTAAGATGTTATTAAATGAAAAGGCTCTAATCGCCCAAGGTTACTAAATCATCAAACGATCTTATAGAAGCAATTCTACCTTTCTCTACTTTCCTCAACAATATTTGTAAGTTCTGAAACCATAAATATTTGTAATTGTTTTCCATTTTAAATTTCTTATCTTCCATAAATAATGCTCTAGTGTAACTAGTTAAAGAATGATTAATATAGATCCTATTGAAAGAATCCGGAGCAAATAAAGACGAGTTTAATGCAGTCCTCTTGCTTCTCATTATCTTACTCTTAATATCTTGGGAAGAAAGATGTACACAAACAACATCTTTGGTGTTAGCTTTGTTGTTCGAAACGTTGCCAGCAGAGTTAGTTGCTTATTTTTTTCCCAAATTTTTGACGAAACAATGTTGTATATCAGCTGCAGCGACAGAAACCTACAATGCGTCACGGAAAATTGTTTGCACAAACTCATGGGTATTGCTGTCGTTTATCCCAGGTATGCCAACAATTTCAATCACATTCTCCACTTGTTTTTGCTCCTTCCAATTGAGTTTGCTCTCCAAATACGCGACCCTCTTTCTCAGTTTGGTGTTGTCATCTCTCAGCTGTTCGAGCGTGGTGAGAAAGTCATAGTTAATCTTCTTCAAAGACACAATCTCATCATAGAGGAGTTGAAGGGTTATTGAACTTGCTGCTAGTTGCTCACCATCATCGGTTCGTGGTGTAGAGCAAATTTGGGTTTGCGTTTTCTCGCTGTTTGGACGACGTTGATTTCGTTCTTTTAGTGACCGCTTGCTGCTGCTCCCTGAGGCTGTGACTGAGACTTTAGAGATGCAATTTATTGTTGCAGAGACTTTCGACGAACGTGCGACGTGTACTTGTCACAACGGTAAGGTAAACCGTGGGCACACATGTAGTCAAAATCAGCTATAACTATTTTCACACAAGCGCAGTGGAAATACGCCTCACAGTCCGAACAAGCAATTTTCAATTTGCAACTGCGTTCGATTTTTTTGATGCACACGAGGCAGTGCATCGTACAGGAAACAACAACAAAAAAAAGAGAAAAGGGGAAAAAGCACAAACAAAGCAAATAGTGACTAAGAAAGAAGAAAGAAGATATTGTTGTTTCATTATGACAATGCACCAGCTCACAAATCCGTTATTGCAATGGCCAGAATTAATGAATAAAAGTTCTAATTGCTACCTCATGCACCCTATTCGCCAGATTTAGCCCCCTCGGATTATTTTCTGTTTCCAAACTTGAAAAAATGGCTCAGTGGTCAAAGATTTTCCAACGATGAAGAAGTCATGTCGGCAGTTCTTATCATAAAAAAAGGTATTGAACTTTTTGAACATCGCTTGGAAAAGTGTATAATCGTAGAGTTGAAATGGTATGAAGAAAATAAACACAGTGAATTTTATATGCAACGTAAGCCTGTGGAATACCGTGTCAATGATGTACAGATTTTAACTGAAGCTGGCATAAAGTTTTGAAATATCTTCTTAGATGAATGCAATTCGGAACCGAATTGTTACAATAGCATCTGCATGTTATTTTGTGTATCGTCGTAATTTTTTTACTCCCCAATAAGGATACAGATACAGTGATAATCAATCAGTCCAGGCAATTAAAGTCGATGGCTCTTGCAAGGAAACCAAACAAGTTTTCGAGTTTCATGGATGCTTTTATCATGGACACCTTAAACAATGACACTAAGTCTAAATCGACACGTTCAAGACAGTTGAAATGTGGAGTTGTGAATTTATAATGATGTCTAATATCTAAAATTACATCCATTAATACAAAATACATCGTTTAATTCTAGCGATGCATTTGACGGAGGGCGTACAGGAAATACGTATAATTATTTTAAATGCAAGCAAGGTAAAAAACAAAATCAAGTACATAGATGTGTGCTCCCTTTATCCTTGGATTTGTATTATTAAATGTGAAATACTACCACCAGAGTAGTTATTACATCCCGTACTTCCCACAAAACAAAATAATGTACTCATTTTTGGATTATGCAGAGCATGCAGCTATGCAGAACTATCTCAAGAGGAAAGAGCTTTGCACGGAACCTGCGTTATTGACGAAGTTTCGAAAGTTATAGAGAAAGGATATAAAGTAATCGTATTAGATATTTGCGAAGTTTGGGAATATTCTGTATTCCATTCAATATCACAGAGTTAAAAAATCAAATGGGCTTTTCACTCAAATGATGAATAAATTTAATAAAATGAAACAGGAAACATCAGGATGGCCTAGTAAATGTACTACAGAGGAGAAGAAAAACAAATATATGGTTTACAGGACTTCTTTTACAAGGAAAATGTTAAATTAAATTATACATAAATTTGCAGCAACCCTGGAAAAAGATCTTTGGCTAAGCTCATATTAAATTCGGCCACCGGGAAAACCAACAAAAAACAAGTATAATAAATAATTCATCAGAATTATACGAAATGCTAACAAATCCAAATGTTTAAGTGCGCCATATCCTTCTTATAAATGAGAAAAATATTGTAGTTAGTTGGTTGTATAAAGATACATTGTCAATTATTAATCTGTATATCGCAGCTTATACAACTGCACAAGCTCGTCTTAAATTTTACAGTTATCTGGAAACGTTGGGAGATAGGGTTTTGTACTAAGATACCGATTCGGTTATCTATGTAACTGTGAAGGGGAACCCGATCCACAGACCGATGAATTCATTGGTTGAATTAGATGAATTAGAGTGCTATGGACATGGAAGTTACATTGTTGAATTTGTAAGTGGTGGTCCGAAAAATGATGCTTACAAAGTCTATAGTAAAGATGAATGTGAAAAAATCGTTTGCAAGTTATTCTGCATCGAAGAAAGTAAATTTTGCCACAATAAAGGAAGCTGTAATTAATGCGGAAAAGATTTTAAAATTGTATCGAATAGTATTCGTCGCACACGAAATCATGAAGTAGTCACCATTCCAGAAGTAAAAAACTACAAGCCCAATTTAGAAAAACGTAGGTTTCTTGAAGATCATAGTTCTTTACCATACGGTTTTAAAAGAATGAAAAGCAAAATTTTTGTTTGTTTTAAAAGGAAATAGTTTTATTTTAGGTCTCGAATTTTTTAACAAATAAACATCTTTCAGCAAAAAGCGCTTCTGGTATGTTAAATATTTATTACTTTAACATTTTTATTTTGAAATAATTCTTTTAGTTATTGAGCTTAAGAATATATGCTTTAGATGAAGATTTTGATATGCACAACATTTGCTATTAGATAAACATCTTATTTCATAGGGAAAGCGCCGCTTCAATTCTCTAATGATGGGGCAACCAGTTTTTTCAATGGAAATATTTTGGTCTTGAATTAATTCCTTCAACCATTGGGTATTTTTTGAACAAATTTTTACATTAATACATTCCTATGTAGTCTATGGCGATTCATATAAACCCAATGAGCCTGCCTCTTTAGAGATGTCGACAGTTGATTCAAGTTAACTTGAGATTTAAGAATAATACAATATGATGGTGGTGTCCATTGTGCGGTATAGCCAATCCTTTTCCAATAAAGCTTTTATTTTTCCCTTTTCAATTCAATAATTTTACGCGCACCGGTATTTTCTCTTCCATATTCAACATTCGAATAACTTGATTTTATTTCTCGCCAAAATATTTGACTCAAAGGATTGTAATTAATTATACGATCATGTAGCATTAAACAATATGCGGATGCGGTGGAATTGGTTTTGAAGTTTTAATTTCAATACGGATGTCTAGAGGGCTGGTTTCTAATAATTCACTTTGAAGTCTACAATCTATTACGAAAATTGTTGCTTGAGTTTTAAATAAATCCCTCGGCAATAATGGTTCAAAACTTGGTCGATTATAGTAGATTTTTTGAATGTCACTATACATATTGTACAACAAGCTGTACTTAATACATGGTGCCGTTTCTAAGAGAGGCCACCACTTGAATTAAATCCATACCATTTTCAGTTAGTACCAACCTTCAAAAGATACGTGGATAAATTTGACAGCTGTCGGAGGATTAGTTCTCGAGATATAGCGTTGTGAGTGAAGCAACTTTTGTTATTCTGAAAAAAAAAAAAAAAATGGATTCAAAGCAATTTCGTGTGTTGATTTATCATTGCTTTTTGATGGGAAAAAATGCAGCCGATGCAAAGAAATGGCTTGATAAGTGTTATCCGGACTCTTCACCAGCCGAACGAACCATTCGCAAGTGGATTGAAAAATTTAAAAGTGGTCATACAAGCACCGAAGATGATGCACGTAGTGGACGTCCAAAAGAGGCTGTTTCAGATGAAAACATCAAAAAAGTCCACAAAATGATTACGAATGACCGTAAAGTGAAGTTGATTGAGATAGTTGAGGCTCTTAAGATATCAAAAGAGCGTGTTGGATATATCATACACGAATATTTGGACATGCGAAAGCTCTGTTCAAAATGGTTGCCGCGTTTGTCGGCAGTCAGCTGAGTGGCGAGCAGGCGGCGAACCTCGTCCAAAACGACCAAAAACTCAACAGTCGGCTGGCATGGGATACACATGGAATAATTTTCATCGACTATATCCAAAAGGGACAGACTATCAACAGTGACTCTTACATTGCGTAACAGAAAAACGGCCGCATTTGAAGAAAAAGAAAGTGCTTACAACGTGTTACAAGTCGATGAAAACGATGGCAAAATTGAATGAATTCGGCTACGAATTGCTTCCCCACCCACTGTATTTTCCAGATTTGGCCCCCAGCGACGATTTCCTGTTCGCAGACCTTAAAAGAAAGCTCACCGGAAAGAGATTTAAGACCGATGAAGAAGTAATCACCGAAACAGAGACCTATTTTGGCGCTAAACGAAATCGTACTACAAAACTGGTATCGAAAGATTGACAGACCGTTTCAATCAGTGTATCGCCCTCGAAGGCAACTATATTGATAAATAAAGTTGAATTTTGCAAATATTTTGTGTTTTACTATAAAACGACACTGACTTTTCAGCCCATGTGTTATCATCTGTTTTTCAGCAAGTTAAAATAGCACACAAAAACAAATACAATGTGGGAGATAAGGTTCGAATACGCAAGTTTAAGCACACACCCAACAGGTCTACTGAAGTATTTACAATGAGGAAAATTAACATGACAAATCCTGTCACATATCTCCTGGATGATTTCCAAGGTCACCCCATTTAAGGTGGTTTCTATGAGATGCAGCTCCTAAAACCCCAATATCCTAATGTATTCCTTGTGGAAAAAGTATTGCAAACACAAGGAGACCAAGTATATGTGAAATACCTTGGTTTTCCACGCGAACACAATTCATGGAAAAATAAAAGAAATCTCTTGAACCCGGCAACATTTATTTCCTTCTGTATTAGATCTTGCCTGAACGCTTCAATATCTTCCTCCATACTCACATATTCTGAATCTTCAGGGTTAGTAAATACACCCCGATAAGTATTAACAAAATATGTAGCTATCATTCTTCTTGCTTAAACTGAATGCTTTCACCTAAATGAAATGAAATGAGGAACTTATTTAATATACAAATATTAATAAATCAATTAATTACATTATTTTCCTTTAAAGCTTTTCTGTGAAATAATATTTTTTCAATATTTCTCATGATCAATCATTAAACGCTCTCACCTCTTAAATCTCCCACCAAACCATGTTACTTTGCATCACTGACACAACTAAAAAAGATTTTGCATCTACCTCTTTCAATTTGCTCTCATAAAACATTTCATAATGTATGCTTTATCTTTTGTGATTATATCTTCTTTTATACATTTCAAATTACTGTCCGATGGTTTGCATTAGGATTTTCGTTTTTATCAACATGCTGTGCATTTTTCTCAATTGCTTTGAGTTCCGTTGTTGTTGTTCGTGTTGTTCGCATCTTAGGCCTTTTCGCAATTTTCACAAATGCAAAAGTTTTCACGCAATGATTCACACCAGAACCTTTTTTAGACTGTAACATAAATATATATATATATATATATATATGTGTGTCTGTGCAGTGATTGTTGATATCTATCTTCCTTAACTTTGCAAATCTATTAAGACTAACAATTCATATTCAATAATTTTATTCAACATCTATCACTCTGTCTCTCTCTCTCTCTCTCTCCCTATCTCTCTCTTACCCTCCTCATAATCACTGTGTAACCATTACCCAGTACTTACTTCGTAGGTCATAAAATGAATTCCTGCTTAACCGAAAACCACTCACTTCTCTCTCAATTCGCACATGTTATTATAAGTTCCTCAATACAATGTTGTCAGCAAGATACAAGAAAGAAGAAAATTCTTTCAACACATTAATCATCTCCTAATTCCTTCTCCAACAACAGCCACGAATTTCATAAACAACTTATACTCGAAAAGAGAAGCTACAACATTACTATTATTTCTCACATTATAAGCACTTGTTGCTACAAAAAACTGTGATAGCACTCAACCCCCTCTCAAACCACCTCTCAAAACCACCTCTCAAAACCCACTAGAGAATCTCCCTCTTTACCAATCAACCCCCCACAACCCGCTCCACACACACACAATGCAAACTTCCCTCTTCCAACCAAAATACCTACTAATTACTCACACGCTCTCTTCCCCCCTATATATACAAAACGAGTGGCAACACACTTCTTATCACATGCCGCCAATCATCCGCCAACTTACCACATAAAACGCGTAGCGACACACGCCTCATCACATCCCGAAAACCACCAACTCAACACTATTATCATTCACCGACACACGCTTTATCACATGTCGCCAACCCACATTCACTATATCAAACGAGTGCCGACACTATTAATCACATCATACTATATCCATCTCACTCACATATCTTCCCTCTCGCTCTCGCACCAAATTCTTAGTTTAAACCGTCCCTATACCTACTTACGGCGCATAGCTTTGTTTTGACACCCATTTCAAAACATCGTGTTAGTGTTTTTTGCGACCTCTAAAAAAGAGCAGTATCGCTCATTGATCTAATTTTTGTTTTTGTTTACACACTCGATGGTGTGTAAGGGACACATTCACCTTTCCGGACAACTGTTAACCATTGGTTCGCAGAGATTCGCTCTGGCCGCATGTCACTTTTTGATAAACCGCGCCCAGGTTGCCCAAAAACGGTTACCACAGAAACAGAAACCGTAGACAAAATTCATAATATTTTATTGGCGAGTGAAAATTCGCGGGTTGGCTGAAATAGCAGGCATCTCAACTGAAAGCGTAAGCCATATCCTGCATGAGATCTTGGGCATGAGAAAGCTGTCCGCGCGATGGGTGTCAAGTTTGCTCACACCGAAGAACAAGTGCAATCGTGAGACCATTTCAAAGACGTACTTGACCCTATTTAATCGAAGTCCGGAGGAGTTTCTGCTTCGTTAAGACATGGATTCATTGATACATTAAAGAGACCAAAAAACAATCGAGGCAATGGGTTTTACAGGGCAAACGTGCTCCAAAGAACGCGAAGACCATGCTTTCGGCCAGAAAGGTGATGGCCACCGTTTTCTGAGACATGCGAGGTGTGATCCACGTTGACTATTTAGAAAAGGGAACGACAATCACAAGAGCATGCTATGTCGATTTATTGGGCCGATTTGAAGAAAAATCGACCATATTTAGCGAAGAAAAGAGTGCTCTTCCATCACGATAACGCACCGGCTCACACCTCCGAACTCGCCACAGCCAAATTAGTGGAATTGCACTGCGAATTGCTCTCCCATCCTCCGTATCCTCCGGATTTGGCTCCCTGAGACTTTTTTTTCCCCTCAAGT
The DNA here is from genome assembly GCA_907269105.1 of Volucella inanis. NCBI lineage: Eukaryota > Metazoa > Arthropoda > Insecta > Diptera > Syrphidae > Volucella > Volucella inanis. Next base: position 71,991,194 of record OU026155.1, read on the forward strand.
ACGGGTCGAACGAGGAAGTCACCGCCGCCGCGAAGAAGTATTTTGCAGGCTAACAAAAGCCGTACTATACGAAGGGGCTAAAAAAGTTGCAGCAACGCTTTGAAGGCGAGTTGAAGGCGGTTTATACCATATTTCAAAAAAAAAAAAAAATTGTCAAAACCTTAAAAAGTTGCGTTGTCATTTCTAATACGAGTATTCATCAAACAGCCCTAGTAAAACTGCATGGATAGCGCAAACAATGCTGAGATTTCATTTATCAGTATTAACTTTTCCGACCAAATCTGAGAAATGAATTGGTGTATGTTCTCTACAAAGTCGTTTTAGGCATTAAGCTACCCACCCGTATGCGTAGATTGCGTAGAGGAAAATATTGCTGCTCTATCTGCCAAAGTTCATAAAAACCGTCATTTGTCTATTCGCTACCGTTTGCAGCAATTGGTATTGTGTTACTCTAATACGTGCAAAATTTTACGCAAGGTTCTTTGTCTGAAATCTTACAAAATACAGCTGGTGCACGAACTGAAGCCTGCTACAGCGTCGAATTTTCAGTAAGTGGGCCTTAGAATAGATGGAGAGGGATGCGCTCTTTTTATTGAAAAATTATCTTCACCAACGAAGCTCATTTCTGGTTAAATTGGCATTCTAATAAACAAACTTGCAGTATTTGGTCCTATGAACAACCTTAGGTAAACCAAGTGCTGCCAATACACCCGCAAAAATGCACTGTTTTCTGGGGTCAATAATTCGGCGGAATCATTGGCCCTTGCTTGTCATAGATAGCCGTGAGAACATCGTTAAAGTCAATAGCGCCCCTTATCGTTCAATGACTTCGAATTTTGTTTGCCCAAAATATACGAGCTGAACCTAGTTGACATATGGTTCGAGCAAAACAGCGCTACATGCCATACAGTACGCGAATCGATGGACCAATAGAGAAATGAGTTCAGTGAGCAATTTAACTATCGTTTAACCGGTAATTTCACCGTTTTATGGGTACCCGTCAAATCACTTGTCTATGCAGACAACATTTCACGTTTTATTAGCGAGATAATAGCCAATTAACTCAAAATATGGTGAATCTCCATATGGACCACTTAAAATGTGATCGTGGTCAACATTTACATGAAATAATCTTTAAAAAAAAAAAAAAAAAAAAAAAAAAATGGCAAGCATTAGTTCATCAATTTAAATAAACATTTTATACACTTTTGTGATTTTCCTGTATTCTTTTTGACAAATAAAAACCAAACCTTTAAGCTAAACTGATACCAAAAAAAAAAAAAAAAAAAAAAAAAAAATAACATTTACATTTACAATCGTTTTAATTACTGAAATCAACTGTCACTCACTGCAATTCGTTTCTTGTACTTAATGTACAATTTTGACAATTCATCATTTTAAAAACTCGAGGGAATAAAGTTTGTCTCATTGTTGTTTTACATTTGCTAACAAAATTCATGCTGACAATCGTACCATATATCTTATTAAAATTTTGGTTGACAGAATTTATGCCTAATATAATAATAAGATTATGGAATTATGCTTCCTCCTATTGGAGCGACTGCCACAGGACGTGCGTCCTTGTAGGAGCGACTGGCATGGTGGTGTGTATAAGAGTATATTGTAGTATCAGCTGAATCCTTAATGTTGATGCTGAATGATGACAATTAGTGTTGCGTGTAAATAGGATGAAGACAATCAGCCATGATAAGTTGAAAGTGGGAACTGATTTACTGGAAAATGTTGCTACTTGCTTCTTACTTAATTTAAATCTCTTATGTAGGAAGCTTCTCCAGGGATAAGCGATTTAAAGTCAAGATAAATGTATAATGTCCATGAAAGTATTGGATAGGTTAAGTTTTTAATTTTTATTAAACAGTTAAATAATGAATGAGAATTGTACTTTATAGAAGCTAATGCTGTATTCCACAGGCGGTTTTTATTTTGATGATACTTAGTTCGTTTTGTTTTCATTAGTAGTTCGTTGCAGTATTTAAATATATTCCAAGTCTATTGCGGTTTGGCCTATAGCCGTCTACTAGACCGACAATTATTTATATACAAATTTATACAAAAGGAAATATCGTACATAGATATTATTTTAAATCTTAAAATCTTCTTCAACTCTACATTTTCTAGTGGGTGAAGAGATACAAATAATAGTGTTTCCAATTGCTAGGTTTTAGCATATGTCAAAGACATCCAGCTGTCAAAGTATTCAGTAAGGTTTGCCATTTCATCATGCATCGAAATTCCAATTAGTTGTATAGTAAATACGCAACGTGGTTTTCTTCGTGAGGTCGAACTTCATCACGGTTTTAGTGTGCAGGCAATTCGAAGGACCATGGAAAAGTTTAACCTTGAGTACACTCTTTTAGATCTTAAGCCACCAACCAGCAGAGATTGTTGAGACCGTAGCGATCAGTATCGAGCTAAACCCAGAAATATCGATTCAGCACCGATCAACTGAATTGGGCATAGCTTATTTTGCGATTAGATTTGGGTCTACATCAGTATAAGATTGTAATGACGCAAGAATTGTAACCGCACTACCATAAAAAAAATGCCGTGAATTCGCTAATTGGGCTCTGGAAATTTTGGCCGGAGATTCAGATTCTGGCCAAAAAATTATCATCTCGGACGAGGCCTTTTTTGGGCTCAGCAGCCATATCAACAAGCAAAATTGCTGGTATTGAAGCGAACACAATCCCTAAGTGTTCGGTCAAGCATCAATGCATCCACAAAAATTGACTGGTGCTGTTTAAGGTATGGTGGCATCATATGCCATACAAGCGACGCAATGCTCGAAGTTGTGATGGAGATATTTGGCTTAGATGGATGAGGTTGTATTAGCCCTCCGCCTGAAGATGGTCATCTCAAGGCGAGCGTTCATGAATTCGCCGCCGCAATCATGCGATTTGACACCACTCGATTATTTTTTTTGGGACTACGTCAAGTTCTTAACAAGCCAACCACTTTGAACGAACTCGAGGCCATCATTCGAGACGCTATTGCCGATATAATGCCGACATAATACATATGAAATGTATTAGACCAAATCCTTAAAAATTGAACCGACCGCTTGAACCACTGCCGGCGCAGCCCAGACAACTATTTGAATGATGTTCTACTCCACACATAATGAAATGAATGTAGCTTCAAAATAAAGCCAAAATAAATTTTGTATCTCATTCTATTGTTGTTTGATTTAAGTTCTTTTTTCGTTTCGTTCTTTTCTGGTCACGCTTTGCGAGTATAACGATGTGCATTTATGCAAGAGTTGTAAAGTAGATCGCACCCACTATCTCCATTCAAAATTTTAATTGCTTCGTTTGGTTATACTGTAATTTAATTCAAGAATTTCATTCTAATTTCTTTTCAAACTGAACATATTGCAAGAATGTGAATTATATCCTCTCGACCTCTCGAATCCTCATATTGCAATGATTGCACAAGATAGGTAGATCTGGACGGTGTGGAATGAAACTGAAATTCAGTAGCTCTCCTCTGATTTTTAGTATTCAATTTATCTTCTTTATTGAATTGCAATTAAGAAAGTATGTTTTATCTGCTAGTTTTTACTTACTAAGGTTACTGTAGTAGATTCTATGTATGTATATACCTACTTGCCCTACTTTTGTTAATTATGTAATGAGTTTTGTTGTTAAACGTTCATAATGCTCCACATTATGCCGCAAAATGTTTCCATTCTTGAATGAAGCTGGTTCTATTTCGTTTAATACTCTTGAGTACAACTGTTGGCAGTCTATCATCATTCATCGCCACTAATTTTCTTATATGGTGTAGTCAAAATGTAGTTTCAGAGATTCCGAAAATATAAGTTGTGCACCAGGTGAAGTAGTAATTAGGGGTTGAACTTGGTAAACGGAATAATCGTTTTAAAAAATACCTCAGAAATAATAAATAAAAAATAGAAAAGAACTTAAACTGCAGATTCAATGGTTTCAAAATGTAGGAAAATGTGGTTAACGATTTCAACGTGAACCTTGTAAAGCATTACCGCTCCAAGGAAGCAATATGATATTACGAGTTGAAGAGGATCATATGGTTACACCTTTGGTTGTCTTCAAAAATATTTAACTAAAATAATTTGTGGTACAAATTGCTTGGCTCCTAGTTGGCCTCTTTTTAGGGAATTGCGAATTCTTTCGTTAAGATGTCTATAAAGTGATCCATCGTGAGGTTTGATTTTCAATAGGCTTTTTTTGACAGATCACGCGTGACTCCTATCAATTTGCTTTGTTATTTTTGTTTAGTATCGTTTGGAAAGTTATCATGGAAAGACTCACACCACAACAGCGTCTCCAAATTGTTCAGCTGTATTACGAAAATAAGCGTTCTGTGAGAAATGTTTTTCTTGCGATTCGAGGAACTTACGGTTCGCATAATCGTCCTATGAAATCACTATTTCCAATACCATTCGCAAATTTGAGTGCCAATTTACATTATTGGATGACACTCGACCGGTTACATTACATCCAGCACGTAGTGAAGAGATTATAGCAGCTGTAGCTCAGAGTGTACGCGAAGACCGTGACGAATCTTGGCTTGGCGTATTCGACAACTTGGTATATTTTACGTAAGGATCTCGGTCTAAAAGCGTACAAAATTCAACTTGTGCAATAATTAAAGCCAGGCGACTTGAATTCGCGTCATGTTTTCAGTGAATGGGCTCTGTAAAAACTCAATGAAAATCCAATGTCTTATCGCGAAGTTTTGTTCAGTGATGAAACCCATTTCTGGCTCAATGGATACGTTAATAAACAAAATTGCCGTATTTTTGCTGATGAGCAACCCGAAGAGTACCAAGAGCTACCATTACATCCATTAAAAACAATGGTACGGACTCGGATCACCACTTTGTTGCAGCCAAGAATCGAATGTGGATTTCCCAAGAGCCACAATAAAAAAAAAATGCAATTCTAAGAGACTGTCAGCATCTGCGCCGAACGCATATCCCGATATTTCCTAACAATTACTATGCTGCCAGCATCCATTTTCAATGGGACGAATCCTCTTTTGCACTCGTGTAATAGCAAGAGTACTTAAAGATCTTAACAAACTAAAATCTGCTTGGTGTATATCCCTTTCTTCTGAAGAGATGTTCTTCCACGCTGGCAAAACCGCTGCGTAAGCTTTTTCATCTTTCCTACTCTTTAGGACTCTTTCAGAGTAGATAAAAAAATGGTATTTCTCCAACACATCCGTAAAAAGCAAATCTTCTTCTCTCTCCTCCTTCTCACGGACCTTGCATTTGGGGTCGATGACTCTCTTTTTCAATAGGTTTTTTTTCAAAATTACCTTTCGGAATGTTCAACGTTTGATATTCACAAAATAAATGCTGATATGCCCCAGGGCTCCGTCCTATCTCTGGCACTCTTTTTTATTTCTATCAATGAACACTTGTCTGTTACTTCTAACCCAATACATTCTTTCGCGACAGTACTCTCTGCTTTAAATATGCGTTCCCGGACTCGCATTTCCGCTTTTCGCTGTAAAACGGGTACGACGGTGTATGTTACACTCATTAAGTTCCCATATCAACTGTTTGCTGTCACTGATGTGAAATTTAAATACGATGTCGTCAAAAATGTTACAAAATATCTAGTTTTCCTCAAGCGATTTAAGAAATACTAAAGCATAATAAGGTATTTATCCGTCCAAAATTGGAGTACATTGCTCACATGTGGTCGGGTGCGCCGTGCGACAAAACTCATAGTTGATACTAATATCACTTAGACAATGTACACCCTCGAACAGCGACGTAATGTCTCGTATCTCACTTTGTTAAATCGCTAAGTCCACACCAGGTGCTCCGCAGAAATCACCAGTATAATTCCTCCGCTTCAAAAGTTTAACCGTAACATCCGTCTCGCTATGAATGCCCATCAGTTAACCTTTAAGCCCACTTTCGGACGTACTGTAAAATATTATGATTCATTAATAAGTCGTACAACTCGCTTATAGAATGTCCTGGCGAGCTCTCTATTTTTAAGCCGTTATAACTTGCGAACATTTATCTGTCTCCCTCAATTTCCTTCGCCTGGGCTGCGTGGAAATTTTTTAAGGGTATAAAATCCTTGATTTTGAGGCCTCAAATCTACCTTTGCCAAGCTCATTCATCTGTGCAGAATGACGACTAACTGAAACGACTTAACTGAAACCTTTGAAGTCAAAAAAGATTTTGACGGCAAAGATTTGAAGCAGTTGTGCAGACCTCATAAGTGAAAACAGGAGTCAAAATCTTTCGGAAGTCTGTGCAACTACTATATATCGTACACCGTTGTTGTTGACATAATTACGAGAACACAGCGGACTGTAACCGGTGCATTCACCAGACCTAAAATGAAAGCCTCCAAAATGTGTTTAGTGAAAGCGGGAAAAACTAAATATAAAATGCTGTCAACACGACAGGACACACAACATGGACGTATCAGACAGAATGCCACAATAGAAAGCTGTAACTTTGGGATTTCGTTTGCCTCAACTCCGCTATTCAAACTCATAATGACATCAGAAATCAGGCGAAGAGTTATAATTGCCAATCGATGCCTCATTGGACTAAAAAGGTAGCTGAATTATAAGGCCTTGTTTATAAATGCTGAAGACACTCAATATAATCACCCTATCATTCCAGTCCTGTTCCGTCCTCAACCCACAATCATGGAAGTAAGCGTCGAAATTATGATTCTTTGATCATTTGTTCCCCGCTTACGTTGATGGACTTTGAAACAGAAAATTTGGTAGCGATATCAATTTGATCGCAAAGGGGCGCATTAACAACTGAGAAAGCTAGTACATGTAAAGCGAATGAATATTGACGAATAGTTTTCGATTCCTAGCTTGAGCAACGAAGCAGTTGAGGAAGGCACATACAAATGAAAGGAGATCTCGGCTCTCTTGGAGTATGCAACAGAAGGGAATTAATAATTTAATCCACGCTTAATGGTGATTACTTGAGGCCTAGGTTCACCAAGGACTGTATGGTCGTCTAACTAAATAAGTCGTATATTGTACCGAAACTTGAATATTGAAAAGGACCCTGTATTTATCCACAAAATCGTGAGTTTCATTTCACTCCATTAATAAAATAATGCCCGCCAGTGAAATCAACTTCAACACGCTCAATAAATTTAAATGTCAAGCAAATGTCTTGTCCGTCCACTTTGACTTTCGCCAATTCATGGCCAGACGGTTGACTTTCGGTTTCGACACCATAACACTTTCCTTTAATGTTTTACTCTATTCCTCTGTTATTTTTCGTTTTCCATTTTTATTGGCAAATTCTTTTTTTCTGCCAAACTATTTTTATATTTTGTGGCACGCAATTGTCTGTCGGTCAGTAAACACGATAAATAGCCACAAGGAAAAATTCTTCACAACCGAAAGGAAGATACCTAATCTAGTTTTTGTGTATAAAATCTTAACAATTCCCAAATCAAAGCCTTAATCGTCAGTTAGGCGTTGAAATTTCTATTTGAACTGAAGTGCATCCAGTGGTTTGGTTCTTGTTTTCGTCAAACTTTGTCAAAGTTCAAAGTAATGGAACACGAACATTTGTTATGGCTTTTTTATGGCAACGAACGTTTGTCAAAAATGGGTTTGACTTTAAGGGTTGCTACTGCAGGCACTGACTCACATTCTTTAGACATTTACTACAAGATTGTACAAATTGTTAAATGGTTTAGCCATACGTTGCTTACGAAAACTATGTACTCGTTCGAATTGATTTGACATGGCCAGTATATCAAAAAAAAATGTTCATGCCAGTCGTAAATGTCAAATCACGTCAAAGAATGCATGTAATAATTACCTTATTGGCAACAACATAGCATAAGAAAAGAAATTCTGGCAGGTGTCTGAGTCCCTTACTGAATCAGTAACCAAATTTTTCAGAGCAAAATAGAAGGCAAATTAATCTTAGGTTGTTCAGAAATTTTGTCGATCAGTTCTATACAAAGCAACATTAAATTTCTAATGAGCGAAATTTCTGTCATAGCCGGTCTGACGGTACAAATGAACTGAATCGTCGATATTTACTCTTTAGGCAGGAGGTGTTCATGAGTGAATTACTCATACACCTGCCAACCGTTGCTTAAAATCGAATCTGATAACATGTACTTTGAGTGTTCGGATCCATACCATCACTCAACAATGTCCTAAAAAAGACATCAATTACAACTTTGGTGATTTTGACGCGAAATTAGGAAAGTTTCGCATGATACCACCTTAAAAAATGGTATAAACTCAGGTTACTTCGGACTCATGGTAACCTACAGGGTGAAGTGTCAATATACCTTAGACACCCCAACCTCTAGAAAGGGGCATCGAATTCAAACGATAGTAAATCAGTTTGAACAGTTTAGGATCGGCACAAGGCGCAAATGATGATAATGGGAATACACCTAAAAATTACAGCGCCTATAATTGATGTCGAATAAATACGATTCCTATAAGCAGTGGTGACATTCGAGCTAGCGATCAGAGACCTGAATAAGAGTGCAACGTGACAAAGCAAAGGACAAAAGCAGCTAGCAATCTCTATAAGCAGAGGTGGTCTAAGGAACATCGGCTTTTCAAAAATAACAAGAAAAGCTCGATCTCGACCGAGGCCATAGATTCAACAGAAATGATATTCTAAGGTTTAACAAACAAGTTTAGTTAGTGACATGTGTCAAAGTCAAACATGTACAGTTAGCATTGCCATTTTATCATGGAAAGACTTACACCCGAACAACGCTTACAACTAACTGAATTTTATCATCAAAATTTGTGCTCTTTGTGCTCACTTCGACCAACTGAACAAGTTATTTAAGCCACTGTGACCACATTTTGCACCTATTTCGTACAGAGGAAAATATTGTTGCTGTATTCACCAGTGTTAATGAAGACCGTCATTTGTCTGTTCGTTGCCGTTCGCAACCATTGGGATTGTGTTACTCAAATGCGTGAACAACTTTACACAAGGATCTTGGTCTAAAGTCTTACAAAATACTAGGTGGAGTGAAAAGTAACATCCTTGACCGCCAGAATGCGCTGCTACTGCAAAAAGGCTATGGTGCCTTGAAGTCAGTTCATATTTAGGCAGACATGCCAAATTTCAGTGCGATACTGTCTTTAGTTTTGTTTTGAAAGCTGATTGTTGAGTATGTTGAGCATGGACAAAACGATTTTGTTCTCTCATAAAACACTATTTTTTGAGAGGCAAAACGGCGAAGGAAACAAGAAAAGTTGGATAAATATTATGGGGCTAATGCTCCGTCAGATTACACCGTCAAATATTAGTTTCGAAAGTTTCGTGGTAGCCGGAACTTCACTACCGATCAAGTCCGCAGCGGCGGGCCCTCCGATGCGGTTACAGAGGACAATGTCAAAAAAATACATGAAATGTTGGCTGACCGGAAAGTGAAGGTGCGCGAGCTAGCAGATACCACAAAGATTAGTACTGAGTGCACACGCCATATTTTGGGCAATATTCTGCATATGAAAAAGTTATCCTGCCGCTGGGTGCCGCACATACTCACTACTGACCAAAAACACGAACGCGAGAGCACTTCGAAAGATAATTTGGACTTGTTGATGCGGAATTGGGCGAACTTTTGGCGTCGATTGATAACTGTTGAACACCAGAGAACAGAGTAAGTGCCCCGCAATGGACTGAAGAGCCGGTACGAGTGCTCCGAATCGGCTGAGGGAGGCTCGATGGGCCGGAAATGTAATGGCGGTGGGATGGTTGGTTTTCTGGGATTGTTATGGAATACTCTTTATGGACTACCTCAAAAAAGGGAAAACCATCAACAGCGAGTATAACTATGCATTATTGGAGCGATTGAAGGCCGAAATCGCTGCAAAACGGCCTCACATGAAGCGAAAAAAAAATTTTGTTTTTGCAAGACAATGCACTGGCGCACAAGAGCATCGCAACCGTTTCTAAAATCAATGACCCTCGGACTATTATCTATTCCCAAACCTCAAAAGATGGCTCATCAATAAAAAAATCAGCGCACGCGGAAAATTACTTTTCGGACGGGATCAAAATGTTGGAAAATCGCTGGAATAAGTGTATCAAACTAAGAGGGGACTATATTGAATAAAATAAAAAAAACATTTAAAAAAAATTTTTTTTTCATTTCCAAGGAGGTTCCTTTTCACCCCACCTAGTACAGCTCGTGCAATTTTCGGTGAGTAGGCCTTAAAATAGCTGGAGAAAAATCCACTTTTTTGTTGAAAAATTACCATATATTCACCGACGGAGCTCATTTCTGGTTGAATGGGTATGTTAATAAACAAAACTGCAGTATTTGGTCCGATGAGCAACATTAGGCAATACAAGAGCTGCCAATGCGATTTATTGTCCGGCAGAATCATTAACCCGTATTTTTTTAAAAGGTTACTGTTTAGTGATTTTGAACTTTTTTTCTCCCAAAATACCCGAGCTGAACCTAGTTGACTTGTGGTTCCATCAAGATGGAGCTACATGCCATACAGCAAGCGAATCTGTGGAACAAAATAAAGAAATTAATTCAATGAGCAATTTATTTCCCGTTTTTGATCGTTGAATTTAGCGGTGATTTGAAGCCTTTAGACTATTCGTAATTGGGATTAATCATATCACTGATCTTTGTCGATAAATCAGCGTCAATTGTGTTAAAATGCAAACAAAATTACTTGCGTTATTAGCGAAATACCAGCGAATATGCTCGAAGAAGTGATTGTAAATTGGACTATTTAAAGCGTAGTCGTGGTGAAGATTAACATAAAATAATCTTTAAAAAGAAAATTGCACTACTTATCAATTCAAATAAAAATTGTATACACATTTGCAATTTTCTTGTATTCTTTTTGACAATGAGCTTGTCATACCATCAACTCTATAGGATTGCTTATAGCTTCTTACCCTCATAAATACAGACTCATTTCACATTGCAACTGGTCCACTGGTGATTTGATGACTGATTTTTTGTTATGGACTGATGAACCTGTTTTCCAATGTTCACTTGAAGTTTCTTTAGACAGTTTTAAGTCTAGTATTCAAAAAGTAGTGTGCCTCAGGACTCCGTTGTTTCTCCGACTCTTTTTATTTTTCATCAATCTCTTCTTCACTTCTCTGCTACTTCTAATCCAATATAAAGTATTGCTTTGCGAAATTAAAACAACAAGCCATTATCCATGGCATTTGCATCGTTGAGACCGAAAAACTTTTCATTCTTGTTACGTATGTCAACTACACATTCGATGTCGTCAAAAATGCAAAATGCTTAGGTTTCCTCAAGCAATGCAAGAATTACTTTTTGAGTACAATGACCATATCTGGTCAGGTGCCCGTAAGATTTAAAACGGTGCTAGTAATTGTCGCAAATAATGCACAGGCAATTAAAACATTTGGACACCTACAAAATGCCTCCTGTCTTACCTTATTCTGTCCTTAATGTTACCACCAGTGCACCGTCGAAATTGCCAATACCATTCCCCCCCTTCAAACTTTCATCCATAGCACTTGTCTCGGTATGAATGCTTCTCAGCCCAAAATCGGATATGCTCTAAAATATCGCAATACTTTCCTAAACCGCAAAACTGGCTTATGGAATTTACCTCTAAGCTCTTTAATTCCTATTCATTATACCTTGCAAACATTCAAAACCAACGTATATCGGTATCGCTTTTTCTTGTTTCGTTCTGAAATATTTTCATTCCGCCTCAGTTCATTATCCAGTATGATATACCTGGAACTCTTTGAATGGTCTATTTGTAAAGATTGCTCTGTTTTGGCCAGATTGGCGATCAGAGCTGCATGTTCATGATGCGTAAGGAGTTGGATATCAAGTTAAGTTTAAAATATAGACGAGTAGATTCCAGGTACCAAATAGAGTATATACATCTATGTTGGATCTTTCTTACTTTTTGTTGTAAGTTTTCCAGTCTCAGTTATATCTAGATAATCAAACAGAGTTGTAGTCTTTCCTTCTATTGCAACAAGGTTCCTAGATGAAATGTAGGCAAGGTTCACTGAAGTTGGGAAGTTAAGTGGACAATACGGCAAGCTCTAGCTTGAATATCAATATGCAATTTTCGAATTCAGCCAATTTGTCGTGTGGGATTCTAATGTGTGTTTCCTATTCCGACGATTGCAATTAATGATAGGTTTTCATAAACGGATTCTCATCCTGCATATGAAGTCGTTGTCGTCATGAATCATTTCTTTCGTGAAAGGCAAGTACCATACAAGTACCTATTGGTTAAATTATATCTTTAACTGCGCTTCTACTCTCAATCTACAAAGTACTCTTACAATTTACAACCCCCCAATAAATTTATTTGAATTCCTTCTTTAATAAATTCTCATAGAGTCGTAATACACACAGCCCAACACAAAAAAAAATAGAATAGCTCTCGCCATAATCGTAACTCCGTATTTTTTTTTTTTTTTTAATTTCCACCCACACAGCGAGCAATTTGCACAAATTCGTTTTCACAGCAAGTTATTTCCGACCGCTAATTTTCGCAGCATCCAACCTGAATAACGTCACAACCAAATATAACAGCAAAATCAATGCTCGTTCAAGTCCCTATCAAAGGACTACCTGCAGTGCCAAATATCCTACTGAAATTGAAGTAATCATGGGTTGGCGCCAAATAATCCAATATTATGCAGTACTTATAGTTATTCGTGCACACACTAATACTAAGACCTATGTGGATATATCCACAAAATTTATATTCTGACCTAATTGTAATTTTCCCCTTCTCTTTCATTCTAGACCTTGCGACAGAAACCTACGAGATGCGGAATTAATATCCTGCCGCTTGAGACGAGTGGAACCATTATGTCGTCTCCCCGGCTCGGCGCTGCAACAACTTGCAATGTGTGGATTTTATGAAGACCTTGAGAAAGGAGTTACCCGTAAGTATTATCGACCAGAAACTTTTTTATTCCTTGGATGGCAATACGAGTAAGTCGAATTTTGGTTCGTAGTCGTATTCCTACAATACGAGTACATTCTTGTTTGCGTTAAACCAATTCGATTCGACTCGTATCAATTATTTACGACCAATCATCTGGTCTATCCTTTGGCTTATCCTTTGCGAGGGTAGGTACTTTGTTAATCAAAAGGATTACATGAAGGATGCGACCAAATTTTAGGTTAACATTGGCATTTTTGCCACATATGTATATTACATTTTTTTATTATTTTATTTGAGTCTTGTTTTCTATATTTCTTTTCAGTCTTTAGAGCTGGAGAACAGGGACGCTTTTGGTATGCGGTACTTGGTGGTTCACTTGAGGTCAGATATCATGCACCCGACAACGATGGCAAGGTAAAGTTTGAGAAAATTTAATTTACTTTCCAGAGCTGGTTGTATCCGGCCAAATATTTCAGGTAGACCTTCCGATATGTGTTGGCCTTTTTCAATATTATGCGAAAGTTTTAGAGTTAATTAATTTAACAGGAATTCCATGCTAACCCGAAACGGAAATAAGATGCTTTCCATCTCATACTCACTAATTAGGTACTTTAAATCGAGAAGTAAATTTTTGAATAAATTCTGGGATTCGGCCAAAGCTACTAGGAATGGCCATTGTAAGGGTGAATGGAGGTGTTGTGAAAGCTTTGTGAAATGTTAATTTATGGAGACCATTGTGAAAAGTTTCTTCGAGTTGGAAAAAGTTCACCAAACAGGGAGAAAGGAAAAGTAATTGAGAATGAGACAAGTGCTAGGTATTAAGATAAAACGACTATTTTCTGTTTTCGTAGACTTTTGTGGTAGTCGGGGGGTTATTTGCAAAAGTAATTTGAATTTCAATTAGATAGTTAAATAGTTCAGGCTCGTCAAAGCGCTTTGCATTATCTTAAATTCGGGTTCAGATTGTAAGTTGTGTGCGTGTACACGAAATGTTGAAGCTATGTAAAGGATTGGCACTTTTATCCTCTATAGTATTTTATAGGCATTCACCAATTAACTGAAATTAATAGGAAGCATCATTGAGTTTTTACAATACCCGGACTCAACTTGACATGCTTGAGATGATATGAGCCAAGCGTTGTCCTAAATCTCCGCAAGTACTTCTGTTCGGCCGGCAACAGTGACTGTTACGTGTATAGTTGCAATAAATTTTTTCTTTACAGAAAAATAGTGTGATGGTTTCGACATGTCGACATCCACCAACAGGATATTGTCTACAAGTATGCTCATATCTCAGACAATTGACAATTGATACAAGTTTGAATACTTTAAATCTGTAAGACGCTGTGCCGAAATCTTATCCCATGGTGTCTTTAAAATGAGGGCCCTTACCTTCATTCAACATCCCTAAATGTGATTTTGGCGTCTACTGAGTACAACAATAACGTTTGGCTGCTTTATCCGCATCCACAAGCTCAAAGAAACTCGACATAGATTAATATTGCCAACGCGTCAAACGAGACAACATCATTCAAGTCTACCGTCCAGAGCGAACAACATTTAAAAAAAAAAACTGTGTCAGGCAACAATGACTTTTTGTTTTCGTTCAACCCCTTGTTGGACTTGGAGATTAAGAAGATTGCTGCCGTGAGATAAGAAGCAATTTTTTTAAGTTTTTTCCTCTTTCATGTATGTTTATTAATTTAACCCTAGAATTGCTAAATAAACAGTAAAAACGGAATAACCACCGTGTGGCGCTTCCATTGTTCCGATTTGAGTTATGTTTTTTGTTAAGTTGGAATATCTGTTGTTGACATTCCCTCTAAATTTTAGCGTTATAGCTTGACATTTGCAAGAGTACATCTATATCTGTGTGTGTTGGCTATTTTATTACAATTTTGCGTAAAAAATGGATTTAATGGTGCGCGAACGTTGGAAATATTGGAAAAGTGTTTTGGCAACGATTCTTTAAAGAAAACGTTCGTTTACCAATGGCACGAGCGGTTCAAAAGTGGTCGTGAGTCAATCGAAGATATTGAACGCAGTGGCAGACCATTGACATCGAAAACCGACGAAAACATTGATGAAGTATAGGGTTTTCTAATAACGACTTGACAACTTTTTTTTAAATAAAAGGCAAACCATTTAAGATGTTTCAAAAACTTTATTATTGGCTTGAAGTACAATCAAAACATTTATGAATGGAACTCGACTTCGTTCATGTGGCCACCGCGCGCACGTTTGAAGCGGTCGATTCGTTGGACCCAATTTTCAACGACTCGGCCACACATTTCGGCCGAAACGGCCGCTATTTAGCGTTCAATGTTGGCTCTGAGCTCTTCCAACGTCGTCGGAGTATTGGCTTAAGCCAATGACTTAACGTAGCCCCACAGAAAATAGTGACGTTAAATCGCACGACCGGCCCATGTCTTGAAATAACACGCTCACCATACTTACTCTTCAATAAATCGATTGTAGCGTGTGCTGTGTGGCTTGTGGCACCATCCTGTTGAAACCACATGTCATCCAAGTCCATATCTTCCAATTCTGGCCAAAAATAATCGGTGATCATGGCGCGATAACGCTGACGATTCACAGTAACGTGACGATCGTTATCGTCGACGAAAAAATATGGCCCAATAACGCCGCCGGCATCCAAACCGCACCAAACAGTTATTTTTTGTGGATGAAGTGGTGATTCATGAAGCACATGTGGGTTTTCACCCGTCCAGTAACACATATTTTGCTTATTGACGAATCCATTGAGCCAAAAATGAGCTTCGTCACTAAAGATGATTTTGCGACTCCGAATATCTGACAGTGGAAAATCACATATTAAATTCAAAGTTGTCAAGTTCCTATTGGAAAACCCTATAAAAGAAATGTTGGTGAATGACCGCAAATTAATCAACAGAGACATAGCGGAGGAGTTGAACATTGCCTATGGATTCCACCAAGACATTTTGGTTAATGATTTGTGTTTCCGTCGTGTAATAGCAAAGTTGGTGCCAAAAAACATCAATTTTATGCAAAAAAGTGACCGCGTTTACGTCGCAAAGAGATGATTTGCGAGGCTGAATCTGATCCCACATTCATCAAAAGGATCAACACTGGAGACGAGACGTGGGTTTATGAGTACGACATGCAATCCAGACATCAGGCAAGTGAATAACCTTCACTAAATGAGCCGAGACAAAAAAAAAAAAAAAAAAAACACGTAGCTTTAAGTCAAAAAAGAAGGCAATGCTCACGGTTTTCATGGATTACAACGGTGTAGTGCATCTTGAGTTTTTGCCAGAAGGCCAGATAGTAAACAAAGAGTATTATTTGGGGGTAATGAGACGTTTGCGTTAAGCAATTCTGAGAAAAAGACCAGAATTGTAGGTAGAAAATTTGTGGGTTTTGCGCCATGATAATGCACCGTCGCACAGTGCCATCATAGTTCGTAATATTTTGACGAAAAATGTAACAAACACCATCCAACTTCACGGTAACTTCACGAGTCCTAACGATCGCTTTTTTGCATAGGCCTATAGTACAATGAAAAATCAAGTAAATTTTGATGTTTAAAAAAATTCAAAGAAAGAGCACCGTAATAAGGATATTATCGTTTTTTTTTTTTAATGAAGAGCTTTGGTCTTATGGACACGGACAGTATTCCTAGAGAGCTACAAATTTATGTAAGCTCTCGCAATTGCAAAACTTCAGCAAGGTGGGATCGTAGTGTCCGAGATATAAAAAGATTCAAAACGGACAATGAAAAATGGTTAAATGAGGAGATTCAACTGCCGGATGAGCTCTAAGACATTATGTACGAAATCGAATATTGGACGAACTTGTTCGAGGATTGTTCACCCAAAGTTCAGAAACAAAAAATACATGAATTGTCAAGCACTAGAACATCGAGCGAAATTGTTGTTGCTGCAGAAGTGATTTTTGTGATCAGCTGGTAAAAGAGATGCAGCGAATTTGGTTAAAGAACTTGCTCTTTGCTCTGCAAGAGCTACCAACCTTAAAAAGGCTAGGTTAAGTCAACATGAGCCAAATAAAATCGTCTCTCCAAAGGAAGCGCTTTTGCTGATTGTAAATACTAAATTAAGTACTTTTCGGTACAAAATTATGGGCCAGCTTGATATGTGTTACCTGGACTCTGCACCAGCCGAACGAACCATTCGCAAGTGGATTCAAAAATTTAGAAGTGGTCTTACAAGCACCGAAGATAATGCACGCAGTGGACGTCCAAAAGAGGCTGTTTCAGATGAAAACATCAAAAAAGTCCACAAAGTGATTACGAATGACCGTAAAGTGATGTTGATCGAGATAGCTGAAACTCTGAAGATATTTGGGGATACACATGAAATAATTTTCATCCATTATCACCAAAAGGGGCAGACTATTAACAGCGACTATTACATTGCGTTGTTGGAGCGTTTGAAGGACGAAATCGCAGAAAAACGGCCGCATTTGAAGAAAAAGAAAGTGCTGTTTCGTCAAGACAATGCACCGTGTCACAAATCGATGAAAACGATGGGAAAATTGAATGAATTCGGCTACCAATTGCTTCACCACCCACCGTATTCTCCAGATTTGGCCCCCAGCGACTATTTCCTGTTCGCAAAAAGAGATTTAAGTCCGATGAAGAAGTAATCGCCGAAACAGAGGCCTATTTTGAGGCTAAACCGAAATCGTACTACAAAACTGAGGGCGTTCTGCATCGACCGGAACATATGGTAGTCAGAAGGGGCAAGGTTTGGGCTATAAGGCGGGTGGGGTAAGACTTCCCATCCACCGTTTTCCAAAAAGTTCTTAACCGGAAGAGCAACGTGGAGCCGAGAGTGGTCATGATGGAAAAATATTGCCTCGTGTCTGGTCGCATATTCCGGGCGTTTTTCGGCTACTGCTCTCTTCAAACGGATTAGTTGTGTTCGGTTCCATTGATGGTTTCACCTGGTTTTAGCAGCTCATAATACAGCACACATATCTGATTCCACCAAATACAGAGCATTACCTTCGCGCCATGGATATTCGCCTTTGCCGTTGATTTGGCTGGTTGGCCGGGTTTCACATATGATTTTTTGCGCTTGGGGTTGTGGTGATGGATCCATTTGCAATCCGATGCAAAAATGACTTCTTTTTATGGCGTTCCAGCAGCATTTCGGACATGCAAGACCGCCTTTCGACGTCTCACGGCTTGAATTCATGTGGAACCCAAATTCCTTGTTTTTGAATATATCCAGCTGCTTTTAAGCGTTTTGAAATAGCTGCTTAAGTGAGACCCATAGATTCTGCGAGTTATTCTTGTATTTGGCAACAATCTTCATAGAGAAATGCTTCCAGTTCTTCATCTTCAAACTTTTTTGACTGCGCAGGACGTTCATCGTCTTCCAAGCCAAAATCACCACTTTTAAATCGTGCAAACCACTTTTGGCACATTTGCTCAGCTGGCGCATGTTCACCATAAACTTCCACCAAAATATTTCGGGAGCAGTTTTCAGTAATGAAGAAGAACTCTCCTCAAAAACACTTTTCCATTCACAAAGTTCGACATATTTGAGTGAAAAAAAAAGATTGTTGCTTACACTTCAAATGAATGACATATACTGAAATGACGTACAATGACAGTAGCTTTCTAACGCATGTTCCAATGGAATAATAACAATAAAATAATACAAGTTACGCAATCTCTTAGCAAATCGCATGAAATAAGTTATAGACCCAATATCTTCAATATTATGCCTGGTACCACATGCCTGCAAGCATACATAAGCTTCTTATGCGTTCAAAGGACATAATTCAAGCTTGCTTATTGCCACTTGGACATGCGTGCCAGAATCCAATACTAAAGAGCCTTTTACTTTAATATTCTTTCCATTATATAATAATTCGAACTCCATCTTTGAAAAAATAGTAAAATTTGTCAAAAAAAAAAAAAAAATAAATAGGTAGGTCTATGTTTTCGAAAAAAAAAAAAATTCAAAAATCTAACCATGTAGCATTCCTGAATTATATTTCCAATCCCGATCCCGATTGATTTAGTCTTTCTATTTGAATTCGTTTCAATTCATGTTGAGCAACTAGAGAGTGATTGAAGCGCGTCGAAAGTTTTTTGCATTTTGTAATCTTTGGCAAGAGAAACTCTTCGATTTCCATCGCTGACCGGACACTCAATTGCAGTTGATGAATAGTACAGTTTGCATCAGTGAAATTAGCCATATTCATAGCTTTTATCGGATCATCTGTCTCGTAAGATACAGTGAAATAATTCCGTGCTTAAGCCCCAATATTTCACCTTGTGGCGACCTTCCAATTGTTTATACTTGAGTATTATAGTCACTCTTTCAAATTCATTTGTGATACCATGAGCGGTAAGACTCAGTAATGAAACGTTTGCACTGGGCTCGGACCAAACATCTGTAGTAAATGATATCTTTACAAATTGCTGTAGCAATCCCAAAACCTTTAATTTCATTTTATCGTAGATATCAGTACAAAGTAAATTAGTTAATCTTTGAAATCCCTCACCGTCCACAAACGCAATCATTTTAGCCATTAGTTGATCAAATTCTGTTTCTTTAGTGTTAGCTTCCATCATCTCAGACATCTCTATTTTTTAAAGAATCAATTATTAACAACTGTTTTTTTACAGTCTTGTAAAGGTGTCTTTTCAGGTAACTACAGCTCTTCATACTTATCATTCTGTTTTGATTTAGGATGAAATTTCGGTAAAGCCATGCAACCTAATTTCCGTGAAAAGTTTTTTCCACACTGTTTACATATTGCAGAATCTGCATTAACTTCATTAAAAAAAATGTCCAAACTTATCCTGGACCCGTGTACTGGGCACTGAGTGCCCAGTGGAAACTTCAGATCGAATTTTAACTTATTTATTGGTCTATGACAAGCAAAAAAAGGATGATTTCCTAAAGAATATGATGCCCAAGTACATAAAAAACAACAATTGATTTGATGTTGTATTTACTAGGTGGAGTGAAAAGTAACATCTTTGACCGCCAAAATGCTACTGCTACTGCAAAAAAGGTTATGGTGCCTTGAAGTCCGTTCATATTCAGGCAGACATGCCAAATTTCAGTTCGATACCGTCTTTAGTTTTGTCTTGACAGCTGATTGTTGTTGACGTGTTTGTCATCATGTTGAGTATGGACAAAAACGATTTTCGTTCTCTCATAAAACATTATTTTTTGAGAGGCAAAACGGCGAAGGAAACAAAAGAAAAGTTGAAAAAATATTATGGGGCTAATGCTCCGTCAGATTATTCCGTCAAATATTGGTATATTAACCGCCCTCCGATGCGGTTACAGAGGACAATGTCAAAAAGATACATGAAATATTGCTGGCTGACAGGAAAGTGAAGGTGCATGAGCTAGCAGATACCACAAAGATTAGTACTGAGTGCATACGCCATATTTTGGGCAATATCCTGCATATGAAAAAGTTATTCTGCCGCTGGGGGCCGCGCATACTCACTTCTGATCAAAAATACGAACGCGAGAGCACTTCGAAAGAGTGTTTGGACTTGCTGATGCGGAATCGGGCGGACTTTTGGCATCGATTTGTAACTTTTGAACACCAGAGAACAGAATGAGTGCCCGGCAATGGATTGAAGCCTTAACGATGGGTCGGAAAGGTTATGGCGTTGGTTTTCTGGGATTGTCATGGCATACTCTTCGTAGACTACCTCAAAAAAGGAAAAACCATCAACAGCGAATATTACTGTGAATTATTGGAGCGATTGAAAGCCGAAATCGCTGCAAAACGGCCTCACGTGAAACGAAAAAAAATTTTAAAGCACAAGAGCATCGCTATCATGGCTAAAATCAATGACTTAAGGCTCCAATTGCTGTCGTATCCACCGTATTCTCTCGATTTGGCTCCCTCGGACTATTATCTCTTCCCAAACCTCAAAAGATGGCTGATCAATAAAATTCAGCTCGCGCGACGCTACGGAGGAGTATTTTGCAGACCTTCCGGAAAATTACTTTTCGGACAGGATCAAGAAGTTGGAAAATCGCTAGAATAAGTGTGTATCAATCTAAAAAGGGACTATATTATTGTATAAAATAAAAAAAACATTTAAAAAAAATTTTTTTTTTCCATTCCCAAGGGGGTTTCTTTTCACCTCACCTAGCTCAATCTGGTGAGCGGCCTCAGGACGATTTTCAGGAGGATGAACCTGTTGGACCAAACAGAGGAATGCGCTACACATCTAGGAACGTCCGTCATTCTGATATTTGGTGGTGTATGCCAGATGAATTTCAGAAATCCATGGCAATAAATGATCAAAACGAACGAGGCATGAGCCAAAATGCAAAAAAACAATATGTTCAAAAAAGCCGATGCTTTTAGATGTTTGATAAGCCCAGAAAATATGGGTACTATGGATCTTGACACAAATAGGAAAGCGAAGAGGGCCTATAAAGACAACCGTTTGTCGGCAACACCAAAGATACTTCGTCGCTACTACGCTCTTTATTTGAGTGCTTATAGGGGTCTTTATTCTACAGTGTTTGATTTACTACTAATCTCCTACCTACCGGCAGACTCTTTTCCTAGTGTGGCCACTTTAGAATCAGTAGTTAGTGTTGCCACTTTACATTTTTTACATTCTTATCAGTTTCTCTCCTATGGCTGGCTACAACTCGACCATCCTGACTTGTAATCGTCCCGATTTCCCCCTTTGTCCTACTACAATGACGTGATTCGTTTGCTCTCGTTTGTAACCATGGTTTGATGTTAGCTGCTTCACATATTTCTTTATACAAGATCTGGCTTACTTGAAATCTTTCTACATCCTTCACTATGTACCGATCATTTGGCAAAATCTTTTCAATTTTATACGGACCCTTAAACTTAGGGGCTATATTCTTACTAGCACCTGGGGTAATGATAAAGTTCTTTACCATTACATAATCTCCTTTCCCATTTGCCTTATGCGTTCTGTAGTGGTCCTTTCGTAACTTATTATATTCCTGACACTTAATCATCTTATTAGCTGCTCTCGTTCGTATTTTCTCTAAATCTTTCTCATTTTTGTCCTCGTAATGCTCATTTAAACTCTCCTTCAGAAAATCTATAACTTCGCCTTTTTGACTTACTCCGAACAGCAATTCACTCGGTGTCGTGCCTATACTTCGGTGTATTGTGTTGTTCATAGCGAATTCTATCCTTGGTAGTATCCCGTCTAGAGAATTTTCGAATCCTGCGTGTGTCAGTTTTGCTATCATGGGCGCCAGACTTCTGTTTATCCTTTCCACTTTACCTCTTGCCTGTGGGGAAGCCGTCGCAATCTTTATGTGATGTACATTCTTATCTTCCGAGAAACTTCCAAAATCCTTTGAAGTAAACGCACTTCCTCTGTCTGACACCAGCACCTTCGGTCGGCTATACGAATTAAAATAAAATCTAAGGCAGCTCATTACTTCACTTTTGTTGGTTGCCCTACGGCAAAAAGTTTGACGTACTTAGTAAACGCGTCTACTACTAGGAACACATACATACAAAGTGATCTACATGTATCATCTGGAAGTGAACATTTCCTTTTGGTATGTTGTGCAAGTAGCCTTCGTGCTTTCAAATTTAGGTGAAAATGCGATATATTTTAAGCAATTCGCTATGTTTTCAGAACCGCGTCCAAGACTTTGTAGCAACCCACATGACCCATCTCGTCATGGTATACATGCAAAATCTTACTTTCCATCCCTATAGGGACGTAAAACACTATTCTTTTCTCCATTTTCCTATACACTAGTCCGTTACGCATCTCATATAGACTACTCTCTTTTTCTTCCAATTGTTTTCGTATCTCGTTAATTTTCCTATCCTTGTGTTGGCAAATAGATAAATTTTGTTCAAACGTATTTTCTTATAGCACCAGAATGTTTCAGACTCGACTGAGAGCGTCTACGTGCTGCATTCTGTTGTAGTTTTGGAGCTCCAGTGCCGTCTGACTATTCTGGGGTTAACCTTTCTTTTGTTAAGTGTCAATGTTAGTGAGTTACAGTCTGTCAGAATCTTGAATCTAATGCCGTGTAAATATATCCTGAATTTTTGCAGCGCATAAATAATTACCAATGTTTCTAGTTCGAAGCTGTGATACTTCGACTCACATTCTGTCGCTCTTTTGGAAAAATAAAACACTGGATGGAACCTCCTATCTGCCTCCTTCTGCATCAATATGGCCCAAAATCCGAAGCTCGCGTCGCAACGGAGCTCCGTCTCATCCCGATGCCAGAAAAGATGCCATCAGTAGTCTTTCTTTTAGTTCTTCGAAGCATTGCATCTCTTCACTGTCAGATTTAAAAATGGTATCCTTCTCTAAAGGTTTGTATTGTATAATGGCTGGGCTAACACTGAAAATCGTTTAACAAATCTTCTGAAGTAGGAACATAGTCGTAGAAAACTATGTACAGAGAAATTCTTCATCGATTCTATGCCCTTTTCATTTGGCTGGATACCCTCCTTGGATACAGTGTATCCTAAATACTGGACCTTGGCTTCCATAAAACGACACTTGTCCAAACGTAACTCCAACTTGTTCTTCACTAACCTATCGAAAATTTCATTCAGTATCTCTAAATGTTCTTCTACCGTCTTAGTCGCTATCATTTTATCATCTATTTTGACTTTCTTTTCTTTAATCAAATCTTCAAAAACCTTTGAAATATAACGTTGGATTGGATCCCACTTCTGATTTTTAGCCGTTAGTCTTATCGCGAATAAAACAAACAACAATCCTTTAAAAAAATTCATTTGGTTGATTATAGGCGTCTGTATTCTACAGTGTTTGACTTACGACTAATCTCCTACCTACCGACAGACTCTTTTCCTAGTGTGGCCACTTTACAATCACTAGCTAGTGTTGCCACTTTATATTTTTTACATTCTTATCAGTTTCTCTCCTATGGCTTTCTACAAAGCTAAGGACTTATTTGATCAACACAATACGCCTTTTATAGAGCTACCATGTCTTTGGAACGATTTAAACAAATATCCTGTTTCGTTCGGTTCTACGATTTTAGAACTAGAGCATTCCGCATGCAAACTGATAAGCTAGCAGCTTTTAGATATACTTGGAACGTATTTCAATCAAATCTCACTGCACTCTATCATCCATCAAAAAAGCTTACTATAGACGAGCAACTAGTAGCTACCAGAGGCAGATGCTCGTTTCGGCAATATATGTCTAATAAACCTGCCAGATATGGTTAAATAATATTTTGGGTTGTAGATGCCAAATCCAATTATCCTCTGCGTGGAAAAATTTATTTAGGACAGCAACCTGGTGACGATCGTTCGGATGGGATAGCACACGGCCTTGTGTGGCATCTTTTAGAAAATTTTACCACTGACAATATTTTTACATCTGTGCCATTGGCTTTATAGCTAGCAAGTAGAAAGACTACACTAGTTGGCACAATAAGAGGCAACAAACCACAATTCCCAATGGAGTTTACAAAAAATGACAAGGAATTCAAAAGAACTCGGGAAAAATTTAGTTCATTTTTTTGTTTCTCACGGTGCATGCAGCTAGTTAGAGCTATGCGAGTAACACAAAAAAGAACGTTCTTTTGTTGTCAACTTCACACCACGACGAGGACATTGATGAGGAATCGCAGAAGCCTGTTAGTTTTATGGACTATAAAAGAAATAAGGGAGGCGTAGACACTTTTGACCAAATGGTTACACTCTACAGCTGCAAACGAAAAACTTACCGTTGGTCAGTCACATTATTTTACAACATCACAGATACTGAAGCCCTAGCTGCCTACAGATCATATGATATAAGCCAATCGGAATGTTATACAACTAAGAAAAGATCGGGAAAAAGAAAAGCCTTTATCAAAGAACTATCATTAGAATTAGCCGCTAAACATTTAGAGAAAATAATTTTAAAACCAAGTTTGCAAAATTCTGTGAAAACGGCGAAGGATAACAAAACAACTGCAGTTTGCGATTTGTGTTATGTTCCCACCTGCACAAAGCACTACATAAGAATTTGCGAATGATGTTATATAAGAGATGAATCACCTGCTGAAGCTATCGGCGTTCCTAATCGGGATGATGTTGATGAAACATTTGCTTCTACACCAAAGCGCAGCAGAAATCAATCACCGACCTATTGGGGGTGGCCACGGTGTAGTAGTATATGCATAGACTAATCAAGCAGAGGGTCGCGGGTTTGAATCCCGTGCTAGGCAATTCTGTGAAAAAGTCTTTTCATAGAATTTGTATGTGAAAATCCCGTCGTAACGAACTAACAACTAGTACGTGCTAAGACGTTAAGACCCACTGGTTGAGGGAGACGTACTAGCTCGTCCCGTTCAGTTTGACAACCACCTCTGGGAAAAATATCGAGTTTCAAACTACTACACCACCCGCCCGCGCCCTGGAGTCGTTATTAGAAAACCGTATACTTTAAATCCTTCCCCAGGGGGTCATTGCGGACCAGCTATTTTACCTGGTAACTGTTTGTCGACACTAATTTTACTTATTCTTCAGTGTTAATATATTATATTTGCTTCACGTAGCTCCTCTACAATAGAGTTTATTTCATTTCTGAGTTTATTACTACTTGCGCTTTGGGATGCAATCTGTCTACAAGTCCGTTTTGGTTATCCCTGTACACATAATCGATAGGGTTGCTAGAGTATATCATATCAGTTTTGTACTTAAATAATATTTACCAACTATGCTTTTCACATTTTGGGGTATTTGTTTATACTTTTTACCTTTGTTACCCCTCACTTGTGAGCTACTGTCAAAGTTTCTCATGTGTACATTCGTCTTTTGTATTTTTGGGATTTTTTAAATAAAATTAAATCAATTAACCCATCTGTTCTGCTGAAAATTTCATGTTCTAAATGAAATTTCTTCTGCCAAGGAAGTTATCATAGGGGATAAGGTATTTTGGAATTTAAATCGTCGTCCAGGTTATTCTTCATTTCTTACTACGAGTATATCGTTATTTGAATCGCTTTTAATATTTTTTTCAATTTCACATCATTGGTTAGAATGTATTTTCAAATTCTCTTTCCTTTATCGTTTTACCAGTTTTAAGGGGTATTTATTTATAACCCTATGATAGGCAGCTGTTTGTGAGGCGGTAACATAGCCTGTTGGGCCTCGATAGGCCCATATGAATATTTTATGGAAAAGGAATTAGAATAAATAAAAACCCAGACTATGTCTTAGATCCTTATATTGTGCCAAGTTAAATACATGATATACATATATGTGTGTGGAAAAGCTATACAATAAAAAATTCAATAATTGGCAGCACAGGCATTGCATGAAGCCATAAATTCATGGCTTATTCATATATGGAATATTTTTTTCGGCGTTGTTCACCTTCGGCTCTACAATGAACACAATCTTTCCGTTCTTTTTTCGATTGCCCAGCAGCGGTAAAAGCAGATGGAGCTAATTCAGAAGTTGTGCATGATGCTACCTGAACTGAAATAGTCGAGATTGGTGCCTGAAAAGAAGGGGAATACAAGAAATGAGAGGTAGAAATAGTACTTTCAAAGAATTCTTCTTAGAATAACACAGAGCTCTGCCATTGCTTGTTTGATACGAGGTTGGCCTGAAACATGACCATTCATCGCTCTAACCTCCATATGTGGAGTAACCAATTGTATGGCCAATAGAGTTAAAAACTTACGTCGTTTGTCGCTTTGCTTTGCTGGCTGCAATTTGTTGTAAATAATAAACGAAACCAAACTAGCAATATCCAATATATACCACGTTTGCAGGAATATCCGGAGACCATTTGGTCCATGTTGTCAACCCTGCCTTATTTGCATTATAGTCCAAGATTTGATTTCTTTTTGGGGAAGAATTTTCTTGGTCGGTAGCACATGTATAATGTTCTGTCGACAACACAATGACCTCTTTATTTAGCTTTGGCACGTACGAACACAATGCATATTTCTCATTGTAGAAACCAAACAATGTCTGACTTAATGGACAATTTTTAATTTTTTTTGAAATCAGCCGGAATGAAACGTTTGTTAGAATGAACAGTTCCCACAATGGCGAGTTAAACTTGAAGCAAATGCTCGGCCAAAGGCACTGAGGTAAAACAAATTGCCGCAATAGTTAGTGTGACCTGAATTATGATATCGTTGGATCAACGATAACACCTTGATTCACCTCTCGCTCTGCATAGGGTAATTTGCCAGTATATACTTTTCTTTTCAAAGGATAATTTTTGAGTGAATCGCAAACCCATCATCCTTGATGGCGTTTTTGGATGGTTTTGAGTGTATATACTGGGTGAAGCGTGGGGTGGCCGTGGTGTAGTGGTATATGCATAGACTCCTCAAGCAGAGGGTCGTGGGTTCGAATCCCGTACAAGACAATTCTGTGAAAAAGACTTTTCATAGAATTTGTATGTAGTTATATGAAAATCCCGTCGGCGTCAACTCTGACATGAAGGCATAACACTGATGTTGGAGTGGTTGCTGGTTGGCTAAATGTAATGAACTAACAACTAGCACGTACTTAAGACCTACTGGTTGAGGAGGATGTACTAGCTCGTCCCGTCTAGTTTGACAACCACCTCTGGGAAAAATATCGAAACATAATACACTTGAGTTTCAAACTACTACACCACCCGCCCGCGCCCTGGAGAAAAAGCCAATTAAAGGGTATTCATATCCCCTTGGTGCGCACGCACAATCAACAATGCAAAATGTATGCAAAATATATTTATATTTATGTCTTTCATGTATGTACAATATATAATTATAAAAAATGCAATCTACCATACTTATAGGTAGATAGGCCCATATGAATATTTTATGGAAAAGGAATTAGAATATATAAAAACCCAGACTATGCCTTAGATCTTATATTGTGCCAAGTTAAATACATGATGTATCTATGTACATATATGTATGTGGAAAAGCTATACAATAAAAAATTCAGTAATTGGCAGCACAGGCATTGCATGAAGCCATAAATTCATGGCTTATACATATATGGAATATTTTTTTCGGCGTGGTTCACCTTCAGATCTACAATGAACACAATCTTTCCGTTCTATTTTCGATTGCCCAGCAGCGGTAAAGGCAGATGGAGCTAATCCAGAAGTTGTGCATGATGCTACCTGAACTGAAGTAGTCGAGATTGGTGCCTGAAAAGAAGGGGAATACAAGAAATGAGAGGTAGAAATAGTACTTTCAAAGAATTCTTCTTAGAATAACACAGAGCTCTGCCATTGCTTGTTTGATACGAGGTTGGCCTGAAACATGACCATTCATCGCTCTAACCTCCATATGTGGAGTAACCAATTGTATGGCTAATAGAGTTAAAAACTTACGTCGTTTGTCGCTTTGCTTTGCTGGCTGCAATTTGTTGTAAATAATAAACGAAACCAAACTAGCAATATCCAATATATACCACGTTTGCAGGAATATCCGGAGACCATTTGGTCCATGTTGTCAACCCTGCCTTATTTGCATTATAGTCCAAGATTTGATTTCTTTTTGGGGAAGAATTTTCTTGGTCGGTAGCACATGTATAATGTTCTGTCGACAACACAATGACCTCTTTATTTAGCTTTGGCACGTACGAACACAATGCATATTTCTCATTGTAGAAACCAAACAATGTCTGACTTAATGGACAATTTTTAATTTTTTTTGAAATCAGCCGGAATGAAACGTTTGTTAGAATGAACAGTTCCCACAATGGCGAGTTAAACTTGAAGCAAATGCTCGGCCAAAGGCACTGAGGTAAAACAAATTGCCGCAATAGTTAGTGTGACCTGAATTATGATATCGTTGGATCAACGATAACACCTTGATTCACCTCTCGCTCTGCATAGGGTAATTTGCCAGTATATACTTTTCTTTTCAAAGGATAATTTTTGAGTGAATCGCAAACCCATCATCCTTGATGGCGTTTTTGGATGGTTTTGAGTGTATATACTGGGTGAAGCGTGGGGTGGCCGTGGTGTAGTGGTATATGCATAGACTCCTCAAGCAGAGGGTCGTGGGTTCGAATCCCGTACAAGACAATTCTGTGAAAAAGACTTTTCATAGAATTTGTATGTAGTTATATGAAAATCCCGTCGGCGTCAACTCTGACATGAAGGCATAACACTGATGTTGGAGTGGTTGCTGGTTGGCTAAATGTAATGAACTAACAACTAGCACGTACTTAAGACCTACTGGTTGAGGAGGATGTACTAGCTCGTCCCGTCTAGTTTGACAACCACCTCTGGGAAAAATATCGAAACATAATACACTTGAGTTTCAAACTACTACACCACCCGCCTGCGCCCTGGAGAAAAAGCCAATTAAAGGGTATTCATATCCCCTTGGTGCGCACGCACAATCAACAATGCAAAATGTATGCAAAATATATTTATATTTATGTCTTTCATGTATGTACAATATATAATTATAAAAAATGCAATCTACCATACTTATTTTATAGGGCGCTAAGTGCCCAGGTACACGATAACTTAAAATTTTACAATACACGGGTCGAGGGTTAATCTAGGCTGAAGAAGTATTTTGCGCACATATAAACAATTAAGTAATACACTTTTACACAACACTTTTTATACAGGTTGAGTTTTTTAACTTGAGACATCCAAATTACTCGAAAAATACGCTATATCGCGAAAAATGTTTCAGACAAAAGTCACAAGGTTCTGAAGGGGACATAAGATGGTGTACCACGAGTTTGACCTTGAGACCCATTTTCACTTTTGATTTTTCAAATGACAATTTCTGACTTTCATTTCTCAGTCGTATTGCTCGTAGGCTTGTCATTTGTTTTTACGTACTGCGTGTAGCATAACCCAGAAACAACGACATGGACGTAGCAGTATTTTGTTTCCTTCGGGGTGATTAATTAGAGTGGGTCCCCTTGGCTCCCACTGTGGAATCGTTGAATACTTCCCATTTCAACGTTTATTTCCCGAGACTATTTCAACAAATGCTCGAAAATGTGACCATTCACTTCAATACACTTGTCTATCCGCGCTCTAAATGAACCAACAGAACTAAGAAGTATTTCTGGCGTAATCTTCCGGCAAGCTTCAGTTATTCGTCTTTTTATGTCCTCACGTGTTGTTGGCTTTTTTCTGTAAACCTCATTTTTTAAGTAGCATCGGACCCCCTCGTTCGATCCATCGTTGATGGTAAACATTGTTTAATACGCCCCGGGCTACTTGGGAATAATGGGCTGAACAACCATCATGTTGAAACCACATTGTTTGTTGCAACTCCAATACCAGTTCTTTTAGTAATACTGGAAGATGGTCCCGCAAGAAGTTTGCATACTTTTCGCCCTTCAAGTTGCCTTCAATAAAATATGGACCTAATTAATTATCCCCAATAATGCTGGCGTTCAACTTGTCAAATCCAAAAAGGGTTTTCGGTAGCCCAGTAGTGCATATTATGTCGATTGACCGTACCGTGATTCGTACAGTCGACTCATCAGAGAATAACACCTTGGCGAAGAAAAGGGGGTCTCGTTCAATTTACTGAAGTGCCCATTGACAAAAGGAAACCCGGTTGCGAAAATGGCCACTAGAAACTTCTTGATGCATTGAAACATGATAAGGATGGTATTTATGCCGATGTAATATCTTACAGACAGTCGTTTGAGAAATTCCTAACTCACGACCCTATCTGACCGATTCCTTTTCTTTGGTTGCACACTTTTTTCACCAGTGAATTGTTGGATGACCCGATAAAAGCAAGCACGCGATTGTATCTGGTGTGGAAAACGTTGGGCGTAAAGAGCAACAGCACCATCGATGTTCCTTCCACTTTCTCCATAAATCAATATCATTTCAATTTTCTCTTGAATTGAAATAGCCTGCATTATTAATCTGGAACACGTTACTAATAATAATCAGTTCCTCAAAACAGTTCCGTTCAAGTAAAAAAAAGGGCAGACTGCACATCATACACTCTCAGATGAGTTTAGGACAATTTGTCTCCATTTGAAATTTCTTTGAGTTTTAAGTTCACTCGAGGCAATAATGACTTCCTCAATAAGCTCAACTGAGCAATGAAAATCATAAATTATCATTTGAAAAATCAAAAGTGACCTTCGTTTGAACTTGAAAATGGGTCTCAAGGTCAAACTCGTGGTCACCATCCTATGTCGTACTTTTCGAGTGATTTGGATGTCTCAAGTTAAAAAAAATTCACCCTGTATAAGTAGGTACTCGTAAACTTATAATCCCACAATGACTTGTTATGAACAAGGTAAGGACACCAACACTCGTAGCACCTTCTTTTTAACAAAGAAAATATGAAGAGCGCACAGGGGTGAAGTTTTATAAACGCGCATATTATACTTGTGCTCGTGAACAAAAATAAAAACAAATCCGGAAAATACGATAACCTGTCATAACATGTCTCATTATCCGAAATTATTCGAAACTTTTATATCGGATATCGGTTTTATATCGGTTACGGATATCCGATAATTTCGCTAACGGTTACGGAGCTCCATAACATCACTATTTTAGATATACACAGTTCAGATGAAGAAGAATTTGAATCGGATTAATTTATGGATAAAAATTTAAGTATCGACAATTACTATATATAATTTAGAAAAAATAAAACCTAAAATGTTTAAGTTTAATTGTATACAAATCTTTGAAAATAAATTTGAGCGTAATCATTCTATAACTCTCTGAAGTAATGAAGGCAAGTATCATATTATGTTTCAAATTATTAAATAAATAATTAAGCCATTAACCATAAATGCATAACTGAACAGACAAAAATCAAAAAATATTAAGCTCGAAACAAATTAAGTTTCGCTAGATATATGAAATAACACACTGTACGAGGGATTAATGGCCTTTCACAGCCTATTTAGTATAAATTCTTCTGGATTTTCGTTCTTATAGGCATATTTAAAAGCCAAGCAGTTATTTGAAGAACTGTCCAAAAAAATGTTTCTCTTAAAAAATGTTTATCTTAAAAAGAAATTTGATGATACTCAAATCCAGAGCACTCAACAATTGGGAAATTGAGGAATTTCCAGTGATGGTAGGAATCTTAAACAGCATTAATACACTCTCTATAGTAGAAAACAAGTTTCAACTCCACTTAGTTCCGCAGTTTCTCCTACAGCAATTAGAATCTTGTAAAAAAGTTCATATCTCTTAATGAATAGTTTCATAAATCTCTGGTTAATAGAAGATCGATACAATTGAAGCCAAGCATAAATTAAGACCGAGAATCACTTTCACCGATAGCTGTCTCCTTGTAAAATCCAATAAAATTAATAGACCTCAGAAAATTGTATTTTTCCCTAACAAGTAAAATACTTTAATATGTCATCCTTCCCGGCACGTAATGCTGACCTCAATAAACCAACAACGATATGTTATACCTCCTGTAACGTTACATACCATATATCGGTACCTATATCTTTTATCGCCCACCACTGAGATTAGGTTCTTTACTCTAGAATGAGATAAAAATAAATTCATTGCGCCCATCAGGAACGCCAAAGGAAATGGAAAGAACCCGAAAACAGATTAATCACGTCCAACACGTCTGACAGTGTGGTTATAAATATTTTCATCCTAGACAGCTACATTTACCTTGCCTGCTTGAAATCGAATCTATAGCCCAACTAAATTAACATCAACACCAACAGAAACATCTTGTTGCCTATATAAATCTCATGAAAAATTTTAACTTTTAGGAAATCAGATTACGTAGGAAACTCGCTGACCTTTTCGCAATCGATTGAATTTTACTGATTTAGACATATCGGGGAGATGCCAATAAAATCTTCTCCATCTCAAAGGTCACAGGTATTTGAATATGTCAGTATTGTCTTTAGTTAACATGACAAACCAATGAAATACAAACAAACACAGCTGAAGCACCATCAATTTGAGAGTGAGTATCTATGAATGACTGGCACTGTAGATTGTTTCTATGACGGCAATGTATGACGAGTATTCCAACTTTGATTGGCAAGCGCAACACTCATAGTTTTGTCATGATAGCCCATTGTTGCCCGCTGGGAATTTGTCATCTCTACTCCATTGAGTTTGAAGTGATTACGAGTTAGCTACTCGTAAGCTTTGCCTTTGACAAGAGTTGCTCCAGACAGTTGCAACAAGTGGCTGGTTACTCGTACGATTCGCGGTCGTTATCGTCAATTGTTTGCCTTAACGCACGAATGACGTTATTGTTGTTTTTTGTCAAAGTTGATTGCTACTCTTAAGAAATGTACCTTCGCACTCATATAGATGGTGTTTTGAAACTTCATTCGAACTGAGTCATTGAGTCGAACTGTTGAGAAATGTGTATGTCTCTCTTTGTGTCTAGTTCCTTGGAGGGTAGTCCTTAGAACAAAGTCCTTGAAAAGATTTCGAGTATGGCACTTATGACACTTAAATTGGGAAGACAATTGTATATTTCTTAGCAAAAGCGATGATAATAACTCTTCCTGACTCGAAAGGCTCATTTAACTTTATGAGTGTAGTTACCTATTTGTTGAATAATTGATGAATAATACGACACATTTAAGTCATATTTAGTCATGAAATAATCGTATAATTATGTCCGCCAACAGCGAACGCGCTTCACCTTGTTTGCAACCCATTTCTCATGCCCACTTATTCTAAGTGACTTTGATTCTTCTTCCAAGATCCTTTTTTGCTCTTCATTCGGACAATAAGCTCTGCTACATAGTTTGTAAAGAAGATGTCTTAAAAAAAAATTGTTTTAGTTTCCTTAATTCCTAAGTTTGTGGCAACCGTTTGCCGATGCTTAGTCCTTTAGATATTTTTTTTGCGCTCACCAGAATTGTGTCCTCTTTAAATTTTCTTCGTTTTGCTAGAAAAGCCAGATACTTGTCCCAATTAATTATTTGTATAAATAGTAGGAAATGTCATATTTTCTTACAGATACTTACAATCATCACCTTACAAGTTTTCAATATAATCTTGTTTAGCAAATCCATTTCAGATCTTATTTTTTTCTGAATCCCGGTTTCACTTATACAATTCTGGAGGTGGTCACAAATTTCAGCGTTTGTTCCCTGACTTGTTTGCGAACCATCCGCAAGTATCCGATTGTCGTTTGTTTAGTTTAACGGTGTTGCAGCAAACAATTGATGAGAAAGAGGATGGTTGGTTATATTATTTTCGGATGAAACTATAGAAGATCCCTTGCTAGACTGAGACTTGCACTCCTAAAAGAATTTTGGCAGTTTTGACTTGAAGTTTTTTAAATATAGGCCAACTATGAGTACGACCATTAAGACTAGAAAGAAGGCGAACTATATGCTTCCGTGTCGTCAAGTCTGATCTAAATGTATTAAAGTACGATTCACCACAACTAGAAATTCCGTATTGCAACTTTAAATATGCAAGAAGATAAAATTTTTTATGTAAAACGGTTTTGGAGCAGTATGGCTTAATAAGATAGATTTTACGAGCTACAAGATTCATATGCGATTTCAATGCTTGAAAGTGATCTTTCTAATTCTAGTTATGATCTATTAGAACGCATAGGTATTAAATATTTCTTACTGTTTACAATTCAATTAAAGCACTTATCAGAGCACGAGTTGTTACAGTGGTAATGAAGCGGTAAGCAGTAGGCCATTCTTGGCAATATATTGATATTGGCTTTCAAACATTTATGTAAAAGTTATATCATCAGCAAATGCTGTAGCTAAACCATGCAATTTCTGCTTGAAAATCAAATTATTGTAGATTAAATATAAGAGAGGCCCGAGCACAGAACCTTGAGGAACGCCATTTTTCAAAACATGAGATTTACTAAAGATTCCATTTAGCTTTACTTTTTGCTCTCTATCATTAAGGTACGTTTTGAACCAGGTATGCATTGAGCCTCTAAATCCAACAACATACAGTTTACTCAGCAGTAACTGGTGGCCAACCAGGTCAAAGGCTTTTGTCATATCTATGAACAAAGCTATTATAGATTGATTATTTTTTAACCCCTCATATAGCTGACTCTGAGGATGACATCCTCTGTTGACAATCCTTCTGGTAAATGCAGAACAAATAGTTTTTTGTCCAAAAAACTCAACATTCTGACTTTGATAAGTTTCTCTAAGAGATTCGCAACAGTCGGTAGAAGAGATAGTTCTATAGTTGGATACGGCGCTGCTTTGAAGATGCAGAAAGACTGTAGTGGTTTACAAACATTTTAAGGCTATTAGTAAACCCTTGAGTGCACGCTAATTAAATAAAAAAAAAAAAAACTATGAGAAGCTAACGCACGGATAAGTAAACAGACGACATGGGGAAAAAATGAGATCCGAAAATCTAACCAATGCATGAAAAGATCATGTAAGAACTAGAAAACGTGAGCTGAAGCCCGCAAGAATCGAGGAAGAAACATAAAAGCAAAAACGGAGATGCTGCCGAGAAAATGAAAGGATCAGCTTTTAAGCCCTACAATAGCAACTATGATCAAAATTTCGCTGTCAGGCAAAATCAATAACGCCACTGGTCAACACCATCTAAATGACGAATATATGCTCTCTAAAAAGAGGAAATTCATCGATATTGAATAGAACAATTTTAATCCTATTTTTTTGGAGCTGTTCGTGAAGACCCGATTACATTCCTGTTAGCCGAATCTAGTCTTAGGTATAGGGAAAGTCGATTTCCTATTTTTTCTGCAGCAGAACTTCTGGTGTCATAGCATCAGATCAGAGTCATAAAGCAGTCTGCGCGCAAGGTAATCAAAGCTCCAATGAATGTTGTCTCGGGCATGGGACTTTCGACACAGTGTAGGTGCCATCGTATTTTCTGAATGGTTTCAGCTTGGTTGCTATTTCCTCTTTGAGGACTTTGATCAGTCTAATGATTTCACCGGCAGTCTCAATCTTATCGCAGAAGTCTTCCTCCAAAGTAAACTGTTTAGTTTAGTTTTCTGGTTTCCTTACAAAAAGGCTGCAGATTTGCACGATTAGTTACCAGCTGGGCATGCTTTTTCAAAACATTTGGTAAGGGTACCATTCAGGTTCTGAACACCTCCTCTAACTTTTGTTTTGTCCTGAGTTTAGAGAGAGCATTGATGAGTTTGCCGAGTTCCTCCTTAAATTATGTTCAGTTAGTTTCCACGGATTTCCACGGTTCTCAATTCGATGTACTAATGATCTGACATGGAGACCTGCGATATTACTTTTCTGGTCAGATCATCATCATTACATCAGGTCAGATGATAGTATAAAGTCCAGGAGATGATTGCCAATCATGTTGCATTTGCTTGTGCCACACAAAGTATTCTGAGGATTAACATCGCAGCATCTGATAAGACTCATCTTCCTGGAATCATAGTATTCTATAAGTACAATTACCACATTCAATGGTGGTATTAATAACGAATCATAAGGTGTTACTTAAACCAACTTGTTTTTTTTTTTTTCTACGTCGCCGTTAAGGGAATGAGAAATCACTTCAATAGCACTTGCCGTTTCCTCTTCAACTGTTACTTAGACGATAGTCCTTCAGAGTGTGCTTCTTCTGGAGCCCATTCCACCTTTTCGGTTTCCCGTGACAAGCCGTCTAAAACAGCACTCTAACCAACCACATATCTATTTTGATAGAATAGACAAAGGCAGGCCCCCTTTCCATTTATAGAACGTTTCATGAAAGGGGTACAGGAATAATCCGAATCAATTGGGTCAGCGACTACATAGACGTGCCACGGCCGCAGTCGAAAAGACCATGTTTGATTGTCACTATTGCGAGTACCACCTGGAGTAAAACCCTTTGGGGCCACCTCCATTCTTTAACAGTTCACCAAGTTTTTGGCGTCTAAGTCGACGTCTTCAGAAAATTAAAATCTTTGACTCTTAAGCCTTTGTGCTGCGAAAAGGCAGTCAAAGAAAAGAAGTTATATGATTCTGAATACATCGACTACAACATGAGGAGCTGATAAGGCGAATCGCCCCATTTAGCGATAACAAATGAAAGAAAGATAGTCGAAAGCCTCTTTATCCACAACATTTTACTGTTTGGTTAAGTTTTTGGGCAGGAAGCATTATTGTACCTTATATCTTGAAAATAAAGCTTGACCATGAATACCATAGATTTTGCTATCGAACCTTCTTTTTTTCTTTAAGTACTACCATCTTTGAAACGACCTCATACACAATTTCAAGTGGATTTATAGGTTAGTTTTGATTTTACAGCCATTCGTATTTAAAGTGTTTGGTACATTGAAAAAAGGGCAACATCGATCGATAATTCGAGTTTTATTTTTCGATGGAAAAGCGTGCGAGAAAAAAAATGCGGAGGTGGATGATATCTGTAGAGACCCTTCATCATCTATAAAAACCGTGAGATATTGGTTCAACATCAGTTCTTGATGAGGAGCGCGCAGACCGCAGTGATGTTCAAATCTGTGTAAAAAACTATTTTTTACGTTTTTACGTTTGAGTAGGAAAAAACGCGTAAATGAGTGTAGACAACGTAAAAATTATGTAAAAAATGTAAAAAAAACTCGTAATAAAGGTTAAGAAGAGGTAAATACTATGTGGAGTGAAGAGTAACCTTATTGTCCGCCAGCATTCGCAGCTACTGCAAAAAAGGTTATGGTGCCTTGAAGTCCA
Organism: Volucella inanis; assembly: GCA_907269105.1. Classification (NCBI taxonomy): domain Eukaryota; kingdom Metazoa; phylum Arthropoda; class Insecta; order Diptera; family Syrphidae; genus Volucella; species Volucella inanis. The sequence continues at coordinate 72,028,736 of OU026155.1, forward strand.
TTCATATTTGGGCAGACATGCCAAATTTCAGTGCGATACTGTCTTTAGTTTTGTTTTGAGAGCTGATTGTTGTTGACGTGTTTGGCATCATGTTGAGTATGGACAAAAATGATTTTCGTTCTCTTATAAAACATTATTTTTTGGGAGACAAAACGGAAAAGGAAACAAAAGAAAAGTTGGAGAAATATTATGGGGCTAATGCTCTGTCAGATTACACTGTCAAATACTGGTTTCGAGAGTTTCGTGGTGGTCGCAACTCCGATCAAGTCCGCAGCGGCGGGCCCTCCGATGCGGTTACAGAGGACAATGTCAAAAAAATACATGAAATGGTGTTGGCTGACAGGAAAGTGAAGGTGCGCGAGCTAGCAGATACCACAAAGATTAGTACTGAGTGCACACGCCATATTTTGGGCAAAATTCTGCATATAAAAAAGTTATCCTGCCGATAGGTAACTCCTGACCAAAAACACGAACGCGAGAGCACTTCGAAAGAGTGTTTGGACTTGCTGATGCGGAATCGGGCGGACTTTTGGCGTCGATTGGTAACTGATGAACACCAGAAAACAGAACGAGTGCCCGGCGATGGACTGAAGCTGGCACGAGTGCTCCGAAGCGGCCGAGGAAGGCTCGATGGGTCGGAAAGGTTATGGCGTCGGTTGTCTGGGATTCTCATGGCATACTGTTCGTGAACTACCTCGAAAAAGGAAAAACCATCAACAGCGAGTATTAACACGTGGGCTGAAAAGTCATGTGCATCAAGACGAACCTCGTCCAAAACGACCAAAACTCAACAGTCGGCTGGTAAGGTTATGCCATCCGTATTGTGGGATACACATGGAATAATTTTCATCGACTATCTCCAAAAGGGGCAGACTATCAACAGCGACTATAACATTGCGTTGTTGGAGCGTTTGAAAGACGAAATCGCAGAAAAACGGCCGCATTTGAAGAAAAAGTAGGTGCTGTTTCATCAAGATAATGCACCGTGTCACAAGTCGATGAAAACGATGACAAAATTGAATGAATTCGGCTACGAATTGCTTCCCCACCCACCGTATTCTCCAGATTTGGCTACCAGTGACTCAAAAGAGTGCTCGCCGGAAAGAGATTTAAGACCGATGAAGAAGTAATCAAAGAAGTAAACAGAGGCCTATTTTCAGGTTAAACCGAAATCGTACTACAAAACTCGTATCGAAAGATGGAAAAATCATTTCAAAAAGTAGTACAGCATTTTCATCGACGTTGAGGGCGCCGTGGCCAATATGTGGTGGCGGGGGTAAACAGGGGTTGCTCTCCACTACTATAGTGCATGTTGGTTGACTCACTGCTCAACGCACTCAATAGTTCTAACGTTTACGCACAAGCATACGCGGATGATGTAGCTGTACTGTCTTTGTCGTGTCTAGCAACTGTCTGTTCCAAAGCGCAGGCAGCCCTAGACGTGATCGCCGACTGGTACACTAGTAATATGCTTTCAATTAATCCTCTCAAAACTGAGATTGTTCTCTCTTTATAAATATATTATTTGGGTGCTATCCCGGACAACAAACTTCTTTGGATTAAGCATGGTACGACGGAACCATCTAAGACGCTGTCGGCTTTCTGGCAGTGCAAAGGAGCTATCGGCAAGACATGGGGTTTATCAACGAAAAGGATCTACATGGCTTTATTAAGGTCAATTATGTCCTATTCGTCGGTTGTCTGATGGAATAAGCTCTCGCAAAAATACGTAATTGCTGTTTTCACCGGACTCCAAAGAACGGTTTGCCTGGGATGCATATAGGCTTTCCCTAGCACTCCTGTCTCCGTTCGAGACGCATTGATAAATCTCTTTCCTCTTGATATTTATATCATGGGCTGCACCCTCAAAGCCATCTTCCGATTAAAAAGAAGTGGTCTTTGGTACAACAGGCACTGGAGCTTCTTTGACCTTGCGCGCAGGCTGTCTTATGATTCCGGTCTTATGGACATGCCGTCCGATGCAATGACTCCAGAACTACTGTTGCGCAAAAAATAAGAAGTTTTCATTCCTTGTGCCCAGGACTGGCTTTTACTAGAATCTGAGCCAGGAAGGGAAGGCAGTCGGGTCTTCACGGTTGACTCCAAAACCAATTTAAGATATGGCGCTGGTGTATTTTTGAAGGACGACAACGTTAGATGCCAGCTTTCGTAACGTGAAGTGAATTCTGTCTTCCAAGCAGAAGTTTATGCAATCCTGATGTCAGCGAACTATGTTGCGGATAACCGGTAGAGCGGGTGAAGCATTTGCATCTGCAGCGACATCAAATCTGCGATTAGAGCCTTGCTGAACCCTTTTACGACTTCCAAGTTTGAGAATGCAAGAGATCGATGAACGCAGTCGGAAAGCTGAATTCAGTGACCTTTGTCTGAGTCCCAGGTCACAATGGGATCACGGGAAATGAAATCGCCGACGAACTTGCCAGGCACAGTTTAGAGGGAAGTTTTTCAGGACCCAAACCTCCGTTGTGTCTGCCTGTATCCTCGGTTAATGCTTTAATTGACAGTTGTGTCTCATATGAGCTGCAGATGGTACAGTAGGCAGACCAAACGAATATCTCCCGACGTCTGACGGCCTTTCTGTTGGTTGTCTCTCAAGCAGGAAAGACAACAGGTTGCTAACTGGCATCGTAACAGAACATTATACTTTTGCAAAGCACTTAAACGTGCTGTGTATAAGTGACGCAACATTTTGCTATGCTTGCTGCGAAAGTAATGACGACACCGTTGAGCATTATCTGTGTGAATGTCCGGCTTACGCTCGCATCAGGCTGCAGGTGGGTTAGTACTATAGGGACCTTATGACTGAAGAGCTTACTTAATGAAAGACTGAAAGATTTCATTAAAAGGAACTTTACAAAGAGTACAATAGACCAGTTCTTTGTCTAAGTGCTCTGTTCTTAAAAAAAGAAAAGTGTCACAGTAGTAGCAAATCTATTGCTTTTTTGCGAGTAAATTTTCGTGTCCAACTCATTTTTTAAAGTGGAAATCAAAATTGCCGCCGAAGACATAGAAAGTAGGGTTTATGCCAACGATCGTCAGCCAATTGAACCTGTCAAAGCAAACGCCTGTCATGAGCAATAGAAGTCGTGGAGACCATTTGGCTGATATGGTTTTCTGCATTTAATGGCAACTCTTTTTCAATCGACTAAATAAAAACAAAATCTTTTCCCGGAAAAAGTTTGTGCTTTATTGATCAATCAAAATGAAACCTGATCCTGACTATGGTCAAAAAGGAACCAGACTCTAATTGGTGATTTCCGCGGCAACTTCAGTTTATTGTATATACAGCATGAACAAAATAGGAAACCATCCATTCCATAGACTTCTCAGAGTCCTCTTAGCAAAGGAATTCCTCTTAATTTCGGAAAGTCACTCCAATTTAAAGTATTTTTATTGTTACTCCAAAATGAACAAGAAACAATTTCTAACTCAATATAATGTAATAAAATTTTCTGACCCATAAATATACAGCCCTACCGAGGCATTCTTCTACTCTTAAATTCTTCATTAAAAATAAATCACTTGGCTCGGCATATAAATACAAGCATTAACTAACTGCTCACGAAAATAACACTCTGTCGAGCCACACTTTATTCGGGGAAAATCTAAAATCCCTGCTCTCCCCCAAAAGCAATCGGAACGTTCTCTGTTTGAAGCACGTAAATCTTTTTGGCCTACATTAGTTGCAACTGTTAAGATTCCCATAAAAATCAGATCTCACACGAACCAGCACAATGATTTAAATTTATAAATCAACGTGCTACCAGAATTGATGGAAACGTGATTTTCGAGGGTCTCCGGCTTTTCATAGTTCCACGGAATGAAATCAGCCGTCTTCCGTTCATTGAATCGCTTCCCTTATAAGAATTAAAAATTCTAAAAATATTTCACGAGACAATTAGCTGTGAAAGAAATATGAGAATCGGTAATTGAACACAAGAGTTACGAGTACGAGCACAAATTTCTATCTCAAAAACATTATCCCGTACTCGTTCTCATATCTGACATATGATTCACTGTATTTGAACGCTTATGAGATTCATTATGTCAGTTCAGAGACATGCTTCCCAGTGAAAATTCTAATCAAAACTTCACAAATCGAATTCATTTCCTCGTCATTTTCAGGGGGAGGAGTATAGCCTATTCACTATGCTACCGTAGATTCTTTGAATTCGGTAAGAGCAAGGGCGAAATTTATCTAGCCTCAGGTTTGTTTACTTTCGATACTGTGTGTTGTTGTAGGCTGTACACTCATGGAACGGCGGCTAATCTAACTTACAGCATGCTTCTCGTACTCCCTGGATTCCAATGAAACAATAGAGACATCACATCACTACTATTGCTAGTGCTAGGTATCGTATATTACAATATTTGGTTGTATCTGTGTATGACTGCGCGAGCTTTGTACGAGTACCTCCGAGTGTCAGTTGGGCGGTTGCATGGCATCTCAAAATGTATCTTTCAATTAATCCACGTTGAGCGCTCCAACACGTCGCGTCGTCAGTCGTCGGCATACAACTATTCGTTGTATGAATGCTCCTATCTCTCTATACAAAGATTACGTGTGTATCGGTTCTTTTTGTGCACTATTCACCGGTTGTATCTCGACGATTTATCAGCTTTATTGGCCGGGAAAATTGTTTTTTCCAAACATATTGCGGGTCTCCTATACTCTTAAGATACTCATGATATAACCAAAGTGTTCTAGTGCCGTGTTTTAGATATTGCCTATCGACTGAAAACTTTGCTTGCAAATCTCTGGAGTGTTTGTTGTTTATGGATAAATTATTTCCGGGTGTTAGTGGCTGGTTCATCCTTAAAGAATTAAAGTGTTCCTGGGCGACAAAGAACCAACAGAGAATTCTGTTTGGTTACTTACGGGTAATCTCTTCCTTTTCGTGTGTTTTTCTTCGTTTCCTCGCGTTATCTGGTCGTAAGTGTTTGTTTACTTTTCCCACATGCCGCAACTATACTTGCACAGTTGGCGGTAGTGGTTTCCGGGGTGCGTGGATGATAACAGTGGGCGGTGGATTTATAATCCAAATACGAGTGACCTGATGTAATTTGTCTTTACTCTCTCAATCTGGTTTTATGGAATTTCTATTGAATTTGGATTTTATGATGATTCAAAATATTTACGAATTCAGTATTAGGTTGAAATTCGAATTCTCATTCTAATGCCATTCGGTTTATAAGTAAATATCCCACGCAGATAGCTGTAGATACTTGTGAATGTTGTTTGGGGAATATGGAACTTGTAGCGCCTGACGGTTGATAATTTCAGATCTTTATTAGGTAAGTTGTGTTGACATTAAAATTAGAAATAGAAAATTGAACTACTAAAGGGAAAAGTTTGGACTGTGTTCTTCTCTGATGACCTATTTGGGATAGACCATGTTTATTCGATTCAGAGTCGTCGATGTTTGTTTATTTGTGTCGAATTGTTTATATTGTCATGCCAAAGCAAATTAAATGCAATTTCAATGTTAAGAAAATGCTAGATCAATTAGAGCTTTTATTAGTGGACTTGAGTAAATAAAGCAAACGCAGATATTCAACTTTGAATGTGTTCGCTGCAAAATTTAGTTGAAAGTGTTTTTTTATTCGGTCGATATCTACGAGTAAATAGAGTTCATTGTAACATCTTTCTTCATCAGTGCAAAGCATTCTCTTGAAATTACCTACAATACATTCAACATCTTTCGACAGAATTCATGTTTCGGTACATAAGACGTGGGTTGAGATGATTAAGTTCATATGCTGAGTAATCTTTGTTGTTTGAAACAGTTGTTGACTGCACAATTATCTTGGCGAATCAGTCGAATAGTAGTTTTTTTTTCCCTTAAATAATTTAAGGCTTTCGTTGTACTCGATTCATTGATGTTGTGTTTGTTTTCCAGTTGAAAAAAAGTCTCTGCCTGAAAAAGTCTCTGCCTGAAAAAGTCTCTATTTTTCTTTATAGGTACCACATAGTTTCTATGTTTTACGATAATTTAGTACTTACAACTTTTCTATCGAACCGTCCGAGAACCTTTCCATCTGCATTTCTCAATGTCTAAGTGTTGGAATTATCATTGGCTTGTTTAAAGTGTTTTTGATAAGGTTGTATGTTGAGAGGTCAGAAGAGATTGACAAAAAGGTCAATAATCTTAAAAATCCAGGGCTTCGGTACCATTATTTGACAAAGTATGATATTTCTTTTGATGAAAAGGATAAGTAGCAAGCCAACTCCAGTTTAGGGATTATGTGCAGCCAGTTCTAATGAACTTTACAACCGTCTTATGTAGGTTATTGACATAAATTCTTGCATCTATAAGGCAGACGATGAGATCTATCAAGCAGACGGCTATCATCTGAATTGACACAGTACTCTTGCATCCCAATTATTTGCCCGGATAATGCAACATTTTCCCGCTCGTATTTAAATGAGTGGGTATCACATTGACTTATACATTGGTGATTATGTACAAGTTACTGGGTATCGATTTGTAGCTAACGTCCAACTGTATTATACCTTCTTAATTTCGTCAAGAGAGAAATCTCAGTTCTCGTAATGTCCTTAGATAGTGCTTCTATTTCCAAGTACTTCCGGATTAGTTATGCACTCGACATAAGAGTCAGTATTTGGTAGTGGGTACAGCTCTTACACTGAATTAGTACTAATAATTTTTTTTTTTTTTAACCTGAATCTGAAAACTGGAGACACTTGTTACATTACACCCCTTGCATGTTCGTTTTATTAAAAATGAGTACACGCTCTAGTGATAAAGATGCTACAGCACCACAACCTGCTTGGAGTACCTGTGTTTGGAGAGTGTGTCATTATTCTCACAGCAAGCGTAGGAAGTTATGCCACTTATGCCACAAATGTGGTCTTATTTTTTTTTTTTTTTTTTGTTTTTTACCTGGGGTGGCAAGGAAGCAGTCCCGCTCTGCTTCAAGTACTGTGTGACTCGCATGCTTTGAAAGCTACCTTAACCCCTTCTATGTTGACACTATCCACTCCGGAATCGTTTCTTATTTTTCTTATTTATCTTCTTGTGCGGATTTATTCTATTTTGCGTCTTGCGAATTTTTGAGCACTACATCTAAAGAGTCATGTTTTCCATTTCTCAGTTTGATTGTAAACAGAAATGCAGCTTTCTTCCTCTAGGCCCTGTTCGAGGCAAAATAAATGTTTTCAATTTAAGTTCCGATACCTAAATCGGTTGCAGTCGATGTCACTTCTGCCGATGTGTTTTTATTTTTACTCGTCGATGGAAGAGTGAAACTCTCAGCGCTTGTTCTGTCGTCTGCACTTGCCGTCTCAGTACCGTGTGCCTGCTGCATATTGACAGGCTAAAGCAGCACTTTGACTACTGTCTCGATCAGGAGTAGCAGGAGTCATCGAAATTGAAATATCTAGAAAGTTTTTGGTCTGAGCGTAAACACGTGGGGAGCTTTGTTAGAATGTTAATTTGGTCAGAAAGACCACGGGCAGAGTATCGCTATTGGGGGACAATTAGTTGATGTGTTAGTCTTTAAGTCAACAAACTTAGCAAGAGAGTTTCCATTCACCATGCAAGTAGAATGTCCATGCCGTTGCATGCGAAACAAGACAGGAATGAGGAGAATATTGAAGTATATCGAACTCTTCGTATAGAAATAGTGGTTGACGAAAGTTTTTTTTTACTTGATCTCGGCTGTGACGTGATTATTCAAGAGATGATGTAGATGATTTCCTTTTCAAACTCTAAAATATAGCTTTTCGCTTTTGCCTTTGCAGCACCGCCACATTGTTTCTCTCTTTAGGATCTTAACATGCATAAATCCGCTGGTCCAGATGGTATATCGCCCCTTCTTCTGAAGAGATGTTCTTCCACGCTGGCAAAACCACTGCGTTAGCTTTTTTATCAATCCTACTCTTTAGGACTCTTTTCGAGCAGATGGAAAACAGCATTCGTCCAGCCAGTCACTAAAAAAGGCGAATCTTCGCTCTCCTCCTACAGACCTATTGCACTTATGTCCCTTCTTTCCAAGGTCATGGAAACGCTGATAAACTGTCAGCTCATGAAATATCTCGAAACACGAAAACTTCTCAATGAACGGCAATATGGTTTGATGGCATGTCTCACCGAAAAGTGGAACCAAAGCATACATCAATCTGGCGAAAGCAAGATACTTGCACTTGATATTTCTAAGGCATTTGACAGAGTTTGGCATCAGGCTCTTTTGTCGAAAATGCGTGCTTTTGGGATCGATGACTCTCTTCTTCAATGGATTAGAAATTACCTTTCGGAACGTTCAACTGAAGTTGTGTTGGACGGTTTCAAGTCTGATATTCACAAAATAAATGCTGGTGTGCCCCAGGGCTCCGTTCTCTTTCCGACACTCTTTTTTATTTTCATTAATGATCTCTTGTCTGCTACTTCTAATCCAATATATTCCTTTGCTGATGACAGTTCTCTCTGCTTTTCATATTCGTTCCCGCACTCACGCCCCTGCTCTTCGTTTGAAGAACGGGAACGGCAGCGTATGTTAAGCTCATTAAATTCCGATATTAACAGCATAACCAATTAGGGAACTATCAACTGAGTGGAACTTAATGCTTCCAAAACTCAATGCTGTCTGCTGTCATTAAAGCGAAATTCAAATACCCAGCCATTATCCATGAATGGCACTTGCGTCGTCAAAACCGATAAATTTATATGTGTGTGTGTATGTGACAACTTACATTGGAATGACCACATATTCGATGTTGCCAAAAATGCTGCGAAATGTCTAGCTTGAGGAATCAAGCGATGTAAGAAATATTTTACCCCCTCTGATCTGAGCAGAATATATAAGACATTCATCCGCCCAAAATTGGAGTACAATGCCCACATCTGGTCAGGTGCTACTAAAACATCTCTGCATCTGCTAGATAGGATTCAAAACCGTGCGATAAAACTCATTGGTGATACTAATATCAGTTATTCAATTGACACCCTCGAACATCGACGTAATGTCCCCTGTCTCACTTTATTTTATCGCTATTTTTACCACTAGTGCTCCATCAGTATACCCTCAACTCAGTATACCGTACAACTCGCTTATGGACTGCCCTGCCGACCTCCGTGTTTCCTGGTCGTTATAATTTACAAACATTTATATATAATGTACATCGGTATCTGTCTTTTCTTCCTCCCTAAATTTCCTTCGACCGTGCTGTGTACGAACATTTTAAGGGAACAAAAATCTTTTGAGCGCGCGCTAATTATAAAAATAAAAAAAAAGAAAAAAAAAATAGCCAATACTGAGATTTCATTCATAGGACTTGCGAACATCAGGTCCAATTTTATAGAAGATGCGTCAAGCCGCGTTCTTTCCACAAGTGTACGAAAAGTTTAGAGCTATGCAATCGTTTCCTGCGTATTTGTGAAATTTGAGTTTGGATTTTGCTAACCTCCTATCATTATGGTCAAATAAGTAGAAATTATCGCGAAATTTCTTGTCATCTCAATTATCGGCATCGACAATTTCTCTACTACTGTGCCTCCTGCTCGGCTGTAAGTGTACGTCAGCATTCATCGTCAATCAATTGGTTTCTTGTTTATAATCATAGCACCTTGTGAAATTTGATCAGATGTTAGTATGTCTGATGAATGACACCTAAGCATGGTTTGCCCGATCATCAAAAAATAGGACGCTCTTAATGACGCAAACTATAGAAGTAGTGGCCTTTTTCAAATCTACCAATTTACCAATGACCTGATTGGGTCCTGGTAAGTGCGGCTTTAGATTTGTTTACAATCGATCAAATATTCACACCACGCCCGTTGTTTGGTAATGGATGCGGAAATAGTTTATTTAAAAATCATTATCTCCCCAATTTTCTTTTAAATGGAATCATGCAATTAAGATAACAAATTTTCTTCTATTCGTTAGAAAACTTAAGCCTTTTGCAGATGACTTCGCAATAGCTTCAATCTCGTTGCCGAAATCCACCGAGATGTTCACTTGTTAAGAATCTGGTTTGCAAAAAACAAGCTGATAATCAAATGAAAGACTAAGACCATGTACTTCAGACTTACCGCTAAAGAGTCTCCAGAATATAGCATCATGTAGAATTTCCAAATTTGTGTGATGCGACCTTGTTTTAAAATCGAATAATCAGGTTTCAATACATTAAATCAAAAGTTGGCGACTTCAACTTAAGAATGCATTTTTAATATAAAGCTGTTGAACCAACTTTGGTTTAAATATGAATTAAGTTATTTTAAAAATGCCGCAATGACTTCTTTTAAATAATATTGAATAATATTAAATCAAAGCTGTGCGTGCTTAGTTCAACGTGGAACATTTTTACAATTCCAATGGAGAAGCGTTTGGATAATTATTGTCTGTCTGTCTGCACACAATCAAGTTAGAATAGAAAAGAAAATTTCTGCTTGTGTGTTGTTTTTTTTTTTTTTATATACGTATTCCTGTGAAAATGATTAAAATTATTTATAAGGACTTCGACATGGAAAATGTTTCACAACATTTAAAAGGTAAGTAAGTAACATGATATAAATTTTAAGCATGCATTTATGTATAAATAACTTAACTTAGCAGCATACGCAAACGTACAGAAGTCATTAGTATTTCCGTGTAGTTTACATAAATGGAGCAAATCCTCCTCCAAGGTTGCGGTTTATGCTGTGATTATAGCAACAATTTCATCTCCAATCTCCATCGTCATTTAGCGAAAAAGGAACAGTTTCCGAAGATAGACTTAATTATTGGGTATATATTTTAATTCGTGCGGAATTTTTAGAAATTGAACGTTTATTTAAGAAAGACATGTACAATAGTATTATTCAAGCTATTGCCCATCTGAAGCTATGACTTTTTCCCATCTTTCTGGCAATTTGTGGATCCTATCCCAAAAGAACTTCGCCGGCTTGGCAGCCAAGAATGAATCAAACCAATTTTTGATATTCTGCCCTGATGTGAACCGTATTTCAGTGAAGGCGTTCTGCATCGACCGGAACAAATGGTATTCAGAAGGGGCAAGGTCTTGGCTATAAAGCGGGTGGGGTAAGACTCCCCATCCACTGTTTTCCCAATAGTTCTTAACCGGAATAGCAACGTGGGGCCGAGCGTTGTCATGATGGAAAATGATTGCCTCTTGTCTGGTCGCATATTTCGGGCGTTTTTCGACTACTGCTCTCTTCAAACGGATTAATTGTGTTTGGTAGCGTTGTCCATTGATGGTTTCATCCGGTTTTAGCACCACATAATCAAGCACACCTATCTTATCCCACCAAATACAAAGCATTACCTTCGCGCCATGGATATTCGTCTTTGCTGGTTGGCCGGGTTTTACATATGATTTTTTGCGCTTGGGGTTGTCGTAATGGATCCATTTGCAATCCGACGCAAAAATGACTTCCTTTTATGGCGTTCCAGCAGCATTTCGGATATGAAAAACCGCCTTTCGACGTCTCTCGGCTTGAGTTCATGTGGAACCCAAATTCCTTGCTTTTTAATATATCCAGCTGCTTTTAAGCGTTTTGAAATAGCTGCTTGAGTGACACCCATAGATTCTGCGGGCTCTTCTTGTGTTTGGCAACAATCTTCATAAAGTAATGTTTCCAATTCTTCATCTTCAACCTTTTTTGGCTGCCTAGGACGTTCATCGTCTTCCAAGCCAAAATCAACACTTTTAAAACGTGCAAACCACTTTTGGCACATTCGCTCAGCTAGCGTATGTTCACCAGAAACTTCCACCAAAATACGATGACTTGCGGCAGCAGTTTTCTTCATATTAAAGTAATGAAGAAGAACTGCCCGCAAAAACACTTTTTCAGGCACAAAGTTCGACATATTTGAGTAAAAAAAAATTTATTGTTGTTTACGCTTCAAATGAATGACATATACTGAAATGACGTACAATGACAGTAGCTTTCCAGCGCATGTTCCAATGGAATAATAACAATGTAACAATACAAGTTACGCCATCTCTTAGCGAACGACTTAAGTTATAGACCCGAAAATATAGAATGATTCATCGTGAGGTTTGACTTATAATATAAAATAAAACACATGAATTTGAAAGTAAACTTAAAATTTTTACTAAAATTTTAACAATTAGTGCCATTTCCTTTTTGAAAATATTGTCATGTAAATATTGGCTATGACTACGTCTGCGCTGGTTCATTCCGAGGGTTCAATTTTGGATGACTCGTTCGAGCAAAGCAACCGGTATCTCGTGAATAACACGAGTAATGTTAGCTTCCAAAGCGTCAATCGTAGCTGGCTTATTCCTGAAGACCTAAGACTTTACATATCCCCAGATAAAATAATTCAAAACCGTGATATCGAACGATCTAGGCGGCCAATTTACCATAACAAAACGTGAAATCATTGTCACCAAAATGATTTCCGAACAAGCCTATTGTTTTACGTTCTGTATGGCTCGTAACGTCGTCTTGTTGTAACCAGAGCTCACCGAGACCATGTGCTTGAATTTTAGGAATCACATAGTCCCTTAATATGGCGCGATAAAGGTTACCATTGATGGTAGCATTCTGATTTTTCACATTTTTGAGGAAATATGGACCAATGATTCTACCAGCTCATAGACCACCCCACACCGTTGTTTTTAATGGATGCAATGGTAGCTCTTGGTACTCTTCGTGTTGCACATCAGTCCGAATACAGCAGTTTTGCTTATTAACGTATCCATTGAGCCAAAAATGGGCTTCATCACTGAACAAAATTTCACGATAAAACACCGGATTTTCATAGAGCCCAGAGCCCATTCACTGAAAAAAAAGATTCTCACGTAAAATACGCCAAGTTGTCGAATACGCCAAGCCAAGCTGCTGAGAACGACGACGAATCGATTTGTCACGGTCTTCGCGTACTTTCTCAGCTACAGCTGCTATAATTTAATCGGTCGAGTATCATTCACTTATGTAAATTGGGAATCAAATTTGCAAATCGTATTGGCAATAGTAGTTTCAGTTTCTCGATTCGCACGAAAACATTTCTCACAGAATGCTGATTTTCGTAATACAGCTGAACAATTTGAAGACGTTGTTGTAATGTGAGTCTTTCCAAGATGACTTGCCAAACGATATTGAACAAAGTAACGAAGCAGTTTGATAGGAGTCGTGCGTGATCTGTCAAAACAAGCCTATTCAAAATCAAACCTCATGATGAATCCCCCTATATTAGGTGCGTAACTAAGCTATCGTTTTTTTTTTTTTTTTGATGAAAATGCAACATTATTGTGAAAAAATTGGTACTGCCCCGTATGTTTCTACGTCATCGGCTCGGCCGAATATTCACGCTGCGAAGGTTATAATGTGTATTTGGTGGAACCAAGTCGTTGTTATTTATTATGAACTGTTGGAACCGAACGAAACCATCACTGGGGACCGGTTTCGACTTCAATTAATGCGATTGAGCAGAACACTGCGCGAAAAACGGCCACGTAATTTTACAGCGTGACAACGCTCGGCCTCACTTTGGCAAACTCATTAAAACCTACCTGAACGCATTACTTTCCTCTTTACCATTTAAACGTTTAAACAGACAAAACAGGCTAATACTTAACTAATTACTTTAAATCTGTTTTATTTCTAAGTCTGGGTTTGAGGTTCCACCACCACTACATAAGGAAGACACCTCATATGTGAATCATTCTAAAACATAATTCTTATTGGATACTTATTACCCAATTATATTTGCTCTTGAATTACGGTGAGCCTATTTTTTGAGCTACTGTTCCCACTTACACTTGAAACTTCATTACCTACATCGAATCTAATTGGGCTGCAATTATTTGCCCGAAAGCCTATTAACCTAGTTATTTACAATTTACACGTCTTCCACAAGCCCAACACCAAAGTAAAACTAATTGGCAGTCAGACACGAATGAAATCTTCTTCAGATTTCTCATCCCGCTGTGCCCACTGCCACCTTTGATGTCGCAACGACGAAATCCTCCATGAGCAGCTAATTATGTTTCCAAACAAAATTCGCTGCTTTGCAAACATTCAATTTTATTCGCCGTAACGTGCGTTGTAGAAAATCAAATTTATGCCTGAGATCGTGTTCCTGGTTTTGGAAGGAAAATTAGCAGCATTAGACACAGCCCTTAACATGAGATCCCGCAAATAACACCACTTCCCCATCTAAGATGATGTGGGGTGATTCCATCTTTGTGTGTAGACAATGTTAAGTAATACCAGCCAGGACACCTGGTTCACTCCCTTCCAACAAGACGAAAAAAATAAGGAAAAATTGAAAAACCAAAGCAAGTCCTTTTAGTATTTTACTTGGGTGCGGTTTTAACCCTCCATTCTTCCATACTCAACTCACTACCGCTACCCAATTGAATTGACTCCATGGCTTTCTTCCTTTGCATTTTGATGGATACGAGAGCGTGGGATATACATTCATATGTATGAACATACATGAACGAATTCTTTTCAACGCTCAGATGTCTTGTCTGTCAATGGCACTAAAAGGTAGCAACTGAAAATCCTTTTCTGGGGGACTGAAGGAGTTACTCCAAGTTTCAACACTTTTGAGTACCAGCTCGCCCCTTATTTTTGCTTTAAGTGTGTGTGCCTTGAATAATAAATTTTTCTAGGTTTCCTCTTTTAAGGGAAAAGCCGGAAATGGGTTCAATTTTTTTTTTTCTTTTTTCTTTCTATTTTTTTCCATTTTGTCCCTCTATCTACCCCCTCGACTTAGTCATGCTCGTTCATAGTTACATTTTTTTACCAAGCACAGCATAACCGACACATGAATATAAAATAACGTTTGAATGTGTTTTAGTGTTTGTATCTATGCGAGCATGTGCCTCAGTACCCACAAAATATAAGGGTCAAAATGTATCTTGATTGTTATTTGAGGATTGATAAAGGTTTCAGATTAGATTCTCCAGAGTTACGAGTATGAATCCGGTGCAACACACAAAAGTATCTTTCTATGATTGTTGGTTCGGATAAGTTAGTGTTAAATTATGTTATGGCACCAGATACAGATACACAAGTATCTGCGCAAAATGTTTATTGATTTTTCGGTTAAGGTAGATAGATTCATAGATACGGTTATTACGGATTTATACAATCCGATATGAATATGATGGGGGTGTACGAGTAGAACCCGTTCACTTGAATTGGTAATGCCGGAGATTTTTCAAGGGCAAAGTCTAATGATCTATAGACGTGAATTGAAAGTGAATGTTTCTTTTCAATTTTTTTGTTTTTTATAAAGAGAAGGAAATCATCACGGCGTTGGTTGAGGTTATGGATATTTGAATGACTGTTTTCCCTTCCTTTGTAAATAGATACTTTTTTGAGTGCTGGAAAATTGTTTATTTCATGGTTTATCTTTTAAAGTAGTACAAGGCCTACATGTAGATGTATCGTGTATGTGTACGTACTCTGGAAACCCGTGTGATGTGTAGTACATAGAGCAGCGTCGGTTCGTTTCATTGAGTTGAAATGTAGCGTTGTATTTCCGCTAAAGTAGACAAATTGTACGGAGGTTTAGCTTCGTTAATTAGAATTTAAATGAGCGATACTAATTGAAAAGATAACTCTGAATTACAGAAAAATTTCAGAACCTGGGTTTTCTACTATGACGGTGCTCCAGTGTTCATACCTACGCCAATTGGGATGAACAAATATTATATGTATAAATGTTGGTGGCTTATAGCGAAACAATATCCTTTGAAGTTGAGAATTTATAGTAAAATTCCATTACGAAAATTGTGAATATCAATGACTAAAATAACTCCCTTAAATTTAGCTGAAACAATTCAATCACAAAATTCACTGCATGAATTATGGGAAAACAACTGAAACTAGGAGGCTTTAGTATTTATGTAGATAAACTCGTATTCATGTAAGCCTATAGCAATATGTAAATCTTTATTTTTTTTTTTTCAATTTTACAAAGGATATCCACCTCCACCACCAATATTCGGTAGGTAAGCATTAAGAAGTAAGATCCTAAAAGAAATACAAGCAGCGCAGATGCGCCGTTTTGGTAACACAACTTATGTTATCTGAATGTTGAAGGGTATTGGTAAGAGCATAGTTTTCAGATCCATCCTGCAGAGTTTAGAAAATAAATGGTGTTGTAGAATTTTATGTCATAGATCTCTAACAATTGCTTGAAATGGGGGTTTTTAAATCGTTGAAGCAGGGTCGTGAGTTACAGCTACGGAATTGGGGTTAAAAATAAGGCAGCGTGTGACTAAATTTGCCTGTGACCCGTACTAATTGTTAGGACTCTAGCTGTCACAGTGCAAGTTCTGACGATTAAGTCATTCGTCCTGTTTTTATTGTAGGTGAGTCATGTCTATCTGGATATGGTACAGGTTTCTAGACTGTTTCACTGGTAATAGAGAATATAGGGTGGTCGTGGTTCAAGTTGTAGTGTATTGTCCACCAAATCGATCGATTCGGGTTTCAATACCAGAACTCTGCCGTTGACGAATCCCATCGGGGACCAGATTAATTCCGCAAGAGAGAGATCGAGAGAAGAGCCACATCTGCGTGGTGCGAAATTAAACCAAGCATTTACATGCGTGATAATTTGCTTGTACTGTTCTACTAGTTAAGACGATGACAGCCTGGCTGTCAATAAAGATTTCTACTTTGTTTATGATAATGGATCTTGATGCTATCTCTAGTCGCTAGTATAGGGTTTTCCAATAGGGACTTGACAACTTTGAATTTGTGAACGCACTCTTTCATGAATCTTCAAACTGTCACTGCCAATTTATTCAGTAAACTCAACATTTTCGTCATGATAAAGTACACTAACGAGCGACGTCTGCAAATTATAAAAATTTTCTACAGATATTCGGAGTCGGTGACTGCAACTTTAAGAGCGTTAACTCCAATTTTCGGTCGTAATTCTCGCCCTAGTAGACAGGCAATAACAAGTTTAGTGCAAACATTTGAGTCTACATATTTGTTATGTGATATTGCCGTGTCAGTGAGATAACGGGTTGGTCTAAGTGTCGAAAATATCGCTACCGTTCAGACGTCCGTAGAAAACGATCCAAATCAAGCAATTCCACGGCGTTCTCACATGTTCTTCACGAATCACCACTTTATCCACAAAAAATAACTGTTTGGTGCGGTTTGCATGCTGGCGGCGTTATTGGGTCATATTTTTTCGTCGACGATAACGATCATCACGTTACTGTGAATGGTCAGCTTCATCGCGCCGCGATCACCGATTATTTTTGGCCCGAATTGGAAGATATGGACTTGGACGACATGTGGTTTCAACAGGATGGTGCCACAAGCCACACAGCACACGCTACAATCGATTTATTGAAGAGTAAGTATGGTGAGCGTGTTATCTCCAGACATGGGCCAGTCGATTGGCCGTCTCGTTCTTGCGATTTAACTCCACTTGACTATTTTCTGTTAGGCTACGTTAAGTCATTGGTTTATGCTAACACGCCGACGACGTTGGAAGAGCTCAGAGCCAACATTAAACGCGAAATAGCGGCCATTTCGGCCGAAATGTGTGGTCGAGTCATTGAAAATTGGGTCCAACGAATCGACCGCTGCAAAAGTGCCCGCGGTGGCCATATGAACGAAGTCATGTACTGTACTTGATTGTACCTCAAGCCAATAATAAGGTTTTTGCAATATCTCAAATGGTTTGCCTTTTATTTAAAAAAAAAAAAAAAGTTGTCAAGTCATTGTTAGAAAACCCTATAACTCTGCCTGAAAGATGTTTAAAGAGTGTGGAAAGTGGCGCGATTTGGATACGTTCAGTTCTGCTGAGAAGATACCTGCTTCAACACTGCATTTCATCTTGAAGTCGTGGGTGAATATTGGTACTTGTTATTCGATGGAGCTACATTACTGTTCCATTAAGTAACATATTTTCCAGAATGTGAACTTGAATATTATTATTAAAATTGAATTCAGGTAGTAATTGCAGTCTTTTATGGTCGAAGCAAAATCCCTAGGTAACAGATCAAAAGCTTTAATATGAGAATATTATTTCGGAAATAAGAATTAAGATTCTCTGAGTCTACGTACACGAAACGAGTGATGCGATATGCAAATCCAGGGGCAGTATACCTTATGAAAAAAACACATTGAGACCTTCTTTCTAGTTCTCGCGGTCGGTCGGGCGCTACGATTATTGTGTTTCATTGTAGTCTGCTAAACTTTTTAATGTTGTAGGCTTTGGTTAAGGTGGGGCACCACATGAACGATCCTTACTTACTGCAGGTGTAGAAAGTTTTGAGTAGAAAGTATGTAAGGCTAATGAGTTTAAAATCACCTCGTGGCCTCTTTTGCTGATTTAAGGGATGAAGACGAAGTGAATAACAATAAATGGCCTCGTTAACTAGGGCAGTACCTTCTCCAAATTCTTTCGAAGCAAAATTTGTAAAATTCCGTCAAAGCCCTTCTAGAGGGAGAAACTGCTTATGGCCCTGAAAATATTTTTCTTGGTTATTACTGAGTTGATTTTATTCCAGAGTGCGTGTACACGGGATCTACGCTACTTGCACATTAGCGCATGCCCATGTTCCATCAAGTCGTTTAATGAGTCCTTGAAAGTTAAAATGGAGCAGCAGAACTTTATCTTGCTTAAAGATTTTTTTGTATATCTTAAAGCTGAAAGGTGCTTTAGTACCCGGATGAACTTGAGAAATGTTGATACTATATCCGTCTTCTCCCCGACAAAGTATCAAAGGATATTGTAAGCTGTCATAAGATCGATGCAACTTCGATATTTTTGTAAGTTATTTTCACGGCTACGCAACACAATATCTCTTTTGTCAAATTGTTGTGAAGCTATCACAATTGCTATCATTATAACGACCAGAGTGCTCATGCTCAGGTACTTTATTTGCATGGATTACGACATTGAAATCGGGAGTGCCTGGTGGAACACTCTATCAGTTTTGAAAGACTGTATGTACACCGCATTGATGCTTGTATTTCTGGATCAAAAATAGAATAGATTTGAAAAAATTTATGATCATTGTCGGCCTGATATAGCAGCAAGCTACCTTTTAAGTGAAAACTTGCCTTTGAATTTTGAATGCAGACATAAACCCTCGCTCAACAACCAGTAAACTCTTAAAATGCGTTGTTGTATCGGCGTATATTGCATATGAATGATTTAGATTGGAGGTGATCACCTGTAAGAAGAGACTGTTTAGGTTCGGTTTGAGGCAGAATTTCCTCTAACATCGTTCCATTTAAAGCAGAGCAATATATAAAGACATCAGAAATTTAACCTATTGAAACTACAGGATCGTTATGGTAATCAATAGAAGGATCGTAATTCATTGTAGAATTCACTTTATTAGACCACAAATTTACAGACCTTACAGGTTCAGGGGATTCCCTCTCTCTTTGTAATCTATGCCTATCTGTCACGACTCACATTTTCGTGTTCTCTGTGAGTTATGTGTAATCCTGTCACGAATAAGACGAATTTCACGTTCAACAGACTTTTCCCTATTTCTGCCCAAATTATTACTTTCTTTTGCATTAGATAGCCTGATATCGCGTTCCTTTTTGGTTTCTTCAATTAAGAAGTAAACGTTTTCTGCGTGTATCTCTGGTACTACGACCTATTCAATTCTTTGTAGCATAATTAAATGGTAAAATAATGATAAGTTTCTACAGAAAAATAGATAAAAGTAAAAATCTAAACAAAATAATGAAAGAATCTAGTCAATACCTCTAATTCTTGCAATAGGTAGAAACCAAATAAAAAAGGATTCGCTTCTTCTAAAAAATAATATGGACTGAAATCTACAAATAAATTAACACTTCTCTCAACAGTCAATCAATAAGCTTATATCTTCTGTAAAAATAACAAAAGAAGGAACCTTGAAACAACTAACCAGACACTCGTTTAATAAGAGCCAATATTTACAACACAATAACGTTCCAATAAGAAAAAAATATAAATAACTATTCGTATTAAACTTAATTCGTGCGGTTTTCTTTCTTCAAAATTTGAACGTTTATTTAAGAAAAACATGTACAATAGTATTATTCAAAGTATTGCCCATCTGAAGTTATGACTTTTTCCCATCTTTCTGGCAATTTGTGGATCCCTTCCCAAAAGAACTTCGCCGGCTTGGCTGCCAAGAATAAATCAAGCCAATTTTTGATATTCTGCTCTGATGTGAACCGTATTTCAGTGAGAGCGTTCTGCATCGACCGGAAAAAATGGTAGTCAGAAGGGGCAAGGTCTGGGCTATAAGGCAGGTGGGGTAAGACTTCCCATCCACTGTTTTGCAAATAGTTCTTAGCCAGAATAGCAACGTGGGGCCGAGCGTTGTCATGATGGAAAATTATTGCCTCGTGTCGTTTCACCTGGTTTTAGCAGCTCATAATACAGCACACCTATCTGATTCTATCAAATACAGAGCATTACCTTCGCGCCATGGATATTCGTCTTTGCCGTTGATTTGGCTGGTTGGCCGGGTTTCACATATGATTTTTTGCGCTTGGGGTTGTGGTGATGGATCCATTTGCAATCCGATGCGAAAATGACTTCCTTTTATGGCGTTCCAGCAGCATTTCGGACATGCAAAACCGCCTTTCGACGTCTCACGGCTTGAGTTCATGTGGAACCCAAATTCCTTGTTTTTGAATATATCTAGCTGCTTTTAAGCGTTTTGAAATAGCTGCTTGAGTGACACCCATAGATTCTGTGAGCTATTCTTGTATTTGGCAACAATCTTCATAGAGAAATGCTTCCAGTTCTTCATCTTCAAACTTTTTTGGCTGCGCAGGACGTTCATCGACGTTCAAGCCAAAATCACCACTTTTAAATCGTGCAAACCACTTTTGGCACGTTCGCTCAGCTAGCGCATGTTCACCATAAACTTCCACCAAAATACGATGACTTTCGGCAGCAGTTTTCTTCAGGAAGAAAAACTCCCCGCAAAAACACTTTTTCAGGCACAAAGTTCGACATATTTGAGTGAAAAAAAAATTATTGTTGTTTACGCTTCAAATGAATGACATATACTGAAATGACGTACAATGACAGTAACTTTCCAACACACGTTCCAATGGAATAATACAAGTTACGCCATCTCTTAGCACGAATTAAGTTATAGACGCAATATACAAATAATAATCAGTACTGACCCTCACAAATCAAAAGTGTTTTGTACAGAGTCGCGCTGAAAAGCACGTAGCATCAAATTGGTTTAGTAGCGCTCTGATATGCGTGTTATCGCTACTAGTCCCTCTTTGCACAATGGCGAAGCGCGGCTCTTGACGCGGTATTTATTCGCCTGAGCGAATTCAGTCCGTGAACTATTTTTCCGATTGCTGTGACCTATAACATCTTTTAAAGTGATAAACTGTAAAAGACAATCGTAATCTACATTAAACGCCCAAGAATACTACAGTATCATATTTATTTAGATCAGGATTTATAAAAAATAAAAGTAAAAAGTGTCGCAAGTAACGCTAATTTAAATTTAGGTTTTAATGAAAGAAATTGTTACTGTGAGTCAACCGTAACAGATAGAAATATCTTCTAAAATCCTAAAGCAAATCCGCAATGACGATCATTGCTGGAAAGTTTGACACCGATCGTCAGTAACCTCGTAGGTGCACATCGATGCGGGTTTTGAACTCATAAATGCCCCATCGCCCAATTAATCTTTTTGTGGCACCTCCTGGAGAAGACACAGGAATACCAAGTAAATGCTCACATACTCTTCATTGAATATAAAGTCGCTTTTGCCAGCGTCTGTAGGGACAAACCATACAGAGCTCTGTCTGGTATTAGCATCCCTGCCAAATAATTTCGGTTGTGCAGGATGTCGGTTCGAACTCTTGCCGCCAAGAAACATTATTCAGTTGTACGCTACTTTAAATCCAACACCTCAGTTACAATCTCTACTAATACTTTTACAAAACTGTAATGAAATCGTGTCTATATATTGAAGACATTAAAAAAAAAAACACGACATAACCTAGTCGTATGAATGTGTTTGTCCCCATTTTTTTTTTTTTAGAATTTTTGTCCGTTGGTCGGAGCTTACTACGAACTACTGAACCCATTCTAACCAAATTTTCACATTCCTCTACTTAAAACTGCCATACGTTTTATTGCAATCAGCAGATATTTAATATCTGCTATATACATACATATGTATGTATGCATATGTATGTACTACATACAGAGTTCAGAACCAGAGAGATAAATATTTATTTATTCATCAATATAAATGTTGCCCCCTTGAAAGTAATGCCTCTTAGATATAATAAACTTGTGCCAATTCATTTTCCAATCCTCAATGCTTATGAAAAGCACTTTTTGATATAGCCTTGAGCTGTTCCAGCGATGCCGTTTTTATTTCCTCAAACGTTGGAAATTTCCATCCTTTTATAGGTCTCCTCAATTTTGGGAACAGAAAAAGTCGGCCAAATCCGGCGAACTTGGTGGTGAGCCATGATTGCCGTATTTTTTTCGGCCAAAAAATCTCACAAGCAACGACTAATGAGCAGATGCATTATCGTGATGCAAAATCCATGAATTGTTTTTCCACAGTTCCGGACATTTTTTTTTCGTTTTGCTTATCGTAAACGGCGCATAATTTCAAGGAAATACTCCTTATTGACCTTACGACCTTGAGGCAAAAACTTCTGATGCACTACGCCATGTTAATCAAAAAAAAAAAACAGTGATCAAAACTTTGACATTTAATCGAACTTGGTGTGCTTTTTTTCTGTCTTGGTTCTCCTGGGTGCTTCCATTGGGATGACTGGGCTTTGGTTTCGACGTCATAACCATATGGTGGTTATGACCCTTTTGAGCAAGTCGGGATTATCATTGACGTCATTCAAGAGCTGCTGAACTATGCCCATGCGACGTTTGTTCTGATCAAAATAAAGAAGTTTCGGAATAAACTTCGCTGACACACGTCTCATGCCCAAAACATAAAAAAAAAAAAAAAAAATGCATGTCACGAGCCAACATCCTCAGCAACTACTCTTATAGTAATTTGATTTTCCAAAATAATTTTTTTTACAGCTTCGATGTTATCACCTTTTGTTGATGTGCTGGGGCGTTAAGGGCGAGTTTCGTAATTGGCATCTTCTTGGCCATCTTGGAAGAGCTTGTGCCACTTGTAAACATTTTTTTTGTTTTACTTAGTGCAGACTCACCGTATGCCACTGTCAACATTTCCAGTGTTTTAGAGTACTTTATTCAATTTTTGAAACAAAATTTGATGCAAATTTTGTTATTTTTATGCTATATACCTGAAACTGTGAACATATGTTTGGGACATGCATACCAACACAGCAAAACAAAAATCGATAATCGTGGGGTGGCACAAGCGGGACTTGCCCATGCTCACATATTGCTGTGGTGAGAAAATAAGATTATGCCGAATCAAAGGAATGAAATTATTTGTGCGGAGTTCCCAGATGTTTCAACAGATCATGATCTTTTCAAAATAGTTAAGTCACATGTGTTTTACGGAATCGTAAATCCTCAATCACCGTGCATGAAAGATGAGTGGAGTTCCAAGAGTGACATTAACATGTGACGATAGCTACCTTTCCTACGGGCGTAGAAGTGAGACTGAGGTTAGACGAACAGCAACGATTCGCATGCGTGGAATATTATTACGTGCTTTGAAAAGATATATCAACGTTGGATACTGTGGCTATAAAGTACATTCTTAGATATATTAGCAAGTGATTAGTACATGCCCCGTCATCTGTGTAACATAAAAATGATGAAGTGATGCTGTATTAATCCGGCAGATATGTCACCGCGTCTCAGACAATGTGGCGTGTTTTCGGCTACTCCGTTCATGAGCTGTTCCCTCCAGTTTATCATTTAGACATTTATCTTGAAAATCTGCAGCGGCTGTGTTTTGATGGTTTGAATATACAAGAAATGTTTGGGAAACCCAAGGAACATCACTTGCACAGAATTTCGCAAAACTATTTCGCAAGAACTCCGTTATATGAAGAAGTAGCGGTCTTTTTCACTTTCGATAAACGGTTGTTCAACCGGAAGCTACGTGGGATTCAGGTACCCGTTCATCCCGGGCTGTTTAAAAAAAAATACCTTGGTGTTCGATGATGACATCTACCGAGAAAACATTGAAAACAGCTGTCTTTTAATAATACAAAAAACTTATTTTCAAATGAGGAATATATGTACATTGGCTTAATACGGACTTCCGACTCCACACGCACCCTTCAATATGTAAACACAAGCTTGAAAATTGTCCGCCCTTCTATTGTCGGTCGGCGAAAGTACTATTACCGAAATCAACAGGGAAATTCCACTACTTTCTGCATTGTGTAACGCTAAAGCGACAGTAAATACACTTATCTCTAATTTTATTGTTATCCAAACATTGAATATATAAAAGGAAAGGATGATTTTCATTCCATTTTAAATACGTTCTAGGTGGAATCAATAAGATACTTCGCCATCAACTGCGTGATGGATACAGAAGAAACTGCCAACAATCCCACAAAGTTTTTAAATTCATTAAACGCATCTAGCCAGCCTGCGTATGAGTTAAGGAAAAAATTGATGCCACTATGTATAGGGTCATTCATTTCTTGGTCCGGATTTGACATCCCTGTTTTAGTTTAACCGTATATGTTTAGCTAAAAAACCGCTAAACGTGTTAACTTGTTAAAACTACAAAAATCGACATAATCGTCCATCTGAGCGTACTATAGGCAAAACTATAAACAAAATTTGAAGAGAATTGCTCTGTGATAGATGTTTTAAGGCTTATTTATCGTCAAAATGCACAATTTATAGATATATGGCAGCTGTAAGTAAAAGTGTTGAAGAAGATCCAAGTCTATCGATTTTACGGTGAGCACAGCATTTGGGCTTGTCTTATGGCACATCATGGCGTATTTTGCATTTAGATTTGTACCTACACCCTTATTAAGTTCAACTCACTCAGAATTGAAGCCATCTGACAACAAAATGCGTACAACATACGCCGATTGGATGCATGAACATCAGCGTTTGGATGACTAATTTCCACACAACATTTTCTTCAGCGATGAGGCTCATTTTTCAATCGGTAGATACTTTAATAAACAATATTGTCACATATGGGGAAGTGAAAATCCACATGTGACTGTCGAAACATCATTACATCCACAGGTATTACACACACGGTATGGTGTGCAATTTAGTAGAATTTCATTTTGTAGGGCTATGTAAAAGATCGTGTTTATGTTCACAATCTGCAAACTCTTGACGCTTTGAAAACGAATAGTCGTCAAGTTCGATATGTTCGATATTTGTCGAAAGGTCATTGAAAATTACCTTGTCAAAATCAAGTCCTGAGAGAACTCCCGTGGAGGACATTTAAATTTCAAATCTTAATGGCGAAATCGATACGATATATTGAAATAATAATTTTATTGAAATCTAAATTATAAATATGTTTTATTTAAATTTAATTTCGGATACAAAAAATGGATGACATAATGCTCATGAGCAACTAGGATACCCCGAAACTTTGCAAAATGATTATACTCCCCGTCAAAAAACTGCAATACTATGTCATAGAAGCCACAATCTTAATAGGATGTGGCCGCGGATAGGATAATTTCATCCCGCGAATTCAGCTGATTCCTTCTAACTTATATTTTCAGTTTAATTGTATGTAATTCCCCGTCGCTCTCTGCTTGATCAAGACCGCTAATAAGCGGCATGGCCAGGCGCCAAAGACGGTCGGTGTAGACCTCCGAATGCCTTGCTTCTTTCCGTCTTTGCGTCGTCTGTTTGAAGGTCAGGGGCGGCACAAGTCTCTTCATTTAAACACTCGAGAACCAAACAAGTTATGTAGTATACAGAGAGACAATAGATTTAAAGCTACCTCCATACCGTTCAGTTTGATCTAATTCCTTCCGGCAAGCAAAGGAGTAAACTCACCCTGCGCCTCTGTTCACTGCACGATGTAACCTGAGTGTTGGTGACACAAAACCTGGAACTAATGAATTAATAATACTAATTTAGAATCAATAAAAATTAGTTAGACATTAACCTTGGATTAACCTTTGTAAAATATTATTATAATCATTTTTTTTTTTTTTTATTATTTTTTTTTTTTTTTGAGAATTTATTTTTTATTTTGCAAGAGGATACGAATATCATTAACGCCAGCACTAAAAACCTCACACAACTCTCAATTATATACAAATTAAATAGGTTTTTGAGGAAACCGGCGAATATAAGCGGCGTGTTTGTGAGTTTTGAAGCAGAAGTTGTATGGCTGTTAATAAAAGCAAAACAAAATATGTATAAGCCATCATCAAAATAAGATCAGTTAGCATTGACGCCTTAGACAGAACCTAATAATGAATAAGTACAATTTTAAAGTTACAAAACAATTTATCTAACTAGGCTCTGCTGCGAACTCAAATGACATACCATGAGCGCTAAATGAAAATAATACACCCTGCCTGACTCGAACTGCAAACTTTTTAAAATGCTATAAATTTTTTATTTTTCGATAAATTTTATTGTGCCAAAGCAAAAAATGTTGGAAAATACATCAATTTTCAAATTGTATCAGTAGTTTTCAATATGTCCACCTTTGGCGTAAATAATGCCCTTGAGACGGGCGAAGAAAGCATCGCACGCTGCACGCAAGTGGCTCTGCAGTATTTTGGCCCACTCCTGGCGAAGTGCTTATTTGAAGTGGTACAAACTTTGTTATTTTTTAGTGCCAACCTTCGCCTTCAAAATACCCCAGACAAAGAAATCCAACGGATTTGCATCCGGAGAATTTGCAATCCATTGTGTCGAAGAAATGAAGTATGGAACATTGTTTTTTAACTAATCTTGGTTGGCGCGCGCTTTGTGAGACGGTGCCCAGTCTTGTTGAAATGTCCACGGTATCCGACCGAAATGATTGTTTGCCCAAGGCTTCAATACTGCCTCTAAGACAGTTTCACGGTATACGATCGCATTAATTTTGACGCCATGGTCCAAAAATACGAGCGGAGAACGATAATCGGCGGTTATGGCGGCCCATCGACCATCACCATCGGTGATGCCTACTTTCTGGTGGCCGTCCGAAGGTGTAAATTTTCGAAGAACTTCTCTGGCAAGTAAACTCGGTTATTTTGTTTGTTGACATATTGCTGGATAACAAATGGCGACTCATCGGAAAAAACCAAATTCGGCAACTCACCACTTTCGTGCAAGCGTAGAAACTCCTTCGCGCTTTTGACTCTAACTTCTTTCTGTTGCGGTTTAGAATCGTGTGCTTTTTGGAACTTCAACGGCTTGAGCCCAAGCTCTATTTTCAGTATTTGTTGCATCCGTTCCAACAACATGTTGAGCTCACGAGCCAATTTTCTTCCAGCCCGACGCGGATTTCGCTCAATTCGAGCCTTCACTTTCCGAACCATTTCTGTCGATGTTGCTGTTTTTCTATGACCACCTCCATGGCGTTTTGCAATGCTGCCAGTATCACGGTAACGAGCTATGATTCGAGACACAAATGATTTATTCACGTTGAGGTGCTGGAGGGCTCTAACGATAGCTACTTGTGGTTTTTCAGCCAAATATATAGCAATCACACTTTCACGTTTGAATTCCATCGCGGATAAAAATTTTTCAACACAACTGAGACGCAAATCGTATAAAAAGCTTGTAAATAATAAAATTATCTGTCATGTGTCAAAATTTGAGCTTACTGTCATGAAAGGTTTAGAAATTATAGCAGTCTGAAGTTGGTTGCAGTTCGAGTCAGGCAGGGTGCATTATATCACCTTGTTCCCGGAATTTATTCAGAAAATTAAAAATACAAGTTTATTTATCTAAATTTGTGTTGTCCCCTTCAAAGTAGTCCCCGTCGACTGCAACACACTTATGTCAGCCGTTAATCCAATCCTCGAAACATTTTTAATATTCGGTTTTCGGTATGTTCTCAGTGCTTCCTGCGATTTTTCCATTACTTCCTCTCGGCTGCTAAAACGCTTTCCCCGTTGTGGTTTTTTAACTCGCTCCATTGAACAGAAAGAAGTCACAGGGAGCCAGATCAGGTGAATTCAGTGGCTGTTGGATGGTATTTGTTGCATTTTTCGTCAAAAAATTACAAATAATGAGGTGCGACAGTACGTTATCATGGTGCAAAATCCACGACTTTTCTGCCCACAGTTCTGGTCTCTATCGGCGAATTGCTTCACACAAACGCCCTAATAATACTCTTTGTTTACTGTCTGGTCTTCTGGCAAAAACTCATGATGCACTACACCGTTGTAATCCATGAAAACCGTGAGCATTGCCTTTTGACTGAAAATGACGTGGTTTTTTTGGTCTCAGCTCATTTGGAGAACGCCGTACACTTACGTGTTTGTACTCAGAAACCTACGTCTCGTCTCCAGTAATGATCCTTTTGATGAATGTGGGATCGGATTCAGCCTCGCAAATCATCTCTTTTACGACTTCAACACGGTCTCTTTTTTACATGAAATTGAGGTCTTTTGGACGGATCCAATGTTCTAGTCCTCTAGTCCTAGTTTTCGTCGGTTTTCGATGTCGATGGTCTGTCATCATCTTCGATTGACTCACGACCACTTTTGAACCTCTCGTATCACTGGTAAACGACCGTTTTCTTAAGAGATCCGTTGCCAAAACACATTTTCAACAACAAATTCGTTGTTGCAAATTTAAATCCATTTCTAAAATTGTAAAAAATCACCAACACACATACCAACTTAACAAAAAAAAATAAAAATAAAATTCACATCGGAGGTTGATGAAGGTGGTATGTTCTCATAAATCCTCCTTGGAGAATTAGAATGTCGAAACAGAACAAAAATGAGTTGCTCTGAAAAGAGTAGACAACTTTATTTACATCAAAGCTATTGGCATTTTATATTATAGGTTACAAACTGTATTAATCTCAATCTCAATCTCAAACTCAACTGGAAAGAGAAACAACATTTCAAGCTATTGTGTTTCACTCTTTCTTCCTTTAGAATTTGTACATGTGATCAGTCTTAGCATAACCTCTGCTCTTGCCAATATCGAACACCGACTCATGCCACTATGATCTGTCAAAGTTGAAACGCGGCCAACAATAAAAGCTGAAATGCGGCCAATAAATGGCGGCAAATTCAAATTGAAAGAAATGTCATGAACATCATTTACAATGATAATAACCGTTGCTTTATTAGCTAAAAAGGCAATTTGCCAATAAATCTCCATAAGTTATATCAGAACCTTACCATCGGTTGTTCGGTTAATTAGCGGAAAATATTGGGACTCTTATAAACAGATGAAAGATTTCTTAACGAAAGATTCTCGATATAATCTCCGCTCCCGTCTGCGTCTACGCAGCGTGGTGGAGCAAATACAAATAAGAACACCGGCATTAATCTAGTCTATGTTATAACCTACCGCTGTGGGGCAACGCAGTAAGAAGGAGACCTGAGCCAACTCGGCGTTCATAATTGGAGGCACCTAATTACGGATCGTGTTGGCTAAGACCCAGAATCGCCTAGGTCTGCACGATGTCATTAAGATTTAATAATGAGTATAAGTATTGCAAAGGCTCCAATTATTTAACACGAAACAAAGTATTTGATGTGTAGGACCGGCGGGAACGTACGCATCACGTCCATGAAATAAATTACGAAAGTATCAATCGAAAGAACTATAATATCTATGATTGCAGTCCCTAGTTTTTGTGTAACGTTCTCCGGTATCGTTCAATAATTTCGATTTTCTTTTTTTTTGTCCAAAATGCACGAGCTGAAATGGTTCGGCATGTGGTTCCAGCAAGAATAAGTGGACCAATTGATAAACTTGTTCGTTGAGCACTTTATCTCTCGTGAATTGGTCGGCTAGATCATGCTATTTGACGCCTTTAGACTGTCTTTTATACCTTAACGTCAAACCACTCGTCTATGCCGATAAACAAGCGTCAATTGCATTAAAATTCAGACAACGTTACACGTGTTGTTAGCGAGATACCAGCCAATATGCTCGAAACGTGATTCAAAATTTCATTCTCCGTATGGACCACTCAAAACGTAATCGTGGTCAACATTTACATGAAATAATTTTTAAAAAGTAAATGGCAACTTAAATAAAAAAAGAGAATTGACACTAACTACTAGGATCAGAGCCAGGAAAGAAAATACGATTTTTGATGTATTGCTGGTATCTTTTTGGAGGATGATAACGCTTGTTAAAAAAAGTAGCGTCTGTGTTCCAAGCTGATATATACTCGTACACAATCTTGATCGCAACGAACTATATTGTTAAGAAATGGTGAAGGGTAGCGAAGCAGTTGCACCTGTAACGACAGCTAAGATGGACTAAGAGCCTTACTAAACTCTTCTATAACCTCCCAACTAATTCGAGAATACAAGACTTCGTTGGAAATGCTTAATTAACTGAGTTTTGTCTGGGTGCGATCACAAGAAATTAAATTGCTGATAAATTTGTTATGCAAACTTTTTAGATCCCAAATCTACGTTAGGTTTCCCTGCGTCTTCGGTTAGGTCGTAAATTGAGAGTTAAGTCTTTTATGAGCATAAATGCAAATGTCATGACTCCACAGGTTACAGGTAGAACAAACGAATGTTTCTCGACGTCTATAAGAGGTTTGCGGCTTTTGGCTATCCCACAGGAGAAAAAAACTGCTTAATGGCATCCTGTCATAGTATGCACTTAAGTATATTATGCTGAGTACATATAAGCAATACAACATCCTGAAATGCTTGCTGTGAAAGTGGTGTTGACTTCGTCAAGCTGCTTGTATTCGGCACTGACATGGTGACACTTATTCATCTTTCTTCAAAAGACTGTTGAATTTCAATAAATGGATCTTACAAGGTGTATAATGTCTGGGTACTTTGAACCAACAAAAGCACCAGGGCCTTGCGCTTTGACTATTTCTGTTGCCATTTTATTTTCTTGGTGGTGGCAATGGCCTGATAGTTGGCGCACTGGCTGTGACGCCAAAATATCTGTGCTCGAATTCAGATAGGAGCACAACAGCAAATTTTCAAATGGCAAACCTCCGAAAGTTAAATTCTGCCAAGAAAAAGCTTCTCAGGAGAGTCGTTCGAAACCGACAATAAACAGTAGGCACTTCTCAGAAGTGTAAAAATTCCAAAAGTGAGAAACACAAATGAGTGCGATAAACCAGGCCTTGGTCCACACGGGCTGTTGTGCCAAAGTATTTATTTATTTTATTTTCATAAAAATTTAGCAACGTATAAATGACAAAAAATTAAAATAGCTAGTCCTGCTGTCAATGTCTAAGAAGCAGATCCAATCCGAATGACTGTATCTGCTCTTATTCTGTTAATTCTGTAATTTTAAAGCACATAGGTTGGAAAGAAAAAATCCTTCCCAACATTAAAAACTCACCGAGCTGGCATAATACAACTTTCTTTCATAAAGTTTTGCAAATCGAATGGGTGGCACATGGATGGTTTCCCCTCCAGAGATATGTTTACCCCCACAGTGTAATATAGAAGTTTTTAATACAAAAGAAGCTTTATAAACGGATTTGACGTAAACCTTCCGTACGTTCAGTGATACGACCTAAAAATTGTATCCGCAAGTGTGCTCATTCATCATTTTTAGGCGCACAATTTCATGACACCGGATTTACGAGGAAAGCAATCAGTCAAACTTGCTCATATACGAGTGCTGTGCAGATATTTTGCCCGTATATACTCGTAGATATGTATTGTAGTTAGAGTGTATAGGGATATTTTCTTTGGCATTTGTTGGTAGGTTCATATAAAAATTAAAAAATTTTTCCCTTTTTGAGTAGCAAATATGCCAGGTTGCAATTTGCCCTAGATTCGCTTGGGTGTGCTCAATAAATGTGTAGTAAAAGAGATTGCAATCGTTTCATTTGATTGCGAATTGATTCGGAAAAGCACGATATTTGCGGTTGTTAGGGTTCTTTTTTTTCTAAAATGAGACTAGTAGACTTCAAAGGCAGTTTAGTCAGAAAATGAGGTAGCTTTCCCAATCAACAAATATATACATATGCGCCCAGTTTATCAGTAGTGCTCTCTGACAGAAGGGCCACAGTTTTTTGTGAGAATATGTAAAAAAAAACACGGATATGTCATTAAAAGCAGACCGTGCGCATAAGCCTATATGCGTCCATTCCCCAACAAAGGAGAAGGGCGACGCTACGAACGATGGCTTTTAGAAACCTGTGAGTAGGATCGTAAATGTGACGTAAAATCGTGCTCAGTAATTTTTATGACAAAATATGAAAGGAGGGCAGCTATAGTAGAACGTTATCCAGAAACGGGCATAGGCTCAAAAACTACATGAGCCATTACAAATGCCGTCTCTGATGTGCTAGGTATCACAAAGAAATAAATTCATGGCTCTATGATTACTGACAACAGGAAATTTCAGTCAAACGGAAAGCATTGCATACAATAATGCATGCGAGGCCGGTGGCAGAGTTGAG
The DNA here is from genome assembly GCA_907269105.1 of Volucella inanis. Lineage (NCBI taxonomy): Eukaryota > Metazoa > Arthropoda > Insecta > Diptera > Syrphidae > Volucella > Volucella inanis. The sequence continues at coordinate 72,061,218 of OU026155.1, forward strand.
ATCTGGTGCTGAGACATACTATCAAGAACACGGGAATATCGTAGTTGAGAACCAGTGATAAAAATAGAGGATGGCATCCCCGATCCTTGAAACTCAGCATAGCTTGTTAGGAAGCGAATTTAAAAATATTACTATTGGGTATATAATTTAAATTGTGCGGCTTTTTTTTTTTCAAAATTTGAACGTTTATTTAAAAAAACAACATGTACAATGATGCGTCCTGCATCAACCGGAACAAATGGTAGTCAGAAGGGGCAAGGTCTGGGCTATAAGGCGGGTGGGGTAAGACTTTCCATCCACTGTTTTCCAAATAGTTCTTAACCGGAATAGCAAAGTGGAGTCGAGCGTTGTCATGATGGAAAATTATTGCCTCTTGTCTGGTCGCATATTCCGGGCGTTTTCCGGCTACTGCTCTCTTCAAACAGATTAATTGTGTTCGGTAGCGTTGTCTATTGATGGTTTCACCCGGTTTTAGCAACTCATAGTACAGCACACCCATCTGATCCCACCAAAAGCAGAGCATTACTTTCGCGCGATGGATATTCGGCTTTGCCGTTGATTTGGCTGGTTGGCCGGGTTTCACATATGATTTTTTGAGCTTGCGGTTATCGTAATGGATCCATTTTTCATAACCAATAACAATCCGATGCAAAAATGACTTTATTTTGTGGCGTTCCAGCAGCATTTCGGACATGCAAAACCGCCTTTCGACGTCTCTCGGCTTGAGTTCATGTGGAACCCAATTTCCTTGCTTTTGAATATATCCGGCTGCTTTAAAACGTTTTGAAATGGCTGATTGAGTGACACCCAAAGATTCCGCGAGCTCTTTATGTGTTTGGCAACAATCTTCATAAAGTAATGCTTCCAGTTCTTCATCTTCAAACTTTTTTGGCTGCCCAGGACGTTCATCGTCTTCGAAGCCAAAATTACCACTTTTAAATCATGCAAACCACTTTTGGCACGTTCGCTCAGCTAGCGTATGTTCACCATAAACTTCCACCAAAATACGATGACTTGCGGCACCAGTTTTCAGTATTGAAGAACTCCCCGCAAAAACACTTTTTCAGGCACAAAGTTCGACATATTTGAGTGAAAAAAAAATTATTGTTGTTTACGCTTGAAATGAATGACATATACTGAAATGACGTACAATGACAGTAGCTTTCCAACGCATGTTCCAATGGAATATACAAGTTACGCCATCTCTTAGCAAACCGCACGAATTAAGTTATAGACCCAATATTAAATATCGTATACAAGGTCTTCGCTGTCGTATTACGTGAATGTGCAAGACAGGTCAACTACAACTTTAAAATTCCGTATCAGCATACTAAATCTTAGCGTCTCTGAATTTTTTATGTCGAAAAGCCGAGGGCTGTTATCCAACACTCAAGCCAGTGATAGAGGCACAATATTTTAGAAATCAGCTTGATGTCAGTGGGGCATTTGTGAGTATGAGAATCAACAGAAAGCTTATAAGACTATATCCCGTAATCAGAAATAGACAATATACACAGATGTTTAAGGTTGAATGTAACAATAGAGAGCTATGATGTTAAGGTACTTATTGGGTCTATAACTTAATTCATGCTTAATTCGGTTTGCTAAGAGATGGCGTAACTTGCATTATTCCATTGTTATTATTCCATTGGAACATGCGTTGGAAAGCTACTGTTAATGTACGTCATTTCAGTATATGTCATTTATTTGAAGCGTAAACAACAATAATTTTTTTTCACTCAAATATGTCGAACTTTGTGCCTGAAAAAGTGTTTTTGTGGGGAGTTCTTCTTCATAAAGAAAACTGCTGCCGAAAGTCATCGTTTTTTGGTGGAAGTTTATGGTGAACATGTACTAGCTGAGAGAACGTGCCAAAAGTGGTTTGCACGATTTAAAAGTGGTGATTTTGGCTTGGAAGACGATGAACGTCCTGGGCAGCCAAAAAAGTTTGAAGATGAAAAACTGGGAGTATTACTCTATGAAGATTATTGCCAAACACAAGAAGAGCTCGCAGAATCTTTGGGTGTCACTCAAGCAGCTATTTCAAAACGTTTAAAAGCAGCTGGATATATTCAAAAGCAAGGAAATTGGGTTCCACATGAACTCAATCCGTGAGACATCGAAAGGCGGTTTTGCATGCCCGAAATGCTGCTGGAACGCCATAAAAAGAAGTCATTTTTGCATCGGATTGCAAATAGATCCATCACCACAACCCCAAGCGCAAAAAATCATATGTGAAACCCGGCCAACCAGTGAAATCAACGGCAAAGCCGAATATCCATGGCGCGAAGGTAATGCTCTGTATTTGGTGAGATAAGATGGGTGTGCTGTATTATGAGCTGCTAAAACCGGGTGAAACCATCAATGGACAACGCTACCGAAAACAATTCATCCATTTGAGGAGAGCATAGCCGAAAAACGCCCGGAATGTGCGACCAGACACAAGGCAATAATTTTCCATCATGACAACGCTCGGCCCCATGTTGCTATTCCGGTAAAGAACATTTTGGAAAACGGTGGATGGGAAGTCTCACCCCATTTGCCTTATAGCCCAGACCTTGCCCCTTCTGACTACCATTTGTTCCGGTCAAAAATTGGCTTGATTCATTCTTGCCTGCCAAGCCGGCGCTGTTCTTTTGGGATGGGATCCACAAATTGCCAGAAAGATGGGAAAAAGTCATAGCTTCAGATGGGCAATACTTTGAATAATACTATTGTGCATGTTTTTCTTAAGTAAACGTTCAAATTTTGAAGAAAAAAAACCGCACAAATTAAAATATATACCCAATACATATGTGTACTCTAGAGTGAAACCCAATCACGACTTAAATGCGTGCTTAAAGCGAACAATGACTCTAGCCAACCTCTCTTTCTATGGACTAAGAACTCCGAGCAACGAGGAAGGGGCTATACAAGGCCCTCACCATCCTATGATAAATGACTACTCTTAAAAGTGAATGAAAGTTTTCTTAACTGCTTCGGACGAAGAACTCTCCAAAAGAACTTCGGTCCCTTCTGCGTTGGTGGTGTGTAAGAGAGTAGGCACAAATAAGAACTACTGATCAGAAGCTTCACCTATAACGATAAAGATACCTAGATGATATTCTCTATCAAAACCGGAAATTATTCGAATCAATCCTAGTCGGGCAACACAGTCCCCTAAGATGAAGCATGCCGTTGGATTCAATAAATTTGGTATGTGTAAGTCGAGGCAACTATCTGTTTATCGAGATGGCCGTAAAGCACGTTGGTTGAGTCCTAGAGACGACTCGGTCTGAAAGACGTCATTAAAATTGGAAGAAAAGTATGCAGACGATTATCAGCCCAATACTGTAGAACATAAAAAAATTCTCGCCGAAAGACCTAAGCTTATGTCTGTTTCCATTCCCTAAAACATCAACTTGGTGGTCTTAAAAGTGTCTTACTGATCGAGGAAGTGTTTCTTAAGCATTTGTGAAACCGTCGAATACAGATTCAATCAAAGAATGCTTCTGAAATTTAACAGATAGATTCTAGTCTATCCTCAGGCGATATGTTCTTCGACGAAAGCCTGAACATTCAAAGAAGAACTAACTTTTTTATATTTCTTATCAAATTAACTCAATGTACTATTAAATTTCGTCGTGTTCTCTTAGTGGTCTTAAACAAAAACTAACACTGATTGTTCCACGGAATATTACAAGTACTTATTGTCTAAAGGATTGTGTAACTTTCTAAGTTCAAATTTCCTAAGTTCTGTAGTAAACACTTTCAAAATATTTTTATGACGCAGCAAGACCACTGTTTCAATCTTACTGTGCGCCTTCCAATTGGCAATGTAGGGAATAAGCGAAACCGATGGTATTACAAGACTTGTCATTGCTTTTAAAGATTATGTTCCGATTCGCTGCCTTATGTGGGGAAATGGGTTCCAGAACCTGTCTGTTAAGAATTATGTCGGAGAAGAGCTTACTATGCCTTAAGTTGATTGAAGAAGTTCAAAGTTTAATTAATTAAACATAAAACTTAGCTATGATTGGTATTGTCCTCTATGGAAAGGATGTCGCTGTATAGCCTATACAGTTTGTCGTTGTATCTTCTTCTCCATTCGCCGTCTATGTAGACGGCATCGATCATCATAATCACCCGAAGAATTTTCTTCTTAAAACAGCCCAGAGCAATCTCATCCATTTTTGATAAAGTCCATGCCTCTGAGCCATAGAGCAGGACTAGGACTATTAAGGTTTTATACAGAGTTAGTTTTGTTGTTCAACAGTGAGCTTTGGTAGTATAAGCAGTGGTTGGTAATTGATATTCTTCGTTTGCTCTCAACATTGGAGTTGTTATCTGAATAAACATCGGAAACAAGGTAGACAAATTCCGTAACTACCTCAAAGTTATATCTGTCGTGGTTAACATTCTGTCCAAAACGTTGGTGTTGGGTGTACTTGAACTTGCTTTCCTTGAACTTTAAACGCATCTTCGTCTTTTAAGCTTCAATATTCGTGAAAGCGCCACTGACATCACGCTGTTTTCTTCCGATTATGATAATATCACCGGCATATGCGAGTAACTAAACAAACTTTTGAAAGATCGTGCTTCTTTCAAAAATGATGTTAAAGAAATCGCATGACAGCTCATCCCATTGTCTAAATCTTTTTTGATATCAATTGCCTCGGTCAGTTCTTTACCGATCTTGATGGAACATCATCCTACACAAACGGCCGAAAATGGCAGGAAAGCCAAAACTATAGTTTATACAATAGTAAAGCTTGTCTCTATGGTATAGATGCTGTCAGAAGCGGTGAATGTATAGTGGTGTGTGTCGATTTGGAAGTCATGGGTTTTTTCGATGATGGACGACTACTTATATGGATTAATCAGTTTGTTGATAAACAACTTCAGACGCTTACGCAATACGGCAGATATATTATAGATAAGTTGGTGTATGCTCCTTATCAAGTCCTCGCCTGCCACTTTGAAGAGCTCGGAAGTCAGGCCGTCACCTCCAATAGCTTAAGATTAGATATGGCTATCTTTATTTCATCCAGGTTGGGTGGACGGAATTGTTGATCTACATCATCCAAGTTGAAAGATTCATATTGCCTGAGAGCAGTATTTGGTTTGCCATCTTCGTTATACTATAGCTGCAAGAAAATAAATACATATTTTGCTATTGAGTACTTAGGTACCTAGGTCTTACTATAGATAATAAATTGAACTGAAAGTCACATATTTTGGTTCTAAAGAAAATACTATACACATCAGTAAACAAAATGCACCACTTGCGTAAATTTGTCCCACAACATGTACTTTCGGCTATATACTATGTTCAGTCAAGGATTGAGTATGATCTTGCATGCTGGGGCTATGCCTATATAAGCTATATGATGCCTATTATTGTAGCACAGAAAAAGATAATTCGTTTTATTCGTTTTATTTTCGAAAAATAGATGTAAGGCTTCAGTACCTCTATTTCGATCAGTAAAAATATTTTCACTCCGATACCTTTTCATTTACTTATGTTAAATTATTTTTTGTTAGAAGTGGAAATATGTATTTTAGAAAAAAAACAACGTATATTCGTTGTCGTTGTCGTTGCAGTATACCATATAATGCCCATATATTTGTCTGAATTCATCACGTTTCTCTTTAAATGGGGCTTCCATTTCAGTTTTACATCTCATGTCATTCATAGATACTTTGCTTCATTTGCATATGGTATTTGTACGGAGTTAAAGAAAATGGGAAGGTGGTTTATTTTCCGGTAAGTAAAATTCTTCCGGCATGTCTCGAGTATAGAGTTAAAATAATACTAGACCAAGTACACTTCCTTGCGGAACTTAAGCAGCCATCTCTTTAAATTCCGAGTATTCGATGCGAATCTTATACAACTCTCTCAGAAGAACCTGACTTAAAGTTCAAGTCTTCATGTCACACCTTATGAATGGCTTGAGACACGTCAAGAAAAACGCTAGAACTTATCTTTTACCCCTTTAAGGCTTTCTCAAATTCATTCGTAATTCTGTAAACCTGATCAATTGTGGAGTGCTTAGTTCTAAAACCGAATTTATGCTCAAGAATTAGACGTCTCTCGGTTGCAAGCGCTTAAATAGGAGTTTTTCAAATATTTTAGATATTATCGTCAGAAGATAGATATGGGTCTGTAGGAATTTTTTTTTTTTTTTTTTTGGTTTAGAGATTTGCTTGGTTTATACCATTGTAACTTCGGAAACATTCGAACGTTTAGTAATCTTAGCGCAGCATTTAGAAGTTGAAGCAGTTTGATCAGGGCTTTCTTTGGCAACTCCTTCAGAGTTTGAGCAGTTTTTAAATCATACCCAGGGGCCTTGTTTTTTTTTCGATTTTTTAATTGCTTGGTTAAGTTTCCTAGCGATACGGTTTTTATGCTATAATTCGACGTCCATCGAAAGGTTAAAACGTTTCTTCTAGATACTTGGCAAATAAATCCGCCTTCTCTTTATCTCCTTTTGCCTATTCGGAATTATTTTTCCTCATGGGAGGATTTAAGGCTTTTTGATTCCTTTCATGGCTTTCCAGAGGGAGTAATTTGAACTTCTTGAACGGGATTGTTGCAAACATTTGCGCGCTCTCGTCTGTTCTCTCACTAGTTCCTCTATTTCCGGCGGATATATTATTTCGCTACTAGCGACACGTTTTGAACAATATGTTCATTGCAGTAGTTTCTAAAATCGTCCCAGTTAGTTTTCTTTCTTTACTAAGCGTATGCTTAGTGTCATAATGACTGGTGAGTTATCTGACGAGAGATCATAATTTTCCTCGATGTTTGTATTGTAGAAATTTTGGATACTTCCTTTGTGGCAAAGAAGTCTTCATGTTTGGGTGTCTTTGTTATATCCAAAGGCCAATATGTTGGTTGTCCTGTCGAGAAAAAATCAACCCCAGATTGCAAACCGGCTTCAGAGAGTTGTCTGCGTTGTATTACATCTTGAGTCCCAGAAGTTTTGTTTGGAATTAAAATCCACCACCAATTATAAAATTCGGTCCGGATGAATCAAAGATATCTTTAAAGTCATTCTTTTCTAGCTTGCATCGCGGATGACAATAAATGGATGCGATGTTGTAGTGTAGTTTGTTAGGTTTTATGCGAACTGTACTTATCAGCATTGCATCGCTTTCAGTCATCAATCTTTAATGAACAGTGAGGATCCACCTCTAGCATTTTTGATGGATGGTATGCATGATAAGCACAGTGTCTGTTTATTTTCACACGAGCTACTTTCCCCAAGTGAGTTTCTGAAATCAAGCAAATGTCAATGTCAATGGCTTTTTGTAATAAAAACACTTCCAGTTCGTCGAGTTTTTTAATAAGACCGTTTGAGTTCCACGTCAGTATTTTAAGCTGCTTTTTCATATTCATACTTGCGATCGAGTTTTACGTATTTCTTTCCCGAGATTGCTCAACTTTTCAACTTAGAATTTATTTATTCTGTTCAGCTCCTCAAGTGTTGTGAGAATTAGGGAGAAAACGTGTGCGTTCTTGCGACGCTGCTTGTGCATACGTTAGCGCGTCAATCGGTGGCGGCTTTTCCTTTGCGATATTTTTTTTGCATATCCTTCGACTATACCCCGATCGAATTTTGTAGCTTTTCACTGCCTTTTTTTTAGCAATATTTTGGGTATAAAATGGAAGTAAAATAAGTCTTGAAATCTTGAAACCTTGAATTGAAAAAAAATTTACAGGACTTTAGTCAAAAGCTTCAACTACAGATCAAAGCTGAATATATAAATGTCATGGACAAGTGCTCATCCCCCTCTTACTCAGAGTGGAGTGGTCCCCCTGCCATGTAATTCCTTATGTTTGTGTCACTTAAATTAATAACCCATAAAAGTTCGACCAATCAGATCTGTGACGCTCTGTTTTGTATCTATTGACGTTATTGTATCCACCACTGCTATTTCTTGAATAACTCACACAACTCTCGTCCGAATTTTTTTTAAATTTTCGTCAAATGTGTGCTATATTAACAGATTTCGATTAGTACTGTAAAAATTTTGAAGTAGTCCTCTATTTTTAAGAAAAAATTTATTGTATTTTGTATTTGTTTTTAATAACTTGAAAATCTATCGGCAGATTTTGGTCAAAAGACACATCATCTCACAAAAATTGAATTCGATAGAAATATTCTTTCACGAGTTATTCTGGACCCTAAAATCGATGCATACAGGCATGCATACACACACACAGCCATTTTGTTAAAAGCTGCCTAAAAATGTAAAGATATTATCACTTTCCTATCAGGAAATTAAATATAATCGAGAGCGAATATTATGCAAATTTATGACGATATGAAGTAAAAACGACAGAATTTGGTAAATTGACACGTCGTACACTGTCTAGATGGACAATCTTTATGGGCAATCTAGATGGACAAAACTGTTGCGTGTGCAATAGTTTTTTTTTTTTTTTTCATTGTTACAACATAAAGTAAATATAACATCCTTTTTCACTTCTTTATTGATTTTATTCATTATCAGAGATCTGACGAAAAGACTTATTGACTTTCTGAATTTATTGTGTTATGCTGCTGGTGAGTGGCATTTTCTACATAATAGCTTCAGTACTTCTGAAGTTATCTTGCTTTTTTTGTCCTTGAAGGAGCTCGTAGGCTTGTTATGAGTGGATCCCATATGAATAAAAGCCTATGAAGCAAATCACTGTTTGTGTCGATTCGTGTTGTTTTCCTTATAAATACCATACTTCTCTATACTTCCTGTTGTGTTTGTTTTGCTCCTCTTGTGCTTCTTCGGATAATTGGCCAATGGGAACAATAGATGATGCTGTTATATCCTTACCAAGAAAAAGTACTTTGTGTACGCTGACAGGCATTGAATACTAAGAATATTCTTTCAGATATGTTTGTTTTGAGTATTCATGAAATTTATTAACATTTCTCTCAAAACCACAGTTCAAGCAATCTAAGATGATATGAAATCGCTTGATAAGCTCTAAATTACAGAAGTTAATTCCGAAGATATATTAGCGTTCGTAAGAAAATTTACGAGCAGTATTTCCATCATTCGTATTGCCTGTTTGCTGTTTTGGTATATTAATGAGCAGTCCTAACTCCCTTTTCTTCTGCTAGTTTTTGTTTACTTTCCAGGCCACGGACCTGTCATGTGTTAATTTTCAATCTACACGAAATGTGTAGAAAGCATTCAAAAAATCTTTTCCACAAACTAAGCGCAGACAATCCAAGAGATAAGAAGTTGGTATTTATAGGGTTTTCTGAAATACATCTGGAATTATTCATTTCACTGAGGTTTTTTCCACACAAATAACATGTTTGTGTTGAACCACAAGACGGTACAGCATTACATACAATACTTTACAATATATAATGCTTAATTTCAATGTGGATTTAACAAACACTTCTGTGTTGTTTCACTACAATTTTGTTGGAGAACTTCCGGCAATTTGGTTTTCAATTTGAACGACAATGTCTAGTCGAAGATGGTGATGGGTTCTGCCAATTTATTTTCTTGAGGTTGTTAGCGCCAGAGTATATATGATTGTTCAGTTCCATCACATTCTCACTTTTGATTTCAAAATCATTGTTTTACGTTAAAGTCAAAATTCGAAAGACTTCCTTTTGGACATTACAAAGGCGCATAATAGTATGGTCGATTAGTGATTGGAGCACTACTTCGCCTAATAATTATGTTACAACTATGGTGTATCAATAATGAATAGCATAATTGCTTAGTATCTTGAACTTTATTGTACGCAGGATAGAGTTTAAAATTGAAGCCGAATAGTTTTTCTCCTCGCTTCTTTTCTTTTCTTTTGTTTAAAGTAATGCGCGCTCAAGGGGTTAAGGTTGCCTTAAAATGTTTGCAGCGCGGGTGGAGAAAAAAAAGATAGGTACCGACGTACGTTGGTTTTAAATGTCTGAATGTTACAATGACTAAGAAATAGAGTTGTGCGGCTTACTAATAAATTACGATATTTAATGGTGAGCATTCATAGACGAGTGTAACGGTTGACGGGTTGAAGGGATGGAATGATACTGGCGATTTCTATTCAGCACTGGTGGTGGAAATAGCGATAGAACAAAGTGAGACACGAGACATTTTATCGGTGTTCTAGGGTGTCCATTGACTGAGTGATATTAGCATCACCAAAGGGTTTTATCGCACAGTTTTGAATCCTATCTAGCACGTCCAGAGATTGTTTAGGCGCACCTGACCAGATGTGTGCATTATACTCCAATAGTGGCCGGATAAATACCTTATATATTGAGGCGACATAATTTTGGCGACATCGAATATGTGGTCATTCCAACGTTAGTTGTCATTGACACACATACTGAGAATGGAAAGACTTTTGGTTTGTATTTCGCTTTAACGACAGCAGACAGCATTGTGTTTTAGAAACATTAGTTTCCCAATTGGTTATTTTGTTAATATCCGAATTTAATTAGTTTAACATACGCTGCCGTTCCCGTTTTACAGCCGAAGAGCATTGATTTGAGTTCGGAAGCGAATATGAAAAGCAGAGAGTACTCTCATCAGCAAAGGAAAATATTGGATCAGAAGTGGCAGGCAAGAGATCGGAGTGTCGAAGAAGTGAGAAGGGATCCCTGGGGCACACCAACATTTGTTTTGTGAATATAAGACTTGAAACCATCCAAGACAACTTGAATTGAATGTTCCGGAAGGCAGTTTTTAATCCATTGAAGAAGAGAGGCGTCGATTTTAAATGCACGCATTTTGACAAAAGAGCCTAGTGCCAAACTCTGTCAAACTAGTTTGAAATATCAAGTACAACTCTCTTGCTTTCGTCGGATTGATGTACGCTTTTGTTCCACTTTTCGACGAGACATGCCATCAAACCAGCAGTCTATCTTTTCCTACGAAAAACATACTACCGGTCGCTGGGAAGTTTTCGCGTTTCCAGATATTTTATGAGCCGACGGTTTATCAGCGTTTCCATAAACTTGAAAAAAAAAGGAACGTAACTGCAATGGGTCTGTCTGTAGGAGAAGAGCGAATAAGATTTGCCTTTTTTAGGACGGCCTGGACAAATGCTGTTTTTTATTTGCTTGAAAAGCGTCCTAAAGAGTAGAACTGATTAAAAAGCTTACGCATTGACTTTGACAGCGTGAAAGAACCCCTCTTCAGAAGAAAGGGTGATATAACATTTGGACCAGCGGATTTATGTTTGTTAAGATCTTAAAGTACTCTTGCTACTACAAGTGTGCTGAAGTGGATTCACCCCATTGAAAATTCGAGGCAAGCAATCAAATGTAGGGTAAGACAAGGTACAATCTGGAAGTGTTGTGTTGTGGAGCTGGAGAGCTGATCGAGGATGAAGCAGAATTTCTAATGTTCTAATATTGGAGCGTGGTAGTATTTTTTTTCCTCAGTTTTTGGTCGTATTGAAATTTCACACGCTTGAGAAAGACGTTGCAGTCATTTCTGGAACTTTTTTCGGTTTTCCTCTATCGGGTTGGTCTTGTAAGACAGAAAAAATATATAAATCTATAACCCTGACAGCCTCTTTACAGTTTGAGTCGTGCTATATCTTTTCTTTTCGTTACATGTTTTTCATCCGATGAGCGAAAAGAGGATAGCGTCAGTAATCACATTAACATCATATCATATCATATCTATTATCATTATCATATCGATATTATGATAATCGAGGAAACATAACGACCAATTACAATTGCTAAAGGAGCTGTTAAGTGCACTCCAATTGACTTTGTCGTATTGTCATACGGTTCTTTTATGAATCTTTTCTCTAACTGTGTGGTCAGTATATAAGAAATGATCTGATAAGGCACAAGGTCCGACAAGCTTAGAGAGAACAGCACATCAACTGTGTACTTATCATGGTGAGAAGTTAAAAACAAGTCCAGGCTTTTGGCAGTATGACTGTCAACGTCTGTTATTCGTGTGGGCTCATTTATAAGCTGGTGAAGATCTCAACATGCCATCATTCGGATGTTATCTATCCAGAATGTTGAAGCTACCCACATTTATGTATATTGAAACCGCCTGTAATAACGTTTTCAGTATGAGGATACAGGGATTTAATTCTTTATATGCAGTCAGACAGTGTATCAAGCTCATTCCAGTTTGGGGCTTCTAAAGATAAAGCAATAGTAGATAATTTGCTTTCGGAAACGGAGGTTCAATCACATGAAGTTAAATTCCGGATTTGAACAGGGATTACATTGTGGTGGAGTTTGGTAAGCAGCATCAATATGTAGGAAAAAGAGAGACCGCGATGAGAAAACAAAAATGGCATTAGTTCGTAGCCAGGCAGCTTTATGTTAAATCAGCGTGACTTGAGAAGTTGTTGGCAGGGATCTACATGTGTTTCGCTAAGTGCCAAAACAGCTGGTCTGTATTTAAAGATGTGGAAGTACGCAGAAAAGTGCTTACTTTTTAGCCCGCGTAAGTTTGCTTTGTACACCCTCAACATCGAAAATTCTTCTCGACTTCTGTTTTGTAGAAGGTCTTGGACTTGTTGCTTCTTAGACCGGTAACAATATGTATTTCAATCTTAATGTGGTCTTCATGGTTTATTGTTTAGTCTAATAAGAAGAACTAAGAATTTCATTAGTCAAACTTTCCGAAAATCGAACATATTTCTGAAACCATAAACGACGTTATAGTCGTGCAAAAATCACCCAATTTTTTTGGCACAAACTTCTTATTTTTGCTTTGCTTCATCAGGTAGATTAATAAGTTTGATGCAATTAATAATAAACAATTAAGGCGTAGGTATATGAAGCATCTAACAGAAAAAATTTCAAAATAATAAAATTTAATTTACAAAAATTGAATGACAATGTAAGGCCTCGTCTGGGTTCTATGTTTTTTTAACTTGAGTCGGTAATGTATTTGGCTCGTAATGGGAAGAAAAATAAACGTGTTTGGTATGTTCAAGTCCTGTAAGTGCTAAAAATGCTAAAAGTTCTCGAGGATGAGGATGATATGTATTTTTTCAAATAGATAGAGAACCATTCGATGGTGTAATCGTATTAGTCCATACAAGAATTTACACATTTCAATACGAACTAAGACATTTTCGACACTTCGAAAATACAATTAGATAAGTTAGATATTAACGAGTAAATGAATCGAATGCAGGAATTAAATGATGATGAATGATTGCTTGTTTATTGAGTCCATACCGGGATACACTGGGGCAATGTACATTATGATTGGTGCTAATAAAGTTTTCACTAAAGTTAATCTTGTGGGTTTTGGTTAATAAACCGAGATTATCAAGAGATGCCTAAGGCAACCATAGATTGAAGTCTTTATTGCTATATTTACATGATCATTCCATGTAAGCGTTTTATTGTAGATAAGTCCTAAATTTTTCACTTCGGATAGATATGGAATGGCATGTGTATCCAAAGTAATTTCAGGAAAGTAGGATTCATTCAAGCATTTCTTGTATATTATTATACTTTTTAATTTGTTTGGGTTCAAAGTTATATTATTGGCTGTTACTCACATGTGTATACTGCGTAAATATCTCATCTTCCATACGGCCTCGGTGGGAAAAAAAAAAAAGTTTGTAAGTCGACAGCATAAAGATGATAAGAGTAGTATTTAAGTAGGATGAAGGAGTGTGTTTTAATTTTCTTAGCAAGATTGTGTGATCTACTGAGTGAAGGCATAAGTGAAATCAAGTAAATTTAATTCTAGATTCATAAGCTATATTCATTGTTACATCTTTCATAAACATAGGTCTGTGAGACCCCATACCTTCAAAGTTATCTTATTTACTCTCTAAAAAGATTTTTGCAAAAAAAAAAAATACATAGGTTACTTTAAGAAACATTTATTATAAATAAATAAAAGAGAGAACTATAACATTTGTTCACTCGGTGCAATCCTGATACCAGTTCCCGCGATGCTCCCCGCACATGGGACGTCTGTCGGAGGTGCAGCAAAATCTGGTCTTACGTTTTTTTTTTTTTTTTTTTTGTAATCGCAGAAAACACAATTTTTTCTGGGTTGATTTTCGGAGTTCACTGAAACACATGGCAAAGTATCACCTATAATGGCATCAATATTCCTTTTTAGGCATCGCCTCAAAGTTGGTACTTCACGACAACGACACAACCAGGGCTCTATTAATTTCTGTGATATTTTCTTTACAAATACTCGCCTTGTCAAGGGTTTTTGTTTATTACGGCTGCTATTATGTACGTGGATGACAAAAGAGTTTACTATAGACATATTTAGTATTCCAAAAAAGTAGCATTGTGGCCATCTTTGTTAGGAGGACACAAAGACATAATGCAAGACATATTATGACACATTTGGTCAAATGTATCTATGATATCTGGCTTACCAAACGGTGCCAAATTTCTATTTCCGTGAAGTGTGGAAAGCAGAAGAATGTTTTTTTTTTTTTTTTTATCTGAGAGATACGAATGTAGATTTGCCATCGAAACAAAACATTGAAGATCCTGTCTGTCTTGGTTGCAAAAGTTGTGGAGGAATCTCTCGCTTGTTAGACCGAATTGTACCAACAATTGTTAATTTGTATGGCTCCTGCAATAGCTCTTTTGCTAATGGCACTGATGTGAACCAGTTATCCATGGTCACATTACGATTACTACCTCGCAGAGTTTCCGTAAGTTTCTTGACGAAAAAAGATGCCAATGGTTCTCCGTTCGAATTTGTGCCCTTTCCCATATATGGTATCGCATCTATCATATAGTTTGTTTTCGAATCACAAATGATTACTGTTTTTATTCCATATTTGCCAGGTTTTGATGGTATATACATTCGAAATAGACAACATACACGAAATCCCCTTAGCTGTTCATCTACAGTCAAAAATGAACCGGGCTTGTAACTGTCTCGACATACAGCAATAAACATTTCCCATATTTCCCTTACTGGCGCAAACTTATCAACAGCTTTTCGATCTTCTCGGGTCGTTTTATCATCGAATCTTAAACAGTTCAGTAAAAAATCGAACCTATCTTTGGACATAACTGAATTATATTTAGTTTCACTTTCGGTTGGATCAAACAGCTCTGCGCTTGTGAGATGGTTATCTATTTTTCTTGCTGTTAATAAAATCAATCCTATCAAGGCATTTATTTCTTCAGTACAAGTATCAATAACTGTAGCTGTTTTATCCGTGTAATTTGCTCTTTTAGTAGAGACCTCTGTATTGATGTGAAATACAATGATATTCACTATCGAATCAGAAGCAAATAATTTGAATTGGTCTCGTGAATTTATTGCATTTTTAGCTTCATTTTTCGGCCCTTGAATAATGTGAATTATGTTTCTTGCTTGAGTTCGGGAAGTGATACCTTGAGATGGGTTTGCTGACAACTTGTGACCGTTATTGCCTCTCAGATTGTTAATTGATGAGATAATTATTTGAGCTGCTGGTTGTCCTGAACTCACCTGTTCCAATAGAGGCTGCTCACTATCTGATGAATCGGAGGAATTGATACAACGGCGGCGGTGACAATAATTTGACATTTGAAGAGGTTCGTCATCAGAATTACTTGAATCATCTGTAGGTCGTTCACTTTTAGTCTCTAAAACATCTTTGACTTCAATGCCAAAATCATCGTCTCTGGCTTATAGCGAATATATTTCTTCTGAGCTTAGAGTAGCCATGCTGAGGAACAAATCAAATTGATTGCAAATTTATAATTAGCAAAGCGATTTACCAACCATATAACGTTTATATAACGAATGCTAGATAGTAATTATCAAAACTAATAATTATGTGCACAATTTATAGTAGAACATATATGTATGTATTAGTATATATAGTCCTTTCTATGAAATTTCCGCACGCAACTATGAACAATTGTAACACTATTCATAAACATACGTACCTCAGACCCCTTGCACGTAAAATATCGAAAACAAAACAAAGGTACTGAGATGCACGTGTTTATAACTCTTTCACACCGCATGCTATGATTGATTAATCAACTGAGAGGGTCCGTAAGACCCATGTTTATGAATCTAGGGTTAAGGTTGTAACTTTATCCTTATCAACTGCCTTTCAAATATTATCGTGTACTTGTATGAATGGTGATTCACAAGAGTATTTTTTGCGAAAACCTGATTGAATGGGGGACATTTTTTTTGAATTTGCTTCATGTTGGGTTAGTACTAACTTTCAAAAGATAGCTGTTAAAATTTCATAACAATCTGTTCATTAGTATGTAAGTTATTGTGCTAATAGTGACGTTACTTTTGTTATTTTCAAAGCAATGAGTTAAGACCAATTTCTTGTTATAATTTTACCATTCAAGCGAAGCAATGGCTTGAAAAGTGTTATGGGGATTTCCAAATAACAATAAAATGTTGGTATGCTGACTTTAAACGTGGTCATAGAGACACTGATGATGCTGAACGCAGTGGACGTCCTAATGGGACGGTAACACCAGAAAACAATAAAAACATCCACAAAATCATTTTGAATGGTCGAAAAGTGCAGTTGCATAAGTAACTTGACATCGTAAAGCTTTCCATGGGAAAGCTCCGTTCAAAGTGGGTGCCGCGTTTGCTCATTGTTAACCAAAAACAACAACGTGTGGATGATTCTCAGATCTCAAATAAAATGCTCGCCCGTAAGAAATTTCGCTCGAATGAAGAGATGATTACTGAAACTAAGGCCTATTTTGGGGCAAAAAATAAATCGTTTTACAAGATTGGTATTGAAATTTTAGAGCCGGGCTGGTTTGATTGTGTTGCTCTTGATGGAGATAATGTCGATAATTAAAGTCAATTTATTAATGAAAAAAAAAAACGTGTTTTCTTTTTTAGGCCCGGGACTTTTCAGCCCATTTCTCTAAACCTTTAGAGAAGTAGTAAGATACTCGTATTAATAGAGCGGTACCGTGAGAAGTCATTATTTTTTAATGTGTTTTTCTGAAGAGGTATAACTTATACTATTTTCCAGAGACTGGGAAAAATTGTCATTGTAAGTGTTAGTGATGATTGATATGATTGAGTTTAATGAATTTGTGTGGTATTATGTTGTCCAGTGCAGTCGCTTTGAATTGTATTGAGAAAAAAAATTCGAAACATTAATTTGTTGTAACTCAGTTAAATGAAAAAATTCCATTTGGGTTGTTAAGAGTATCCTCGTTTCCATATAACCAATTTTTTTCACATTGTATCTAATTGATTCCAATAAAATTCTTTTCTAGCATTTCTTATAGCTCTAACGATCTTGTTTCTGCATGTTTTGTAGCGCTCCCCGTTGCATTGAATTCTATTGTTTTTATAGATATTTTGTAAAAAATTTCGGCCACTGATTAAACTTAATATATTTCTATTGAGCCATCGACATTTGTAACGAATGACGAATCTTTTCAGAGGGACGTAACAGGTCATAATATATGGGTATGTAATTTAATTGGTGCGGTTTTTTTTTTCAAAATTTAAATGTTTGATTAAGAAAAACATGTACAATAGTATTATTCAAAGTATTTCCCATCTGAAGCTATGACTTTTTCCCATTTTTCTGGCAATTTGTGGATCCCATCCCAAAAGAACTACGCTGAGAGCGTTCTGCATCGACCGGAACAAATGGTAGTCAGAAGGGACAAGGTCTGGGCTTTAAGGCGGGTGGGGTAAGACTTCTCATCCACTGTTTTCCAAATAGTTCTTAACCGGAAGAGCAACGTGGAGCCGAGGGTGGTCATGATGGTAAATTATTGCATCGTGTCTGGTCGCATATTCCGGACATTTTTCGGTAGCGCTGTCCATTGATGGTTTCACCTGGTTTTAGCAGCTCATAATACAGCACACCCATCTGATCCCACCAAATACAGAGCATAACCTTCGCGCCATGGATATTCGGCTTTGCCGTTGATTTGGCTGGTTGGCCGGGTTTTACATATGATTTTTTGCGCTTGGTGTTGTTGTAATGGATCCATTTTTCATCACCAGTAACAATCCGATGCAAAAATGACTCCTTTTGTGGCGTTCCAGCAGCATTTACGACATGAAAAACCGCTCTTCGACGTCTCTCGGCTTGAGTTTATGTGGAACCCAATTTCTGATTCTGCGAGCTCTTCTTGTATTTGGCAACAATCTTCATAGAGTAATGCTTCCAGTTCTTCATCTTCAAACTTTTTTGGCTGCCCACTTTTGGCACGTTCGCTCAGCTAGCACATGTTCACCATAAACTTCCATCAAAATAGGATGACTTTCGGCAGCAGTTTTCTTCATATTAAAGTAATGAAGAAGAACTTTTCAGGCACAAAGTTCGACATATTTGAGTGAAAAAAAAATATTGTTATTTACGCTTCAAATGAATGACATATACTGAAATAACGTACAATAACAGTAGCTTTCCAACGCATGTTCCAATGGAATAATACAAGTTACGCCATCTCTTAGCAAACCGCACGAATTAAGTTTATAGATAAAAATCTCCGCGGTTTTTTGGTACATTTTTGGAAATTCGGAAATTATTCAAAATCAATTTCAATCCAGTACATATTGCTCATTATTATTTATGGCCTTTTGCCATTTTCTGGGTAGCTTCATAATTCCATCGGTGTAGAACTTTTATGGTTCATCAGCTAAAAGCTTGGCCCAGTGATTTTCAGTGGCTCTTCGGTTGGCTAATTTTTCACCATCAAGAGAGTTTTGCAAAAACCGAAACAAATGGTAATCAGAGAGTGCAAGTTTCGGGCTATACAGTGAATGAATCAAAACTTTCCAACCAAACTCCGTCAATTTGTTCCGGGTCATCAAAGGTGTGTGTGGCCTAGTATTGTCATGATGGCAGACAACTCCCTTTCTGTTGGCCAATTCTAGTCACTCTTTCTTGCAAGTTTCATTCAAATGGTCGAGTTGTGCACAGAAGAAGATCGAATTGACCGTTTTGCCACATTCTAATAGCTCATAATAGACAATTCCCTTCCAATCTCGCCATACACTCAAAATAACCTTGTTTGCCATCAATCCAGGCTTCGATGCGGTTTGTGGTCGGTCACCGGCCTTTGACCATTTTCGCTTGCGTTGGGTATTCTCGTATTTAGTCCATTTTTCATCGGCCGTGATGAATTGCTTCAAAAATGGTTCCATTTCGTTATGTTTCAGCAGCGTTTCACTGATTGTTATTCGGTCAATTAAATTTCTTTGCGTTAGTTCCTATGTCACCCAAACATCGAGTTTCTTTGAGTAGCCTGCTCGTTGTAAATGTTTACATACTGTCATACTGTTGATGTTTAGTGTCTCTTCCGCTTTCTCCAGACAGCTTCCGTGCTGGTCTTGCTCCATCAATTGCAAAATTTCATCGATTTTTTCAGTGACAGCTCAAACAGTGCGAGGTGCATCTTCATTCTCACCGTAAGCTGCTTAAATTTTTCGGCATGTTTTGGCAGCTTTTTTCCTATTTTATAGTAAAAAAGCATCACAAACTGTATTTCTTCAGATATTTCATGCATATTCAAATCATTATAACTTTTAACACTAATTACACAGCTGTCTTCACTTTTTGTCAAAGAAGCAATTTAGAATATTAAAGAAATATTCAACTTTAAGGTCGATTGAATAAATGTTTCTGAAGGATTGTCAATTTATGTTTGATATTTCGCTTAAAAGTTCATCCGTATTTATGTTTTTTAAATCGCGAAAAAAAAAACAAAAACTATCTTGACTTACATTTCCAACATCTACGTGGAGGGCTAAATATGTTACGTCATTGTCTGCGATTCCGTGCATTAGATTAACAAAACACACTTTGTTCTTATTTGAAACTACAAATAGATCAATGGTCGTAGCATTATGACTTATAAAACGAGTTGGAGCAAGGCTTACGATATGTAAGCCTAGATGAATCTGTAGCAAGAGAAACGTCAACTTTTAAATCTCTACACATAATCAGGTTTTCACAAGCTCGATTGTGTTTCGACGAAAATGACCTGAATCCTACAAAGGAAAAGCGACCCGGGTGTCTGTACCATATACAGTCATAAGTTGATTTTTTTTTGTATGAAAGAGTGATCTCAATAAGCAAGCATTGGATACCAACACTGTTTGAACGCCCGAATTCATCTAATTGGAATAAACGATAGTCCTTAATCTCCTCAATAGTACTGCTATTAAACCATGTTACGGATAGGCAGATAATATCCGTTGTGGCCGATTGAAACATGAATCTTAAATCATAAATTTTATGGAAAAGATTTTGCACATTCATATGACAAATTTTCAATCCACTAAATTGCGATGAGAATATGTTCAACATTGCATTACCTAAATCTACTTCACCAGTGCCAGATAACACAGAATAGCTCATATTATTATTTCAACCGATGTTCCCCAGGGATGAATACTAGGACCCTTGCTTTTTGCAATTTTCATAAACGATCTGATTCATGTTATTAAGAACTGCAATTTTCACATTTTTGCGGACGATGTTCAGCTTTAATTAAGCTTTAAAAATGGTCGTATTTATACACCACTTTATTATTTAATCATGACCTCAAGTGAATTCAATGCTGGGCAGAGCAAAACTATTTGGAACTTAACCCGACAAAAATAAAATTCTTATTTACTATTTAAATCAAAAAGGTATAAATTATCCCAACTAGTATCTTTTGTCCAGCTTGGAGTGAAAAGTAACCTCCTTGGGAATGAAAACAATTTTTTTTTATTTAATTCAATGTAGTCTACTTTTAGTTTGATACACTTATTCCAGCGATTTTCCAACTTCTTGATCCCGTCCGAAAAGTAATTTTCCGGAAGGTCTGCAAAATACTCTCCGATGATTTCCTCGCGTGAGCTGAATTTTTTATTGTCGAGATCTTTTGAGGTTTGGGAAGAGATAATAGTCTGAGGGAGCAAAATCGGGCGAATACGGTGGATGCGCAATTGGAGACGTAAGTCATTGATTTTAGCCATGGTTGCGATGCTCTTGTGCGCCGGTGCATTGGCTTGCAAAAACAAAATTTTTTTCGCTTCATGTGAGGCCGTTTTGCAGCGATTTCGGCTTTCAATCGCTCCAATAATGCACAGTAATACTCGCTGTTGATGGTTTTTCCCTTTTCGAGTTAGTCCACGAAGAGTGTGTCATGACAATCCCAGAAAACTGACGCCATAACCTTTCCGACTCATTGAGCCTCCCTCGGCCGCTTCAGATCACTCGTGCCGGCTTCCGTCCATTGCCAGGCACTCATTCTGTTCTCTGTGTAATAGTGTAATAGTGGATTCAAGTTTCATCAACAGTTACTAATCGACGCCAAAAGTCCGCCCGATTCTGCATCAGCAAGGCCAAACACTCTTTCGAAGTTCGTGCTTTTGGTCAGGAATGAGTATGCGCAGCACCCAGCGGCAGAGTAACTTTTTCATTTGCAGAATATTGCCCAAAATAAGGCATGTGCGCTCAGTACTACTACTTTGTGGTGTCTGCTAGCTCGCGCACCTTCACTTTCCGGTCAGCCAACACCATTTCATGTATTTTTTTGACATTGTCCTCTGTAACCACATCGGAGGGCCTGCCTCTGCGGACTTGATCGGTAGTGGAGGTGCGGCCACCATGAAACTCTCGAAACCAATATAAGACGGTGTAATCTGACGGAGCATTAGCCCCATAATATCTATCCAACTTTTCTTTTGTTTCCTTTGACGTTTTGCCTCTCAAAAAATAATGTATTATGAGAGAAAGAAAATCGTTTTTGTCCATACTCAACATGATGCCAAACACGTCAACAACAATCAGCTGTCAAAACAAAACTAAAGACAGTATCGCATTAAAATTTGGCATGTCTGCCTAAATATGAACGGCACCATAACCTTTATAGCAGTAGCAGCGCATTCTGGCGGTCAAGGAGGTTACTTTTCACTCCACCTATATAAATACCAATTGAATTTGTGAGCAAAGCTAAAAAACTCGGCTCATCATTAATTGGGACGACAATATCCGTTTAGTTATCTGAAAAATATATTGCTGCCTTAGAAATTTGTCTCAGTCTTCAAGCTTCACACCAGTTAAAACGAAGACACTGTTTGTAAAGACCTTAGAATTTCTTTTGATAACGTACGGCTGCAAGATTTTTTGTTGTACTGGTGCTCTTATTAAACGCAGGCTTAATGTTGCATTTAATAATATTTTACGCTACGTATATGGCCTGAAATGCTACGCTCATGTGTCGGCGTACATCAAAAATATCCTTGAATGTACACTTAGTCTATATTTAGAATACTGCAGAATTAAATACTTAATAAATATAATCTGTATCTATACGACAAGCTAAGTTTCTCGCAATCTAATCGTTTGTTCAGTCTAAAGTTGCGGATCGGCAATTTTTTGATCATGCTATTCGGCTCTGGAATTCACTCCCTCTTAACATAAGACAGCTTTATCATACGAGTAGTCTTACTGATACCCTTTTTCGACATCTAGCAGATAGTTATTAAGGATGCTAGGTTATGTTTTTTCAACTTATCATAATCAATTTGGAATAGTTGTACTTGATTATACATAGTTTTAGTCTTTTTAATCCAAATCATTTTTATAAACTTATTCAACATATTGAAAAATTCATATATTGTGAAATCCATCCATCTACTGTACTATATCACATTTATAGCTTAAAGATTGAAAAGTCTATTACAAATGTTGTTTTTTTTACTCGACTCACTTTAATAATGCAAATTTAAAAAAAGAAATAGAGAAGCTCAATAAAACCACGATCAGATAAGACAAGATACGCAAAAACATTTTAACTATAATAAATAATTAAAAAGTTTTAAAAAATACAAAAAATGACTTTAGTCACTATGCTGTGCTTTTCATGTTGATCCTGATGATTGCAGTTGGTGTCGTGTTGTTGGCCGTTTAAATCATCGGGAGAATTGACTTTAATACAGCAGTTAGTAGGGTTTACCTTGATAGTCACAATTCCATTGAATGAATGCACTGAATGAAGCTTATTTTCTTTCATTAACTTCATTGCTGCCCTACGAACATGAAGTGCATTAGAAGCGAGACATTCGGATGCTCCGATCGCTATATTGGAGATAAATGCAATTTTATCCAGTGCGACTGAAGTGACAGCAAAAAGGCATTTGATAAATGTATGTCTATCACGCGGATTATTTAATTTGACAATCGTTGTTGCAGTGACTTTCTTTATTGATGTTATGCTATTGGTTTTTGCTGTTTCGACCACACAAACGACTTGTTTCGCAAACATTCGTGAAATATTTTTTGCTTTTACTCTACTTTGAATATCTAGATACACAATGATGATAAGCTGACAACGATATTTAAATTCCAAACTTTGAAATTTTTTCTTTATAAATCAATTACCTATTTTTCAAGATAATGAAGATTCACAGATTATTAATTTTAAGAAATTTATCCCGTTAAGCAAAGTTGGTTAAGAAATAAAAAAAAAAAAATAGAAAAAAGCTTAATGCTCTAGATATCACAGATTACGATATAGTGATTAAGATACATAAATTTCTATTGTGGTTGGGGCTTCGTACTGAATATGTAGTAGATAGAGTAATGAGCTGATGTCGAAGCATCAAAGAACTCATCATCTGAAGATCGAGTATTTGGTGCCATTAGGCGAATGAAGAAAGATATCCCCACTATCCTAATAAATTATTGTACATTGTAACAAATGGCTTTTATGCACGCTTTTGTTAGTTGATGTGAGGGTAGTTGTCGGGGTGTGTGTGTTCCATACCATCAGCTGTAGTTCATATGGTTTCCTTTGTGTACCATTTTTAACCACGCTCTGACACTGCTGTCATTCCAGAAGGTACTGGAATCTCGATGGGAAACAACGAGATCCTGAATCGTCCAATCAACAAAATCGTTAATTCCGGAAAAAAATTCATATTTATTCTCACTTTGACCTAAATTCCACGAACACAAGATTTGTACCCTCCCTTTAATGCCTTCAATGTTGTTCCTATAAATCCGCTTGATTTTAAATTGTTGGACAGGGAATTCTCCTGTATAGATGATACCGAAATGGTTGCTTGTTTGTTGCTGTCCATTCCAAATTTGTAAAAATAATCCTGCCAATTCATCTTCCACATCTAGTCTAGGTTTTCAACCCATCTCAATGGAAAAATACAAAAATTATTTCAATACAAAAACGCCCCAACTGTGAGGAATATCGGCCCATATCCAACTTCCTTATTTCAAAGGCAAATAGACTTCAGTATTCATTCCAACAACTTGTTTTCTCCATGCAATTGGATTTAGGAAAGACGATAACCGTACGATGGTGATACTTATAGTTGTAGACGACATCAATGAGTCATTGGACGAAGACAAATTATCTTTCTTAGTACTTCCGGATTGTTCGAAAGCCGTCGACATGGTTAACCACTTACCACACTAACATCTGCAACAAGGTACTGATAGTATTTCGTTTTTCGAACTACATCATCCATTCTAACACTTAGAAAGCAAGCCACAAATTGCATGAATTTATGTACAATACTAGGGGTGTTCCAGAGGGCTCCATGTTGGGACCGCATAGGTTCTCGATTTACGTAAATGAGATTGCTACTTTTGTGATCTTATTTATTGTAATGTATGCTGACGATATCAAACTCTATCGAACTTCCTATCTTTGTATGATAGAGGACTGTGCAAACGCTTTAAGAGGAGATATACACCCAGGAGCTGAGAAAAAAGGTCATTATGGTGTATTATTTTAAGGAAAGCAATTTAAAATTTCGGATTGGGAGTTTATCTATTAAAAGTATTTTTCTCAAATAAAAAATATCAAAAATATACAAGGATACCACCTTGATCGGAATAACCACCGTGTGGCGCTCCCGTTGAAAATATTGGAAAAGTGTTTCGGCAACGATTCTCAAAGAAAACGGTCGTTTACCATTAGCACGAGCGGTTCAAAAGTGGTTGTGAGTCAATCGAAGATGATGAATGCAGTAGCCGACCATCGACATCGAAAACCGAGGAAAACATTGATGAAGTAAAAGAAATGTTGGTACCGCAAGTAACCGCAAATTAACCATCAAAAAGATTACGGAGGACTTGAACATTGCCTATGGATCAGTCCAAGAAATTTTGGTTAATAATTTGGGTTTCCGTCGTGTAGTAGCAAAGTTGGTGCTAAATGATCTCAATTTCATGCAAAAAAAGTGACCGTGTTGACGTCGTAAAAGAGATGATTTGCGAGGTTGAATCCGATCCCACATTCATCAAAAGGATTATTACTGGAGATGAAACGTAGGTTTATGAGTACGACGTGCAATCCAGACATCAGGCATGTAAATGGTGTTCACCAAATGAGCCGAGACCAAAATAACCACATCGTTTTTAGTCAAAAGGCAATGCTCACGGTTTTTATGGATTACAACGGTGTAGTGTATCATGAATTTTTTCCAGGCGGGGAGTATTATTTGGGCGTTATGAGACGTTTGTGTAAAGCAATTCGCCGAAAGAGACCAGAATTGTGGGCAGAAAACTCGTGATTTTGCACCATGATAATGAACCGTCGCACAGTGCCATCATTATTCGTCATTTTTTGACGAAAGATGCAACAAACACCATCCAACAGCCATCGAATTCACCTGATTTGGCTCCCTGTGACTTCTTTCTGTTCAATCAAGTTAAAAAAAAAACCCTACGGGGAACGCTTTTCAGCAGACGAGAAGAAGTAATGGAAAAGTCGCAGGAAGCACTGATGGACATACCGTAAACCAAATATAAAAAATGTTTCGAGGATTGGATCAAGCGCTGGCATAAGTGTGTTGCAGTCAATGGGGATTACTTTGAAGGGGACAATATAGATTTAGATGAATAAACTTGTGTTTTTAATTTTCTGAATAAATTCCGAAATTTTTTTGGATCGAGGTGGTATTGTATGATTTTTGGAGCGTCGTAAAAAAATCTGTGTGAACGGTACCCACTAACGTTTCTTCAAAAATCATCTGAAAAAAAATCTGAGAAACAAAATTAAATAAGAAACTTTAATCTAGTACTTGTCATAGTCGATTTTGAAAATATTGATTTATGACAAACGACGAAATTTTTGGACCAAAAATTAGTTATAATTTGCCTATGACAAATACCAGATCAACTTACATGGAATCATTGAAACCAGGCTCATAGTTTAAGTCTTCTACGGTCGACGGAATGTTCATTACTTCTAAATTTTGTTTTAGGAGCCCTACTTGAACTTCTTTCATCTGTTCTTGTGAATTTTGTCTTCTAACGCAGCGTACAAGTGCACTTCCGTTCTGACCGATATTACTAACACGTTCATGACTTCCAAACATGAGGTGACACCATTGCTGAATGTGCATGTTGCAAGAAATGCAGCATTATTTACGGTTTTGTCCCCGCTGCTCATCTTTTTTGTAGCTATCTTCCAAAAAAGTTGGTTGTAGCTCTCATTGCTGCTTGGGGTATATCTGCCCACACAGCGCTTCAATAATTTGTCATTTCTGAGGTCTTCGAATATTGGTTTGATGACATCTAACACCATTTTTGGTAATGCTGATAAATCGTGCCACTTGCACCACGATTCGGGGCTTCCGGGACAGAATTGATGTTGAGGCTTGCTGTCTGTTGAGCCGTAATGGTAGAATGTTGCCCATACCGCTTTTTTTATGTCATCCTTGGAGTTACAATTTCTGCGAAGAGCTAAGCCAGAGCTAATGCTCAGTTTATCTATAAATTTTACCGTCAATTTTTTTTTTCCGCTGATTCCAGGATTCCTTTTCTTGCATTCGAGGAGACGTGTCCCACGCATTCTTTGTTTTACAATATCTATCTCATCACCATGTACGTCTTAGAGTCGCCATCTCCGACGAAGTTAGTATACAAAATTGCATGCTTTTCGAAGGACTTAGAAAATAATACTTTCATGGCGTCTATTTCCATTTTGCCTGCCGATTTGTCATGATTGATCTGGCAATTTTCATCATGATTAGATTGTTGGTTTATACATTGGGGAAATTACAATGGAATATTTCTTTCATAGACTATCAACTATTTTTAAACAGAGAAACCATCTCAAAATTTGTATTTTATCCATCTCAATTGGCAAAATTGCACATTGTGCGTTCGAAACTTTTTGGCAAGTAAATTTTTCTAATATTTATTCTTGTTAACTCCAGAGGTCTAAAATGTATCTAGGCTGGTTTTCTAAGACTGCTCTCTGCTTATTAAGGGGTTAGACTACTCTAGGATTTTTAAAAATTCGATTTTTTTATTGCTTTCAATGGTCGCTTAGGATCTCAGAAATGATATTCCAAAAGATTATGGCCGAAGTACTTGTTTTTTGAAGTATAGTACAAGGCCGCCAGATATGTCTTTCTATAACTTAAAATTTTAGACGCGTTTATCTCAAAACTGCATTTTTCAAGTTGACCGCACCCATAACTTGAACAATTTTGAACCAATTCACTTCATATTAAAAATAGGTCTTCAGATCTTTATTATCTAAATAAGTTCGTAGGTTTTTTTTTGTATGCTGTAGTTTATTTGTTTTTAACAATTTTCTGGCGATTTTTCTGTGAATTTTGCTAGTTTGACTTTGGAAGTGCGCCATTTGGCCAAATATCAATACATCACAAAAATCCTATGTACGCTTCTAGCTGCTTTTACATACAATTAAGAGAAAATTAATGACTCATCATATTTCAAAATTTACGGCCGTAGAACCTTCCAAAAAAGAAGTCATCTGAGAAACGCTTCACAGGCGCCATTTTTAAATAAATTATTCTATAAAAATTTTATTTTACAGTCAATAAGCTTCTATCTTTGCAAACTCGGTTTATTTTATATTTTTCCTGATGAAAAAATCTCAAAAAAGCTTATTTTTATGGCCTCTAGTGTAGCCTAACCTAACTTAAGAACAAAAGTTTCGTACTCAATGTGAAGGGTTCTTTCGAGGCTCTATTAGCTTTCAGTGGTTTCTATAGATAGCTTTAAATTGAACCAACAAATTGATAGAAACACAAACAATTTTTGAGACACCGCACACCTTTAACGTCTTTGAGTGTACGCGTATGAATTTGGATTGAATCTTTATTATAACGCCATTATCCTTAGTTTCTATCACCTTTCTTACCTGTGAAAAGTTGACCAATTTCTGAAAATGTCTGTCATATACAAGGTAAATACTTGACGGAAAGTTAACTCAAACAACAAGACACAGACAGGATAATAAAATTTGATGAACCTTTCTCCAATTATTTAAGACTTTAACACAATTTTTAATAGTAAATCAGTTCTACCGACTGCTAAAATGCTTACTTTCTTCAATGACCCTTTAACTTTTCATGCATCAAACTTTTCATTAAATCAAAAAAATGGTTACTAAAATACGTTCAATGCCTAATGTGCTATTACCCACAACAAATTGACCCAAACCTTCACCTCTCGTGGCCGATTGCCTAGAATCCTTCTCATTGGGTTTTGCTGTTTCGACACATGTGGTTTTTATTGTAACCATCGAATGTGGTCACCTCTGGTCTCTGATTAAATATTTCTCAGACGCACGAGTTTTATGCTATTGAACCCATTACGTTTAGCCTTTAAGAAAGCCGAATGTTTGTTGGCAGTGGCGTAATTAATACCCTTTGGCTTCTAACGCATGGTTTTCAAACGGCAAAGAAGGCCTAGTACTTCTTCAAATTACTATGGAGCTAAATTCATGCTTATCCAAGTTAATTTTCAATTAGCCCGGATGTTATATTGATGGTGGAATATGTAGGCTGTTGGTTACTGTTTTTACTTCGGAATATATCCAAATCTACTCAATGGGTTCCGATAATTAACTAGTTGTCGATGCGAACTTTGTATCATATGGTTACATATCTGAGAACAGAAAGACAGTGATGTTGGCTAATACGAATATGGTATATCTTATATACAACTGACAGTTACATTACTTTAGCTCGAAGCTGACATGAAATACAACTGGGAGTTCAGAGGAAGAAATCTCTCATCTCATTTTCTATTTGGGATGTTGACATTTCATATCACTTATGCAGACATGTGCCAAGAAAACTGAAATGTTGCCAAAAGATTGCACATCCATATTTTCTATTATTTTGAAATTCCTCTTGGAGTAATTGAATTGTCATTTCATATTGTAAGGAAGGATTGTTTTATTATGTTTGCATAAGATTGAACTTGTGCTTGTCTTTTCAAATAGATAATTCATCAGCCTTTTGTTGGTTTTGTACAATGAACTTATTTCGTCAGCTAATAGAGTGTTTTTGAGTGTGACATTATACCTTATCTCTAAAAACATTGACCTACAGACTCCCAATGCTGCCAATCGAGGTATGTGAGGTTCCGATATCGATGTAAGAGAATCCGGCAGTAATGTAGGTGCGCATTAGCATTTAGGTTACCCTTTCCTACCCATCAAACAAAACTTGATGCCGTTTAGCAGAATACACTTTTTGAACCAAATTGTTCTGCTAAACCTGGGTAAGAGCGATTTTTTCATTGCTGCTGTTGTTGCATACAGTAACATCAAACCAAGGTGATGGGAAGATACTCTTTTCTTTGTTCATATAATGTACCATGATTTATTCTCATCCCCATTAAGACAACCACTAACCGCAGGAGCTTAAATAATTTATTGAAGGTATTCACAGTCAATAAGGATTGATGATGACTAATAAACCATCAAAGAATCAGCGAAATACCCTATATTCCCAAACAGATTTCGTGTATCCCTTATATCTGGACACTACTGATTCAAGAAAGGACCTGGCTCTCCAAATATGCATCGATTTAACTACGCGAAGCCTCAACAATAGGCGCGGTATTTTGCTAGCTGCCTGCTATTGCACACACGAAGTAAGTTGAGGTCCCCTTCGACTTATATGCGTCACCTAAGATGAGGTGCACTGTTTGGAGTCGAAATTTTTCCGGTCCGGGTCGCTGACGTGCATGCTATCAAGCTGACCTAGTATCTAAGCCAGGTAACCTGAACTTTTTTTGCCCCAGAAGGGGCAAGGTCTGGGCTATAAGGCGGGTGGGGGAAGACTTCCCATCCACTGTTTTCCAAATAGTTCTTAACCGGAATAGCAACGTGGGGCCGAGCGTTCTCATGATGAAAAATTATTGGCAGGTGTCTGGTCACATATTCCGGGCTTTTTTCGGCTACTGCTCTCTTCAAACGGATTAATTGTGTTCGGTAGCGTTGTAAATTGATGTTTTCACCCGGTTTTAGCAGCTTATAATACAGCTCACCCATCTGATCCTACCAAATACAGAGCATTACCTTCGCGCCATGGATATTTGGCTTTGCCGTTGATTTGGCTGGTTGGCCGGGTTTCACATATGATTTTTTGCGCTTAGGTTTGACGTAATGGATCCATCTTTCATCACCAGTAACAATCTGATGCAAAAATGACTCCCTTATGTGGCGTTCCAGCAGCATTTCGGACATGCAAAACCGCCTTCCGACGTCTTTTGGCTTGAGTTCATGTGGAACCAAATTTCCTTGCTTTTGAATATATCCAGCTGCTTTTAAACGTTTTGAAATGGCTGCTTGAGTGACACTTAAAGATTCTGCGAGCCTTTCTTGTATTTGGCAACAATCTTTATAGAGTAATGCTTCCAGTTCTTTATCCTCAAACTTTTTTGGCTGCCCAGGACGTTCATCGTCTTCCAAGCCAAAATCACCACTTTTAAATCGTGCAAACCACTTTTGGCACGTTCGCTCAACTAGCGCATGTTTACCATAAACTTCCACCAAAATACGATGACTTTCGGCAGCAGTTTTCTTCATGAAGAAGAACTCCCCACAAAAACACTTTTTCAGGCACAAAGTTCGACATATTTGAGTGAAAAAAAATTATTGTTGTTTACGCTTCAAATGAATGACATATACTGAAATGACGTACAATGATAGTAGCTTTCCAATGCATGTTCCAATGGAATAATAATAATGGAATAATACAAGCTACGCCATCTCTTACCAAACCGCACGAATTAAGTTATAGATCCAATAGATAAAATCATTTACTTCCTCAATATCATAGCTGCTGCTATAATAGCGTTCTGTTTTAGGTATCGATTTGTATGTCCCTCTTTATGGGCAGCATACACATACTTCATTTTTTCCTCTTTGTCCGCTAAACTTATCTATGCCGCTTCTACTTCCATAGTCACAAACACCCGAATGTATTCTTCTTATTTTTTTTTAAATGTTCCTTGAATATACGGGTAACTGAACAAACTTTCGGAAGATAGTGGATCTTAGTTTTTTTAAGAACGAGGTGATGTGATCATGACAACTCATCGGCTTGTTTAAGTCCTTTTCTGACATAAAAGGTCCTGGATTTGTCATTATTACCCTTGATAGAGCAACGTGCATTTTTCCATCGTTATTTTTGTTAGAGACGCCAGAACCAGACATGAATCTATAGATGTGGCCTTTTGCATGTCGATGGACATATCATAGATATCGATTTGGAATTTGTTCTCTCCCAAGACCTTCCAATCAGCAGTTTTTTCGTTGTGTCGGGTTGAAATTCAAGACAGCGCAACTAATTGTTTGATGCTGGTGGTAACGGACTTTTTGAGAGGTTAAGAGAAACTCAACCGCCCTGATCTTAGTCGTTCGACGCTAAAATTTCTCATAACGCTTCGATGGCTTTGGATTTTTATGGATACCCAGCCGATGTTAACAGCACAGGACGTTCGGGCACCCATCGATCGCAATAAGATCAGTTTTGTTGATGGTTTGTTGATGAAGAGTCAGCCAAGTCTCTTTACGCATATCAAGGTTTAGAAACCATATGCTGGCTATAGTAACTTTACGTTTCTCCACAAAATTAACAAGCTAGTTTCCAGAGGTGGTTGCATGGAGCCTGTTCTTTCAATTTAACCAGTTTGGCATTAAAATCTCCAAAGACGGTTTTTACCTTTCACATTGTTGGTAAATTAAGACTTTGTGCGAATTGTAGTCAAACGTTCGCTTTTATGTCTGAAGCTCAAGACTTGCTCTTTTCGTCTTCTTCTGACGGCAAATTTGCAAGAAAGAAAGAAAAAAAATGTTGCAACTGTTGTCTTTTTCGCGGCGATTATATGTAGCAGTTTCTATCTAGATATCTTTATCTTCTTATTTTATCTTGTACAGGCGTGGAAGGAAGGAAGAAAGAAAAGGCACAATCGGAAAGTAAGAGTACGCATTCTGTCCTATCCAGGAACAAAGCAGGTAATGGCGGGGGTAAATGAAAAGAGGCTAACCGTAGGTTGCCGTTTTATATCGCTCGCTATACTGCATACTAGTCGACTCTCTGCTCAATGATCTTAAAACCTCTAATATCTAACATTAGGCATATGCAAACGATCTAGCAGGACTTTCTGTCGTACTTTGGTTTGTGATCGTCTGACTCATCTAGTGCTAAAGGCATCGAGTTTTTCCAACAAGATCGCGTTCTGTCTCTACTATGGTGCATGTTGGTCGATTCACAACTTAACGCGCTCAATGGTTCTGACATCTACCATATGTCTGTCTGCTGAATCTAGTTGAATCGTGTTTAGCGACTGTATGCTCTAAAGCGCAGGGAGCCCTAGGTACGATCGACAGTTGATGCATAAGAAATGGATTTCCAGTCAATTTCCTTAAAATAGAGGTTTTTCCCTTTACGAGAAGGAGGAAACTCTCTGATTTGACTTAACTTGTCAGCATCACCATCCAATTTTCTAAAGAAGTCAAGTCTTTGGGAGTCCTCCTGTATAAAAAGCATCTTTGGGATAGGCATGTCGCGTCGAAAACCTAGCACAGGCTCTCACGTAAATACGTCACGCCTGCTTTAGTCAAACTCTACTGAGCACACTTGGTACTGTTTTGGACTTACAGAAGCGCCTTAAAGAAGAAAACTTTCGCGCCGACTGCCATCTGCGGAGTACTGGTTATTGATGTCTTAAGAGTTGGATAAGAAAGACAATTCAGATGAATATATGAGCTGATATGATGCTTTATCTTAATTTCTAAATCCAAATTTGACGGGTTCTTATATCAAAATCAACATCGTGAGGACTTAATTGCTTGTCAGTTACCTAATGACGGGGGTATAACCATAAAATATAAGAAACGACTTTGGGTTACTTCACACTTTCCCATAAAATGATAATTTGTTAGATTACGAAAATGCAAAAGCTGACGCATCATATTTTTTATTGACTAAGATGTGATAAAAATTCATAAGAACTGGCAAAAGGAATCCATTCTCATTCGTTTATGCTCTAAAAGTGACTCATGAGTTGAACCAATGATGCAAGTGAATTTACCATCACATCATTCAAGTACTCAGCTTTACGATGTCAAACAGAAAATCCTTAACCACACTTCATTCCGTAATAATCACACATGACGTCGTATGTGCATAAATAACCGGGATTCCACTACAGATTCCAGAGATTTCCCTACTTAAAGAACGAAGGATAAACCAATAAATATGCGAAATGAAAACGCTATCCTTATGTGACATTCCTAGACTCTTTAGTACCTTGTTCTATGCCCTAAGGGAAAATCCAATCATCTTAAGCTCTAGGGGTAATTTCAGCCTTTATTTTAAATGTTAGCCAGCCGTAACAGAAGCGTAACAGTGTGCACTCAAATATTTATGGATGAACATTTTGAGGATGCTCTGCTGCATTTATATTCTATTAATGAGATGCTTTAATCATTACATTATCCTGCCGGGAAGCTACGGTCTGCATTGTATTCAGCCGAAGCTGCATTAAAATGCTTGCAGTGGTAGGTGTTGACATGAATATTCTGTGACGTCAAGATACCATTTATTAATGAAATGTATTTTCGTAGGATACGCGTTAGCACAGATGAGTTAACTGTACTCGTATGTCAAATGAATAGTTTGTATATAGTAGGCAATAGTAACAAAAACAGTGATCAGAAATTTGTAGAAAACGACTTTACAATTTACGAGTAGGAGCGAAAATTGTGGAGACCGCACTATCAATTAGGAGAAACTCTGTGATCTAGGGAAACCTGGAAAGCAGAAGAAAACATCCACAGCTTCCAAGAAATCGTGTTTCGAGTTATAGATACTTTAAAATGTCGCAATCTTTCTATGCCTAGAAATTCGCGATTCCGTTAAGGACCTGGTAAATAATGATTGTAGGTGTATTCGTTTTGAGAAAATAACCCGCAAAAAATGTTTTCTAGCAAATTTCTGTGTATGGAATTACTTCGATTCTTAGAAGTATATGTGTCTACCTAGTCAAGTCATAAATACTGGTACACAATTGAACGCACTCATTACGAATGCAACATTATGCGCATCCATTTCGTATTGATGCGATTAGACAGTTGATAAATATGCTCCATTGTGACGTAATGAAATGGGGCGCCATCGAAAATTGTATTGTTGTAGTTGGCCTACTTAAATGCAACATGGAAAAAGTCGATATCTTTAGGACGTTGCGACCGCTGTCCCTACTAGGTAGAGGCTTAGTAGTACTGGTATCACATTCTATGATATGAAGAACCCTTTTAACATAATGTAAATGCTTCCTACAGCCATCCATTAATTTATGGTATTTTTAGGACCACAACCTGCATGGAGTAAATAACAAATAAAAAAATTGACAATGGTTGTATCGCAATGACAAGAAAATTTACAATAGCTTCTGTTGATCGAGTGTCTCTTAAAGTCACGAGCGTTCCTATTGTGTCAGCATCAAAAGATCAGTGGTGGCGTTGCCTTCTTCAAAAAAGGACATCCAATATAAATATCTCATAGAAACGCAACTTCAGACTGATTTGAAGTAGTAAAGGACTCAATTTATTTAGGCTCCCGAATTAATTTTCATAATGATACCAACGATGAGATCAAACCAAGAAACATTTTGCTCGTTAACCTTTTTGAATCCAACTCGAAATCTCAGCGGAATAGACGTACAGCTCGACTCATGTCGTCCATGCAAATGGGAATATTACCTTAACTAATTCTTCGTGCACAAGGATGCAGCTTCCTAACAATCGAGCAGGATAGAGAGGCTTTTTAGCAAAGGCTCACCTTTGCCTTGGACTGCGACGCCATCCTAAGTACAATAAAATAAATGTTAGTTTGTTTGCCACTTGGACATTATTACCAAACTCATTTCTTAGCTGATATAATGACAACTTAATAGAGACCTTTGATGCAAGAAAAGTTTTAAGAGAATGTGACACGATGTACGAGTAATGCGATCATGTGCATTGCATTGACACAAGTTCTCAGAACCCTTTGCAAATACATGTCTACGTAGGTAGGTACAGGACGAACTGGAAAAATACAGCGATCTGTCGACAACGTATTTGGCAGTAAATACAAAATACGCTTCGTATCGAGATCTTGCTCAAAACGTCGCCTCATAGTCCAGGAACTCAGAGATCTTGCTTGTTAAGGCTCCATTGTTGTCACAAGAAAACAAGCCTAAAGATGAGTGGAAAGAAAATACTCGTCAACTATAATCCCCTTTGGCTGAGTGGACAATTTATTTTTTGAAGCCTTTTCTCTTAAAATCCATCAAGGATTCACAAGAAAGGAGACCCTTTTGACTGCCCCAACTGCACAGGAATAAATCTCTTTAACACCGTTACAAGATCTTTCTAGCCGTATAATGTAAGCATCTGAAACCATGCATGATCAATCTGTGTGCTCCATACCAGTGCGGCTTCAAGCTAGATTTCAACGATCAAATATTCACACTACGGCAGATCTTGGAGAGGATCCGGGCATTTCAGACCGACCCTCATCGCCTCCTTTTGTAGAATTTATAGCCGAATATGACAGCGTGCATAGGGATGGGCTATATAAAGCCATCTCTAGTTTTGATTTCCATGCGAGGCTCGTCACGTTGTTTATGACATCTATGAGCGATTCTCGCTACTCCATTAATGTCGGTAATGAATTATCCGAGGCTTTCCATGTCAGGAAAGATTTAAACAAATCGATGCGCTGCCATTTAACATATCCCTAGGAAGAATGATGCAAAACTCCCTGGCACAAATACTTGCGTACGTAAGGTTTTGACATTGATGTGATTGGACACGAACACAGTGAGCGGTTAATAAAGTTTTAATGGGTATGGAGGCAGAAATGGCTAAAATGGATCTGAAGGTAAAAAAGGTAAAGCAAATAACATGCAGTCAGAAGGAAAGGACACTCTGCACCGACTTTGACAGAATGTTACCATTCACAATAGCACAAAAGTCCGATGCAGAATTGTTTGCCAACTCCTACAGAGGCAATCGAGTAACAAAGCCTCCTCTAGTAAAAACAATCTGGCTTAATACAAGACCCTTATAATCCGGTTCCTGCCCTATGGTGCAGAGCCTTGTATCTTGACGAAAGTGAATGAAGAAGTATCGTTTCGAGAGAGATATACTGCATGTGACTTTTGATCCTGTTTACATTGACGGAGAATAAAGGAAGAGGTTCAATCACCAATTGTGCGGGGTGGACAGTGACGTCGGTCTAGTCAGGCGTCTACGGATCGGATGCAACACTTGTGATGTATATATATATAAATATAAATGTAAGACTAAATCTCATAGAGGAGGCGTCTTCTACTTCCCTCTTTGGGATCTCGTTACCAACTCAAAATGAGTTGGTTGAAATGCAAATTCTTGCTTACCACAAACGAACTCTGAGAAAACATACTACAACTACTTAACATGTATTAAAACAATATGGTCTTGGGGCCAATCCCAAGATTTTGTGCTGTGCCAAAAAATTTGTGAATAATATTCGATAAATAAACTAGTTCGATACAAAATGTCAATGAAAATTCAATGAAATCAACAAATGCATTCTATTCACGCTATAAAATCTTCGACGGAAGGTAGACCTAAAACCATAAAATACGAAGGCTGTTTGATGAGTATCCGAATTGGAAGATAGGTGGTGCTACTAAGTCAAAATGTGGATAACCTCTTTTAGCCCGCCTGTCAAAATTTGATGGCATTCCAACGCTTAGTTTTATTTTGACATCCATTTTAAGACATCGTGTTGGTGTTTTTTGCGAGCGTGGAAAAAAAGCAGTATCGCTCCGTAATGATCCATTCACCTTCTCGTACAACCGTTTACTATTGGTTCGCGAGTTTCGCCATGGCCGCACGTCGGTTTTTAATGAACCGCGCCCAGGTGGCTCAAGAACCTCAACTGAAAGCGTTGGACATGAGAAAGCTGTTCACGTAATGGGTGCCGCGTTTTCTTAGACCGGAGTTGCTCCGGTGAGGCCACTTCAAAGATGTGCTTGGTTCTGTTTAATTGAAATCCGGAGGAGTTTCTACCTTCGATGAGACATAGATTCATAGGTACAGACCAAAGAGCAGTCGAAGCAATGGGTTTTAAAAGGTGAACTCCAAAAAAGGCGAAGACCGTGCCTTCGGCTGGAAAGGTGATGACTACCGTTTTTTGGGATGCCCGAAGTGTAAACGCCATTGAAAGACGAAGCCTCTATAATAGGACGTATTTATAGCCAGTTGCGAGTGCAAGTCCCCACTCGGTGTAGCAGAAAATTGTGTTACGTATGTTTAGCACACTTACGAGTAAATGCTTAGTTAAAGCATAGTGCCTCTTTCCGATGCGAATAAGTAGTCTTTTTGTAGTGCCTTCGAGAGTAATGCATTTACAATTGTAAATGGAAGCCCTAAACGAGGGTAAGGTAACACAGGTTCGGATCCTGGAAAACTTTCGTCTGAGCCTGGGACATGTGACTGCGTTCAGAGAAGCCTTTCATTTAGGAATTAGCTTTGCAGTGGTTAGAGGATTCAATTAAGTTTTTAGTGTAGCTTGGCTGAAGCTTCATTCGATTGAAGCTCAGTGCCACTTGGGAGACGGATTCGAGTTTTCCTAACGATCAGTGAAATCTTAAACTGACGTTCTCCAAAAATTGTTTCTAGATAGTTCTCTAGATCGATTTGTTGACTCTGATTTTAGCTGATACCGTTTATTAGCACAAGCCAAACTCTATTTCGTTCTTTTTTATCAACAGGATTTCTGGTGTCAAAGATCGGCATGCAGGGTTAT
Source organism: Volucella inanis (assembly GCA_907269105.1). Classification (NCBI taxonomy): domain Eukaryota; kingdom Metazoa; phylum Arthropoda; class Insecta; order Diptera; family Syrphidae; genus Volucella; species Volucella inanis. The sequence goes on from OU026155.1 coordinate 72,099,231, forward strand.
AAAACCGCCAATGTGTGGAGTCTGTTAAAAGGAGCAGTGACGAATATATGTGAAAGCTAGTTGCACCAGATAACTGACGCATATGATGTAATTGGTCATAATTGCTCCAAATGTCGTCATCGGTAACTAGCTTCATGTGTTTCGAAAGTTTTCGATACGAAATGTTTAGTCCAAGGAAGTTTGTTATCCAGAAGGACAGCAAATTGTTTACATTCGTTAGAAAAACAGGTGGCGATGCCTTTTAGAGCTAGATGAATCAGACCAGTTAGTTTCAGCATTATTTCTCATATCAAAAACTCAAGATGCTTAACAATGATGTGTAGAAGAATGTAGAAATAGAAGTACACTAACGCACTTTTAATATAAAGATTTCTCTACTGTTACATGTCATGTAAATGATTTCCCAGATCGTTTGTGGAAAGTTAACTGCCTTGAACTTCCAAAGTTCTAAATGAGAATTAATGGACTTTTCCCTCAGCCATTTCAAGTCGTCAAAATTTATCATATTCCACTAAATTGCAATAAACCATTTTTCAATTGGTGTGTTGTTTTTGTTTGTTATCTAAGATCTTCCCCGGTGTCCCAAAATGCGACAGGTTGCTATAAAACGACAATCCCTGTCAGTTAATTAATTTTCGCTGACGGCCTTTTGCTTGAGATTAAAGATAATTTAGATCCGATTGCGTTTTATTACTTTCTTAGTGAACATTGCACACCATATGATTGACAGTATCTCAAAGTATAAAAAATTTCTCTGTGTACTTTGCACCATTTTTCGTAATTTATAAAATAGACTCCAACTTTGATACGTGGGATTATGGGTTATGTGTCAAGGCACACATTTTGAAATCCAGGTTAATCTCTCTTTTTAGTGTTGGTGTATAGTTGCACATCTTCACTTCGGTGAGGGTACTTTTTTAACCATGATTTGTAAGTGCATGATATTGAGAATATAAAACAACTCTGATAGCAAAAAAAAAAAAAAAAAAACAAAAATGGTAATTATATGGGTAAATATCGTTGGTAGATACAAGCTTTAGTTAAAGTACTGAAAGTTTCGAAAAATTCACGGGGCATCGTTCATGAGTAAGTAGAGTATTCGTAGGTGCTGATTAGCTTGCTCTGAGTATTGGAAAACTTTTACAGTTATTAACTTTTATCTCTTTTGTGGCTTAACTTTCCCAAAATTAAAGTCATGAGGTATACAAAACAGAAAAGCGAAAATACTTCTGATGTAATAACATTTTCATTGCACAGAGCAATAAAGAAAGTAATTGAAGGCTCAGGTCCAAAAGTCGAGGTCATTAACATGCTTTTGCAACGTGACTTTGAGCAAATTAGCGATTTTGCGATGACTGAAAGTCGAAAATCAACTTCCAAAAGTCTGAAACCATTTTATTTAGAACGCCGTTGTCGGGTGCCTCTAGGGACACCAGAAAGAATTGGCCAAAAATTCTCTATCATTGGACAACACGGCCAGCCACTTGCTTGTCGAAATGTAGTCAGATACGTTGGCATCTGGCTAGACCAGTATCTATATTCTAATACAAATGTAGATGCTGCTATGGCCAGGGCCAAAGATGCTTTCGCCCTTACAAAGAGACTGTTTTAAAGCAGCTAACTCGATGGCGGGGGGGGGGGGGGGGGTGAAAGTTATCTGCTACATGGCCCTCATCCGGCCCATGCTGGTATATGGGTGTCCCGTGTGGTTTAACATGAGAGCAAGCTTTATGGAAAAGATTCGGGTGTTTGAGAGGGCGTGACTTAGGGTCCTTACTCTTACAGAACACCAGAATCGGAGTACATAAAATTCTATCCCAATGAGGGCGAATCTAATAAGAGTATACAACTTAGCTATTAAGTTGACTCGGAGGCATATTGCAAGAGCAATGTCCTCGTCCAATAACCTGATATCTGGGGCCTACTACCCCAACTACTTATATCATGAGAGTGTGCGCTTGAAAGGCTTCGTCCCCTCTGAAGCGTTCCTCTATTTTGACATAAAAGGGCTGATCCAGGATAGGTTTGCGGTGCCGCTAACCTTCCACGTAGCTCGTGCAGTTGGTGAGGGGCGACTCAACTACAACATAGACGTCGCACACGGCAGTATAAATTAATTAAGTTATGTTAAGCTAGCTCTTAAGCACTTTTTCTGTTAGCATGTAAGCATAGTTAATTTAAGAAGAGTGAAATAAAATGCATTAAAATGGAAAAGACAGTAATTTAAGGCTCTGCCTGACAGTTTTACTGAATGGCCATTGCATGTGACGTACAAAGCTTCTCAAACACGATTAGGTCGGCATCATCACTGAAAGTGCTATCTTTGACAACACATTTGACATGATAAACAACGGTATTTTGATGACTCTTAACACGCATGTGAATAAAGGTAGACTTGGTGACACTTTTGGGTCTGATTATCTGATACCGACTCAGATAATGACTAAATCTTGTCGGTAGTGATTGCGAATAATATACAATCCATGTATCAGTGTCTAGGCTGGCTAAGATAGAATCCCGAAACCCGAGGAACTAAAATTAGTATAATAGCGGACACAGGATGCCGATCACCAACAAGTGCAAGGTATACGTAAGGTATATCTTTGGGGTAAAACCTATTAAATTTTCTAACAAATCTGGTACTGTTGCGACCCTATTTCCTTGCCAAGATAGTAGAGTACAATCATTAAAAAAAGTACCCCATATCTATGATTACACGCTATTAAAACTTGACCGGACTTATTTTCTGAATTACAAAATGCGTGTCTTCAAGAGGGCAGTTTTCCTAAGCGTTTTAAGCGCCAACAATCCTTGCAATTACCAAAGGAAACAGTGATCCTTAATTTCCGAAACGATAACGGTTAGAATTGGAGAGCATAAAGTTGTTTTCCAATTATTTTCTAAGTATCTCGGGATTATTTTTGGCACTCGTCTCGAGAAATTGTCAAAAACTGTAAATGACCTTAAACGGTTGATGAGTAACATATGTGATAAAGAAAATACGAAACAATTCGTAGTATCGCAATCTAGCAACAACAAGGCTAACAGGTTAAATAATTAAGTGGCATACTGTAAGCTAAATCGTTTACCCGACCGCCGTGAAAAAATGCCTTATTGCGGTACCACACGAAGCACAAAATACTCTTTTCTGGATGAAATAGTTTTAAACATTTAAGAATTTCGCACTACCAACGAGTGTACCAACGAAGATTGCGTTAATTTTTTGGCTGCCATAATAGACCAAATGAGCTGGTTATTCGTCGTGTGGTGAATAAACTGCACACTAAACGAGTATATGCTATTCGTGATGCAATGTCAGCATAATGTGGTTATACGTACAAAAAAAAAAGTTTAGCCGCGTGAACGGCTAAACGGATTGCTGACAATCCGGAATTGTCCATTCGCTGTTGATCACAACAGTTTTTGTTCTGTCTGTCCACTTTATGGACAATTTTGCGAAAAGATTTCGGCCTACACGTGTAAAAGATCCATCTGAACGGCGTTGCATTTGGTGATAAGAACTGCTGCTGTTTTTTGTTCTGCTAAGTGGGCTGCCTCAAACTAAGTTTTGACTTGGAGCTTTGTTGCCCACGGTTGCGATGGCGATATCGTCAGCAAAGCCTATAATCTTCACATTTAGCGGCTTTGAGAGTCTAAGGACACGGTCATATATACGAGTAATATTCCACAGCAAGGCGTATAGGATGAATCTTTACGTCGCCCTGCGGTAACGTTGTAGTGTTTGGCACCCTCGTCGGAGTTATAGCTTATTTTTCTGTTGCTGAAGCAGCTAGATGTAATTCTGAGGATATAATGTGATACATGAGAGTTTGGTACCTCCATTCTAGCAGAATCATTCATTTTGTACGTCCAGTTTGTTGAATGAAATATGAATGAGTGTGACATGCCTTGCACACTTCAACCACTCTCTCCGTGGTACTCCCATAATGTAGTAATTCGCGGGGCTGGTCGGCATCTATACCAGCCAGTTTTCCTCTGATCATAATAAATGTTCGACGAGAGACTGTAGACTCGGTATGTTTTTTCATTTTTCTGTGAAATAACTGCAATAAAATATTGCATGCTCCGTATCTTCATTGTCATTTTGACAATTTGGACAGAAGGAAGAGTTATCGTGCCAAAGCAGTACACAGATTTATGGTACCTCCCGTAACCGGATAGGAACTGCGTGAGGTGAAAGTTAAAGTTTTCATGTGTTCAGTTTACCCACACTTCTATAAACGGAGTTAATTTGTAGGTCCATCGGCCTTTTGGGGTCTTGTGCTCTCTATTTTGCCATCTAGTTTCTGAGGTCATCATTTTCTCCTCTTTTATTCTTTTTATATCATGTTTTAAATGTTTAACGCAATTTTGTTGTACTCTAAATATCTCATTCGCGAGTATGTCGATGTGTACCATTCCAGCTACTACATATGCTGTTCCATCCAATATGGTTCGAAAGCCACATATCGTCCTTAATGTGCCTAGTCTGTATGCCGACAAATGTTTTTGCTTAGCATTCTGTCTGACTAGTGCCGTGGCCCATACCGGGGTAGCGTAAAGCAAAACCGAGCTGATCACTCTTGAAAGTAACACCCTACTAGTCGAATCAGGTTCACCGATGTTTGATAGAATTCGTGTTAATGCCGCCGGTAGTAAAGATGCTTTCGCGCTGGCATTGAAGACATGTGGTGCAAACTGCAGTCTTTTATCTAACATTACTGGTCCTAGTATTGATCGCTGTGGTAGTCCTGCAAATATACTGTAATATTTGATACCATCTTCTGTTTGATATTGGAGCTGCCTATTGTTGAAGTGTATAGATTCTAGATATGCTCTTGTTATGAATAACCGGCTTACGGAGTTAAAGGGGCTCTTAACATCAAGTGTTACCACTGTGTAAAATTCCTTTGAGCCCATCGCCATCTTTTTCTAGTATCTATGGTAGACTCTGATTTTCTAAAACTGAAAATTTCCTCAGCTACTGACAATAGTTTTTCGTAAATAAAACGTTCCAGAATCTTGCACAGGGTATCTATTGTGGAAGGCATATTGGCCGATATGAAGATGGTTCATTTGGTAGCTTATTTCTCTTTGGCAGAAGTGTCAAATGCTATTTTTTTCATGAGCCAGGAAAAATAGATGTTAGCAGAGTGGGGCATGTTATTTGTAGAGTCGTATAGCCATTAGATAAGCTTGGAGAATACTAAAAGTTACCTTTATCAGGAAATTATTGGTGTGACCAACGGATCAAACACATTTCGGCTAGTTAAAATTTTCTATTGGAACTATTATAGGGTTTTCTAACAACGACTTGACAACTTTCTTTTTAAATAAAATGCAAACCATTTGAGATATTTCAAAAACTTTATTATTGGCTTGAAGTACAATCAAAACATTAATGAATGGAACTAGACTTCGTTCATATGGCCACCCGCGCGCACGTTTGCAGCAGTCGATTCCTTAGACCCAATTTTCAACGACTCGGCCACACATTTCGGCCGAAACGGCCGCTATTTTGCGCTCAATGTTGGCTCTGAGCTCTTCCAACGTTGTCGGCGTGTTGGCATAATCCAATAATTTAACGTAGCCCCACAGAAAATAGTCAAACGGCGTTAAATCACACGAACGAGGCGGCCAATCGACTGGTCCATGTCTTGAGATAACACGCTCACCATACTTACTCTTTAATAAATCGTTTGTAGCATGTGCTGTGTGGCTTGTGGCACCATCCTGTTAAAACCACATGTCGTCCAAGTCCATATCTTCCGATTCGGGAAAAAAATAATCGGTGATCATGGCGCGATAACGCTTACTATTTACAGTAACGTGATGATCGTTATCGTCGACGAAAAAATATGGCTCAATAACGCCGCCGGCATGCAAACCGCACCAAACAGTTATTTTTTGTGGATGAAGTGGTGTTTCATGAAGCACATGTGGGTTTTCACCCGACCAATAACGCATATTTTGCTTATTGACGAACCCATTGAGCCAAAAATGAGCTTCGTCACTGAAGATGATTTTGCGACTCCGAATATCTGTAGAAAATTTTTATGATTTGCAGACGTTGCTAGTTAGTGTACTTTACCATGATGAAAATGTTGAGCTTACTTAATAAATTGGCAGTGGCAGTTTGACGACTAGTGAAAGAGTGCGTTCAAAAATTAAACTCAAAGTTGTCAAGTCCCTATTGGAAAACCCTATAGTATCGCAAGCGGATGCTTGCTTGATAAGTAGTTGTGCCACCTCTCTTCTAAATGAATATGTTCGGAAATGCAACTAAGTTTCAAACTATCAAGCAATTTTTCTGTCAGGAAGTAAACGGGCCTAGCAAACTTATTTAAAATGATTGTTTTGCTATGTGAATGCGGTCGAGAGGTTTGATATTTTGAAGACAGCACAACAGATTTCTTTTTGGTGCTGTGTTCACTAATCAAATATATCTGAAACGGTCCCCTTTTCTTGAAGTATATTACGGCAATATACAATTGGACCGAGAGCACTCCCTTGCGGTATGCTGGCTAAATTTTGTTTGAATTGAGGCAACTGGTTTTCATGTCTTATGCAGAAAATTCTATTCTCGAGATACGTTGTCAGTATCTCATATTACCTTTAAGGCAAAACTTGTTGTAATTTGAACTACCTGATCTTGTCAACTAGTGTTTCCAATGCATTGATATTTTGAATAAGCGCTTAATCATCGAACGACGTTTAAGTGCTCCAGAAGTGAAGACGTCCGCTATTTCGTTTGCGTCCTTTGCCCATTCGTTAGTATTTATTTGATTGGCGACGCAGAGGCTTAAGGTGTTTTATTGACTTTACTGCATTTCAATGTGAATAATTTCGTTCCTTTTCTGCTGTCATGTTTAAAAATTAAGTACTTGCTGCATGGTCTGTTTAAGTAGGTAACACGGGTGATTCAAGCGCGCTCTATGCCATGGAGCACGACTTTGTTGCGTTTTCTTACAGGGCTTTCTTTTTTTCTTCACCACTTCTTTTGTTTTCGTCGGGTAATTAAGACGCAAAAAATAACAAATTGCAGTTTGTTGTTCTTTCTTTTGATAGGGTATGTTATTTCATGAGGCATATTGAACGATTCCAACAAAGTAATCAATTTTAACTTCGAATACATAGGTCGTTTTAATTGATATGTTCAGTTCTGAAGTTTCTTTCCGGAAACATTCCTAATTGGTTTTACTGCCAATTAGTCTTACTGGTTCCTGTTCTTTAATTAGAGTTTCAAACATTTTCAAAGTGATTGAAGAATACATAGTCAGAGGAATGGTCAAAGCTTTCACCAACATACGAGTATACTTTCTGAAACAAATGAATCGATAAAATTGTGTGTTCTTGAGATATGAGACGGCCAAAACGTTGCCTATCGAGGAGAAGTAATAATCGTGATCCATAGCTGTTTCATACAATATTCCACTTATTTGAAAGATGCACTTTTAGCCCCAGTAGGTATGTTTTGCACTAAAGTCACTGCCTGTAAGGAAACTCGGTTTTAATTACTTTTTTTGAGTGCACATCTACAGTAAATACGAATAGATGGTACGGTAAAGAAATTGTGTCTATTTATTATACGATTGTGATAACTGCACAGTTTTCAATTCTGCTTTAAGGTGTTCAAGACTTCGGTTTGGAATAAACAATACACGTCAATATCCTTTTCTCGCATGACTATTTTTGCATTTCTTTTATTTATTTCATTGATGCATACACATTAAGGTAAACAGATATCTTATACGGTAGTGAAGCTCGATGTTGCAAGTTACAATTTTGGAAACGGCTACTAAGTTAACGTACGTTCGAGTATATGTATAATAGCAAGACAAACTAAGGATAAAAGAAATTATAAACTTTATACACTTTATACACTTTATATATAAACATATATACCTACTGCACATAATGATTAACAAATTCAAATTTAAATATGTTCATGCTCAGAGAAAGCAAAGAGGAAGATACATGGACAAAAATAGAGCGACATGACCCTAAAATCTAAAATTGTCAGAGTTTTTGATTAGAAATGTTATAAGTTCCAAACGAAACCACCTGGTGCCACAAGTCTCTCGTACATGCTGCGGTAAAGAGTTCCATAAGTAGATGGAAGTTTGACCTTGAGATCCATTTTCAAAGTCAAACGAAGGTCACTTTTGATTTTTCAAATGATAATTCCTGATTTTCATTGCTCAGTCGTATTGCTCGTAGGCTTATCATTTGTTTTTACATACTGCGTTTAGCATAACCCAGAAACAACGACGTGGTGATTAATTAGAGTGGGTCCCCTTACCCCCCACTGTTGAATCATTGAATTCTTCCCATTTCGACGTTTACTTCCCGAGACTATTTCAACAAATGCTCGAAAATGTGACCATTCACTTCAATACACTTGTCTGTTTGCGCTCTAAATGAACTAACAGAACTGAGAAGTATTTCTGGCGTAATTTTCCGGCAAGCTTCAGTTATTCGTCTTTTCGTGTCCTCACGTGTTGTTGGCTTTTTTCTGTAAACCTCACTTTTTAAGTAGCCCCACAAGAAGAAATCAAGTGACGTAACATCAGGTGATCTAGCAGGCCATTGCCTCGCACTCCCTCGTCCGATCCATCGTTGATGGTAAACATTATTTAATACGATGGGCTGAACAACCATCATGTTGAAACCACATTGTTTGTCGCAACTCCAATGGCAGTTCTTCTAGTAATAGTGGAAGATGGTCCCGCACCCTGGTCACTTTCAGGTTGCCTTCAATAAAATATGGTCCTATTAATTTATCCCCAATAATTCCCGCCCAAACATTAACATTCCAAGGGTGCTTGGGTTCAACTTGTCGCAACCATAAAGGGTTTTCGGTAGCTCAGTAATGCATAATATGTCGATTGACAGTAACGTGATTGGTGAAAGTCGACTCATCAGAGAATAACACCTTGGCGAAGAAAAGGGGGTCTCGTTCAATTTGCTGAAATGCCCATTGACAAAAGGAGACCCGGTTGCGAAAATCCTTACTAGAGAATTCTTTATGCATTGAAACATGATAAAGATGGTATTTATGCCGATGTAATTTCTTACAGACAGTCGTTTGAAAAATTCCTGATTCACGACTTATTTGGCGAGTGCTAATGTGAGGATCGTATGCAACGGCAGCTAACACTGCTATTTCATTTTCCTCGATAGCCCCCCTATCTGGCCGATTCCTTTTCTTTGGTTGCACACTTCTTTCACCAGTGAATTGTTGGATGACCCGATAAAAGGAAGCGCGAGATCGTATCTAGTCTGGGAAATGTTGGGCGTAAAGAGCAACAGCACCATCGATGTTCCTTCCACTTTCTCCATAAATCAATATCATTTCAATTTTCCCTTGAATTGAAAAAGCCCGCATTATTAATCTGGAAAACGTTACTAATAATAATCAGTTCCTCAAAACAAATATCGAACTTCTAAATGAAGTACAGTCCCGTTTAAATAGAAAAAAAGGGCAGAGTGCACATCATACACTCTCAAATAAGTTTAGGGCAATTTGTCTCTATCTGAAATTTCTTTGAGTTTTAACTTCACTCGAGGCAATAATGACCTCCTTAAAACAAATCTCGACCTTCTAACACCCTAACTACGTTGGAAACCGATTAATGATTTAGGCGTGCCTAAAGGAATAAGACCTTTGTGACAAAGTCGTATGCCCCATTGAGGAATACGACTGAGCAATGAAAATCAAGAATTATCATTTGAAAAATCAAAAAAGACCTTCGTTTGACCTTGAAAATGGGGCTCAAGGTCAAACTCGTGGTCACCATCAGAACCTTGTAACTTTTTTCTAATGTAATTTGGATGTCTCAAGTTAAAAAACTCACCCGGTATAGAGATTCAATTGAACTGTCGAAGGCTGAAAATAGAACGTGCAGTATCGTTAAATGCCACGTTAAGCTCTTTTCTGCTCGTACTCGTAGCATAGCATTCACGTACCGAAAATCTCGCAACCGTAGCTACGAAAAGGAGTTATCAGCGTCTTTGTTAGCAACATACGTGTTTTAGGGGAGTAAAGTTATGCGACATCAAGAGCTGACGTAATATTTCATAGACATTGTCAACAACTGCGTTAATGTGACTGTTCCATGTTAATGTCCTATTGAATACCAAACCAAATTCTTGAGTCGTTTTATACATGTTTAACAAAATACGAAAGCTCCATCGAATATGGATATTCTCTCAAGATCGATATTATTGACGATTAAGCACTTTTCAATTATTCTTAGTCGGCAACATGTGAATAGGAGTTGTCACGACTCAGGGCATTTCGTTCACGTACATGAAAAGCAGAAAAGTCTCTAAAATAGAGCCTTGCGAAAGAAGACAGACATATAAATTCCAACCGAAACAGCTTGTTTCCTGTGCTTATGATATTACAACATTAGGGTCACATCTAAATTTTAGAATTCAAACTGAGTTGATAATTTATTGCAGAGGTTCGTATGATCAACAGGAGCACTAGGAAAGTCACTTTATCCTAATCTTTATCCAGAGATCCCCTGATGTCATGAGCAACTATATAAGTCACCTTGATACTCTTGAGACTAAGTTATTCGAGTCATTGTATGCATTGGTTTGTCTTTGCAGTATCCTCTCAAATACTTTTGCGAAAAAAGATAATATTGAGATGGACCGGAGGTCCATTTTGTTTCGATTTTTTGAACAGGCAAACTTTTTGTGTTTTTCCATTGTAAGGGGTAGCAAAACATGGACAAAATAAAGTTGAATAAATTCAGACTGCATTCCATCAAAATCAACAGCATATGGGGAAAATTAAGAAAATTAAACCAGAAGAGTACCAAAGAGCACCAAAAAAACAAGTGTTAATCTCAATATGTCTTGTATTAAACCTAAAAATAAACCTATCCATAAGTATTCTGCTAACTCCAATCCCAATCACAATCCCAAGCACAATAAATAGTCCCTACTCTAACTTGGGTTACAGTTAGAGTTTTTTCAGATCTTCATTCCCTACTCAACCAAACAACTTTCATAAAACTCATCCTTTCACGAAGTCTAGTCCTCCCAAATGCGTATCTTTAAATCGCACGCCCAACTTCATCCCTACCAAAAGCCAAGGCGCTGTCAACTTGTCTTCAAATTGCATCTCTCATCCAGAGATAATTTGGCGGTTTTGTTTGTTTGTTTGAACGACGGTTTAAAGAATTCTCTGACCCTTACGTAACAAAATTCCTGTACTTCACCTTTACTAGGCCACTTCTCGAATATGCTAGCCAGGTATGTTATATTAGTGGTATCGAAACTGTCGAACTCAGATACCTACGATTCACACCGCGCAGGCGGCCATGAGCTGACCATTACATCCTTCCGCCCTATAAAGACCGATTCAAAGTGTTCGGTATACGACTACTATCGCTGGAGAAACGTGGCAAATCTGCCGATATTTTCTTGATATCTTATTAACCGGCTTCATCAACTGTCTCTCACTACTGGATTAGACTTTTTTTTTAATACGAACCCCCATCGATCTGAATCTCGGTTTTTATTTAGGATCTGACTAACGGTGAACATTTGGTCAATTGTAGGCTTGCCAGACATAATAGTGACCAATCGGATTTTTTTATAAATGGTTTCAGTTCTTCCCATAACAAACTTATAATACATATGGAGTCGGAGTATATGTTCTTTCTTTCCGCCCCAAATACCTCAGCAAATTGGCCATCCGGTCCGGTTTGGATATTGCTATCTTAAGTTCATTTTGGTCGGCCTTCAGGCCTTCAGCGTCCTAAGTTAAATGGTAAAGAAGTGGTATCTCCATATTTTCAGCACTGACGGATTCCTCTTTGAATTTAGTTGTCCGACAATATTACGAACACAAGTCACATTAGCAGTCATGACATTAAATAAGATACTGCTGTCGACTATTACAGCTCATTTGTATTTATGCAATATATGCTAAATTAGCTTCACTGATCGTTAATTGTTACAGTTTTTCGTGACGGTTTTGTCTTCATAGAGTTGAATAAGCTTTCTTTTTTCTGGTTAGTCATCCGGTCGCCTCTTTTCTTTTAATCAATGCAAAAGTGAGCCATTTAATTACAGAATTTTTTATTTTCTTGCGGCCTGGCTGAAGGTCCCTTGTCAAAGTCACCCGAAACCAAACAACAACTAAAGAGAGACACTGTAATCTAGGACGTCTTCTGTTAATTAGCAAGATGGGCTAACGAGAATACTAATGTTGACAGCCTAAATGTTACCTTTTCGAACTTTGTTAGATTCATATCTCTCGGTAAATGTATAGGGTTTTCTAATAACGACTTGACTATTTTTTTTTTTTTAAATAAAAGGCAAACCATTTGAGATATTTCAAAAACTTTTTTATATAAATCAAAATATTTATGAATGGAACTCGACTTTGTTCAAATGGCCACCGCGGGCACTTTTGCAGCGATCGATTCGTTGGACCCAATTTTCAACGACTGGGCCACGCATTTCGGCCGAAACGGCCGTTATTTCACGTTCAATGTTGGCTCTGAGCTCTTCCAACGTCGTCGGCGTGTTGGGATAAACTAATGACTTAACGTAGCCCCATAGAAAATAATCAAGCGGCGTTAAATCGCACGAACGAGGCGGCCAATCGACTGGCCCATGTCTTGAGATAACACTCTCACCATACTTACTCTTCAATAAATCGATTGTAGCGTGTGCTGTGTAGCTTGTGGCACCATCCTGTTGAAACCACATGTCGTCCAAGTCCATATCTTCCAATTCGGGCCAAAAATAATCGGTGATAATGGCGCGATAACGCTGACCATTCACAGTAACGTGACGATCGTTATCGTCTACGAAAAAATATTGCCCAATGACGCCGCCGGCATGCAAACCGCACCAAACAGTTATTTTTTGTGGATAAAGTGGTGATTCATGAAGCACATGTTGGCTTTCACCCGACCAATAACGCATATTTTGCTTATTGACGAACCCATTGAGCAAAAAATGAGCTTCGTCACTGAAGATGATTTTGCGATGAAATTCATCATCTTGGCGCATCTTCTCCAGAACCCAATTAGAGAACGTACGTCGCTTCAAATGATCCATCGGCTTCAATTCTTGAGACAGCTTGATCTTGTTTGGGTGTAAACCAAGATCCATAATGTGGTCCGAGCGATGCCCAATTCTTGAAAACACCGTGGAATTGATTGATTTGGATCGACCAAACCGTTGTCTCACTGACACTGCAACATCACACAACGAATATGTAGACTCAAATGTTTGCACTAAACTTGTTATTGCCTGTCTACTGGGGCGAGAATTACGACCGAAAATTGGAGTTAATGCTCTTAAAGTTGCAGTCACCGACTCCGAATATCTGCAGAAAATTTTTATAATTTGCAGACGTTGTACTTTATCACGATGAAAATGTTGAGTTTACTGAATAAGTTGACAGTGACAATTTGATTATTAGTGAAAGAGTGCGTTCACAAATTAAATTCAAAGTTGTCAAGTCCCTATTGAAAAACCCTATATATACAGACATAACACTCTGCAAATGACGGAACATTCAGGAAGTGAGATCAAAGAAATGCAATTGTTGTTTCAGATCGAGTTTTCTTCGTGGAAATATTTAAAAGTACTCTGACATACTATGTAGTATCTCAGACATATTGTATTCATATTCCTTTTTTTGTGTGAACACCTTCGGTCTGCTTTGCATCCACTTGATCCGAATTGTAAACAAAACCCGAATTGCTTTGTGAGTTAAACAGGAAAATTCCGAGAATAATCTTTCCATATAAGCTTTCAGCTCACATTAACTTACATGCAGTCATTCGCTTTAAGGTAGATGAAATCTTTTATCTCAATTGCAACGAAATAAATTGGGGCAGATGCATTAGATCTACAAATTGCCGTGTATAGTCCTCATTGAGGGAAAAATTTCGGATAAATTCCAAAATTGAAAACCAAAATACACAATAAATTGTGATTCCAAATACAGTATTTTCCCATAGCAATTCCACGAATCATCGAATCATTATTTGTCATCAAAAAAACCCAGGAACTTGAACACTGTTGAGAAGAATCTGAAATATGACACATGTCCAACCAATGATTAATTCGTTTTTCCTATAGCTGTCCCAAAAGTAAAGATGGTAAATTTACTTAAATGTGAATAAATCAGTCCAACTCATTACTTCAAAAGACCTTCCTGACCCAGCGAGAAAAATTTGAAAATTCACATAAAATTCACATATTCACATAGAAATACATTTTTTCTTGCCACTAAATTGGAAAATCCCCAAACTTTTCGCATGCAATGACACCCGAACAATAGGAATCCACCTCTGGATTCACTTTTCTCACAACGTCCTTTATCAATACCTTTTGTCCTGTTTTTAAAAATCGGGTATACCACTCTCCACATAAAAATCGTAATAAATAGGAATGGGGGAAAAATAAAGGACTTTCTCGAAACTTTCACTTTTGGGTTGGTTTCGGTTTGGTCTAATGAAATTCTTTTAACTGCAAATGAATCGATTTTCGATGAAAAGATTCACGAAGTAATTTAATTTCAAAACTTTTTCTTCTGGGATAAAATTGAGGAAAGACCGAGTATGTTGTACAATATCCAGGATACATAATCCTTATACAGTTGATTCATCGGGATTTTAAATTTGATACCAACAAAAGTAATGCAAATGAAAGAAATTTATTGAACTAAGTAACAATCATAAAAGACTTCGGTTTTAGTAAGGATTAGAATAGGGAGAATAAGGATCGAATTTCATTGCGGAAGCGTAGACGTATACGATACGTATCACTTATACTGTGATCAACATTAGGACTTTGATAAACAGTTTGCTTTTATTAAAACTTTGTGGGAATGTTCTTTCAATAAGAAGAAATAAATTTAAGAATTCCTTTCAATTATTGGAATTTTATAACGTAGATATGAACATAGTCGAAAGTGTCCTTGCAAAAAAAAGGCAATATCTTGTAGCATAGGTTGCTTTTTATCACTTGATTTTTGGAGGTGCTGAAAACTTTTACATGACCAGAGTGCGTACGTACACGAAACTTTATGAGACAAAAACCCTACAAAAAATCAATGGGCTTCAATTCATATTTATTGTATGACTCTAGGTCAGTGTTTGGTAAGCCACATAAATATTATGAAAACATAAAATTTGACCCATGTTCAGAACGACCGAAATGATGAGCGAACTGATAACCGAAGTATGAACCTTGTGTCGAATTTTCTAAATAGAGATCGTCGAGCAACATGTGCGAAAATAAAATGGAGGAGTTTCAAAATCTTTGTTTTTTTGTTTTTGATGGGTCCCTTACTATTTGGCTATTGAATTGAAGAGTAAACATTTGGATACCGCGACTCTATTAAAAACAAGATTTAAAGTAATGTACTAGCAAACAAAGACTTGTTCCCAAAGTTCAAGCAGCCGATGTTAAGCATACTACCTTTATCAAAAAAGTTTCGGAATTTATTCAGAAAATTTGAAATACAAGCTTATTCATCTAAATCTATATTGTACCCTTCAAAGTAATCCCCATCGACTGCAACACGCATATACCAGCGCTCGATCCAATCCTCAAAACATTATCATGATGCAAAATCCACGAGTTTTCTGCCCACAATTCTGGTCTCTTTTGCTTCACGCAAACGTCTCATAACGCTCAAATAATACCCTTTGTTTACTGTCGGGCCTTCTGGCAAAAATTCATGATGCACTACACCGTTGTAATCGATGAAAACAGTGAACATTGCCTTCTTTCTTGACTGAAAACGACGTGGTTTTTTGGTCTCGGCTCATTTGGTGAACGCCATTTACTCATAAACCCACGCTTCGTCTCCAGTAATGATCTTTTTGATGAATGTGGGATCGGATTCAGCCTCGGAAATCATCTCTTTTACGACGTCAACACGGTCTCTTTTTCGCATGAAATTGAGGTCATTTGGCACCAACTTTGCTACTACACGACGGAAACCCAAATCATTAATCAAAACGCTTGGACGGATCCATAGGCAATGTTCAAGTCCTCCGTTATCTTTTTGATGGTTAATTTGCGGTTACTTGCGGTACCAGCATTTCTTTTACTTCATGAATGTTTTCGTCGGTTTTCGATGTCGGTGGTATGCGTTCATCATTTTCGATTGACCCACGACCACTTTTGAACTGCTCTGGTAAACGACCCTTTTCTTTAGAGAATTATTGCCGAAACACTTTTCTAACATTTCCAACGTTCTTGCACCATTAAATCCGTTACTTATGCAAAATTGAATACAAGTTCGTTGTTGCAAATTTAAATCCATTTCCAAAATTGTATTTCTAAATCGCCAACACAAACAGAGATAGATGTATTCTTGGCTGCGTAACTTTTGCGAATATCAAGC